>OY728152.1:269891380-272291380 GCA_963277665.1 Viscum album | reverse complement strand
ATGTGTGAATTACCTTTTATTGATTTACACTTAATATCCAATTATATTTGGTGTATTTATATTTGTCTCACATAATTTTGATATTGATTTATCCTTAATTTAAGGATACCATCCTTATAAGGGATTTCGTCACATTTTAAATCCCTATTGAGACTTCATTGTTGTTATGCACCAATTCACTCTTATATGGTTTATATACTGTCTTTTTTAATATTATATCATGAATCCATTTATTCTCATGATATTATAATGTTCTGATTAAATGTTATTCCTCAATTATTGTCTTCAAGTGTCTCTAATTTTGGTAAAAACCCTTTAACCAAAATATAGCTTTAAATGTTTTAATGATTTGTTCTTATTAATATCCATGTTTTCAAAATGATTTTAAGGATTTATTTATATGGATATTAATGGTTTAAAATGTTAAAAGCTTCAAGGTGGTATGGGAAACTTTGATTCAAAAATCTCTTTATTAAATGTTTTCAATGGTTTTGGAAAGGGTTTCTTTTTGAATGGATTCATTATTTCAATATAATAAAATGTTATATTGTTATTGAAATGTGGAAATGTTATACTTCCTTTATGCATGTTTTATGTGATACGTTTATGTTATGGTTCTTGGGAATTGTTATGAAAACGGGTGGTTCCGTGATAAACTAAGGGCGGGTGAGCCCGATATAGCTCTCCAATGCATTGGGTAACACGAAGGAGTGAAACGTTAAGGTTTCTCCGAAGAGATTTAGGGAATATATTATGATGGGTATTCCAAACGTAACCAAGAGGGTTACACCCTACGTAAGAATGTTATGAATGCCTCATGTTACCTTTATGTCTTATGATTTCTATAATTTATTCGTGGTTTGATGAGGAATGTTAAAGTGCCTTTGTTTTATGGGTAAAGTATGATTTCATTATTATGTATATATGAACTCATGTTTCCTTTCAATATTTTTATAACCCTTACTGAGCTTTTTATGCTCATCCCATGTTTTTGAAATGTTTTTCACAGGTCAAAGGAAGGGTACATGATGTGATGATAGGGTCAAGGATGTGTCAAGAAAGAATCCATGTTTTATTTTAAATATGTTTCCGTTGATGGGAAGAATGAATACTGTCTTTTATGTAACCACTTTGTTTTAAATGTGGAATTTAATGCATGTTTCATGATCTAATTCTCTAAAACTCTAAATCTGAAAAGATCCTCAATGTGTATTCTTGTAATAAATCAAGATTAAGTAAGGTTTAAGGTTGGGGCCTTATAGTGCTGGACTGCTGAACCACATGATTCTGAACCATTCTTTTCAGAGCATCAGCAAAATTGTTTCCCTTTCCCGGAATGTACACCAACTCAAAGTCAAAATACTTGAGATATTCAACCCATCTATTCTACTTATGATTCATATCCGGTAGTGAGAATATGTACTTTAAACTCTTATGATGAGTAAACACAGTAAATCGTTCTCCCAAAAGATAGTGCCTCCAGCTCTTCAAGGCGTACACCACTACCGCTAAATCTGGGTCATGAGTGGGATATTTACACTCATTGGGTCTCAATTTCCTTGACCCATAAGCGACAACCTGCTCATCTTGCAACAACACAGCCCCCTGTCTGACTCCGGATGCATCCCAAAACATGATGTACTTCTTACCCGTCTCAGGTAAGATCAATATAGGTGTTGTCATCAAAAGCTTATTCAACTCTTGAAAGGTGTTCTCACAAGCCTCATACCACTCAATCCTAATTCCTTTCCTGGTCAAGACCGAGATTGGTGCTACCAAATGAGAGAAATCCTGAATGAACATTCGATAATACCCATCCAAACCAAGAAAACACCGAACATCAGAAACACTCTTGGTCTGCTCCTAAGATACCAATGCCCTCACTTTCTCTGGATCCACTATCACACCTACCTCTGAGATGACGGGACCCATAAAATGAACCTCACATATCCCAAATTGACACATTGATAACTTGGTGTATATAAGATGCCCTCTTAGCATACCCAAAATGATATCAAGATGTTGGGCATGATCGTCATGAGTTTTCGAGTACACTAAGATATCATCAAAAAAGACAACCACAATCCAATCTAGATATGAATGAAATATCTGGTTCATCAAAGCCATAAACATTGCCGGTGAATTGGTTATGCCGAAAGGCATTACCAGAAACTCAATCAACCTGTACTGACTCCGGAAAACTGTCGTTGGTACGTCAGAAGACCTCATCCTCAACTGGTGATAACCTGACCTCAGATCAATATTATAAAACATTGATTCACCCCTCAACTGATCAAATAGTTCATCATTTATAAGAAGAGGGTAGTGATTTTTCACTGTCATCTGATTCAAATTTTAATAGTCAACACACAACCTTAACGATCCAGTAGCCATTATTCCAAAAAGAAGGGGAGATACCCAATGAGATGTACTAGGATGGATAAACCCCTTGCTCTACAACTCCTCAAGATGAACCTTTAGTTCCTAGATTTCTTCCAGTGCCATTTGGTATGGTGGAAAATAAACTGGCTCCACTTCCGGCAGCAACTCAATCATGATCTCAACATCCCTCTCGGGGGGTAACCAAAGGAAATCCTCAGGAAACACATCCTGAAACTGATCCACCACATGAGTGAAATTAGATTTCCCCCCTTAATCATCATCATCAATAATGGGACATGCCACATGAGCCGTGAGTCCACTAATCTATTGACAAAATTTCCCTGTACGCCATGATTGAATATCCCGTTCTCCACTGTGGACATAAGCGTCAACCTCAAGCGTCTTGAACGATACTCTATTATGATAAATGACTATGTGTGAAGATACAACCACAACTAATCCATTCCCAATATTAGTTCAAACCCTAACATCTGGAGAACGAACAAGTCCCATAGAAAATGATAACCACCAAATTTCAAGGAAAATCTCTAGCACTGCTTGATATCCTCAACCCGCACCCCCAACAGAGTGTCAAATGACATCACTCTACACACCCTCTACAGAGGTAAACTCAGTGCTACAAAAATTTGACAAGAGATAAAATAGTGTGTGGAGCATGTGTCAAACAATGCACTAGAAAACATATAATCTACAAGGATCGTACCTCGAATAGTTGATGGTATGGCCTCACCATCATCAGGCACAAAAAAACTGACTGAAGCTGACTTTCCCCTCTACCATGGGCTACATCCTAAACACCCTGTGGTGCACTGCCCTGCTAGCGTGAGCGATCTTTCCCTGGAGTTCCCCATCCACCACCCCTACCAGTAAGGCCTGTGGAGATCTAACTGCCTACATAATAAGGGGAAACTGATACCCTTACCATACCAAACACCTGCTTTTCACCATCATGCTCAGCCGCCTATCGAGGGTACCTATAGAACCTCTACACATGCCCCATCCTGTCACACGAACAGAACTCAACTGGAGGTCGAGGAAACTGACCATGCATATTCCCCATCATATCGCACGGATAACAAAAAAACATGGTTCCCACTCCAAGAGGTTGACAACCTCTTCTGACCACCTTGCTGGAAACATTCTAAATGGCACTTTTGACCTTTAGAAGATGCACCACTTGTCCGCCCAACTGGCAAGACAAGCCCACCACCTGAAGCTCCCTTCAAGTTCCCTTCAGAGATGAGGGCGTAGTCAATCACCTCTACAAACCTCTTCAAATGGAAGATATTTACTTGAGACATGATCTCATGTCTCAGCCCATCCTGGAAACGATTTTCTACTACTGCCTCATCCCCTGCTAACACTGGGACAAAGCGTCTCAAATCCTAGAAGCGACTATCATAGTCCATCACTAATAGAGATCCCTGAGTCAGCCTCATAAACTCTAAATCCCCCTCCTTCCTCAATGTCTGTGGGTAGAAATGATCTAGAAACTTTTCCTGAAAAACCTTCGATGACATTCCCTAAACCTGCTCGATTTGAGCCTAAATGTCCCACAAATACCTGGCCCGGCCCGTCAACAAATAAACGGCCAGAATTACTTGCTTTTCAATTGGGGTCTCCAGATGAACAAATATCTTCTGGACAGACTCTAACCAGATCTCTGCTGCCTCTGGCCTACCCTATCCGGTAAAGGTCGGAGGGTGCTGTAGCTAGAATTTCTTGGTCAGCTCAAACATACTCAGTGCATCTTGCCCTGGGTCCCTATCCATCATCTGCATAAGGCAAGCCATGTTCTCCCAGAACTGGTCATCTCTACCTTCATTGATCACCACATTCTCTTGATCTTCTATCAGAGAAGTGTTCTCAGCAACGTCCTCCAGTTTCCCAACTGGCAACTGACGTCATGGTGGCATCTCTTAACATTTCCATGCATGATATTTAGAACGCATACCACAAAACATTCATAACTTCATCAAAAAGTTCATTACTAGCCACAAAAACCGATTTTTCATATGCTAATTCAACAACATTAGAACCTCAAATTTACCTCCCCAACCATCCCTACCACGGGCCATGATCCATATGGGGTAAACAATCATGCACGACAAAAAAACTCAAACAACATTTTACAAAACATTTCCCACTTCGTTTCAAACCCTTATGTTTCATTGAACATCATTTACCCACATGTTTTATTTCATTATTCTCATTATTTTTTAGTTTCATGAAATCTATGATGCACCCTACCTTCCTACCTCACACACCCATCACATGCGTGTGCCTAACATGATTCTTACCACCTATCTCCGTAGCTGTATTCAATGATGCATGAATGAAAGTCCTCATTTAGTTAAGGCCACGAGCCAAATATCATAAAATAGTCACATCAAACCACATGTTCATCACCCAATGGTGAAATATCATATACCATAACAACACAAAACCAAGAACATCATTTGCCACCCACGGAGACTTGGGTTTTCCCTCGTACCTGGGTAAGCTACTCCCAAGCACGAGCTAATTACCAAGTCCCGACACATATTTACCCTTGGATACAAATAAAAAATTACAAGACCTCAGAGAAGGAGAAGAAAGAAATCCTCTAATACCACTTTTTAACGTCCCCGACCCAGAATCAACTAAACCAGTGCTCCGAGTCGAGTTGTTATAGGACCTTAAGCGCGCGTCCATGTACGCCAAAGGCTGTCGACTAGTAGCGGGGGTCTATGTGGTCAAGTGGGGAGACTATACCCCCTTTTGATCAGAGTAAGACACTCCAGAAATAAAGAAATAGAGGAAACAATAATCCATAAACAAGGAACATTTATGAAAACCATTTCCAACAATAAAATATGCCACGTCATACTACAAGTGAAAAAGTGAACAAAAGCCCCAAATAAGGACTACGACCAAAATCCCCAAAATGGTCCCGAATACAAGTCTTCATCCTCAACCAAGTGCAACCCATGTCCACTAAACTATCTAGAAAGGAACCTTTACCTTCTCTGGACCTGCAAACATGATGTCTGCTCAGGTACCCAATGGTGGCCCAAGCAGGGTGTGAGTAAACTCAGTATGCCACCACCAACGGTTTCTACACAATATCCAGAATGAACAGGCGGTGTATGCAGAAGAAACATGAATGATAATTACCAAGTAATTATTTAAGGTCCCATTAACCATTTTAGATCCAAATCCATTTCCACTTCCATTACTATTCTTTACACACCCATTATCATCACATACCATTTCATCACATTTCCATGGGTTAATAACATAAATTATGTTACATGGGTCTAAGGCCAACAATTAGATGCAAGAGGGTAAATAAAATAGTTATCCTATCTCCCTAGGAATAACCCCCTTATAGCAACCATAACCTCACCTCGAAGCCTCAGTCCAGGTTTATGATACCGTTAGGAGAATATACCCTCAGTCCCCTTTCCTAACCCATGCGTTTAGGGAGGAGTTTTATAACCTCAGTCTTGTCTCACCCCGTGGGCATTGATCCTCAAGTCATACCATACTCTACGATGCCATTTCCACATGCTGATATATATATAAGTAACCATCAACCATCCAATTCATTTCCCTTTGGAAAAAACTATTCACAACACCCCACATTGGAATCCACATCTTGACTTAACCCATTAACACATTTCCATTTCACATCATCTAACTATTCACCCAATTCCCATGTGTTATGCCGAACTCACTAAGCATTTAGAACTAGAACCATAACCTATAAATTATGGTATTTAATCAGTTTACTCATTAACCCATTTAACATTTTCATCATTTCCTTAATTCACCCTTCATGCCGACATGTTTATCAAGGCTCTAAAATTCATCCCAACAAGGTCACTTGTTTAAAATCAATCCCTAAGTACGTGAAAAGCCGTCACATCCCAAGGATGGCCCTAGATTATGTCAATTCAATCCCAACACATCCCACGGAGATCGTGAGGGTTCTCGTATTCCGTTTTAAACATCATTATTACCAAACAAGCCAAGGTTATTCAAAACACAACCATGGAGAAAAAATAGCATAACTAAACAAGAAAAAATACCCAAATAAATATTGGATATCACTTTTAGACCAACTACCTCGAAACCGATGTTGAACGCACTCTCAATCGAGTCCTTATTCCTCAATCTGACCAACCTTTGGAGCTTCAACCTAAAACTCACACAAAAAATAGGGGTTTAGAGCTTCATAACAAGAGGGAGAGAAGATACAAACCCTAAACCAAGAAGATAAGCAAGTATGGGATTAGACATACCCAGAGCTTCGATCTGCAACCAATAGCACCAAAAAACACATTAAAATCGAAGGAGAACAACCCTTGGGAAGCTTTGGTCTTCCATGTTTGTCATTGGGGTTGAGAGGGGATGAATGGAGGAAAATCCAGAGTTGGGGTTTAAAAGCCCGGAGTGGAAAACTCGTAATTTTTCCAAACTATAAGAGGCTTAACGGTTTAGCCACATGGTTTGGAAAACCATGTGAATGCTTTTGTCCGGAGGAGGAAGGGTCGCAAAAATTTTCCTGGGCTGGCCGCACGGTTTACCCTGGTCATGCGCGGGTCGTGTGCCCGGGCTTCTCTGGCCCATATTTTGTTTTATCCGTGTCCCGAGCCCCCAAAAAACCCCCAAGGCCTCTCAAACCTTCAGAAGACATCCCTTGGAGCCTGAAACAAGGGATACAACCAAAAAATATTGAAAAATGTACCTTTCCAAATTCCAAGATCATAAAAATAACAATCATTCTACATTAACCTACTAACAACTCAATAAATTCATGGTAATGAAGTAAATTTTCCTTCTCACTCCAACTCATGTAGAATACTCTGGAATGACTCTTTATATCTCAGTAATTTATAAATGAATGAAAAATGAATAGTAATATTGTTAGTAAGCAACTCATTCATAAATTTTGAATCACAAGGAACAAAAATAAATATCCAAATTATAAAACACTTTGTTCATTTGTATTAAAATCAATAATAATGGAATTCTCAATATATTATTCTATTTATTGACAATATGGGTCCAACTTATGTGCCCTCTCAATATTTTTAATTGAAGTCGACTATACCAAAACCTAATAAAAAATATATTATTTCCCCATATCCACAACCTCTAGAAAAAAATTCATCCAATAATTAACAAATTGGTCATGTTCTAAAAATAATTTTTTTAATTTATCATTACATTTTCATCTCAAATAATCAACCATGTGGTTCTTTTCCATGATTATAATTAATTATGGAGTCACAATACATGATTATTTCTGTCTATATAATTTTTACAATGTTTAATTATTATTTTTTGAATACATGCTTATATAATTTAGGATTAGTATACATTTAACACATTACTCCAGAAAAATGATTCCTTGATATTGTTTTTCAAATAATAATAATAATAGAAAATTTGAAATCATGTGTAGGTTAATCCATCTCGTGATGTTTCAAAGGAAGAATTTAATATGAAATTACCAAATAATTATCCATTAGTTTGGAATAAAGTACATAAATGTAATCTTCAATATAAACGATTAATTAGTAATTTACAAAAGGTGGGTCCAAAATAAGAGAATTCAAAAATATTCTTTTAAATTCATGAAAATAATCTATAAATTCTATTTTATATATTAACATAACTCATTTTCATGGTAACGTTGTGGTTGGGATAAACAATCTATTATTCTTTTCAACAATCTACTCGTAGTAAGCATTTAATCCTAATAAATCTATGAACCTCTAGGATATTTGTTGGTCATAGGATTACTTCAAAAAAATCATTTAAATAATATCAATAGTTATTCCATCAACATTAAAATTGAGACCAATTAATGAAATATGTTTCATTGGAAATTCACACATTTTAAATTTCCAACATAGTTTATTTTCAATTACAGCATGAAAAAACCCATATCTTCCTTTCAAATTCATATTTACTTTTATTAATTAGTAAATTTTCATCTATATACCCAACCACAAAAATATCCATGATTTGTTTTATGTCTTATATCAACCATGTTTAGAAAAATAATTCCAAGTGAAATGATTCATATATTCATCTATTTATAAGGAATGAATATATTCATATTATCTAATATTCTAAAACATTAACTAATAAAAATTGCCATTAACTATAAATGATTAGTTTACAGAGTTACCTTTTTCGTGATTCGAACAAACATTGACTTCAAATCTCATTTGTAGGGATTTAAACCATCCATCCTCTAGAATATGGTCAGATGATCTTATGAATGATGGGGGATGTTATATCACAATATTATCCACTATAATTGAGTTATTATATGGTATACCTATTTTCCCTTTATCTAGACATGGCCACTATATAGCCTTTTTCAATTGATTATTTATGGAAACAAATTATTCTATTTCATTTATAACCATGTCGAGGTATTGATTGAAAATGATTTTTTCCTCTCAAAGCCTTTTAACTAAAGCTTCCTTTATTATTCTTTTGGAAACCATTATCAAAAGAAAAACATTAAATGAAGCTACATGGAAATCATAACTTTTATTATCATTTTTTCTTGACCATAAGTTAAAATATTTTGTAGGAAAGTTTTTAATTTTTCCCTAACATATAATGTGATCTAAACAACCCTTAGATTCAAACTATATGTGCTTGGTGTTAAACATCACATAATATGGAGCTTCTATAAATAATTTATATTCATACACATTATAGATATTTTCAATTTTAATTACATATATAATTATTCCATATATAATAAATAATGATTTCATATAACAAGAAGTTGAATCATTCAAATATTGTGCATTTTTTCACAATAAAAAGAATTTAAATAATAATGTATGATATCATTAATGAATACTCTTCACAACAATCAGATCGATACATTATGATCCCATAATATTCATTTAATCCAATTAAAGAAATAAATAAAAATCGGATGAGCATAAAAATGTTAATAAGGAATATTAATATAAAGAAACCATTATTCTAATAATATACAATAGTACTCATGAAAAACTGATTCTTTAAATAAATAACATTTTACCAAAAATGGGAAATATTAATCTTTAATATATATCATTTAATTTACCATGTCATGAAAAAATATTTTTAAAGAAACTCAACAGAAAGCATAGAAAATTCTGTTAGGTTCTAAGATTTATCATCTCATTAAACCCATACAGATCCATTTGAGTAACCCTATATATTTGAATAACCATACAACATAATTTCAATATGATATTCTGGATAATATCATCATTACAGAACACATTATTACATTATCTTGGTGAATTAATAATTTAATCTATTGTAAGGATACCCATTATTAATAGGTAGAACCCATAATATTTACTGTCCAGAAACAACAACGTCAAATAAAACTTGTATTCATGAGAAAAAAAATTATACTCATATGAAAATAAAATTTGAATATTAAAATTATATTTTATATGAAAATTATAATTTTTAATAAAAAATTAAATTTTAAAAAACTTATTTTCAATAAAAATATGCCAAAAAAGGATGAAATTAATTTCATTTAAGAAAACATGAACTCATTTAGTGGAATAAAAAAAATAATGTACAAATTAGTGAAATATTCATTGTTCTTATGTATATTATGAATAGAACATTCCTTTGGTCCCTTTCCCAAAAGTTACAAATAAAACACATTTGGATATACCAATTTGAAAAATATGAGTGAAATTAAAATTATACCTAAAATTAACAATACAATCCAATTATATAAATAATTATATAAAATAATATCATGAGTATTTACCTGAATGAATTTATTTTTAAATTAAATCCTAAAACATATAAAAATATATATTTTAATCAGATTGTCCCGTAACACTATGAAATATTTGAACCATATAACACATTAATAGATAATATAAAAATAAAAAATAATTATAAAAAATAAAATAAATTATATGAAATGTAAAATGGTCTATAGATAAACCATATAAAAAAATAAATCATTATAATATCATGATATGACTCAATGAATGAATATTGAGATGAAATCACATACCTTGAGCATCACAACTCACATGGGTCTTTATATTTCTGATTAAAAAACTATGTTAATTATTGAATTAATTCAAACAATCATTTTTATCATTACTATTATTTCACTATTTAAAATTTTTCAATCATAATCATAAAAAATTATGTTTATGTCTGGTTTTTTGAGCATATTCGGTTTTTCTGTCAAAACAAGTTGGAAGGTAAACTATGGTCAATGGGGTAATAATATAAACCTATCCCATATTTTAATAATTAAATAATTAACATATTATTAAATCAATAGTATTTTCAAAAACCAATCATTAAATATGGTGTTAAAAAATGAACCAACTTTATAGTCATGCAGATGTTACGTGGTACATACCTAAAAGTTACAATCCCATTTCTCAATGATCATTATAAAAAGATAGTATATATAATTTAACTTATAATAATGATAATTATCTCATAAAAAATAATTAACTCATATAAACAAACATATATAAATATATTTAGGTAAAAATATTCACATCTCGCTGAAGAGGTGGTATTCCACACATCCATGAATGACATTATCACTTTTTTATTCCCTGAAAAGTTTTTAATTAAAATTATATATTATATTTCAAAAATATAACCTTGAATTTAATTTCATATAAATATCATGTATGTTAAATATGTTTAATTAAATTTTTTTCTAATACATTCCATGTAATTTTTTATTGTATAACATTATTTTTATAATGCGATAGACAAAAAATAAAAAAAATGATGTTCTCATAATCCCACTAAATGGAAATCAGGAATGTATGTGTCATATAAAAATCTAGAGGTATTAATACATTAAAAATATTAAATATGTCATGAAAAAACATATTTAAGACCATACATTCTATCCATGAGAGTTTTTAACATAGTAATGAATGACATTGTTTTGTGAGGTAATTGTCTACCGTACACGCAAACAGTAATATGGTTACCAATAGGAAATAATTGTGTGTAAGTGTAGCTAAAAAATGTAAAATCAAAATATATCATTATATTTAACACAATACATTCTTTAAATAATAATTATATAATTATAATTTCTTGGGTGGGGATAAGGAAATATACTAAAAATTCATGTTGATGAATGTTACCAATTCTTCAGGTAACTCATTTTGGTTTCCATTAAAATACCTCATGGATAAATTTTTACAAATTTGATTGCAATAGGGTGGTGTGAGGGGGATTTCAGAAGATTATTTTTTAAAAAATTTTATGATCTATATTGGTCTCAGATATGTGAATAAGTTATGGGGATTTTTACAATTCTATAGTGGAGGGGGAGTGATATTATTTTAAATATAAAAAGTAGGCATTGTTGGGAGGTCTCCCTAACACCACGTGACGAAAATAATGAACTAATTTATTTGAAATTCGTGATATGGTCTAATAATGGTCATAAAATTGGGTTTCGACTTGATTATATGCAATTGGGAATCATAATATTTAATATTAAGCAATATGTAAAAACATTTTTATGATAATCGTTGTAATTATTTTTAATTACATTAACTAATATTTATGTACAAAAGTTAAGTTAACCTTAACTAAAATTATTAAATATCCTGATAAAAAATTTGGAAACAATTTTTCAAAATTATAATCAGATAATTGGTATAAAATAATTTTAAATTTATCCCTTAAATAGGTTGACAAAAAAAGTCATTAAATTAAAAATATTCAAATCATTGATATGTTTTTATATCTAAATTCAATGTTAAATTCAATAAATTTGAATAAATTGGTTTAAATTATATAAAATTGATCTAAATATAATTTAAAAACATTAAAGAACACAATTTAGATATATAAATTGATTAAACGAAAATAAAATTCAATTAAAATTCATTTTTATTTACTATTAATCAAAATATTTATGTTCTCAAAAAAATACACCCAGAGTACTTTTTTATATCTCAATATCAAAAATGATATATATTCTTTAAAATAAAAAATATAAAAATATAAATTTTTAGTTTTAAAAAAATTTCCCTGAAATGTCGTTAAAAGCAATATTTAGAAACAATTGAGTTTTTAGTCATAAAATTTCATTTCTTCATATCGTAAGGATATAAAATTTGATTGATAAATGTAAAAATAATTATGATCATGTGAAAAATAATATAGTTAGTTCTACTCACACCCTCTTATATTATGTCTAGGAGATAACTACTACATAAAATAATAATTGTATCAATATATTATTGTTTAGTGTACCTCTATCTTGCATGAAAAATAATATTTCAAATAACTCATTTTGTGTTTGATGTATTCTATTTTAAATATCATCCCTTTTAAATAAAAATTACTATAAAATTCATAAACATTAATTAATATGATAATTAAAAATCTTTCATTACCTATGATTGTACAATAATTTCAATTAGATCGATATATTTTTAAATTTCGTCATCCATTTTATGGTAATGGTATATTTTGGAGTCATTTGGGGTGTGTAAAAATTGATATATATTTATTATTTGAAAACATTAATGTTGTTTCTACTCTATTAATTAAAAATTTAGAACCTTGTCCTATTATATACAGACATTAAGATCCTCATTATTCATCAAATACCTTCTAGAATATCTTACATTCCACACCATATGATAGATTCATTATTTATCATAAAACCTATCTAGAATGGATTTATGAAACATCATAAAAAGTATTTCCAAAGATGATATATATTTATCAACCACAGATTTCATTTTAATTATTCCTCTAATTACTTAAAATATCAATAAGCTATGATAAAATAATAAATCTAGTATATCACATGTAATGGGAATTTAGTTGGACAATTTCATAACCTATATCCATCTCCTATTTCTTAATGATGGAAATGAAACTATAGATCTTGTGTACCAATGATTGTAGCCTTACGAACCGATGTATTAAATTTTTATTCACCACCACTCAGTATATGATATAATGCTAATATATTTATATTTATATTAAAAAAATCATTATTTTGTTACTATAATATAACATTCACTATATTACATATTAATATGTGGTAAATAATAATTCCACTCATGTGTACATGCATATAACCCCAACATGGATGAATTGTGATTCATTTTTTTATTATGAAATTTATTAAAATAAGGGATTATTTGAGCAATATATCTTGTTTATATTTTATATTAATTATTCTAGAAAAGTAAAATGTTTTTTTTACTTTTATACATTCAATATGTAAAAAATGATGTACTGTTCATATATACGTATGAAATACTATCCTATGGAATGATGTAACTAATATTGATATCTATAATATTTATGAAATATTATAAAACCCTATTTAACTAAGATATAGGAAATTTATATCATATTTATAATTATATTAATTATAGTTACAAGATCAATATACATTGAATTACAGTACAAAATCATAACATGCATCGAAAAGAAGATATTATTACCCAAAATAGTGATTTTAAAAAATAATTATTAACAAAACTATGATAATATATTAAATTTAAATAATATTAATTTATATATATATAGTTTCATTTTATATATATTAAAATGTTATATATATTGTAAATGTGGTTGTGTCACATTTTAAATAAGTATAATCATAGGTATGTGTTTCCCTTCTCACATATAATTCTGTTAGACATATTCGATATTCATAACATATTTATAATGGGAAGTTAATACAATGAAAATTTATTATTAGATATCATAAAAATATTTACATTAAGGGTATTTAGTTTTTCATTTTATGTTATCCATTTCAACGGTGTTATGATTCAAATGTTACCTTTGTTTTTTGGGTTTATTTCAAAATATCGTAATTATTCATGATTGTTTATTTTTATGGTTCCATTGGAAAAATTATATCATCATTATATGTTAAACCAAGTGTATGTTTCTCCAAGGTTTATTTTTGAAATTTTTATGGTATGATTTATTTTTTTCTATTTATGTTCTATAGAGTAGAGAAAGTAAAATTTACTGACAGATATTATTACTCTATCAAATAAAAAACCATTCACTTCAATACCCACATTTTTTAAAATATATTGTATAATGTTTTAAATATTATAAAAATATCTTATTAATTAATTTTTATCAATGAATGAATATTAGTTTTTTTAAAATATTGTTCTTATCATTTTCTAAATGATGTAATTATTTCTTTTCAATGAAAGTATTAATAGAGTCATTTTTTACATACAAAGAATTAACAAAATAACTCTGCAATTATAACCACTAAATTATTTTATTGATCATTTATATTTATCCAAGATTCCTTTCAGGTATTATTTTTCAAAATATAATAAATTCATTTATTTTCATTGTTATTTATTGAATTGAATTTGTAGTTTTCCTATGGAATGATTTTCTTGAAATTATTTAGTATTTAAATTCATCAAAATAAATAAACTATATTACACATATTTTGTACTATAAAAATGTTTTAATTGTTATATAATTTTTGTTATAGTATATTTTTATGAAATTTTTTACTTGGGAGAGAGTTAAAATTCAAATGATTATTTTTAATAAAAAAATTATTATGTAGAATATGCTTATTGATTTTTGAAATTATGAACATCTTATATGATAGTATTTCAATAAAAATTTTAATGTTGATTACTTTTCACCCCATTAATATGAGGCATTAATTGTACTTATTAATTTATTAGAGGGCCCCGTTACATCCCATCAATTCATTAGTAGGCCCGATGGGAAAATCATTACTGGTTATTTATATGAGACAATGTCATTTTTTGTAGGATATCAGAACAGAAGGACTTAATGAATTTTTTATGATATGTAGAATTATAAATTACTAAATGTTGAGAATATTTATTGATGTACTTGTGATTATATGAATTGTTTTGATATCAATGGATATATTAAAACATCATGTAAATAATTATATTAAATTTCTAGTTCACCAATTATGACCTCTATATTATTCATTATTCTCATGCTATTGATTAAATGGATTGTTTATTAAGTTATATACCATTAAATGTTGTTTATTCCTTTTTAATCTTGATTTCATCCACTATACGCATACTAATAATTATTGTGTAATCTCACACATTTTATATGATTCCTTCCCCAATGATGGAATGTAATATATTTTATATAAATGGATAAAATAAAGACAGTATTTCTGTTCTCAAAGTAATCAATATTACATATTTTATTCATTCAATTATAATGTGTTTTTTATATTTTTATCTAGTTTTACAATACTAATAAACCATTTATCGCGTTGTTATTTTATCTGTTATATGAAAAGAAATTGTAAAAAAGTTACCACTGACACTAATATACTATATATTAAGTATTTAATATTGGTATCCTTGATTGTTATGTAGAAACATTGGGTTTAATATTTAGGAAAACATTGATTCGAAAACATTTTCCTCTAACTAACATTAACGATAAGTATATGAATTAGAAAACATCCTAATAATTTTTTAAGGTAGAGAATATATGGATCACGATGAAATTATAAACAATATGGATACTAGAAGTTTATTATTCAATGGAAGATTTTTGCGTAGAAAATTTTTTCTGTAAATAGTGAATATTGGGATTTAGCTCCATCAACAAGAGGTATCCATTAATGGGTCTTGATTCACATTTGTTTTGAAACTCTTATGGGTAAATTCTATGTTTAATGTACATTTTCATAATAAAAACTCAATAATTATTTTAATATGTGTTCATCAAGGACGACTATTATGATACAAATCATTTAAATAAAATGGTTGAATTATTTATGTATTGTGATCAACGAAAATGTGGAGAAATTTTTCAATTCAACAATATTATGGTTTTAAGTATCATGAAATATAGTAGGGTTGGGATAATTTTTTGATGAATATATGTATTCATAATATATTAACCGTAGAGTTACCTATATAACCCAAGTATTATTAAATTATGTATTTAATTAAGTTCAATGTCTTTGATAACCCTATTATGATTTATGTGATGGAATTCCAAGATTAATAAGTAAATTTTTATGAGGAATTAATAGTAATACAACCACTGTGATTATTATTCATTTAAATTTGAAAGTAAATTTTTATTAAATTACATAACATTTGGTGGACATATGTTTAATGGTATTGAAAACAATTATGGTCAATAAATATCATTCATGTAACAATAATAATATAAAATTAATAATTTATGTATTTTGTGGAAAAATTAGGTTATATAAAAAACATAGTTGTTAAAAAGTTATTTTATGATTAATGTTATTTCTAATTATGTATATGTCACAACCCGACCCGAATTATTGCAGTCGTAGTTATTTATATTTATATTTGAGTCTTTTGGTTTCATAAAGTTAAAAAAATTCAATTGAAGTAAAAAAACAAAAAAAAATAAAATAAATGGAAAATAATTTAATAACAATAATAATGATATTAAAATTCTTTAGTTTTTATTATAATTATTATTAACTTATTATTAATATTATTTATATTTACATTATTATTATTATTATTATTACAAAAAAAGGGAAAAAACATATTCTACCCGAGCCCCCCCCACAATTTCCTTTACCCCCGTCACCCCCCATGTCGAGCTTCCCCTCTCCCATTCACAACAAAATCCCCCCTCCCTAGACCTTGCCCCACGCTTCTGCTGCCCTAGTGTTCCTCCGGGAGCCGTGTCGTCGCCATGTTGCACCTCTGGCGAGCCATCCCACCGCCCTGCTTTTCCTCTCGGTGGACCGCGTCATCCTGCCCTAATCTATTCGATGGACCGCTTCGCACTAGCTGAACCTAGCACACCTCCCTCTCCTAGTTGTTGTCTCTTGGCCACGCCCCCTTTCCGGTGCTTCTCACCTCATGCACGGCCCTCGGGTAATCCCTTCTTCCCCCTCTCTAGGGTTTTCATTATTTTTTTGGGGGTTTCGGTTTTCTTTTCCAGCTTTTAGGGTGTAAATTATGGTTCTAATCTTGGGCGTTGTTGTTCAATTTCATGATTTAGGGTTCATCCTTGGTCCATTTTGGTGCGAATATGGTGAAATTGAAGTTTGACACCGAAATTCGTATGTTTTGGCACTGAAGTTAAGTGTTCCCATGTATAAGTGTTTTCTGACGAATTAATTCTCTTGTTTAGTTAAATTAGCTTACTCATTTATTTTTTTTACAAGGTGCGAATGTAATTTTACTAGAGATTGGATATGATGTCAATGTGTTTAGTAGCATGTTTATTTGATATGAATGTTTTTATTTTTTGTAAACCCATATTGAGCATTTGTTGTTTATAATAATTTTTGGTGTTGGTTTATGATGTCACACAAGGTCTGTGAATTTTGATTTATCATGTTATTGGTGTGAGTTTTCCCTTAGAAGATGTTTTGGAGTGGTAGTTTGTGTTCAATGTCTTGTGATACAGCTTGGATTTGTTTTATGAAATTATTAAGTGGTTTATTAAAAATTATAAAGTATGCAAAACACATTTGGGTATTGTTTTGGTGTCAACCTTGGTTATGTTTTATAAATTAAAAAAATGACTTATTTAATTGTGAAATGGTTGAAAAACTAGTTTTTGAATGAATTTGATATCCGTGAGTTGAAATTGGATTCTTAATGTGAATTTGTGTGTACCTTTCGTGAAAAATCTTGTTGCGCCTCTCTTAGGTGTTTTATAAATTGTAAAAATGGTTTATTTAGTTTTTTAGGTTGTGTGAATCTCGTTTTCAAGGGAACTTATGGTTCAAATGGGTTTGGGTGTAGGTTTATAAAGAGAAATGCATAATTTGGCATGTTTGGGATGTCTTGTATTTCTGAATGTAAATTTTAAATGGTTTAAACAATGGAATACTTGTTTTGTAATTGGTTCTGGTTTATGTGATGATTTGAAAAGGGCTTCGGGAATGGTTAAATTGATTATGTGCTTTTCTTTTATTCTTTTAAAAGAGCTTTACGATTTATACATATAGTGTGAAATATATTTTCAAATGGGTTAGTGTACGTTTGGGGTTTAATGAGTGTTTTTGGTGTGATTATTTTTTTAGCGCTATCTTTGAAGTGTTTAATAAATTACTTAATTGTTTTATTAAATTATATGAGTAGTGTGTTTGGCCTTGCTTCTTTGGTATTCAGCCATGTGTCGAGGCATCCAACATGTAAATGCATAGGGTAAGGCATATATATATATATATGACCTCTTTGCACATATTCCCTAATGGCACTGGGAATATATGCAATATAGAAAGGGGTGTCTATATATATATGTACAAATGCATGTGCGTGTATGCACCAAGTGTCGGTTCTAGTGGCCATCGACAAATAACTACAAGTTTGAGGTAGGTCCTTTATGCCTATGGCTTTAATTTGAGAGTCAAAATTGCTTTTTTGTCTTAAAAATATGTTTTACATTTATGTTATATACACATGCTATGAAATCAGGTTACGATTTCTAGAAATGATTGTGCCTTTGCGTTGGAAATTGAAATGCATTTTTTTCTATCAGTCTTATGTGACCTTTTATTGAAAAAAGGATTTCCAAAGTGGTTTTTAATTGGTAATGTGTATTTCCAAAGGTGTTTGGCCTTTTGGCAGATTAGTTGTAAAAAGTTTTCCCTTGATGTAATAAAACCCATTTTGAACCTTATGAATGATTTATGAAAAAGAAAAACCTCTCTTTAAGCACGCCCCATTGGTTTTAAAAAATGATTTTTGTGTTGGAATTGTTATGATGTTCCTAACGTTGAAGTTTATTCGTTGTGTGATGTGAAAGATGGGGTAATGAGCTTAAGGAGGGAGAATAGTGGTGAGAGGTTGAATGAGTTTTTGATATTGAAAATGGTATATTCATATATGTTTGCATGATAAATAAAAACTCACCACCACTTGAAATAGAGAACAATGGGAAACCCGAGTATCTAGGTAGTTGACCAGGAATAGTACACTATATGACATGACAGGGGTTCGTCCCAGTTTGTCTAGCAGGATTAACACAACAAAAATAACTAAACATATGAATTTCTTAGGGTCGTGTCCTTCTAAGCCACGTTTTCGGAAGGTCATGGTCATGTAAGCCACGTTTCACCGAGGTACGAGGTCTCTTGGTTCCCACTTGTTCTAGTTACCTATATTTATTAACCATGGTGCTCATTTGTGACATGCTAATAGCGATGTAACATTCTTTTCAGTTGTTTCATACTTGATTTCTTGTTTGTGAAAACCATATTTTAATCCAAACTGGTTTAATTTAATTTTGAAATGTTAATGCATGCTTGAAACCTATTTTGAAAATGTAGTGGGAGTAAAATTCATTACCTGAAAATGAAAACTCGTTACTTGAATTTGAAAAGGAGAAACATTATTTAATAATATCATATTTTCAAACTGGAATAATTGGATTTCATACTATAGGCGGGGGCATAGGACGTGGTTATATTTTGGAATTCCTACTGATCATCTCAGTGTTGATGCCTTCTTTACTTATCAGTTGCAGGTTTCGGCCTTGTGTTTCTTTTTGGAGTGAGTGTGGTTTATATAATATGGTGACCCACGAGGTTACCTAAGGTTCATCATGTCGATTCTTTATTTCCTTTGTTCTTATTCCAAGTTGTTTGGGTTTTTTCAAATTATTTATCATCTTGTTTAGTTTATGTTTATTCATCATTTTATTGGAAAAAATTCATTCCCAACTGATTTATTTTGATGCACGACACTAGTTTCCTTCCCGTGGGGATTGGGAACGCCCCTCAGGCCCTGTCGCAGACCGGGTCGGGCGTCGGGTTGCCATCTGACCTAGCCGGGTTCGTGAGAGGGCCCTTTTTATTTGGGGTGTAAAATATCATGGTGATTTGGTGTGTCGGGACTTGAGAGGTAGGTGCAAAAAAAGTTTCCATGAACCCTTTCCCATCCCTAGACTCTAGTTTCTATGGGTAGTTTGTGATTTGAATTTTCTTCTTTGGCTTGGTCTATGTGGATGAGGGGTGAGAATGGAAGTGAGCCAGTGTTACTCGACAAACTTGAATGGAGTAGCGACCCATGTACAAACCAAGTGCACGGTTCAAGATACTTTCTTTGGTGGATGCCCGCTCGGATCTTGGTCTGCTAAGCCATGTTACAGGTTTGGCATAGGCACTAGTCCCTTGTATTTGGAAATTTTTTTGTGAGTTATGTTTGACCTTTTTTTTGGTTGGTGTGAGTAGATCTCAATAATGAAAATGTCTTTTTTTGTGAAAGTGTTTTCAAAAGGGAATATGGTTTTTGGAGTGGGGAATGTGTTTTGAAATGGAAAACGTTTTTGAATTTGGAAATGTGTTTCTGTAATGATATGTGACATTCAAAAATTGGTTGGGAATTTTTTCATTGTGTTAAATGGTCTGTTTTGGAAATAAAATGTGTCTTGAATTGAACCTTGGTACTCGTATGAGTGATCACATACATTGATGTGCACATGTGGCAAGTGTAGAAAATAGTGATGTGAGTTTATGGGAGCTTGAGCTAACACAAGTATATATATGTGTGATACTTCATGGGATACCAATGGTGGATATTTAAGTTGTTTGTTTGCTGGAAAAAATTGGTTTCCATAAAAGGTAATTTAAATGTTTTGAAAAGTGATTGAGAAATTGTTTAGCGTTCTATTTTTGTGTTGGGTATTTTTTTCGTGGGTTCTATATTTTGACATATTGAATTATGGTTTGAATAGTGATGTGAGTTTGAGCTTTAGTTTGTGATTGAGGTGGGGAATTTTGATTTATAAGGAGTTTTGGTTCAGAATTTTGCCTCCTGTTTTAGAGTATTCTACCCAGAAAAGTCCTATATGTTTTCAGTGAGCCTCATCTAGTTGTTGGTTTTACCCAAACTTTTAATGGGGTAGTGGAATTGAATTCTATTCAATTATTTTCCAGCTTCGATGGTGATCATGATCTATTGAAGGTAGCAGACTGGCTTGGTGAAATCGTTGGTGTTTCCAGGTTATTGGAAACTCCCAAAGCTATGAGAGTCAGTGTTAGTTCGGGTCCATTTGATGGTGAAACTTTGGATTGGTGGAGGAAATAATCCCAGCGTTGTTGCATTATAGTGTGTATTGGACGGTGTTTAAGACCACTCTCATCCGATTGGTTATACCAGAGGAAGTGAAGGTGTGGAAAGTGTAAGAACTAGTGAGTTTCAAGAAAAGCCAACGAATAATGAAGGCCAATGTGGGGAATTTCAATGGGTCGATTCCATTTTCTCCGGAAGTAGCGTCATGGAATCAATTAAAGATTCTCTTGTGTGGGGATTTTGTCCAGGGGTCAAGGTCCATTTTATTTTGGTGTTTGAGAAGGTTCCCCATCCGGTGATGAGAGTGAATTAGAGGAACCTATCTCAGACAAGTCATCTTGTCAATCCCATCCTCTATTAGTTCGGCCACCCATTTTTTGTTTCTATTTTGCTCGGTTTGGGTAGTTTAATTCACCGTATAATCATCCTCTTAATGCTTGTCATCAGTATGGCCATTTGGGACAATTTGAGATGTTTTTCTAGAGGTATCATCAGCAGGAGTCTCGACCGAAGCATGTCAACTCCTGACTGCGAGGAAACATATGCTTCAAGATATCAGAGCTCCAGCCACAGGTCTCAGAGTGAATCTCTTCATGCAGTCAGTAATCGTTGGGTGTGGGGCACCTTGGTCTTATTTTTGTTTCAAATGCTAAAATGGGGACGATCAGAATTTCCCTGTTGTAGCTCTCCCATCATTGAAGGTTCTGTTTTGCTATAAGAGGGTCATAGTTCTATTTTTTATTGTGGTCTTTGTTCATAGAATACCCCATATTTGTTGTAAAAAGGCGCAGTGATCTTGTTTTCTTGTAATTCCAGTAGTTTTTCCTCCTCAAATATGAGCTTCGGAGTTGTCTCTTTATGGCTCTGAGGCTCACGAGGATTATCCCTCTCATGTGGCTAGCTCCATGGGTGACACGTTCCTGTTTTAGGATGTGATTTTTTGGGAGACATATGCTTCTTGGGAAATAATGAATAGGGGTTTTGTCCACTACTCGGTTGGGGGTCTCTCGTGGATTACCCCATGTGGTGGGGGTCTGGGTAATACAGAGAGTTCATGGGTCGGTTTGTGCTGGGTTTCTGGCATTGGTCTGTGACAATTTGATTTAGCTGGTCAGTTCTGAAATGGTGGGGAGACCCACAACGAATGTTATTGTGCCTTCTTTGAGTTTTGGTCAGGGTGGATTTTCCCGCATGGATAAAGATATCAGTTCTAGAGTTAGCCCATGCTAAGAGTCTCAAATTTGGTTGTGCTAGTTGGGTTCTTGCGATGGGGAGAACCCTCCTCGTTTTCTGATGGATTTTCTCCTTGCGTGTTCTCTTAGAGTTGGTTAGGTGTGACTGATGGAATGAAAAGTCACACTGAGTTCGTGTTTTATTGGTCTCATTTAGTTTCAAACTCGAGTTTAATTCCTCGCTTGGCGGGGTGACTTTTTGGGGGAAGAATGTTTTTGTGGTGGGGATAATTGTCACACCCCAACCCCAATTATTGTAGTAGAAATTATTTATATATATATTTGAGTCTTTTTGTTTCTTAATGTAAAAAATTTAATTAATGTAAAAACAAAATGAAAATAAAATAATATAAATGAAAAAAAAATTATTAAAAAAATAATCATATTATTATTATGTAGTATGTATTATAATTATTATTAACTTATTCTTAATATTATTTATATTTACATTATTATTATTATTATTATTATTATTAAAAACAGGGGAAAACATATTCTACCCGAGCCCCCCACCCCCCATTTCCCTTACCCTCATCACACACCCCCTACGCCGAGCTTCCCCTCTCTTGTTCGCAGCGAACCCCCCCCCCCCCCCCCTTCCCCTGACCTTATCGCGTGCCTCCACCGCCCTAATTCTCTTCCGGGAGCCGTGCCTCCACCCTGTTGCTCCTCCGGCGAGCTGTCCCACCTCCCTACTTTTCCTCTCGGCGGACAGCCTCTTCCCACCCTACTCTATTCGATGGACCTCTTCTCACTAGCCGAACCCAGCCCGCCTCCCTCTCCTACCCGTCGTCTCTTATCCACACCCCAGTTCCGGTGCTGCTCACCACCAGTATGGCCCTCGGGTGGTCTCTTCTTCCCCTTCTCTAGGGTTTTCATTCTTCTTTTTTTGGGATTCTGTTTTCATTTACAACTTTTAGGGTGTAAATTAGGGTTCTAATCATTGGTTTTGTTGTTCAATTTCATTATTTAGGGTTCATCCTTGGTCCTTTTTGGGGCGAATATGGTGCAATTGATGTTTCGCACAAAAAATTGGAAGTTTCGACACCGAAGGAAAGTGTTCCTTCATATAAGTGTTTTTTGACGAATTAATTCTCACGTTTAGTTAAATTAGAATACTCATTTATTTGTTTACTTGGTGAGAATGTAATTTTACTTGATTTTTGATATGATTTCAATGTGTTTAGTATAATGTTTATTTGATATGAGTGTTTTTATTTTGTTAAACCCCATATTGAACTTTTTTTGTGTTTAATAAATTATGTTGTTGGTTTATGATTTCACGCAAGGGCTGCGAGTTTTGTTTTATCAGGTTATTGGTGTGTGTTTTCCCATAGAAGATGTTTTTGAGTGGTTTTCTGTGTTCAAAGTATTGTGATACCACTAGGAGTGGTTTTATAAAATTATTAAGTGGTTTATTAAATCATTTAAATTATGTGAAACATGTTTGGATATTTTTTTGGTGTGAAATTTGGTGATGTTTTATAAAATAAGAAAATTACTTATTTCATTGTGAAAGGGATGAAAAACTAGTTTTTGAATGAATTTTATATGAGTGGGTTTAAATTAGTTTCTTAATGTTAATTTGGGTGTACATTTCATGAAAAATCTTGTTGTGCCTCTTTTAGTTGTTTTATAAAATGTACAAATGTTTTATTTATTTTTTCAAGTGGTGCGAATCATGTTATCAAAGTATCTTATGGTGAAAATGGTATTGGGTGTAGGTTTTTTAAGTGAAATGTATAATTTGGAATGTTTGAGTTGTCTTGTATTTATGAATGTAAATTTTAAATGGTTTAAACAATAGAATACATGTTTTTGAATTGGTTCCAGTTTATGTGACGATTTGAAAATGGATTCGGGAATGGTTAAATTGATTATGTTCTTTTCTTTTATTATTTTAAATGAGTTATATGTGTTATAAACGTAGTGTGAAATGTATTGTCTAATGGTTTACTATTCGTTCGGGGTTTAAAGAGTGTTTTTGGTGTGATTATTTTTTAGTACTAACTTTTAAGTGTTTAATAAATTACATAATTGTTTTATTAAATTATATTTGTAGTGCATTGGGACTTTCTTCGTTGGTTTTGGTCAGTGTTTCGAGGAATCCAATATGTACAGGAATAGGGGAAGGCATATATATATATATGCCTTCTTTTTATATATTCCCTCATGGCATGGGGATTATGTTCAATGGATATAGGTGTGTGTATATATATATGTACAAATGCATGTGCGTGTATGCGCCATGTTTTGGTTCGAGTGGCCATCGACAAATAGAGACAAGTTTGAGGTAGGTCCTCTTTTCAAATGCATTTAATTTGAGATTCATAATTTCTTGATTGTTTTAAAAATATGTTTTACATTTACGCTATATACACATGCTATGAAATGAGGTTACGATTTCTAGAAATGATTGTTCCTTTTCGATGGAAATTGAAAAGTATTTTTTTGCTATCGGTCTTAATGGACCATTTCATAAAAAAGTGATTTCCTAAGTTGGTTTGAATTATCAATGTGTATTTCCAATGTTTTTTTGCCATTTGGATGGTTTTTTCTAAAATGTTTTCCCATTAGGTAATAAATCCCATTTATATCCTTAAGAATGTTTTATGAAAAATAATGACCTCTCTAGAGGCATGCCCCCTTGGTTTTAGAAAATGATTTGTATATTGAAAGTGTTATGATGTTCCTAACATTTAATTTTATGCATTGTGTGAAGTAAAAGAGGGGGGGAAGCTCTTAAGGAGGGAGAACTATGGTGAGAGGTTGAATGGGTTTTTGATAAAGAAAATGTTATGTTCATATATGGTTGCATGATAAAGAAAAACTCACCACCACTTGAAACAGAGAACAATGTGAAACCCGGGTATCTAGCTGGGTGACCAGGACTAGTAAACTAGATGACGTGGCAGGGGTTCATCCCGGATTCTCTAGCAGGATTGATGCAACAATACTAACTAAACATATGATTTTCTGAGGGTCGTGGCCTTCTAATCCATGTTTTCTGAGGGTCGTGGTCTTCTAAGCCACGTTTCACTGATGTGTGAGGTCTCTAGGTTCCCACTTGTTCTAGATACCTATAGGGATTACCCATAGTTCTCATTTGTGACATGCTAATAGTGATGTACCGCTCTTTTCAGTTGTTTCATACTTGATGTCTTGTTTTTAAAAACAATATTTTAATCCAAACTGGTTTCCTTTCATTTTGAAAAGTTAATGCATGATTGAAGCCTATTTTGAAAATATAGTGGGATTAAAATTCTTTAACTGAAAATTCAAACTCGTTAGTTGAATTTGAAAAGGGGAAACATTATTTTTTTATAAATTTTTTCAAACTCGCTTAATTGGATTTCTTACTAAAGGTAGGGGCATAGAACGTGGTTATATTTTGGCATTCCTATTGAGAATCTCGGTGCTCGTGCCTACTTTACTTTTCAGTTGCAGGTTTCAGACTTGGGTCGCTTTTGGTGATGAGTGTGGTTTACGTACCATGGTGACCCACGGGGTCACCCGATGTATGTCACGTCGTTACTTTACTTCCTTTTTTCCGCTACCAAGTTGTTTGGATCTTTTCCCATTATTTATCTTATTCTTTAGTTTATGTTTATTCAACTTTTTTATGGGCCAAAATCATTCCCAACTGGTTTATTTTGATGAAATGTACTAGTTTTCAGCCCGTGGAGATCGAAAACGCCCCTCGGGCCAGGTCGCGGACCAGGTCGGGCGCCGGGTCGTCATCCGACCTGGCCTGGTTCATGATAGTATATCATATTTTTATTAGAATTAAAATAATTATAATATAATTATTTTATAAAAATTTCATCGTTCTTTTTGGATGAAAATATATTGCATTCGGGATGGTTTTGAGGATTGATCCCACACCAAAAAATAGATAAGGCTACATCACCTACCACTGGAAAATGTGATGTACATGTTAATATGAATTTTTTTAATCAAAATTTTTCATATTTATTGTTTTAAAATTATTGTTTTTTAGAATACGCATTATTAAGTTGAAATACATATATTACCATTTGGATAAAAATGGGGGACCTAATTAAATTATGATATTATTATTTTGGATATTTAAGTTAATTGAATTAGGGTATAAATACTTATGGGATGTATTCTGTTGAACTTTTGGTGTTGATGTAGATGTTGTACATGTTAACATATTGTATTAGATAAATTGCTCTATCATTTTCTTACGGAAAACATTAAATGATATAACACAAGACATTTTACACATTTATGGCTCTCATGAACCGAAAAATAATAATTTTAATGATGAAGTAATAATTAATCATCATTGATATTCATTACATAGAGTATGAAATGAACTAAATATTGTTTGAATCATAATCATAGAATAAAACTGTGATAATGGACTAAAAAAGATATCAGTGTTGTATATTAACTAGTTATATAAATGTTCTTATGGAAAAAATACCTCAAATTTTGAAAATGATCTAGAAATAAAAATTATATACATTAAACATCATAGTTTTAAGAATGAAATGAAAATTTTCACACCTAATATTATTATATTTTTATAGTCATTATCATTTTCTTGATCATGGAATTTGTTTTGGAAAATGATATCTTTCACTGTCAATAATTATTTGGAAATTACTCATTTAATCCATTTATAATTTTTCGCATCCTTATTAGTTTTTTCCAAATTGGATACTAGGATATGTGTTATTAGTGTTAACCTCCATTGATCCATTTATATCTAATAATGAAGGTGTCTTAATAATCATTTGCAGAATCTAGGGTTTTATAAAAGTTATTTCCAAATGTAAAAACCATAATTTCTGAGCACATGATAATTTTGTGGGGGAAAAAATTATTGATAGTGGGGAGAATTTAACAACAATATATTTTTCTTAATTTTTCTATTGAGGAAAATTTAATCCCATTTATAATTTTTTATAAATGAAAACCCATGGATAAATAAAATATCATTGTACAACATTATTTCCTAGCCATTTAATTGAAAGTTATGGATATAAAAAAGTAAATTATTAAAATTATATGTTTTAAATAGGTCTAAAATAAAAATAATTACATATTTATTTATTAGGAATGATATGAATATTAAAAATGATCATTTTAAAATTATTTTTTTTTCATAAAAACATTATTTATTTTGGAAATGTGTGATTATAATAAGTAATTATATTTAACTCTAATGGAAATATATTTTTATTAATTTAGTATATAATATATTCAATAAAATTTTCTATAAATCATAATTATTTTTATAGGAAT
Organism: Viscum album; assembly: GCA_963277665.1. NCBI lineage: Eukaryota > Viridiplantae > Streptophyta > Magnoliopsida > Santalales > Viscaceae > Viscum > Viscum album. The sequence goes on along the minus strand of OY728152.1, from coordinate 272,263,389 downwards.
GTGATAAATATAAATCAATTTTTACGCATAAATCATTAATTTCTCTAAAAACGGTCTCATCATGATTTGTGAAATTATTTAAAAATTATAATTTATTAATTAAAGAAAAAAAATATGGAATATAATTTTGGAATTAATTTTTTTAATTAATATTATTTTTAATATTGATATTTTTTGAAAATATTTTTTATTTCAATGAATAGTTAAAATACATAATTTTCATGAAAAATGCATTTTTAATGGATTTATAAGGTTTCAATTTGATTTAGAAAAATTAAAACAATAATAGTTTAGATATATTATAATTAATCAAATTTTAATCATTAAAATAAATTTTTGGTATAATTTATAATCTATCACTAATATTGTTTTAATTTTAAAAAATGGATTCCATATTTTTGATAAATATAATAAATATTAATTAATAACATCATCATAATTTTAGTCCATAATATATTGTGACAATATTTAAAATCATTTGTTATGGTTAATTAAAAAATTGTATTCTAGGGGTTAACCTAAAATTGATAAGGGATAATATAGAACCAAAACATGTATAATTTTTATTTTATTGTTTTGTGAACATTTATTTAATGATTTTTAATGTTAAATTTTTTATCATTTTGGAATATATTAAAAGAATGTATATTTTTATATTTTTTAAAATTCCTTGTGTTCCCTCTCACCCAATTATACAAGGACACCCATCTCTTATTCTCTACAAAAATTAGGTGGATTCTAGTTCATCCAATACCTTAAAATCCAATCATTACATACTTCCCAATGACCAAGAATCATTTTATCAGACATAATGATACTCTACAAAGTCATTTTCTATAATATTATGTAGGGTTTACTATGTAGAGTTATAGTTATTAACAACGCACATCCATTTAATTTCATCTTCACAAATAATAATAACTATATAAGATAAGAAAAAATAAAAACAAAAGTATATTACATAATCATATATGTTATTATTTTAATAAAATAACTTATATCCATCACATCATCCATCAAAGGAAAATTGAAACCGTCGATCATGTGTATGGATGACTACCATCTAATGAATTGATATAATTTGTTTTCAATGAGCCCGACATACATAGGGATATAATGGTCAATTTAATATAAATATTAATAATATAATTTATATTAATAATTATATAATAATAATATTATATTTACCTTCTTACCTTCCAATCATTTGGAAAACACTAACAGGTCTAATGTTTATATATGGAAGACAATCTCAACCAAGTGATGTTATTAATTTTCCTTTTTTTTGAGATGAACTGTAATAAAGAAAGATTTGAGAAAAATATGAAATAAATAATATAATAATTTTTATATAATGTTTAATTATTATTTTCATTCCATTCATTTCATCCGTAAAATAACATAAAAAGAGTTCATGTGTACAGATACCCTACCATCGATATGAACGACGTAACTCGGTTTTCAATCTTAATGTATTATAAAATATAAAATATTATTATAATGTATATATATGTATGTATATGATATTTTCCTAATATATTATGTTATATAGATTATTTAACAATGATAAATGTAACATGAATGAAATTTCCAAACCGAATCATAAATGGAATATGATTGAGCTGTTACAAAAAATAATGATTTTAAATAATAATTATTAATAAATATGATATAAAGATCAATAGTAAATAAATTAAGGTATGATAATTATGAAAATGGTTATATAATAAATGAATTATAAATCAATATTTATTATAAATCTGTTATGGTCATATATGAAGGGTGATATACAGAAGGTATTAGTTTCACATATAACTATTACATTCGTGATTCATAACCCAAATTCACCAAATACAGTTTATGAGACCTCTATATAGTACCCCATAGATATGTTGTATAAAAATATCATTATCTTCATGTAATTTATTTTTTTATTTTGTATATTTAAATTTACGGATGAAATGATTCAAAAATAATAAATTTTGATGGATTTTGTTATAATCTCTTCATTATTCGAGATTCCGTATGTTTAAGCCTCTATTAGAATAATTATTTTAACCACATATGTTAAACCCAATCTATTTTTCTTCTTCTCATTTTTTTCATAAAAATTATAATTTATTCTTTCATTTTACTCTATTCATTTACAAATGATTCAAAAATAATATTTTTATGCAAACTGCAAAATCATTAATCTCTTTGATCAATAAGAACTTCTCTCCCATTTCCATATATATCACAATTATTTTATAGAAATTATTTAATGGTGATAATATATTTTTTAATAAAATATTTCAAATGATTTAGTTTTGAAAAAATGGATTAAATGGAATCTTCATATGATTTTTAAACTTAGATAAAATATTCATTTTATTTAAAATTTTAATGGAATATTTTTTATCATGCATGGAATTAGTATAATTTTATTCTATAACATGACATCATGTTTTCCATGATTCCTATGTAAGCATCTATGACTATTTTAAGATAATTTTGTTCATAATATTGTAATCAAATTTAATTTTACGAAATATTTTTTTGATCTTGAATAGTAAGGTTTCCCCAATAATGTTACTAAAGACATTTTTTTATTACATTCATCTATGTCAACAAACAGTATGTTACATATTCTCTACTATGTATATGTTGTATAGATAAAATCCTTAATATATTTTGGGATGGTTTAAGATATTTTTTAATAGGGAATGTATTAAAAATCAATTTATAATTTAAAAATAAGAATATTTATGTTGGTAATTTTAATTGGTTTGCGAAAATATTTTAAATTTGGATTATTGTTTTTGTATATTAATATCTACATTTATATTGTTTCTACCCTTTAATATATGGAATGAGTTAGAATTAGTAATTGGGGGTTGTGACCCACTATTTCCCCTTAATACATCAATGCATCTAAGGAGTCATTGTATCATGGATTTTTGGTCCATGACTGGAAAATTTATATATTATGTCCTAGAAGGAGACCATACTTGAATGATTATAATGACAGATAATTTTAATTCCCTCATTATTGAGTAATTATTGATTTCCATTTGTTTATTTAATTATATAGGATATATGTGGAATTGTATCAAGACCATCTAATTGTTTCTTTTTTGTTATTTTGTCATAATCTATTTAAACAATAACATTATTCATTCTCAAGAGATTGATTAGTACTCATTTGTTTTCATACATTTACAATACAATATTGATTTTCGAACATTTATTAATTACATGTTTTTTTATGCATGCTTGTGTTGATAAAATAATCTCATATATTTCTTATGATTACATTCACAATGATTCAAGGAAGATTTGATTAATTTACATTAATGAATATGGTAAAGGGAATAATAGTATTTCTAGTGGAATTATTAGGTGAATTTTTTAATTTTCAATTTTAATGTTTGTTTCAAGTAACTATATAATTGTCCAATACTACTAAAATATTTTATCCTATAGTATGAGGTCCATTATTTTTATCACCAATTTAATAATGTACCCACCTACTCTTGGATACAAGGGTGGTGATATCTATATATATTATCCAAAACAATATTGTGATATTTAACAGATTTATGAACATATCTATCATTATTAAAAGTATTATTTCAATATTTTAAAATCTTGATTAGGTAATCCGTGCTAAATAAATTACATAAAATTTTATAATACTCTCATATTTCATTTCATAAACTATATACTTTTAATCAAACCCCAAATATGATATTTTGAATGTTTAAAATTATTATGACAATATTTACTTGTCACTTTATTATTATGAAAGATTTGTTTCAAAAATTATTCATTAAATTTGTTCATGAATTTTTTTATCAACATAATAATAAAATAAATATCATACTATCTTTGATTAATATAATTTTTTAATTTATATTTTTTAGTTTTTAATAATTCTTAATAGTCCATGCAACATCCTAATAAAACTATTAATCAAAAATTTAATCTATAGACCAAAAATAACATAAAGTGTAGATAAAACCTTGAAATGGGTTGGATTCATATATGACACCATGTGAGTCATAAATAATGTCCAAAGACTCAACAATATATCAAATTTAATCTTATTAAACCTCACCTAACTCACACATATCATTCAATAAGAATCATACAATAAATAACAACAAACTCATAGAAAAGAATAAGTAATTTGTACACTATTTTCCTTTACTCATGAGAACCTCTAAATGAAATCATTTAAAGTCTCCTTGAATCATATGTATGTCAGAACCAATCATCAATAAAACATGAATGTTCCCACTTTTCCTTATCTAGGGATGATTAGTGACTTAAAAAACATGTAAACGATTCATATGAAGGATAATGTCTAAAAAACTTTATATATTACTTTAAATTCTACACATATTAACAAATGACATATAATATCATGAAATAAAATAATTATCATCTCCAATACAACAAGAAGCGTTATATCAAATTAAGTTATATTTTATAATTTATCAAACTTGCTCATATCATATATGAAAAATTCCAATGATCTTAATACTTTCTAAATACTAAATTTTAGTATTATCATGTGAATGGTTACAAATATATCATTATATACACATTATTTAATACATTATACATTTTAGGTTATGTAATACATTGATCTCAGTATCCAATAAGATTCAATATACAAATATGGTTTCACCATAGATTGGTTAAATAATATATCAATTTGTGATTGCATTAGACTATGTGAATAACATTTAAATCGGGATATACACCCATCCATCACTTCCAAATTAAAGTAATTTATTAATAGTGAACATTAATATTATATATATACTATTCTCATAAGAACCCAATCAACCAATTAATTAATTTTTATAGATTTAAACATAATATTCATCTCATCTATTCCGTTTTTATTATATATGAACCCCTCTTAGCATATAAAAAAGAATGTGGGACTTATCATGTACCTTTAATTCATGGGAAACTGTTATTTACACTTATAATGGTATGAATATAAATCTCTAATAATGGTTTCCAATCTATTAAAAATATATATATATTTGAATACTACATTCATAAAAACCAAAAATATAAAACAAAGGTATCTTCAGTCTCCCCCATTGGGGTTTTATCCATATATTGAACATCATAATAGATCTGAACAAAAGAGATGCCTATAAATATTCAGAAGTTGTTTAATTTTTACATCCCACTTAAATAACATATAAAATTATTAAAATGGTATCAATATAACAATATAATATTTTATATTTTTTGGGATATATTCATTTGTAATAAAATTTGTACTCAATTACTCAAATTAATTTATGAAATATCATCTCCAATTGGTTTCTTACACTACACATGTTCTTCATCATTCATTAAGTACCATTATAATTACATTATGGATATTGATAAAACCACATTTAACATATTAATTATCCTTTTTTTATATTATTCAATGATTACAGGTAATAATCCAATGTTGAAAACAATAGTGTTTTTATAAAACAATCAACACAATCTTTTAATATTTTTCAATGTGTTAAAAACTAAAAAACTGTTTATTTAGTAATTTAGTGAAGGATATAGTGTTATATTTCGTTTTCAAACCATGAATCTTCATAAGAAACATATCATTACATTAATGTGAATGATATATGACCATAAAATTTGGTGAATGTCATGGCCCTTGTTCATAAGAAAAATAATAATTTATAATATATGTGAGAGGGTGATCATGAACCTCAAAGAATCACATTTCATTGGGGATATACAAACACATAGTATTTATAAGAAATAGAATATTTATATTTGTATTCCGTTATTTAGTATCTAGACCCCATAGGTTATTATTTATACTTCACCATCATTTACTACATTATTAATCATATATACCAATATTAAATTTGGAATGAGGTTTCCAAAAAATATCTTTTTATTTTTAATAGCAGGGATGATTCTACATTCCCAACCATCAAATTTTTTATCATCTATTATTTGATAATTCTTCATTATGTCCTTCCACATTATTATCTATGTTTATTTTTCTTTTTAAAATTGGATATATTCTTTGTTTTAATTTTTTCTTTCTTTAATATTTTCATTTAATGGGGATAATATTAAACATTAACATCTATCATCATACATCATTTTCATGGAATATTCCAACTGGAATGGAAATAAAAAACACTCACACATACTATTATCTCCTTCATCCTTCACATTTGGTGTATAAACTCTATATTATAATTCAAATTCAAATTATAAGGCAATTGTTTTTTACTATTTCAATTAAGAACCTCCTTATACCAGGTAGAATGGTAATAAACATTTATTGAGTATGTTTTGGGTAGTTTCACCATATATGAATCATTTCCTAATATTTAGAGTTTTCCAATTGGGAAGAAACACAAACATAATTGGACTAATTGTTTTGAATATTTTTAACTAATTTCCCACCATGTGAAATTGAAATTTCATTATTAATTTTTTCTATTTTCTGTTATTTATTTTTTTTGACATGAGTGATATGTCAATTTTTGGCATACCATAATTCAACATAATTGGGTCCCTATAATTGGAAATGTCAAATTAAATTTTCAATTATTTTAATCATATTTCTATAAAAAAGTCATTGCATTATATAAATTTTATCAAGTACGATTCTATTTATAGTTACATTTACAATTAATTTATTATGTAATTATTCAACGTGTTAATATGGTATTCCAAAAATGTATGACTATATTCATCAATCATCATAAACACCCAAAAATATAAAAAATATCCTTATTCTATTTTTTCTAGTATTTTATGATTTTCCACAATAATGTCCTCGAAATGATTCATAATCTATTTAAAAAATGGTTTTAAGAATCACGATCAATCATATATTACCATAGATTGATGTAACAGTTGGTCTCACAGAATTTACATAGAAAAAATTTATAACTAACCATTATTTTATTGGTTCTATAGTTTTCAATAATTATTTTTATAAACAATAATTATTGGCAGTATGGATTGCCTTCATTTAAGAAATAGAGAAAATGATATCTCGAAATTGTTTTATTATCACATTCCAACCTGCAAGACTCAATACTGCGGGATAATAAAACAATAAAAATTGAGCATTGTAATTTTATTCTTTGATTTCATAGATGTTATATCATTTTTTGATTCTAGATTCATCAACCTTATTTATAGCACCAAACAGTTAATGCTAATAATAATCATTCCATCCCAAAATGAGGTCTAAATCTCTTCAAACCCTCACATATAATTTGGTCATGTTTCTAATGATATAACAATTTATTTTTGATATATGTCATTGTCTTTAATTATTCTATATCTAAATTATAATTTATTTACTTTTACATAAAGATTGTCATTGTTTGTTTCTTTTTAGTGTATGGATTTTCTATTAAATAATATTCCTAAATATAAATTTATCATCATTTATTATTTTAAATATTCTATCAACCATAAATAAATTATTTATAATAATATATTTTCATTTTCCTAAACATAAACTTTTTTAATGAGACTATTTTATTTTTTAAAATCACATGTTATTCACTGTAACATTACGTATACAACATATATTATTTATGTTTTTTCATCATCCATATATGGAATAAAATATATAAATTAATATTTAAATGTTTTAAGATTATTAAATAAATAATATCATCTAATTTAGTAAAATCCTTACATGGTTTTGATTTTTTCATTCCCTCCAATTCATAGATTCCTTGTATGGAAAATTAATTTTCGATTTAGTTGATATGTAGATATAAATCATGATTTCAGATTCTTTTTCAACCATTATAAATCGAATCTCTAACAAGAGGTATATTGGATAATTTAAAAGGTAACATGGATTTTCATTTGTATCACATATAGTTCCCAAGGGACCGGTATACCACTGATACGGTTGTGTTTAATCAATGGTCACTTATAATTTTTATGAATTCATATTTTAAATTCATCATCACTGACTACTCCTAGTATAGATAGACATTTACTATAATCAATGATTCATACAACAATAATATATTAAATGAATATATTGACATAATTAATTAATAAAATATCATTCAATGTACCTAATCCTTTAAAAAAATTATTATCCAAAATCAATTATAATCTTTTATAATCCATAACTAACTACAGTGGTTGGTTATCTTGACACCCTTGTACTAAATTAATATGTATATTGTATCTTGTATAATAATGTAATTACCCAACATACTTTTCACCATATTCATAGAGTAAAAAATATGAATCCCTATATACACTATTTCACATAAGTTTTATGGATTTAACCTTGTATATACCAATGTTTATTTCAGAGCATTATTTAATAAGATTAATAAATATTCAATTGATTTTTATTCATCATCAAATATAATATGATTCCACTATATAGAAGGTCTTAAATTACCATAAGATTTATTGGAACCCAATAATGTATATTGATACCCATATCTACTCAAATTTAGTAATTTTTATTACATTAATATCAAATTTATTTTTCAACTCACTAGTATAACATATTCCACAATATTCAGATCATGAAATATATGCTGCCCCTCATTCGATTTTCCAATCACAAGATTTAGAAAAATGGATATTCTTGGATCATTTTCTTCCATTAGAATCATTACTCTAATAGTATTATCATATGAATTAGATAGTAATTACATATTGTTCATCTATTTTGAGAGTTAATTGTTCTACTTATTAGTTTATGCTCTATATAGTATCTAGATTAAACATGGTAGCCTTCAATATAGATATATATATGTGGGGGGGGGGGTATATCTATAATTCGTATAGTATATTCAACAGTACAAAATAAAATTTTAGCCATCAGAACTCCTAAAAAAATATAAGCATTTCCCCCCCACAAGAAATCAAAAAATGATGTTCCTTTGATATTTAATCATAATAAAAATCAAACATCTTAATTTATTATGAATTAAATTTTATTTTTTCATTATTTGCATAATAATAAAACTCTTTTGATTAAATATATTTCATTCCATTCAAATGTTACCAGGTAAAAACATATAACATTCATACAAAATAATGTATACCATTGAAATAATTTAGTAATTCATTTCTAGTATTATACATTATTAGAAAAGTGTACGGAATGATTTATTTAAGATAACATCATATAAATATATTGAATTACCCCTATACATTACTACTAACACATTATGTAACCACCCCTTTGTCACATTGAATAATAATACTCATAAAAATCATATGAGTAATATTTTAATACTATGCATGACATATGATTGATGAATTCATCCATACAAAAACATTACATAACTTTTCATGAGTTAAATACAATAAATAAATAAAACATAACACCAATGAATCACTCAACGTGATATAATATAACTATAATAATTTAATTCCTTAAAAACTAATCCCATAACAACCAACATTTAATTTCTCTATAATTTGGATAGATTATCCCTCTAAGGTGTTCATAAAAATTCATTAACATGTTATATTCTCATGTCATCCCCATTTTTAAACCTTGTTAACTAACCCCACTAGTCTCAGAAATAGTGTGTTTCATTCATTCCACACAATATAAAATTGGGCACAAGAATATCATATACTACTAATTATATTCCTCATGGGTAAATTTATTTTATTTTAGCATTTTTTTCCTCACATACAAACAAACTATTTAGAATCCTAGTAGGTCAATCAAACTGACACTACTATAGGGCATGAATCCCCATCTGTGGTGTCCTAATTAGTTAGGATCCTAAAAATCATGCATTACCTTATAGTAATGGGTAGTAGAATGTAGACTTCTATTTATCACTATACCTTTGGTGTTACACTGTCCACCCCATCTATATCCTAATGTCCATATATTGGAACCAAACATAAAACCCATACACTACCTATACATTTGTGGATGTTTATTGGATCTGATACCATTTATCAAAACCCAACACCCTAAGATAAAGTACTACTATATTTTCACCGTTAGACTCCTGTAATACCGACTTTACCATCCATGAAACCATGGGATTTTACCCATATGGAATCCTTTTCAGACTAATGACTATCCCCACTAGGAAACACATTATATATTATTGTGCCCTCTATTCACTCACACATTCCTATAGAAACATTCTGGTGGTTTATATATACTAAAACGACACAAGTAATAGTAGAAATAAATATTGAGTTCTGATAAGGTATGATCCTGAAAATATAGTTGAATTTTATTAACATTGGTTTCAATATTTAGACTTTTATGTCTCTAGTTTGTTGCAGTTTTACACTCTCTTCAACTTTAATGAAATACATCCATGATATGGAACACAATGATCAATCCTAGAATGTTCCACTACATTAATGGGTGGGCATTGGTTTTGATACAATTTTTTGTGGGTGAAACACACCATATTTTAGAGACTTTCAAATAATGTAAAGGATATTTAAGGATTTTATGCGGAGACTATACCCTATATGAAATGAAACAATGACAACCAAAAATGTAAATCACTTCACACTATCCAAATAACATCATAACATGGGCAAGGAATGTTATGATAATTAAATGTGGTATCATGTTCTATAAAAAATGAATGTATCATTCATGTCGTTGCATATTATGTGTGATGATCATATTCAAATACAAAAAGAGTAAAAACATTTAATGATAAAATATGAATTCTTGATTCTAGTCCCATGTTATGTCTAATCTAATCTCTTAATGAATATCCTAGCTATTCAAAATCAATAATAAATAACATGATCCTGTCCACTATACAAACATATTATAATGAATTCTTTAGGGTAAAAAACAATAAAATTTTGTATGTTTTTATAGAAACCCATTAGAACACCACCAATAGTTCCCCTAAATATATAAATATAAATATATAAGTGGAAAAAAGTGATAAAATTGAAGAAATTTATTTTTAAATGATAAAAAATTAAAATAAAACATGACTAACAATCAGGATATTTTCTAACAACTATGGTTAGTCATACATGATTCTTCTAGTGATAAATATCTTGGATCAAAACATGGTATCATGACTCCTTATGTGAATGTGGAGAAACTATATTTTATTATAAATATTATTGAATTTGAATCATTCATTGGTGTTTTATAGAAGTATCTAAACACAAGAACACATTTTTCACGTCAAAACTACCACAACATGCATATAAAGACCATATCATGTGTGTTTTATACTTTCCTAATGTCTAATTAGTTTCCATGTAATAAAAAACCAACATAATATTTTAACAAAATCAAGTGTGCATTCCAATTAACAGTTCCATACCCCAGAAAAGGAATGTGAAAATAACTTCATTATGATTGGGATAGTCTATCAAACTATTTAAATTACATTGGTTAATTAATAATTACATTCCAAATCATATAACTGATTTATTTTCTAAAAATGTACTATTTCCTTTGGTTTTATACATCCGCATTAATATTTTCCATTTCTAGGACCAATTAATACAATGATCACTACATTAGAGTATAAATGTTTCTATTTTACCACACATATAGTTAACATTAATTCACTATTTATTTATAAATTATTAAAACAAGCTCACTATTTTATTAATCAAGTCATGTGATAAATTCTTAAATCATGGGGTCACATTGGTATAATAATTTATGTGTACTTATATAGTTATTATAAGGAATATGTCCATGGAATTGGAATATTATAACTGAATTATAATTATAATGGTGGGGACAAAACAAGGTGGTGGGACATCATGATGCATCCAATTAAAGGATAAAAATAACGGGAACAAATTGATGCCAACTACCATACAAAAATATATGTATATATAAACAATATTCACCATAAATTAATTAAAGAATGAAAATAATTTATAATCAATTCAAAATCCATGAAAATTATCGAAAATTAGCTAAATTAGATGGAATACATATTGGATGTTAGGGAAACAAAAAATAGAGGGATGTAGGGCCTTAGAAAAATGAGAAGTCCTTGATCACACAATATAGATGCTCAATTTTAAATCATTAATTATTTACTGAAATATATGATATTTATAAGGGATGTGGGTATATGGGGGAGCTCCTAGATTAAATGAGGTGCAAAAATTAAAGGGTTTTTATGAATATTTATATAAAAATGAAAAAGTACCTATATTTAAAATGGAATGTCAAGGCCACATTATATTTTATGGAATCTATTGGTATTACCCATACAATATCCACCTTATTTGGATAATGGTTTGCCTCACACTTAAAAGGGGAAAAGTATCCAATACCTAGATGAATTTCAGTAAAATGTGTAGTTTTGGATCATACTCTTGGGAAACTACTTCACTCGTTTCAATTTTCAAACCTCTAAAAATGAATATATATAAATACAAATGAGTATTAGAAAATAATTTAATGTGGAGTGTATGAAAAAAAATGAAAGGTTTTTATAAAAACATATTGGCCTCTAACGTATTCTAAAAGCTTTAGGGTTCTCATTAGGTTTACAATATATGAACATTTTGAAATATTATTAGAAGGTGTTTTGGTTTCATAACTATATGCCAAATTTAAATATAATGATTTTATGAATATTCTAAAAATATTAAAAATATGATAAACATGTTTGGATATATAGATTTCTATAATGTTATGTAAATCTAGTAAATATATGGATTAATTCATGAATTCTCTGGGTATAGAAGATGCCATGGGAAATGACGATCACTTCAAAATTTCCCTTATAAACATAATGAGATTAAAATTAATATTTTATTAAGATTATTATAGATAACATATTTTTAAATATATATAGAAAATTGGAACCTATATTATTTTATTATAGAGTTTTTTATTTTCATTTTCCAAATCATCGAGTTGAGGAACGATCATATATCCATGTTTTTTGGATTATCAATTCAACTGAGAATTCATTATGTTATAAAAAAATATTCCATGGTGTTTCAATGTAAATTTTTGATATCATAGGTGATATAATGATGGAATCATGATTTCCACATTTTTTCCTTGATTTTAGGAAGAAAAAATATAATCTCTCTATATAAAAAGTTGAGAAAAGAGAGAGAATTATTTGTATTTTAATATATAAATATTAGGGTGATAATTATACAGAAAATAATTTCCCAATGAAACTGATGACAAATTTTATTGTTTATACATAGGTGAAAAATAATTGAATTTAACCTATATTATTTTACTGTAACTCAAGAACCATACACTACAACACTGAAACTAATAATAATATTATTATTATTTTAAATTAAAATTATTGTTTTATTATAATTTCATAAACTAATAGTCAAATATGTTTTAAATATGATTAAAAAATGTTTGTTAAATAATTAATTCAAACAAATCATCATATAAATATTATCAAATCTTTTATGATAAATATATGTTTTTAATGTTAACTATTAAATTCACTAAAAATGTAAATAATTATTTATTTTTGTTTGAATAACAAATTATTAAATATATAAATAATATATTTACTCATTCCATCAATAAATAAATTTCATACATATTTACCTTGTGATAAGAAAAGAGATAAAATTAGAGTAACTTATTCAGGATGTGAATGATCATGAGATTTCTTTTACAGTCAATCACAGTTAAAAAATATTATTATGAAAAATAAGAATAAATTTCTTCAAAATCATATATTCAGTTGAATCTAATGTGATTACAGATAAACACATTTCCATTTCCTCAAATCTCTTTTCTAGATGGATGTATATCATCCCACTAACTAGGAGTGTCATATATAAACAAATCATAGACCATAAATAAACTATGAGTTTTTGAAATTACAACATCCTATAAGAGAGACAATATAATATAATCAGATATCATTCCAATATCACATCAACTAGGATTCATACCCATCATAACATCATATACCTCTAATATTTCATTCCATTAATTTATTAAATATTTTATTTAAAATATATGATGAGTTTTTTTGAACACATCATTTTATAAAATGGATAGGGGGTCTTCTCAAATGAATAAGAAATCTGATAATCTTATAAATACCATTAAATTTATATTATATTAATTTTAATATGTATATCATATTGTACATATATCTCGGCATATGTTTTAATTTTTTTCATCCCTAAATGAACATTATTCATGATATAGTATAATAGACATCTCATGACTAAGGATTAATCCAAATTATCCTATATAAGACATAATGTGACATATTTAATTAATATTATTCATATTGGAATATATTTCTTTTTGAAAACTCCTCTTAGAGACCAACAATTATGTTGGTCCTTTTGATGAATTTTTTTCAATGTTGTGTCAATATGTGATTAGTGAGTCGATGTAGAGCAGCAGTGATGTTTATAGAATTATTATAGATTTAGGTTATTGAATTTGAAAACATGATTGGGAAATTACCTATGTCTTTGTGATGATTTATTATATTTTCCTTTCAATTATACTGTTTTGTTCTTAAGATTGAACATTGCATAAAAATCTGAAGAACATGTTCCTGTTAATTTGTATATAGAAGAACAGAATCTTTTCAAGGAAACATATATAATATTTAATTTTTAGGATTGTTGTGTTTGAATTATATATTATACATAGAATTTACAATATATACTATATATATGTGACTTATAACAAAAAAATCACATAACCAAAGATAAAAAAAATTCGAGATTGAAAATACTAAAAAAGTGCATGGATCAACAAATAGGAGTGATCCGACATTATAGTCATGAGAATATTAGGACAAGGGTGGCCCATGTATAGGATAATAATAGAGGTCCCAAGTGAGAGAATTTGGGAAATGTTATCAGTTGTTTGGATTATTTACAATGTGGAAGATGAGATATAATTTTAGATATTACTAGTGTTGATTCCCTACTAGAAACTCATTGTAGTTATGTTGTGATGGTATTTACTAAGAACTGACTGACCGAAAAAAAATCTATGTGATGGGATATAAAACATGATTCACTATTCCTCTATATTAAAACACATAGAAATATTAAATGTCATCTGAACTATGAATAAATGGCAATCCAATCATAATAGTGTAATCAACATCATTCTCAGTATTTTTCTAAGAGATTCACGTGCATGAGTTCAATGGGTTCGTCATTTACTAGTTTATATTATTGAATATAGAATTATTTTTCCATGAATATGATTTAATGGGAATTTCTTATTGATGATACATTACATCCATGGATTCATTGAAGAATATTTATATGAAAAAGGTATACATGAGGAAATAGAAATATGATCGCGCACCAAGATATGTGAGGTGTTCATGAATTTTGAAGGGAGATAAGCACATGGAAACCATAACATACATTTGAGTAGAAGTCACACTACTAGTTTATACAATTTTATAATTGTATAATTATTTGAGAAATACTAAATGCATTTTCTTATTCAAATCATTGTGAAATTTTACAATTTATAGAGACACAATGCAACATATTTCAAGAAGTTTCAGTGATGGTACATTCCTACAAATTTTGAGTGAGAATGCCCTTTAGATTTTCCCTTTTATATTGAGAATTATAACTTTTCTCGATTGAAATAGGGCCCCTAAAAATTCTAATGTTTCAAAAGGAGAAATCCCCTTATCCCTTTCCATGATAAAAGGTTAGTTATTTTTGCCTGCTTATGTAATAAACCATCCACTCATGATTCATTCATTGACATAAATTCCCTACATATACATTATATTATTTGAAATGTTCTTATAATCCATGATTCAATTTGGGTTTCTCAAAATATATGAAGTGATGACCTTGTATAACTAATCTATATATAATCTATCAATGTTTCTTGAAATGGGAGTGTGCATTAAGTAGACTAACCTCACAAATTTTCATTCATGATGGTAGTGTTTGGGAAGGGCATATAAACTATTTAAATATGAATAATGTTATATGTGATTATATTCTTCCATGAATACATTAATTGAAATTCCTTAGTTAGCACGTCCAAATAATTTAGATATACTGACATCATTCACTATAATTAAGAATGGATCATGATGTAATATCAAGGATGATAAGAACATAAAATAATTATTTCATTAAATATTCTATGTTTTATACATGGATAATACCCATGAAATTTGGTATTCATTCATGATGTGTACATGAGCTGAAATTATAGAAGGGAATATATTGAGATTGTAAGATAATTTTTATATTAGAAAATATTTTTGAAAAATAATTGTTCATAACATTAACACATCATAGAATTTGTAGGAATTAAAAAAATGGATAATTTCCCAATCAGTGTTCTTATAGGAAGATAATCAAAAGATATTTCTGTAATTCACTGAGTAAGGATAAAAGACATGTACAATCCATATTGATAATACATGAAGTGTGAATAATGCATTTAGGCTTTTCATGATCATTGATAATGATCTAAATATAATAATTTATGTTTTTATTCCTTGAATAAAGTTGATGTATCATTTTTATGGCTGGGATTTGATAATGTATATTAGTTTTGTCTGGAAGCTTTTGAGTTATATTAAGTGATTGAAGACCAAAATTAATTATCCAATATTATTGAGTATTCCAATTTGGACTTCTGTAATAATATGGTATAATTTAAAAATAGCAACTTATGTTGATATAGTATTGATATAGATCGATTATGTACATTCTCTGGTAATTGAAAAAAACAATTATTGTCAAAAATCCGTGTTAGGGGTATAACAATCATTGTAAGGAGTATTTTATTCAGATGACCAATGTAAATACCGTGTTCTAATCTCTATATTAATTATTCACTATATTTGGTGACATTCATATATATTATTTATTATATCATCATTCCTAATAACAAAATTGGATTATTTAAATTCAAATGAATTTATACAAGTAAAAAATTACTAACCCATTCACTCTATGTGGTAAATCAGATTGGGGCCAATATAATTTGTATAAGAGGAATATTTTTCACTAAATATCCATGCATTTAATTATGAAATTAATATTTCTAGAAATTAGGGAACTATCTCATATGGATGTTTCATCCATGAATTGAAGAATATGTATATAATATATTATGAGGGAATCTAATGAATAACATTAAAATATAACAAATCATTCCAATAACATGTAATCTATGTGGTTAATGTTGCACTAATTCATTAATAATGATTCATTAGATGAATCCTGGTCATAAATATTTAAGGATGGGTCATGTAGAGATCTAGATTGTATATTCAATATATATTTGAAATAATTAACAAGTGATGTTATTAAAAGTATTTTCATAGGCATTGGGTATCTTCATGAATAATAATTACATCATTGAGAAGATGATAATGTTATAGAATATGAATTGGCTAAATGAGTTGGAATATCAACCTGTATCGAAAAAAATGCTAAATTAATAGATGAAATAATTTTTTATTTTCAATATTTGTTATGATGAAATTTTTGAAGAAGAACACGGAAAATATTTTGAGAAATAATTCTTTGAGAGTTTTTTTGTTAAATATTATCCTGAATAAAAAGAATTTCAGAAATCTTCAATAGATGTAAAATCCACTAGACTAAAGGATAAAGACGAAAAGGTAAAATGGAATGAAAATTATTTTCAGTATTCAACAAAAAAATAACTATTATAAAATAATATCAATGTTATTTGGAATGTACATTAGTGAGCATTTGGGGATGCTATGATATCCATCAACATTAAGTTTTTAGATCAGGAGGATATTTTGGAGAATCTAGAATCACCAAAATATGGGACATCCCTTGTATTTTTACGAAGAGTTATGTATACTCATGTGTTAATATATTATCATGATAGAATAAGGATCATGAGATCATCCTCTAATCCTATGAAAATATCCACTGTGAATATGATATCACACAACTAAGAAACTATCTTATTTTCAATGTTTGATACATGTACATGAATAGGTTTTAAATACTTTATGGAATTTATGGATTCTGAAATATTCTAAAAACCCAACACATAAAGGGTGTATTAGAAAAATATAAATGAATATATTCTCCCCCATGAAATGTACCAAATAGTCATAATACTAATCAATCATACAAAAATTAACAATCTATGAAATTTATATTGTCTAAATAAAAATATAATAGATGAATGTGAATATTGTATTGCTTTTTTTTCTAAAAGTTCTACAAAAAATCATTGTATTTTTTAGACTACATGAATATTTTGATGATATTTTCTTAATTTAGGGTGATCAAGGTATAATAATTGTGAATACCTATAACAGAGAAGAACAATACATAGGATAATAACGGTGACTAGTCAAACTTCTATTGTGAACAAGTTAATATGAATGTTAAAAAAGAGTAATTCATAGAATATCAAGGAATTAATAATCATTACATTAAAAATAAATTTATATAATTACATAATATAACTTCCCCATATGAAAATTATGGCTCATTTTTTAGAAATTCTGCAATAATAGTTCTCTCAATAGAATGAATATCAAATTGAAAGATCATAGTTCATATGTTTTATTTTTATTTTGAATTTAATGGGAAAAAATATACTTATATATATATAATTGTTTTTTATTGTATACATTCATGAATTAGTTGTGGTCTTAGTGAATATTTCAGGTCAATTTCTTATAGAATGAATTTTCTATCAAATAACTCATCCACAACAATATGAAAAAATATATATGAAGGAAGAGAAAGTATTTGATGATGATATAATTATAAGGGATAAAAATTTGATAATTTAATGACCATACATAAATGATATATTCCCTATGATGATAATGTGAATAGGATTTAACTGAAGAGTGATGGTATGTCCTATATTGACTCTATGAAGGAAGAATAATTCATGATTGGATTTGTTTTTTTCCGATCCTACTGAAATTAGACATGACATTGTGTGAATCTTGAAAAACATCTTCAGGATAATTAGAATTGAGATATTACATAATAAATTTTAAAATAATTACTCAAAAAAATTTATGAGATGCTAAATGAGACTGGGAGACAAGAATTTTCCATGATTAGAGGATGTTTATAGCCTAAATGTTACTCCTGAGGAATATAAATAGTCCATCTTGATTCCCTTATATATATATATATATTATATATTGATAAACGAGGAATCAAATGATATGGGGGAAACCCTTAAGGGGGGACATTGATGAAGATATATATGTCAAAACCATTACTACTCATTAAATGTGGGATTTCAGAACATCATTGTTATATTAGAATATGAGTTTCTCCCATCCCACATTCTTCTATCATGAATAATTAAATAAATAATATCAATAAAAGGGGAGTGATTTATCAATGATATGATGAGAAAAAACGAGGATATTACATTTTCACCAGAATGATTTAATGTGTTTGGTGATGTGTGATTAAGATATAGTATTTTGTTGATCAATATGATTAGAAACATCCCCAAAAAATTGAATTGTGAATTTATGAGAATGATTTCATATTCCTAGAAATTTTTGGAGATATAGAGTTCCTTGGTAATATATATCCGGTTACTTAAAACATGTTATCCCACATATACATAGACATTATTAACCAAAGGTTCATTAGTAATATAACAATGTGATATCAACTATCTTTTGGACTTGTCTAATAAATTATAATGAAATAGTAGAGAACATAATTTTTTTATAATAACCTACAATTCCATTTAATTTTATTTTCAATAACGTGGATAATGTCTAAAAAAGATATTGAATATTAAATATGTTAAAATATAATAAAAAATAAATAAATAATGGAAGATTATTTGTCACAGTCATTATAGTATTGTAAATGTTGCGTCAGTGTGTGTTTTGTTAGTTTATTGTTATAAGTGGTGATATGAAGATTATTATTACATCATTGGTTGTCTTTCTTAGAAAATTAACCCTTTCATTATGACAATTGATTATACTATTCTCTAAATGTAAATATCATGAGCATATAGTATAAACATTCATATAATAAATGAAGACCATGAAAATATTCATTTGTATGGATATTGGATTGAATTTGTTCTAAAAAAGACCAAAAAAATTTATTATATATTTTTCATGATGTTGAGATCCATATTGGAATATTATTTTACATATATAGTGAATTTCAAGTTTTATTTGAGTTGGAAATCTATAAACAAATTGGGTGAACCCTAATCTGGAATGAAAGAGAACTCAACTATAATTATGGGTGAAAGGGTCACGATAATATTACCAAGATTCAATCTAGGAATTAGGCAGTTGGGATGTGAGTTTTTATTGTATAGGCCCATAAAAGAGTACCTAAGTGAGAAAATTTGGGAAAATGGGTTGGTGGATATCATTTTTTTTCTTGTACATCGACACATATTTGAAGGTTCTGTGAGTATTCATCATCCACTTCCATATCAATGTGGAAACATCATGAGACAACCTATTAAGAATCACCAAAAATAATAAATGTTTAGTGTGGGACAGATAACCACATGTCATTATTCCTTTATATTAAAATATATAGACCTATAAAAGGGTGTCTAATCTATGTATTCTGAGATATCTAACCACGATGATACCATAATATTAAACATCATGCTTCATCATAGAGCAACGAGAATAATATTTATTCCATTTCATATTTTAAATGACACAGGGATAAAAAGTGGGTTTTGTTACCATAAAAACAGTCTAAGAAGATCATTACATTGATGAAACATTATTTTATTGAAACAATTAATGGAAGATTAATAGAAAATGATTATATGAATAAATAATAGGCATCTCGTGATTATTGAAATGTGATGAGTTCAAAATATAAAAAAAGATAGTTTTTTTTATAAAAACATTCACATTAGGGTACATTAATAACTACAACATCCTTTTTAAGTAGGATAAAATTATATTATAAATATTGAATCATTTGATGTATGTAATGTGAATAACATGTATATTCTTGTAGAACATCAATATGTCATATTTCATAGAGATGATGTAGTATAATATGATAATAAAAGGATTAGAAATGAGGACATTTTATGTCTCTACATATATTTACAATGCTGTCATTTATGAATTAAATAGATCCACTAGAAGGACCCAAATTTCACAAGGATGAAACCAATAAATCTATTTTATTGCATTTAGAATAATAAGTTACTACCCAATGAATTATGAAATATTAACTCATGAGTCGCTTTAAAAAATCATTACCCCATATACAATTTCTTATGAGGTGATAGAATATGTGAACATCATTGTGTATTCCTTACAATATCAGGTGATAAAACATTATCATTGGATTTAGTATCAGTCATTTATTTGTGAAATAATTAGATTATGAATAATAATAACACAAAATATAAATGGTATTCCATGTAGTTAGTTTTTGGGAGGGGTGTATGCCATGTTACCAGAAGAATGAAGTGGAAAGGTTCTTCTTGCATTTGTGCATATGTAAATTAACCTAAATTTGAGAACAAAAGCAATGAATTGAGATACCTGAGCCACATTAACTGTATGATATTGTGGAATTTAATTATGAAATTTTATTATAATAACATAAAAATATAAATGGTACAGAATTTCATATTCTCTTGTTTATGCTTTTAGAAGACTCTCAGTAGTCAGTATTTATTAAAAAATGCTACTTGAGTTGAGATTATATGAAGAGACTGATTTGGGATTGTAAAAGAGTTATTATTTAATGTAATATTGATAATTAATTTATTCAAAATACATTAAACATCATAATGAGTAATTTAATCTAGTAGAATGATGGATTTTCCATTTAGTTCGACAATTAGATAACTGATCAATAATGCTGGTCATAATTGATTGAGAAAGACCAAAAAAATCATTTAGTAGAAGGTAAAAATTCATGATATGTAAATGATAATGTTATATTTATTTATCTTTTTTATGTATATCATTAGATAACCATGTAGTAGATTAGGAATTGAATAATGCTGATATATCACTGTTGGATTTTGGAATAGTTCAAGGTTATCGGTAGGAGATGGGAGGAGGGAATGTCTCTTTGGAGATGAAAGAGTAAAATATTTATCTTTTGGATTCTCTAGTAATATAGTGTAGATTCTAGTAACACTATGGGATATTTAATAAAGAACCTCTTATGTGGATTCAAGGGAGAAACAATTTCAATCAATATTGTCCATTGTAATTGAAAAAAAATTTATCTATGTTAAATATTAATATAGTAGGGTATATGAAACATAGGAATTACTATTACATTGAAAAAAAATGTTTATAATGAGAAATGTTATCTATATAATTAATACTGAATAATATTTGAGACTGAGATATATAATTTAATGACCAATTATCCTTACCGTGTTTAAGGGGTATAATTTTAATGAAATGGTATTTTTTAAAAATAAAACACTGATTCACCCATCCCATATCTACGGTTAATCCGAACCAGGGAACAATAATTCTTAGGGGAGGCCAAGCTCCCTCAAATGACACAAGTCAGAGATTATGATGTTTAAATATTATTAAATGATTGATCAACATCAGAATGAGATTTCAACCAAGAATAAAATGAGTAAAAACAAGATACAATCATTGATTGTAAAGAAAAATAATGTAGTAAATTAAATGACACCAACTAATACAAAATATAGTGGTTCACGAATGAATAAATATATTTATAACAATTTTTTATCGATGACATGTAATTTTATTATGGTATATAAAAAAAATTTATTTATTCTATTTTAAATGGACTTATGAAAAATTTATCCTGGGTACTGGTAAAATTTATTGTTTCATGAATAAATGGTTATTTAGATGATAAATTACACCATGAAGAATACCATATTATTATAGGGGAGGCATTGGAAAAAATGGATGGAATTTACAATACTTTGAAAAAAAAATTGTGGAATCAAAACAATAAATAAATATATATTCATTGAATGTTATGATAAAATTGTTAAATAATTGAATCTAAATCTTTTTATGAATTAAATAAATCATTTATTTTTTTGAATCTTTAAATTCATTTAGAAAATTGCATGAAATATTTATAGATTTAAATTTTGATCTAATAAAGGATAAATATCAGAAGGTAAAATAGAATGAAATTTATTTTAATTATTCAACTAGAATGAACTAGAAAAACTAATTATAATTTTGGATATTAATGAATTCAATATATGAAATTTTGAAGATGAGAAGAAGTCCATCTACATGATGTATTTAGTGATATGGGGGATCAGGTGAGATTATAGAATTAAAAGTCACCATACACCAGAATATTTCTTGTATATAGAAAAATATAGTAAACCACTCATTAATTCTTTTGATATCATGAAACAGATAAAGGGCTGATGACTTCCTCTAATAATATAGAAGCATTCACCATGATTAATGTATCCCATAAGACCTAAAATATTATCATTAATAATGGAATTTTATGTTTTGGTGTAGGTTTTTTATAAAACTATGGGATTATGTGGATAGTGAATGATCCAAAAAAACCCACCACATTAAGTGTCGATGTGAAAAAAACATATGAAGATATGTTCCGTAAGTTATTTCCATGAGAATAAAATTTTAAAAAAATTAATATTTAATCACATATGAAATTTAGGCATTTGTTGCCACAAAATAAGAGAGTAATGATAATTTTTTAATGTTAGTATTGATTGATATTTGGCAAGGAGTAATTGGAATGTTGTAAATTCATCAAATTTCATATTATAAGACATATGTTTAGGGGGATAATGTTTGAAAAATACAGAATAACGACATAAGAGAATAGGTATCCATTGGAAATTAATGTTCAAAAGTCATCCGGGAGATGTGAAAAAAACAATAAGACTATTAAAAAACTCCTTTTAGAAAGAAAAATCATATATACCATTCTAGATAAAAGTTGAAGATTGATAATTATGGAAGAACACTGATCCTAGGAAAAAGATCATGTTGATTAAATCCAACTTCCAATGTTGTCTATATAGAAATCATATGAAGGTTAAGGATCAATTTTTTTTCATCTTACTATTAATGGAATGGTCAAAAATCCTCCTTATTATTGTAAATTATCTTATCATCATTAAACAATAATGAAATAAGGGTTTGTGATAGTTATTATATGGGGTCATGTTCGTATTGAAATAATACTTTGACAAACAGTTAATCATTGCATCTAGGAAAATTTTTTTTAATGGAATAAATAAATATTGTTGATTTAATTATTATAAGGGTTTCAATGATTTGATATGAATTAAGAAAATTCCAATGTATATTATATTTTATTTTAATGGGAAGAAATTTCAAAATAAAAAATGAGGAAATTTCCTTTGATATTTTGAGAATATATAAAATGTCAAGAATGATTGACATGTTTATTATGAGAATAATAAAAGTTGTCCATTCTATTAAATAATGATGAAAAAAATTATCAAGTAGAAGTCAGGAATGATGTTAAAGAAACTACGTTGAAAAATTTTTCCCCACCATACATTGATTAGAATATTATTAAGATTGGGGGTAAATAATAGTTCAGGTTTATATGTTCTCGTAGTAAATGTTACTCCTGATGAAAAAAAGGACCCACCTATTTCCTTAAAATATATATATTATTATTATATGACATGAAGGTAATTTAAAGATATGGATACATACCAAATAAGGTATTATTTACGAAGATAATGTTATTAAAAGTTTCACAACACATTGAATGAGATTTTTTTAAATAATTATAATATTATAATATAATTTATCACCATAAAAAATTCACATATCCATTACAATTTAATAAATTATTTAATTAAAGGACTGTTCATGATCGAGGATATAATGATAAAAATGTTTGATTTTAAATTTTTCAATTATACATTATGCTTATTTGATTGATCTTTGTGTATGATTTTTAAATTTATTTTTATATATGATTACATATTTCAGCAAAAATTAAAAAATATAATTTATAAACATGATTTTTTATGCATGTTATTATAAAGAAAACATAGAAATCCCAAATTATCTATCTATTATTATATTCATTTTATTATTCCATATGGAATTTGAGTTGATTATATTAAGGATATTTTCAAAAAGAATCATGTTATTTTAACCAACTCTTAGAATAACTGAGGATATAATCTTAAAAGATGGAAGGATTGTTTTTTTAAGAATACTCCACTTTTCCTTTTCATTCGATTCCCAATTTGGGTGAGAAATTTTAATGAATAGTTTGGACCACTAAATATGTGAATTGATATTAAAAAATTTTATGTATAGATACTAAAATCTAATTTATTATCAATTTATTCTTACATAATTCCACACACAAAAAAGTTATTGAAAAGACCATAAAATTTATTTCTTAAAATTTGATCTATTCAATAATTTTCGAAAAACAAAAACCAAATTATAGATAAATAATTATATATTATAAAATTATAACCAGGAAATTAAATTTTGTGTGATTAATAATACAAAATAAATTAGGAATTTTTGTCGTCTATCTATTATAAATCAAATAAAAATAATTTTAAAGAAAATGAATTTTATTTAATCATTTATTTCTTTCAAAGTAATTTTATTGGCCCATTGTGCACATAATTGAAAATTTATTTATACAAGATTTATGAAATTTATATAATAAATTTAAATTTATTTTGGGAATCATTATATACAAATTAAAATGGGGTGATTTATTGATTTTTTTCAAAAATATAATTTTTTGGATAATATTTAATAAAAATAATTTTAAAAGAAAACATCTATTTCATATAAATTATATAAATATATAAATTTTATTTTATTTTTCATTAAAGAAAATTTTGTTTAACTATATTAACAAGTATGTTATTTATATCATTGGAATCAATTTCTTATTATTTTTTATATTAAAATATTATATTCTAATGATTTTTTTCTTTTTAAAACCCCACTTTTTGATCGTATCTTTAGGTAAAAATTTAAAATGAATTCCTCATATACTACAAATATAATCAAGAAAATATGGATTCAATGTCGCGAGCCGTCCCTCGGGACCCGCATCGTGACTACCCTAAGCCTCCCTTCCATAGGCCAAGGGCTGGCAGCTGGCACCAAAGGCGTAATTCCCTAAAAACTGGGAAGGCATTGCCTTTATAAAATGTAACACACACAACAAGAGTACACGAGGAAGCAAACAATAAGTAAAAACAATATAACAAGTGTACTGAAAGTAAAGGGTCCAGAATACAATCCCAACTGTAAAGTAAAAATACAACTGAAAAAAAGTACAAATAAAAAAAGGGATAAACAATGGAAAGGGGAACCAGCTCTTGGATCGTCCTCCGGGGTTCCTACATGAAGGGTAGTTACAGATGGCCTCCTAAACACTCTAATTCCATCAGACATCATCTTGTACCGATACTTTGTATGATCCTGCTCCGAGTACCGTCCAGTCCTAGGGCTCTCAGCCTCCCTCAGTGCTGTCCGTCGCCTGCATCCGACACAATGAGTTGTGGGCATAGCCCGTGCCGGGTTGACTATAAAGATACTCAGTAGGGTCCTCGAGACCCTCAAGGTCTCACAAAATCCAATAAGTATCAACCCCAATGTATTATTTCAATAGATAGACATTATTTAGGTATATTCCCATACATATTCCTAAGTTGTCATGTAACTCATTTCAATCATGAGGAAAACACAATGGTCGTTGAATCAGCCCAAACGAGGATTTGATTCATGATGTTGAAACCACGACTACTACCGAACACCTCCTCTATCGAGCACAGTAGTCATGTCTCGAATCTGAGGTGTTACTCACTATCCTTAGAATGTTGGGGTACTCTTATTGTGTACCGCGGTTCTGCCGCCTCACACAGTAGCAATCCCCATCATGGGTCTACTGCCTCACACAGTAGTGCTTCCCCTGATAGCCTACAGAGGTACTCCTCATGTATTGTACCGCGGGTCTGCCGCCTCACATAGTAGCGCTCCTCTGCCATGGGTCTTCCACCTCACATAGTAGTGCTCCCCACTGGGCTAGTCAAGTCACTACGAAACGAATTGGACAAGCAGTCATCAGCTGTCTGCCAACTACTAGGTCTTCGTACTCTGTATGCTCGTCTGCGGGAGGATCTGCTCCACGAGTTATTGGTCGATACTCCATGTGTCATGAAGCCCCACTAAGAAGTATCTAAAAGGTTTGCCTTGTCATAGAGGTCTCAACACAACAGACGACGCATCAATCGGACGCCTGGTCTGTGAGTTATTAATATTTTTTCCCTGGGGGGGGGGGGCAGTTGGTTTCGCGTACGAACCAACTTGACCGTATATCAAATGTACCTATAACTCCCTTGTGGTATAATAAAAGAGACCGTTTCTCAATGAAATTAACAATGCCACCGACGGTTCGTCAAACAGACGTCCGGTCTGAGAGTTATTGGCTTTTCCGTTCTAGGGTCCCGGTTGGATTTTAAGCTAAAACCATCCTGACCGTACTCCAAATATGTCCAAACCTCAAGTGGAGTATTCCAAAATAACCATCTCATCAAAATGAATTCAATGTAATTGACGCCATGTCAATCCGACGTCCGGTCATTATGTTATAAGCGTTTTCCGCTCCGAGGGCCCGGTTGGTTTCAGGTTCGAACCAACCCGGCCATACACAAACTTCACCTAAACTTTGAGTGTAATATACCAAATTGACCGTCTTGATCTGAGGAATCCTACGCAGCTAATGTTGCACTGATCGGATGTCCGTAACTCATGTTATGGGCGATTAACCAAAAACGGTCCGAAGAGGGGGGTCTGGGCCGAGTCCGACCTGGCCCAACCCACCCTGGGATAGCCCGAACCGGGGAAACCTATCCCGGGTCCGGGTTCGACCTGGTCGGGCACGGCCTGGCCTGGCGGCTGAATCCCGAACAATGGTTTCGGCCCGGCCCACGTGGCAGGCGGCCCGGCCCGCGCGCAGGCGGCTTGGACCATGCGTTGGCTGCCCGATCCGTGTGCAAGCGGTCCGGCCCGGTGGCCGGCCACAGATCGTCCATGCAGGTGGAGTGGGGGGGGGGGGGGTAGGGCCTCCCTCGGCTTTTCTTAACGGCAGTGCTAGGCTGGCGCCACCCAGTCTTCCCAGAACACGAGTGGCGCGAGTTCCGCTCCACCGCCGCCGCAGCCTGCGCCGCAACTGTTATTCGCTGGTGGCGCGCTAGGGGGTCGATGCCCTTAGCCGACCGGCCAGTGTCGGCCGCTTCCTTCAGTCACCAGCGCCACCGTCCCTGTGCACCGCGCAGCCATGATCTTCTGTGGGACACTGGAGTCATTTCGGTGGTCTGATTTATCTCACGTCTATGCCTATGGCCACCTCCGGTCCCACTCTTCACTGCGATGACCCCAAAACGTTGTTGCCCTTCCGTTCACCCATCACCCAACAAATTGTGCATCACGAACATGTTGGTGATGGTTTCAGACTTGTTCATTATCCCCTAACCACAACATTAGTGGTTCAAAAAATCACCCAAAAAATAATCACCTAAGTTTGAGGGTATAAATAACATATATAAAATCAAATAATATCCCATACAGCAAATTAAGGTTCGCTCATAGTCGGAGTCACGGGGTGTCATCGTCAACTCGTTGACGTTGTGGAAGAAGGAGCCGAGGATGGAATGTCATTCTCATTCCTTGCGGGTGGCTCTTTCTAATTTTTCTTTGACGAAGATCAAAGGAAATGGTCGTCGCTCTTTGGTGGTTCTTCATTGGAAGAACGGTGTTCTTCATTTAGAGAAGAACACCATTCTTCTATTTTTCCAGTTCTTTCCCAAGGTTTTTCAAACACAACAAGTGCCAAAAAATATAATTTCTAAGGCTGTTATTTTTTTCACACATGTATTTCAAAAATAAAACACATTAATTAATTAATAGAAGAGTTACATTAATTATTAGAAATGTGTTGGAAAAAATTAATGGGAGTGAGAAGGAGGTGGAAAGAAACAAATTAACAAGGTGAGTTGTAAAATTTAATGAAGGGAAGTTAATGGGGATTTGAAGGGTTAGGGGATCGTTAAGGACCCACCACACTAAATCCTCTCATAAGAGGTTATGTGGGTGTGGTCCCCACCTCCAACTTCCCATTTTATGAAAAAAATCCAACTCTTAAACAATAAAATTGTGTACAACAATTTTATTTAATTTAACATAAATCCCCAAAATTTACTTCTCCTCCCGAGCAAACGCAATTGTGGTAACGGTCCGTTTAAGTGAATAACAGTGATGCGAGTTCATTAGTGCCCTCAGATTTCAATACCGAGCACTGTTTTAAAAGATAAAAAAATTCACATGTATGGTTACTATTCCTACCCAAATAAAACATTAGAAATTGATTCTGAGCACTCCTGGCCTCAGAATCAGGTGCTGTCAAAACCTACATACTCATAAAATTCAAAATAATTTTTGAAAAAAATTTCTTTGAAATTTATAGGTCTTTACATTAACCCCACCATAGGGATGTACATCCCCCTAAAGTTACATCACACACTTGGGAAAACACAAGAGGTACTGAGCACAAATCTGCGACTCCTGCTACCATGAGCTCTCCTAGAGTTTCCCGTGCTACAAGAGAATATGCACCAGAGAAATTGACCATCCACGCAGGACTCGCTCCTGTCGATGCTCAATATCCACTGGAACCTCCTTGAATGTCTCCCTATCATCAATGTCCAACTCACCATGGTTGATGTTGTGGGACGGATCGTGCACACATATCCTCAACTGAGATACGTAGAAGACGTCGTGCACCCGGTGCAACTGAGGTGGAAGGGCCAGGTGGTAAGCCACCTCTCATACTCTGATAATGAATTGGAGGAGTCCATGTAAGAGACTGTAGATAGGATGCATCATCTCTATCTACAAAGGATATATGTAAGGTATCCAGATGCTCCATCGCCTCTCCTAACAGCAGAATACCAGGCCTCCTGCTGAATGCATACACAACAACATTCTCCTTCCTAGGAGTACAAACTATCTCAAAGTCATAATCTCGGAGGAACTCAAGCCATCACCAATGTCTCAGGTTTTAATTCTTTTGAAAGAAGACACACCTAATACTATTGAGATTAGAGGGAATTGTATACCATTCACTCCACAAAGAATGGGTGAGACTAGCAAATTGTAAGAACTCGACGTCACCCTTCTTCGCATAAATTCTACAAGAGCTGTAAAGATTTATCCTTTTCTGAAAAGTTAAAACCGATCTCATCGCCTGGATGAACGATTTACTTTTAAAAACAGAGTCAATCCATACATGAATGATACTAATTCATGTCATGGACGCTGTTGTAAGGCTTCGACGCTACTACCAAAAGATCAAACTGTTACTCTCGCCTCAAAGGGTTTAGTCACATTGTTGGCATCAGTGTGTGGTTAACGGGTCTCCACCAGTAGAAATATCAAATGTGAGGGTCAATTCAACTGTTTAATATTGAACCTCTAAGTATTAACCACACATAAAGTAACGAAAGAATCCATCATAAGGACATGTGTCTTTTATTACCGCAGATCAAGGTATAAATACACAAGTCAAACACAAACAACGACATTAACAACGTTAGAAGCATCATGAACAAAGGCCTCTACTCCTATAACTTGAATCGCTCCAATCCACCTACTTTCGAAGCTCCATAGTCGAATGCTTCAGTTGCCTAAAGTTTTTCTCTCCCATGCCCAGCCATTCCCTGTGGTCGGGGTGTTCCTCCTAGTGGTAGTGGTGGAAACACCTCGAAGTGTCGTCCACCACCAGCTGCACAGCTAGTTCCTCTTCTACGGTCACCTGCTCCTTGCAGTCCATCACAATTGAACCTCCAACTCTTCCTGGGAGGTCCTTCATCTATCTGCTGATCATCCGAGCGGTTGGTCGGACAGTCATGTGCCATGTGACCCTGTCTGCGGCATGAGTAGCATTTCATGGAAGGTCTGGCTCTGTCTTCACCGTGGGTGCCCCGCACTACCGACCCTGAGTCATGTGGTAGACCACCTGTTGGTTTGGTCCTCTTGAACCTATACTTCATTTGTCTACTGCCAGCTGTAGAAACTACGCTGCATGTCGACTAGTGGTGGGTCCTGCTTCTAGAGAGAGTTCAGCAAGGAAACTCTCCACTATGAGGGCTCACTCAAACACCCATGTCTGCATCAAGATTATGTGAGAGATAATTTATGCTTTGATCTCTCTCCTGAGTCCCTGCTCAAAGGTATAGGCCCTGAAGAATGGGTCTCATACCATATCAGTGGAGTAGCACGAGAGGTATGTGAACTTTACTGAGTACTGTGCCACCGTCATGTTTCCCAGTTGTAGATGAATTCGCTCCTATATCTGCACCGCTCGAAGGGTGGCTGGTAAAAACTCCGCCCGAAATAGGCTCTCGAAATCATCCCATAGATTTTTTTCCTCGTCTTGCATCTGGAGTATTTGACTCCACTATCTGCATGTTTCTGCCAGAAGGAGGATGGAAGTAAGGATCAACATGAAGACGGATGGTGTCCCTACCAGTCTGAAGACTCTCACCACATCCTCCAGCCAATCCTCAACTGCCTATGTGTCCATCTATCCCCTAAACCTGGGAGTCCTATGGAGCTATATCTTGTGCCCTGCACTCAAGAGACGTGAACTCTTTGTTGTTGGAGCTGGTGTCATTGGTCTCCCAATGGGAAGTGGTACCGCTGGTGCCTCAACTAGAATAGGACCCTGTATTGAGGACTCATCACTCGGCGGGCTATCAGTATGTACCACTCTCGAGGCTCTAGCAGGTCACCTACAGGGAGGCATCCTGAAAAAAAAAAGATGTGACATGGTCAAAAGTCTATACCTAGTGAGATGACTTGGTTTGAGCTGAATTAAAGAAAACTTTTGAAAACAAACATTCAATCAATTTTTTCATGCACTCAGATGGAAATCAGATGTCAGGGTCCTGGGGTATGGATATGTTGGCTTCCCGCACCAAAACTGGACTCCCTGAACAAAAATCCACACTCAGTACCCTTAACATTATTGCTTCATAGAAAATAAATATCAGAGTCCTATGTTCTATGGTAGAACCGACTCCTCTGATACCAATTTGTCATTACCTATCCCCCGGGGCCCGCATCGTGACTACCCCATGGTCGCCTTCTGTAGATCATGGGATGGCGACTAGCTCCAAAGGTATAATTCCCTAAAAACTGGGAAGAAATTTCCTTTATAAAATGTAACACACACAACCAGAGTACATGCAAAAGAAAACACTACGTAAATGTTTTATTACAAGTGTACTGAATGTGAAGGGGTCATAATACAAGCCCAATTGTAATGTAAAAATTCAATTGAATACAAGTACAACTAATAAAAGTGACAAATAGTTGAAAGGGGAAGAAGCTCCTAGATCGTCCTCTAGTGTTCTTACCTGAAGGGTAGGTACAGATGGACTCCTCAGCTCTCCACGTCCGTCAGAAATTACCGTGTACCGATATGTCGTAAGGTTATCCTCCGGGTACTATCCAGTCCTGGTGCTCTCGGCCTCTGTCAGTGTTTTATGTCATCTGTATCCAACACACCGAGTTGTGGGCATAGCTTGTACAAGGGTGAGTATAAAGATAATCATTAGGTACCCCGAGACACTCAAGGTCTCACAAATTCCAACAAGGATCAACCACAAAGTATTATTTCAACGGATATCCATTACTTAGGTATATGCCCATACATAAACCTATGTTATCATGTAACCCATCTCAATCATGAGGAAAACTCAAAGGTCATTGACTCTGCTAAAACCAAGATATTATTCACGATGTTGAAACCACAGCTGCTGGAGAACTCTTCCTCTGTCAAGCATAGTAGTCATGTCATGACTCTAAGGTTCTACTTAGTATCATTAGACTGTTGAGGTACTCTGTCTGTCGAGTACCGTGAGTCTGCTGCATCACACAGTATCGCTCCACATCATGGGTCTCCTGCCTCACACAGTAGCCCTTCCCATGATAGACTATAGAGGTACTCATCTTGTCGATTACTGCGGTTCTTTTGCCTCAAATAGTAGCGCTCATATGCCATGGGTCTTCCACATGACACAGTAGTGCTCCCCACTGGGCTAGTCAAATCACTCTGAAACTAATCGGACAAGCAGTCATCAGGTCTTAGCCAACTACTAAGTCTCCATACTCCGTATGCTTGTATCTAGTAGGATCCGCTCCACGAGCTACTGTTTGGTACACCATGTGTAACTAAGTCCCATTAAAAATTATCTATAAGGTTTTCAATGTCATCGAGATTTTCATGCAATAGACGACGTGTCAATCGGACGCCCGGTCTATGAGTTATTAGCCTTTTTGTACCGGATGCCCTATTGGTTTCATGTACAATCCAACCTGACCGAATCTCAACTATACCCCGAAATCCAATGGAGTATAGTCAGAGGGACCGTTTCTGAATGAAACTACCAATGTCGTCGATGATTTGTCAAACAGACGTCCGGTCTGAGAGTAATTGGCTTTTCTATTCGAGGGGCCCAGTTGGTTGTTAAGCTAAAACCAACCCAATTTTACTCCAAATATGTTCAAACCTCATGTGGAGTATGTCAAAATAACTATCTCATCAAAAGGAATCCAAGATAATTGATGGCACTCCAATCGTACACCCGGTCCTTAAGTTATAAGCGTTTCTGCTTTGAGGGCCCGATTGGTATCAGGTTCGAACCATCCCAGTCGTACCCCAACATCGCCAAAACCGTGAGTGTAATATACCTAAATGACTATCTCTATCCGTTGAATGTCACTTAACTGATGGTGTGTCGATCGGAGGTCATCAGCTCATGTTATGGGCAGTTAACCGAAAAGGGTACGAAGAGTGGGGTCTGGGCCCGGTCCAACCAGGCCCAACCCACCCTGGTTCGACCCAAACCGGGTGACCTGACCCAGGTCAGGGTTCGGACCGGCGGGCGAAGCCCAAACCGAAGGTTGTGGCCTGGCCCGTGTAAAAGCAGTTCGGCCCACGCGGCAGGCTACCCAGCCCAAGCAGAGGCACCCCGGACCGTGCGAAAGAAGTCTGACCCGGTGGCCGGCCGTGGCTCTGCCAGGCTAGACGAGTGGGGGGGGGGGTGCGGACTTCCGCAGTTTTTCATAATGGTGCCACCAGGATGGCATCACCCAGCCTTCCTGGAACCCGCAGGATGGGGGTTATGCTCCACCACCGCCTTTTCGGGTTCCTCGGTGGTATTCTGCCTGCGGCGCGCTAGGGCGCCGCTACCCCAAGGGGGTCGGCCGGTGCCGACCACTGCCTCCGGTCACAGGCACCACCGCGATCTTCCGTGGGCCACCAGAGTCATTCTGGTTTTCCGTTTTAGCACTTGTCTATGAATATGACCTCCTCGAGTCCCACTCCTCACTGCGACGGCCTCAAAATGTCGTTGCCATTCCGTTCACCCGTCGCCCAACAAATCACACATCACGAACAAGTTGGCGGTGGGACCGGACTTGTCCTTTAGCTTGTACCCACCACGTTAGTGGTTCAAAGAATCACCCAAAAATAATCTCCCATGTTACAGGGTATAAATCACATCTATAAAATTAAACAATATCCCCCTACCTCGAATTAAGGTTCACTCGTAGTCAGAGTCACGGGGTGACGATGTCAACTCATTGATGTCGGGGAAGAAGGAGCTGAGGATGGCGTGTCATCGGTGTTCCTCACGGGTGGATCCTTCTCCTTTGGGTTGGACAAAGAATGAAGGAGATGATCGTCTTTCTTTGGTGGTTCTTCGTTGGATGAATGGTGTTATTCGTTGAGATAAGAACACTATTCTTCTATTTCTCCAGATCTTTCCCAAGGTTCTCCCAACACATCAAGTGCCAAAAAAATAATAACTAAGGCTATTATTTTATTCTAAAATCTATTTAAAAAATCAAAAACATTAAATAATTAATTTAAGAGTTCCATTAATTAATTGAAATTTGTTGGAAAAAATGAATGGGATTTTGAAGGAGGTGGAACGTCACAAATTAAGAGGGGGAGTTGTAAAATTTAATGAAGGGATGTTAATGGAGATTTGAAGGTTTAGGGGCTCGTGTGTGCCCCAAGACACTAAATACTCTAATGGGAGGTTATGTGGGTGCGTGACCCACCTCTAACTTCCCCTTTTAGGAAAAAAACCATCTCTTAAACAATAAAAATGTGTACAAAAATTTTACTTAATTTAACATAAATTCCCTAAATTAGCTTCTCCTCCCAAGAAAACACAACTACGGTAAAGGTCCCCTTAAGCGAATACTCGTGTTGCGAGTTTATAGGTGCCCTAGGAATTCAATTCCAAGAACAAATTTAAATGATAGTTAAACCCACACATACGTTTACTAAACGTACCTTAAAAAAACATCAGAAATAGATTTTGGGCACTCCGAGCCTCGAAATCTGGTGCCGTCTGAAATTTCAGACATGTAAAATTTTAAAGATTTTAAGAAAAAAAAATTCCTTGAAATTTCTGGGTCATTACATTGAATATATTTAATTAAAATAAATCATAATATGTAATTATATAATCATAATATTTGACAATAATTAATGTAAAAAAAAGAAAAAAGATAATTGCAAATATGGTAAAAATTGGATTATTATGGGAAAAACAATTATTATAAGGCAAAAATAACATAATAACATATTTCACATATATTTAATGGAATAATTCAGACCCAAAATTTGGCAATGTTAATGCCGCTTGTGTTTACTATGGACTACCACCTCACGAACTGATGCGACGTGATTTTGATAAATACCTCTCATAGTTGGGAATTATAATGGATATTATATATATATATATTATTATTGAAAAATAACTATTTATTAATTATATAATTCATACCTTATAAATAAATTTTCCATATGGGATTCAAAAATAACTCTAATGTTTGTGGAAGATTACCGCCTCATGAAGTGATGTGATCTATTTCTCACTAACTCTTTTTATGGAAGGTAATACGTATAGATAATTAATATATTGATTTAAATATAATAATTTAGATTGTAATGGTATATTTATCCATGTACAAAGACATCATATATTTTTTTAAATATATTAAATAATTGTAAAATCTTTTGTGTATGTGTAGACCACCACATTCATGAATCGATGTAAAACTCTTTTTATCCCCAAAACTATTAAATTATATATATAAATGCATTTAATGAATAAATAAATTATATATGATATTATTTATTGTCCTTAAAAATAATATATTACATAACTTCCTTCCATAATTATGCTTCAAAAATTGAAATGATACTTGTGTGTATGTACTGTCAACCATCTCCATGATTATAACGTAGGATCATTTCTCTTAACCATCATTCTAGATAGGATTTAAAATTCTAATTTATATATATATGATAATTATATAATTATTATTATTCATTTTTTGAATAAATAATTTTTACTTTCATTGTATGCATCATATAAATGTCATTACTATAAAAAAATCCAAATATCATTGAAATATATACTGTAAAATTAATTAATTTTGAAATCATATATAATTTGGTTATAAGGGAAATAATAAAAAGTATATACTAGAAAAATTTTCTTATAAAATTAAAAATTTATTATAATTTTATTATTTTGAAAGATATAGAACATATGTGGTGAGTCTAACTCAAGGTAATAGACTTCTCCCATTTTTTAATTTATTCAAGCACAAAATATTGGTGTGAACATAATTTGTTGAATATTTGTGTACATAAATACCTTTTTCATGTTATATAATGAATCCTTAAAATATCATTACAATTTATGAATCAATTTGACATATTTCATCCAAATTTAATTTATTGGAAAATAACCATGTTGTAATTAATTTTATATCTCAATTTAAATTCGTTGTGTTGTATATCTACCTCATCATTATTGATATTATTTTCCTGTTTATGAAATTATTTTATATTATATTTTGTGAACATTTTATTTTTATGTGTAATTAAAATTTACACTAGTAATTTATTCATTGATTAATTCTCTCATAAATGATATGAACATGGTAAGGGATTATTCCACAATATAATTTTAATCAGAATTTTTTATACCTCGGTTTATATTAAAAAAATTATTTTACCATTGTATAATATAACAATTTCATTTATTATCATAAGTTTATTCATTGTGTTTTCATGAATTAGTAAAAAATTTCCATATTTGGAACATAAATTCTTAATAATTTTTTTTATAAAAGATGGGCTTCATTTCTCACATTGGTGGTGTATCACGGATGAGTGAGATGCGCTCGTAAGGGGAACTGCTAGCTAAGTTAACCATCATCTCTGCCTCCTTCCTCTTCTATATTGGCGCGACCCAACTTTGTTCTCGGTGAGGTTTTGGCGGTGGACTTATGTTACAGCGGCGTCGGTGACTTCGTGGTCTTGGTTTCCACGACAATTCACATCGTGGCTGGCCACTCCTTTCCCAATTCCTCTTAAGCTGGATAGGGTTTCTCATTGTGGAACGATGTTGGTCGTGGCTGAGATCCAGCTTCAGCGGCTTTTGTTTCTCTACCTTACCCTTGGTGTGTGAGGTGACAGGATTCAATGTTCTTCATGAGTGATTCAGACAGTGGTGACGGGATCTGGATTTCTGATGTCTTCGTCCCGGCGGAATGGTGAAGTTTCCCCGATATTTGTTTTTCTTTTTCTCAATATTTCTTATTTTGGAGTCGTTTTGGTTCATAGAGCTTCGTTCGTGCATCAAAACTCAGGCGTAGATTTGGTCTTCTATTGGATTAGTGTTTGTTTGAGGTCTTTCTACTTGATGGGAAATTAATTCCTTGGTATTTCGAAGGGCATATGGTTCTGTTTCATGTGCTGGCAGTGGATGGATTGAAGGCTGGTTTATGAATTTTTGGATGTATGGATCATGAATTTTGATTCTTATTGCGTTGTATGAGGGTCTATCAACACGAAGCAGTGGAAATGGTGGTTGTGCTGGTTGAATTTGAACCACTGGTAATTTCTGATCTTGATGAACTCTAGAATTTTAGATGTGTGACCATTGTGGCACGAGTGTGAGGTTTGAAATTGTTAGTTCTCTCTACATTGGACTTGATTAATGGGATATTTCATTATGTTTACTTGCAAGGGATTGGCCCGGATGAGGTTTAGAGATGGGAGCATTCTCCTTCTGATCGCTATTTGTATTTGGAAGATCTAGAGGGTGTGATGTTTGCCATTGGTATCGGGCTGAGCATTCTTGCACGGGAAAACTAGCCAAGCAGTGACAAGAAGGTGGATGCTATTTGTATTGTTTATCTTCTAGGGTGGGGCTTTTCCTTTCTCTTGAATTGGAGTGTATTTGTTCTTGATGGTCCAGTCCCATGGAGGCATGGTTGTTCATGAGGACTTTGATGTCGTTATGGTTTTCCACTTTTTCCTCAAAAGTTCTTTTGAAATAAAAATTTAATTTTCAGTCATTTCTAACTTTGGTGGAAGACAATTTTATTCTAAAACCACGTGATCCAAAATTTCATTCAATATATATTTTTTAAATTATTATATATCATTTATTTAATAAATGTTTATTGATGTTTTATTTTTAAAAATATTATTTTAAATAAATATTCACATCTTTTTCTAAACAATTCTTGTTTTCCTTCTACAAAAAATATTAAAGAAATATTAGTTTTAATATACTGAGCATGTAATAAACATTCCATTATCAGGAACACATAATATTTTGAATATTACTTTTTCAGTATGAAATGTTATTTTTTAAGGAAAATAATTTCAATATTTTTGGGATCATTTATAGTTAAAATTATTTTCAATATAAAAAATAAATTTTCCTAAATAATGTTTTTAATGATTATTTTTTTCACTTATATTAAATAATAATGAAACCCCATTAATTAATACATACTTCACAAGGGATATGTTGTAATAATACCTTTTTTATTCATCCACATGGTATATAATCATTTTTAATATGAATTGTTTGTTACATTCACTATATTGATTCATATTATTAATTATTAACATTCCCTTAAAATATTAATTTTCCAATGATAATTTCAAATTAAATTTCCCCAAAATATCAATATATTCTTTTCTTGTATATTTATTCATTAAATTGTTTCTCATTGTGACAGATGAAGTATTACATTGATGTTTCTCGTATTCATTGTTGAATAATTGATAATCAATATTCTTTTTCCTATACATAAGTAGTAATGGAAAAAAATAATGTTTAAAAATTAAATAGAATGTTCAATGAATGTATAATTAAATAAATTATAAAAATAACGGTTGATACCCATTATATATTACACCTTGATGCATTGGTAGTATCACGGGGTCAATCTATAAGCTAACATTAAATTGGAATTCACCAGTAGTTTTAAATTTCATTTTAAAAGTTCTATATTTGTAGATGTATTATGTTCCTATGAACATGAAATCTAATTATTAAGAATTTTCTTTATCTAGAATTATGTTATTCTTACCCATCATATTTTATCATTGATATTAGATCCGAATTTCTTCAATTATAATTTTATAAACTTAATAGAATGCATTAAGTTTTGTTTACCTTACAATATTGATTAGGACATATACAATTTTGAAATCATATTTATTTATTAAATGGTTTATTTATTACAAATCTATATTTTTAAATCGGTTAATCTAGTCAAATTATTTAAATGGAATGTGTGTTCAATTATTTTCCATTCATTTTGATAATGGTTATTGATTCATGATCACCTTAATATTATTACTTTTAAATAATCCATTATGTTTAATAGTAATGATATGAAATAATATGTTTGAGGGAATATTTAAATCATGGATAAAAAAGTATTTTTTTTTAATTTAAATTTGAATCCTTTTTGTGTTCTGTTTACCAACACTCTAATTGGTCTATAAATACATGATAACATGTATCTTATAAAAATGAAATAATGAATACATATTATCTTGGATACTATGTTTACAATTTATATATCTTAAATCATTATATGTATAGTAGAATCTGTTGGAACTAAATTAATGATAACATAAATTGAGGAATTCAACCTAATAATTATCAATCTATTCATGTTTAGAAAGAAATCATAATGTTTTTTGAGTAATATATTATATGGATTCCATTAGAAACACATCTATATATAGATACAATATATGAAATTTTTTATAACTTCGTTTTACATAGTTGTAATAACTAAAAAGTGTAACATTGACCTCAACAGAATCAACATATGCTTCATGATAACAGGTCATATTACACACATCGTGTAACCACATAACATGAATATTGATAAGATAATTTAAATATTCCTAAAAACCATTATATATTTTTTAAATAATTGTTTAAAATTATTTCCCAAGGTTATAAATAAGTTCAAATTAATTAAAACTAAATTTTCTCTATTTATAATTCTTGTAAATGATATTATATTTTTCCAAAAAAAATATTATTGTCTATCACACAATGATTTTTGTATTTAGCCAATGGATATTAATAAATGGAATCGTGATAACATTAAAAATTATGGAACATGTGGTAATTGTAAAAAAACAATTGGGATGATGCATGGAGTGAATGGTATCATGATTATGCCTTATCTTCTATCCTAAAAAACTATTAAAATACATACCTCAACTGGATTTTAAAATCACCAAAGTAGAGAAGGATGATGTTTAGTAAAAGATAGAGTGATGGATTCCATTGATTAATGAAGGATTGATTTATATCCTTCTAGGTATTTCAAACGAGACATAATTTTATGTGTTTTGAAGGAATAAAAAAATTATTTATGTTTTGAAATAAATTTAATAATTCAATGAATTGATGAGGAAAAATAAAATGTATTACAGATTAAAATACATCCCTTTATTGGTATCCATTTATAGCTCATTTCAATAATGTGTGAAACCAAGTAATTATCTAAGTAAATTCATATTATGAATTTTAAACAGTAGACTAAGGATGTATGTATGCTTCAATTAATGGGAAGAATTATTTATATATTGGGATTAATAAACTAAATTGTATAGGTTTTTTAATGGAATCAATGTGATAATAATTATAAAACATATGAGTATTTTGTTACTTATGAGTATCATATATGTATTCATTAACATAATATTTATGTACATAAACATGATATTATGAGATTAATGTTGATCATAAGTTTAGAGTCTTAAATAAACCATTTATAAATTAAATTTGATGGAATATTATATGATTTAATGTAATATTGGAAAATTTTATTGAATTAAAACCCATTGGATTTGTATATTTTTTAGTGAAAATTTTATTTAACAAAAAATGAACATAGTTAACATAATCATATGTTTAAATTTATTGGTAATCATTGGGGTTTATCAAATGCTCTATGAATATATAATTATAATATAGATCTATTATGGAATGTAATAAGAATAATATTGACATCGTTTTGAAACATAATAAACCAAATGTCGGGTGAAAACATGTCGCTTACAATAAAGCCACAACGAATAATACTATCAACAAATTTAGATAAGATATTATCACATAAAATAGGACTATGTAATTTCTATGTTAATATGTATAATTCTTAGTTAAAAAAATTAAAAAAATTATTGCTGAAAAATTGTGTTACTGTTGTCATTTAGTGATTAATGATTTACATTAAAGATATTAGTATAACCATATTGGATTTAAAATATAGATCATGATATATATAATTTATTCTCACTCAAATACACATATTCAAATCCATTGAATATTTATTTTACTGATCAAGGAAAAATTTCAACAGTTTTTGATATTTGTATCATGGAGTTAGTGATGAATTTGAAATTAATTAAAGCATATCCAATGAA
The DNA here is from genome assembly GCA_963277665.1 of Viscum album. Classification (NCBI taxonomy): domain Eukaryota; kingdom Viridiplantae; phylum Streptophyta; class Magnoliopsida; order Santalales; family Viscaceae; genus Viscum; species Viscum album. The sequence goes on along the minus strand of OY728152.1, from coordinate 272,221,545 downwards.
TGGAATATTTCTTATGAAATTTAAATTTATAATGTAGCAATTATTAATTAAATTCATAGAGAGCAGAATAATTTCTCTATAGTAGGACAAGGATCATGAAACAATAATTTTTTTCTGTTACGTTTTTTCTCTGGAATCAAATGGACTTTTAAATCATTTTTTATTTTTGGTTTTAAGGAACATAACATTCCAATGATCAGTTATTTTTTTATCAAATAAATATATCATTATCTATAATTATATATATATTTTGAAAATTAAAAAAAGTTCTACAACATCAAACATTCTTATCAGTTATTAAATATGACATATTAACTTCTCTTTCTCTCATTGGATGTATATTTTTCATAACAATTTTGAAAATATAGTTTTCCAAAAATGGTATTCTCACATATTATTCCCTTATTATCTATAATAAATATCATAGTTTGTTAAAATAACTTATTTATAGTGGGGAGAATGAAACACCATAAATTTATTAAATATTAACATTTTATTCAATATTGTATGAAACATGAAACAGTCATCTTAAATAACACATGAAATTTATTTCGTTAAATTTCCTCTCTATTATAGCATACGAATCATGGAACCTTAGACTAAATAAACTGTAATATATTATAAAAATAAAAGTTAGATGCTAAATTGGGGGTATGAATATTAATAAGTACATGATAAATATTCTTGTTTTATATTTACTAAAAATACATTAATAATTATCTAAATAAAAAGATTATTTTTCTAGAAAACTGTATTTTTCTGAAGAACACATTAATCGAACTATTAAAAAATGATATAAAAATAATTTTGAAAAAAATGAGAAATTATATATAATTAAATAAGATTTTTTTGTTGAAATAATAATATAGAAATTATTAACTGGTGTTTTTTTGAAAATAATAATTTTTGAAGAATATTAAAAGAATTTATTGAAAATAGTCTTTTAATTTAAATTATTTATAAATGTAATGAATATTTTAATTCTTTTAAAACAAAAATTAGGTAAATTATATTAATATTTAACTAACTAATTTCAATTGAATCATTTTCAAAATGAATTTAGATATTGAGAACATTTATAATTGTGATAATTTTCTTGAAACCCTTCTTTTTTATTATATATGTGGGTATAATTTGAAATTAAAATGATCCACCCATGTTAATTGAATTTGAAAAATTGTGTTCAATGGTTCTAATAGAAATAAATTTTATTCTATAATAATGGAAACATAATTATGTACCATAATGAATAGTGAAAATTGTAATAAGTAATTTATGTGGATAATTTAAAAATGGTTTTACATGGTGTTAAAATCATAATATAAGGGATAAATTGACCTTATTACATGTATAAAATATATTATATGAATTTATATCTACCTTGTAATCTATAATTATAAATAATAAATCCTTTTTTATACTTTATTATTTTTAAAAACATCTCAATAAAATTATTTTCAAAAAATACAAGTGTGCCACTCCCCTCATTACTAAAATGCCACATCGTCTCTTCTGTTATTCAAACCAAAAAATCCCTTATGTTCATAAAATACATGCCCAAATCACATAATAACATTTATAATTTAATAATATAATAATTTTATTAGTATGAAATTAATTAAACGAATACATCATGTACAATCCTAAAAAGGTCGTCCACGTATAGGTAAAATTAATAATAATGTCTTTTTTATAAATTTATTTTTATTATTCCTAAAATATTATTAATTTTTCACCTAAAAGTAATTAATTATCTCCTTAAAATAAAATTTTATTTTTTAAGGAAATCAGTTGTATCATTTTCTTATTCACTCAAATGATAAAATGAAAATGTTGTTTATATGTACGAAAAATTATTACCTTAGAAACCGAAGTTACAAATTTTCCATCAACACATATAATATATAGGTATAATAATGCATATAAATTATTTATATGATATTTATAAAATAAAAATAATTCTATATTAATAATATCTTATAAATCATCCATAAATTTCCATTCTATATGGGATATGATAATATCTAACCAGTGTTCGGTGGAATGCCGCCTCATGCAGAAATGTGATACATTTTCACTAAAATTTTAAAAGGAATTAAATATAATTATAATTTAGATCTTATTTTATTATGATATAATTAATTTATCGATGTAATATTTATCATCATGAAAAGATAATATTTCTTCTTATTTCTTACTCTAAAAAATGGTATCGTCTTTCATTTCTGTCTGTACTACCACCTTCAAAAAGTTATGTGAATCTCATTTCACCCCCAAACCACATGCATGATATATAATTATATATATGTATTTATTTATATATATAAGTATTTTGATTTTATATAATATGTTAAATATTATGTAATGATCATTTTCTAAGGTTAAAATTTTACATTTCTCCTTTCCATAATGATTATTTGAAAATTGAAATGTTAATCATGAATATATAGGATATACTATCTACATGATAGTAATGTATTTCTATTTTAGGTACAATAATTAATTATTTTTTAAATAGTATATATTATGTATAAATGTGGAAAATATTTGATGTTTTTTATTGAGGAGATCTTCACCTGATAAGCACAATAACCATAGTAGTCCATCCAAATAAATTATTTACACATAATAAAAACATAAAAAAATACCACATAAACATAAGTTATTATGTAATAATATTTGGAATGTAAATAAATTAAATAAAAGGAAAATTATTCTCTAAAATGTTTTTTATAATGAAAATAATTTACATAAGGTTATTAATTAGGAAGGTAAATTGCATACGTGATGATTCAGACTCAATATGTGGCACTACTTCTCAATATCTCTTCACTGAGGATTGTAATGTTGTTCTGAACCTAATTTCATTTTATTGGATTATTTGATAACCATTTACATGTAATATCATTAATATATCATATATGTCTATAATTTCTGTTCAAATTAAATTTCTTCCTCAAATGTGTTTTACTTGAAAATTATCAAGTGGTAATGAATTTCATAAATCAATTTCTATTAATTGTGTTATATTACATATTCATGGTATTTGATAGTCTATGATTATGTGTGTGACTATTATTTATTATCATATGTTGAAAATAAACTTTTCATGGATGGATGTAAATTTTAAACACATAATTGATGAATTAATTAATTCTCACATATATTTTATGTTCTATGTTAGGGTTTATTTCACAATCTAAATTTAATTTGGATTATTTAAAATTAAGTTACAATTTTAACAAATTTTAGAATCATTTTATAATAACACCATTAATTATATTATCTTATTTTTATTCTTAAATAAATCTTGTTTTTATAAAATCGTTCAATTCATTTGTAGATAAAAATGATTGGGAAAATGTGTTCAATCAAATCGTCCATCTATTCTATATATGGTCGGAAATACATTTTCTTCTAGAGTGATGGTTTTAATAATTACATTACAAATATTTTTCAAATTAATTTTTTTTTGTTATTATCGATATTTTTAACCACGTGTATCATTATTGTATATTTTTTTAAATGAATCTTAATTATCGTTTCCAAATCATGTTCATTTTTAATTTATTGAAATTGTGAAATGAATGATTATTTAAACATGTGTGGAATTTATAAAATGATTTACCCCCATGATCACCAAATGTTTTAAATATTCCATTAGATGTTTAAAAATACATTTTCAATGAAAATTATTTCTAATATATTTTATGAACTATTAGTTATAAAATTTATTTCCATTTGATATATGATATGTTATTGAATAAAAATTTTAATGATATTTTTTAAAATAAATATTCTTCGATGAAAATAATCATTTATTGTACATAAAATACAAAAGGGAGTATGTTGTAATGATTCCATCATAATTATTTATAAGTAATTTTTATGATTATTTTGACCAAAGAACGTATTTTATTTCACTTTAATTATTTATTTTTGTATTCATTAACATTCCCTTGAAAAAATTATTTCCTTATGATCATTAGAAATTAAATTTTACCTAAATATCTATTTATTTATAATATATATGCTTAATTCTTAAATATTATCTCATTTCTACAAATGAGTAGTTACTTTTAATGTCATATGATTCGCTGGTGAAATATTGATAATATTTATTCTGTCTTCAATATTGATATTTAGATAAAAAATTCATTTTCATGATTTAAATATATTATTTGATATTTGATTTATTTTTTTCACATAATGATATGGGTATTGACTATTTATTGATAACTCATGTCACATAAGTGGCCTCATTAGAATACATAAAATCCTAGAATTAAAAAAAATTATACTTATAGTAGTAAACCAAGTTGTAAATGGTTTTTCATGATAAAGGTATCATGTTCTTCAGAACATGACATCCAGTAATTTGGAATTTCATATCTTGACAATTAGTGGTAATAACCCCCATAAAACCACATCATTGATGGGGGTCAAAACCCTATTTGGGGGGAGGTTATTGTGACAACATTATTGTGGTGATTTAGAGTTGGTGTAATTGTAGAATCAATGGCAATGTAAAAGTGGAAGACATTGTACTAGTGGAATAAAATTTAATGACCAATGAAAGTATTAGTCTAGGTATTGTAGAAGATCAATTCACTAGAGTAGATTTTGGAAATATTATGAGATTTTTGGGCCATTTAATAGGCATTAATTCCAACTAGGGCTATGGGCCACGTAATGGGATTACTCTAATAATAAATGATGCAATTTTATTTGTTTCAATAATAATGTGTCTTAAGCCCCATCTTTAAAAAAATTAATTAATTATCAACCATGATATTTTTGAGATGATATTATCTCTAAATTCATTTAATTAAAATTATACAGTTTAAATTTTGTATGTTTTATGTTATATTCTGACATCCCCACATGGTTCATTAAATTTTATCGAGATATTGTAAGGTGACATTTTATTTTTTCACCAATATTCATGTTCTACTATGACGTATTATGGTGACAATATGGGTTTGATCCCATGGAGAAATAAATTGGAAATGGTGTAGTTCTCTTGGAAATTTTTTGAACAAGTTTTCTTTAGGGTCAATTCATTTATGATATAACAATAACCGGAGAGTTGTTGTTTTAATTAATGAATAAATATGGGATCAATGTCAATTTTTTGAATTTATAGAAAATATGATCATAATTTAAATTTTGTAGGTTCATAAGTCATAGACTTCAACGATAGTTAAGGCCATTAGTTTTTTATGATTAATAAACTAGTACTTTCTAAGAGGTATCCATCCATTGATCTGAAGATAGTGACCACCTAGATGCATTATGATTATCTTATTATGTAGAATGTGTCTGAAGATATTGTTCATAGCTTAATCTACATATACCAGGATAAGGTCTATCATTCAAGTGTCCCATGTTTATGGATGATTGGATGAGTGGGATATGTAATTTTTATGTATCCTCATTACTTACCCTTAAGGATACCAAGATGAGAATTAATTATTTTTTTAGATCAGTCACGCATAATATTGATACCAATCCAAGGTAGTTTATCCACTCATTGATGGACTGAATGAAAATAAATTACGGATTAAAATCATTCATAACATAAAAATATTTGGACATTAAATGAATGAAATACATTCAAGGATCCAGGATAACCAACTTTTATGCACAAAAAACCAATAATTAGAAATATATATAATTAGCTAATGAATTCAACAAACTACACACATCAAATTCGAATGAGAATGAGTGTAATAAAATGTTCCATAATTATCTGTGATTGAAACAATAATGAACAATGTTGATGGTGTAAGATGTAAAGGAGAATGATGTCGAAATCAACTCAAGTTTATTGAATTAAAGAAGAATTATAAAATGATACTACAAATTTCGGGTTTATGGTAGTAGAAGTAGTAGATAATGAAAGATGAATGAAATAAAAAAATATGTATAATCTATTACCTTATAAATTTGATTCTATTTTACTGAATAAATTGATGAAATATTAGAGTATGTGTAATATAAATTCACATCATGTATCGAAGATCTATGGTTCCCTCAGATGATTTTTAATCTATGAAAATCTCCCAGGATTCTCACCCGATATTTAAACATTTTATTCCTTTCATGATAGTTAATGAAATTAATAATGTGTACCATTCCTAATGATTTATCTTCATAGTGGTAATTGAATTCTAATAGTTCATGGTTTTTATCTACAACTCATACCATGTAACAGCATCTCCACTTGTATTTTTCATGAAATCCATCCATAAATTCTTCACACCTTGGAGCGTTTATTGAAAATCTACTAAACATCATTTAATAGTGTTTCAAATTGTGTAATATGAAAATATTATCCTCTTATTTATTTTTTTATTTTAGTATTTGAAGTCATCCATCATACATAAATGAACAAAAACTATGTTTATTATGAAATAAATCATTGAATATCATTATTTAAAACCCTCTAAATTGTATATAAGATTTCAACATACCAAATTCCCCCACATTTAAATAATTTCTTATAATTTTGATAAAATATCTCAATGAGGATTTCGATAAGGAAATCAATTTTTATGAATGTAAATATCTACTACATCTAAAAAAATATAAATATTCATAACTAGACAATTTATTTACCCTTAGTAATTCATGTATTGAAAACCATCCAAGCCTCATAGCTTAGTTCTGTGAAGAAATTAACAATCTTCTAATTAAAATATCTTTAGTATTCTCTGAATTTAATAACCATTTTCAATTTACATCCCAATGAACATCATCTCATCACTCATGGTGAAATAAAAATGAATTTATTCTCATTACCTGAGATCATGCTCTCAACCAAATTAGTTCATTAGTTCTCTCATCTCTACAGGTCGAAAAAAATATAAAATAAATCAAAAGGGATTCCTAAATTATAATTTCATTAACTGAGGTTGTGGGATTGTTGGTGAAATTAAAAAACCCAAAAAACCGGGTATAATATTAATTATAATGCATTATTGTCATGAAAACTATAATAACATGATTCCACCAAAGAATAATAAAATCAATGCACCCATCAACTCATGTATGATACATGAATATATCATGAATGTGAATATTGGTGTCATGTTCCATTATTATTATTATTTATTTATTATTTTTCAAAATACATGTATATAACAAATCTCGCATCCTACCCCTTAACATATATTTTCCTTTAAAGAATTCATCATCCTAGAAATGGTTATTTCAAACCATACTAATACAGAACCCAAGTCAATTTTTATTTTCCATTCATGTTTTGAAAAGGAATAAGATTGTTGTGAAATAATAAAAATTATACATGGATCACAACAAAACAGTCTAATGACTCGAACAATAAAAATCAAAAGTAGAATCATACCATGATGACTAAAACCCTCCCCAACAGTGGCTGAAAGCATAGACATGTAGTTTAAAATTTTTAGTGTGGGAAGTAATATTCATCCTGGAACAAAAAGATCCTATAAGGTCATTCATGGAATATATGAGCTTAATGATGAAATGATGTAATGTTGGAATCCTAAAAATAATAATTAACATATATTGACTCATTCATTTAATTATTTTATTTGTTATTCCATAGAAAAACTAAGACCTCAATTCATGTTATGATAGGTTTACATGTCCCATTTTTCTGTCCAGAAAGAATCTTAGAAAAGGATATACAATTATAGGCTTATAATCCTATTAGGAATGATAATAAAACTAAATAATGGCAATAGATATTGGTATAATACCACGTAAAAATTAAATCATACATGGTAACATAAATGTTTAATTAGAATGAAATTAATAATATTAGAAATAATTATAAACATAGATAAAACATATATTTCCGAAAAATATCCATCATAGTTTTTTTATTTTAATGGTTAAAATGATATTTAGTTTTAAAATATGCCTACAATTTGGAAAATTTCTCCTAGATATATGATAATGGAAAAAAACTCATAATTATCAAAAGTGAATTTCTTGAAAAAAACACCCACAGTAAGAAGAGGATAGTTTCTGCAATACCCATGGAATTATTTTTGGATGGGTACATAATATATGTATTTGAATGAAGAAATTTAATTTGAATATATTAAGAATACCTGAATCATGAGTTCCCTGTAATATGTTTCATGACATGAGGGTGCATGGTGGTAGTTATTTTGGATTCTGGCTATGTTAGAAATGGTTTATAATTACAAATCATGAACTACATAAAATATTTGACCATAGGTTTGAGACATTAGTAAGTAATATATTGGGAACTGCATTGTTTAATGTAAAATGGAACCTATTTTATTAATGTGCTAGTAGGTTAGTACAATAATGCTTCAAAGGGACTCATGTCAAAATGAATATGTCTCATGAAAAAATATAACCTAAGGATCAAGATGAGTATTCTGATCAATTATTTTTTACCACTCATAACTCACAAACTAATGACATTGTCTGCCAGAATGAAAGATCAAAGTATCAGGCAATGCAATCCACCATCTTAGTTTCTCCACTTACTTCCACAACTACTCATGGCTGTGTTCTATAGCATAGGGTTTCTTTTGACTTGATTTTTGATTTAAGGAGCACTATGAGCATGTATCAGAAGTTTAATTATTGTTATATATACTTGTGGTGGTTAGTACTATGCATGGATCTCTAGTGAGAGTTCTTAAAGATTACATTCAATGTCAGTCCCTGGGTAAGTCACTCTTTGGACTATAACATATGATGGAACATTTCTATCGATTACTATTGAAGAATAAGAAGATCCATTCATGGATATCAGAAAAATTATGACTTTATGATTTTTTTATATAAAATAAAGAAAATATATTTACATATATTTTGATAAGTACTGAAATACAAAGTTAAAGTACACTCAGAATAAAATTAGAACAAAAACCATCAGAGATACAAATTATTTAGTAAAAAAATAGTGAATTGTTTATCAAGACCCATCCACTGGGGCCCGTGTCGTGACTACCAAAATCATTCCTCCCATTTCCAGGGGTTGGAGACTAGCTCAGAAGGAAATAACGACAAAGTAGGATGCATTTTCCGAGTACCTATACACATGCACATTCACAAACCCGACCCATAATACTATATGGGAAACATGTATTCCACTAATTCATCCATAGAGATTATAATGTAAAATTTGAATGTAATCTGCCTAGAATACAAAACCAAAAAATTTAGGAAAAATTAATGTAAAAAGGTCTGGTTAGATCTGTCCACAAAAAACCCTACCAGAATGGTAGGTGTAGAGTATCTTCCAAAATCGTAAGGAGTACGCCTCGTATGACTGATCCCACTATGAACTTCCTATTGATGTACCACCAAGTTCTCCTTCAATGTGTCGATTTTCTCTATGTGATATGAATCTTGCAGGTGAATCCAGTGAATTTTGGTGTAACACAATACATAGTAGGGACCCCAAATAACATGGAATGACCACAATGAAAAATTATAGATGGAGAAAAGGACATCTCACACAAGTGAAACCAAAATCATAGAAAGAAATCTTATCAGCCTTAAATATATAAATTTTTAACTAGTGAGGGACTCTTCCCTGATGAGTCACTAAGGTCTGTTGGGCCTTTGAGGTCTGCTCGTCTTCCAGGCCACTGTGGTCTACTCGGCTGCTCGTCTCTCGTGCCACTAGGGTCTGCAAAACTACTCTTCTGTTGGGCCAAAGTGGATCACACGAATACTCGCATTATAAAAAACCGATGTGTGTATTTCTATTCATATTTCGGGCCACTATGTAATGCATGACTGTTAATCTACCAGGCCAATGATGTCCACACAACTTTTCGTCGTATGGGCCACAGAGGGCTGCTCTATGACTCGTCATATTCAAGAAGAACCTACTCTGCATGTCATCAGTCTGAAGTCAACCTCCATGATTCCTAATTGGATTATATTAAATTTACCTCTCTTTTGCAGGGGTCTCGATGATGAAAATAGTTCATCAATCTGATATATGGTTTGTGAGATGTGAATGTTTTACTAAAAATGTGCTTGTGGGGTCTGGGTCTGGTCCGTCCAGGTCAGACTGACCCAACCTGATTGTACCTGAGCTTGGAAAGGGTCCCCCCTCCCAACCTAGATCTGACCTGGACTGATCGGCCTGGCCCAGACTTGTTGAGACACGTGTCTGTCCTAATAGGTCACATGTCTATATTATTGTGAGCTGGACAAACTGTTCCAGCCGAGACACGACGTGAAGCCATGTCTACCGAACACCCTGTGGGTGACAGAGGTATCATCCACCACCATGTTCTAGTAGTAACAAGACCCATAATTTGAGTTATGTGGGGTTGGTTCCCCTTTTAGGTGTGCCACCGCATTCATTCATTTCCAATGAATTGCTCAACCGCACGCAGATTCCACCCCATGGCCCCTTGTCACCACCGTAGTGCACCGCCTCTACACCTCAGCAGCCTTCTCTGCCAAACATGGAACCCTTCTAATGTCTGGATCCCATAATGTTGTGACCTCCGCTGTTGCGGGAGTCTGCCATTGTATGTCACCGCATGCCTTCGAGCTCACGTCCCCATCTCTCGGAAACTTCCTACTGCAATATCTGTCTACCATTGTCATGATCTTTCACTGTGTCGCAATCAATGAGTTGTTTTATTGATAGAGATCTGTGAAAAAATACAGTGGGAGAATCATTCATGGACACCCGTGGTGGATGGATCAGGACTTGTTCGTGTCGGCCTTGATCCATCAACATAAGAATTTTACAGTGGGTAATTGATGTTCTAAATCAAATAAATTGTTCAAATGGATCCATTATCCTTATTTTTTTCCCATAATCATACCCATCCTCCAACAAAAAATGACCCAAGGATCATCCTATTATAGGGTTGATCTGAATTACATGTATAGGATGAATGAAAAGATAAATCCAATTCACAAATATCAAACTCCTACATGAGGATGGATCGTTAATTGGTGATTATTGGTGTTGCTGTGTTCTTCATGCCACAATACGTCGTTGGTGGCCATTTGTTGATCACTTTTCTTCAACGGTAAATATAAAATGGTTTAGAGTGATTCTCCATCATGCCTAAAATCTTGTATTACATTAACCCACTAAATGGGGAAAATGAATTTCAGAGATTCTATTACACTGTGTCGTGGCATCATTTTGATGGTTCATTTATGAAACTACATTCCAGTTATGCTTAAAAAAATTAATAAAAATAAATAAATTAAAAGTTTATTTTATTTATCCATAAGAAATTTATGTTTTAATATTATCATAAAAGTTTGAAAAATTAATTTTCCCTCGACCTGTGCTGGTCGAGTTTATGTTCAATCAAATGCAACATCATCATCCTAGTCCCAATGGTGTCCTCATATTTTTAATCCAGTCACCCATTTAGATTTTTCCAAAATTGCTTACATGCTCTATTTTAATGAAACATAAGAAATGTTCATCAACTTATTACTATATCACTGGGGATCAGAATCATGTTCCGTCTGAATGAATGTTCTCAAGTTATCCAATATAACATGGAATATAAAATACATGGAATTTCTAGAAATTTCAATCCACCTCCATTAGATAAAGAAAATATTTCAATGGATCATGCATGTTCATACTCAGATGTGATATGTAGAAGACATTTAGAACCAGGTTCATATTTGAGGGATATCTTGGTGTTACTCCTCCTTCCCAACAATACCCAGAATATGAAATGGTAGAATTAATCTCCGGTAAAACATGCTGCTTCGGCCAAATATCTACCACCCCTATCGAGGTGGGACACCATGGAACACATGTTCTCCATCTTCGAACACCAATGGCCCCTGTCTCATATGATCATATGATTTTGGTCAACCATATGATGTCCTCATCTACCCCTGGATGTCTTGCCCCATCTTGGTGGTAGCCTGTACCAACTCTGGACCCATGAGTTGTGTCTCCCCTAAGATTTTTTAGTATAACGGTGGTCTGCATGGTCTCCCATAAAGCACCTAGAATTTTTTCATACCAATAGTGTGGTGGAATATATTGTTGTACACGAACTACACTAGTGGTAGGTGACCCTCCAAAATGCTCCTAAATCCCATCATACAAGCACAATGCATGTCCTCTAAATTCTCGATATTACACCCTGTCTGACCATTCATCTGGGGGTGAAAAGTCATTCTCAAATGAAGATGATTCCCAAATTCCTCTTACAATACATTCCACATTTGGGGTGAAAAGAATGTTTATTGATCTAAAACTATTAATGATGGTACCCCATGGAGTGGATCTAGCTCCTGCATGTATAGGTGTCCCATTCCCTAAACTAAACCCTAATCATGGATGGGTATGAAGTATTCTAACATGGTGAGAAGGTCATCAATCACCTATATGATATCATGCCACCTATATATGTGGGGTAAACGTGTCCCAACAACTATCAAGATTCCATCTCACATCAACTCTAGTACCTCAAGTGGATGAGTCAATCCTTTTGGAACCTGATGCTCAGTCTTCACTAGCTAACAAGTCAGGCCTCAAGAGATGAACTCTACCACCTCCTTCTTCATCCCCGACCATGAGTACTGTCATCGGAGACCTTCGTACATATTTTTCACTTTTGGATATAACGCCAATGTAGAGGTGTGTAACTCCCTCATAACCTACTCATGTGATTCCACTAGTAGAATAGATGACCCTATAAAAATGATGGCATACTCCCCAGCTCTCAAAAATGTGTCGGGATCTTGTCATTAGGATAACATTGCATGTCGGGCCTCACATTAATCATCCAAATGTTATGCCTCCCTAACTCATCGTGTGATTCAGAGAGTGACTAACATAGAATATAAATAGTCTTCTACGTCACCGTCCACAATTGATATATTCATTGTGGCTAACTTCTCTAACACTTACCTCAGCAACTGAAAAACTGGACCTCCTATTAAGCGTGTCCTCCACCATGTTCTCCTTACTGGGAGATTAGACTTCCTCAATGTCATAGTCTTGGAGTAACTCTATCCACCATATCTCTCTCTTGCTCAGGTTCATATGGGAGAAGGTAAACATGGGAATTATGTGATCAGAGAAGATGGAAATACACTCAGTTATCAATTGTTGTTTCCACATATTCAAAACAAAGTCCATTGCTTCTAGCTCCATGTCACAAGTCAAGTAATTTTGCACAAGATACATTAATTTTCATAACCAACGGACATTGCTACTTTCCCTTATACTAGGAAACAACATAGTATTGTACAAGATGTATTGTAGAAAAAATTATACCCCAATACCTCATCAGATAGTCTCAAGATGGGGGGAAATCTTCGGTATTTTCCTCAACTACTGGAAACACTGATAGAACATCTCCATCGACATATATGGTTTTCTCATCCTTCTCAATGTGGATAAGGTTTATACTACCCATGAAATGTTATAAATGAATCCCGAGTAGTACCCAGCCAAAACATAGAAAGATTTTACGTCAGTCACAATCCTAGGTGGATCCCAAGAAAGCACTACTTATATCTTTACTAGATTCAATAGAAATCCAGCCTCTCAAATGATGAGTCCATGGATGCATACCTCTATAATCAAGAACTGACACTTCAAGAGATTCCATAAATTTGGTTCTCTCAGAGTGTATCTAGTACTATCCATAGGTGTTTAGAATGATCCTCCTTGGATGCAACATACACTAGGATGTCATCAATGAATTACACAACACACCAGTCAAGGTAGGGTGGGATTATCCAGTTCATGAGTCCCATTAATACTTATGGGAAATTGGTAATGCTAAAAGGAATAAAAATGTACTCATAGTTTCCAAATCGGCATCTAAATGATATATTTGATGGATTTGGATACCGTACACGAAGAGGATAATAGACTGATCAAATATCAATATTTGAGAACCATCTGCCTCCCTTCACTCAATCTAAGAGTTCATCAATTATTGACAATGGATACTTGTTCCTAACGGTGACCAGTTTCCGGAACAAGAGATCCATGCACAAACTCAAACTCTCATATGCCTTCATAGAAAACAATACTGGGGATACCTGTAGTGAAACAATGGCTCTCATGAATCCCTTCTCTGGCAATCCCTTGAGCAGGACCATAATCTAACAATGCTATTCAAGAGGAATCAGTTATGATGGTATGGATATTGGTTTTATCCTAGGGTACATATCAATACATAAATAAACCATTATATGTGATGTTTATCCCAGAACATCACCTAGAATGATGTCTTCATAATCATTCACCACTACATGAATGTGAGGACTCTTCTCATCCACCACACTAAGGGTGAGTCTATCCAAGTAGTCAGGGATCGGCTGCACCTTCCTCTGCAAAAGAATTTATAGAAATGTAAGTGATCCCTTATTTCTAGTGATGTAAAACATAGTCCCATTTCTACAGACACACAACACTTTGTTTCTAAAGAATTCGATATGAGGATGAACTGTGGATAATAGGTCCATTCCTAGGATGATGTCATAAGGCCAAGACAACACTAATATGTGATCTCATCTGATAATTTCATCTCCTAGAGTAGCTCCCACAACCGAGACCAGTGTCTAATAATCTAATCCCATCCCATCAGAGTATCAAATCACAAGGGCCGAAAAAATGGCTTCAACAAAATTTTAGAGCTCCTACCAAGGTCCCTGAAGGGGAATGAGTGACTGAAACATTTTTTTATACGAACTAAAACTAATGTGTAGAAAACACATATCATACATATAATAATCACTAGAGAACCATGGGTAAATGCCTCTATCGCTTGACATTTCCCTTTACCCAATACACCAACTCCTGAAGCCCATGATAGAAAACCTGGGGTTGGGGGTGGTAGCACCATGAACCTCCATCCACTACCAACTACTATATCGACCCCTATACCACATCATCCACCATTATAAAAATATTTTTATAAACTCTTATTCATCCACAACTGTATCTAGAATGTTTTCCAGTCTTTTTTCATGGTGTGTCGAGCAATCTGGAGCCATGTTCCCATGTCCACCTCATGAGTAGAACATCTTTCCCCTATGGTGACTCCCTGCACACTGGCAGTATTATACAACTGATCCTTCAAACGGGGGTCACCCCTCCTCGATATGCCTAACCATATTGTGTGACCATGTCAGTTTCTTGTAACATATAGTTGAAGACTCTGCTTCCATGGGTCCACTGGTAGTTCATGCTAAGGGAAGCTACTCATCCAATACGTTCTCCACGAGTAGGGATCCCTCCTGCAACCCATCCTGACTGTGGTTTCTATGTGATAACATTGATCCTAGAATCTCCTTTAATATTCCCTACTCAAATTGTCTATCCTTAAATATTGTTTCTCTCACCATGTCTGTTGTGTAGTGAGATAGCTCAGTGAATCGTACTGCGTATTATGCTACTGTCATGTCACCCTATTGTTGGTGTAGTAGCATTTTTATGCACATTGAACGCAATATAACTGGAATGAACTCCTCTTTATAGATGAGCTCAATGTCAATATTGGTGAGGGACACATCCTCGTGTGCTGTTATCATCAAGATCCACCATCTCCCCATTGAGACTCGAAGAAGGCTCGCGGCTATGATTCCATCAAGTTGAGAGGCTTCCTCAATAGTTGGAAGACTCACATATCCACCTCAAGAGAATCCTCTAACATTGGGGGGTTAGTATCACCCCGAAACCTAGAAGGTATTTACCTCTAGATATTATGTAAGGAACTGAGCCAATGTGAATCCTCTACTTGTAGTGCTGGTAGAAACTTCTGACCAACGGGTGGTGGAAATGATGTGGCACCTTCTTTTGGGTCCATCTCTAGTACTAGTCCCTATATTGATGCATCATAACATGGGGAACCATCAACGTGGTCCTGGAATGAAATCCATGATGGATATATATGTGGGAGAATCCAGAAACAGATCATGTTAAACTGCTGATAATAGGCTATACCTAGTGAGATGACTCAAAAAAATGGGGAAACACTAAAACTCCTATAATATGCATGCATCGGGTTTTTTCATGTACCAAGTCGAAAATCATAATTTAGTTTCCGGATGCATGGATACATTGAGTACCACACCAACGTAAGTCTCCCCATGCTAGAATTTCATACTCGATACATTCAACAATGTTTACCCAAAACAAAACAAAAGACTCCCAAACATTAAGGTACGAACAAACACCTATAATATCAATTTTTTATGCATCTTTCACTAGGTCCCATGTTGTGACTACCCATGACCACCTCCCCAAGGACAGGGGATGGTGACTTGAACCATAGGAAATAACCATCATGTTGGGGGAATTATCTGACTACAGGTACACATGCACAGTCACAACCCCAAACCCCAAAGCTAAATGTGAAAACATGAATTCCACTAAGACAAAAACTATGAGTATAAAGTACTATTTGAACATAAATGGGAATGAATACAATAATAACTATGAAAAGTGGAAAAAATAATTTACAAAGGTATCTATATATCTGTCCATGGTATTCCCTAATTAATGGGTAGGTGTAGTGTACCTTCCGGATGCCCTTGGAGTATGCCACACCGATTGGATATCACCAGGCACCGCCTGGTCCTGGACCACTAAGGTCTCAGTTCTTGCATCTAACGTCTGCGCAAGATACAAAACGTTCATACAAGTCATGTGTAGTGGTGTGTAAAACAATTCTTAGTAGGGACCCTAAACCACAATGAACAAACTCAAAGGAATAGTACACATGATGAAAAGGAAAACTCACACGGGTATATCCTAAAATAGATAATGCATGTTCCTCTCTCATAATGGTGAACAACATGTAATACTTAGGAAATCTTCCCTGATGATTCACTAAGATATATCAATCCACTATGTAACTTCCCTCTTTTGGACCACTATGGCCTTCTTGGTTTCTTGTCTAACTGGACACTGTGGTCCACAAGGCTCCTTGTATGTCAGTCCACTATGTTCTACACAACTACTCACCTACCAGGCCCCTAAGTTCTGCATGGCTATTCATCTGTCATTCCCCATAGGCATGCAAAAATATTCGTCTGCAAACCCTGTAAGACCAACCCTACAGGACCTGAATGCGACAAATCCTATTGGGATTTCCCATGACCTGATGACCTACTAGTCCAGCCCACTAGGATTCCATAGGATTGGTCAACATACTACGTCTTGGCCCGCAATATGTTGGCTGACCTCCATCATCCGAGGCATGTCGACATCAACATCTCTTGATCAACCTATGGGTCGCTATGGGCTCCGTGATCATTTAGGCCTATTTGAATAATTTTCTTCCAACAATGTGATGCAGCGTAGCTTCCACATCTACGTTCACCCCAGGTGTCTCCTATTACTTGTGGATTGTATCACATGCATCCTTATCGCCATTGAGGTGTGCTACCCACGAGCCTCTTACACACCATCGCGTCGCATGGCTATGAAAATTCCCACATACATTGGGATCCCCTCCCACCATGAACCACTGGTCATGACATCTTCCACTGCAGCACATTCCCCCTTCTGCATGTGGCCACTATATCATGGTTCCACTGACTCCACTACTTGCCCCATGTCACTATCTCCTCCTATCACAATATACATATTTTTACACCATCATCTTTCACCATGTTGCGATCATTGTGTTTATGTGGTGATGTTGATTGAAGAAACAATGAATGGGGGTATACGGTCTTACAAGAACCCATAAGGTGGATGGATCATGCCTTTTTTTGTCAACCTTCATCTGTCCATGTAAGAATAAAATTAGTAGGTAAATGAAATTTTAAATCAACTTAGATGAACAACATGGATCCATTTTTGTAGTGATTTATCAATGAATCAAACCCAAATTGTAAGAACAAACGACCCACAAATCGATCTATTAGTGGGTTGATTCACAATCAATTTTTTGGATTAATGAATGAGGAAATCCAATTCAATAAGGGAATCCATCTACCTAATGTTGGTTCATTCCCTTGAGATGATCAGTGTAACTGCATTCATAGTTCCACAATTCATTTTTTGCGGTCGTTTGTCGATTGTTGCTAAACAACGCCAATGATCCGACGGTTTATATGGATTCTTTAACTTTCTAGTGAACTCATAGATTATTAAACCCTTAAATAGGGAAAATGAACTTTATAATTTTCATTACAGTATTTCATTTATGAACAATTTTTTCAGTTATTTTGTAACAAGATTAAAAAATTAATTTAAAATAATCTAATAAATTATTTTACTTGTCTTTAAGAAAATTATTCTATTAAAATTTCATAATTTTATGAAAAATATCTTTTTCTCTTGAGCCACATTGAATGCGTTTAAGAACATTATTAGGTAATGTATACATTTCAGATAGAACTGTGCCCTCTAATTTTTAATCCATGAAACCATTTAGATGTTGCTAAAACCACACACGTTTAATATTTTAAATAATAATTATACATTTTTGAAAACATATTTTGAGCCCAATAGGTCTTAGAATCATGTTTCTTCAGAACACCAAGTCTCTAAATAGTCACATATAATAAACAAATACATGGAATTATAGGATGTTATAGTGGACATATAATATATGACATGGGAATAAAAAATATCCTCCAAATTCCAATTTTGATAATGTGTAGGTGGTATCTATCCAAATTGATCAATGGTAGTGTAAACAACATGGGAAGGTGGATCAGGTATGGAGGGTGGAGTCATGGTGAAATGAAGATGTGATGGGTCTGTAGGTGGAGAGGCGATTTTCATAAGTGGGGAAATGTGTCTAGTAATTCTATCGATATAAAAAACATCGATAGATGTTTTAGTGGTTGAACCCTTACCCCTCTAGGGTTGAATGGTGAGGCACTCCTGGTGGGATGTGTGGTAAGAGTGTTGTGTGGGTAGGCCAGTATGGGAATTGGGTCATAATGTTGTGGTTGAAGTTTATGGGACAACATTTCTTACTAGTGGTTGAGAGTCTGAAGGATAAGATAGTGATGGTCGAGTGGTAGAATTGGAATAATCATTGGTGGGGGTGGAGATTTCTAGAGATCCAGTTATAATTTTCTAGGATGCATAGTTTCATGCACAAAAGATCCATTGAGGTTGTATGGGTTGGTGTAACAATAGTGTATGTAGTAGTGGTGGAGGTAGGGATATGGGTGGGTGGTTCTTGAGATTAAGTGGTTGGTGGAGTAATAGTGGGGTTAGATGTGGGAGCATTTTTTGTTAAAAAATATTCCTCATGTAAGCCTACTTCCCATCAATATGTGTCATCATCCCTAAAAAAAGGTTCATAATGTCACGTATCATAAAATCAGTGGCCTCCATATGTCCATTATATGTGAGTGTAATATAATCATTGAAAACTATGATATGATGTGTGATATTGGTAATAGACGATTCACCCATCTCTGTACCTTTGTGGCACTTTGCATGATCCCCAATGCTATTTTATAATTTGGAATATATTTTGATAGTTGATCCACCCACTGAATCAACAAAAATGAGGATGTTGTCATGTCTTACACTCCCATAAGAATTTGGCTGAGAAAACCTTGAGTTTTCCAATATTTGTATGAAGTATCTATTCTGCTGGGCTGCGTAGCTGAGTAGACTTGGAGATACATGGATCTTGAACTACGTGAGGATCATATAAAACCTTATTCCATAGTCTCCTTGAATCATAATGTGGAGACTCAAGATTAAGCATCAGAAAAATCTAAAATATAGAAAATCCCTCTAGGTAGATGCATAGTCCAATACTGAATTCGTCAAATGATTGCTCATGTTGTTGGATGTCTCAATAGAAGAATAGGCTATCAAATACTACCTCAAATGTATAACAAAACACTAGAAATATCTCTTAGAATGTTTCCTAATGTTCCTCTATAATTAATGATATATTGAGTCGATCATGTATCTCTTGGATCTTGTTGTTGATGTTCTGGTGGGAAAGAGTGTCAATATAGGGGGTATTGTTTGAACTTATTGTCTTCGCATGTAGTCTATGGATGGTGAAATTGTTATTTATTCTTTAGAATCACATAATGAGGTTTAAAGTTTTGTTTTCATCCTCATATGAGTCATTTAAGATATTCTAGGAGTCATCCTGAGTTGTAGGATTAAAACGGGTTACAATGGGAAGCAGAGGGGATATTGCTCAATATGCAGAAGTTGTAGAAGTTGGAGTGCCTTATGGATGTTTTCCTAGAGGTTTATTTTTGTGTTATGACAATGAATCTGATGGTTCATGATGTCATGGAATTTTCCTTGAAATAATTGAAGGAATATAGAGGTTAGTAGGATATTAGGTCTGTTTAGTAAAACTTGGAGGGAGGGGAATGGGAGAGGGGTCACACCCAAGAGGGATAATGATAGAGAGATGGTTTCTCTTATTTTAGTTTGAATGGTGTATGTTATGTGGATGTGAGTGGAATAGTGGGGGTAGGAGTGTTGGTAGGCACAATTTTGTACTGGAGGAAGGTAGAGGGTCGGTGGAAAGGTGGGGTGATGGTTCATGAACCCTAGTTTCACATCCTAGTTATTTAAACATTCTTGAGGGATTACATGATGTGTTAATACATTTCATCTCATGTACATTGAGATTTTTTAAAATTTATTCATAAATGGTACATTTCATGTGATAGGGTTACATGATGCATATTTGAAATTTTTGGTTCAACTTGGTTGAAACTTGGCCTTTATCTATTAACATATCGTCAGAATTTCGAAAGCTATTATAATAAAATCTAGTTGAGGATGGCCAACCATGGGTTTCAACCCAGTCAGTCATTCCTTTAAAATAAGCATCTTGGCTCTTTATGGTTTATAAGAACTTTAGGATGATTACATAACCTTCACAAAATCATGTTTAATATATTATAAAATGTTGACCACTATTTTTGAAAGGTGTTCTAACTTCCTTCTGAATTTCTATGGTCCCATAAGGGGAAAATGAATTACTTCGAAAGCTTCAACCCATCTAGATTAATTCTTTCCAAGGAATAATTTAATTTTGGAATTGATCAAGGGTAATTTGTTTTTTACGATAAAGATTTTTCTTGCAATTTGTTGATGATGCCATTTCATAGTGAATTCTGAGTCGGTCATGACAGTGTCATTGGCATATTTTCTGATTTCATCCAATTTTTCTAACTACATCATCTATGCTTCTCCAGATTTCATAGAATCCAAATTGAAATTCTTAATTTCCTAGTACATGCAATGCTCTTTTTCAAATAGAAGATCAAACTATTTCCCATAAACCCATAATTATTGGGTGGTACCAATGGGTGATTTTTTATATAGAGAAGTATGAAAGTAATGCATCATCTTATTTCAAACTCCAATCCTATTTAATTCTACTGATGATCTCATCCATGATTTTTCTGATTTACCTATTTGAAAATTCCCCCTTCCACTTATTTGTGGGTTTTAGGGAGTTCTATGTTATATGAAATTCCATATTTTCCTATAAATCTATTAATAGATAGATTGGTAAAATCTGTTCCTTGATCACTAATGTTCTATCTATGACATCCAGATCCTAATAACACATTTACTTTTCATTGAAATTCATATGAACTTTTTCGTTGTCTAGTGATGTGTGTTCAAATTCTACCTACACTAAGATGTAGTCAACACCAAAAATAGTATACTATTTTCCATGTGAATTGTTAAATGGTTTTATGAATTACATTTCACATGAGTTGATGATTTTAACATCCATGATAGTGTTTTTTGGAATTTAGTTTATTTTCATAGTGGTCCCAATTCATTCACATCTATAACACCATTGGAAAAAATATTGTGCATCTTAGTGTACAAAAGGACTGAAAAGTACACATTTTAGAATCATTACAATAGTGAGCTCATGTCCATGATGTCTTTCAGTTTCAGGCATATGACACATTTCTATCACATTAGGGGTTTAATTTCTGGAAATTCATTGTCACAACATGCCATCAAATAAATTCTAGATCATGATTGTTTCAATGTAGTAGTAATTTTTTTCATGAACTAAAATTATATCTAATTTTTTAGTAGGAGATTTATTCGTGTAAAAATCATGTGGTGAAATAATTATCATTATGATAAAACCATGCTTATAACATAAAGCATAAAGGGTTTCATCTTTAAAATAAAATTCTATGTCGATGTAATCGTCATCCTTGATGAGTGGTAAATGATGTTGGGACATATGATCACTGATATCATTCTTCATGCCTTTATTATCACTGATGAAAATATAAAATTATTGGACTAGTAAGTTCAACATTATCTATCATGTCATGGAATTCATTATTTTCATTAACTAACTTGGGCCATCTTGATCAGTTGGCATAGTAACGTTGGATAATACCACAAAGGAAGAAAAATTTTCAAAAGCATACAAAAAATCAATGAGTAAATCCTATATAGAAGTTTAGTTTAATAGGTATTCATTTAGTGTGTGGATGGAATATTATATATGACATAATATGCTACTAAATTGTTTCCCTAAAACAACACTAAAAACAATGTTATTTGGATCCCACAATAACTAAAATTCTTCATCCTAATCAGGTTAAATGATGACAAGGGATGCTATTTTGATTTTAATTAAAATATTGAATGCATATAAAAATTTATCAGTGAACTCGAATTGAACATCATTTCAAATAGGTGAGTTTGAGGGAAGGAATCAATTGAAATGTTTTTAAAAACTCATCTATATAATCATGTATGTCATAGAAGGATTCATATAAACTAAACTAATTATGGTTTAGGTAAATCATTTAAGACAATTATCTTATCTAGATAGAATTTTTTCGTTCTTTGGAAATTCTATGTTCAATAAATATGCCTCTTTGATCCATTAAATGAAAATTTTCTCACTTCAAAATGAGTCATTTCACTTCATAGGATCGTAGGACCAATTCATAAATTTTTAGGTCGATCTAGAATTATCAACTATAAACTAAAACATTATCCATTAATATTTATAATAATTCCTATGAAATATCTTGTAAAATACATGTCATGCATATTTTATATTTTTATTGTGCATTACACAAACCAAATGCTATACACCTATAAGAGAATGTTCCAAATGGACATGTGAATGTTGTTTCTGAGTAATCAACTAGGTGGTCTAAAATTGGATTGTATCATGAATACCTATCCAATACAAAATAGAATTATTTTCCTCATATTGCTTCCAAAATTTGATCACTAATAGAAAAATTGTTCCTTCAATGTTTTCATATTTAATCTTCTTTGATACTTTAAAACACTCCTTCCAGTGAGGGTTTGTGTTAAAATCAATACATTATCATATATTCTTTACTTTGTGATCCCTATTTCCTTTTTAACTACTTATATTAGCATCACACACTCACTATCAGGGATTAAATAAATTATTATAGTATGGATAATTTTTAGTATATAAATTATTAAAAATTACTTCATAGGTGGTGTCAACTACCTTTGAGGTTGAAATTTGGGATTTTCATCTTCCTAATGAATAATTTTAGGGGTTCATACTGTACTAAGGATTCCATTAATTTCATTCACTCTCCAAAAAATTGATTTCATGTCTCTTTTTCAAATTTCAACTAGTTTTTCCTCTTGTGATTTAGATTTTCCAGTGTTCATGATTACGTGTATATAAGTCGATGTTCTTATGAATGAATACATAAGAGTGAAGGGTATCAGATTCATATCTAGTGTTGGTGGTAAAAAAATAGATGGATTGAATAGTGGGAAATTATCCATTTTGAAACGTTCCTTAAAGATAAATTCCTCAAAATCATATTCTTCTTCTTCAAGATGTGATTTCTCACAATTTTCTTCCTAGTCATTATCATTATTTCTTTATTCTTTAATAGATATGGATTTGAAATGAAAGGAATCATCTGATTTTTTAAAATATTTGATGTGGATGAAGACTCCATGTTCTTCTCTTACTTGAGATGTTAGACGCCCAAGATATACGTCTATTAGAATCTTTTCCAAAAGGTAGTAGTGGTCTTTAAAGAACAATGAGTATGTCACCTTCTTCATCCAGGTCTAAAATTTTTATATATGCTGGAAAGATAAAGTTACTGACATTAATTAACGAAATAGTGAGAATTTTTCTAGTGTATTTTACTAATTTTTCTATAATGTGTAGTTCTTCTAGAGCTAGTTTGTTCTCTTAAAGTCCATATTTTAGAAATACAGTGATTGGATTTAGGTTTATTCTTTCTCTATGATCGCACTAATCTCTTTAAAATATATACTATACAATAAATAATATGACTGAAAAACATCCAGGGAATCTCAAATTTGTGGTAATTCTTTTTAATTGAAACATATCATTCTAAATATAGGTAGATTTCATAAATATCATCTATTTTTCATTTAATGGAATGAAAATAATTTAGGAATTTGGAATTAATAATAATATGATAAATTACTTATGAAAAGGTTTTGTTGATATACAATTTCATGGACATTTTCGAGAACTTCATTTATTGTTCCTCTTGTCCACCTTGTCATTCTGTTTCTACAATAGGAAGAGGTTTATTGTATGGATTTGGAGTAATATAGAGTGGATCCTTTTGTTGCATAAGTGTTTCTATATTTTTTTGTTGATACATTCTAGTATATTACATGAGTAGTATTATTATAATTTTATTCTAGTATTGCTGACTAATTATTAGATATTCAGATTTTCTTTCATCTATTCCTCCTTGTTTTTTTTAAAACCAAAAAAAATCAATTATATACATTGTCACCTTATATAATTACCTATTATATGTCTCTGTATTACCGGGTAGAGTACCTATTAATCTATATGATATCATTTTCAAGATATATCTAATATAAACATTGAGATTACATAATGATGATCATTGGATCTACATCCCCGTTTATTGAGTATTCATCATAGGAAGTTTTTTGGAATAATTGTGTCTCTGATGTTCTCTTGCATATTCTGGAAAGGATATTTTTGTTGTTGAGGTATTGGTGGATCTTTTTGAAACTATAGTTGTTCTCTATGTGGGAATGGTTATGTTTTTTCATATTGTCAAATACATAACATAAATTTCATGGGAGGGTACCGTGGTGGCCCATTTATATGTAATGGTTCTCCAAAACAAAAGTGTAGATATACTACATGAAGGTTTTGAGGTGGTTGTTATGCTGACCTCAACTGATTGTACATCTAATCCTATTATAATGGTGAATTTTTCTAATTTTAATTAACATAATTACAATATTTCAGTTTTTTATTTAATTCTTATCTTGCTGTCTTGTTTTGAGTACATTCCACTATACATTTCTCATTGTTATATCTATATTCAATGTGAATGAGGGGGTGCTACTTTATGTAGCTCGAATGACTCATGAATCATTGTGGGAACTTCGACATGTAGTTTTATTTTTAAATTTTCATCCTCCTTTTGAATCACATGACAGGTTGGTCCACAATCACTCTTCCATATACTAACATTGTGAGATACATCATAGAAAATGGTTCATATGTCATTAGGTGTCTTGATCACAAGTCTTCCATTAGGTGAAAGATGGAAAACTATGTCTGCATCTAGATGGAGTCCTTGGTAGAATGAAATAATTTGAATCCGCATGTATAGTCTATAGTGTGGGAACATCATAATCCAATCCTAAAATTTTTTACATTCTTCCCATGCAGATTCCACATTAATCTGAGAGTTGTTTTGAATGTTGTTCTGAAAATTAAACATACGGATTGGTGGTAATTATTTCTCTTGAAACATTTGTCTAGATCACACCATGTATTAATTGACACAGCATCATGACTGTTTATCAAATCCATTGATCTATATAATAGTGTTAAGTGAACTACTCAAAGTTTGATTTCATTAGATGACACTCCATGTTTTCAAAATGTATCACACACTTCTCAAAAGTTGGAGATTCATTTATGGAGATCCTCACTCTGATTCCCACTAATCTAGCCCAGGATCTGGGTATTTTTAATTCTTTTATGATTTTTATGTTATAGTCATTATGAAGAGTATGAAATACTCTTGATGTATCACCATGAATTGATTCCAACCCATAGTCCATTGTAGTTCATTCTTTTTTCCACAGATTATCACCAATAAATTACGGTTTCTTGTTTGGATGGATTGGTGGGAGGGGTCCCACATGATTGTTTTTATCAATAATGTTTGGCCGGTGGTGTATAGGGAAATACCCTTCTTTTTCAGAATCAAAAGCTAAAATGTTATTATTCTCCATGGTTCCTTGATATATTCAAAGGGACATGATAGATGCACTATTCCCCAAGATGTAAGGACACAGTGGCATCTGAAAGAAAAGAAGTGTGAAAATGTTTTAAGGGAGAGGTAATCCCATGTCTTATACAAAAGGATTCATACATTAAAAATAACCTTAATTTTTCTGTAATAATGAAAAAAAATTATGTTTAGGCCTGAATTTATTAATTTGTGTAGGCTGCAGTCAAATTTTATTTTATTATTTCCCAAACATTACTTTTTACTAAGCCAAAGTGCAGTGATAGTCCAGGGTCAATATAATAGTGAAATAGGATAAAAATGGTAACCATTGGATTTGAATCCATTTTTGTATAAGTCCTCTTGAATAGATTCAGTTTGGGAAAAACTATTACGAGAGTTTTGATGATTGAATTTAGGAATAATGAAAAGATCATGGTCAATTTTGGGGATCTATAGAAAAGATGATCATAATTCAATCGTGGCTAGATCCTATGTTTTAGGTTGTTAAGAATGATGAGGTCACTAGGTTACTATGGTCAAACCATATAGTTCTACCTAATAAGAACATATCAATTTTTCTAGGGATGGGGAAAAAATAAATTAACTATTCTTATATTATAATGAAGTATGTGTCTCATGAAATTGTTAATATCCTAATCCACCGTAACAAGGATATTGTCTTTTATACAATTTTTTTGGGGCCATGGATGATTTAATAAATATATAATGAATATTTTTAATTTTCTTGATTACAAACCCTTATGGATATCAAGTGGATAATTAATGTGTTATTGTGTTTAGGCCCATATACTCTCACTCCCTACACTATGTGGTTTTGCAACTCATTGTTGGATTGAATGAAAATAAACGAGGGATTGAAATAATGTTTAACATACAAGAAAAATATTATGTTACATGATTCTTAAACATTAAATGATTCATGGTAACCAATTTTGATGAAAAACAACCATGAATAAGAAATATAGATCTCAAAGTACACATGTAAAATTACTACATACATGAAATAAGAACTGAAATAACTGAAAAATGTTCATCAATGATCAATGATAAAAACAATTATGAATAGAGTTAAGGATGTAATAAATAATGAGGAAAAATATCTAAAACAACTTGCGATTATTGTATTAATGTAAAATAATAAAAGGATACTGTGAAATTTTGATATTAGAGTATAGTAAGTAGTAGATAATTAGAGAATAATGTGAAAAAATTGGTTTTACCGGGACCTCTAAAATTTTATGTCGTACTGCTGTCTTTATAGTTGAAATATTACATGATGTGTAATATTAATTCACATCGTGTAATGTCGATATATGGGTTTATCTAAAAAAAATTTAATCTATGTGTATCTCATAAGTATCTCAACCAATATATGAAGTTCCAACTCCTTTATCTATGTGAAATTTGTATTCATAACATATATTTATTTCAAGATTTATCTTTGGAGATGGGCACATGTTCAAATGTTTGACAACATGCTTTTAGAACTCATGTCGTGTAATCTCTTTGCCACATTTAGTTATCACTACTTCTGTGATGACATGCATCACGCCATACAATATTTTCTTAAAACATTCTCCACATCATGTAATCTGGTTTCATGAAGTTTAATTCGAAAAGTTGATAAATTTCTTCATTGATTTCTTTTAATCGTTGGAAGCCTCATTCCTGAAAAATCAACACATACCGAGTCCATTATCGAATAATTCATTGGAAATAATTAACTAAATGACAAAAAACTGTATATATGATTTCTTATTAAAATAAACACTTCCATATTTATTATTTGTTATCTAGTTATGGTAGTAATGTTATTTCTTAAATGACATGTGTTTTAGTAATTTACATTGATAAATTGATTGTTCAATTAATATTTTGTAAATGGAATTTCTATTCAGTTATTTCCCATGCATTATTTATATTTATTATTGATTCATAATTGATTTAACTGTAAAATAACCTTTCTGAGAATTCAATGTCACTCTTATTTTTATTCCTCTACCTATAATACAAGAATTTTATAATGATTTATACAAATAGATATACTAGGGAGAATAATTTAATACATAAAAAACGTTATGATTTAATTATTATTTATAAATGTAATAAGATATTAAGTTCAATATCAAGTTCAAAAGGACAAAAAAACTACTCAGTTATATAGGATGTGATAATATGTATATCATATCGACATAATAAATAATATACAACTATGGGATACTAGGTTTGGGGTCACTACAAAATAAAAAATTTAATATTACTGGTCCAAGTGATTAATTTTTTATTAATGATGTGTCTATATGTGTTTGGTGAGTCGATGATGAGATGTGGTAATTGTTGTTGAATATTTATGAATTAATATTATGGTATTGGATGTTATTCACAGGAAATTATCAATGTAATTTTGAGGATTTTTTTGACTATTTAGTCAATGTCAAAGATACTAGATTATATGTGAACATTTCTTTTAACATGTAAATACCAAAAAAAATATTCATTTTCATTATGATTAGTCAATGGAAGATTAGAAAAAGGCTATGGAAAAATATATTATATATCTTTTATGAATTATTTGTTTGGAGTTATTGAATGGAAGTATATGTTATAATTTAAATGAATTATACATATTAAATAAATGGGAGATATATTAAAAATTGGGAGAACCCCAGGCATGCATGAAGGGTAGCTCAAATGGATTTGAGGGATCATAGATCACGACGTAGGAACAAACCCTCATGTCAAGAATAAGGTAGCTATGAAGAGAGTATATGATATATATTCCCCCAAGAGAGAACTCGATTGAGAGTGGTTGGGAAATGGTGATGGTTGGCCACTGCATTTCTGGAAGAGGTCACAAGGTTTAAATGTGGGATTTTCAGGTGTTATGGTTATTATTCCAAATAAAAGTGGATATTGTATGGAAATTGTTCTTATGAAATTTAAAACCAAATAAATATTCTATGTTGGATGGAAAAACTCATAACACTATTCCTCTTTATTAAAACATATGTATTTCATAATAGTTATCTCATCCATGTATTCTAATTTATCTAATTGTCATAGTGGAATCATCTCCAACCTCGGGCATTGTTAGATATGTACATGTATTAGTTACCACTGAGTTCTACATTACCATGTCTATATTACATAACAGACATTCTCATTTCTAATAATTTTATAAATTGACATCATTATATTCATCTGACTACATTTTAATAAATGATTTAATGAAAAACTATATGACCAATTATTACAAAATGTAATAAGATTACAATAATGTATATATATATATATATTCTTTTGAGTATGTTAATATTTTAGAATAAAGAAAAAAATGTTTTAATTATAACATTCATGTGAGGATAACTTATGTAACAGTAGGTAACATCTTCATTGACAAAATGTTATTTTAGAAAAACTGAATCATTTTGTGAATTTATCTATATATGAAAAGTAACACTTTTCTGAAGATCAGTGGAACATATTTGAGGGTCATTATGAAGGGGAAATAATATATTCATGTAGATGTATGGTGTCTATTAGATGTCACTTTTTTATTGAGAAGGGTCTCATTTTCATAAGAAATATGAGTCACTTCAAAGCCTCTAATTTCAAGAAATAGAAACTCATACACATCATACATTTTTTGAAGGATAATATATCTCAACTAATTGATATGTGAACCTTTTATAGAAGACATATGGGAAGAAAATAATACCACATTTATACACTATGTATCCAAAATAGGTATGGGTATCTGTGAAGCCCATTCTATAAACACAAAGACCTCATGTAATAATTCATAGTGAATACATTTGATTTTATACATCTAAGATGTGGGAAGTTGGTGTTTTCATAAGGAATAAGTATCGCACATTCATTAATGTTTGTTAGAATCTAGTGTTTGATATGTCCATGAATATTGATACACGATGATTGATGTCATAAGTACATTCATGTTTCCCTGAATATGTATATGTAAATTCATTGGAGAACACAACCAAAGCGTTTAAATATCTGAACCCCATTCACTACAATGTATTTTGGTAAATTATTTAAAATATATGATTAGAAGAATATAAAATAATAAATTTAACAGTATTTATTTTTCAATATATTATACACTGATAATACCCATAAAAACTGGTATTCAAACATGAATGGTATGTGATATAGGATTTATAGAAGGAGTTGAATTGGGAATCTCCATGGGTTATCCTATATTGATATAGATTTCCATAATTTTTATGAACAATATTCACACATCATCATTAGTCTTGGACTTTAAAAAGAGGAATAATTTCATAGAGAGTGAATCATGGAGGAAATTAATCATGATATGTTACCAGAATTGATTGATAATGACTAATAGAGTCATTTAACAACTTCTGGTGATACATAATCTATATAGAAGAATTTCAAAATTAGTGAGATAATGAATTAATATCTAAATAGCATCATGTAGTTGATCAGTATTTCACTATTGGTAATGTATCTCAGTTGGAGTTGTGAGAATAAGAATTCTCTCAGTATGACATGTGTGAATGATAAATCTCTATTGTTATACAAGATTATTAGTCTCCATTTTGGATAATATAGTAGTACTATCTGAATTTAGGTAACATTATGTGATGTATCATAATGGGAATCCTATTTGGATTTATGAGAGATATGGTAAAATTATTTATGGACCACAATAATTGATCAAATATTACGATGGGAAAACAATTCGGAGGAATAACCAAAATAGAAAAGAGAATTATTTTTATTTGATACACATAAAAATAATATTATTGTCTCTATTTTATTATTATTACACATTTGGTTTGATGATGATATTCTATTGAGTGTATATTGAACCAGATTATGTAAAATATATTGAATTCAAAAGAAAAAGAATTCGAAAAATCAAAAAATTGATACACTAATATCCCCTAAGTGGTCAGCCTATCCTAGGGAACAACAAAGTGAAAATATTCAAAGAATAATTATAAATGATTATGATCTCATAGAACTATATAGTTAAAAAATATCAATTTCATTATTTTATGGTTTCTTTATTTTAAAATATAATATATTCATTAATATCATAATATTATTGATGGTTCTCATTAATATATTAAGTTCATAGAGATGATTTTTTATTAGTAAATTGTTTATAATATAAAATATATAATAATGAACGAAATTTGAATTATGACATATATTTATTTTGGTGATAAAAAGAATATAATAGAGATGGTTTTATGGTAGTAACTCTAAAAATAAAAAAAAATTAAATATATCTACTATGATTTATTGACATATTATCTCTCACTTGATGTACATTTTTTTTGTTGAGGTATGATTTTTGTCACTCCAAAATCTATGTTAATCATTATTGGAACACTATGAAACACAAAAATATAACCATTATAAGAAAATATGTAGAGTTAATACATCCTAGTTATGACTATAAATATTAGTTAGCTGCATAAAATAATAATATATATATATATATATATATATAATTTGAGTAATATGAAACTAGGAGCATCATGGGATTCCTATGCTCGTTGCACTTTTAATATCCTAATTCTGGTATCTGACCTAAAATTTTCATTTGAAACATTTTTATTTCACCTAATACCAAGATAATAGTATTCTACATATTATTTGAATTTATCTACAACAACGATCTTGTATATTGGTATAGTTTTAACTACTTATGAATACAATAATCCTAGAAAAACGTGTGTTATCCTGTCATAAGTGGTAGAAATAATCATCAAAATAAATGTAAATCTCTTCATAAAAATAATCAATGATACAGTATTATAATTATATCTCCATATATAATCTTTTAAAACCATCATAAAATAAATACTATTTTTTCCAATCCATGATTGGAAATCTATATTTCCTTCCTTTTTGTCCTTCCTACCAAACTCCTGGGTGAATCATCATGATTTTAAAAAAATTAGTGATGATGAGGATAATTCATTATGTTAATGGGATTAAGTGTATTAATAAATAAAATATTTCTAGATTTATCACTATTTATGGGGGATGATATAAAAACATACTTTCAAAATGATATATTAGTAATCCTATGAAAAAATAATCTTCAAACCACTCAAAAGAGGACTTATTTTTTAAAATAATTGAAATATGTCATTGAGTTTATTTTAAAAAATTTTATCCTATGAGTTAAAGAATTGGAGTGTTGGGTGACATAATTATAGAAATATTTTTTAGGGATGGTTTTTTTCACTAATCATTTTATAAGCATTAATATGAAAAATATATATTTTACAAATTTTGAATACTTATTTTTAACCATAAATTAAAATCTATGTAATTTATTTAACATATTAAATCTACTATGATTACTATTTTTTTAATTTGTTGATGTGGGTATTTAAATTAATTTCAACTATTTGGTTATGATAAATGCACTAATTTCATTAGATGAATAATTATTAAATATTATATTAGTAATGAGAGATGATATTTATAGAATGGAAAATCACCAATACAGAAATATTAAATAAAAAATAAAAGTTGTGAACAGATGTTATGAAATGATATTGGGATAGGATTTTGTAATGATGATGTTAGGATTTTATAATTTATGAAATATAATAATCATTCTATTTTAATTAAAATTCTTAATAAATGTATTTAATATGGTTATATGAAATATAATATGTAAATGAAGGGAATAGAGTTATATAGGGATCAAATAAAAAATTCCACAATAATAATTTGAAATTTTTATTTCCATACATCCTTGTGATATTAACTCAACATATGGTAGCCTACATTCCACATGAATCTCTCATGATATTTAATATGAGAAATAACATGTACAAATAATTTCAAAAAAATTAGAATATGTTCTCTACTTTCTAAAAATCAGTCACAGAATGACAAATGACAAACAATTAATAACCATGAACTTTATAAAATTAATTAATAAAAATGGTATGGGAATTTATTCTACATATATGAATCTACATTTCAAAATCATGAATCATAAAGGTCGCATTTCCAATAATATGAATCCATCATTATACCCATTTAATCATAAAATAATATATTTAGTAAAATGTATGATTTCATTATTATGAAATTATTTCATCATAAATAAGAAATATAGAAATATATCCATGTGTGGGATGAATATTCTACACCATAAAACTTATCTAACCAATATATATAATGTGTATGTGTTAAAAGATTTATTTCAACGCGCTAAGGGTATAATTTATTCTTCATTGAAACCCTACTATGACAAATAAACATAATGTTAATTTACTCTTTTTTACTATCATTATGTTCCATAATTTTTTATTATCGTGTATATATAATGTCAAAAAACCATTTGAGGTTAAAAATACATTCAATTTAAATTATATAATATATGATTTGTTTAATCTAAATCATAAAATAAATCCCTATAACTATGTTACTAAAACTAATTTGTAAAGAAAAATTCCATGGAATGTATTTTTTTTGATTTTCACAAAAAGATCATTATATAATGTCTTCAATATTTACATCAGAATACCATCTCCATCATGTAATATCCGAAAATATTTTAATAATTATGGATTTAAACATGACTAAGATTCTAGTTATTTTGGGGTGATACATTTTTTCCTTTCTGATTAATGATGGTAAAAAATATTATGAGTGGAATACTAGAATTTTGAATACCAGGATGTTGGGAATGGAAACTCATGTCACGTCCAAACAAGGAACTAATCCTACATCAAAACTCATTATGGTAACTCTCCTTTACTATATTCAATGTACCTATATTTTTCAAAATAAACAAAATCTATGTCAATTATCTATTCTCCTACTTCTACATTCCATTCAAACTTCATGTTTTTGAGTGATACCTACATGGGTATTATCTATGAATTTTTATTATAATTATACTTCAACTTATATTCAACCACATTCCAAATATCTCAAATATTTTCCTCTTCTTTTTTCTCCTCCAATTTGGCATCATCCTTGTGAATGTACTTGTATTCAATTGAATCGTTTTCAATTCATTCTAATCCTTTCAACCCATCATTAAATATAACATCCATGATATATAGGGTTTATTATTTTATGTTCAATTTGGTTGTGGAACCTAATCATGTATTTATATATTACTCTTAAGTAAAATTATTATCTATGATTTTTTGATAAGATTCACTACCAAATATATATTGGACCTCATGTTTCATAAAATCTATAAATAGAATCATGAACACCAATTAATATAAAAGTAAAAAATTAGAAAGTAAAAAAATAAATTAATAAGAAATAAATAAAAAATAATCTTTTTTTCTTCATCTATCACAATTAAGATTTTACAATGTCCCAAGTACATGAAAATGGTGAAATAATCATTTTTCATCACTAAGCCTAGTCAATTAACTATGGTGTTATTCAATGATTCAAATATATAATTTGGACACAAAATCCCTAAAATATGTATAGTTATTATAGTATTTCTATGTATGGGGTCAGGACCATGGAGATTCTGATCGCATTACTGATTTTTTTAAATATTTATGTAGATTGATATAAATGAAAATGAAATCATAAACTACATTGAGTGAATTTTGAATAATGTATGTAGAAATAATTTTAGACTCTTCAATAATATAATATTTTAATACAAATGATATGATGTATTACCATATAATTTTCATACATGGTTTATATTGAATCCATTGTCGGGTTTATCACCCTACACATATATATATATGTCTACCTTTACATATTTTCAATAAAAGTTAGTATATTTAGAAACTGAGTAATTTAAAACAGTTATCACTAATCAATAATCCAACCCCAAGAATGGATAAAAATGAACAGAAAAAGTATTCAATGCATTTGAAGGAATATGTACCATCACCGAACAATTGACATGTTGGAAGAATAAAGATAAATTATTTAATAGTAATGTATGAATTGAAAACCCACTCACAAAGTACCTTTTTAAAATAATAATTCTTAAAATAATAAATCAATATTAAAAAACCATATAATAAAGATACTACCACCTTCTGATATCCATTAGATAGTGAAGGAAACCAATCCTAACATATCCTTCAACCATAAAACATCCCATTGAGCACCATCAGTGGACCTTATTATGAATTTATTGAAGATAAATCCCACCAAATCAAATGATTATTTAAATATGGATAGAATAATAATTATTTAAAATCATTATAGATATCAATTTTATCCAAATTTTTCTCCCATAACATTTCTATTTTATAAGTAAGTCAAAATCCTAATAGATCGGATTTTAAAAATACAACGGAAAAACAATTTTATCATTATAAAATATATCATCGTCAATTCACACATTTCGAAAATCGTATTAAGTTATATATATATATATATAAATTACAAAAATCATGAAATGGGTCTTTATTCATATTACAAGGGAGTTTTTCAATTTTATTTATTCAATAAATTTTAATAATCACGGGAAGAATCTACTCACCAAAATAATAATTTCTATCCTCCAAATATAATGTGTCTTCATTTTTATTTTATACAAGATAAAAGAAAATCATTAATTATACAATCAACTTATTCTAATAATGTAGAGACCCGAAGCTTGACATACATGGACATTACATTACTTTTGCAGAATACTTAATACATAACGAAAAAAAACTCTTGGTTCATAATAGTTTAGTGTCATTGAAATCTTAGAATATAAACTTCTAATCATGTTGAAATATCTTCAAAAACTCCCACAACGATCTTCCCTTTTTTGTTTCCTTACCTAAAACATTACATTATTTTCTGGGAAAAATAAAAAATAAAAAGGGTGAGATCAAATTCTCAGTAAGGGAAAACATAGAGAACATAAAACAGTCCATAATCATTTGAAAGCAAAAACATGAAAATTAAATTTAAACATCAAAATCTTGTGAAAAGTCATAAATCGTGGAAGTACATAAAGAATATATCATAATCAAACATCAACCATGATAAAATATAATGGGTATAAAACATGTAATTGTGGAAACCATCCAACACATGTTATGATTTGCATAGTAGTCAAGGCATTGCTGCCAAGACCATCTTAGTGGACAAAGTCCCTTTCTGAATCGAGTTCACTCCTCGTTTCAGTCTTGTAACACTGAACCGGATTAACTTACCATTCTATCCATGTCTATATCATGAGATATAAATCGTTACCCAATGCATTGGAAAGAGATATCGGTCCCACCCATCTCATAATGAATTCATTCTTACTTGTTCCACAACATAAACATAAATCATTCATCATAACCCAAAGAATAAAATGGGTTTCATAAAGATCATCCCATCATAACATAATCCATATAAAACAAATGGATATCATTTCATCATAATAAAAGTAAAACGATGTAAATCATAGAGACATTATACTTGAAAAATACACATAGGAAATAATATATTCTTAGATGAAAAAATGGTTTTGATAAAACACATTAAATGGATTATTGAGGAAAGTATCCTTTCTTTATCAAAATCATTTTCTTTTCACAAAATTCAATGCAATTTTAAAAGAAAAGGATTTTTTTTGAAACTAGTCATGAAATATTATAGAGTAATCATCAAGAAAATAAGGCCTTATAAAACCGTAAAAAAATCTGTTCATGCCGTATAAGTTAAAAAACATTCCTCTCACACTTTTTCCGGAAAATTAAAAAAAGGTACCTCGTAACGTAAACAAAAGAAAGATTCCTTACATAGCATGTAGTAAAAGTAACAATGGGTAAAAAGGACTATAACCATACATGAAAACACTTTTATAAAATATGGACATGGATGATAGAAATAACCCCAGTAAATACATACAAATAAGAAATCTCGGATAAAAATTAGATTTTAAAAATTATCCCTTACCTTAGGTTCGATATGCTTCGTACGTATCTGAACCTCCTATTCTTTAAAGCACCTCTTTAAGACCTCCTCTTAGGGCACTAAAATTGATCGATGAAGAAGACCAGGACCTCTAGGATGTTTCTAGGGAAGTGGGTAAGTGAAATGGGTAGAGGTCGGCAGAGCTTCATGGCTCAAAATTGTGTGAGGAAGAGAGGGAGGAGGTTCTCTTTTATATGGGAGGAGAGGGTCACCTTTGGAATCCTCAAAAATATTAGATTAATATAAATTCAAACCCCACATAAAAACCTCCAAAAATGAATCCATTCAAATATTAGATGAGATAGGGCTGTAATCTCATCAACCAATAAAATTTTGACATGTTTGGATCTTATTTTAGACCTTATCATATTGATTTATCCATATTTAATCTATTTATGTTTATTTGTGGAAATAAAATTTTAAATATTAAATGGTTATAAATAATCACTTATGTGTTGTTAATTTTCTACAATTGGATACTTTATGACATTGGAGACTATATAAATTTCAATTTATAATTTTTAAATATTTTTGTGATTTTTAAACAATTTAATAAAATGTTATTTTTATAAAATAACAATACTTTCAATTTTGACACTATTTATATATTTGAATTTAAATAAAATCTACACAGAGGTTGTATTCGAACTAAAATATTTAGTATATTTCTAACATGTAAAATTGGTGTATAAAATTCGTGGAGCATATTAAATTGTTCATATAATATATATTTTAATATTTTTAAAACCATTTATTTGGTATATCTCTTAATAAAATAATTAATACAACATTTTTGTATAATTATTTAGTATACTAATTTGTTACATAAAAATTAAAAATAAAATCCTATGATGCAGATAAATATATTAAATTTCACAATAAAACTTTTACTCAAATTTATCATCTTAAAATCACAATATTTAAATTGTTATATTTATAAAATTATGAAGGTGACAACTTTGGAATCATTTAAAATAAAATAATATATGTGTCATAATCGCTTTTATAAGGATCCAAATGGTGAAATATTCGACCATTTGATTATTATGGTTAACATTTACATGAAAAAATAGTTTTTTCAGGGTTTTGTTCCTTTTATGGTCACTATTAGTTTAATAAAAACTATATTCTTCATTTTTTAATAGGTAAACAATTTCTGCATCACTATTGTGTCACAATTAATGAAAATTATTTAATCCCTAAAAAATATAAATAAATTAATATAATGTAGATAATATTATTATACTTATGGAGAATATTCATGTTCTAAGATTCATGAAGTTTATCACTAATTTAAAATTAATATACTTATAAGATTTAAGAAAATGACATGTTGTCACTTTCATTGGTTTTAATAACAATTATATTATTTCATGGTCAAAAAACCATGAAATGAATCTAGTCCAACCCTTAGGTGATATGGGACGACTATTATTCATCCCATCGGATTTTTGAAGGTGTTAGGGTTATTATATAATGATATATTTACCCTTAATTACCCGATTTACCTTTAACTATGGTAAATAAAATTTACCGTAGTTACTATTCCTAATGCCGAAAAAAGTAGTTTATTAACATAATTTGAACCCACTGATTCCAAATATGGAATAAATTTTTCTAAATTCAATACACAAAAGTTGCAGAAGTTAAATTAAAATTAATCCTGTTGTCGAAAGACCACAGGTTTTTGTTTAAAACATTGCAAAAATTTGAATTGATCTAACCTATGAATTCAAGGTAAAATCTATGATAATGACATACATTATATTTAATGCTAAAAATATATTATATTTATTCTTTTAAACCATTCACTATTATAATTTAACCATATAAATTATTACGAAGAAACAAGTTGTTTTTAATTAAAATATAGTGTGTTTTTACTATTCATTAAAATATGAAAGTTATCAGAAAAATATCAAAATTGTATCCAACT
Organism: Viscum album; assembly: GCA_963277665.1. Lineage (NCBI taxonomy): Eukaryota > Viridiplantae > Streptophyta > Magnoliopsida > Santalales > Viscaceae > Viscum > Viscum album. The sequence continues at coordinate 272,182,433 of OY728152.1, read as the reverse complement.
TAATTTTTAAAACCGGATTCAAAAGAAGAAGTTTATTTTCTAAAATTAATCTTATAAAAATTTCAAAAACTAGATTTAATGTGGGTGCACCATTAAAAGGCGGCAAAACTGTATTTTTTTTAAAATTACTTATTTTACACGAATAATTTATTTTTTTCACATACCATGTTCTTGAAAATGTGTAAGATGAAATAATAATGTTATAAAATTCAAAATTTATTTAATACTATTCATTACCGCTAGTTCATAATAATATTATGACCATATATCACTGTTTAGTGAAACCTAATATTTCATACAACACACACTATCGAGGAATGTCGTGATTGCGTCTAATGAAAGCCAAGTCAGGGTTGCATATAGTGAAATATACCGTTGGTGTTGTGTATAACATAATTCAAAACTTATTTCATTTATACATTAAACAAAATCTATACTTAACATTGCGTTGAATAATTTCTACAAAATGAACTTGAAATTGTGTGTAACATGATCCAAGAATAGTTTTCTGTATACTGCAAGCTAATACGGTGTCGCGTATAGCACAAAATAATATTGGTGTAGCATACAACACAAGAAATAAACGAAATTAAAAGAATATTCTTCATAAAATTTCGGGGTTTTAAATTCTACCCCCCTTAAAATTAATTTCTCCCTCAAAATTCGTTAGGGTTATAAATGGTTTACTACATGAAAGTTTAATTAATAGAAACCCACGTCGTAAAAAGAAATACCAAAACTTAATTTCAAAATCTAAATTATGAAACGTTATGGTTACCCAAATTAACTAATCACTGGGTTTCCACATATGAGAACATAGGTGAAAAATATGGATATGGAAGAGAAATCTAACCATCGCTTTCTGATAGAGAGTGGTAGAGGACAAGGCTATGAAAAATCCAACAATCACAAAGCCATAAATTTGTGATGATATAAGGTACCATCTGATTCATCGGAAATAAGAGAACTAGGTGAACATTTTTGGGTTTCAATATCATTTCTCTAAAGTTGTAAATTTTTAATTAGAAGAAATACTTTCTTGATTTTGGTACAATATCACCGTTGTTCATGATTTGAACAACTTCCACTTATTATCTTAATGAAATGAAGTTGAATTTGTTATTCGTGAAGTGTTAACAGATCATGTGATTGAATGATGGGTCATTCCATCTGTTTCAATCAAAAGGTTAGCAAAAGTTATCAAATATACATAAGTCCATCTATGGTGAGGGTAATCATATACGATTCCAAAAATGAACTTATACTTCATATATTATACTGCTTAATAAAATATAACTACTTTCTATTAAATTGTGTCTTTATGTAGGCCAGTGGTAGGTGATAAAGGCCAGTCACACTTCGGTTGTGGGTTCGAATCCCACAGCTTTGTCCGACGCGATGGACGGTCGCCCGTCCTTCAGGTTGTCCTTTTTCTAAAACTACAATACTATAGCATCCCATCAATAATATCGGAAAAAGTTCTATCCATAAACAATACTAACTTATGAACAACATAATCTATTCCAATATTTACTATTATCTAAAATACTTCGGTCCAAGCTCATAGTATAAAGAAAATGATTACTTGAAATGTCATACAACAATCACGTGAATTCCATCATTTATCCCTCATAAATCATAAGAAATATCTTGTTGGTCAAATTAAAAACATGTGAATACCTTCATCATGTATTCTCTAGGATAATGAATAACCATTGAACCTTAGTGAAAACATGAATGTCGTTAAATTTTAACACTTTCCACATACCAAAATCCCAAAAATTCTATATACTCAAAACATAATATCACATAGTGCTTATATTTGTCATGAGCTCATGAATACAATCAAACATCTCATTATTTTCTTATCCCTTCATTATGCACATATCATCTACTTTCCAAAAAGATCTGAATAACCATTCATGGTTACCTGTACCATTCATGATACACTTTCAATACATAAGGGAAGACAACATTGTAACAATCCATAGATGTCTCCTTATTCCGTAGTACCATTATATTACTTATAAAACATTACTCTTGATAAACATGTAATCATTCCACTACCTTCCTAAACCATTGACCAAGATTCAACACTTATTTCATCTCATATATCTTTTGTAGTCTCCTCATCAACATCCACATAAATACTACCCATATGACCATGCTGAATCTCTTCATGAGATTTTCCCTTAGGGAATTGGTTTGTATAATGCCCATAAATTCCACATTTAAAACATTTAACCATTATTTATGTCTTAGAAATACCATTATCCTTGTCCATGGTGTTAACTAAACCTTTTCCTTTGCAATTACTGGCTTTGTTTCATTCTTTTCCACACCCAAATCATCTTCCAGTTCCTTTGAAACAATCTCCCTGATGGCTCTTCCCACAAGACTTACATGAGGGAAATTGAACATTCTTTCCACTATGATCATCATGAAACTCCATCTTTCTCTTATTATCTGAGTCGGAAACACAACAAAGTCGAGATTATTGATCATATTATGATATTTCTGATTAGGCATAATAACAATCTTTGGACTTCCAAATCCCATTTCATTTGGTTTCTCACAAAGAATATTATTCCATTGTCCATTATATCCTCCATTATCGTGAATCTTCCTGTTTCCAGCCATTTCTTAAAACCCAAAAAGAATAGTGTGAGTGGTAAAAATCATGCTAGGGAAAACAACATAGTAAAGGGGGAGTACCCTCAATATCTAACATCTTAGGTTAAATTCTATGATCATTACCATTTTTCTAGGACTATATCCTATACTTATACTTAACCTTAGGGACATCCCTTAACATTCCTTAAAAATACCTCTAGGGATCTCACTAAAGTTATCGCATCCTAGTTTCCAATGGTTGACTAAACCATTCCTCTGATACCAACTGTAGAGACCCAAAGATTGATGTACATGGACATTAAATTATTTTTGCGGAATACTTAATATATAAAAAAAAACCAAAACTCAAGGATCATAATAGTTTAGTGTCTTTGGAATCTTGAAATATAAACTTCTAATCATGTTGAATGATCTTCAACAACTCCCATAACGATATTCCCTTTTTTCCCTTAACTAAAACATTTCTTTATTTCCTGGGGAAAATAAAAAAAAAGGGTGAGCTGAAATGCTCAGTAAGGGAAAACATAAAGATCATAAAACAATCCATAAACATTTGAAAGCAAATAACTTGAACATGAAATTTAAAAATCAAAATCTTGTGCAAAGACATAAATCGTGGAAGTACGTAAGGCATATATCATAATGGAACATCAACCATGATAAAATATAATGGGAATAAGGAAACCATTCAGCACATGTTACGATTTTCATAGTAGCCAAGGAATTGCTGCCAAGACCATCTTAGTGGAAAAAGTCACTTTCTGAATCGAGTTCACTCCTCATTTCAGTCCTGTAACACTGAACCAGATTAACATACCATTCCAGCCATGTATATCTCATGAGATATAAATCAATACCCAATGCATTGGGGGAGATATAGGTCCCACCCATCTCTTAATGAAATCATTATTACTTGTGCCAAAACATAAACATAAATCATTCACCATAACCCAATGAATAAAATGGGTTTCATAAACATCATCCCATCATAACATAATCCATATAAAACAAATGGATATCATTTCAACATAAGAAAAGTCAAACCATGTAAATCATAGAGACATTATAATTGAAACATACACATAGGAAATAATATCTTCTTAGATGGAAATTGGTTTTTATAAAACACTTGAAATGGATTTTTGAGGAAAATATCCTTTCTTTTTCAAAATCATTTTCTTTTCACAAAATTCCATGCAATTTTAAAAGAAAAGGATTTTTTTGAAAATACTAATAAAATATTAGAGTGTAATCTTCATGAAAATATGGCGTTATAAAACCGTTAAAAATCTGTTCATGCCATATAAGTTAAAAAAAACCATTTTCACGTACTTTTTCTAGAAAAGTCAATAAAAGTACCTCATAACATAAACAAAAGAATGATTCCTTACATACCATGTAGTAAATGACAAAAAAGGGTAAAAATGACATTAAACATACATGATAACACTTTTATAAAATATGGAAATGGATGATAGAAATAACCCCAGTAAATACTTATGAATAAGTAATCTCAGATAAAAATGAAAATTTGCAAAATTATCCCTTACCTTAGGTCTGATATGCTTCGTATATATCTGAACCTCCTCTACTTTGAAGCGCCTCTCTGAGACCTCCTCTTAGGGCACTAAAATTGGTCTTTGAAGAATACAAGGACCTCTAGGATGTTTCTAGGAAAGTGGGGAAGTGAAATGGGTAGAGGATGGCCGAGCTTTAAGGCTCAAAATGGTTTTAGGAAGAGGGAGGAGGTGCCCTTTTATAAGGGAGGAGAAGGGCACCTTTGGAATCCTAAAAAATAATAGTTTAATATAAATCAATCCCCTCATAAAAACCTCCAAAAATGACTCAATTAGAATATTATATGATATAGTGTTGTAATATCATCCACAAATAATATTTAGACATGTTCTGATCTTATTTTAAACCTTATCATATTTATTTATCTTTATTTAATCTGTTTATGTTTATTTGTGGTAATAAAATTATAAATTTTAAATGGTTATAAATAATCACTTATGTGTTGTTAATTTTCCACAATGGGATACTTTATGACATTGGGGACTATAAAAATTTCAATTTATAATTTTTAAATTTATTTTGTGATTTTTAAACAATTTAATAATATGTTATTTTTATAAAATAACAATAGTGTAAATTTTGACACTATTTATTTATTTGACTTTAAATAAAATCCACACATAGGATATATTCGAACTAAAATATTTATTATATTTATAACATGTCAAATTTGTCTATAAAATTCATGCAGCACATTAAATAGTTCATATAATATTTATTTTATTATTTTTAAAACTATTTATTTGGTATATCTATTAATAAAATAATTACTACAACATTTTTTATAATTATTTAATATAATTATTTGTTGCATAAAAATTAAAAATAAAATCCTATGATGCAGATAAATCTATTAACTTTCACAATAATACTTTTACTCGAATTTATCATCTTAAAATCAAAATATTTAAACTGTTATATTTATTATATTATGATTGTGATAACTTTGGAATCATATATAATAAAATAATATAATTGTCATAATCGATTTTATAAGTTTCAAAATGGTCAAATATTCAACCATTGGATGATTAGGGTTTACATTTACATGAAAAATAAGTTTTGGTCAGGGTTTTTTGCATTTTATGTTCACTATTATTTTAATAAAAACTATATTCTTGATTTTTCACTAGATAAACAATTTCTGCATCACTATTGTGTCACAATTAATGATAATTATTTAATCCCTAAAAATTATAAATAAATTCATATGATGTAGATAATTTTATTAGCTATCTATATAACATTCGTTTTCTAAGTTTCATGAATTTTATCACTAAATTAAAATTAATATACATATATGATTTAAGAAAGTGACATGTTGTCACTGTCATTGGTTTTAATAAAAATTATATTATTTCACGGTCAAAATTCCATTAAATTAATCTATTCTGACCCATAGGTGATATGGGTCGACCTTTATTCATCCAATAGGATTTTAGAAGGTGTTAGGGTAATTTTATAATTTTATATTTACCCTTAATTACCTGATTTACCTTTAACTATGGTAAATAAAATTTTCCATTGATACTATTCATAATTCCGAAAAATAAAAAGTTGTTTATTAACATAATTTGGACCAACTGATTCCAAATATGGAATTCATTTTTCCAAATTCAATACACAAAATTTGCAGATGTTAAATTAAAATTAATCCCTTTGTCGAAAGAAAACATGTTTTTGTTTAAAACATTGCAAAAGTTTGAACTGATTTAACCTACGAAGTCAATGTAAAATCAATGATAATGACATAAATTATATTAAATGGTAAAAATATATTCTATTTACACTTTAACACCATTAAATATAATAATTTAACCATATAAATTATTACAATGAAATTAGTTGTTTTTCATTGAAATATAACATGTTTTTAATATTCATTAAAATATTAATGTTATCAGAAAAAATATCAACACTTTATCCAATGTAAATTTTTATAACCTGATTCAAAAGAAGAAGTTTATTTTGTAAAATTGAACTGATAAAAATATCAAAAACTATATTTAATGTGGGTGCTCTATTAAAAGGCGGAAAAACTACATTTTTTGAAAAATACTTATTTTACCCGAAATATTTATTTTGTTCACAGACCATGTTCTAGAAAATGAGTAAGATGAAATAATAATGTTATATCATTAAAAATTTAGTCAATAATACTCATAACGGCTAGTTCATAATAATATTATAACCATATATCATTGTTTAGTGAAACCTGATATTGCGTACAACACACACTATCGAGGAAAGTCGCGATTGTGTGTAATGAAAGCCAAGTCAGGGTTGCGTGTAGTGAAATCTCCCTTTGGTGTTGTGTATAACATAATTCAAAACTTATTTCATTTATACATTAAACAATATCTATACTTAATGTTATGTTGAATAATTTCTACAAAATGAACTTGAAATTGTGTGTAACATGAGCCAATAATAGTTTTGGGTATACTGCAAGCTAATACGGTGCCGCGTATAGCACAAGATAATTTTGGTATAGCGTAAAACACACTACATCAATGAAATTAATAGAATATTCTTCATAAAATCTCGGGGTGTTACAAATAACATTAAAATTGGTAATTATTTTTCCCCATATGCAAACAATGGTGTATCCTTCATCTTAAGGAATATAAATCTGTAATGTACACAACACCAATGATTGAACATAGGATTTTTTTCTCTCCAAATTTTATTCTATATAACTTGATGTGATTAATTCAGTATGGTATAATGGGTAAGTGTCATTTTTGAATCATCTTATGAATGATAATACTAACATTATGGGGAAATGGTCACAATTTTATAGGTCTTGTTAATGTTCCATTTAATAACATGGGGCTTTATTTTATCATCATTTTTTCCTGTAATGGAAAATAATTTTCCTTATATATCCCCTTATGATTCCACATAACCCTTACACTTCAGTCATTCATCATACCCTTAGATATTTTTACTAATGGTTTCATACCATGTCTTTTATTTATTAGGGAATCTACCAAAAATATTAAATATAGAATCATTGACATTATATTAGGGCTATATCTCTCCCATAGTAAAATCATTATCCTTAAATGTATTGTATTCAATAGAGTAACATTAAACATCCCATTTTCACCTATTTAACCATAAAAATATCATTTACTTGGAAGGAAGTCTTTAATGAACTAATTATTACTAATTGCACAATGTGTTTCTGAGTTATATATATTGAAAATATTTTTTGGATTGATTTACAAGTATATAGAACATATAAAAAAATAATGATACGTAATTATGTTGATATAAATTTTAATGTGGTATACACTACTGTTGGAATGTTTTTTAGTGATTAATTATTACACATTGTGTTTTTATGTATTAATTTTTTAAAATAAATTAAATTTCCTTGAAATATTTCATTATACACAACAGTATGTTATTTTTTCTTTATAAACATAACTTTGTTATCTTTTGTTACACACGTCAATGAAACATAAATAAAATTGAAATATTTTTAATATTATTCAAAAAATGAGAGATACATTATAGTAGTTAAACATATTTATCATTATAGTAGCTACCACATTTAAATTAAAACATTTAATGGTTATATATAAAAACATTATCATAAAAAAAATTATATCCATAACATGTATTAAATTTTTTTGAACATGTTTATTATATGTTATTGGAAAAAAAATAAATTTATTTTGGAATATTTAAAAAATAAATTTTCCAAAAGAAATTTTATTTTTGAAATCATCACGCCAATATTATATTTGGGTGATGTTTTAGAATTTTTTGAAAAGAGTAATTTTTTTGATGAATATTGAAAAGTAGTATACTTAAATTGAAATCTTAATTATTTTTTAATTATTTAAATAGACTAATTATATTTGAAATTTAATGAAATATTAGAATATATATATATAATATACAAATTTGGTCATTGTATTATAATTCATATTGAATTTGGAAAAATATTTTTTCAAATTTTATTCATTTTCAAATTGAATACTCGCTTTATCATTCCGTTTGTAGGATTAATTTTAAATAAAATTTACCAAAATATATGAATTGACATTGGAATAATTCATTATATATTTTTGAATCATAAAAATATATTTTATCTCATATGTTACTAATAATGTTTTCCCAGTATAAATATTAAAAACAGTAAATATTAATTTTTATTGTTACAATAAAAATTGGGTTTTTAGGGATTAAACTAAAAGTATAAGGCTTAAAATGACATAATAACGTTTATAAAATATATTCTATAGACATATTTATAAAATATAATGTTTTATAATTAAAAATAAAATTTTTTAGAGTTTTAAATGTGGAAAACTAGGTTACATATTTTTCTTGTCCTAAAATTATAGGTTTCCCATTCACTTTACATACAAATGGCCACCATGTATCCTCTCTTCTTAACAACATTAAATCATTTTATCAGAAAATATATAACAATATAACTTCCCAAATTACCCACTAACATATTATATTACTTGTGTTTTTTATAAATTTAATATACAAAGTATTTCTCGGTGAAATCCTATGGAGGATACAAGAGGAAGGGAAAACATTCATTAAAGAGATTTTTTTTATTTTTCGTCCAGATTCATCATCTCATCATAAAAAGTTTTGATATAATAAAATTAATGTATTAAATATATTTATATTTGGTTTAATTATGTTCATATTATTCAAAAAACTCTTCTTCAATCATATGGGTTATGAAACCAGCATTCATATGTACGGTGGACTACTGCCTCATGAACAAATGTTATTTATTTATTTTATTACCATTGACCACATATCGTAATAATAATTAAATTTTTAAATATTATATTAATGAGATTATAGTATTCTAGATTTATGATATTACAAATAAATTTTTACTATCCTTTATGTGGTAATAAGATAACATCGCTCTAGTTTACGGTGGACTACCACCTCGTGAATTGATGCAATTCGTTCATTCTTTAAATTAATGATCATAATCAAATTATTTTTCAAAATAAATATATATATGAAATAAAACATATTATATAATTAAAATAAATTATTTTACATTATTTATTTCTTTTTTGGGGGATAATTAAACCAAAACTCATGTGTATGTAAAGCATATAGTCCCCATGAACATTGTATTTCATTTTCTATATATAACAATTTCTGAATACTCTAAATAAATATATTGGGAATTTATATGATATTTATATCCATTCTAAAATACAGGATATTGTTCAACGGTGATATATGTAATATTATAAGAAATACCAAATTTAAAAATATATGAAAACAATGTTATTACCACCAGAAACATGATTTTCACAAGAATATTTTAATTGAGAAGGAAAAAAATTTCATAAGTCAATATAATATGGTATGATATTTTTAATTATATTTTTTAGTGGATTTATTATAAAAATATATTTATTATACTTATTTTTCTACAATTAATGAATGAATTTGAGACTAAATGAACATGATTTTTGAATCACTATTATTTTAATTGTGTCAAATGACATATTCACCACATATTTATTTATGTGGAATATATAAATCTGATGAATATATATGATTATTTTTCTAATTAAAAATATTTTAATATACATTTAAATTTTTGGATTCATCCTTCGTGACGTTTACCATTCAAAAGATAATAAATTGGGAAGTTATTTTTGACTCAATTTCATCATCATTGTGGCATACGAATATATTATGGGCCTATAATATTTTAATGAGTGTATTTATTGAAACTAAAACATTGAAAATAATTAATTCATTTATCATCATGATATACTATGTCTCATTTAATTAATTTCTTACGTAGAAATTATTAATCGATGTTACAAAATTTGTAAAAAAATTATGTTAAAATCACATTGTTTATGTTTATGTTGCTAATGATAAAATATTTTAATCAATATCTAATGAATATCAGGAATTTTATTATTCTATATTTATTCCATGAGGATAAATTTTTCCATTAATTATATATATTTATATACATTGGATAACAAAAATATGTTTTAAAACTCATATTTTTGAAAAAAAATCATTTTCCTTATAAATCCTTGCTTTGTAAATATTTTTTCAAAAATGTTTTCAACATACTAAAACTTATTGTTTGAATATATTTTAATACATGATTTATTTGTAAAAAAAAATAAAACTAGTATTCATATATTTTTCAAAAAAAATTACCATTTGGAATTTACAAAAAATGTGAATGAAACATTTATTGTTTTGTGTATGGAAGACACAAAATTTCATGATATTAATTGAGATTATTTTTTTAGTTCTTATTTATTAATTTTACAAATAATTTTTTAAATAAAAGTTTTTTAAATTATATATTTATTTTAAATTATGATTTTCAATTTAAAAATATTTTTCTTTATCAAAGAAATATTCTAAAGGATCCTTCATATTGATTTTATATCTATGAGGACCTCATTTGATGGTACTTATGATTTATTACAGTTCTTATACAAATATAAAATTAATATAATTTATCTAAATTATTTATTTTTAATATATGAAGTTGGTTAGAATAACATTTTCATTACACAATTTATACCATGATAAAATTATTATGAATCATAATCCATTTCATCTTTTTTGATTTTAGGAATGAATGAAATAACTATGAAACCATTTAAATTTCATGGGTATTAATATAATGAATGTTTTATGATATTATGTGAAATATATATATTAAATTCATCATGTCATTGATTGGGAATATATATCCACCCAATGAATATAATATTTATAATGGTATTTGGGGACAATGGGTACACGAGAGGTTATCCCAGTCCTAAGATTTGGTACATGATAGGTCATTCCAATTCTGATGTAGGTACACTAGTAATTACTCGAGTCCTAACATGTTATGAATATATTGGTGGGTATCCTTAACATGGGATTTTAATTTCATATTTGATCACCTCAAATATGGGTCATATGCAATTTCATTCTCACATGGATCATTTTATTTGATTACCATATGATTCATGTCATATAAATATCAAATAATTATTCCATGAATCATAATTATATTCATTATTTTGAGAGATATGGGTTTCATGTGATATTATTATGTTCTAATTCTCTTATGTTCATGTTATGTGTCACTGTTTCCTTAGATTCGTATTACTAAGAATCTGGACACACACTTTTATATGTTTATATTACCCCAAGTTATAAAGATGGATTTTATGAATCGTATTTTCATGAAGAGTGAAGACTATACTATGATCCTTATAGAAGAGTTTATATAATTTATTTTATAATCCACTAAATGTAGTAAAAGATATTCATGAAAATCATGGGATTTTATATTAGGTATTTGTGGAAAAGTTTTGTTACCATTTGAAAATTATGATGATAAGACATTAGTAGTAACCCTAAGGATATGTGAAAGGTCATGTCTACCATTAAGTAACTTTATAATAAAATTTCACTGAATTTTAGTAAAGGATATAATTAGTGGTTTATATAATATTACATACCTATATTGATACTAAAAGTGGATGTGTCATGCATATAGAGGTACCATGACGTAATAACACTGATTATGTTAGGTTGTGATAGAATCCAGCATCGATTAGTACATGATAGTGGTCCCTGGACCACACCATGATTGAGTCTCTTGGGGGATATGATTTCAGAATTATAAAAGTCATTATGAACTATTATAATTTATTTATATTGACGATGATAATGAATCACATATTATAAACCAATGTTTTCATTGATGATAAATATGTTTTCATTATTTAGAAAAATTATATCTAAATTTTATTGATTATGTGGTTCCCTATGATGATAATGGTCCATTTCACTATGTGTTTTGGTTTTAGTAAATGATTGAAAAATGAAGAAACTGTTTAATGATAATAAAAATGGGAAATGAAAAGATTTTACTTTTGATTATCCCGGTAATATGAGACATGGAATGAAAAACATAATTTATATTCTTCCACAAAATTCTCATGATATGAATCATATCTGACATCCAAATGAATAAATGAAAGAAATATTATATTTATTCATTTAAGAGGAATTTTCCACCTTATTATAGTGGATCCTATGATCCCCTTGCTCCAGAATACTGGATTAGTACCACTAATAATATAAATTATATTCTCAAGTGTTCCGGACATAAAAAAGACTTTTTGGCTATCCTTTGATTCAAAGATAATGAGGATTAAAGATGGAATGTTCTCAATAACACTAAGAAACATGATGAAATGTACACCATGGATGGGGAAACATTCAAGAATGTATTATTCAATAAATACATTCATCATATAATATACATGAATATTAATAAAGGGATTCGTGAGCTAATTTAAAATAACGAGGAATCTGTTGGTACCTACGAGGAAAATTTTAAATGATTTTTAGGGAATATTCTAGAATTAACATCATATATGAAAGTGCGGCCACAATTCTTTTTGTAAACAAAAACCACATATCCAAAGATCATTATACGTAAGAGACATTATTAGTTATGAATAAATTTCTATACACTATTCTGGATGAAATTGATGTTGGAGTTATGTATCAATCTCAAGGTTTTAACAAAAATAGAGTATTAGAATTAATGTGAAATTATAAGAAGTGTGTAGATATGATGAAAATATTTCCTTTATGCTCAAGATTTAGGTTGAAGGGTGGAGGAAATTTTCCTAAGGGCACTAGTAAATGTGTTATGTGTTTAACTTAATGTCATCAAGTGGTTGAATTAAAATTTTATGGGAGTAATTTATCTAATGAATCGAATAATGATAATTCTCCCAAGAATCACCCAAAATCAATTTAGTGTTTCAATTTCACAGACGTAGGGATTTAGGATAAATACTTCTTTATTTTGAGGACTCAAAATAGTGTTAAACAGAAATATAAAATTATATAAATAGAAAATGGGAAATCTATTTCAATCACCATTTTATAGAGTGTAGGAATAACAATATATTGAACAATTAAAATTCAATACAATCTTGAATATAAAATGAATTATATAAATCTATATCTAATAATTATTTAATATATGAAGAATTTAATATAGGTTTAATAATTTCATTGAAATAATTATATTTAGAATTAAAATTTAAAATCCCTAATGATTTTATTATCACATCCCAAGTCTATGATTTATCTATTGCTTGTTTTAATGAGAATGTTCTTGCTACAAACCACTCCATTATTCTAGTAGATGATTTTGATGATTCCATATCCATTGATCATATTTTTGTACATAAATCCCACATAAATTCATGATAATGTAATGTATCATTAGAAATTATTATCAAAACATTGATATACTATTACTATGATGATAAATATGAATATCAAAATGAAATACTATATATTTTATGTGTTTTTTATTCCATTTCTGGGGGATTTATCTTATATGGATGGGGAAAAAATTAATATCGATAAAATCCATATTTTATGATAATTTCTTTATTTAATTATGAAATATATTCATATACATCCACCAAAATATGGTGTTGAGTTCTCAGTAGAACTCAACCCTTTTTCCACACTACATTCAAATACACCTTATAGAATATAGCTAATTGAGATTAGTAAATTGAATAATTGAGTATAGGAAATTTATTTCAAGGTATTAATTTGGGAATCTATGTCAACAAAGGGATATAATATTCCTTTTCCTACAAATAAATATTGATTAATTTTATCTATAATTTTATTATGTAGAGTAGAACAGTGGAATGACTATGAAAAAGTATCCTCTTGCCCATATTTATGACATGTTTGATCATATGTGGGGATGAAAATACATTTAAATGATATAAGATCATTCTAGATATCATAAATAAAGGTTAAATAATGATAGTATACCCATGGTATATTTTTATACAATGTATAGAAATTATGAATATACAATAAATCCATTTTATATTACTAATAAACCTGCTGTCATCATGGATTTTATGGATTATTTATATATATAGTTCCTTGATGTAATTTTGATAGTATTTATTTAAGAAATTATTTTCTATTAAAATTGATTTTATGTTAATTATGATGAATTGATAATAAAAATAAAATCCCCATGTAAGGAGGAACTGTTTTAAAATATTAAAAAGTGTGAATTTTAATTAGAAAGGGTATCATTGTTTGGGATGTATAATAACAATATAGTGTATACAAGTAGATCCAACAATTATATAGGGTATTAAATATTGAATCAGACTGACCATAGAGTCTATAATATATAATTTTTTTGGTTAAGTATCATATTATCAATGTTTTGTAGATAATTTCTCACATATATATAATCACAAACTATGTGAACTCAAAAGGGAGCCAATTTCACCGGTAAAGTTGAATGTGAGGAGAATTTCAAAGAATAAAAGTAATGATTAGTCATCTGACTACTCATGAATGACATTATAGTGTATATGGATATTTATACTATATTACCGAATCCATGAAGAGATTATGATGTTTTTATATGAAAAATATCATGATTATAGGGTATTCCCCACAAAAATTGGCAATTCATGATAAACAATTTCCAAATCAGGATTTTTCATTTGATGTCGTATTTTTTTCATTTAAAATATTTAAACACTATCTTAATGGAGAAATTTTGATTTATATAAAAATAATACTAGTTAAAACAACATCTTCACATAAAATTAGATGAATACTAACCATAGAATATGGATAGTGATGATTTAATATTTTGAAATATTAATACATTTTCATAAAGGGAAATAGAATACGGTGGATGATTCATTGAATCAAATGGATCATGGTACATTATTCATGTTAAGGGTGATAAAATATTTGATATTTTTGGATTTTTAAAGGATGTATATGGTAATTTGGAAGGAATTATAAGCTTCAGGAACCATGTATGAATTCATTCAGTCTCAAATTTGAATGAACTATTAGAGGTGTGTAATGTTCATCATTCTTTATTCATCATGGATTTATGATGATTTATTGATATTGGAATGATTTCTAATGGTGGGATGGAATGAATTGATATATAATAGAGTTATTATCATATTTTTTGGTACATTATCACGTTAAGGATGAGAGTAAAATGTCTAAGGGGGTTATACATTAATGAACCATTCCATAATGGATATGGGAATAAGAAACAATAAATATTTTTCAATTTCAACCGCAAAACATCTACTAGGTATAATTATATATGGTATGTGATCTATCACTATAATAAGTTGCATAATTCATCACGCTATAATAACAAAAATATATATATACATACTTTCATTGATAATAATTATATAAGTTGTAAGTATTTATGGAGTACCACATACCATTTTTAATAATTTTCATTCAATGATTTCCGCAATGTCTAGAAAATTCTATATAATTATCTTTATAGAGTTATTTTCAGTACATATCATCATCATCGGGAAGATTTTCAGTATAATAGAATAATAAAACCCTTATAGGATATGTTTATTTATTGAACTATAGAATTAAAAGGTGGTTGGGAACAACACATTAATCTTCTTGAGTTTTTAGAAATCAATTAAATTCACTCAAGCTTTCATATAGATCCATAGGAAATCATCTATGGATGTAAATATTGATGTACAATTTGATGGAGTAAATTTATATAATGAATGGAATTTTTTCCTATGATAGGTAATTAAATATAATATATGGTTAAATACATTCTGCTAGACATCATAGAATCTCAAAATCATAACAAACATTATATACATAATCACCAATGTGATCATAAATTTGATGATGGTGTGAATGTATTCATAAAAGTTCATCCATTGAATAAGTGTATTATATTCATTAAGAATGTCGAACTATTCCCAAATTATATAGGTCCTTATGAAATTCATGTTTGTAAAGGGACAATAAAATATCGATTGGAGAGTACATAGAACGTAATTTATGTCTATGATGTGTTCCATTTATCTCTCATGAGTAAGTATATTTATAGAAAATAACAACTACTAAACACATTGTACATATAAATAGAGAATGATATTTCTTTTGAGAATCATCTCGTAAGGATTGTTGATCATACAGATAATGCTCTCTAAAAACAGTCCACTCAACTGGTTTATGTTTTTTTGTAAATCCCAGTAGTTTCATGTAGATATTATAGA
Organism: Viscum album; assembly: GCA_963277665.1. NCBI lineage: Eukaryota > Viridiplantae > Streptophyta > Magnoliopsida > Santalales > Viscaceae > Viscum > Viscum album. Next base: position 272,166,087 of record OY728152.1, on the reverse strand, counting down.
TTTGTTGTAACTTTATGAAATGGAATGGCATATGTACCCCCAATTTTTTCTAACTAAGTGATGATTTTCAAGGGATGAAATTAATTTTAATGTGGGTTGTATATAACACCGACTATTTTTAATATTATAAAATCTTTAATTAATTAAATTTCACTTATAGCAAGAATTATAAGTAACACCATGTTATTTTTATATTACCCACTACCCTTGGTTATCTTCTGTCCGAAATGGCACATTTCTATTACCAAACCTGATATATATTTTATATCATTCAAACAAGAATAAAATAACATAACCATTAAAATAATCTATTTAAATGTTATTGACTAATTTTTTTTAAATTAATTATAGTTTTTTTAAATATATAAAACATATTGATAAAAAATGTACATAATTTTTTTGATAAAGTCATTATATGATTCAAAATTATTATTTTCACCTAAAAATATTATTTTCATTCTTTAAAAAGTTATTAATTTTATTTTTGTCACTTTTTAAAATGTTTTTTTTAAATATTAATTATTTTAATTCATAATGTAATGATTTTTTTGAGTCTAAATATTATGAATTTTTTAAAATGTGTAATTTTTTATGAATTCGAAAAAATATTGAAGTTTAATTCAAAACATATCATTAATTTCAATTCGTTAAAAATTAAAAATATATTTTAAACATATTTTTAAGAAAATAGTTTATCATTTTTTTAACTATTAATCCAAATCAATTAACTGTAATCAATTTCATTTTGTAATTTTATATAAAAAAACTATCAAAATATTATCATTTTTACATTGAAAACACATTATCTCATAACGTTTGTGGGGTTATTTTATAATGGAATTTTAAAATATATAAAAATTTAGGAAAGAAAAATGAATTCAATATTTTGATTCAAAAACATTTAAATTATTTAATTATTAAAAATATGTTTTTGAGGAAATCAAATTTAGAAATTAATAATAAGTAATTACTGACCTCAAGGTAAATTTTGGATTACTAGGGATAAAACATAGAATATAAAGGTTTACAGGATGTAATGAAAATTTTAAAGTATATTTTCTAAAAATATTTATACCCCTATATTATATATTTATTAAAATTACTCTATTTTGGATTCATTTAATTTGATTAAAACATGGTTAAAACTTTATCATTTTAAAAACTTAAAATTATTTCACTCACCAAACTTATAATAGGACCCCCACTCTCCGATATTATTTACACCTCAATCCCTTTTGGATTGTAAATTATCTACACATTTCAATTCCAAAAATACCTCCTGAGATCATTCATGCCTTATTTTTGGTATAAATCTAGCATTGGAAGGATTTGGGGAAAATCCTAAGGTGGTTGCCTTATGATGTTGTATCATTCTTAAACAAAATTTTTTTATTTATGTCATCCATCAACTCATAAATTTATTATTAAATAATTAATATATAATTACCAAATTTTTATAGATATTATAATTTTTTTATATTATGTTCATAACCTACAACCGTATACACTTCCATAAAATGGGTTATGAATTCATCACTAATATGTACTGTGGACTACCGCCTCAAAAATGATTATAATAATTTTTCCCTAACCATTTCTAAAAAATATTAATAATGACGTAATAAATTTTTATATATTTAGTTTGTGATATTAATATAATTCTGTAATTATTATATCACACATATTTTCATTCTTCCTATTTTGATAGGATATGGTAATATTACTCATGCGTATGATAGTCTATCACCTCCCCAAAAAAATTGATTCGTTAAATATTTATATATAATCTAATATAAATGGTTTTAATTAAAATATATTATACATATTAAATAAAAAATATTATGAAATGATCATATATTTTGTATTTTTAATATTTTTTGCTATCAAAAAAATAGAATCAACATTTATTTGTGCGAACAACCTACCTTATCCATGAATGATATATTTCATTTTATATCTCTAATTTTTATGGATCGTTATATATACATATATACTTAATATATATTATTTTTATATAATTTTTACCACTCTATATATGATTTAACCATGATTAAATTATGTGTTCCAAAAAAACAAAACAAAATAGATACGATAACAATGTAGTTATTAACCGAAAATTAATTCAAACATGAATATTTTTATAAATGGGTAATTGATTTTCATAAATAAATCCCATATAGTGTGATATATATATTTTTAGTTATTTAATATATTTATTTTGAATTTAAATTCATTATAATGGATTTTCAAATTACAATAATGAATGATATACATAAGGTAGATGATTTTCCTGTCTCATTTAATTATTTGTAGACAAATTCTGTATTCACAATATTTATTTTATTTTGTTTATATAAAAAATAAGAATTCATTTTATTATTATTATATGGAATATTATTTTTATTTATATACCCATTTTAGGATCCTTTTTCCATGGTCTTTGATTTAAAATTTTAATCTACGAGACATGTTATTATCTTATTCATATTAATTCTTCAATAAGGTGAATATTCTCTACTATATATAATAAATATCATTTATTTATTTGTGTTAGAATAATTTCATTCTTAATTTATTCATTTTCCTTTATGGTCCTTATTTTTCAATTTATAAAATGTGGTAATGATTTTATGTTATAATCAAACCATTTATCAAGATTGTTTATTATAATGTTTTTAATTTAGAAATATTACTGTCCATATATGAAGAAAATAATTAATTAAACGGTCTTATGGTTATTTTAAGAGTATAAGTATTTTTTTTTCATTTTCCTTAAATTAATTACTAAAGAGTACAAAAATGTTATTTTTGAGGAAATCATATTTTCGATTGAAAACATTTTTCTCTATAAAACCATGATTTCTGAAATGTTTCCACTAATTATTTTATCAAAATAAAAACAATTTATTTAATGAATTGTTACTGATGAATTACTATTTAAAAAATTAATTGAAATTAATCATCATTTCATTTTCATAAATCATACCATTTGGATTTTTCCAAAAACATGAAATTCATATTTATATTAATGTATATGACTTGACAGAAATATTCAACCATCCACACCTTTATATTCATTGTATATTTTGTTACAAGTTTTCAAGTTTATTTACAATGAAATTGTGTTTAAAGACCAATTTTGAGTTGAAATTATTTTCCCATGTGAAAATGTTGTCTTAATCAGTTAAATATTCTATCTGATATTTAAAATCATTTTCCATATGTGATGAAATAATTGGATGTTACCTATTATTTTTTGGGGTTTTATAACAATTATATCATTCTAATTAATTTTCTTATTTTGAGAGGTTGTTTAATGGAAATATTTTTATTAAATATATCTCTCTTACCTGGATTATAATGTGACAAAATTCATAAGAAATCCTCTTATTATCAAGATTTATGATTTGGAAAAGTTATGATATTATTATGAAACATTTTATTTTCATGGGTTCTAATATAAACATTGGTTTTGGCCTTATAAAACATGTCTGTTTTATTTTATTCATGTAAATTGCAGGACATATTTTTCCATCCAATACATTATGTAATGATTAATGTTACATGATCACAAAGGGTACATGACAGGTTTCAATTTTTTCTAAAAGAGGATACACTAAAGGTCAGCTGTTTCTTGGTGTAAGTAAATAGGTGGTCATCCTAAGACCTACTTGTTATGAATTTAAAGGAATTTATCCTTGACCTTGGATTTTATATTCTAATGTGAACACCAAAAATCCATTTTTTATGTGAATTTTATGCACACATGTATCATGTTATATGACTCAAATATGATTCATGTTTTATAAAATACCAATCAATATTCCATGAATCATTATAATAATTATTTATTTAAATGATATAGTTTTCCTATTTTATGCTCTTATTATCATACCCATATGTCCAAGTTATGATTATGTATCTACTTTTTACCATTACTGAGTATCAAATTTGTCCCTTTCTTATGATTAATTTCTCCATGATACAAATAATGTTGTATTTAGGGTATATCTTTGAATAGTACATAAGGGGAAGATATTGATAGGGCATGTTTTATATCATTAATAAAATTTAATGATTCTGTACCTATTCTCCAAAGAAACTAATCTATTATGGTATTCACGATTGTGATTGTGTACCATATTAGATATTTATAAAAAAAGATGTAAATAAAATGAATAAAAATCATAGGTCATTATATATATTTCATGAAAAATTACTTTCTTGATTTAAATAAATTTTGAATGACAATTTAAGGAATATTTTCAAAGATTATTTTTAATTATATTTTATTTCATTTAGATTGTCTTCATTTTAGTTTTAATATTTTTAGAATTTTTAACTGGGATTTCATTAATATAGATTTATTTGTTTGGAAATAAAATATTTATATTTGGTAGTTATAGATGTTTTTCAGATATAGTTTTTTTGTTATAATTTTGGAATCTAGTATTTATCTTTTATGTGGATGTTTGGATTATATTTTCTATATAAATTCCAAACATAGAAGACAAATTTTTAAGGCCAAAATTTTTGATGTGAAATCACATTGTGAATGGAGTTCATATAATATTGGTAATTAAAAGGCATGAATTTTATAATTAATATGATAATTAGAAGTTTTTAAATATTTTTTGAATTGTTATAATTGAAAAAGGATAAGTGAATTTTTATATGTATGAAATGTTTTCGATGATGAGTGAGTTATTTAAAAAAATTAAATTATAATGTTCCTAGGGTTTACAACTATATGTTTCATTCATAAAAGAAGATTAATATTTTATATAATGTACATGTGTTGTAAAGGAAAATTTCTCAATTATTAATGTAATACTTTTTATTATTTTGTATTATTTTTTATTTTTTAAAAAATTTATACGATTATGTTGACTTAGGATACAAAATATGTTACATGTTTGTAGTTTTTTTGTAATGTAATTTTGGAAAATAATTTGGTAACCTCATTGAATTGTGGTGTATAATGGTTGAAATTATCAATTTATAAATATTATTAATAATTTATCTTGTAATAGAATATGATATATACTATCACATATATTATATGATTAATAATGTCTTTATTGATAGACAAATTAACTATTAGACCATGTGTAAAGTTGAAAACAATGAAATTTTTTGGTATATTTTGAGGAATGAAATATAAAAATTTATTATTAGTTATCATAATATAAGGATGTCAGGTTTTATAGAAGGATTACTGACATGATTAATTGATATAATAAGTTAGATAATATTTTATAATGATAGAAGAATGGTAACACTATAATATTTATGTAGTTAATAAATAATGTTATTCAATAGATTATTAAACTAGTATTTTTATATGAATAATATTTTTATGAATAATGTCACATTGTGATTAAAATTATAAAATAAAATATCGAACTATAGAGGAGGTAAACATTCAATGAAAAATATTCGATGAGTAATGTACATGTTTCACATGAGAATAAAATAGAGATATTTTATATGAGTTTTTTTATTAGATTCAATAAATATTTAATTCATTTCCTAAACCAAATTAAAAAATTATGTACACATGGAATGACCATATAAGGTTATGATAAAGATATATTTTTCACTACCATGATATTTTGATGTGACTATATAATGTTATTGTTGTACTATTAAAATAATTTATTTAAAATTTATGTAGTTTATAAATAATTAACTATTAATTTTTTAGAGAAAAACAATTAGATCTTGAACAATATTCCATATATTATTTATCAACTGAATAATATAAATAATAAGGAGTTCAATTTATATAAATTAATGTATAAAAGGAAATAATTGATCATGATAACTACAATTCAAAATTATATTCATCTTAAGGAAAAGTTTTTCAAATGCTTGATTTTTTGAATTCAGTTACTCTAAAATAATATGGGGGTGTTGATCAAATCAAGATTCATGGGAATAAAATATTATAAAATATTGAATTCATATATGAAAAAAATTAGGACTTATGAAGCATGTACATTCACATGCTAAATATGGAATAACAGCCAAATATATATACTAACTTTTATGTCATTTAATAATAACCGAAGGAGAAGAAGAGGGAGTGTACTAGTATTTATAATGACACATTACCAAACCATATAAATATAATTCCCCTCATGATATAGTGATCATAAACAAATCACATTAATCTATTAAACATGATTATATTGTTTTCAGTTACACCTACACCAAACTCTAGTAATTCTCATAAGGTTGTTCATTAATGGATACCAAATTAAAATCGTCATGTTCTTGTTCCTTACATTCCTATATATTATTATTCACTAATAAATTTGATGTAATATTAGATTATTTTATTTTCAATCCATACCATATAATGATAAAAAATCAATATGTTTTTTGGGGAATCAATATATTGAAAGGAATTAATCCTTGAACACCTTGATATACCCCAACCCCCTCTCAATGTGATTTCGTGTCAACCTAGTAAAAAAGTGATTTATGAGATAATTGGTTTTTTCATTAGGATAAATTTCTATATATATTATAGATTTTATATACATGGGTTCATGTATTATGTAACCAATTATAAATAAGTCCAACATTCACACCTAATATTTAAATATTATTATGTTAATAATATAATATGGTATGGTTTTTTTAATATGAATATTTTGGTATGTTTTTTTTATTAGGTTAAGTCAATGGGATGGTGATAAAAAAAATAAAACTGTAACTATCATTATCCAGTAATGTATGCCAGAAAAGATTTCAATATTCTACAACCATAGTCTTATAGAAAACATTAAAAGTAATTTATCTGAAAAAAATATGTAATAGAAAATAATTTAGTATACACAGAATTATATGTATATGTCCATTATTCAAAATACAAAATGAAGATAAATTATATTAAGAATCACTTGATGCTGTGATTTAAAATTAAGATGAACATAATTTATTCTATTGGTAAATATTATTCTAAAAGAATAAATAAAGCAACATATAAATATATATATTTAGAATACTCCATAATGATTTATGTGGAAGGTGATTGAATGGATGAAATAGAAATTATATATATGTCATCAATATATTTATTGTACACACAATAAAAAATTGAGATCTATTAATTATATGATGAGGTCTATAAAATATATATCATTTTTCTTGTTAACTATTTTTTCATAGAATATTTATTGAATGATAATATGTGGGTGGTGAATGCAGATGTGAATTGAATATACAGATAACAAATATGTGTTAAAATTGGAAGGCTTAATGATGATTAATTGGTAAATTTTATAAAAAATGATTAAAATTTTGACCATAGAAATGAACATTAATTGTAATATAATTTCATTGAAAACTATACACACAGAGACAATAAATGGGGGTAGAGAAACTATTTTATGAGTAATAAAGATAGATTCCCAATTTATGTGAAATGTAACTATCATAAATAATCATAATTAATGCATAAATAATTCATATAACAAGAGAATATATTAAATCCTTTAATTTAATACATAATAAGCGTCAATGAAAAGTTAAAAATCGTCAATTTTTGAAAAAATGGTATTTCATGAATTTTATAAGTAATAGATCTAAAATATATGGATAGAAGAGTGATTAAATTATTAATTTCTACTTTATAATTTCTAATCAGGTTCATATTTTTATAAATTTTGATTACATAGGGAAAAATAAATTAATATACAATTCCATAATTCCTATAACAATCAAAGAGATAATTTTAACTTAGAGGTATTTTCTATTTCCAAAAAATAGTTTTATTATTCAACAGGATAAAAAAATTGGGAAATTATTAAGGGTGATCGTTGAACCAATTATGGTAAAATAAAAAAAAAACCCCTAATGAGGGAATTAATATATGTATGGAATATAAATAAATAATCTAGTATAGGTTTGTTAATGGTTAATCGACTTTTCAAGAATGAATCATCATGGAAAAATATGTTTGATGTGATTTTAATTTCCATTGACGATTATAGAGATAAAGCATTACTTATGGGATTTAAAATTGATAATACCTATAATGGTATTATTTATAGGCTAAATATTCTATTAGTGTCATAGAAGTTGAAATTTCAGTCTGTTTAGTGAAGAAATGTTACCACAAGGGATTAATCTCTTGAGAAATTTGGATCCGATGAGAATTAAAATAATATTATATTAGAAATATAAATTCATGTTATTAAATTTTTAATTCCCTAAATTACAAATATGAATGAATGAAAAAATGTTTTATGTGAGGTTTTTGACTATAAACACTAAAAAAATCATCACCATGATGATATATAGAATTTATCCCTCATCCATTGTGTTTAAATTATGTTACCAATTGTTTTAATTGTTTCATAATTTAGTTTGGGATATCATCCATGGGGTGAGTGTGACGTGAATATAGAATTTATTATTTTGAATGGAGATAAAGAAAATAAGAATCCATAGAGTAATTATAATATGGATTTGGTATCAACCCTAGAAAAGGACTTATATGTTGTTATAGACCCATCTAGGTCCAAAAGTGGTGGAATGAATTGAATTTTGTTTTAAATGATTAATATGGTGTTTCATATTTAGGTAATTAATTAAAAAGAGTTATAGAGTATATGTGATGTTAAATAATCATCAGAAATGAAAAATTGATTAATGTTAACACAAGTGAAATAAAAACTAAATTTATTGGTGACATAAAAAATATTCAATTAAAACACAAAATTATATCCACTAAAAATTTACATAGAGGTAATAATTTGATAGAATGTAAAACTACACTATAATTTCCAAACCATGGATGAAACACCACACCAATATCAGTGAACTGAAACTCAAAACTTCTATAAAAATATAGAAAAGAACTATTAGAATAAAAAATCCAAATGAGAGAAGGAAAATTTAATAAATATGGAATCATATGTTTTTAAATATTATCATAATACCAAGGAGGAATAGTAAACCACTTTTCTTATACTAAAAAGATGGTTATTAAAAAATATATTAATGAGTGTGTCAACACAGAGTGAAGAAATAAAACTAATGTAGTATAGTTATGTCCATGGACTAGGTCATCACCACCTCTCTATCTATGTAGATAGAAGTCCAATTAATTCAATATGATTAGATGAATACCTTGTGTAAAAAATTACATTGATGGCCAAAAATCGCCAAATACATTACACAATACTAGAATCTAAATATAACATAGTACAACTCTTACATGACCTCTCGAATATCCCTAATGTAATTTCCTTGGAATATCCAACACTAACTCAAAACTGAGTGATCTATTGAAACTCGTTATTATGAAATTGTATTTGTCCATTTTCTCTATAATGTATTATCATCCAATCATCGATCTCTATCACTTCACCATCCCATCATTGTTTTAGATTTTTGTTATCCAATATTTTTTATTACTTAAATTTTGTAAGTTGAGTAAAAAATTTATTTTTATTGAAAATATGAAAAAATTCTCCCACCTAAGGATTATTCTCAATATTTATTAAAACATCATCTTCAATGTCTACATACCTTAAAATATCCAGGGGTAATTTTTTTTATTCACAGGAAAATAACAACATAAATTTTGTCAGCCCCCGCAAATGTGTGAACCAATAATAAAGTGTATTAAATATTTACACCATTATAAATCCATTTACATGTTTCTGTCCCCATGTATCAATTTTAGATCTATAACACTATCCTATTACAATATTCATTTATAGTGATATAAAAATTGAATTTCCGATTTAAATGAATAAAAGGTCAAAAATTCAATTTGAATCTCAATTTATGAATAAAATGATATATCCTATTATATATCATTATTTTGATATCATCCATTATTCCCTTCAAATATATAATCACCTTACTCACACCCATTTTTGAAATATATTCCAATTCTATTTTTTTCTAGTGAATCTATTTAATAATGAACTTATATGCAATATGACATCATCCCTCAAAAATATATCATGTTTCTAGTATTGATTTTATGTGTTCCTATATATCTTATAATATTTTATTATATATGGTACATTAATTGATCATACATTTGAAATAATATTAACAAACATTTAGAACCTTATATGTTTCAAATGATCCATTATATTGCCTCTTAATGTTCAATTTAAAGAATTTACATTAAAGCAATCATTGATTTATAGAAAACTGATAGGGGAGGGGTAAATTAAACATTAATTTTTTTTCTATGAATTACTCATTCCTATTCAACCCAATTTTAATACTCGTAGACTGAGTCGTCCCCAATTTTTCTTTCTCTTCCTCAAACACCACAATGCAATAAATAAAGGTAAAAGTACACAAACATTAATAATTTTTTATTAGAATGAAAAAATAAATGTATAATTGTTCCTTATTACTAATAAATGATATTATAATATAATAATCAATAAAATAATATTAATTCAAATCATTTCACAGCAGAAAAGTCCATTTCCTCACAACACTTACTCAAAATACATTCTCAATGTAGCCAAGGGGAAACACTATGATCACCCTACAGAACCATTGTCTGACTAGCTATAAGTATTAATTCTATATATTAACAATTATTTCATTTATAAGATTAATAAATAGATTTTAGATCAGATCAGGGATGATATTGAATTGAAAACTAGATAATATTTTCCCATAGAGTAGCGTAGGAATTAATGTATGATGTTCACGAATATTACCTAAATCATAGTTTATTTTTATGATAAACATTATTACTTCTCAAATAATACTTTACCTCATTCCTTATGAATAAAAAATATAATACAGTAATGTCATATAAAAATATTTGACTAATTATAGTAGGTCAATTATTCTTATATTATTCTTCATTATTTTCATACAATGTTTAATTGAATAATTATATCAATCAAAAAATATATATTATTATTTTATATACAAAAATAAACATGTTATCAATAATTTATTTAAATATTAAATTTTAATTCTTCTTTATATTTCAGAGTTCTAATCTGTTTCATAGATGAAAAATCAAGGTAATCTTAAACTCCATCTTTTCTAAATCAACTTTATAAATTTATAATTTTGTAACCAAGAATATTTTCTATATTTTTTCTTATAATAAATACATCGTTCCATTAATGAGGTCACTATAAATTTATTGATGAATTTTTTATGGGTTTTATCAAACAATAATATTGTTGTTCTTATAAAAATCCATATTTTTGTTTCCCTAAAATCTATATTTAATTTTCCTCATTTTTCTTTTCTCCTATAAATTTGTTGATGTCCTGTTTATTTTTATCTATAACAAATTTGACTCATTACAAATTCAATAGAGGTGGGTTTAGTAACATTATAATGTATTTTCCATCTTTCTCTCAGATGGAATATACAGTAGTTACATGAATAATTATCAATAATTTAATATTTTATAAATATAAAATTTTACGTATTATACAAATTCAAATACACTTTTATGTTTGAATCAGATAAAACCGCTTCAAATATTTATATATTCCCAAACATTATAATAATTGATCATACTTTTATTATCCTCAAGGCCATGATATAATTAATTTAGATCAATTATCGCATGTAATTTTTGAGGTATTAATTCAAGAATATAAATCCATGAATAAAATTAATTTATTATCTTCTTAAAATATTACATATACAATTCTATGATATATTATCATATATTTAGAGAGTTTTTAAAGTATGAATTTGTCTTTATGAGATCATCTTTATGGATCATACTTATAGGATTACACTTAATTTCTTTGAATAATCATTCATATAAAAAATTAATCATACGATTATGATTATTATAACCATGCATTATTTAAATCAACACAAATTTATGTACAAGGATTAATAATCCTTACAACCTATACAACTAATATGTGAACGCTTTTCTGAAATCCTTGGTTATTGTTTTATTTTCCTATTTATGAAAAATAGTGCACACTATTTCCTGATATTGATGAGGAAGATCACAAAACATCAAATTTCAGTGGTCACCCTTAATATTTTAACAAATATGATACTAAATAATTTAAATGTAATGCCTTTGAAAAATGAATTATATATAAATATATAATTCAATGAGAGAAAAATGAATGAAGAAAATGTATTGTTTGATAAAATGGATATTTTAAGAACCCAAACCTTCCTTCGGGTATGTTTTTCTTTTCTGGTTATTTTTTTGAGAAAAAGGTGTTTTTCTAGAGGTCGTGCTGGGGCGCACAGTTGGCGCATGGTCTTAGAAACCCGTGCGGACATCCCAGGAAATTGAGAACCCTTGAAAGTGGGTTTCGCATGGGTTGCACACTGTTTTTTAAACCGTGTGGGAAAGCCATGTGAAGTCCCTCGATGAGATAGTAGCAACCACATGGTTGGCGCATGGTTTTACAAACTATGCGGGGTAACCGTGCGACCACGTAAAGTTAGGGTTTTATGTCCCACGCAACCCAAGATTTCTCTTTCCACCACCATTCTGACTCCCACTCGTGGCTCATGAGGGAGTTCTAATTTTCAGAGTTTGGGGGAACTCCTTGGTTGTTCTTGGAAGATAATTAAAGTGGTTTCTTAGGGGATCATAGGTGGTTCTCTTCAGGTAAGTCCTTCTCTTGGCTATTTGAGATTTTGGTTAGGGTTATCCCTCTTCCTATCTTAGTTCCATAGATCTACAATCATTTCAAGTAAATCTAGGGTTTTTTCCAGTATATTTTTAAGGATGACCTTTTTGATGTTAGGGAATTATTTTTGAGGTGGTTTCGAGGAGGCATTCACTCGTTTTAGAGCGCTTTGGGGTGAAAAGGTCGATTTTGCCAAGCCCTAATAGGTAGGTGGTTTGTGCCATTCGGTTTATCGTCTTTGAATTATATGTGAAAAAATCGGCAATACTCATGAATGATGTATTGTGAATTTACCATTTTAAGCCTTATGGTTTCCCTAATTTGTTGGTATTCCTGATTAGATGATTATTTATTGTGAAAAGAGTGAATTGTTGTTCTTTGGATGTATTGTCATGCATGTTTTTTCCTGTTTTTATCTTTGGGACTTGTTTTCCTGTTAGGATACTATTGACTTTTCCATGCCTGGTATGGTAGTGTGATGTGACTATTGTTCTGTTATGTTGTTGTGCCGTCAAATTCTAACCACGTAGTTCATGAGGTTAACCTTGGCCGTTATGCGCTGCTACACTTGCTTGACTTACACAGGGCCATGAGAACATAGTCTATAGACCATAGGGAGATTTGATGTTGAGTTCTTGTCCAGTGTGTCATTATAATTATATGATGCGAGACCACATGGGGAATTGATGTTGCGTGATTTCGTAGAGTTTCCTTATTTCCTCGATGTGGTCCACATGGAGAATTGACGTTGAGTGCATTCCTAGAGTGCCTATAGTATGATACGAGAAAAGAAAAATAATTGATGCTGAGTGCTTCCCCAGAATGTCTATGCTTAAGCTGAACCAGAGGGGTTAGATTGAGTGTGAAGCCCAGAGGGTTTCATGTACATGATAGGTAGGACCGTAAGGGATAGGTTGTTGGCACTTTCTAGTGGGAAAACTATTTTTTAGCTTCATGCTTTTACATTTTAGGTATTAGCAGAGGGGATAGGCTGTGAGTAATTCCAAGAGGGTGACCTGTTGATATTATCTGCTTTGTTTAGTTGTTGTTTATTATCCGAAATTGTGGATTGTTACTGTTGAGTAGTTTCTTTTATAATTCTTTTTCATCTTTTACCTGCCATATATTCACTGTATTTTAGGAAAAGATAATGTGGTGTTTTCCTCATAGGATTCGACTCACACCCTATTTGGGTCTTGCTTTTGGGCCCCAACAGATTATATTGTTGCTAATATAGATAAGGGCAAGCACCCTTCTACTTTAGGAACATGATTTTCTATGGAGATAGAGAGCATGGGACCGTGATATGCTTGCAATGTTGTCGTCCATTTTATCTGTTATTTTGTACTTGGGTTTAGTACTATTTGTATTTCAGAATTGTGACTTTTTGGCTGCTTTCCTAGACATATGTTTCATACATCATTTATATATATGTGGTCTAGTTGTTTCATTATCTAAGCCTTCCACTATTTAATTTTGTTGGATATTTCCTGATTTTTCTATTGTAAGTATTTGTTTCCATCCACTATGTACTCTTCCAATGAGGGAATAGTTTCCCCAACATCACTCCCAAGGCCCTCGCTACTAATCAGCAGCCTCTGGCATTCGAGTTAATGCGCTTGGGGCCATGTGACCAACCTGGTATGGGGCGCCTCTTTGGGGGTTCTAGAACCAAGATGTTATAATGTTGTATCAGTTGGTTTCTTTTCTATTGGCTTAATGAGTGGAGCCTTAGCTAGGGAAAGTAATAAATATGTACTCAGTAATAAGCTATACTCGAGAGTTGATAACATGTGTATAGGGAAAATCCATTCTACCTTTTTTAAATTGAATATTTTTTTCTGGTTTTGCAATTAATACAGTTAATCTAATTTCACCTTGAATGATTCAGGTGATTTGTGATGTTATTGTTGATTTTATTGAGGTTCTATTTCTATTGTACCCTGATCAGATGAGTGTATTCCATCTCATGCATCATAGAGGAACATTCTATAAATCACATCTCTTGGATTTTTTCTATGCCATCTGGGATGCATTAGTGATTTCATGTTGTTGTGATAGATGATGTGAAAAATATGCATGTTTTTGTGATAGTATAATTGATAGAAATACTTTTTTCTTGATATTGTATCATTTGTGTATATATTTTCTTGAATTAATGCCAATCTTTGGTTCCTGAGGTGTTATGGGCCCTCATAGAATAGGATTTGATGGATTATTGTATTTTTTTCCTTTCTATAAATTTTATAATATTCCAAGACTTGATTCATGGGCAGTATGGGCCCTCACAGATCAGAATTAGGCACATTCAATGTTTTTTAAGTGTTTCTCTGGGTTCTAGAGTAGTTTCTGAGGCTTACTGTATGGACAAACCTAGAATGCACGCCGTGTAGTTTTGAATAAATGACATTTGTTCTTATTTTTTGGAAGAAATAATCTTTCATAATCACACAATGTGTACTCCTATGTTTTAGTCCTTATTAATCTTGATATGAGATTTGCATTCGACCTTGCAGAGTAATACCACCGAGAAGTACTCTGGTTGTACGCTATCCACAAAGCGGTGAACAGACACCGGATAAGGATGATTAGGGACTTCCGACAGATCCTCCTACTATGCCACTCTTGGCACAAGCAGTTTTACCTGACCGAGGTGATGATGTATAGTTCATGGAACAATTTATTAGGATGATGGAGACCTTTTAGGGAGTACAGCCTCCAACCCTATAGATGGCAGATTTGACACAGGTCTTTTAGTAGCAGCATCCTCCCACATTCATAGGGTATGGGGGACCCTGGGCTACAAATTCAAGGCTAGAAGCCATGCTGACGGTCAATGAGCATCTAGAGATTCCTCTAGAGAGTAGGTTCAAGATCACTACCTAAATTCAATGGGACTCCACAAATAGGTGGTGGGAAGTGATCTCACAGGTGTGACGCCAGTAGGTTATGGCGTGGAATGAGTTCCAACACATATTCATTGACTAATTTTATCCAGAAAGCTTGAGGGCCTATTGACCCAGATAGTTTATGTTTCTGTAGCAGGGTACTCTTTCAGTTATGGAGTATTCCTCTTGTTTCATTGACCTTCAGCATTTCACACCATTCTTGGGAGGAGATGGATTATTTTTGGCATGGAAGTTTGAGCATGTCCTCAAACAGGACATCTGCTCTCAGGTGAATATCTTTAGGATGACTTCCATTACTTCCATTGTCAACCTGGAACTGATTACATAGTGGAATCTAAGTTAATACAGAGTTGTGAGCCAGGGTGGATCGACATCCACAGGTAGTGCTTCACCAGCTGATATCCAGAACCGCCACAGGAAGAATACATAGGGAGATCTATGTGGGTCGGATGCATTTTCTAGTAGCCAGGTGGTGTGCTACCAGTGCGGGACAAGCGGGCATACGAGGTTACAGTGCTAGTGAGACCGGATAGAGTTCCGATCTTGCAATTATTTGAGTCACCTTCAGCATTTCTGTAAGATCTTTTCACAATAAGGTGGTGACAAGGGTTCATCTATGACTCCTTGTACAGGAACATGTCCCCCAATTTCTCACCAGTATGGGAATTGGAGTTCTTCCAACTATTCAGGCCGAGATGGAGGTCGCGGTTACGGTGGTCAGTCACCAGGATACAAGAAAAAGTATGGTGGATCAGCTCAGATTAGTCATGCAAGGTCCCAGGGCCGTGGAGCTAGCCAGGATTTTGTAGCGGATCATACCCATTTGGAGAAAGATCTCAACCCCTCTAATGTCCGAGGTACGATCCTTGTTGCCTCAGTTTTATCAACATCTCTTTTCGATAATGGTTTTATGCATAGCTTTATATATGTCACTGTTGTGGAGATCCTTGGGCTCTGTATCTTTTCTTCTACCGATGTTTTTACAGTAGACACTCTGTTGGGGAAAATAATATTTGGTGAATGTTAGTGCAAGGAGTTCCCTCTTGAGGTTGGTTGGTGTCACTTTTTGTATGCACTCTATGTCCTAAAGATGATATGCTATGATTTGATTCTCGAGATGGACTGGTTAGTTCCATTCCAGGTAGTCGTTGACAGTTATCATCGCAGGGTGAGTTTCATATCACCAAATGGTGGATCATTTATTCATAAGGGTGACTGGGATGTCCTGGCGAACAGAGCTAGTCCAGAGCATCATGGGTTGGGAAGAGTTACTGCCTAGATTACTATTCATTATCTGGATGACTTGGGGACAGTATAATTATAAATTCCTCCAGTGGTGGATCGTTTCAATTATGTCATTATAAAGGACTATTCTTGTTTATTCTGGAGCATGAGGTAGACATTTTGAATGAGCCTGTGCATGAGCAGCACCGATTTCCATTCCTCCTTATAGGATGGAGGCACTAGAGTTGCGGGAGCACAAGAAGAAGTTAGAAGAGTTACAAGAATAGGTTTTCATCTGACCCAATACATATCCATGGGGTCTACCTGTCCTGTTTGTGAAGAAGTAAAAGAACACCCACAGGATTTGTGTGGAAAATCAGAAGTTGAACCATTTGAAGGACAAGAACTAATATCTTTTACACAGGATTGATGATCTCTTTTATTAGCATTGAGGATCCTGAGTGTTCTCGAAGATTGACTTGAGATCTGGTTATCATCAGTTGCATGTTAAGAAATCAGATATACCACTTAGATCCTTTAGGAGAAGGTATGGTCTATACGAGTAATTGGTTATGTTTTTCGGTCTAATAAATGTGCCTCCATTTTTCATGTCACTAAGGAACGGAGTGTTCCATCCATACTTGTATTCCTTCATGTTTGTCTTTGTGGATGATATCATGGAGTAATCTCATAATCGACACGACCATGAAACCCATCTTGATATATTTTTGAGTACATTAATGGAGTATCAGTTTTATGATAATCTCTCAAAATGCCTCATTTGGATGAATCATATTCACTTTCTAGGTCATGTTATCTAATAGGTAGGTGTATCATTAGACCTAGAAAATGTGAGGGCGATAGATTCCTGGGAGCAGCCGAAGAAGGTTTTTGAGGTGTTGAGTTTTCTAGGGCTGGCTGCACACTACATGAATTTCATACATGACTTCTAACACTTAGCATCATTGCTGGCGGGTCTGACTAAGATTGGTGTGAAGTTATTATGGTCAGATTCGTGTGAGTCAGCCTTTGAGGAGCAGAAAGGGAGGTTGACTTCACCACTGATACTAGTCTTTCTAGAGCTAGGAAAGTGATATACTATTTACTACTATGAATCATGTATCGGTCTGGTAGCTATTCTTATGCTGTGAGATGGAGTCGTTGAATACATGTATCAGAAATATAGGACACATGTGATGACTTACCTGACACACGATATGGATTTTGTAGCTGTTGTTCATGCCTTACACTGTTGTATACATTATCATCTGTGTGAGAATTTTGTGGTTTTCACCAAAACCAAAGTCTCAAGTACATATTCACTCAGCGTGATCTGAATTTGAGACAACAAAGGTGGGTCGAGTAGCTACAGTCCTTTGACATTGATCATGCCTATATTCCTAGAAAGGTAAATGCAGTGGATGATGTGTTGAGGAAAAGGAATCAGATACAAGAAGTTCAAGAGGCCAATAATGAATGGAAGCTTATGGCTTTATTCTCTGTGATGCATTTTGAGGTTCACGATAGAAAGGGGTAGACATATCTTTTCATTTGTAGCTGTTACCTCTACTCTTCTTGATCAAGTGATAATGAAGATGTTATCGAACTCTGAAGGCCTAGTTCTATAGGAAAGTGTGTCAGGACATGACACTAATCCAGGATGGACCATAGGCGAGGACGAGATCTTGTGTTTCATGGGATGCGTATGGGTGCTAGTAGACATACGCGAGGTGTTGATGTGGGATTTTCATTCCTCAGTTTGGGCCGTTCATCCTGGTGTCACCAAGAAGTATTTTGATTAACACTGTCAGTATTGGTGGCCACTTATGAAGATGGATGTTGATGGTTTCTTCATGAGGTGTTCCACCTGTCAGTAGGTGAAGGCGAAGCATCAGCTGCCATTGGGGATTTCACAGTAGTTACCCATTCCCGAGTGGAAGTGGAATGACACCGCGATGGAATTCGTGACCGGTTTTACGAGGTCATCCTGAGGGAATGATGTAGTATGAGTTTTGTTGAACTTTCTTACGAAGGTCACTCACTTTTTATAATCAAGGATACCTTCAATGTTGATGAGACAGTACGGTTGTACATATAAGAGATTGTACGTCTTCATAGAGTTCCACAGTCCATTGTTTCAGACAAGGATGCACATTTTACTTCTTGGGTCTGGAAGGGTCTTCAGAAGGCTTTGGGTACTCAATTACATTTGAGTACTGCTTACCATCCCTAGATAGATAGCCAGTCCAAGCGTATGATTTAGGTACTTAAGGACATGCTCCAAGCATGAATTGTGTATTTTGGAGGATCTTGGGAGAAGCATATACCTATTATGTAGTTTTCCTACAACAACAGCTTTCAAGATACTATTCAGATGGCACCTTATGAGGCTATGTAAGGTAGGCCATGCCAATCACCATTATATTGGCTGGAGGTAGGAGAGGGTGATTTTATGGGACCTCGTCTTGTTTAGGAGACCATAGAGTAGATATAGTTGATCTAGAAGAGGATTTCTACTGCACATTCTCGATATAAGTGTTATGCTGATTAGCGGAGACAACCCTAAAGTTCGAGTTCAGGGATCCGGTTTTCTTGATTTCCACACAGAGGTTGGGACACAAGTGGATTAGGAGATAGGGTAAGGTTTTTCCAATCTACATCTGGACGTTTGAGGTGTTGGTGTGAGTTGGGCTGGTTGCCTATTTGTAGTAGTTACCTTAGAGGTATCGGGATATGCACTAAGTGTTTCACATTTCACAGCATCGACATTACTTTTATGACCAATCTCATGACTTTAAACCTGAGGGGGTTGAGCTCAATGTGGGTGTGTAATTTGAGGAGAATACTATCCGAATCGTGGATCATAGTATGAAGGTTCTTTGTGGTCAGTCTGGTCCCTTGGTACATGTGTTGTGTAAGCACATGCAGGTGCAGGACGAGACTTGGGAGGGGGTGGTCGATGTACGAGCATAGTGTCCAGAACAGTTCGAGGTTTCTTCTTGTACACTGCGCTAGGGAAATTGGGGGATGAATTTTTTTAATGGGGGAAGTTTTTAATAACCTGGACCTTCGTTCAGGTATGTTTTCCTTTTGTAGTTGTTTTTTTGAAAAAGATTTTTTTCTGGAGGTTGTGCAGGGGCGCACGGTTGGCGCACTGTCTGAGCCAACCATGGGGCCAACCTACGAAACTGAGCATCGTTGATAATGGGTTCCACACGGGTTTCACACGGTTTCTAAAACCATGAAAGAAAAGGAGTTTTATGTACTTGAATGATATAGTATCAACTGAATGGCTGGGGCATGGTTTTTCAAACTGTGTGGGTTAACCGTGCTGCCACATAATGTTCGGGTTATTAAATCTAGGACACTGGGATTTCCCTTTCCTCCACCATTCTTCATCCCACTCATTGATCATGTGGGAGTTGAAACTTTTTGAGGATGGGGGAGCTCTTTATCTTGTTTTGGAAGCAAAGCAAAAGGGTTTTTTTGTCAGATCGAAGGAGGTTCTCCTAGGGTATGTCCCTCTTTTGGTTCTTTGTGGTTTTGGTTAGGGTTAGCCCTCTTCCTCTCTCAGCTTCCATGATTTACAAGGATTTCATGTAGATCTAGGTTTCTATGGCATTTGTGTTAATGGTTGACCTTTTTGATGTAAGGGAAGCGTTTTTTATGTGGTTTCAAGGAGGCATTCACCCGGTTTGGAGTGCGTTTGGGAGAAGAGGTTTATTTCGCCTATCCCTAAGAGGTAGTTGGTTTGTGACTATTATTTTATGTTATTTTAATTGTATGTGAAAAAATCGTGAATACCCATGATATGGGTATTTAGCAGTTATCGTTTTTAGCCCTATAGTTTCACTAATATGCTGGAATGCCTGAGTAGATGATTATTAATTGTGAATAGGGTGAATTGTTGTGCTTTGGATATATTTCCAACAATGTTTTTTCCTGTTTTGACCATTGGGTCTTGTTATCCTATTAGGATACTGTTGACATCCCCATGCCTAGTACGGTAGGATAGTGCGACAATTTTTCTATTATGCTATTGTGTTATAGAATTCTATCCATGTAGTTCATGAGGATTACCTTGGCCGTTACGCGCTGCTACACTTGATTGACATACACAGTGCCGTGAGAACCTGGTGTATAGACCATAGGGATAATTGGCATTGAGGGCTACTCTAGAGTGTCATTATAATTATACGAAGGGAGACCATAGGGGGAATTTAAGTTCATTTCTTCCCCTGAGTGTTTGTAGTTCCTCTACGTGGGCCACAGGGGGAATTGATGTTGAGTGCTTCCCTAGAGCGCCTTTAGTACGATACAAGACTATAGAGGGGAATTGACAGTGAGTGCCTACCCAGAGAGTCTAAGTGTAAGCATAAGTAGAGGGGTTACATTGAGTTTGCGGCCTTGAGGGTTTCTTTTTCATGATAGGTAGGACCAGTGGGGATATATTGTGGGCACTTCTTAGAGGGTTACATATTTGTTAGCTGCATTATTGGATTTATTAGGTAGGACCATAGGGGATACACTGTGATTAATTTCCAGATATTTACCTGTTGTGATTGTATGCTTTGATTAGTTATTTATTGTTATTTGAAACTATGGATTCTTGCAATTGAGTACATCCTTGTTTACTATTTTCTGCACTTTTACCTGCCATATATTCACTGACTATTAGGAACAGATCTTGTGGTTCTTTCCTATTGGGATTTTCGTCACACCTTGTTTTGGTCATGCTTTTGGGACCAAACAGATTATATTGTTACCTGTATTGATAATGACAAGTGCCCTTCTATATCAGGTACATTATTTTCTGTGGATATAGATAGTATGGGACCAAGTTATGCTTGTGATGTTGTGGAGCTATTTATCTTTTATTTTGTACAATTGTTTTTTACTATTTGAATTCTAGTCTTGTGACATGTTTGACTGATTTCCTAGACATATGTATCATGCATCATTTATATATATGTTCTCTATTTGTGTCATTATCTCAATCATCCGTTGTTTAATATTCTAGGATATTTCATGCTTCTTCTATTGTATGTATTTGTTTACTTCTGTTGTATACTCTGCTAATGTGGGCATAGATTCCCCACAATCACACCCAAGGCCCTCCCTGCTAGTCGGCAGCCTCTAGTTTTCGGGGAAATGCACATGAGTCCATGTGACCAACCGAGTAGGGGGCGACTTTCGGTGGCTTCCGGAACTCGGATGTTACAGAGATCCTCCTAGAAGAACACCTACAACGATCCTACACCGTTTATTTAATAGTAACAAATAAACCTAAAAAACAGGACCCTTCATATACATGAAATGAATCACTTACCCATGTTGTGAATATATTTTTCATTCAATGGTTACTGGGATATGATTCATCCATCACATTGATCAAGGGAGAATATTAGAGAATTTTAAAATAATCCTCATGTGGAATGTAGATACACAGAGGCACCATACCTACTAAGATACAAAATGATCTAAATGGATTAAAATAATAAATAATAAATAGTTAAATGAAATGAATTGGGATCACGACTGGATAGTTACACTAGGAATATCATCATTTTATTTCCTCTTCATCTTGAGTAGAAGAGTTTAGAGTGAGAATAGAATATGGTGGAAACAAAAAATATAAAAACATAGAAATGGAGGAAGAAGAAGAATAATATATATAAAAATTGAATAATATTATCAAAAAAGGAATAAACTACCAATCTACAGAAAATATACGACTAAGTATTATAATTCATTTAAAAGAAAATGTGATTAAATTTTTATAGGCAGTGTCGTGGAAATTTTCATTCAAGAATTGTTCACCAAAATTATGTCTATTGTTGACCCATTTAGTGTCAGAATTTGGGAAATATATCCTCTTAAAATTTGATCAAATATTTATTTCCAGTTATTCCCCTAAATTTTATGTTAAATAAACTAGTGTATAAATCATTATATCTGATTTACATTGAATATTTATTCTAGCACAGATGAATTATAAAATTTCCAAAATCTAGTTTCACATGAGTTTATGGACATCATATTAGAAGACTAATGTGGTGTCATAGTTATTGATTTAATTATCTTATAATTTATATTTATAATTGATAAATTAATGGTTTATTTCCATCCATTTATTATTAACATTTGAAAACTAAAAAATATTTATATCTGTGGATATGTTTTGCGGATTTTTTTGTGGATTTTTTTGGGCCCCAAAATTATTGATTCAACACTTGGTTTAGAACAATGAAATAAATCCTATGATTAATGAGCCAAAAAAATTAATTTCAGAAATTAATTCTCTATTTGTAACATTTTTCTGAAATAAATAAATTCTTTCAAATAGTTAAAATAAAAAATTATTCCATTTTTAAAATCAGGATCAAAATGATTCAAAAATAGTAAAATATTACAATTGATATTATATAAACACTTTGTGGGAGTAAAAAAATTTAAAATATATTTAAAATAAATGAAAATGTTTTTTACTTAAATTCCACCATAATTTAAAAATGATTTTTTCCAACATAAATTCACAACATTAAAAATCAGAGGGAACCACCATTATCATAATTTATATTTCATGGCAATAATATTAAACAATCATCTTTGTTAGATCAAATTTTCATATGTAACATAAAATGAGCGTATAATTCCCCATTTTTAACAAAAGTAATCAAATCAATTATATTCATTCTCCCTTTTTAAAATGGTGGATCATATTCATTCACTCATTCAAGATCACTAAATTATGAATATTAAACATGAAAAATCATTATTTAAAACAGTTTTGATTATTTTAACTCATCTCATAGGATACAATTAAATTGTATTTATACACATATCATGAGAATACTCAAATTATCCATAGTCTTTTAATGGTACACTTTTATCCATGTTATAATGAAAAAAGACACAAAAAATAATTAGGAAAAGATCATAAGGTTATAAGGATTTAGAGACTTTAGGTTCCTAAGAATTGGTGTATGAAAAATTAAGGATCAAAGTGGAATTTAATCTATTAAGGAAAATAAATGATATAAAATGAAAATGTGTAATGAAATTATCCATTTACACATAGCACATCCCACATTATATAAACTCAATGTAAGGTCATGATCAAAATATGTCACGATAAATGAATTTCACACCCTCATGATTCTTTTTTTAATTTTATAATTATTATTTTTTGAAATATATTCTTATAATAATCCTCACATAAAATTCATAATGAAATATGATAAAAATAATAGGTCTGATCTATTTAATTTTTCATTCAACAAAATCACAACGAATTTATTTTCATTTTCTGTTTCATTAGTTCAATTTTCATTTTTATTCACTTTCTGAACAAAATAAATTCTACAATGTTGGTAAAATATTCCCAATTTACTTATGTATCGAAACTACCATTATTAAATAAAATCTATATCATCTTATACACTATGACTCAAATCATCCAAAAAACCAAATTAATTATATCATACATATACATAGATGAGAGTTGTAATGTATAAAACTTTTCTGAAACAAGACTCATCCCTATTATGATATTTCATGGTTAATATGGGCTAATGAATGATTGATTTAAATTCATTCTTCATGGAAATGGGATATTTAAATGAAACCATAATCACTTTAAATATGTTTTTCCAGAGTCATATGTTGAATTGTTGAAATCTTAGTTTTGTTCTGTGACATTACCTAAAGTATACTCATGAAATATGTTCATGAATATATTATGAAGTACAAGGTCTAGAATTCCACGTTGGAATAAACATAATATGTTGGATGAACACTCAAGGAATTAAAAATTATTAAAATTCATTTCACATTTATTAGGAAATTAAAAGCTTGAAAAATGATACAAAAATTTCATTTACATGAATAAACCAATTCCCTCAATTAAGAATTTCTCATTTTAATAATCATGCAAAAAATTATTAATCAAATCCTCCATTTTAATCATTAAATATCATTAAAATTTAAATAATATTCATGGTATCACATGATACCTTGGAGATTCATGTCTCCTTTATAAGTCAATATAGTAATTTTTCTATCACTGTCATCTATTTATAGTTGTATCTCATAATTGGTTGTTAGAAATGAATGAATAGAGTTTTAACATAAATATAAAAGTGACCTCTTTCCCCCATGATGATTAGTCTACATACTCTAATTGTTAGGAATAACGTGTTCAATAATGGCCATAAAAATGATAAATACCCAATTAAAAACCACGATCATGTCAATAATTTTCTATATGATAAGAAGGATTGAGATTCATACTAAATTAAAACAAATAATTAAAATTTAACATAAATTCTCAGAAAAAAATAGAGGCATAAGTATTGGTTTGTTTCCCAAAGAGTGATGTGAATTTTTACATCCTGTAGTGGATAGTAAATTTTTTTATCCATATTAGGATTTTTGGTGAATCATCGTGGACATCATCCACCACATGTATCCTTTCCCAGTTTCATCTTCTTTTTTCGTGGTTAAGAATTTTCCACAGATTGAGTATACCAGAAACACCACCTTAAAATTATGTATATCTTGTATGACAGTGGTAGGATGAGTTATGAATCATAATATGTATTGGTTAATAAATTTCAAACCTAATATTCCATTTATAGTGTTGTATTCATAGTGGCTGCATAAATTGAATAATCATAGTAATATTAAGAAGGTATGTTTACATGAAAAAACATATAATTTTATTTTTAGATAGAATTTTTGTCGTTTCAAAATGAGGAACATCTAATATGATATCCTTAGGATTAGTTACTGGGTTTTATTCAAGTCCTAACTGAAATTATTTTTCATTAATGTCTTGGAGTTCTTTGTTTTCCTCAACATGCGCATGATTAGCTTCTTCATCTTCTTTTGAGGAATGTTGTGGATTTTCCAAATATGAAAATTAAAAATAATAAAGTGAGATACTCATATAATATTGAATAAATTATTAATAGAAATATTTCAATGAAAGATCATCTACATTAGTTGGTTCTTGTTCAATCACTTCTTCAAGGAAAAGCGGCTCTAAATGATGGATCATAATGAATGATGTTTGGCATTTGAAATCATGTATCCTTTCTTGAATTTCTAGAATGTTGGCAGTTTGTTTTTCTTTTTTTTTTGATAAAAATATGTAGTCAGGTGTTTCTCCTAAATCTTGTAGATATGAATATCTTGTAATATTTTATCTTCTTACAGTTTGTTGAAAACATATCAGAATCATCCCCTGTTTTATTACATCATGTGATTCTTCACCTTAATTCCCTAGATATTATAGAAGACCTTGATTTTACATTTGCCATGGTTAGGATATTTATGTTCCTTATGTTGGGATGAAAATTATTGGATGTCTTCGGTGAAATATATGAGTAATTTTGGCACATCATTATTTCCCTTGAATCATTATAGGCTAGTTCAAAGTTCATATATCATTTTCACAAAACCATGATGCGAGGTCCATGTATCTATGAATAGTTTATTCTTTTAACTTTAAACTAATAAATTCATCCATTAATTAGAGGCCCACCTTAGTATAATAGGTTTCTTTATCATGAACCTAGGATTAATTGATCCATTTATTGAAAAACTGATCAATTGAATACACCATGAGAGAATATTTTTTATAAAAAACAAGTTCATTTGTTCTAAATAACAAGAAATTGTTCCAAATTGATGTGGGAGTATTATTCATGAATCCCCAAAAAAATTTATTTTCTTAAGAATGAAATATAGTATAGAAAAAAGTTTGGCCTTGAAGATACAACTCACACAACATTGAATTTCTATTTTCCCTATTAATAATTTAATATGTATAGAAATAAATATATAAATAATGATTAAATTTAATGATTCATGAAATATTAATATATTAATATATATAATGATATATGCGAAAATGAATTTATACAAAATGATGATTGATAGAAATGAGATCCTTCCTAGAAAATGCCCAGAGTAAACCTTCATAATCTTTATATTACTTCCAATGAATCATTATGAACATGCTCGGTCTTATGCACAATCCTCCCCTTATAACCATGATATAAATATATAGTTCAATTAGTGATCACTAATATCCCACACATCAAACTCCTTAATCGAGGGAGAATATTACAATAGAGAATGTTATTCCAAAGGTGGAATGTACATACACTAAGGTACATTTCCCACTAAGAAGCCATTGACATAACACTAACAAAATAACCAAAAAATAAACATTAATGATTAATGACCTGGGTTCAACACTAGATTAATACATCTTAAAAATACATAGTTTAGATACTCATGATCATGAGTATAAGAATTCATATTGAGATGAGAACAAGGTGGAAACATAAAAGATTAAAATTTTAGAATTGAAGAAGATTAAGAATACAATATTTTTAAAATTCATAAATTTTTTATTGCAGAAACGAAACATTATAACTATAGAAAATTACCAAATAATATTACTAACTCATTGAAGTGGAGATGATATACATTTTTATAGATACTAGGAGGGAAATTTGGATCCATCATTTTCAACAAATGTATTGTGCATTATATACCCATTTAATTATGAGAAATAGGAAGATAACATCAAAAATGTTTCAAAAATAGGTATTTCGCATTCAACCACCAAATTTATGCTTTTTTTCTATTATAGAAAACATTATTTAAACTTTTCTCAAAAAAATATTTATATTTATAAAGAATAATTTAATTTACAACAACTGATTTCCCATGTATTTATGGCCTAGATATCTGTAAAAGAAATTGGGGCTATGTATGTTAAAATTTTCAATCTATATTTTATCTATATCAATATAGAAGTATAAATCCGTTGTACCATCCTTTTTAATTCATATTCCCATATTCAAAAAAATGTTATATTCTCAAATATTTTGAGGCTTAACTTGTGAGCGCATTTTGGGCAACCAAAATAGTGATTCTGTTATTTGTCTTTCAAAATTAAATGAATCCCAATATGTTTTTAAGATATAAAAATAAATTTAATACATTAAAGCATTGTATAAAATGTTACATCTTATATCTTGAAATAAATTATTATAGAAAAAATCCAGTGTTGTATAACTCTTATAATTAATTTCAATATCATTCCAGAAACAGAAAATGTGAAAATTAAACATAAAATAACACTTTAGTAGGATTAAAATATTGAAATTAAAAAAATAAAAAAAAAATATATTTTCTCTATCAACATTCAAATGTCATATTTACTTTCTCAATTATATTTTACGATAATACAATAAGACACTTTTAGCCTTATGTGATCTTCAGTATGTGGTTGATTATTATTTAGGTGAACATAACCATTTTATACATCAAATGATTACATCAAGATTTCTAGTGAGTCATCTGATGATATCATTATAAGTACTACAATTCTTCTAATACCTTGTATGATCAACTAAAATGTCATAAGTATTTTAGATAATCATAAAAAGATTCTAAAATAGATTAGTTCCCTTCTATAGAACTCTTCAAGTATATTACTGATTAAGATATATTATTTTTATTAGCTTCTTAGACATTGAACTATTTTCATAAAAATCATCATCAATTTTTTGTTAGTGCATATATTACATAAACTCAATGAGTAGTAACCATTAGATTTTTTCACGAACATATATGGTGAAAATCGTCCGAATTAACTGTCTTTTACTCTAATTGTACTATATTCAACTAGTTATTGAACCATAAAACATATAAAATTTCCTAAATAGATCAGAATACACTATTAACTTCAGAATGTTTCAAGCACATAATGAAAATATCAAACATTCTTCTGATGTATAAGGATCACACATAACAGCTAGTACATCAAAAATAAATTTACGACCTTTTTTCCTTACATTTAATAAAAAATTGAATAAAAATATACACTTTTACTATGAACATAAATAATTGGTTTCTTTTCATTTTTTCCATTATGTGTATTCCAAATCAATCACAGAAAAATTTCCCATAATATGAAACTAACTACTCAAAAATAAATCATGGAAAATAATATATAATACAATGCTTCACCGATCCACTAAAGAAATTTAAACCATCGCTAATATATATTTTCCTCAAATAAATATTTTAAACCAAGTAATTTTTATATTGTTCCCCGTTAATGAAAAAATAGGAAAATGTCAATTATGTGTTTTATCTTCAAAATTGAACATCCTCTCTGCCTTATTGATCTCAAAAAATGGTAGGTTAGAATATCTCATAATTTAAATTTTCCAAAAACAATTTACCATTTTAAATAATTCTATAATACAAATTATATGTTAAGAACCTAAAAATTATTATAAATGATCCACCTATATGTAATCTCGAAATAAAAATGTCATAACCTAGTGTAGATTTCATTAGTGGGTTTCATAGTTTATATTTGTTGTCCCCTAACATTTCACAGTGTGTATCCAACACCTAATTCACTTTTCCATGGGATGAACAACCAAATCTATATGATGTTTCAAAAACTGTCATGAAAAATAATAAATCATAATCACTTTATTGTGAATGTTTGTCTACATTCAATTTTTTTGAATATAACAATCACTTAAAAAAATAATAAGAAAAAATTAAAACATTATTAGGGGAGTCAAAATTATAACTCAAACATCAGATTATTATGTAGATATATAGATTCAATATTTAATATAAATATTATAATCTCACTCATCTATCACTTCATTAAAAAATCACCCTTACTTGTTCTTCAAGCACAAAACTATGGGGATTTTTCTTATAGAAATAATCATAAAAAAACTTATTTACAATTTATGTATAATTATTATTGGAAATGGGGAACCGCTAATGTAATATAAATTAAATTTTCTTTATTTACATAAAATTAAAAGAGAACCTTAATTATATTTGTTTATTTCTTCACCATCAATCCACACATTCAAAATTCACTATAATAAATATACGAATACGGTGGTCTTCAGTCGAAAACATATTTGTTTAATTTTGGAAGATATTTCATTCTACGACATTAAAATTCTTTTTTTAGGGTGTAACAACTATATACTCCAATATTCTCTATTTCTAATTAGTTTTATACACATAATCTTTTATATATTGTATCTTATATTTATTTAAATATCCTACATAATATGTTTTGGTTACATGAATTTGAAAATTGAATCTCCTTCATTATTATCAACATCCTCTATCTATATATACCTTTCCAACAAGAAATTTAATATGAATAGTCATTCATTCAACTTAGGTATGTTGTTTTTTTGTCTTGATCCCTTCATTATAATATCTATTTTTGACTATGGAAACAATTATAATTTCCCATTTTCAAAAATAAATTTATTTCTGATATGCAAGAATTTAATACATCTAATATATCTTTAGAAAACAATTTGAAACATTAAAATACATTAACATTAAAAATCGTGTATCAGTTCATACTAAAACTCTAAAATCCACCAACTCTTATGTTTTCTACATGGTTAATCTTTTTCTATTATTTTCTTGATTGAATTCCTTTTTTATATCATTCTCCATATAAAATTGATATTCCAATACATTTTTTTATCGTTTATGATTATCCATATCCTAATAAAATATAGGACTCCACATTTCCATTTTGTGACTTATTTTTATAGTATCTATCAATATCTTTCTAGGATTCTGATTATTATTAACTTTTCATACATCATTACTACACAGGGAACATTAATTTTTTATTTTTTCCCTTTTTTTATATTGATGTGGCCATATATTGATATAATTATATGTGTTTTGGATAGTTTGAATAAAAAAATAATCACATGTGTGAATATATATAATTCCATACACAAAAAAATTAAGAATAACCACATATTTTCTAAAAAAGAAAAATTATTCTTATTTTATAAAAAAATATTTTAAATTAGTCAAGATCATTATTTAAAAAACAACTCCAATTCCTTATTTTTTATATATACCTCAAAAAAGAAAATAATAAATTATTAAAATATTATATTTCATTCTATGATATTTACCATTTTCCATGATATGTTATTTTCCCCATTAAAATATTTTCCACAATGATTAGTTTTAGATCGAAAGGGTTTAAATTCATTTGATAATAACAAATTCCCTCATATCATTATAAATATTTAGAACAACATCTCTTATAGTCACATAATTTTACTATAATACCCAGGCATACCTAGATCCTCAAATGTTCTACTGATTAGGATAATGTATATTCATGTGTCTCATCACTCATCATTATTTAGTTTATTATTGAAAAGATTAATGAAGGCACTGCATCCATAAATTGATCTACATCCTATGATGGATTTTTTTAATCCCAATATATCATTTAGTAGAAAAACATGATATTTGGATTACATTATATGATATTGTAATATATCTTTAATAGAAACAACCTATCTAGCTAAATCATTAAAAATTTCAATTATTGAAATACCGAAAAAAATTTATAAATAGTTGCTAATTTTTATTATCTACATTCATCTACTCATAATTATTTTCTAATTACTTAAAATATGCGTATTCAATAGAATAATATTAGTTTTTTCTTTACCTCAGTACCATGATTCCCATTATATCTCTCATTAGTAATTTTTAGATTATCCTCATTCTATTTCATCTAGAGTTATAAATTTCTTCATATCTCACATCATTTTGTATTCGTGAATTAGATCTTACATCACAATTCATTATATCTCATTAAATTGGTCACTCAAAAAAAATTTAACATTTTTTACTACGGAAAATATCATGAATCGGTGTGGGTGATGCTTTCTTTTTATTAGTGTATTTAGTAAGGGATGTGTTTCATAATATAATTTCCATTCTCATGTAAATTCCAGTTCTATGTTAACCCAATTTATCATATACTTTCCTCCTCAATTTTTTAAAATGATGAATATATATAGGAGAAACATTTATTTTTTAAATTTCACCATTTGTCTTGAAAATTATATTTTATGTATTCTAATTGTTTTTGGATAATGATTTTTCCATTTCATTATCATAATATCAATTTCTAGGCATCTAGAAACTCTTACAAAAACATAATAATTCATAAATACAAATAGATCAAAATTTTTCAAATATCTATTTTGATTGTGTAATGATATATAAGAACTTCATAGATCAAAATAGAATATTGATTACCAATTATATAATTTTTTTTATCTTGAATTTTATAAAAATTATCTTAAATTTCAGACACAATTAATATTTATGATTGATAGTGTGCCCTAGAACCAAAACATTTTTTGTAATTTTTTATAATAAGTAATATATTTTTTGATTTTTAATAAACACATTACCAATTCATGATTGTTCTTCTATGGTACATAGTAAGTGATAATGACATAAGAGTAGTCATCCCATAAAAAAGTCTTAATAGTTCCCATCTATGATGAGAACCCACATGTTCCATGAAAATATTGTTAAATATATGTTACTTAACCTATTGATATTTTTTGGGGAAAATGATATTTTCATTATGGGTTGGAGACTCATAGGTGTTTTATCAACATTCTCATGGTGTTCACTATTGGTAATATATAGTATATGTAATTATTAGAATGAGGCACGCAAGAAAGAAATCAAAATTTTTATGGGATACTAGATATTAATGTTTTTGAAATTGATTATTGGTCTTTCTACATTTAAATTTGTATTAATTAATGTTAAGAGTAACATTAATTGATTTATTTATGAAAATTAAAATATCATATACTTGTAGGGATGTAGGATATATTAGGTGCATCATGATTGGTGTTTGAAAAATTAATAATTTAGGAATGTATTTATACCTGTAGTTCTTCCATGGAAGTTGATAACTCTTTGAATTTTATCTAAATGATATAGAATCAATAATTAAAATCCAATGGAATTTTCTAGGATGGGTAAATTTTTGGAAGGTGAAACAAAAATATATTGAAGAAAAAGGTTGATGGAACATGCATGAAAAAAGGATAATTAGATATATCATCATTAAAAGATTATATTACATAGTACATGTCCTTATGTATTGTTTTTTCATTAAGGCATTTATGTTTTTCCCTCTCGCTCTATATCTATGTATTCCTGGGAATGTATCTAAATTATTACCCTAGAAATTGGATTTATTCAACTAATTTCATTGAGAATGAGGGCTAAAGGGTAACACTGTATATGAATCCATAACATAGTAAAATAATATTACTATTAATATATTTATAATAAGAAAAATATATTTTTCCAAAATATGGTTGGATATTTATTAATTTTTTCTTTGTCACATATATTCATTCACCAATTATATTATATATTATTTTCAATGAAAAATATTTAATAAATATTTATTTCATGTGTAGTGAATATAATATTGATTTATTTATTGATAATTAATGAAATTGTATTTATTTATTAAATAAATTCCCCTTATTAGTGGCCTAATAAATAATATCTAGGAAACATTGACAGTTATAAATATCCTCATGAGATAATATATATATTAATATTGATAATAATTTTATTAAATATTATTTAATTTAATTCTTATTTTTGTACATGTCATTAAATATAGAAAATATTGTAATTAAAAAACATAGTTATAAGATAATTTAGAGAAATAATAAAGGTGAATACACAATTATTATTTTCTAAATCAAGTGCCATATAACTGAAATAACATTACCACCTATGAGTTTCCAAATTAAATTATTTTAAATCATATATGTATAGAATTATCTTGAAGCCATAGCTGGACACCTCCTAAAAAACACTCTCAGTAACAAAGAGTGATCCTCCTCAACAAACAAACACGAGCATAAGTAGGTCTAATAGAATCATTATTTAAGATATTTATAGTGTTATAAAATTTGAATGACCCAACCATCAATTATACAATGAAAACACCTTGATATTAGATTGGAATCATTCTGAGGTTCATGGAACCTACACGGATCACCACTAGAGGGAATTTAACCATGACTCTTATAAAAGAACTCTGATATCATGCAGAGCTATTTCCAAAACCATCAATGAAGAATGAATTTATTATTAGGTAATATTTAATTTTATTAATTATATATAAATAATATGTGATAACTTAATGTCTTGTTTTAGTGTTCTATAATAAAATTATTCAATGATAAAACTCTTTTGGTGATGGTATTTATCTTCTATATACACCTCATATTAATCATATATTATGATAAGGAAAATTTTACATGGGGAATGCATGTAATTCTCTTCTATTGTGCCAAAAATAATCACGTGTAGTCATAATGTAAAAATTGTTAAATACAATTATTTGAAGATCATTGATTTTTTTAACATTTATCAAAACTTCTAAATTCTCATTAAATAATTCCATAACATTAATCGTATAATTATAACTTTTTATTTATTTTTCTTGAATATATAATATAATAATTTTTTTTGAATGATATACATTTAAAGAACACATAATGTGGTAAAAAATATTCTAGTATGATAGAATATTGTACCAAATGTGTATTCTATTAGTAAATGTATTATAGGCCATTGGTATATGATGTATACCGTTGTTCCAATAATTATGAATTATTTAATAATTTATTTATTCTATGTTATTTATTACATGTGCTATGTATTTAAATTCAAATCATATTGAATGGGCCAACCTAGAAGATGATCAATTGGACTAAATTTTGTGTAACATCAATACACTCTATATATTGAAAAACCAGTAACGAGTGGTGTATTTCCATAGATGTAAAATATTAATTATTACTATGTAACTCATATACCACCCACCATATAGAGAGTGTAAATGATATGTACTCTGTTATTTTTTATTCATGGATTTATAATAATTCCTAAGGTCTGTTCTGTGTATAGACTATCCATTTCATTTATGTGTTGTAGCTGGATTATACATATAACGTATATAATCAAATTATTATTAACTATAAATAATTATTTTTTGACTAAACCATATAATAAATGTGAGTTTTTTAACGATTGATATGGATTGCTAGAGCTTATATATATTTATTAAATGTGTAACTAATTCCGAAATAATTTTATAAATTTTTTCATGTTTTTGTTTTAATACATTATTTTTTATATGTGCATTGAAATATTTTATATTTTTAAATAACATATGTTATATGTGTTATTAATTTTTATATGTAGACGCAATGAAATTCGATGATAAATCATGCATTCCTCGTGCCATTAGAGTGAACAATATTAAAATATAAGAATTTCTGGGTAGTTCGAGCAGGTAACCAATATTTATTATAAATGGTAAATTATAATAATAATTGTCATATAAACTAATTTATTTTTTTTTAAAATTTAACAGATGATAATATCAAGGATCTTCTAATGATAATTAAGATAGAAATATTGATTAATTCAAAAAATTATTTATGTAATTTGAATGATTTTTATCATAAATATGAATGACAAAAATTGTATAATAGTGTTATTAAATAAGTTTTTTCTGATAGGTAGGTGGACTATCATGATCAATGAAAGTGATATTTTATATTAATTATTTCACTATAAATTTTTATTAAATTAAAATTTTTGAATGATCATCATCAATTTAGAAATTATATAAGGTCATTTGATCCCAATGATTCTTTTTTTAAACTGCTTATCCAATCCCTGATTTCCCCTATACTGCGAGTGAGTACAAACATATTTAATCAATGGTTATGTAAAACAAGTGGAGTTGGATCATGTTTAAAGGTAGGATAATATAATCTATGATAGATACATAAGATGACATGTGGAATGGGACAACATGAAACACAAAAACATTCACTGTGATTTATTTTCTATAAATCAAATGTTAGTTATTTCTTCACTAGATAAACTAACCATAAATAATGGATCAAAAATATAAAATATTATCAATTTTTTTTGTCTAGTGGAATGGTTATTTCATTATGTTTTTTTTGTAGTCAAATTAATGTGTGAAATAATGAGCATACACGACAGTAAAAAAATACATTCAATTAAGTGTATCCATTATCAAAGATAGTAACAACGTCTTATGTGATTACATATAATATTAAAATCATTTAATAGTGGTATAATAGAAAACATTAAAATATTATTAAAAAAATTCCAAATATATATAGAAATATTCTCTAGTTATAGCCTTCTACTACTTATATGAAAACTGAAGCATGATTCAATGTGAATGACCATCAATAGTCGAAGTTTTTTCAATTGTGGGTAAATATAATATGAATATTTATGTTGAATAAACATATATTAAATCATGGATTGAATTCAAATGTAGGAAATAATGTAACTAAAAGGATTGGTTTTGAAAATCAAATTTAATGATTTTATGGTGGGGATGCCACTCAACAGATCAAGGAACTATAAGTTCATATAGTTGGAATGCGTAAATCATAGCTACCACCCTTCGAATTTATTATAAACCATTTATTACGGTGAATAATGATGAATATGGATTATTCCATTACAATTTCAATGAAACATGATATTTTCATTCCTATATAATTTTATATTGGATTTTGATATAATATTATGAGATTAATATATATATATATATATGTACATTATATCATTATTATCTTTTTTTATCAGATTAAGTACTAGAAATATTTATTAATTATTTATTGAAATAACGATAATTATATCAAACAATATATAACCGTGATCAATTCACGAGAAGGATATCCTTCTCCCTTGCACAATTTTTTAATGATATAAATAGTTCTTAGACGTTATCCAATCACAGGATGGGAAGATTTATAAACTGTATGTTCTTATTTTTGTATAACATGGTAACGAGGAGAGTGTGGAAGAGTTTTCTCTATTTTAAAATTTTCTAATCATGCCCAAAAATTCTTGTGCATCATACTATCATCTATTCCCAATAATATTTGGAGGCAACATGAAGACACCGAATAATATCTACTGATATCTCACCTTCAGCATCTAAATATAGAAAAAATGGTATAATGGGGATATGAGATATCGAGATCTATTTTTATAACCAATCCTAGAGAGTTAATTCTATTTGGGCCTCCTATAGTAATACATATATGGACACATTGAAATCATAGAAATCATAGGGATTATGTTACCTAATCATTTGTATAGATACATTGTACTTCCCTAACCACCAATGACCTTTTCAAGTTATATCCTCAAATATAATTTGATAAATAATGAGGATAGTTTTTATGAAAATCATACTATAACATTATTTTTTGGATTGGTAATTGGGTATTGATAATCCTCAAGTCCTTATAGTGAATAAAAAATCATGAATAAGAAAAAATCATCCCAGTACTCATATAAATAAAAAAACTCCGGAAAAAATCATTAATAAAGAGGAAGTCATATTGGATAGGAAATTAAAATAAGGAAATTAGTTTTGAATATGGGGGAAAACATAATATAATAGGAGAAACATATTAAAGAAATGGGTGATAAGGTTTTGATCGTTCTTTAGTGTAATATTTCAATATCTCAACATTGGTTATTAGATACATCTTGAGGTGACCACAACTGTATAAATATAAATTAAAATAGTATAATAATAATAATTTTCCTAGGAAATATGACTTTATTATCTACCTATTGTGAGTGGTTTTTTACTATATCCATTTTACTAAATGACCATTAAATTAAAATAACAAGTATTTTTTGGATTTTTGGGATTATTATTATATACCTAATATTACCAGGAACATAAATTTTGGGCCTTACCTATATAAATGGTTTTATATTGAAATTTTGAAACAAAAGTTTTTTCATTAATTTTGGGAACATATATATTGAAATTTAACTTTTAAATATTTGTCATTATGTATTAAATACCCAAAAAAATATAATTAAAATTGATAACGAGTATCATTCATGATAATATATAACACCTAGTTGTGGAATCATCACATTTTATATATAAAAAATACGTATTTGAATAATATCTAATGATTTTTTTTTCAATATTTTTACATGAAACTAATTTAAATATGCCATTCTATTTAATATGAAAAACATAAAAAACCAATAGTTAGTTGATAAGGTGAATGGGCCCAAGATCATCTATGATTATTACAAACTGATGTTTGTGGTACATTTTTTTGATGAAGGATTTGTGTATTCATATATGATAACTTTAACTAATGACTTGAGTAGTTTTTTAAATCAATATTAATAGATTTATAAGTAATATTCTATAACGAAATAAAAAAATTCAATAAATGATGTAGAGAATGAACATGGGGAGAATATTTAAAATATTTAATTGGCCTCATGTAGTGAATATTTTTAATAAATTTTTATGGATTTTTTGAGTACATTGATATTCATTACTAACTAAATTTATCTAATAATATATAATGTAGTCATTTCAATGAAAGTAATAATATTGAAATACTAGTCATGGAATGGTCAATTAAGAGACAGGTAGTTCCTCAAATATGCTTATGGAAATATGAATTTATATTTGTGAAATTGTAGAATATTGTTTCTATGTTCAAGGACACATTAACCGTTAAATTTGATTATTATTTGGTTGGATATTTTAGGGGTACATATTGGGAAAAATATTAATATTTTTATATTTCTGGGATGTGCATGGATGGATCTTGGTTTTACCAAAACCATGCACCCACCCAGGGTAAACCGTTTAATCCAAAACAGTTGGGGAACGAAGACAAAAAACAATGTTTTGAAGAAAAACATGTTCCAACCTAGTAAAAACTGTACAACCCATAATATTTGTCCACATTTAGGGAGAACGTTTTGAAAAACAATATGACCCCATCGTAATCTATGCATTCAGATTTTTTAAATTCTAAAAATATGTTTCATAAATTCTTGTTCCCCCATATGAACAATTGATCTCTAAATAAGAGATTTGATGCCTTCCTAGGAATTTTTATCTCCCAGGAACCCATTGTTTCTCCTCAAAACCTATTTTTAGGTGGTTTTAATCTTGAATAAAATAATTTCATTTATATATGGAAATTGTTCTTATATCATTACTTTTCTCCTTATCTCTATTTCTATTTTAATTAGGATTTTAATATCATTAAGTTGTATATGGATATAAAGCCATTTGTTTTTGATCTCGTATCTATGTTGGATTCATTTAACTCCAATTTTGACAATAATTTTTTATTTTTTCCACCATATTCTTTGTGATGCGTGATATTATTTTCTAGTAGGAGGTTTCATCTATATTTTTTATTTAAAAACCATTGATTTACTTGATTTTAATTAAATTATTTTCAAATGTATTATGAAAATCAATTTTTTTTAAATTTGTAATTACACTGAAATGTTATCAATTTTGGGGAAATCCTAATTATAATGAACTAGGTTGTGATTTTAATTTTGTTGAAATTTTGGAATATGATATGTGAAATCGATTTTTAAAATTTTATTTTTGAATAATGGATTAAAATTATTGGCTGAAATTTTTTTTAATTTGAAAATGGAATGAATTGATTTAAAAAAAAATTCTTTAAAGTTAAATTGGAATATTGGAATGTTACATGAATTTCATCCTTTTTGAGCTTATTTGAAATAAATTCCCTATAAATTAGAATTTATAAGAAAAAATGTAATTCATGGTAGTTAATGAGTTATTTGGGACAGAAAAGGAATGTTTTAAATTCCATGGAAATAGATTGATTTTTTACAATAATAAGATGGATAATTTTACATTTTTTATCTTTAATTGTGTGTTGATTAGTCAAATTTTACCTAGATCATAGTGATGTATGTATACATATTGATGTGATCACATAATTGAGTGAGGGAGGATCCGAAAACCTAGAACTATTTTACATATTGGATGATGAAAATATTTCTCATTAATTATTATTTTGATATATATTCCACAATTTTTTAAATATATATAAACACACTTGGTGATTTATATGAACTATATTATATAAAATGATTAATGATACATTGTTTTATTTTTTAAATCAATTTAAATGAAACTAATGTTTAGATTTAATTTTCCTATTATACATACATTTAATTTTATTTAAAATTTATATACTGGATTGGTTTATTTACATTGCATTCCTATAATGAAACAAATTGAGAGAGATTACTCGTATTGTTTCTCTCACCCTACCAGTTCCTTCAAGAATTTATAGATTCCATTATGTCATGTTTCAGTAAGTTGAAATCCCCACTATAAGGTGGTGGTTTTTGATCATTGGATCCTTTATTGATGTGTATCTTGGTTCCTATACAATTTATCTAATATTGTATTACATTATTATTATTATTATTGGTGGTATTATACCTCTATGACTTGTGGTATAGTCTCCTTTGGGAGTTTTCGTTGAGAATACGAGAATTATTTTGTTTAGACCTCAATTTATGCTGAAAATTGTTCCCTCTATATCATGTATTTTGTTAGGTGAATTTTGAGAACATATGGGGATCAATAATTTCCGTTGGCTGCCATGATCTTCCTAGGTATCATGGTATAATGGTTTTTAATTTGGTTCCTGAAAAAATTGTATCAAACGTGCTATTTAATAATACATTCATAATGTGTGTATTCATTTGTGAAATATTTTCAAGACATATGACATATTTACGTATGAGTTCTTCAAAGAATCTCACAATAATGATCCTTAAGTATCCATGGGTTGTTTTAGAAGTCCATATGGAGTATTAGATCCAGTATTTTCCCTTCTTATGATTTGGAATGTTGAAATGAAAATATTTTTATCAATCTAGATAGATTCATTCCCCTTAATTCAATATATTATTGTTATTCTAATTTACCTTCCAATATATTCAATGAATTAGGTTAATAATGGGTAAAATCGTTCCTCCATAAAGTTATATGAATGGGTACTAGGAGGAAGCTAGTAATGAACCATGTTGAGTAAATTCTCTCTTGGTTGAGAACATGTATCAGTTATTTATGGATGGTTTACAAGATTTAATATAGGAACTAACAATTGTTCTCATTCATGATCCAGTATTAGACTCTAAGATGGATGTTTTCCAGATACATTCTAAATAGGTCATTCTCTATATGCCTCCATTATTTTATGTATCAAATTAACATCAAACAGATGAGGATTATTTGAAGATAATTAATTTTTTTTGTGTTCACGAAAACACCTAATGAAATTAATGTTAAATGTTATATATTTACGCAAGAAAGACCTATTGTGATTTTTTGGGTAATAATGGTGATATAGAAGAATTACGAGGGATTATAGTGGAAGTCAAAAAAATTCAATAACACCTTTTATCCAAATTATATGGTGTTGGATAAGGCTATAGATTTTTCTAAACACAAGTAGGCTAAATGAACTGTGACTGAGTATGAAATTATCTTTACCGAGCATGTGTAGTTTTTATGTATGATTATAGAGAAAGAAAAAATGGAATCTCAAAGGTTCTAGCTATGACTTTATCGAATAATTTTTCCTAGGATTTGTTTCTAAATTTTGATTCTTGTGATGGTATTCTAGATAGAGAGTAGATGATCAAGCATGACCTATCTATTATGTCTGGGTTGAAGGGAGTTACTTTTTCTCATTGTGTAATTTCTATGAGTTCCATCAATATAAATAGAATGTATGTTTAATCTCATGGTGGTTCTTAATAACAGGTGTCCCCTTGACCAAATCTAGCAACAAAAAGAGTACCCTTGACTTCTTAAATGTGTGGAAATCCAGGGCACTCAAAATGGGTTTTCCCCAAGGCACCTAAGAGATGTTTTTATAGTAGATAGATTGGTAAATTGAAGAGGTTATTTCATTTCAATTCAACTACACATAGTGTAATTTTATAATCATAAAATTATTGTACTGTGTAGTAATTAGACACTTCTTGTACAAATGGGGTCTTTCTAAAGTCATCAAAAATACACCTTCTCCACATAGTGGATGTGTCCCTAGAGGAAAAAAATATAGGTCCACGGATTGTGAGAGGTACCACCATTATTGAAACTTATTTATTGGTTATATTATTAGATATAGTTTCATCACAATAAATAATTTAAACCCTTATTATGAACATTATAAATCATAATATGAATCTTTTGTCTTATGTGAAGGTTATTAGTAAACCCCTCAAAATGAATTGGGAGAATGGCCTACATTGTCCTGCATCCGTGTTCCCATTATCAAGTATTGACATTTATTGAGATCTTATGTATAGTCATATTCATGATGGATTGGCTCAATTCTAATATATCCTAGATGGATTAAAATATGTGATGGTTCTTGTTTACTACAACTAAAGGGGTGTTCAAAATATGTCAGGGAGAATGTGACATGATTTTGAGTAAAGAAAATCCATTGTATCTATATAGACGAGCATTAATAAGAGAAATATATTTTTATCTATAGTGTAAATCTATGAGCGGTGTTCTCCATCCATTTTTCATCAACATTACCATACCTTTTCCTTCTTAATGATCTCCAGTTTTCCACTGGTAAGGAATGTAATGTTCCCTATTGATTTAGTCTTAGGTATTCAGTCAATATTTATTATTTATTACCGCATTGAAACTTCTAGAATTAAATAGTGGAATACTCATTTAGATGATCTTTTTGAGAAACAATTTAATGGAAAGATTTTTCCTCCATTGAAAGATCATATTATCATTACTATGAATTTTTATGAAACCCTTTGGATTATTTTTATTAATGATAAATCAGCTAAGTTGTGGTTAAAACAAATATTTATTTTCATAAATTTTTGATAAGTATGAAAAGATGAAATGG
The DNA here is from genome assembly GCA_963277665.1 of Viscum album. NCBI lineage: Eukaryota > Viridiplantae > Streptophyta > Magnoliopsida > Santalales > Viscaceae > Viscum > Viscum album. The sequence goes on along the minus strand of OY728152.1, from coordinate 272,123,574 downwards.
GTGATGTTTATCCTGATTATTTATCTTTGATCTAGTTACCATAATTTTATAATTAATGAATATAACATTCACAAAACGTTATTTTAGGGTAGGTATAGAAATTATGAGTACATTGTCATTACATTTTGATAACCCAATGCTCTTACAATCATTACGTAATTGATGAATAGGATCATCCATGAGTATCATGAGATTTTTTTGTTGTATTTTTGAATGATTTACATATTTAGACAATGTCATAGGAGGATCATGTGTCACATTTAAGATTGGTTTTCAAACAATTGATAAATTACCAACTCTATTACAAGATAAAAAAAATGAGATTTTTATCATATAAAAAATATGTTCATGTAACACATGGAATGCGAACATGGCATTCTAGTTTGTCATGAGAAGGTGAAATCTATTATGACACAGGATAATCTATTCATTTTTTTTTTGATTTCGGTTTTTTGATGTTTCGTTGGGTATTTTATTCACATCATAAATTACTTGTCTAAAAAACCAACCAAAATATTACCCATATAGGGAATAGAGTAATGTTCACATTGGATTATAAATTTAAATTTTTTTTTTGATCTTATTTGTATTTAGAGTACTGGATCAGTTTTGAAACTTACAGAGGATGAGAATGGTTATGTGGACTTTTGGGGAGCATTAGGATGGGCTTTGTGCTTTGTTATTATGCATGGTGAACATTTCATTACCCATGGAACTAGGTATCATAGGATACATGAAAATATTTTCCAAATACATGATATAAAACTCACTAACATGATATGTTCACCTTAGTTTCTCGGTAATTATGTATTTAGGTAATATGTTAATGTCTATTCGGGCCACAAGAACTTCTGTTATAAGTTTGATAGAAAATAATTGAATCTTTTCCAGAGGCTTTATGTGGAGTACAAAAAAATTATTTATTTTACATTATATATAAGCATGAGAAATAAAATTTCATTGTATATGCATCTAGAATGAATCAACTAAAGCATGACAAGATAGAAAAACTAGAAGAGTGGAACATTGATGTCTATTTTTTATAGTTTCATATTGGACTTTAGGAATTATTTCCTAGGGTTGTTTCCCTAGTGTTCATTTTACAACTTCTGTAATAAAGATGATTCATATTGAACATCATCTTGAGGATGAAATTAATGGAATTAAGTACTTAATTCATATTTTAGAGATTGGTGATGAGTGTCTATTCTCCCCAGAAGGCATTATATTTTATCATAATCATGTTTTTTACATTTACATGTATGGAATGATTTAATGGGGGGTTTCGATAATTCCCCATAATATTTGAACCTGATAACAAAAAAGATATTCTATTAAAAGTTAAAATGATTCTGCATTCTAGTTATAAGGTAAGAGAGAAATTATTTTGTTTCCCACTAATATTGTATCTAATAGTTCTTGTATGGGAACCAAATAACTTCATTTTTAGTTCATCCACATCATGTTCCAACATAAAGATCATATGGGATTTCAATACACATTGTGGTTGGTTTTCTATATTTCATTAGAAAGATAATTTTGGTATGGGTTGTAATCAATAGGAAGACCAAATATGATCACTTTATACCCATTATTGATAAACCAAATTTTATGAATTGGAAAATATCTATATGAATGATATTTTTCTTTTTCAAGAAGTTCCAACCACTATGGTCACCGATATAGATCCTTGTTTCACATCTCACTTTTATAGAGGCCCATAGGTACCACTGGGATATCATGTTTAACAATGTAGGACATACCATCCACAGAAATATTCCCTTGTAGAAAGAGCTATAAAATTCTTCTGTTTATGCCTCAGGTCAATGGCCTTGACAATGGTTTGTTATGGGATGACCATTTAGCGATGTTTGAGTTTTTAAATAACAATTTTTACCAGTCTGAAATCTTAATGTCACATTTTGGGTCCTTGTACATCTTTACATGTAAATATGTGTTGTGTTAGTCAATATTTGTTGAAATTTCTATGGATGGGCTGAGATTGGATCAAGATAATACATAAAATATTCAATATATTTATCCGAGAATGTTAATATCATATAGTTGATATAAATAATATTTTCATAATAATTACATGACATTGTATTTTTCATTTATAGATATGGTGTTATTAAAATATTCTATCATATGAATAATCATTTTACTTCGAGGCAATGGAATCTTAGTCGACCATGTGTGGGGCATTTTGAGGTTGTAGATCAGAAGGTGAATGTGTCATTCCACATATCACGTCCACCATATTTTTCATAAATAATTATTGAGTTCTATGTATCATAGTTGAAAAATTAACTATCATATTCATCTCACATTCTATGTGGGATTGATCCTGATGTTGAACCTTTTTTATCATTGGTTGAGTATTCTTTTAGGAATATTTGTTTTGAAAACACAGTACTTTGATGGAGGAAGATACATTTTATTTGAGTGTTATGGTAGCATTGTTCTGATTATCATGAGACTTGGAAGATAAATGGACTGATGAGGGAACAATAGAGTAAAAATTTTAAAAAGGTGTTTCATGAATTTATTTTAGGGTATAGAACATTTCTATATTGTTTAGGATTTAACGTCATGTTATGATATACAGTTACTCATCAATCCTTACATTTTATCATCTATTGGATGGGTCTTATTTAGGAGTACATCAGGTGAAAATTTGAATTTTTTTGATGTTTCTAGGATTTTCACATATCATGAATTATGTTACAAAATCATGAGACTACACATGGAAATACATTAAAATCCAAAAAATTGTGATTTTAATATATTTAATTCAGTTTAAGAATCAACATTCCCACATTGTTTAAATCATGAACCCATTATAGTGGTATAGTCCCGATACGGACCTCCCCAGTCTATTAATATTGGAAAATCAGGTGTTTAATGTTGTTTGGGAGAACCATATGACTTATTACAACACATTCAAAAAGATACCAGTTTTTCGAATTCTCTAATGGTGGGTTAGAATGGTGAGTCTGGACAGTGACTCAAGAATGGTGGGTCTCAACGGTAGCATGTGGTGTTGAATCAAACTATTGGCTCGCTAGTTGTGACTCTTATTGGTGACTCACAGTAGAGACTAAATGAATGGTAGATCACCAAAAGGAAACTATTTGAATGTTGACTCGCCAAACGATGACCTTTGGATGGTAGCTCATTGAATGGTGAGTAGTCTAAAGTTGACTCATTGAATTGTACCTCACTGAATGGTGACTCCCCAAATGGTAGATCACCAAATAGTATCTTCCTCATGATGAATTTCCCTAGTGACATGATAAAGTGACTTGCACCAGTGACTCGAAAAGGTTACTCGCAACAAGGAATCACTACGATGATTCATCTAATAGTGATTCATTCGAACAATTATTCAAATATTTTCCATTTTTTCATGTCCCCCCTACATTAGTTTGAATAAATGTGAGTTGAAAGAAAAATTTGGGTGGTATTGGATATGTTCCATGGGATATGAGTCATATTTTGAAATCCATAACATTACAAGGGAATTATAATTAGTCAAAGTATGAAATATTGTCAAGATTTGACTTTAATTAAAAGTTTTATATGTCTCTAAAATGTGGCCCTATTGTTGATCTTACAAGGGGCGAAAAAACATTTCCATGTTTTCTCCATCTTGTTATCTATTTATATAAGTCACCCCTAAAAATTATCCCTATAAGAGTTGTTCAATTGTGTTGAACTTGTTGGTTCATGTTCTATATGGAGTTTCCTATTTCTTATACTCCCCTCTTTGTGTAATCATAATGTTTTGATCACCTATTAATTCAATTATGTTTCCTTTGTCCCACATAATTGTGTATCATACAAGGTGGGTGTTGGAATGATTCATACATGACGATAGTTTAATCCAAATTAATGATAAATAATATTATCATTTTAATATCAATATTCATGGGGTGGGGAAAGGTGAAATATGATGTGATTTTTTTTAATTATACTAGATAAATTCCCTACAGAAAACTATCGAAATTGGTGGCCTATTGTTTCAAACTAAACAAGTATCATATTGCTTGGTTTTTTATGAACACTTTTATATTTCAATTTATAAATGACGAACACAGGGGTAAAAAATATATTCCCCTTGATTACCCAGTTTCAATAAAACCCCCTAAACTAACAAGTGATATTTAATTAGGGATGACTCAAAAAAAAATTTGTATTATGTTTAGTATGTGGGGTGATGTTTCAATTGGCATAGTGTTGTTGTGTGTGAGGGGAAAATAATATGTGAAGTGACTATGATTTAGTGTGTGGATACACTCTGGTTTGTGTAGTGGGCTGGTTTGGGAGTTTGGGGGATGAAATAGTAGACTATACATCATCCTAACCATGTAATGTAATATCATGTTGAGATATTCCTTTATTATGGAATGAATGTGTAGTGTTGTGAAGTGGGACTATACTATATTTGTTCATTTGTAGTTTTTGTTGATGTTAATGATTTTTGGGGACATATATTGGTATGTTTTCTTAATTCGTGTAGAGTTTATCTATTTTTGTATTTGTTTTTTTTGTGTTTTTGTGTGTTATGCATGGTTGTTTCCCAAATAGTAATTCATGAAATGAATAAATAATTAATCAATAATATTTGTACTATCTATTTTTGCTGTGGTTAATGTAGTTAATAAATGAGTTGTTAATGAATAGATGAAATGGTTTTAAAAAATTGGGAATTGGAAAGAAGAGGTGGCATGTTATGTTGTGGTTGCATTTGAAGTAGTAATGAAGATTGCATTATTGTGTGTTGGATATTTTTTGACAACCCAACGATTGGGAATTATATTTTGATATTAGTTATATATATAAAAATGTATTTACTATGTTATTCTACATTAAACCTTCACTAGATGAGCACTATGTTCATGACACCCCCATCATCATGGAGGGGGTGTCTTAAAAAATCACTTTGGTGGGTTGATGGATGGTTGGCCACCGTCTCATCCCAGAACCTTCTTCATGAAGGATGTAGCCCTAGAATATTCAGCCATATTTTGGCTTGTTTGGCCCAGGTTTTTGCATGTGAGTTTTTTTACCATGTCTCTTTGGGATGAAATGTATTGTGATTTCTTAGGTGGCATCAAGAACATATGTGTTGGTATATACATTGTTTTTCTATGATGTGACGTAGTATGTGAGACAGGTTTCTATGTGAGGGATGTGTTGAGTTATGGGGCCCAGGTGACAATATTGAGATGTGATGTAGTTTTTGGCCATGGTGATGGGATACATTGAGAGAGTTGGGCACAAGTGTTTGCGGGGAGGTTGTGATAAGGTGTGTTCGAACAAGGTGTGAGAACCAAGAAATTTGTTGTTAGAGTGTGAGAGTTTCTAATTAGTGTGAATGTTGTTTAGGGTACCCTATTATAGATATGAATTATATAATTTTATATGACTTGGGTTATTTTGTTAGAATTCCTTGGTGATTTGGGGGGGTAGTATAAATACATATCTATTGTTAGTTATATTATTTTTTCATGGGTTCATTAGTATGATTTTATAAATTTTTCATGGGGAACTATAGTTTCCCTACTGAATATACATGTATGCTCACACTATGTATATAATAATCAACTTGGATTCCATGAATATTACTTGTACAATACCATACTCTACATGCCAAGACATTTGTATAGCAGTTTTGTCGTTGCATAGATTTACATGGGGTACAATATTTGTAGTTCTTATTGAATTTGTAACAATTTTATTTCAGGCATTCATGTGCTATAGATTTGTTCTTCCTTTTAATTATTTCATGGAGTTGTTTTTAGGTTGATACATATTATCTCCCAAATATTTTTTTCTACAATAAAAGTTGAAATGTGTCCCTTTTTGTGGGAATATATATTCTTGGTCATAGTCACCACCATGGTGCTGAAATGATGTGGGAGTTGGGGGTCATTATCTCCAATTAATCTTTTCATTCCTTGGACGGGCATGATTTGAAGGATGGGGTCATGATAAAATAGTATCCGAGGGAGGTTGGGAGATATGTTGTAGTTCAGAGTTATTAAATGTGATGATTTCATGTGTTTGTAGGGAAATATTATTCAGTGATCTAGGTGCATGACATAAGATAGGGAAGAATAGTCAGGAAAAATTATTTTACGGCCCCCCCAGATCCAATTTAAGGAATATGAGTTTAATGAACAACCAAGTGAGGCTACACTGTTTGCAGGGTAGAGACCAAATAGTTGTACATGCATCATAATGAATTGGGCTCTGTCCTGAGTTGGCTTGTTTTGAGAATGTAAAAACATTTAGGTTGAATATAATGAATTAAACCAAAATAAAAAAATTACATACAACATGGTCTTAGAAATCCCATATTTACTTTTCATCTATTGAACCTGATCGACATTAGAATGGGTCTTGGGAGTTAATGGATTAGAAGGATGATCTATTTTATCATTGATGGGTTCATTTAGAAGAGGAGGATGAACAGTGAAAATTTATGTTATGTAAATTACAATATATGGCCTTGGGAATGTATGATGGTAGTGTTTTAGACATGGAGACAGAGATCTGTGTCGATGAGATTGAGATGACCAACAATTTGATCTGGGCTCTAACATAGAACTGATCTCCTAAGATAGTTATTCTTATGTGGGGAGATTCACGTTATTGGTGGATGTAATAATTGGGGGAGATGAATGCGGTATATTTCTTTTGGTTTTACATTCTCAATGAATTCTAGGAGGAGTTACATTCATCAACTATGAAGGATGAGAAGAGACTAGAGCAACTAAATCATCAGTAGGGGAGTATGTTAGTGTGGGTACTTGGGATAAATTCAATGGATTTTCCTTGATTCACCCAAGATCACTTTCCGGATTAGGATTCCCATGTGATATTTCTTTAGGAGGCCCTCCACCCTCTTTAGAGTATGTTGTTACTTTTTTTAAGTACCAACGTATCTAAAGGTTCAGAAGAAAGAGGAATTAATTGAGTAGATTCACTCATGTGGAGGTCCACCATGTGGAGGGACTCATGAGATTCTATTGATGAGAAGGGTTATTAGTGGTAGGTTTTATGCACCAAGGCCATTGAGGTTTCAACCGGTAGAGATTGAACCTCAACAGTTTCCCTTCTCGCCTTATTGTTCCAGTGGTTCCCATTCCCTTTGTATTGTTTTGGGTGCAAGGTGTTTCTTCTATGGGGTACATTTCTATATTTATATTCAAAACTCAATGTCTCATTGAGATTAGTTTGGTGGAGGTTTATTTGTTCATTTCTTTTCATTGAATCAATTTATAGTAATGCAATATCAAAAATAGTGATAGTAGGGTTTTTTTCCGTAGACGGGAGATGGAGCAGGTAAGCACCAACCTCATGGTGTTCCTTAGGGACCTAGACCTGGGTGTGGTTGTGCAGGAAGTCTTCATCAAAATGTAATAGTATCTGGTCATGGTTAGTGTCATGCATAAGAGTTAGGAGTTACAGTAGGAACATAGATCCATAGAGGTATGGTCAACATGTTTAGTAACCATTCATGTGTTTTATTTGATTCCACGGCTTCACACTCCATTGATTCACCTGATCCATCCTATTATATGTGACTAATCATATAGGGTATTCCCATTCTACTTGTTATGAGTATTCTATCCATAGCATAGACTATCTTTTTTGATGTGGTTCTGGGATGTGGACTAATGATAGGACAAAAACACTCTCATGGGGACCTCTTCTTAAAAAAATGTGACCATGTGATGCCATTATCATCATCGAATGGTTGGATTCTAGAATTGTATAATAGAATTTTTTCAAAGGAGAGTTTTTTTTAGATGTTCATGGTAAGAATGTGGCCTTCATTGTTGTGTGATGTTGTCATGTGGGATATCAGTGTGTGAAGCCTCTTCTTCCCATGTTGGATGAGCTATCAGTGGAATAATTGGAAACTATGATGGGGGGTTGTTCTCCGGGTTATGAGGTGTAATTCAATTTTTTCCCAAGGATTCGATGACACTACACCCTCGAAGTGACATTGATTTCAAGAAAACATACACTCAGTTGGTTCTATGATTTCGATAGAAGCTTATCGAGTGCATCTTCTGAGTTGTGGGAATCGATTATTCAAATTTATGATCTAATAAAGAAGGGATTTATTGGGCCCAATTTTTCACTATGGAGTGATCTAATGTTGTTCGAACACAGGGTGGATGATAGACTGATTTTGGACATAGACTATGAAATGATGAATTATGTGATGATCAGGAATCGTATCCCTCATCTGAGGATAGATGATCATTATGACCAGCTGAGAGGATCGAGTTGGTTTTAGAAGATCAATTTTTAGTTTGGATATAACCTATTAAGGGTGAAAGTGGGTGATATTCCAAATATTAATATTTGATGCAGGTATGAGTTCTTTGAGTTCATAGTTATGTTATTTAGTATTATGAACACAACATTTTTTATTCATTTGATTCGTGAACAACATCTTCCCTAGGTTCCTATAGTGGTTCTTCATCATATACATCGAGGATATCTTGATTTACATGAAGTCATATGATGAGATTGTAGACCATCTTAGAACAATCCTACAGGATATTATATTCCACTAATACTATGGAATATAGTTCATGTGTATGTTATGGACATAGGAAGTACATTTCCTGCAACATTTTATGTCTTAGATGGGTGCCGTAGTGGACCGGTCGAAGGATGAAGTAGTTGATTCATGGGAATCACCCAAGAGTGTGGATGAATTTCACAGTTTTCGTGGAATTTATGAAATTATCTGTGGTAATTACATGATTTATCTCATGTTTTATCACCATGAACATCTTGGAATAGATTGGAACATTATTTTGTGGGGGTGACCAGTTACAAGAAGCATTTGATTACCTGAGGGAGAAGTTGGTAAGTTCCCTCGTGCTCTAGTTTCCTATAGAAAGGTCGATTTTTGGGGTGTTTTTTGATTGTTCACATTTGGGTTTGGGATTCCTGGTGATTCATTAGTGTGGAGTGATATCTTATGGGTCCATGAAGTTCCATCCCCATGAGAATATCTACGCCACCCATGATATATATAAGAGAAGATGCATTGGATGAAGTTGTGGCAGCATTACCTCATTGGGGAGTGCATTGTGGTCTTCACATACCAAAAGAACATATGGTAAATATTTTCCTAAAATGATCTGAATCTTAGACAATAGATGCAGAAAGAGTTTCTTCAAGAATATGATTTTCAGATCTCCAACACCCTAGGAAAGTGATATTAAATGGCCTATGATTTGAGTATAATGTCACAAAATGAGGTCGTTATTGAATATAAAGATTCTTAGAAAGAGATGGACGAGTTGGAAGCACATCACTATGATATATGAATGGATGGTGTTGTAGGATATTTTTTCCAAAATGATTGTCTAGTTTTTTTTTGATGTAGCTTGTAGATTTATCCCCATTTGCAGACTTGTAGGTAGAGGTGTTTGGTGATTATGTTGTCCATAGTGATGCTTTAGATTGATGGTCAAAGGATGGTCAGTATCATATGTTCTTCCATGGAATGTTTTATTTCTGGTGGAAATTCACATGGTAATTCTTCATGAATTTTATAACACAACATTAGAGGCACACCTATTAATTTATAAAATGTTCTAGAGATTTAATATGCAGTACTGGTGGCCCATGATGAGACAGTCAGTAGAAGAATTTTTGGAAATATTCTTGGAATTCCATAATGAAAAGGTAAAGCACCATGTTCCCAGTTGTTTATTGTAGCCCATAGATGTCCCTATGTGGAAGAGGGGTGGAATATCAATGGATTTTGTCACAAGGTTTCCCAGGGATGCAGGAGGCCATGATGCTTTCCCAGTTTTAAGGGATTGGCTCACAAAATCTTCCCACTTATTTTAGATCAAGGAGTCTAGCATAGTATATTATTTATCTTTGATGTATGTAGATAAGGTTGTATGGAATAATGGAGTCCTGATTTCCATTGTCTCATAAATGGATTTTTGTTTTACCTCATGATTCAATAGGGGATTACATTATACTTTTAGAACATAATTACAACTCAACACTAAATTCCACAATCAAAATGATTAGAACATAGAATGAACTATCTAGATGCTGGATGATATGTTGCAAGAATATATCACGGTATTTTTCAAATCATTTAATTGACACATACTCCGGGTATAGTTCTCTTATAATAATATCTATCACTCTTTAATTATCATGTACCTGTTTGAGGCATTTTTTAAGAGTACATTTCATTCTCTAGTGTTCATGATGAATTTTGGGGAGATATATTTTCATCGTCCTATGCTAGTACAGAGCTTGTTAAAGAAGGTTCATGTTGTTCATGGGAGGATAAATTCAGTACCATAATAGATGAACTCATATGGTGAACCCAGGAGGACGCCCATACAGTTCTTGGTTGTGGAATATGTGTTTTTGAGGATTTCCCCTCTACGTGGGATGTAGAGGTTTGGTAGAGGGAGCAAGATTTATCATAACATTTTTGGACCATTTGAGGTGTTGGGACAAGTTGTAAACGTAAAATACAAGTTGGTTTTACCACTATAGTTAGATATGATCCATTTTGTCATCCACACCTATAATCATCATCAGTATCTTGACGATAACTCTCATGTCCTTGACATAGAAGAGTTGTATATCAAGGATGACATGACAGACATTGATCAAAAAATAGTGATCCCAGATTATCATTAAAATGTGCATCATGGATTGAACATTGATTTGGTCCACATGTTATGGATTCATGGTTCCCTATAATATAGTACATGGGTGTGTGAAACCCATATGTTTTCGCACTACTATGATATTTATGAATTTTTCTTTGTACTCTTTTGTTCTATAATTAAATGTTTGAATATTTCTACTATGAAATTATCACTTTTATCATGGGTTGAAATGTGTGAGATGAAATGTTGGATAATGTCCTAACATGTGGAAAATAATACATTTCTCCTAGTTGATATGCATTTACATTGAAGTGATTAAACCATTGCGGGTGAGTCAGTGATGCCGAGAGTTGTTAGTATCATCAAATGGAGGATGGGATTCCCAGATACATGAGTGTGAAATGACATGGATGATGTGTATGTTATTTTTTTATCATCTAGAATGGTGTGTTTAATAGGTAGTAATTCTTGATGAGTGATGAAATTCTAGAGATGTATCTCAAAGGGAGGTTTCTAGGAACCGTTTTCCTTTTTGTGTTCGGTTTGAAATTCATGAGTGGGAGAATAGTTCTATAGGTATTTGATTTAATGGATTGGTCTTCTATCATCCATTACATTGTGTAAATATATTTTTTGAAGGGTTCTCGGAGGTCATGGAGAATTATTTAATAAAATTTAAAAAATTCCAATGAATTGTCAATTTTTGAACTGGTGGGATTGGATGGTTATTCATGAAGGTCGGTCCAAATGATGAGTGAGGATGGTGGGTCAAAATTCTAAGTCAGTATAGTGATTCATGAATGGTGGGTATAAATAGTTCCTTTTGATAGTGACTCACAATGGATGATTGCCAATGGCGACTCACACTGGTGACTTATATTGTTTACTCACCAAATGGTATCTCACCAAACTATGACTTTTTGAATGATTCCATGTTGAACGATAGATTACCGAAAAGTGAATCACTAATCAATGAATCATAGAATGGTAGATCATAGAATAGTTACATGCATAATGGTATCAAATAGAATGGTATCCCACCATTGTTGACACACACTATTAAATCATGAAGGTGACATGAACAAGTGACTCGCGATGGTGACTCACACCACTAACTCGTATTAGTGACTGGTGCTCGCTAGGAGTTGTCTCTTATTTATGAGGGATACAAATGGATTTTTTCCATAAAATAATGTATTTATACATTTTTATATCATATATTGATCATTTTGAATATTTATAAACTACTAACTACATCTGGATTTCTTTTATATGTGACATAGATTTTGATAATGTCATATGAGTAGCTATTACAATTAATGTTTATTACAGTTCCCCTCAAAGATGGGATCCACGATCTTCCAGGAAATTATATGTAAATACATGTGTTTGAATGTAATTAGGGTAAATAATTTATAGTTTATCTACGTTTGAGACTAAAATGAAATTGAAGAACATTCATAAGATTTTTTCCCAAGGTAATCTCTTGTGTGTGAAATTATCATAATGACACCCATTAGAAGGAGATCCATATTGAAATGTTTCATTAAAAATTAAAATTTATGGACATGTGTTTTGGTCATTTTTCCATTAGTAATACTATTAAAAGTGGTCATATTCAAGTACTATTATTTCTTCATGAATACCATGATGACAAATGTTCTCGGTGATATAGGATTTGATAGCAATGTCGAGATTAATATTTCATTAATTAAAATTGCGTGAAAATAATTTTTTCTATGGTCATTAATGGGAGTTGAAATATAAGGCCCATATATGTAAAAGTAATATCCTAAATAGATCTATGGACATGGTGTTCTATCGGAATGTTCAATTTCTATAAATTTAAAGAATGATACCATGACCATGTATGTTTAGGGGACCAGTATGTGGATTACATGATTATAAATGTAAAAATTAGGGGATTATATTAAATTAAATGGTTACATATGTGGATTTCTATTTTCCTAAAATTATATCTTTCTATATGTGTTCTTTGGAATATAAGCTGATGTTAACCATGGAATTTTCAATGCTTCACCCAATCCTTCTACGAAATTGGTGTAGAGGGTGACAGAATTTCTGTATCAAAAACCTCATATAAATAAAAATATCATTATGATAAAAACATAAATAAAATTATTCCCAAAAATGATTATATAATTATTAATGTTATATTGATATGATATATACACTTCAATAGTTATTCATGAAAAAAAAATTTGGGTAAAATATCTATTAAATATTTATTTGTAATATATGAAATATATTTTTTATTTCTTGATTCTTGAATTCCAAAATGTTAATTTATTGTTAAATAAATAGGAATTATTCATGATAAATTCAATAATTTTTTACGGTGGGGGATCTGAGTATAATGGTCCGATGAGAAATAATATAATAATTTTCTTTTATTTGAATAAATAGTTCAATTTAATTCATGTTGTTATATAATAATAATAATAATATACATGGTGTTCCATGGGATTTATAAAAAATAATAATTTCATATATAAAATTATTATTTTCTATCACTAGTAGTACGTAAACCATATTATTATGACTCTCTTGTGTTTAAAATTGCCTTTTTTTGGGAATAATGAAGACTTGAGAGAGTTATTTTGAATACATAATGATCTACCTATAAATTAAATTTCTCATGAACCTGGATAAATCCATTTCTACAAAAACTTTTCAGTCTAGGGAGATCAATAACAATCATTCTCTAAATGATTCTTTGGGAAATCATTTTAAAATTGTACAAGTATTGGGATCTACTGTGTAGGTAGCCATATGTTCTAATGATTTCATTTTAAGGTTCATGAAACTTTTATGAATCATCACTGGGGGAAATCGAATCTTGATTCATAAAAAAAACTATTTTAAATTGATGATACATTGTCAGATCCATTTATGATGAAATAATTTATAGTATGAAAATTGTTAATCATTATAATTAAATATATGTTATCGGAAATGACACTATGTAGTCTTTCTATGTTCACTTATATAATTATTTTTTTGACTAATAATATTGTTTAAATATTTTTTCTGATACGTAAATCTCATATTAAAGATTGATTTTGAGTAAAATAGAAAGTTCGGAATTCCCCATCTATGATTCCATTATTGCTAAAACCATTAGTTTAGAAATTTTTTCTCAAAACTAGCCCAATTAAAAATTTCACGTTTATATTCATGAATTTAAAAATTAAATATGTATTTAAATTTTATAGAACATCATCCAAATTTATGTTCCTTTTCAAAAATAATGCTAATCTTTTCATTAAATCATAGCTTGTACCACATGTAATTGTAGAACCCCGGGACACCCTGAGAGGGGAGGGGTAAATCAGGGTGTCAACTTTTTATTTTAATGTGATGGATCTTGGTCCACATTGGTAAGAACATGTTAAAACTGTATGATGGATATGAATAGAAAGCAGACATTCACATGAAGAGAGACAACAAAGAACTTTTTACATGGTTCACCACTAAGGTCTATGTCTAAGGAGCATACCCCGACAGGTTTCCGGTCGCACCAAATTACACTAAACTTTAATACCAGTGGATTACAAAGTTTTGGGCATAGTCACTCTGTCCCAGGATCATTTCCTTTACAAAAGGATAAATGATAGAACACAACGTCCCTCGGGTCACTCCCGTTGACTAACCCAGGCTCACTGCCCTTGGTGAAATCACACTCAGTTTATAAACGTGATGGTATTCTCATTTTTTCAAAAGAATTCATCCTATGTTATATGTAGATTCTATGTTGATGTCCAACTTTCACTCATATACTGATCTCACTTTACACCGAATGTGTCGGGCAATCTTACTACTTTCATGTAGCTCCCAAAAGACCAGCGTACTTCAACCTCACCTGTCGCGATTCTCCAAGACCGGTGCACAAGTTTCAATCCCGTCATGCAAGTCACCTGTGTGGCACAAATTCACCGTGCAGGTGACACCAACCCACTTGCATGACACTGCCTACTTCAACTCCAATATTTCACGAGTCTACACCTTTAACTCACAAACCACCTTGGACGCGTAGCCAACAACGGGCGTGCAACCTCTACTTGTGTGACCCAAATACCACATGCGTAGATCAACCAAATGCGCGACGAGAGCTCTAAAAATCTCTATGTCATGAACTTCGTTACTAATGAGAAGGGGTGGTCCTCTATTTAAAGACAAATTGGACCCCCTGCGCGGTGGCGCACAAGTTTCCTCACGGAACGCATGTCCAGGCGCGCAGCTCTAACCACCCTAGCCTCTATCGTGCAACTCACTTGCGCGACCACTCCAATACTTAAACGACCCTCTTTCCTTTTCCATATTTTGAAGCTCTGAACATGAAGAACAACAGGAGTTCAACTTTACAACATCATATGCATCAGCACGCAAGTCCTTTCACGGTCTGTAGGTCACTTGCGCGACCATCCCCAAACTTGTGCGACCCTTATCCCAATGCCATTTTTCCATATTCTGATCTTGAAAAACATATTGCGCTCAAGTTTCCTCTCCATCAAGTACACGACGCGCAGGTCTCTTTACTAAAAACACTTTCCTCCATTTTTCAATTTTTAGGCCCAAATATTTGGCAATCACATCAAAATGGTGCCACCTTCAATACTGTAATCTGCTTGACCAGTATGAGAACTTCACTGGCACACATTCTGAACTTCCTCTGAGGATTGAAAACAAACACAAACCATACTACAATTTATGAAATGATGACCATTGTTCCAACACTAGTGAATATTTATTGTAATCCATCAAAATACATCAAATTAATATTCTAATTGGTTTCCTCAATAGAATAGTTAATCTAGAAATTATCATTTATTTTTTATGAATTATATGAATGATATAATTAATCATTCATTCTCAATGGTATTTATGAGGTGAACCTTAAAATATAAGTATCCGTCAAGGGATTATCATTATGTTATTGGTTCTTATGGTTATGACTTTAACATTTTATAAAAAAATATCCAAAATATATTAATCTGAAAAATATTTGGATATAATATGAACATATTAGATAATTATGCTATCATCTTAAATAATCTCAAATTAATTAAATACATTTGGTATGTTATAAAACATTCTATGACACTTATGTTTAATTCCCTAAAAATCAAGTAGTATATTGGTACTCATATAAGAGTAAATTTATGATCATCACTACCTTCATAATTTAAATAGTAATAATATTCTTCTAAAATATATTAATCACCATATAATGTATCCGAAATGATTATTATACAAATTTTTTTTCTTAAATACCATGTTCATCAAATAATAAAAATTACCAGTAAATCAAATAGATTATAGTATAAACTATAATATATTGCAACAATACAATTTAATTCCCATCCATAATGTTTTGGATATCACAATAAGCTACAAAAATTGTCATTCTAAATACAAAAACATAAAATATTATTACATGTATGCTGTCATACACATTGAAACCATCACATCTCAAATTCTATTGTAATTTAATAATACTTGTTTTAATTTAAAATTATAGCGAACTATTTTGTATTACATTACCCATAACTTATTGGAATCATCTCATGATCTATACATAGTGGCTTCAAATTAAATCATAATTTTTATTCAAAAATGACATCTGATAAAAACAAATTATAAATTGACAACAACTATGAACCAAGACACCATAAATCCAATTATGGCCAAGAAAACATGAATCTAATTTGAACACCCCCAACATGTAAATTTTTAGGAAGAGTATAATCCCAGGTGTACATTAATATTTATAATGATTATTAAATTGAAAAAATTCGATTTTACCTAACTTGATATTCCAATCATGGTATATTCTCCATTCATATAAATAAATATATGACAAGATGTGTGGTTATTATTTTCATCTTTTTAATCCCAACATGACATAAAAAATATCATATGTATATAGATATTGTTGGAATAATTGCATCATAACAAAATAGTAACAAATTTACACCCATATGTTCAATCGTTTGAGATGATGATCCTTTTTTCAATATTATTCAAAAACTTCAGCATTTAGTTCATTGATGAATTTTTTTCTACAATAAAATTAATAATATCATAAATATATATAAGCAATATAGTTAAAATCTATTAATTTAACACATTGAGGGAAAAAATTTACCTTCAGGGCTTCAGATGAACATCTGCTCCACTATGAATATATTGAATTTCTAGTAAACTTTTCATAATTCTTTAAACTAACTATAAATTCTATATTTGAGTATGTATCCAAGTACCTCAATTTTCTCCATTATGAAACCATTAAAATCATCCATGTTGATCTTCTGTTACATTTACTTATGATAGATTATATTCATCACATATAATTTAAATAGATGATTTCAAATAATTGAAACAATCATTGTCACTAATTGAAAGTTATATGTATAACTATATGGGGGAAACAATCTATGAAATCTAAAAATAAATTTTCTGAAATATTTTTATGACTATATAAATCTTTTACACTCAAATATAGAATACTAAATTAATTTAATATAATAAATCCATTTATATTCATTGAATTTTTCCCAATAGGTCTCTCAATCAGCTCCAATGTTATGAAAAAATAGTGGTAGTCAATGTAATTTCACATGGATAACTCTCACTAATTAATGTCTCATGTAAATATCATATCATATAGGATAATGTATCTCATTCATTTTTATGGATCATATTTGGAATTATTGTAATTTTCCAACATAATGGGTTTCTCATTGTCATAAATGTCTATTATTGTTATTTCTTTCACCATATATTACTATAAAATCAATATAAAAACCCTAGTTCTTATTACACACATTGAAATAATTTAGTTCATAAACATGCACATAAGACAACACTTAGGATTGATAGGTGTACTGTCTTGGGAAATTAGGAACATTGCAAGTCAACTTAAGACATAAAATACAATATCTTTATTGAAATGTTATTTTACATGAGCACATCATTCCTACATACATAGAATATCTTGGGATAACATGGGGACATACATAAGAAAAGGGGTGATCTATATATCCCAATAAGGGAGTAAAAAATGAATATCATGAAGAATATAGTATATTTTATGAAATAGGCATATCAATGAATGAAAGAACTACCGATTGTAACCTATAGACCGGTCAAGGTTTCAGTGCTCTGATAATGTGTATAACAGCACAGGGGTCGAATCCTCGGTGATGATACTTTTTAATAGTTGATTGTTTTATGTTGATTGTATTCTGATTGGTGAGAGTTTTAGAGCTTATGAAATAATTTTTGGGTGATGTTTGATTTAAAAAATTGACAATTAATGGGGTGGGTTCCCTATTGTGGACATAAGCTTATGATATCCTTGAGATTTTCATTATATGGCATTAAATTGAACTCCACTTCACACAATGATTTTGATCAGAATTACTATGTGCTAAAACGTTAATCAATAAATAACATAATATAATGTTAAAATCATTATAGTTACATGTTTATTGTATTGTATTTTTCATTTAATTAATCCATGTAATCCCCCTTCTAAACAGTACATTTCATTAATCCATGACATATTATGTTCAACATACATAATATTAATTTAAATAATATTCATTTAGAGAAGGCCCTCAATCACTTAATGTCCCCAAATTTTTAATTACCCCAATGAGAGATTAACTCAGCCATTTGGGGTGGTTAATAATCGGGCTATTATTTTATGTTGATTATTTAATAAGTGAAGAAAAAACAAATGGATAAGAAACTAGTAGTGTTCCAAACACGAACACTCAAAAACAGTGAACGAAATTAAATACTTACATTAGATTGAATGAGAAATAAAAATAAAGGAAGGTGATTAAAATGTAAATAAAATATTTTATTACCATTAGTGTTATATAACATAATTTGGAAAATATTAATATTTTAATAAGAAGATACATGCATTATAATAGAATTATAGAACCAAACACATACACGATTACAAATAAAGAACAAAACAAAAGTAAATGAAAACAAAAAGAGGTGGAAACGAATCACAACTGAAAATTTGTGTATAGAAGGTCCTCCCAATACATTTTCACGGTTTCCTTGATAATATATGATTCATTCTTTGGAAATTACAACCCCATGCAAGGAGAAGACGGGGTTGTAGTTATAGGCCAAGGAGGTGGACTGTTTTCATTACAAATCATCCCTTCCACTTTCATCTCCAATTGGGACAAAACGATAGCTGAATATCGAGATATTATCTTCTTCCAGGATATATATATTGATCTGTACTGTCATCCCAAAATATTTGGCAGCCATTAGACTTTTTGATCAAAATATATGGCTATTTTACTAAATAGTTTTCACATGCCCATTTTTGTCAACCCTTTTTAGATGGCTGAAATGTGAATGGGTTTTGGAAAAACAATATTCCATAAAACAAAAATAATTTCTTCTAATAGGTTGGTTGGACAATACGTAGATTTCATTCAGAAATATCTCCTCATCAAATGATTATGATATCATGCATAATGTCATTAATAGTGTCCAAATTTTAATTTCTGGCTAGAATGGTGGGCTAGACATAAAAGCGTCATTAGGACCCCTTTATCATGTAGTTGGACCATAAAATATTTATCCATGATTATGTTTTATAATAAACATCATATGGTGTATTATAATAAAAATTGGGGTTCTGGATTTAGACAAGCAACTCAATCATCATGGATGGTCCAGTTTTTTCATATATTACTTGTGTTTTCTTGTATGAAACATATGCCCCTCCAAATGGAATATTTGGCCAAAATATCCTTGTAATGAAATGTTTAATTTGATTAATAAACCCAAAAATCCAAGAATCATGAATATTGGGTATGTATGTTGAGATTTAATTTTAAAACATTAATCATACTTGAATCTGGATGAATTCAACTAGTGTAATAAATTTATATTTAATATTTAAACATTAATATTTCCCAAAAATATTAATAACATCAACTCGCCACACTTAGTCTTGTGCATTTCATCAAGTTCAATAAATTTTAAAACATAACAATATCATTTTTACTTATCATAAATTATTAAAATTTTTCTTTCCCCACTCATGGGAGGTTTAGACTATGTCATTCATCCATATTTAATTCCACCTCAATTGTTTACAGAATCAATGTTCCAAAAACAACACTATTTTTTGTTGCTCAAATATATAAATTGAAAATGTGGGAACTCGAAACATAAACCTCTAAGGATGATAAATATTTATTTGTATAGGTTCACTCATTAACCAACCAAAAGTGAAAATAATTTTGTTTGAAAGAGATATTAGCTTCAATTAACTATCCTAATGTGGTTAAAATTTAAGAGGTCTTTTTAGGGATTTATCTATGGGTACGGGATGGTACACGTATGATATCCAAATGATTGGAAAAGGGGGTAAAACACCAACCTGGAAAAAGAAGTGAATTTTTTTTAATGTGACATGAAAGTAAATGTAATCTAATATTTATAAGCGAATAAAAATGGGAAACAACACTAAGAAATGGAATGAAATTTTATGTGGATGAGACGATTAGATATTTACAAACAACCCAACTTCTCCCAATTACATAAGTGATCATTATTTTCTGTTTTCAATTTTTACAAAATTTGAGAATGAAATAGATCTCACACTCATCTGTCAACCATTGTATGATCTCCTCATAATAATATTTTTAATAGTTATAACATGATCAAAGGTTGATTAAAAGTGATTTTTGACCCACCCATGATACAAACCATTCTTATTATCATTTTTTGTTGATTTTTTTTGATTTTTTTGAACACATTTAAATATCATTTATATAAGATAAACATATATTCATTCCAAAACCTCATTGATATATTACCAAACTCCCTAAAGGACAACCTCTCCACCAAACATAAATTGATATTTTCCCTCAACAATATGAAAACATAGTAAAATCCTACAAAAGGGTACCCAAAATGAAATCCACCCCCCCACATTTATATTTTATAAAATCTTAAAATGAAAATTCATGATGATATTGGGTGGGATAAGGTATTGGGATTGTAATGTGTCAAACAAAGAAAATTTTTACATAGGCTCTACGGGGATTTCAATAGGAGGATTAATGTATGGTTAATGGGAGGCTATTTGGATATTATAATTCTCATGGGGTTCCCAAAATTCCACTATAATATTAATGCACACTAAAGTTGGAAAATCAGCTTGAAGGTCCATAAATTGAAGACTCAAAAATGTGTTGAAAAACACACTTTTTGAAAAGATGGTTATAGATGGACTTGGCAAGAAAGTAAGTGTTGGTCCTCACAAGTGGGGGAAATCATTTCCCAGATCATAAATTTATCATTCAAAAGTTGTTTCTTTTGTCACAATATTATTTATCCAATTATATAAAGAAACCATTTAATTTTTTAGATGAAACAATGTCTTTTGACTCACAAATATGGTTAGAACAAATTTCAAAATTTTACGGTGAGTAAACATGAATCATTGTTCTCAAAAATTTATGGAAGAGATTTTTTTATGTTTTTTCAATTTTTTACGTTTTTTTAGATTTTCTATAATGACACACCCACAAAAAAGTGTAAATAAAATCTGTGATGAAGAAAGTGGTTAAAAATGAAATATAGGTGAAGAAGAAGAAATAAGGAGATAAAGGGAGAGATTGAGAGAGATTTAAAGGGAAATAGTTTCCCTAGTTTTGATTTTGTGGCTTTCCATATTCATCCAGTGGTTGGTCAACTATAGATGTTGTGGATCTGATGGAATTCATTGTTTTTCTGGGATTGTGTGTCCCTCATGGTGATTCTATAAACGATGTACATTAATTGTAAATGTTTTTTTTGATGAAGGGTCTAGTAGATGCACAATAAAAAATGGGTAAACCTTAGTAATAACCCATTGCCCTTCCCAACGATAATTCTACTGACCTAGGAGAATCTAAAATCATGAATTGAAAAGAAATACACTTTCACCTTCATGGAATACCATTCACAGGATGTGTTTTTCATGGAGTTCATTATCCTTTTCTTTGTAGAAATTTTAATTTTCATTAGAATCATGTTGAAGCTCCTCCAATTCAGCCAATTTAAACAATCATTCTTCACCAGATTATTCACAAAAAAAATTACAAGTATTCACAGACCAAAAATAGTAATGTTATATTTCACCGAGAAAATTACATGCTTTACCAATAGCAATCCTAAAAATTTAAATCCCAATTTTATTTTTATAGGATGTACAATAAGACCAATATGCTTCACCGAGACATTTATGCTAGTCTTTTCTAGTGGATTTTACAATTATCTCCAGCACTATTTTCACTTCTACATTAGAATTTTCATCCAAGCCATTTTTTTGGGGTGATATGTTGCTAATTTTATATGCAAAACATAATTCTTTTTTCTCAATATATTCAATGGTTTTATTTCAAAAATGGGATTATAAGTCACTTATTAGGGCATGTGGTGGGCCAAATCAGTTGAACATGTGTGTCTTTTATAACTCATAAATGTATGTGAATCATCATCTCAAGTGATTTTAGCCTCAAACCACCTAGAAACATAGTGAAATGCATGTAAAATTATGAGAATCCATTTTAAGGGGTTAATAGTCCCATGGAATAGATGCCCCAAACATCAAAGATCTCATAGAAAATTAAAGGCTTTTGGGGAATTTCATTTCAAATTGAAATTTTGCCAAACTTTTGACAAGTGGGACAAGATTGGTATGACTCATGTGAGTCCATGATGAGTTATTTATTAATGAATTTAGTGTCTAGGACCTTTTGGGAGGTCCTTTGTGGTCCAATGTGGCCACCTCCAGGAAGTGAGTGACAAAATTCTAAGATGGAGGAATGTTCATCTTCATCCACATATCTTTTAATTACCATGTCAGCACCAATATTTAATGATTATTGTCGTCTCCAAAATATAATTTTGAACCACTTTTTAGCTTAATTGTTTTTTAAAACATTTCAGGAAAAATTCCTGAAACAAATTAGTTTACAATTGTAGTATATAATGGTATCATTGGAGTGATAGCTAAAATCTCCTGAGTGGGGAATTCAATATCAATGATTTCTGAATTTGAATAATTATAAATTATACTCAAGTGATCTACCACAATGTTTACTTTTCCAGGTCTATATTTGTTTTAAATTTCAAACTCATGGTGCATTAGGATCCATCTTATTAGCGTCAGTTTGGAATAACTTTTATTGAGTAAGAACATTATAGTAAAATTGCCTTTGAAAATGATTATTTTGGAACCTAAGAGATAGGGCCAGAATTTATTAATGGCTAAAAAAACTACTAAAAGATACTTTCCAGTGATGGTGTAGTGATATTGATTTTTATCCAATTTTTTGTGGCATAATAGATGAAATAAAGAATATTTCCACTTATTTGACCTAAATCATCCCAAACAACTCTATCAGAAGCATCACACATCTTCTAAAAGGTTAAAGACCAATCTGGGGGATGGATTATCTAGGAAGTTGAAAGAGCAGTTTTCATTTCATTGAAGAATCTCGTGCAAACCTCGTAAAAATGGAATGTTTCATCATTTTGGAGAAACCATGTGATTGGGAGGGAAATCCTTCAGATTTTAAGGATTAATCACTGATAGAACCTGCCATGACCAAATAATGAATGGATGTCTTTAACTGTGATTGGTTCATGAAGTGATTGGATCACTTTATTTTTGGCAGGATCAACATCAATAACCACTTTTCAAAAGATGTACCCAAGAAAAATCCCATTTTCAACCCTAAAGTGTCATTTTTAAAATTATAACCCAAGGCTACACTTGAGACACATTTGAAGGAATAGTGGGAGTGAATTCAAGAAATATTAAAATCACACAACATAAATTATAATGTCAACCATGATGACTTCCATTAAGTGTTCAATGAATTTCGAAAATATACTCATCAGACACGTCTAGAATGTTTCAGGAGCATTGCAATGGCCAAAATGCATTCTTATATATGAAAATGTTCCAAATGGGAATGTGAATATTTACTTTTCATAGTCGTAAGGATTGATTGAAAATTTGAAATAGCCAGTGTATCCATCGTGAATACAATTATGAGGATTTTAGGCTAATAGTTCAAGAATTAGATCATGTATTTGAAGATGTTAGTGAAATTTTCATGTCTCGACATTCAATTTTAAATAATCAATTCATACACACCATTTGTTCTTCAGTTGAGTTGTGACTACCACCCCATGTTCATTTTTGACAATAGTAAACCTACCCTTATTAGGTGAAACTTGATTTGAACTAACCCATTCACTACAAAAACTTGGTAGATAATACCAGCTTGAAAAATCATGGGGATCACTTCCCTAAATACATCAATTATGAGTGGATTGAGTTTCATTTGTGGTTTTCAAATTGGTTTGGATTATTCCTAAAGATGAATGTGATGCATGAAAAGGGTATGCTTGATTCCAAGTATGTCATCTAGTGTCCACCCTAAGGCCTTTTTGGTATTCCACTAACACCTGAACATGGTTGGACTCCTAAGTTTTAATAAGGTAAATAGATATAATGATAGGATAAGAGTGATCATAGAAATGGAATTCATATTTCAGGTGGTCAGAAAGGGGTTTCATATCAGTATCATCTCTTATTTTTGGGTTAGACAACTCAGGAAAGGAGGAATGGACTTCATTTTCTTAAGATTCATTTTTCTTTAATTTTGTCCAAGGTGGAACAGTAGAGATCAGAGTTGATGTGGGATTCAAGAGTGTTTTCAAGAACCTCTAAATTGATGGTGTCTATGAAGAAGAGGTCAACATGAAATTCACCATTCATAACATGGTTAATGATACTGTGGATTTCAGAAGATCCTCTCTACTTAGAATATGATAAACATGATGGAATGGAGTTCAATTAACTCTCAAAGTATCCACAAAAGCATAGATTATGATTGCAGAGTGATCCGAAGATGGTTATCTCATGGCTTGGAAAATGTTGAACCTAACTAGTTGGTCCCCATATTCCATGGATAAGATGCTTGAAGGGACATCAAATTTGGTTCTCACCATCATTAGGAAAGATCTTCCTAGAATAAGGGGAGATCAAGAAGATTTTGTCACATCATCCATGTCGAGCTTGTAGAAATCAGCAAGTAACATAAGTTCATTCACATGAACAAGGAAGTCCTTGATTAGAAACTCAGGACTAGCAGCGCTTCGATTGGCCAATTGAATGACAACACCTGTAGGTTTAAAGGGACCCAGGCCAAGGTTGCAGATGTTGGATTTGTTAATGACATTAATTGATGCTCCTAGGTCTATGAGTGCATCATCATTGTTTAAACGTCTAATTTGGAATGGAATACTAAAGTTCCCTATATCATTTCACATTATGGGAATATATGGCTAAGTGGAAACATTAATTAAGGTCGAAAGATTCCTCTTATGGTTGCAAAGTTCCTTAAAAAACATTAAATACATATGGATTTGTTTTGTGGTATCTAAGAGGGGAGTGTTGACATCAACATATCTAAACATGTTGATCATTTAAGGATCCGGTTCAATGGACTTCCTTGGTTTAGATAGATCTTGAGGAAAATGAATTGGATTATTAAGTTGAATGGAAGGAGTTGAGAGAATGGCTTCAGGTTTTTTTTCATGTTAATTTTTCATTTCAATCTCTAGGTCAACATTAAAAGGGGGTTAGACCACTTATCGTTAGGTATATAAATTTTCATTCATGATCTAAGTGAAATTTCACTTACATTACCCATGTGGTAATGTAATGGTTGAGCAGGTATTTGGGAAGAATATTATTATTGTTTTTGGATCAGGTGGGATACAAGTTGACCAATTTGTGATTCAATTTTTTTTGGTGGGAATGGTTAAAAGGGGAATGATCTTCCATGTAACATTCCCATGGTTTCATGGATGAAGAGGATTTCTCCGGATTGGGATATCCAAGATTTTGGTTCTTGGGAAAGTGATTGTATTGGTTTGGAAATTGGGAAGCCTTACTAGGATAGTGTAATTTAGGAGGTGGAAGATGAGGACTGATCCTTTTAGGTTTATGAAAAAAAGGGTAAGGTTGTTGGAAGTTACCAACACATAGACCATATTGGAACTATTTTGAGTATTAAGGATTAAATTGAGTGGGATAAGAGAAATAGAATCCATACCATAAGACATGGATATAAGTAGAAGATAAGGGCTCAAAGTGAGGCTGGATAGAGGTTCAAATGAACTAAACTGATAGTTGAGGGTTGGTGTTCCTCAGAGAATATGTGTTACTGTGCTCCATTGGTCTGGATGAATCAAATGGATCCTCTTGAAGTTGTGGACATGTTTCAGTTGGATGAGATGAGAAGCTACAGATTCCATAGCTCTTGATAGGTCTGGGGAATAGTTATTGTCAAGAATATGAGGTTGGCTCTTTGGTAGCCACATATATTTTTCACACAAGACCTGTAAGATCACTCAACCACATTGGCATCTTGTTTGGCTCTATATAAATTATTATCTTGAGCTTTTATGACATTTTCATGTACTAGATTGGGGAATTTTTTTGTGTTTATAGCTGAGTTTCTTATGAGATATCTTGCACCTACAAGAGTTTTAGCATCAAGATCATTGCTACTTACATCATCAATGATAGTTCTCTCTATATCCAATAAACCCACATAGAATTGTTTGATCACGAGTTGGCTATGGATGTGGTGGTGTGGGCTGGATGCAACATGATTTCTGAACCACTCGATGTATTTATGGAGTGATTCATTTGAGAATTGACAAATACCACATATTTTCTTTTGGATAGGTGTTGTACGAGAATTAATAATGAATTTCTCAAAAAAGAGTAACATCATGTCATTCCATGTGGTTACATAACCAGGAGGGAGTTAGTAATGAAATTTCATGGAGAAGTCTGGTAGGGAGAAATTGTATTCTTAGAATTTGATTTGTTCCTCAGAAAACCCTTGAGGATTCATGGTAGAGCCCACCGCTTGGAACTCTTTGAGGTAGGGATGTGGATCCTAACAGGCTAGCCCAAGGAAATGAGGTAGAAGATGAATCCAAACAGATCTTATTTAGATTACAGACACTATTATTGGATATTGAATACCCATGGGATCAAAATTCATATCAGGGGATATGATTTCACTAAGTGTTTGTTCCCTAGGATTGTCCCTTTATAATTCCACTGGTTGGATAAGGAATGGTTCAGGAATTATTTGATTATCCCTAATATTTCTCCTATATTTCCAAAGAGTTATCTCAATTTAATGGTCCAAAAAATGAGAAAAATTATTTGGGAGGCTATATGGAATTCACAGAGAAGTTGGATGAATGAAGAAGCTGATTTTTTCTTTTTTGTTTGGTTCTTCTTATGATTTTTATGAGTAGGCAGGTTTTTCATTATGATTTCTTCAATTATTATATTAAATTTTTCTTTTGATGTTGTTTTTTACAATAAAAATAAATTAACATATAATTAATTGAACTCACCCCATGAATAAAACCATTCGAATGTGCAGAAGATTATCGTATATCGACTGGATAAGGTTTTGGTGTTCTGCTATTGTGTATATCAGCACTCAGGTCGAATCCTCGCTGATGATACTTTTTAATAGTCGATTGTTTTAGTTTTTTATTTTCTGATAAGGGTTTTGTTTGTAGAGATAATGAAATAATTTATCAATGATATATTATTTAAAAAATTGATAACGATTGGGGTGAGTTTGTTATTGGGAATTTAAGCTTGTGATATCTTTGAGCATTCTTTTATATATCATTAAATTAATACCCACTTCACAAGATGATTTTGTTCGGAATTCCCAAGTGCTAAAGCAATAATCCAAGTTGTAACAAAATGCATGGTTCTCATCAATACAATTACATGTTTCTGGTAGTCTTTTTGTGGTTCCAACAATACATTGAATCCACATTCTAAAAAAAGGATTTCATTAATCCATGACATGTTATGTTGAACAATCACAATATTAATTTATAGAATATTTATTTAGTGAAATCCCACAATCACTTAATATTCCCAAATTATTAATCACCCCAATGAGAAATTTACTCAACCATTTTAGTGATTTAAAATCATTTAATAATTTTATGATTATAAATTAATATGTTATGAAAAAAATGGATAAGAAAAGAGTTGTGTGCCCAACACACACACTCACAAATAGTGAAGGTAATTAAATACTGACTTTAGATTTTATGAAAAGGAAAAAAAAGTGAAGGGGAATAAACTATATTTAAACTATTATAAGATAATTAACATTATTTATCATAAGTTGGATAAGATTAATATATTTATAATAAAAAACATTCATTAAAATATAACTACATAATCAAACACTGACACATTTACAAATCAAGAACGACACAAAAGTAAATGAAAACAAAGAGAGGAGTAAATGTCTCTAAAGTAAAAAAACATGATTATAGAAAGTCCTCCCAAGCCATAGAAGGGCTTTGGTCATGCCAATATATGATCCTCTCATCTGAAATTCAATCCCCATGTAAGGGACATAGGGGGTTGTATTTATAGCCTAAAGAGCTAGACTGTTTGCATTCCAAATCATCCCCTCCAATTGCATCTCTAATTTGGACTTCCAGACAGCAGAATATCGAGATATTATCTTCTTCCAAGTTGTATATGTAGATGGTTAATGTAATCCTGAATTGTTTTTTGGCAATTGGAGTTCTAGTGAAAATGATATTGCTATTTTAGGAAAAAAATTTAATCTGTCAATTTTTATAATAATGTTTTTTACGGATTTAATGGGATTGGATTTTTTTAACAAGACGATACCCTCAAATAAAAATAATTTTTCCTAAAAAGTTGGCTCAAAATTTGTTATCTTTAAAACTGCAATGTCACAGCTTCATTGTATTATTATATCATGAGAAATGTCATGAGTTGTTTCAGGATTTTAATTTCTAGCCAAAACGGTGGGTTGTAAATCAAACCATAAGTTGGGCCCTTTATTCGTGTAGTTGGACGTTATATTTTTTATCCATGATTCATTTGGAAAATAAAGAACATCTGGTGTAGCTTTAAAATATTTGGGATTTGGTATTTAGATTAGTAACCCAATAACCCTGGCTGGCCCAGTTTATTCACAGATTCTTTGGGTCTTGTTTTGTGGAACATATATCCCATTAAATGGACAATTTGGCCAAAGGATCATAATAATGAAATGCTTTAATATTTTAGTGAACCCTAAAAGACATAAATAATGAAATATTTATAAGTAATATGAGATTTATTATAAAAACATTAAACATACTTGAACATGGATGTATTCAAATAGTGCTCTATAATTATATTTAATATTTAATCACCAATATTTCACAAGCATTACACACATTCCATATAAAATCATTAAAGGAAGTATATAATACCTTATGAATAAATTCTTAACATCAATGGAGAACCATATAAAGATAAACATAATGTCCTGATATAGCATGATTATCATAACACAGAAATGTGGCAATTACATACAACATGATATAAGCACGAGTCAAGGATCTTTGCACATGGATTAGAATGAGTAAACAATAATTGCACATGAATTATCATTATTAATCACTAATTTAACATTTAATATCATGATACTAAATTTTAACTAATTCATTGAATCTCTTTCAGTGCACACCCTTGATAAACTATACATTTCATACATAAGTGTGCCACATAGATCATAAAACATGGAATCCTTTAACATCAACATTTATTTCCTGAAAAAGAAATGTGGAAATATATTCATGAAACTCTATAGTCAATAAATATATGTGAATAATTTCTAATACCTTTGATTGAGAAATCGATATGGTAGTAAATACATGATGATTTTGGCATTCAAACTCGTAGTGGAATTTCGAAAACATAACGGGGTGACAAAAAAATTCTTAAATGGTTGATGAGAAACAAATGGGTATCTCATAATATTTAAATGAAATGGAAATTAATTTTATTATATATATATATATATTTCTCAGCCCATTTAATTTTAAAATAGATTCTGTAACATAATAACTAAACTTGAAGAAATAGGAAAAATAAATTAACTCTTACGAAATTTCGGCATTGTAACGGGTGTAAGTGGGAGGGATTAATGAGTTATAAAGTGGTATCTCATCATTAAAACATAAGGGGGATGTATGGGGTAGAATTTTAATCATACCCACAATTTTTTTTATTGAAAATAATATGGTATAAAAACATAAATAAATTTATACAGAAATGAGAACGGAAGAAATCCCTTAAAGAATTTTGGCAAAGTAATACATGTTATTAATTGATCATAGAGATGATTGATGAGAGTGAGAGTAAAATATAATGATATATAGTTCAATTTTATAGAATGGGGATCATGGAATATCTTAACTCAACAAATAAACATTGAACATAAGAAGCATACTGTAAAAGAGTAGTTATAAAAGAAATGAGAAGTGTCAAATCCTTTACGAAATTTTGGCATTGTAACGGCTTAGGTAAGGGTCAAAACGATGGAGGATAAATAATACCTCATTTAAATACCCTAAAATATAATGTAATAGAATTATTATAAAGTAATAACATTATAACCATTCTAGCATACATGAATTGCTTTCAAATAAGATGCTTGAATTTGAAAGGAGGAGAGGAATGTGAGGATCACTTACATGGTTGTGCGATTCCAATAGATTGGGAATGGCTTCTTGGGATCTTGGAGGTGACTTGGGAGGACTCTAGGTATTATGTTGAATAGTTTTATTGAGGAAAAATTGGTTTTAGTTAAGTGGAAAGGGATATTGGGTTGGAATTTATAAGAATGGAGAGAGAATTCCATACTATTTATGTTTTGGACTATACCCATTAAAATATTCAAAACCAAAAACCATCCCCTAGTTTTCATATGGTTTATATCAAAGGGTAGTGGAATAAAATATTGTATAAGTCCCTGGTATTAAAATATTAAAATATTAGTCATTCGTATATAGAGGTCAGTTACACTCTCAAGGAAATCATTTTAAAATATAACAATATTTTATAAGTATTGGAGGGTCCAACAAGGAATTTTAAAATTAATAAAACAAATTTAAGATCAAAATAATTTAAATGGAAATCATATATCCAGAAAATATCACTTTTATAGTATTTTATTACATCACTACTATGTCATTATGATGTCGTAAAACACATATATATTTATTCGGTATTTAATTTTTACCCAAAAATTCGACTATCTCATAAAATTATGAAAATATCCCCATTAGATAATTTAAACAGCCTGATTCAAAAAATAATATTTATTTTATCTAAATTATTTTATAAATTTGTAAATTTTCTATTTTATTATAAAAACTGTTATTAATTGAAAATTTCTGGGTTTTGAAATAAAAAGTTCATCCTCAATAAAAATTTCATTTGGCATCATAAAAAATATATACACATTTATTATTCATTATGGGAATGTGGAAAGAATATATTATTAAAATATTAATTACTTCCAAAATTCATTAATTATTTAAAATAACTTTCTTAGAAATACATTTTCTATTTTATCATATAAGAAATATAACTTTTATCAAAATGATTACCTAATCATTTATAGTTAATGAACTGATATAGTCATCATTTATAATTATTATTATAATATTATTTATATAAACCATAGTTTAAGATAATTTATATATTTCATTAATGTACAATTTTTTTGAGAAATGAAAACTTATAAAATATTTCACTTTCTAAGAAAGACTATTTTCATAAATGAATTGATGGAATATAAATTTTAGTTATAAATGGTATTACACAACTAGTAACTAATGAATTATTAAATAACCCCTTATAAAACCCTTATATGACTTCAGGGTAAAATGTTCCAAGCAGAAAGACACTTGCGGAGTCTCAGATAAAATCACTCTAGTGGTAATCTCATTTAAGTTGTACATATACTGTAGGAAATTCCATTAATGCCTTACATTTTGGTGCTTGGATTGGGATTGGTCTAGAGGGAAGACCAATGATAGTACCACTTTCGAAAACTCTAACAAATGGTCTTGTTATGGAACAATTCTATTGGTAGAGGTCATAGACTATTCTTTAGTTATTAATATGGTCGATTGGAATTTCAATGTATAAAAAATAATTATAATGTTAAAATTATTATTATTTCAAACAGTCATAATGATATTCATTCATAATTGACCAATGGTCTTACAATGGTCGTAAACTGATAGTTACATTTCATTTAACACTTATACAGTTTTAATTAATGGGAAATATTAAAACATGCATTTTTAGGAATCAAAATATGTTTCAATTGACCGGGTCATTTAATCCTTTACCCCTTAAAAAATTTATCCATTGTAATTTGGATTTACCATAATAAAACAGATGAGGTAACTTCTCCTCTATTTCTTCAATAATGTCTTCAGTCTTTCTTTTTGTCATTTCCTTTATGTATAATGATTTCATGCATCATTATTATACCTCAAGATTTTTTCAAAATCATATACCTCCTTTACCCACAGCACCTCATGATTCTTGTATTATATCGATGGAGGAATAGTTTAGTTAATAAAAATGTATTTCCAATATATAATTTTTCAATATCATCATGAAAATGTTTTTTATAATGTATTATTAATGATTAATCTGTAAATTTTATAAAATGGGGGTTTTGTAAATCTGTTCAAGTGTTTATGTCAATAAATAAATCAATAATTTTCTACATATAGTCATCTTAGAGGTTTCCCTCTATTGCAGTATCTAGAAAACCATTTAGTGCTTCATCATTTTGAAATAACGAGAAGAATATGAATATTTTCTAATGTTACATCCAACACATAGCATGGTATGAATGTTGAGAGTGAAATATTCTCCAATATACAGTGCTTGATCCTTGAAAGAATCTTGAAATTATAGAGGTATTGGATGACTCATAATTTTTATTCATCAATCATTGATATTTAAAAAAGTTACAATTTAAAATGAGAATTACTTCAATAAAATCACTCAAAGTAGTTCTTCAGGAAGAGAGAGAACATTTTTTCATGATCTTCATCCTTCTATGTTTTAAATAATAAAAAAACTAAATTATTTGTTTTGAATACATTGATAACAATAATGTAAAAAAAGTACAGTCTTGAAAAAGAAGGATAATATTTCATAGTATAACATATCTCATGATACTCTATGTTTCAATCTTTGTTATCCATGTTGTATTTCATAACATATATTATTATGACATTTTATTATTCTATTAATAATGGTTCATAAAATGCTTATGAATTTACTAAATCATATCACTTGGGAGTGTCGAACCAAGATTGGAGAATGGATTGTTGTCATGCACCAGTTCTCGTTCGTGTCTATCTCTTTGCGGTGTTTTGGGTTATTACACTTAGATACATATGTACCAGAGCCATCTATACTTGTTTGTATCTATACATGTAACAACATAATGTTTTCAATAGAAATTAAAATCTTATAAATATTTCATAATCACATGAAATCACAAAATAATGAATGACTATGTGTTATGTGACATTTAAACGTAATTTTGACATTTCATCATTTTGAATTTAAAAAATTTTACATACACGACAGTGATTAGTATGTTATTTTGATTCTAATATAACCATCTTAATTTTTGGTATATAGTAACGCACCCTTATGAATATTAATGTTACCCTTATAAATATTAAAATACCATAAGGAATAGTAACCTTGACTACGATAGTATATAAATATGATTTAAATAAATGTATAATGAACCCATATTTTGGAATTTGAAAATAAATGTTCTTAAACTGTTTTTCAGAATAAATTTTTATTTTAATTAAATATTAAGTTAACATTATTTTGAAAATTATATTTTAAAAATGGATTTCATTTTTGGATTCAACATGTTGTTAAATATTTAGGGTGAAATTTTTGGATTTTTCTAAATTACATGAATTTTTGGTGAATAGTAAAATACATTAATTTATCATATTTATACATAATAAGACAAATAGACTATTCGTTGCATCATGTATGATGTAACCACCCTTGGTTAGAATTCACATGACCCATTTACTAATTTTTTATATAGATTCATCAGTATTATAGTTATTGAGGGAAATTAATAATCTAATGATTTAAAAATTATGAAAACCCTCCTCTCCTCCACTATAACGCACCTCCCTCTTTTATTTAATCACCTAATTCATTTTTTCATGCCAATATTCTACCAAAATCGCTTCTCAAGCTCCCAACCCAAGTCTAACATCCATTTGCCTCCTAAAAATATAAAAATATCTCCCCTTAAGAAGCCATCAAGGATTTTTGATTGAAGAGGTAAAATTCATCTTGTCATTTCCTTCATTTTGGAGTTCATTTGTTCTCTTTTCTTCGCTAACCCATACTCATTAAAATTGTATGCAAAAAAAAAGTACCATAAATGTACATAAATTTTTTATTCTAATAAGATATTTAATTATCATTTCTCATTTCCAACATTTTATTTGAAATAAATGAAAACACCGTTTATGATTTGTTAATTTAGCACATTGAAGGAAAACAATTTATCAATTTCCATTTTCATCATTAATTATGGTAATGAAACAATTTTTTTGAACAGAATTATTATAACTGGAATATATCCTAGTTTTGGTTCAACAATCCTTTTTTAAAAATGGTATTCAATTTAAAGAAAAACATGTTCGTCATAATCAAAAACCATTGATGAGAAAAAAAAATATTGACAATATGGTTTTATATTAATATTAGGATATCTCTATAAGTACCCAAAATAAATTTCACACCATGTAATCTCTAAGATGTTCAATTATATTATATAAATTCAATTCTGGAATCCCACATCTATCTTACATGTCTATTTGAACATGAATATAAGTGTGCCAAATAGTAAAACCAAGTCCGAAAATAGTCCCAAACAACGAAATCGAACCTTATAAACAATCACCATGGTCTTGAATGAACTAAAAACTTTTATAAAAAATTAATTAAATAAATAATTGGTTTTGTAATTATTAATTAATAAAAACTAATTTATTTATTCTTGTCATTAATAAAATGTTACGAAAATCACTGGAACTAAGGTATGGGATCCTCTCCATTTCACTCTAAATCTTGATTGTCTCTTATGTTATGCCACTTTTTGTGAAATCTAAAATGATGTGGTATGATTTGAAACATACCCTATACCTCATTAATCATTTATAAGTTATTATAAACCCCTTTTTCCCCCTTCAATCCCTCTTAGGTACACTTGATACCATGACAATATTTCGTAATGATTTCAACCCAAACCACCATTGTTACTTCAGGTTTCATTAGCATTTGTTATATAAAAATGGAGATACCTTATTGATTTATATGAATATATTAATTATTAGTTTTTTTGTAAAAAATCATTTATAATGACCCTTCGATCACTCTCTTTTAGGGATACAAAAGTTTTAAAAATACTCCCTACTTAGTACTTTCCGATAAGATTACTTGTTTTAAGAGAACCTACCAAATTCTTAACCGATTTCATGTGAACATTGTCTTCTATTTTATGCCACCACTGTATTTATAAAACTATAATTTTATTGTGAAAACCATATTAGTTTACTTATGGTTTTATTAAAAATAGTTTAACTTTTTTTATTTGAAATTCTCTAAGTATTTTCCTTAAAACCACACAAAAATTGTTTAATGATAAAATTTACCAAATACATTAATGACTGATTGTAAGTTATGTTTGACATCACATACCATGATATATGCCTATTTATCATCCATGTTTGTTCTAATTCCTTTCTTTCTTGGAAGATTTTATGATACACCAATTGGTTTTGCTTTATGGTATGATTTTGTTACCCAATTATTTCCTTGGGTTACCCATCTATTTATGTAAGATTGATTATTTATGTGACAAACATATTCCTAAAATGTAATCTGAGTTCACCCAGATAGCTCTCCAATGTATTGATTAATGTTAAGTCTCGGGAGATTTTAGGTTGAACGGTCTTGGTGTTTAGCCTTGGATTGTGCTACTATAGAAAACAAGATTGGTGGTTAGCCATGACACTTAATACTATACGAAACAGGATTGGTAGTTTGCCTTGAATCATACTGAAGACGTGATTTATTCTTCTTCCTCATTTATATTAATCCATGTTTAAATGATCCCATGTTTATATTTTATGATTCCATATATTACATTCCTTTTTATATCATCTTGGCATGCCTTCTATCCCATGTGCTAATGCATTTTTATCACAGTTATTCCCTTACTGCGAATTTAGTTTGTCCCTTTGTTCATGTTATACCAAGGTTAACCTATTTAGATATATGAGTACAGTTGGAGCAAAAAGCTCATTATGAAGTTAAATTAAAATGTGGTTTTTCTTATTTTATATTGTACAATGTCTTCAAAGACACAATACTTCCTGATCCCTTTCTTGTACAACGATGTGTAATTATGATTAAAATAATGTAAAGTTATATGTAAAAGGAAAGGGTCACATTAGTTGGTATCAGGGCATGGTCTAGTTATTTTTGGAGATTAGTAATAGATAACTTCAGTAAGAACCTTAATGATGAGACTAATTATAAGATAAGATATCTAATTTTTGGTAAGTGTCGAGTAAGTCAGATATCAATAAATTATATCCATTTCTAGAAGAAAACATGTAAAGGAGGCTCTAGCACATATGTACCTAGGAGTCAAAACTCCAAAAAGGATTTTCAGGCTTGATTTGTGGTATCTTGGTACACAACAATGGGCCTTGTAGCACTCTTGGTTTTGACACTCCCGGGTGATAAGATTTGGTAAATTCATGAACTCAGTAAAAACCATTATTAAGGAAAAAATATGATAAGAATATAAGATATTAAATAGATTGAAGATAACCTAGATTTAAACCTATGGAATCACAACTAAGGATATGCTTTTCTTTACCTTTTTTTTCCGTTTATGTTCCATGTTTACTTTTTATACTCAATATCTATATATTCAACCCAATAATTATACTTTCTATTCATAGTTAATGATGCAAAATAGAATAACACATGCAAACAATCAATGTGATTTGTATTTTGATGATTTCCCTAATGATATGCCTGATATGATGTAACATGTGCTCAAAACATCACGAATGTGCATTCTCAGTTCAATCACGTAATTAGTAGTATCTTGAATGATGTGGAACACCCTAATCCTTTAATTAAAGGGAAAGGGGTCATATAATTCTTCATACGGAAATTAACTCCCCTGTTTAGCGGATCAGTTGATCACATCCTCGTGGAATAGTTGATTAACTCCAATGAAATGATATTTTTCTTCATCTAGTGCTCAAAAAAATAGAATGTTGTCTGGGTGGTATGTCAGTTTGGTGTTGATGATTATCAGTAGTGGGAACTGATCAAGAATAAAATTCCCCAATAGGAAATTGATTCCATGGAATTGGAAGAACTCAAGATGATTATTTTCAAAAAATATTTTCCTTGAACCCACCATCTAAATTTGGAAATAGAGTTCCTCAGCCTCAAGATGATGGAATATGAGTCCATCGGGGAGTATGATGAAAACATTACTAGGTTTACAAGGTATGACTCTGGCATTGTCAAGAACACAGTAAACAAGGTGGATCGCTTCATTAGAGTAAAAAACATGAGCCTATGAAATGCATTGTTGATTCAAGTCTTTGACAGTTATGAGGAGTTTTTATATAGCACCCTAAAAGTTGAAATGATGATTTGAATCTCTCAGTGGTCTCTTGGGACCAATGAAAAGAAGTAGAAAATGGATAACAACATTTTTGGTTCAAAAAAAAGTCTCATGATGTAATGAAGCCTGAATAACCATTGTGTAAATGTTGTGGGAAGATTCATAATGGGAACCATATAAAAGGAACCAAGAATAGCTTCAAATGTTTACAGTTGGGACATATGGCCCTAAACTACGAAAGGGATATGAAAAATCCCACTAATGTGGTAGAATAATGGAAGTTTCAGATCAATAATCATCTAGTGATATAGTGTTAAAACTGAAAGGAGCACAAGAATTATTCCAAAAATTTCCCTATTCCATGGGTTGGCGGTGGAAATCAACAAAAACCTCCAAGGAAATAAGGAAGGTCTTATGGTATCACTACTGTTGAGGTGGAGCCAGATAATTATGTGGTGACAGTTAATCTATTGATTCATTAAAGAATAGATAATGTACTATTTTATTCTAATTTTATTCATTATTTCATATAATTTAATTTGAGTCGAACTATTTAAACAATACCTCAAAATATTGTGGACATGTTATCTGTTAGAACAATTAATGGGGAAATTATTACGTTTATTGTTAATAATACCACACCTGTTTATGTCATTGGACTAACAATCCAAGAAAATCTCTTCATGCATTCATTAGTGGATTTTGATGCTATCTCTGGAATTGATTGGTTAGCCTTACACAAATCCAATAGCAACTATCAGGAAAGAGATACCACTATTCACATCACGAAGCATCCTCTAGTTCATTACAAGCGAAAGTAAGAAGATGTATCTCAATTAGAATCATCTTCTCATGTGTGGATATAGACTCCCTATCAGAATTTATATCTAGTAGAAATAATTGATACAGTGTAGAGAATCGTGCTTGAAGACATGCCCATTGTGAGGGATTTCAGTAATGTATTCCCTGAAAAGTATGCTAGTCATCATCTGGATTATGAGGTTAATTTCTCAACTGAACATATTCCTTGATCTATGACTCAATCAAAAAAAACCTTATAGAATGTCATCCATAGATCTAGAAGAGATGAAGAAGCGGTTACAAGAGAATCTAGAGAAAGGTTTTATATGCCCTACTGCTTCACCTTACGGTACTCCAGTCCTCTTCGTTAAGAAGAAGGATAGATCAATGCACCTCTACATTAATTATCATGAACCGAATAAAATAATGATATAGATCAAGTATGCCCTTCCACGGAAAGATTACTTATTCGATCACCTTGGTGTTCCCAGTTATTTCCCTAAGGTGGGACTTTTCTATGGATATAACCAATTAATGGGGAGGAAGGATGATATTCCAAAGATTGCATTTTGAATGATGTATTAATGAAATTAGCATATAGTTATTCCCTTTTGACTCACTAATGATCCTAAAATTATCATTTATTTAATGAATAGAGTCATTAGTGTTTAACTCGACAAATTTATGGTAGACATTATGGAAAATATTATGATTTTCCCCAAGATATAGGAGAAACATGATGATCATTTGAATACTATGTTAATGGCATTACAAAGGGATAAGTTGTATAAAGTATACAGTAAATGTGATTACTAGATTGGGGAATTTTCATTCCAAGGGAATGATATCATCAATAAAAGAATATATGTGGACCCTTCCATGACAATGGAAATTGAGGAGTGGCCTAGGTCAACTTTTGTAATGGATATACACAGATCTTTGGGTCTATCTGGGTATTTTCATTGATTTGTAATGAAATTTTCGAGGTTTTGAAAACCAATGACCAATATGACATGAAATGGAGTAATGATTTTCTGGACGGAGGAATGTTAATATCGTTTCAAGGACATGAAATAAAGGATTATCAATATTACATTTCTCAATCTCCCAACAAGTGGAGAACTCATTGCGGTGTACGATGATTATTCAATGAAGGGCATAGGCTTTTTTCTAATGAAAAATTATGAAATTATATCCTATGACTCAGGGCAGCTAAAAATCCATGAGAAAAATTATCCTACACATGATCTAGAGTTGGCTGTTGGGATCCTTTAGTTGAACATCTTGTGGAATTTTCTCTATGGGTGAAGTGTAAGATATATGATGACAACCAAATGCTCAAAAATATATTTACAATTCAAGAGCTTAATATGAACTACCGTAGATGGATAGTGCCTCTCAAGGATTATGAATCCCCATTCCACTACCAACATGGCATGTCAATCAAAGAGGCAGACCCACTAACTAGAAAAGATCATGCATCATTATCAATGATGAGAATTAAAAAGAGTATGATCTTCTTATATTTGATGAGGATTGACATTGGAATCATTATGTGAGGAAACTCATTTATCAATTATCAAATGGTTTCCCAACCATCCTCATGTAGAAAATAAAGGATTCTCAAAGTAAATATGTAAAAATTCAGGAATGTTTGGATGTTATCATAAATATGAAACCCATTAATTTCAAGATTTATGAGGAAGGAGTCATAATTTTTTGTTCATGAGTATTTGTTCCATCTGATCCAAATTTAATTAAGGATATTTTTATCGATGAATATAGAACAACCTTCTATGTCTACCTAGGGAGAAAAATGATGTATAGATATCTCTATGATTTTTTTGGAAAAATATGAAATGGGAGACGACTGAATTTACATCAAAGTGCTCGGTATGTTACCATGTGAAGACTGAGAAGCAAAATCTTAAGGGGATTATGCTACCACTACCCTTTTCATCATGGATGTTGGAGAACATTAGAAGGGTGTTTTTCACTACACATCCAAGGACATCAAGGGGAAAATCTATATGGGTCGTTGTGGATCATCTTACGATGACAAGTGACTTTAGCACAATTCGATAGAAATTATCATGGTATTATCCTTCTAAGATATACATAAAAGAAGTGGTAAAGCTTCATAGTGTACAAATATCTATTATACCTGATCGTGATCATAGATTCACATCAATGTTCTGGACAAGACTATGACATTCATAAAGTACTAAACTAAACAACATTACATCCTATCATCCCCAAACTGATGCCAATCTGAGAGAACCATTCATTAAATGGAAAAAATGTTGAGATCATGTTGTATGGAATTCATTGGGGGATGGGACTAACATCATTCACTATTTAAATTAACCTACAACAATAGTTTCCACTTGAGAATTTGAATGGAACCATATAAATCCCTTCATGGGAAAAGGTATAGAACACCATTGTGTTGGCATGAACTTAGTGACTGTAAGCTTCTACGACCTAAAAGGGTAAAATAAATGGTTTAGAAGCTTAAAACCATTCAGATTCATATCAAGGAAGCCCAAAATATATTGAAGAGTTATGAATACAATTTTTAGTGAAACCTTGAGTTCAAATTTTGAGACATGGTATTTCTACGCATATCTCTGTGGAATAAGATCATGGGGTTTGGAAATAAAGTTAACTTAAGACTTCAGAAAATCGTCCCCTTCAAGATTCATTATCATTTTGGGGATGTGGAGTATTGACTACCACATCCACCTATTATGAAAAAAGTACATGATGTCTTTCATGTATTCCCTTTTTGGATGTACATATAATACCCTTCAGATATACTCTCTTTAGAGGTGGTATAGTTGGATGGTGATACTTCTTATGAGGAGCATCCAATGAAGATCTTGGATTTTATAGATAATGTTCCCCGTAACAAGTCTACTCACATTGTTAAGGAACTATAGAAAAATCATAAGTACGAAGAGGCATCATTGGAACTGTATGAGGAAATGGAGGAAAAGTACCTGCACATATTTATGGATTAGAATGTAAAATTATATTTTGAGTGAGAAATTTCATATGGGGGAAGAATGCATCAACCCATTTTTTTGAATATAAATTTATTTCACCTAAATAAGTCATAATAAAAAGAAATCACAACATAAAGAACTAATATACTGTATGAGACCTTAAAATATAATTTTGACCCTTCTAATTTTGGAATTTTTAAAATAAGACATACACGGTTACGATCAAAATGTAATTTGAAGTTTAATATGACAACCATATTTTTTTTGTGAATAGTAATGGACCCTTATGAATAGTAATGTTACCATTTAGAATAGTGACATACCCTAATGAATAGTAACATTACATATGATATTATATAAACAAGATATGAGTGAATGTCTAATGTACCTATATTTTGGAATAAGTAACTAAGTGTATTAAAATAGTTTTTTTAATTATTATTTTAATTAAACATTAAATTAATCAAATTTACTAAATTATTTTGGAAAAATGGGTTACATTTTATGATTCTAAATGTAAAAAAATTGTTTAGGTAATTGTTTGGGTTTTTTTGAATTACTTTAATTATTAGTTAATAGTAAAATACATTAATTAATCATATATGTAGATTATATGCTAAATAGACTATTCCTAGCATAATAGATGAAGTCAACACCATTGGTTCGAATTCCCATGACCTATTTACTATTTTTGGTAATGGAATAATTCATAATGTAGGTCTTGAGGGAAATTATTAATCTAATGATTAAACATTTATCAAAACCCTCATCTCATACATTATAACCCCCCCACCCCCACCCCCACCACACTTCCTCTTCTATATACTCATCTCAAGCCATGTTCCATTACAATATTTTTCGAAAATCTCTCCCCAAGTCCCTCTCGATGTACAACATACATTTCTATCAAAAAATTCCAAACCCTTTCCCCTTAAAAATCTATCAAGGATGTTTGATTGAAGAGATAAAATTCTTCTTTTCTTTTCTTGCATTTTTATGTTCCTTTGTTCTCTTTTATTTCATAACCAATACTCATCCAAATGGTACGAAATATCATGTACCATAAATATACTAGAATGATGTTATGACAATCGAATTTTTCATTATCATCTCACCTTTCCACTCATTTTATTCGAAATTAATAAAAACATTGTTTAGGATGTGTCAATTTAGCATATTCAAGGACAACCGTTTATTGATTTCTAATATCATCATTATTTCTAGTCATGAAACCATTTTTTTATGGTTTAACATTATTATTATATATGTAATATGTCCTAGTTATGTTTCTGTAGTCCTTTTGTACAAAAAACATTATTCTATAATTCCAAACATGTTTGTTGTAAAAAAACCCACCGATTAACAAAAACAATTGTCACCAATGTTTTATATAATAATTTTAATTCACTATGTGTAACCAAATTAAATATGAAACCATGTAATATCATGTATTTTAATTTATATAATATTACTTAAATTATATAAAAATACTTTCATGTTACATCATTATCCAACCATGAATATAAGTGAACCGGTCATTAAAACCAAGTAAGCAACATGACACTAATAATGAAATAGAACTTTATAACATATCAATAAGGTCTTTATTGATGTAAAAAAGGTTATACGAAATCAATTACATATATAATAGGTTATATAATTATCAATTAATAAACATAATTTTTGAATTTAGGTAACTAATAGCAAGTGGAGAACACCACCAGACTTATGGTCAGCGATCCTCTCCATTTCACTGTTAATCAAGATTGTCCTCTATGATATATATTTTATAAGAACTCCCAAATGATGGGAAATGATTTAAAACATCCCCATACATACAACATGATTTGTAATTGATTAGAATACCCTTTTTTCTTTCATCAATCCCTCCAATTTACACCTGATTCCATGCTAATAATCCGTTACAAAATCTTCCCAAACCTCCAATGTTCTTTCAGGTTTCCTTATATTTAATTATATCAAAATAGAGTTATCTTATCTATTTATGTGAATATTATAAGTGTTTTGTTGTTGAACAAAATTGATTTATAAATACACATTCATAAATATCTTTCGAGGATATATATGTTTTAAAATATTACCTCCTTAATACATTCTAATAAGCACTGTTATTTTAATCGAGCTTCCAGAATTCTGATCCGATTTTAGTTACACAATATCTTCTATTTTAAGCCATTTATTTCATTATAAAATTGGAAATTTAATTTTCAAATCCTTATTCTATCAATTATGATTTTATATAAATGGTTTTTTCCTTTTCTATTTTAAAATCTCTATAGTGTTGTCCTTAAAATGACAAAAAAATGTTTTCAAGCTATAAATTCCAAAATAAATTTATGAAAAGTTGTCACTTCTATTTGGAATCAAATAACATGATATATGACTATTTTTCTTCCATGCCCTTTATAATTCCATTATATCATGGACACAATCATGATACACCCATTGGTAATGCTTTATATCATGATTATGGTACCCAATTCATTCAATTGGTCTCCCATATGTTTATGTAAGATTGATTTCGTATGATTCTTTATTTAGAGAACATATTCATGAAATTAAATATGGTTTTGCCAAGACATCACTCCAATGCATTGGTAAAAGTTATGTCTTATGATATGCTATGTTAAACAGTATTGGTGGTCATCCTTGGCTTGTGCAACAATGGGTAACTGGATTGGCGTTTAGCCTTGACCTGTAATGGTAAGGGAAAAGAGATTGGTGATTAGACTTGGCACGTACAAATGAATTTGTTTTATGATTCAGAAATATTTAGATGATTACATGTTTAAATGATCCAATGTTTGTATTTTATGATTAAATATGTTACATTTCTATTTATTACATCATTCAATTCATTACATCCTAGGTTTTAATTCTTTGTTCTAAAGGTTATTCCCTTATTGGG
The DNA here is from genome assembly GCA_963277665.1 of Viscum album. Taxonomy (NCBI): domain Eukaryota; kingdom Viridiplantae; phylum Streptophyta; class Magnoliopsida; order Santalales; family Viscaceae; genus Viscum; species Viscum album. The sequence continues at coordinate 272,079,404 of OY728152.1, read as the reverse complement.
ATTTTATTTCAGGACTTTTGTATGTTATCCCTAGGTTATCCGATGTGAATGTATGAGCAAAAGGGAATATATAATATAATTATGGATTTCATATAAAATGTTTTTTAGGTTTGATTTTTCACCTAGACTTCAAATACATTGGACATCACATTCAGTGGCCTATACTCTGGTTTATATTTATGATTAAAATCATGTAATGTTGTTTGTAAAATTCTAGGGTCTCTGTAAGGAAGGGATGTATTTTTTTGATAAACCACTTACTATATAATCCAAAAAATTTAGGGACTCTTTTCTTATAATTAGTCTTATAATCAAGAATTTCACAAGTGTTTTCTAATACTAATCCAAAAAATAACTAAACCTATAATTTTATTCCATCTATAAAAACCATGGTTCTTATTACACATTTAAACATGATTTATTATATAAACATGCACTTAAGATAACTCTAAGGATCAAGAGGTCTAATTTCTTTGGATGTTAGGAACATTAAATGTCAAATTATGAAATAAAATACAACATCTTTATTTAAAAGTTATTTTACATTACCAAAACATTCTTTCATACTTAGCATTTCATGGGATAATATGAGCACATGCATAAGAAAAGGGTTGAGCTATAAAGGCATGTAAGGGAGTAAAAAAGGAATAATAAGAAGAATACAGAACATGTTATGAAATATTCATTACAATAGAGGACATGTTCTTCAAGTCCATAATAGCATGATATAACATGATTATCATAACATGGAAATGCTGCAACGACATAAAACATGATATTAGCATGATCCAAGTCTCTTTGCAAATGGATTAGCATGAGTAAACCATCATTGAAATAGAATAAGAAATATTAAAAAGTCATTTCACGTGAATTATAATGATTAATACCTCTTTTAACATGGTTTATCATGATAATAAATGTTACCCAATGCATTGGGGCGCTATTAGGGTGAACACTTTATAAAAATTTCATTTATTGCATAAGTGTGCAACATGGATCATATAACATGGAATCATTCAACAAAATCATTTAATACACAATATTGGAAGGAGGGAGATATACAAGAAACTATATAATCAATATTTATATATAACTAAAGGTGAATTAAATTGATATTGAAATGGGCGTGGATGTCATTAAAAGATGATTTTGACATGGAAAATCATGGTGAAAATTCTACAACATAACAGCATGAAATAATCATTCATTAAAAAGGTTGATAAGAGAGAAATGGGTATCTATACATATGAACATGAAAATTATAGTAATGAAGACTTATAGATACATGTCCAAATACATGAAATTTGGAAATATAATGTGTAATATAATAACAACACTTGAAGAATGAGGAGAAATGGAATAACTATTATGAAATTTTGGCATGGTTACAGGTCTCTGTGGGATCAGTTAATATGAGATAAAGAGATATATCATCATTAAAAAATAGGGAGGGAATTACGGGTGAGGTAAAAAATAATACCCCAACATTTTAATTCAAAATAACAGTGTATTACAACAGAAAGAAACTTTTAAAAAATGAGAAAAAAACCCCTTACCAAATATCACAAATGTAATGGGGGTGCTAAAAGGATAATAGGGGGACATGATGATATTGAAAGTAATCTATAATAATATATAAAGAATTTAGATATTATGGGAGTTGTAAAACAACATATCCAAGAAAAAATACATGGACCATAAGAAGCATAATTTAGTAGAGTTGCTTGAATGGACATTAGAAAAGTGAAATCCCTTTTGAAATTTTGGCATAGTAACAACTAAGGTAATGGTCAAAATGAGAGAAGGTAAATATTTCTTCACTAAAATAATATAAAATGGACTTTAATATAATTATTATAAAATAATAATAGTATAAAAATTAGAAATTAAAAGACCTACTTTCAAATAAGATGCTCAAATTAGAAATGAGGAGAGGGAAGTGAGGATCCCTTTGTTGGATGTGTGAACCCAGAGGCTTGCAAGAGGCTTCATGGGAGATTAGGGGCGACTTGGGTGGACAATAAATAGTATGGGGTAGAGGCTGATCGTGATAAAAAATGTTTTACTAAATAAAAAGTAAATATTCAGTGGGTTTATAAATGAAAGGAAATACAATTCTTTATTATTTATATTTTGGACACTGCAGATTAAAATATTCATAACCACAAACCATCCAATGGTTTTTCTAATGGTCATTTGCAAAGGTTAGTGGTAAAAAAATATTTTATATGTCCATGGGAGGAACATATTAAAATATTATTCTTGCTTATGTTGAGGTAAGTCACACTCTAAAGGAAGTAATTTTAAAACGCTAAAATATTTTATTATTCTTGGAGTGTCCAATATGGCATTATAAAATTATTCAAACAAATAGAAAATTACAATATTTTAATAGTAAAAAATATATTGGAAGAATATCTATTTTATAGTATTTTATTATATCAATATTAGGCCATTATGATGCCATGAAACACATTATATATTTATTTGGTATTTAAATTTTACACAAAACTTAAACTATCACTGAAAAGTAGATAAGATTCACTGTTGGATAATTTCAACATCCTGATTCCAAAAATATTATTTATTTTATATAAATAATTTTCTATATATGTGAATTTTCACTTTTAAAATAAGAACCATCAATTATCAAAAGTAACTTGTTTTCATAAAAGAATTTAAAACTTAATAAATTATACATTTGACTTCATTATAATTATATACTCATTTATTAATCATAAATTAAATTGGATAAGAATATATTATTAAAATATTAATTTTTTTCAAAAAATAAATATTTTTATATAATAAATTATTTGAAATTAAATTTTTTGTTTTATCATATTAAAAATATATATCATATCAAACAAATTACATAATCCTTTACAGAAAATTCATTTATGTAATCATCTTTTGTAAGAATTTTATTTTATAATATTATTATTAAAAAAAATTATCAGATAATTTATATATTTCAAAAGAGTTCCATTTTTACTCGAAAAGAAAATTTCTCTAATTCATCACTTTATAAAAAAAACTATTTTCATATAGGGATTGATGGAATGATAATTTTTTTCATAAAATGGATTACATAATATGTTACTAATGCCTTATTACATAACCACATATAACACTGACGTAAGACCTATATGTAAGCTTTTCAATAGGGACCAACTCTTGGGGAATCTTTTATAACATCACTAGCGAGGTAATCTCAATTAACATGTACTTCTCCCATAGGCGATTCCGTTCAAGATTTACCTATTGAAGACAATATTGGGATTGGTCTAAAGTGAAGACTAGTTACACTAAATTATTCTCTAGCTCTGACAAATGGGCTTCATATGTAATTATAATAATAATATAGACCATCAACTCTTCTATATTAATTTTTTCAATTTTCATATAAAATTATAAATAAAATAATTATAACCCAAAAATTATAATTTTTTCTAATAGTCATATTTATCATAGTTCATAATTGACCATTGGTAATATATCGATTGAAAACTGATAGTTGAATTTCAATTTATACTTATATAGTGGTAATTAATGGGACATAGTAAAACATACATTTTCAAGACAATAATTTTATTCAATAGTTCAGGTCATTACAATCTATAATAATGTCTCCATGACATTATTATCATGTTTATACCAACCTTTAGTTCATTGGTTATTTAGGATCCATAAACTGCATTATAACATGATTACCATATTAGAGTTCAATATAAATATTATTTCATTTCTTGTACAAATTCACTTCCATATTTTACAATAATATCTATAAAATTTGGAAATATATTATGTTGATTCTTTGATTTTGAAGATAATTTAATCATATAATTTTTTTTCATATGTCCTTCATATCATTTTTTTAGTACGTATAAAAGTTCCTTAAACTATACTCTTTAACACCGTAGCCATCCATTAATTAGAATAAAGAAATATATATTAGTGTATCTCTTTCTCCAGCAACGATGTGCAGAAAAGAAATTCAAACAACAAAATTTAGGATTGGTGAAATATAAATTAACTATGAATGAAAATATTTTATTTTTTAGTTAAAATGATATAGAAGAAATTCTTCTTTTTATTATATATTCTATGATATTACCATTTCCCACAAAAGAAATTTTTTAATGTCATGTGAACACTCATAATCATTACTTTTAGAATATCATATATTTTGGCATCTCCATGACTTGTTTATATATCATTTTCTATGGTGTAGGCATTAAAAACATATTCATATATAATAGAAGAACCTATAGTATTTTCTATATCCATACTCCCCACTATTATCAAACCATAAATAGTTTACATTACATTTATTCTCATTTTCCCCCATTATTATCCAGTAAATGATGACTGCATTTTCCATTGAAATTTTATTAAGATAATATACCCTCATATTGTAAGTATAATCATTGACGCGTGTTATATTATAGAGTATAAATCTATGATAATGAACCATATTTTCTTTCAAAACATATATATGATCCAAATATATCTTTTTTTCTATGTAATCATTCATCCTATTTGAATGGAATACATCCACTACATCCCTATAATTCATTTCACTTTGGTTTTTTAATTAATATTTCTAGCCCTCAACATCAAATTAGTTTCCATGAATTGTATCATGTTCTAATTTAGGTATCCAAGGTGGATGTTCCAATGCATTTTAAATGATACATTTGTAAGATGTATTAAAACATCAATTTCTTCAATATTGAGGAAATTTTTGTTTTTATATGAAATTTATCTAACATGGAGATAAAATAATTATTTCATTCTACATACACAATAATTTTATACAACCAATGGCGTATTATTATCCAATTGGGTTCTTCCTAAACATTTTAATGTAATATACTCCGTGGAAATAGGGTATTATATTTCTCCATTTATAGTAATAAATGTATCCCCTGATAACTATCATGAAAACTCTATCAACTAAAAGATATACCCAGTTGAATATTAATGATGTTTATTTTGTCGTATATCACATCTCTAATTTTGATTTAAATGATAATATAGAGTCTCTATTGCATTAATCATATAGTCATAGATTATTTTATGAGTATGACATGGTTTTATCCAAAAATACGATATTTGGATAAAAATATAACGTTTTATGATTTTTTATTCACTTTTGGTTTATTTAAATTATTCATGAGATTACGATTCATTGATAAATGATAACACATGGGCTACCTTCATCCAATTCCACCCTCTTGGGATTATCATTCATTTTCCTTTATTATGACCTGTATATTTTGTGGATATCCCCTTACCTCTACAACATATTGTTTCATAGAAGATATATAGATCTATTTATCATTTACTATTTCATTTTGAACTAAATACCAATCATCTGTAAGAAATTTTATTCTTCACACTCAACTTACTCATAGTGGTGACCATCGTATCCCTATATTTAGGGACAAATATGAGTAACATAACTCATTAATTTTGTTCTATGATGTTCACCTTCACCTTCTCTAACTAAATTCATATCATGTTTATGTTGAAATTTTTTTTATCAATAAACATTTCTATAGATATACTCATTCCAAATAATCTCCACTGAAAAAACATTTATTTCATCATCATATTATTTATAGATATTATATTGAAATTCTTATAATATATAATAATTTCCTTAATTACATTTTTTTTATTATGCCCATTTGTGGATTATGAAATCATAATAAACCCCATAGATCTATTAACATGCCTCTAAATTATTCATTCATCATCTCATTAAATTGGAACCCATATAAAGAATATCAATGTACCTTTACAAAAAAAATCCTCTATCTACAATATCTAGGACCCATTATCTATTCCACCAAAAAAATTCACCATTACATTACCACGTTATAATGAATCCCCTACAAATATTTTGAAGTCACACTGACATTTTATCAACATGAAATAAATATAGGTAAATCATTACTGATGTTATCAAAAAAGGTCATGATTTTAATGGTACTAATGAACCATTCTTTAAAACCCATTTTCAATTGAAATTATTTTTGGAATACTCGAACTATGATCTATTACCACTTTTGGGTCCATAACCAAATCCATATGAAACAATAATTTTATATATATTGTAATATATCATATATATAACAAGTGTTATTGTATGAACCTAAATATCAATTCCTAAAACATGGATGCCACTCTACACTCTTGTAATTTATCCACAATATAAAACATATAAATTTATATAGATAAAAATTCAAATTCTATGTTGAAAATATAAAAAGACAAAGAATAACATATGTTTGACATAGTTAATGATTACATCTAAATCCTTTAATAGAACACTATAAATGTTAAATTTTGGGAACTAAAATATTATTAAAATATACAAGGTTTTGTTTATTAACCTAGAATGAACACATCCTAGTATAATAGTGCATTAAAAATTCTGAAATTCATTCCTACTACCTCACAATCTAGGTATAGGGTATTCAACCAAATATGATATCCATGTATGGAACCTCTATTAATTCAAAAAATAATTCCACCTTCATTTTTTTTCAACTAACGAATATTATGTGAACTCCCATATGAATTACATCATATTTTTCTTGTGTTTCATGAACATTTTCCAAAAATTGATATGAATGGGTACTCATTGTTTTATCCTCTGATTAAAATAACTAGGATATAACACTTAGTCATCCCTAGATCATTTTATATGACTACTCTATCACATACCTGTATCATATGTTATTATGGAATAATTAATTCTTACAGCTATATTAGAAACCAAGATGGAATATTATTTTCAATGATATAAAAAGTCTATATCTCATATGGTATGAGGAAAATAAAATAATAACAAATAATATCAATATAATATGGAATAAGATTAATGAATTTAATAATTTTGTTCATTTTATAACTATGGGGTCTCAAATAAAATTTAAATGAAAATTTAAAATGATACTGGTAAGAAATCATCTTACCAGGAAATAATTATATAATGAAATTAAATAAATACATAGAGAAATGAATTTGGTTCATTCAAAGGTAGTTGGTGAATATCACTATAATGTTTTTTGGACATATATAAAAAATAGAAGAACTATAAATTTAGAATAGACATGGATTTCAATTGGTATAAAAAATTCATCATTAACCACTTGTATTAACTGATCAAATGTATTTTATGATTCACACACTATATGCTTCATTTATTATTCTGCAATATTTTAAGTATGTTTAGTTGAGATCCCCCAAATATTATTACAAGGAAATTGAAATATCATTTTTAATTTATGAAATGGAGAATATATGTAAATAATTTACATGTATATCATTTACATAAGTGATATAATATATTGTTTACCACACTGATTATAGAATTCATAGGCTTATATGATTTATTATTGACATATTTTCTATTTATAAACTTTTCGAACTAAAAATATTTTATTAATTGGATTTTAATTAAATGGGGTTATTTAGATCATTAAAGGTTAAAATTAAAAAAAATATACCAAAAAAGTATAATCTTATATGATGTGATGATATGTGGTCCCCTGTTGGTAAAAATTCCAATGATTCAATAAATAAGTTATTGGGTAAACATAAGGTTTAATAGTTGAAAAATAGAACCAATAATTTATTATCCAAACATATTAAGGTATTTTTATAGAAATAACAACTTTTCATGACTGAGAATTTCAAATATAAAAAATATTAGAATCTTGGGTGTTGAATAAGATTAAATTTTAACCTAATTAAAAATTTCTATTATGAGAAAATAAAATTTATTCAAAGGGAGACTACTGTTGTCAAGATAGATGTTAAAGTCTTTTAATTTAAGGAACAAAATAAATGTTATCAATGTAAAATTGGATAGAAACAATTTAAAATATATTAATATATATAAAAATATAAAAATATATAATTTTAATGTTATAGATAATTAGATTAAAATAAAAATTCTCTAGTTGAGATCATTTAAAATCGGGATAATGTATTATGATGCTAATGTGTGAGTAGAGATAAATAGATACATCTATGGAATTATGTTGGAAATGGGGATTTAGTGTATAACTATATAGGGGTGTGAAAAAATATTTCATAAAATTTACCATTATTTAGTAAATAAAATTCTATATTAATGCTCAATGTTTTTTAATGAATTTGGGGATAAAACATGGTTCAATATTTCTAGTAGTATTTTCAATAAAATCCAATGGGAGAGGATATTTCATCTAGGAAGTTTCATGATGAGATTATCGATTATAGTAGATGAATTTTTTTAAAATGTATATGGATGATGTAAAATAAATGAAGTGAAAATATGACATGGTTTAATAACGCAAATTTGGTTAACTGTATTTTTTGAATAATTAATAAGATTTCATATCAAGGTACAAATGGAATCCATATTATAATATTTTTTATTGTTTTTTAAAAGTTGAGTTATACATGGATATAGATAATTCAATTTTAAATAATTTTCAAGATTAAATTTTAATTCCCTTCAGTAGTTGGAATAGAAATATTTTAATTTCAAGATGATGGATTTGTAGTGATAAAAATACTAATGTTGTGTTAATTTTTAAAATATGTTTTGAGGAAGATTTATGTTATGAATTTCAACCTAGAAGTGGTTATTATAATTATAATACATTCAGTAATTTATTGATGTTAAAATTATATTAAAATTAAATAACATGGTTATGAAAATAAATTTTCTATAAAGATTGTAGATAACTCCAAATAGAAAACACTATAATTATATATATGTTATTGTTTAATAGTTTTATATGAATGTATGAAGTAATAGAACTATAAAAAAGTGACACTAAAATTTTATGAAATTTATTGGATTTTGTTAATGATATTTAGATATTACTATATTGGAAATTCCATGAAGTTTTCCTAATATCCCTAACACTCACGGATGAGTCATAATATTTTCAATCATTCGAAAAATTGAAAAACAAATACCGTCATACTGAAACATAGGTATTTTTATGTATAAGTTATTTCACGAATTTAAAAAAAAATCAATCTTCTATTTAGAATGAAATATATTTCTCATATATATAGGTTTAAATATTAGATAATTTTGAAGAATTACAAGATCATTAAATTATCCAATCATATATTGAATTAAAAAAATTAATTCATATAATATGATTAACAATTCTACAAGTAAAACATTTTTATATAAATTATAAAGTTTAATATATTATTGATAATATAACTAGATGTGGATAAAAAGATTTCAGAATTTTTGGTAGGAATAAGAATATAATATTAAATAAAGATCATGATCAAGGGATGGATGAGACTTGTTGGAAGTTATTAGATTCTAAGGAAGATTTTTTGGGAGACTGACTCAATTGAAAATTTAAGGTGGAGAATGGGAATTCCATTATTAAAGGAGAATAAAAACATACAATTATAGTGGTTTAAATTTTATATTTGGACATACAATTAAATGAGGCACATTAATATGTTTCATTATATGAATAATATTATAATTTCATGATTTCAATGTGGAATTATTATTTAAAAATGAATATGACTTACATAATAATAACCACAAGTCCCCATATGTAATTTTATAACATTAAATGTACATAATATTGATAAATTTTAACATTGGTTTTACATTAAAAAGTCCATATGGAATTATGTGAAATCACTCTAGATTCTCAATGGATAATTGAACATTAATAAAAAATTACATTAGTAAATTTATCATTAAAATAATAACGATAAATCATCAATTGGATTGACATAAAATATAATAAATATCCATCATTAATGAACATTTATTAATATTTATACATTACCTAATTATTTGAGAATTGTATAAATTGATATAATATGAGTCATATGCATTTTTCATTTATTCAAATCATAAAACCTACAAATTAATTAATAATTTTACAATCTTATTTAAATATATCATTCAACAAAATATGATATTGTATTAGTTTTCAACATGAAATAAATACACAAATCTCGAAGCTAGACATGTAATTAAGCTTATATTAGTGAGATAAATATTAATATTAAAAATTACAAGAATTAATATACATAAAAATATTAAAATATAATATTACATAGCATAGAAACTATCACTCCATTAATAAAATTAATATAAAAATTAATATTCATTATATTTCATAATATAAATTTTTCTTGAATATTCTTTTAGATTATTAACTATATTTAGACTATTCTTTTAATGACATTTCATGACACATGAAAAGTAAATATTCTCATGATCAATGGTATACCAATGAGAAAAACTATATTAAGTAAATTTTACATTTAGATAATATTTAAATTATTAACATTAGTCTTAATCTTATTTAACATAAATTGGGATGATTAATCTTTCATTATGTCTATTCAATATTTAGAAATAATTTTCAAGACAAGTAATAATGATTTCATATTGTTTTAATGATATCATTTATAATAAAACACGATAATATATGAGGGAATGATGAGAGAATGAGATATTTATATATAATATTATACAAAATATTATTTTTGATGCTCAATATAACATTATTTGTTTTGAAAAACCAAACATTATAGTAGATTGTAGGTAAAATTTTCACTAAAAATCAAAAAAGAATAAATAAAATATTATTATGTAAATTTTACCACTATAAATCAGCCATTAAATTTGATACAATGAATAGTATTTACTATATTTTGAATTATAATATTTTTATATAGACATCAAATGTATTAATTAATGTTTTTCTAATTGGTGGAATTTTTTCCAAAATCTACTACACTATTCAAGAAATACCATTTCTAAAATATGATATTTATTATTTTTTGGATTTATAATAATCATTTGTATCCTATAAATTTATAATTCTTATTTTATCAAATAATTTCTAGTTTGGTATATTATTATCTGAAAATGTCATTAGGGTTCTTAAAAATACAATTCAAATAATGTTAATTTATTAAGGGATTGTGAATAATACATAATTTTATTAGAAAATGGATTTTATTGTAAGGTTTTAAAAATTTAGAATTATGATATTAATATGTTTTAAATGTTAACTATTTTAGTTTTATTTAAAATAATCTAGTAGTTTTTTAAAAAATCAATTTTATAATTGAATGTAGAATAAGAATAATTTATATTTAAAAAGGGAATTTTCCAATAAAAATAATTTCTTTATTCTAGTTTAATTTTATATGAAATTCCAAATATTAGGTTGTGTAAATTTTTAAAATTATTTTCTATATTTATATTCAATATGTGCATTTTTAGTAGATATGTACATTTTCATTATGAACATTTTGAATAGTAACAATCATAGTTTTTATTACTACATGAAAAGGAAAATACTACAATTTACGTAAGAAATTAAATATAATTAACTATTAAATAATGAAAAAACATAAATAAGTAATTTTATATGTGGATTTAATTATTTAGTTTTTTATTTTTTAAATTTTCCCAAAAACTATGGGCATATGATTGATACTTGTTTGGGATGGATTTTAATACTCAAATGCATGTACCTGAGCTCCAAGAGGGGACATTCACTACTATACACAAGGAACTGGAGAATAATATCCCCTATAATTTGTGGATTCAATAATCTAATCAATGATGAATACAAGAAATCCAAGGATGTTGAACAATAAGGATCAATCCACTTTCTTTTCATGGTTGTCATGCAAAAAGAGGAAAACACTACCTCTATGATGAAAATGGGAGGTATGTCAAAATGTTATGATGATCTAAAAAATATGTGGCTCATGGGTATGACAAGAAAGCCTAGGAACCCAAAAATTATAAAATATATTTGATAGATACAACCAATTAATTCATGCATCAAGGGAAATGTGGATGACTTTTCTTATGAAATTTTTTTGACCCTCGGGCGATGTAGTTGTGTTCAAAAAATATTATGGTTCTATCAAGGGATGTTTCTACCATTACATTGGAGTTAGAGTGGACCATAGATAATAATTATGATTTATTTTGTATAAAATCAGGAATTACATTCAATATAACTAGAGGTGTTTATTTATTGAGTCTAACTTGGAAATAGATTCCACAACATTTTAATAAAGAATAAGGAATGTTCCCTGGAAAATTTTTCCTCATTGGATTAAATGATTAAAGAATATCAATTTAATCAATCTAGGTATCACACATGAATATGGATAGGAATATAAAGTGGTTGATTCCCTATCAATGTAGGTGATCAAAAATATGAGCATTATGTGGTCCTCCAGGACTCCTAACTATTGTTCTTTAATAGTGAGTGGAATTTGGAAGGATTAACACATATGAGTATTTTTAATAATCTACTGTAACAATTGTCTTTCCTTTCTCCTTTTTTAATAATATTTTCATAGGACTATCTTTGACCAGATCCTAATATTTTGGGTGCTTATATTTCCTAGACATTTTTTCATTAAATAAAACAGTTTTTTAGAACATGAAAATAATTTTCTATGTTCTAAAAAACAATGTAATTAATAGTATCATAATTTATAGTAATTATATTTATTGGAATTAATTTTTATTAAAAATATTTAAAATAAAAAATATATATAAAATAATTACAAATTGGATAATATATGGTCAAACATTTCTTCACAAGTGTATTAATATGTCATTTAGAAGCATTTGTACATATAATAGTCACATTATATTCTAATATTTTGAGACATTCCTAGAGTTACACTTAACTATATTTTTATATATAAACTCGTATTCCAAATCCAAAAAAACATTGTTTTGTTAGATAAAACCCGAAAATAAACATTTCAATATTTTATCCTCTCAATCTATTGATATTTTTTTGGAAGAATAATTGTCATATGTATGATAATTCATAATGGAAATGATTTTTTCTAATGAAAATAAAGTGTTCTTATATTCATGTTGTAGTTTTATATCATCATACACAAATATCAATCCTTAATTAACTAATATTAAATAATAATTACAGTATATCCCATATGATGAGATATTGTTATGTATTTTAAATGACCGTAAATATATCTTCTACTACGAAAGGTAAAATAATTCATCATTCATGTTAATGACTTACAACCACATCATGACCAAATGTAATTAGTTTTCCATTGTTATTTTTATATAATTGATTATAATTATGGAATTAATGGTTATATATTATATTAATTACATATTAATCATTATAAATTGATAAAAAAAATTATATACCATTTTACATTTATATTAACTAGGAAACATTAATGTCCCTCACACGTACATGTGGATAACCACCTCTACGATGTGAGGTGATTCTTTTTTTCATCACCAAATCACATGAATGATATATATAAGTATATTTAATTAATTAAAATGATACATTTAAGATTATTTAAATTATATAATGATAAAATGATAAAAATAATTATCCAACAAGGATTAGTTAAAAATTTAATCAATACTCATTTACGTATGACTTACCACCTCAATGATAGTAACATATAATATTTTTCATTAAAATATTAATTTATTGTATTTAAAACTATAATGTTTGTATAAAAATGGAAATTATAACCTTTTCATTATTCTATATATCAAGTAGTGATGAAATTTTTACCATTTAGGAATTACTGGATAAATTTTGTACTTGTATGGAAAATATTGTCTAAACATTCGATTTGAACATAAATGATTATGTAATTATATATAACATTGAATTATGTAATAAAATAATAATGAAAATAAAAACAGTCCTTATATAACTAAATACCTACACATGATTACTATTTTGGAATATATATAACATACATTCCATGTTGGAGACACGATAAGGGTCATTCTATTAACAATCCTTTTTTAAGATCAACACTCATATTTTTTACAAATGATAAAAGGAGTGTATTACTTTTTATATAAATGACTTGAATTGGATATACTACCATCTATAAGACATACTATTTTGAAACATACATTACTTTATTATATTATATCATTCAATGAAAAAAATTTCTTCTATAAGTGCATGGTTTTGTAAAGATATGATATCAAAATTGTATGGAAATTGCACTCAATAATTATTAAAAGACATTTTATTCAATTAAAAATTTTATTTCTTTTTTCTATATAATTTTTTTAGATGTCGTTTTGAGAATAAAGGCCTTTTTTATATTCAATATTTTTTTAATATGGGTTTCAAATTTCATTTTAACGGTTATATAAAATGATTTATTCATGATACAAGATCATTGTATATGATAGAATCACTATCCTAAAACAAATTATATGAACATTTTATACACATGATACATTATTGGTGTTCCTAGTATATATTATATAATATGTGAGCCTTGTTAAGTATCTCGAATGGGTTATTATGTTTGGAGGGGATTATAATTATAATTTCTATTTTAATAATCATGGTAACTCTATGAATCATATTGAGGGTTATTTCAAGTATACCAATGAGGTTTATTCCTTGTGTAACCATGAAAAATATTCTATTTTTTGTAATGATGGATACTCTATGTTTCTATATGATATGAATGTGAATCCTAATGCTACATTTATGTATTATTTATTATTTTATTTTGGTTTAAATATTTATCTTGGATTAAAAATTATGTGTTATTTTCATATGAATTTTTTATTTCACCCTCTTAGTAAAAATTGATTATAAATTTAAAATTAAATAGGTTTTCACTATTATCACTAGATTACAAATTATATATTTTTTATATTTCCCTAACTCAAATATTTATTCTAATATAATATTTATAAAAAAATATATGTTTTATGGGGATGTAATTGAAAATAATGTTCCGAGATTCTTTTAGTGATTATTTTTCATGATAATAAATCATGTTTTGTATTAAAAGTTTAATATTGTGAAAAAAATAATATTTAGTAGAAGTGTTCTCATTACAATGTATGTGTTGTAATTTATTTGTTATTTACTAATTTTATAAATCATTATAGTGAAAATAACAGTTGGATTTCATGAATTTTAACACTATTTTAATGTCACTATAATTAGTATTACATAAGGTTGCATCATTATTGTTTATATCAGATGAGGGTTTTAAAATCAAACGATATTATAATTTTATCATGTGAGGTATTATTATGAGTTATTAATGTAACATCACAAGTAAGTAATGAATAATATATATTTTTATCTATGTATATTAATGAATTGGATAGTGTTTTAGAGGCTTAAAATGAAAATAAATCCAATCTTAAGCATGAAATACACTAATATTTGTAAAAGATTGTTTTACTGCCTTTTGATGACAAACCATTTTTAAATGTATCTTTTGACAATTATATAAGCTATGTTTGTCAAAATGAACTTATTCGTTGTGATTGGGACATCAAAATTTACTTTGTGTGAATTTTTTGTATTTTTCTGACAATGTTCATTTTTTAATGAATAGTGAAAAATACTGCATTTTGCATCAAAACTGCTTTTTAATCTTATTTATTTAAATGACTAGATTAACTTTTGAATTTATTTTAAAGTTAAATTAGAATATATTTTTACCATTTAATCCAATAGTGGTCATTGGAATTAATTTCACATTGAAATTTGACTTCAACTAGTGTCAATCTTTTGATATTTATTGTTTCATAAAAACACGCTATTTTCTATGACAGTGGAAATTATTTATTAAATTAATTAATGAAACTTATATGTTTTGAATTTTGTAAAATATAAAACAACTTTGAATTCAGAATATCAAATATAGCTTAGGGTGATGTTTTGGTATTTTTCGGAACAACTTCAATTTTTGATGAATAGTGGAACCACTAAGTGGTAGTTAAAGAAACTGATTTTTCGTTTAAATGAAACATTGCCACTTCTATGATATTATTTTCAAAAATCCGATATACATGGTTTTCATTAAGAAGTAAAATTTGGTTCAATGAGATTAAAATAATTTTTTGGTGAATAGTAACTTTTACGTTTTTAATCGCGATTAGTGGTAATTAGTGCAGTTTAAGGTAAAAATAATGTTTTAATAATATGAAATAACCTAGACACATTTCCACCCCTTATTTGATGTGTAATGGCAGTCCAATAAAATCCATGGGTCAACTTGGGGACCCCATGGAGCCACTTTGGTAGGAAAATGACATTAATATCATTTTATTTAATGTTAAAGAAAAAATGACACAAACATGAGTTATTTTAGTAAAAACATTTTTTCATGGGGTTATACAAGTAATATATTTGATTATAAATAGTCATTGGAAAGCTATAAATATTTCCTACATCATAGTATTTTTTGTATAATTTTTAGAATTAAAATAAATTAAATAATTTATGACATCATGATGATCCAGCGTTTACCTCATTAATAAAGGATTTAAATAAAATGAACTGATATGGTAAAATCAATGACCTACACATGTAAAAAACCTATGGGATGGGTTTATTTATAAACCTTATCACCTTAACCTCGAATTATATCAATGTGGGATCTTTTGAATCCGAAACTCATTTTAAAATAAAGTAACATTTCTTTACTTTCCATGAGTGCCCCTACTCTCCTCTTATAAAAGTCCCCCACCTCTTCCTCCATACCCACACTTCCAAAGACTTTGGCTCGGCCAATGCCTGCCCAGTTTGTCTCTACACATCCCTCTCTTACTCCTTCAATCCTCACTTTGGGCAGAAGTCTTCCCAAGGAAGCCTTTGAGCTCAAACCAAAGGGAGTTACCCGATTTTAAGGTAATGTCTTCAATTGAGTCCTTTTGTTTTATTTTGCTTCTCCAACACCCTAAACACTTTTTATTGGTTTATTTTGTAATAAAAACAGTATATTATATATACTATGATGTTTTTATAATAATTATTCGAGCTACACTTACACACACCTACAACTAATCGTTAAAGAACATACTGTTTCCGTGGATGAAGAATTTCTGCCTCCCGAAACGATGATTGTTCAACATTATTTTAACACCTTAAAAGGTGGCCATTATGATGACACTATATTTATATATGATATATAATATGTTTATGTTTTCCTTTAGATTCTTTATTTTTCATTTTGGGCATACCTTTATGGTTTCCATTATGGGTAAATGTGATATCTTCATTTAAGGAAGTGCGGACTACCGCCCTTCAATGTGATTTGATTCGTTAATACCATATATGGGATGTGTAAAGGATGGAGTTATGATATTATATATGATATTACACTAGAATAATAATATACTTTTATATCATTATGATTCTATTCTATAAAATACGAAATAGAAATGAAAGTAGCGTTCATGCGTACGTACGGCTTACCGTCTCCATGAAGGGTGCATTTCATTTCTTACCTCTAAATGATTATGTAATATTATAAATGCGTGTATATACTGGATATATATGATATATATGACATATATATCATGATTATAATTCTTGATATAATGGATACACGAACAACTTGTAATTATAAAGAGTATATTTTGACTCAAGTACCAATGATCGTTAAAACGACCGTTATTATCTTAAATAATTACATAATGTTCATAACATGGTAATAAGTGTTATAAAATGAATAATGAACTTGAAAAAGGTTCTTAAGAAAGTAGAAATTATCTGAAGTTTTTTATTCAGGATATTAAAGAACGATCGATTCAAGTCGGACCCGAGGTATGGGACTTCGTCTCAATCTTCTTTCATTGAGGAATATTTTATTTTATACACAACCATCTATTATACGGTGTATAAACCCCTTTGACTTTTACGTTTATCCAAAAAAAATCTTTTTTATACGAAACTTTTTACAAAACGAATAAAGGGAATGTTTTTGTCGTATGTATGCGGCGACAACGACTTCTCCGCCACCGTGACCATTATTTGAGTTTCGGCTTCCTCTACAAGCCATACCTTTTATTCAAAAGAAAAATAAATACCACGTTTTACTTTTATTTTGTTTTGGTATTTAAAATGGTTTTCATATTTTTTTTATATCAATGTGTTGTATTGATATCTTGTGATTGAAAGGTGGAAATGTTATGTTTCCTTTATGCATGTTTTATGTGATACGATTATGTTGAGGATCATGGGAATTATTATGAAGACTAGTGGTTCCGTGATAAACTAAGGGCAAGTGAGCCCGATATAGCTCTCCAATGCATTGGGTAACGTGAAGGAGTGAAACGTTAAGGTTTCGCCGAAGATATTTAGGGAATATATTATGATGGGAATTCCAAACGTAACCAAGAGGGTTTCTCCCTACGTATGAATTTTATGAATGCCTCAAGTTAACTTTATGTCTTATGATTTCTATGATTTATTCATGATTTGATGATGTATGTTAAAGTGATTATGTTTTATGGGTAAAGTATGATTTCATTCTTATGTATATATGAACTTATGTTTCCTTTCCATATTTTTATAACCCATACTGAGATTTTTATGCTCATACCAAGTTTTTTTGAAATGTTTTTCAAAGGTCAAGGGAAATGTACATGATATGATGATAGTGTAAAAAAAGTATCAAGAATGAATCCATGTTTTATTTTAAGTATGTTTCCATTGATGGGAAAAATGAATATTAACTTTATGTAACCACTGTGTTTATACTTGGATTGTAATGCAAGTTTTATGTTCTAATTATCTAAAACTATAAACCTGAAAAGATCTTCAATTTGTAATCTTGTAATAACTCAAGATTATGTAAGGTTTAAGGCTGGGGCCTTATAGTTGGTATCAGAGGTCAGTTTAGATAACTTTTGGAGTTAGAATTATATTAAATGATTATCCTAAAATATTTTTTTGAAATGATATAGAATTTGAAGATTACCATGCTGCTTCATCTAAGACATGTTTGTTTAGAATGGTTTTCCGCAGAGGAAACATGGAAACAGTGTTAGGAAGGCATACAGAAGGAAATAACCTTCCTAATCCACATCCTAAGATTGTTGGAATTGGAACTGAACAGTTTGTTGCAGTAATGACACAGTTGACTCAAGAAATAAATGGTGGTGGTATCCATGCATGAGATCAGCCAGATCAACCGCAGTGGAACATGTCAACTGTGGAAAATTTCATGAGGCAACATCCGCCATCATTCAGAGTATCATCTCATCTTGTTCTAGATGAAGTGTGGATTAAAGCAGTAGAGAATATTTTTGATGTCATTTGGTATTCAGACAATCAAAAGGTTAGTCTTGCTATTTACCATTTAGAGGGTGAAGCAGATTAGTGGTGGTCGATGGTTAAAATATCAGGGACGCTGATGAGATTGATGCTCTCGACTAGGATGAATTCAATGGTATGATTCTTGAAAAGTATTTTCCTAAGGCTGTTTGACTTAGGATGTAAAAACAATTCTTGGAATTGAGGCAAGAGGATGACTCAGTGGCTGCCTATGAAGAGAGGTTCACTCGATTTTCAAGGTATGCTCCAAATTTTATCCGAGACCTTGATAGTAAAATCAATCATTTTTACTCAGGATTAATGCCAAAATATTTAATGTAATTGGCTTCTCGTGAGTTAAAAAGTTATGAAAATCTTGTTTGATGTGCTAAGAAGGTGGAAATGGAGTTTGCTGATGATCAAGTGTTCTATAACAACCAACAGAATAAGAGACCGAGGTTGCAGGAGAAAGGGAAGAATTCTTCCAAAAAGTCTGATGGTAAGAAATCTATGTTTCCAGTTTGTTATAAATATGGTAAAAGGCATGATGGGGAATGTCTTCTGAATTATGGAAGGTGTTACTGATGTGGTAATATGGGACATAAGGCTCGTGATTGAACTGAAAAAGATCAGAGTGATGGTAAGACCAAATTTAATTTACAGTTAGTGAAATGTTTTAAGTGCATTGAGATTGGTCACTATACAAACTAGTGTCTGACAAAGAGTTTGAGTGATGGGAAGTAGTTAGACTACATTCATAAATAGGTGTTGCAATCCTTTTCAACTACTTCTGTAGATGTCAGGCCATCAAATGAAGTTGTATCATGTACCTTGTTTGTCATTCCAGATTATGCCAGTGTGTTGTTTGATTCGAGGTCTACACATTCTTTCATCTCTGAAAACATTTATAGTAAAATGGGAATACCATCTCAATAAATGAGTCCTGGACTTTTGGTAAAAACACCTGGGGGAAATGATGAGGAAAAATGAATTTATAAGAATCTTCCTATACTCATCTGTGGAAAGAACCTAATTTCAAACCTTATTGTTCAACCTCTAGTATAGTTTGATGTTATCCTGAGTACTGATTGGATCTCTATTTACCATGCTAAGATTGACTGTAGAGGTAAAGAAATTTATTTTCAGATAGAGTTTCAGTTTTTGTACAAGAATGAACCCTTACTATTGATAACATATCAAGAGGCTGAGAAACCTGTATAAGATGGAAATGAATGTTACCGTGAACACATCGTTGAAAATAAAGGAACTGTTCAGATTAATGTTGTGCCAGTGGTAAATGAGTATCCTGGTGTTTTTCCTGATGAGTTTCCTGGAATAATACCAGATTAGGATGTTGAGTTTACTATTGACTTAGTTCCTGATGCTAAGCCAATTTCAAAACCCCCTTATTGAATGGCTCAAATTGAACATTTAGAGTAGAAGGAGCAGTTGCAAGATTTATTAGTGAAAGGATTCATTCGACCTAGCACGTCACCATGGGGTGATCCTGTTTTATTTATTAAAAAGAAATATGGTTCTATGAGACATTTCATTGATTATAGAGCCTTTAATAACATCACTGTTATGAAAAAATATCATTTTCCTCATATCTATGATTTGTTTGATCAGCTCTAGGGAGATCAGTTTTTTTCAAAGATTGACCTAAGATCGGGGTACCATTAGTTGAAGTTAAAGGAAGCAGATATTCCAAAAACTGTGTTTCGTACAAGATATGGCCATTATAAATTTGTAGTAATTCCTTTTGGGCTAACCAATGCACATGCTGTATTCATGGACTTTATGAATATAATTTTCCATGAGTTCTTGGATAAGTTAGTGGTTGTTTTAATTTATGATATTTTTGTGTTTTCTAAAAGTAATGAAGAGCATGAAAGACATTTAAGGGTTATTTTGAAAACCTTAAATGAAAAGAAATTGTATTGTAAATTCAGCAAGTGTGAGTTTTGGTTGCAACAAATTTCTTTCCTTGGTCATATTGTTTCTAAAGATGGGATAACTGTTGATCCTGCAAAAACAATGGTTGTTGAAGAATGACCATGACCCAAAAATGTTACTGAGATTCATAGTTTCCTTGGATTGTAAGGCTATTAACGACGGTTTGTTAGAAATTTTTCATGGTTATCTAGTCCAATGACTAAGCTAACTCGGAAGGGTGTTAAGTTTATCTGGACAAAAGAATTTGATGACTGTTTTTAGGAATTGAAAAGAAGATTGGTGAACGCTCCAGTTTTGGAACTTCCTTAGAGGAATGGTGAGTTTGTTATATACAATGATGCTTCATTGAAAGGACGTGGTTGCGTCCTAATGCATAATAATCAGGTAATTGCTTATGATTCACGACAGTTGAAAACTCATGAGGTAAATTACCCTAATCATGATTTGGAATTAGCTACTGTTTTTTTTTGCTTTAAAAATTTAGAGGAATCATTTGTATAGAGTAAAGTGTGAAATATATACTGATCACAAAAATTTAAAGTATATATTCACTAAGAAATAATTGAACATGAGACAAAGTAGATGGCTATAATTAATCAAGGATTATGATTATACAATTCATTACCATCCGGAAAAAAAAAGTGGATGATCCTTTGATTCGAAAAAGTAGTGCTTCATTATCAACGTTGCATTTGGAACGTGATCCTTTGGTTAAGGATTTGATGAACATTGGCATAGAAGTTGTTGGTGCAGGATGTCATTCTGTTTTATTTCAGGTATTAGTGAAATCTTCTCTATCAGACAGAATCAAGCAAGCACAGAAGCAAGACATTGAGTTGCAGAAAAAGGTAGAGCTGGTTCAGAAAGGTAAGTTGCATGAATTCAACATTGATTGTGATTGTGTTTTGAGATTTGGGAAGAGATTGTGTGTGCCTTGTGATTCACAGTTGAAGAGAGAGTTATTATGTGAAGCTCATAATTTTCCGTTTTCAGTTCATCCAGGCAGTACTAAGATGTATAGAGATATTCGAGAGTTTTACTGGTGGGATGGAATGAAAAGAGATATTGCTGATTTTACTGTGAAGTGTTTGACTTGTCAGCAGTTTAAAGAATAGTGGCAGTTATCGAAAGGGATTTTTCAGCCTTTACCCATGCCAGAGTGGAAATGGGAGAATATATCCATGGACGTTTTTGTGGGATTACCGAAGACATCTCGAGGTAATAATGCAATCTGGGTAATTGTTGATTGCTTGACTAAATCAGCTCATTGCCATCCTATTCGAGATACCTTCTCTCTAGATCAACTTTCTCGATTGTACCTTAAAGATATAGTAAGGTTGCATGGAGTTCCTCTATCCATTGTATCCGATCTTGATCCGAGGTTTACTTCTAACTTTTGGAAGGGCCTTCAAAAGTCATTGGGTACTGGATTAAATTTTAGTGCATCTTTTCATCCTCAATCAGATGGGCAGTCAGAACGAACAATTCAGACCTTGGAGGATATGCTACGAGCATGTTTGATGGATTATCAGGGAATTTAGGACCAACATATTTCTTTGGTTGAGTTTTCATAATATAACATTTTTCATTCCAGTATACAGATGGCACCATTTTAGGAATTATATGGGAAGCGGTGTCGAACTCCAGCTTTCTGGGATGAAGTGGGTGAAAGGAAGTTGATGGGACCAGAATTGGTAGAAGTGATGGGAAAAAAAGTTCAGTTGATTCAGAAACACATAAGAACCTCTCAGAGTAGGCAGAAGAGTTATGCAGACAATAGGAGGAAGGATCTATCTTTTAAGGTAGGTGATCATGTTTTTCTCAAGGTTTCTCCATGGAAAAGTGTGATGCGATTTGGTAAGAATGGAAAGCTAAGTCCAAGGTTCATTGGACCATATTAAATTATGGAGAAAGTTGGATCAGTTGCTTACCGAGTGGATTTACCTCCGAGTTTATCTCAGGTACACAATTTTTTTCATGTTTTGATGTTAAGAAACTATATTCCAGATCCATCTCATGTTTTGAGTCCAGAGGTAGTTTAGCTGGAAGAGAACCAATCTTATGAGGAACAACCGGTCCAGATTCTTGACCACAGGGAGCAAGTGTTATGGAATAAGGTGATTAATCAGGTAATGGTTTTGTGGGAAAACCACATGATTGAAGAGGCAACATGGGAATCTGAAAATGCAATGAGGGATAAGTAACCCCATTTATTTGATAAGTAAATAAATTACATGGACGCAATTTTCTAAAGGGGGGAAGTATGTAACATCCCAAGTAAGTAATGAATAATATATATTTTTATCTATGTCTATTAATGAATTGGAAAGTGTTTTAGAGGCTTAAAATGAAAATAAATCCAATCTTAAGCATGGAATACACTAATATTTGTAAAAGATTATTTTACTACTTTTTGATGGAAAACCATTTTTAAATCTATCTTTTGACAATTATATAATCTAGTTTTGTCAAAATAAACTTATTATTTATGATTGGGACATCAAAATTTACTTTGTGTGAATTTTTGGTATTTTTCTGACAATGTTCAATTTTTAATGAATAGTGAAAAATACTGCATTTTACATCAAAACTGCTTGTTAATCTAATTTATTTATATGATTATATTATCTTTAAAATTTGTTTTAAAGTTTAATTAGAATATATTTTTACCATTTAATCCAATAGGGGTCATTGTAATTAATTTCACTTTGAAATTGGACTTAAACAAGTGTCAATCTTTTGATACTTATTGTTTCATAAAAATACGTTATTTGATCTGACAGCGGGAATTAATTATTAAATTAATTAATGAAACTTATATGTTTTGAATTTTGTAAAATAGAAAACATTTTTGAATTCAGAATATCAAATATAGCTTAGGTTGATGTTTTGGTATTTTTCTAAAAAAATTCAATTTTTTATGAATAGTGGAACCACTAAGTGGTAGTTAAAGAAACTTATTTTTGGTTTAAATGAAACATTGCCACTTCTATGATTTGATTTTAAAAAAATCTGACATACGTGGTTGTCATTAAAAAGTAAAATGTGGTTCAATGAGATTAAAATAATTTTTTGGTGAATAGTAACTTTTATGTTTTTAATCGCGATTAGTGGTAATTACTGTAGTTTAAGGTAAAAATAATGTTTTAATAATATGAAATGACCTAGAAACTTGTCTTACCCTTATTGGATATGTCATGGACGACCAAGAAAATCCATGGGTCAACATGGGGACCCCATGGATCTACTTTGGAAGGAAAATGACATTAATATCTTTTTATTTAGTGTTAAAGTAAAAATGACACAAACATGAGTTATTTTACTAAAAAAAATTTACATGGGGTTATACAAGTAAGATATTTGATTATAAATATTAATTTGAAAGCTAAATATATTTCCTACATCATGGTATATTTTTTTAAAATTTTTAGAGTTTAAATAAATTAAATAATTTATGTCATCATGATGATGCAGCGATTACCTAATTAATAAAGGATTTAAATAATATGAAATGATAATGTAAATTCTATGACCTACAGATGTCCAAAACCTATTTTATGTTTGTATTTCGAACCCTTATCACCTTAAACTTGAATTATATCAATGTGGGACCTTTTGAATCCGAAACTCATTTTAAAATAAAGTAACATTTCTTTACATTCCAAGAGTGCCCCTCCTCTCCTCTTATAGAAGGCCCCCACCTCTACCTCCTTACCCACACTTACAAAGCCTTTGGCTCGGCCAAACCCTGACAATTTTGTCGCTCCACATCCCTATATTTCTCCTTGAAGCCTCACATTGGGAAGAAGTCTTACCAAGGAAGCCTTTGAGCTCAAACCAAAGGGAGTTACCCGATTTTATGGTAATGTTTTCACTTGAGTCCTTTTGTTTTATTTTGCTTCTCCAACCCCCTAAAATCATTTTATTCATTTATTTTGTAACAAAAAAAAGTATCATCCATATACTTGGATGTTTTTATAAAAATTATTCGAGCTAAACTTACACACACCTACATTTAATGGTTAAAGAACATACTGTTTCTGTGGATGGGGAATTTCTACCTCCCGAAACGATGATTGTTCAACATTCTTTTAACACCGTCAAAGGTGGACATTAAGATGACACTATATTTATATTTTATATATAATATTTTTATGTTTTCCTTAATTTTCTGTATTTTTCATTTTGGTCATACCTTTATGGTTTCCATTATGGGTAAACGCGATATCTTCATTTAAGGAAGTGCGGACTACCGCCCCCTCAAAGTGATTTGATTCGTTAATACCATATATGGGACGTATAAAGGATGGAGTTATGATATTATATATGATATTACACTATAATTATAATATACATTTATATAATTATGATTCCATTCTATAAAATACTAAATAGAAATGAAAGTAGCATTCATGCGTACGTACGTCTTTCCGTCTCCATGAACGGTGCATTTCAGTTCTTACCTCTAAATGATTATGTAATATTATAAATGCATGTATATACTGTATATATATGATATATATGATATATTCATCATTATTATAACTATGGATATAATGGACACATGAACAACTTGTAATTATAAAGTGCATATTTTGACTCAAGTACCAATGATCGTTAAAATGACCGTTATTAACATAAATAACTACATAATGTTCATAACATGGTAATAAGTGATATAAAAGGAATAATGAACTTGATATAGGTTCTTAAGAAAGTAGAAATTAAATCAAGTTTATTATTCAGGACATTAATGAACGATTGATTCATGTCGGACCCGAGGTATGGGACTTCGTCTCAATCTCCTTTCATTGAGGAATATTTTATTTTATACACAACCTTATTTTATACGGTGTATAAACCCCTTTTAATTTTACATTTATCCAAAAGGAACCTTTTTTATACTAAGCGTTTTAAAAAACGACAAAAGGGAATGTTTTTGTCGTACGTATGCAGCGACTACGACTTCTCCACCGCCGTGACCATTATTTGAGTTTCAGATTCCTCTACAAGCCATACCTTTTATTTAAAAGAAAAAATAAATACCATGTTTTACATTTATTTTGTTTTTGTATTTAAATTGGTTTTCATAATGTCATTATATCAATGTGTTTTATTGATATCTTGTGATTGAATTGTGGAAATGTTATGTTTCTTTTATGCAAGTTTTATGTGATACGATTATGTTGAGGTTCATGGGAATTATAATGAAGACGGGTGGTTATGTGATAAAATAAGGGCGGGTGAGCCCGATATAGCTCTCCAATGCATTGGGTAACGCGACGGAGTGAAACGTTAAGGTTTATCCGATGAGATTTAGGGAATATAGTGTGATGGGTATTCCAAACTTAACCAAGATGGTTACTCCCTACGTAAAAATGTTATGAATGCCTCAAGTTACCTTTATGTATTATGATTTCTATGATTTATTCATGATTTGATGAGGTATGTTAAAGTGCTTATGTTTCATGGGTAAAGTATGATTTTATTCTTATGTATATATGAACTTATGTTTCCTTTCCATATTTATATAACCCATATTGAGCTTTTTATGCTCATCCCAAGTTTTTTTGAAATGTTTTTCTTAGGTCAAGGGAAAGGTAAATGATATGATGATAGTGTCAAGGAAGTGTCAAGAATGAATCCATGTTTTATTTTAAATATATTTCCATTTATGGAAAAATTAATTCTATCTTTATGTAACCACTTTGTTTATACGTGATATGTAATTCAAGTTTTATGTTCTAATTCTCTAAAACTCTTAACCTGAAAAGATCCTCAATGTGTAATCCTGTAATAACTCAAGATTAAGTAAGGTTTAAGGCTGGGGCCTTATAATTAATATCATAATATGTTTATAATTTTATTCAATAATCATATTATAATCCACTTTCATTTTTAAATTGTTTAATATTTATGGTGACTAAGTTTATTTTTTGAAAATTTTAATTCTGAGGTAATTATGGGGAAATTATTTTTCGTATAAAAAACTATAATCAACATGACTAGTTTTTTGGTTAGAAAGTTTCATTATTAATTAATATATTAAAATTGTTTTTATAATTTTATCATATATCTTATAATACTATAGGGATTTTATTAATAAATTTTTAGAAAATGGGAAAAACATGTATTGGGCGGTAATCTTTCACATTTGGGAAGACTATGTGGTTTGAACTCATAAACTGAAGTCTAACAAGAGTGAATCACCTACAACTGGCCTTCATGAATTCATTGTTATGAAAAAATTCTATTTTTACACAAATAATTTTATTTATAGTGTGTATGTTTATTTTGGTAACCTATTTCTTTATAATAGATAAACATGGAATTTGAAAATTGTTTTTTGATATATGATTAATGTAATTTCTGAAGATTTTCACTATTTTCAAAACTATATATGAATATGGTAAACAGAATCCCATTTGATTTAATTTTAAAAATATAGAATAAAATATTTTATATTTGAAAATATGTGTTTCCTATAGATTTATAGTGATTCAGATTATGAAATGAAATAATTAATATATATTTGGGGTTATGTGACATAGGAAATTACATTTTTGGTATAATATAATTAAATCTATTGGTATTATTTGGAGAAAAATGTTATAATTTATCTTGGATGAATATGTGATAAAATAATTATAAAATTTTAGTTTCAATCATAGTTTATAGTTGTTTATATGTATTTTAGTGATATTGATTTATTAAATTATCAATATTGATCTTTGGATATGAATATTTATTTTTTGAGATTAATGTTTATTTTTATCATATAATTCTTTATGAAATTTAAAAAAAATCTTATATTATATTATCCATTTTGGTTTAGGTAAATTCCTATTTATTAGAGGAATATATAGTTATTATTTCAAGGATTTTTTTTAAAATTAGATATTTATTTTGATGAATAAGGTATTAAGAATTCATCTTGAAAATTATTAATTTGAATAATAGCATTATATTTTATTTTAAATTTAATAATGAATGAAATTATACCTAATATGTTATTATATATCTTTATTTTTATTATTATATATGGGAAAAAATTTCCGAAAATCTTTGAAATGATTCGTGAATTAATGTGTTTATTCGCTTAATTTTCTAAACAGAAAATCAATGTCCATTTAACAAACCACATATGTATGGTTTTGTGATGACATAATTTCTCCACACAATTTTCAATATAACTAAATATTTGTCTGGGGGAGTTATTGTTCTATTCTATATTCATGTTATAACTTCCCATTTATGTTATTCCACATCAAAACTTTCAATATATTTCTATAGATGTACATTGTTATTATATTTTCTCTATTTTGAAGAGGAATCCTATTAAATAATTTTAATTATGTGTGATATCAAGAATGATATTCTAAAATTTTAATCACTTTGTTACCGATCCCATGTTCATATTGAGAGATCAAAATTACATAGAGGGTAGAGGGAATGTAACATCCATTATTTTGAAAACAAAAACGCATTGAACAATATCGTCTAACACACACAACAATGCGCATAAAAGAAAAATAATATAATATTTTTTTATGTTGATCATGTTATTCTTATCAATATATTTTTGGGAATGAATATTAATAAAATAACTACGAAAAATATAATGGTATTAATAATTTCATACATAATATTTAGTTATTTGTAAAATATTATGATATTTTTAGTAAAATAATTTTATTAAGAAAAACATTTTCTTTGAATATTTGTTTTCTTTTTAGGAATCATTATTATAATAAATATATTTGAATTTTTTAAATAATATAAGTTTTTTAAAAAAATTATATTTTATTCTTAATTTAAAAATCATCAATGGAAGATTTTTTCTTATATTTCGTGAATAAAATTATGTTTCCAGTAATAATGAAAAATATATAATTTTATTCAAAACCATATTTTGTATTAATGTTTTTACAAGGTAAAACAATATTTATAATTAGTTATAATTTTTTTAATTTATTCATATTCTATATAAACCAAATTATTGTTTTTAAATTTGATATTTTACTTTAATTTTCTATAAAAAATTATATTTTAAAAATTATATGTTTTTTAAAATGTAATTGTCATTATGTTTTTCCATATTTTTTAAAAAATTAAAAACATTATATGTTATATATTTTGATAAATTTATTCAATGTTAGGAAGAATTTGTTTCCTAATTTATAAGATATATTCCATTTATTTTTTGGAAATATGAATTCAAACCTATATAATATTTATTATCAAGGTAAAGGGTAATGCAGGACAATTTAGACAATAATGAACTGTTAAGTACTATTCCATGACTAAGAATATTATATTAATCATATTGGATGATTACAAATCATAAATAATCATCCAAGGAACTAATTAATTACCTTTTTGGGTGACATTGATGAGATTGCGGCCATTATAGTATATTATTTATTGAAATTTAGAAAATATCATGCTCTACTTTCTATTAGGTGTATAGTTTTCAACAATGATTACTCTAGTATATATGTTTGTGTATTAAAATAATTTATTAATTTTGAATATTTATCTTAATCATTTTTTTTAATTTATTGGCATGCTATAATTAAAATAAATTCTTGCTCAACAGTAATGTATTAATTATTCAATTAATGATAAAATAATGATAATGATATTATCAGTATGAATGATATTATAGTTTGAGAAAATTAAGGTTATCCATGAAATATATATATTAACATTATATGTTTTTTATATATTAAAATTGTTTCTTTATTTTTTATTTGTGTATAAAATTTCCATGTAATGAACAATATCAAAATTATAAACAATGATATTTTATGGGATTAATATTTCATTAAATTATCTCAAAATAATAAAAATATAAAATAATAACAAAAGGGATAATATATGATCAATAAATAAATACTAGGATCATTTATTTTCCATTTTGAAGAACATGTCTTTGGAATACTCTAAATATATTTTAATATTTTTTTAAATATGAAGTACACCCCTCCCCACTCTTACATAATGGAACCTCTTATTCTTAGTCCATATAACTAAACAATTATGTTCGGTCATTTAATATGAAGAAAAATTCATTCTTAGAATCCATCTCATAATTTTAGTGTTCTTCGGTTAGGCATAATACAAAACTTATAAGTCATAAGGCATTACGAAATGGAAATTTTCAAAGGGAATGGTAAAGTATTTTATCATTATGTTTATTTCTTGTTTCTCCATAAACATACATAAAAACATTTTAAACCATTATAAAATACTATCTCAATTACATTGCATATATTTATATGATATTATTCTATCTTCTTGACCTATATATATCTCCAATAAAATTAAATTTCCAAATAATTCACGATTCGGGTTTACGGCGGACTACCACATAACGAACCCATATTATGTTTTTCCATCATTGTCCTGTTATTATATATTATAAAAATTGAATTATATTTTATATATTTCTACAATGAAATATATATCACTATAAATGTATGATATATAATTTACAACCCTACATATTTGTTCTTTAAAATTTATAATGTAGATGGGGCATAAGTGTTTACTACCACCTCCATGAAGTGATGTGATTCATTTTTCATCCACATATCATGTGGATTATATATATATACATTTAAATAATTAATATTATTATTATTATATTCTTGTCACTCTATAAAAATTAATTTATAATTACCTTCATTCCATAATGATTATTAAAAAATGAACGTGTTACTCATTAATATGGACGAACTACCATCAAAAAGATTATAATATTGTATATTTGTCATAAACAATATATGTGGATTAATTTAAAATTATAATTGATGTATAAAATTAATAATTATTTAATGATTATTTTTCTAAACAATATGGAATGACAGAAGTTTTACCATAGTCAACATACTAATGTCATTCAGAATAATATAGAATATTTACAACAAACATAATTTGTGATTTTAAATTAATATTTAATTTTATATAAAAATAAAACAAGTGATATAAAAATAATATTGATAATGAAGAAAGGTACAAAATCAACTAAATAATAAAATATTTTTTTTATTTTTTCTGATGATAACGAATGCAACTGATTTCTTGTACTCATATTAAGGGACACTTGTCAAAATATTATCATTTTTTCTTAAAATATAATGGTTTTTACATTGGTTATATATAATATATTTTTCAATAATTATGTAATAAAAAATTTCTGACTATTATGATTCCTAAATGTATTTTAACTTACATTACCACATTATGTGGTTATTTAGATGAAAT
Source organism: Viscum album (assembly GCA_963277665.1). Lineage (NCBI taxonomy): Eukaryota > Viridiplantae > Streptophyta > Magnoliopsida > Santalales > Viscaceae > Viscum > Viscum album. The sequence goes on along the minus strand of OY728152.1, from coordinate 272,048,040 downwards.
AATATTCCATTGAATGCACATATATTTCAAAATTATTGATTTAAATGGAATGGTTATCTTATTGAATAGTTTTTTTATAATTTAATAAAATAAAATAAATATTTCATTCAATATTATTATAATAATATTTAATTTTTTTTAATGGATGAGTATTTTAGATATCTGAATATTTTTGATACGTTTTTAATCTGTTTTTCAATGGTTCTATAAGATTTTTTATTCATGGTACTTGAACATTATATATGAGAAATGTTATAGGTTTATATAGTATATATATAGGTTTTATCCCCATTATAGACCATTGGAGATCCATATTTTTCTTATAGGAAGGGAGATCCCCATAATACCTCTCTAATAAAATATGTATTTGGAATGATCATGGCGACATTTAATTGATGTGTGAGTCTCATGAATTCTCAATATATAACTATAAGGGATATAACATGTATAATGGTGAGGGTTAATACATGTGTAATCATGATGTTTTATCTAGTTATAGTTGTTATTGTTACATCATGAGATTATATGATATGGAATTGCTCCCATAAGTTACCTATTTGATTTATGTGTTGTTTCTAGTTGTTAATAATGTTTTTCATTGAGAAAAAAATATTGTGTAATTTTAATATTTACTGATTTATTTTATATTCTCAAAGATAATTGATGATTAATATAAAAATTGCAAGGTTTTTCATGATTTTAATAGTCCTAATTTATTTGTCTTTTTTATGTCTATTAAATTTTTTTTATTCCATTTCTAGATTTTTAAAACGTTTTCCACGGTGTGTAACACCATGAAATTTTAATAGAAGAAAATTATTTTTGATAGTATATTTGACTAACAAAACAAACCTTTTAATATAATGTAACACTTAATGTAATTATGAAATATTTATTTTATTTAGTTTAATTAGTTAAATTGATTGAGGAATATGAAACAATAATATTTTTAATGCATATATAGTGGAAGACACTGAATATCGAGCATAAAAAACATGCAAAATATATAACCAAGATAACCTATAAAATAAAATTTTAGGGTATTAATAGTATAATATATATATCCATCTCAATATAAATTATAAATATATTATTATAAATTAATCAATTTTTTATAGATATTTTGTTTTAAATTATTTTTCTTAAAAAATGATTTTTATATATTTTTGGATAGAAATGATATAACTAATTTCTTGTGGATTTTAAAAATTTTCATTGTTAGAATTTATTTCCTTTTTGAAAGACCCGTATTAATATTATTAGAGCTTATGTTTTTCAAAATTTCTGAGAATATTCTTTTGCAGATAAATAGTGAAAATGACTGAATATTAATTGAACTGTTCTTTCTCATTTAAATTATTTATAATATGGAAACATTTTTTCATTATTTTGGAAGATAAATTTGATCAATTATATATATATATATATTAAATTTCTTTCTTTAAATGGATAAAGATTCATATTTAAAATTTCTAAAAAAAATACAGCGAAATAGTGACCATTTCCTAATTAAGATCCTACTTTTGTGTTCTGTCTGTGGGATTAATTTTAATTTAAATTCATGAACTTATTGTAATTGAATTATTAAAAATGGTTTCTATATTTTTAATTATGATAATTTTTTTATCTTAAGGGGTGTATTTAATTTTTCAGCATATTTATTAGTGAAAACAATTAAATCCTAATTCATGTGATTAATGTTAAAATGAGTTTATTAGGGGTTAATCAAAAATGATTATTGCTAAAACTTCCTAACAAATATTCCAAAACATATTCCATGGAGATATTTAATTTATAAACTCTTATGTATAGACTTATATATTTTCTCATACTCATTTCAATTAATTTAAATTATATAATAATTTGACTAATCAATTAGTCAAAAAGTCACATAATTGTTTTTTAATTTAAATTATGTGTGTACATGTGGAAAAAAGATGTGAGTATATATATATGGTCATTATAAGTATATTGGAATTAATTATTTTTAGGGTAATTGATTTATTTTTGATAACCATATAATTACATTCATTTCATATGTATCACAGAAGGAGTAAAAAATTATTTACTTTAAAAATAATATAAATTATATTTTATTTAATGATTTTAAATTTCAAAAAATCTTATTTTATTCCAATTCATTGGAAAATGTTTGAAAATATATACTATGGTCCATTAATGGATGAATATTCAATTTATAATGACTTTTTTTTACAAATAGATCATAAATTAGTTATTACCATGGTTATGGCTAAAGGGATTTTCTTCATGAAACACGAGCATGTAGTAAAATTAATTTTCAATACACCTATTATTATTATTAATGTATAAGTTTTATAATTTATCTTTTATTAGGGGGCCTAATTAACTAATATGTCTCAAATTAAATCAATTATATATTTGAAATTACATAGGGTAATAATGGAATTTAGCATATTTAAAATAAAAAATGGCAATGGTAAGGATACATATAGCTAAGGAACAACATATTCTAAAAGGAGTTGTTTGGGGGATGTGTGGATCAAATATATACTATCATTCCTATTTTATTAATCAATTTTGGATCCTAATGTGGTAAAACTAATATCACAATATTGAATACATTTTGATTATTTTACAAAACTAACTCCCCAATTTTTAATGGGAAATCACTCCCCTCAAATATTCACACTTAACAATCCCTTTAGAATGACCAAACCTTGCCGAAATCCTTCCACTTCATACATAAATGCATTATAGATCAATTTTTCATACCCAAATTCTATCCATTGGATCCATAAGGGGGGGACCAAACCATTAATTTTCATTGTGAATGAAGATAAAGACACATGTGACATTTTGACCTAAAGTAAAGGTACATCACGTCAATTTTTTTTTGTTGAGGAATATTTTTTTGTTATAAAGAAAAAATATTTTATGAGTCGATTATACGTCACATTTGGAATGTTATATCAATAATTAGTCTAATCCCATGGTTTTTATATACTTGTTTAATGCAATAATTTAATTGATATAATTTTTCAAATATTTTAAAATTGTTAAGTGTCTATTAATAAAAATATTATCTTTTAATGTTTTAAATCAAACTCATTCACCTTCTTATCAGTTTTTTCATAAATGATTTTATGAATGTTTTTCAATTGGAATAAAATATTTTATAATGAAAATCTTATGTCTATTTTATTTTATTTTAGTTATTTTCAAAAATATATCATTTTACATGTATCATAAGGACCGTTTTGGAAAACAAAAAATAGAATATTTTGTATAGTGAAAATAAATTTTCCACCACTATGGCCATTATTTATTTTCTTGATTCATTTAATTATTTCATGTTGTATTTAAATAAAAATATACTACCAATTTTGTGCAGTTTTTTATTTAATAGCAGTTTCAATTACAAGGGTGTTTTTTTATTCAACATGACATATACAAAAAATAGAAATTTTATATAAAAATGTGATTTTATTATGAGATTAAATAAGGTTTTTCAACATAAATTTCAATATACATGTGAAAAAATAAATTTTTTATATTTATGATATTTTACTAGGGAATTATAACTAATGAAATGGTATTCCCCAGTTAAATTTAACATGGGTTTAAAATGTGTTATAAATTTTACACTCTATGGTACTGAATATTTTATTTAATTTCATGAATTTTTTTTAATATCTTATTTTAAGAAAAACAGTTTGTGTGTTTTCCATGTGATATTTTTTTATTTCAATCTCTAATGCAAATTTATTATAAAAGGAAATAATTATATTTTTTTTATTTTTTTTAATTCATTAAAAGGTCCCTTTTTTTTCTATCAGAAAAAGAGATTGTGTTTCGGAACCTAAGTTTTAAAATTATTTTAGTAGCATTTCAGGATTCCTATAGGAATGAAATAAGCCATATTTAATGTTACATAGATTTTATATAAACTGAAATCATGCATTAATTTTTAAAAGATTTATTTTATTGGACAAATTTATACTAATCAAAATTTTCATTTTTCATTATATTATTTAAATCTATATGATTTATGACTTAATAATCTGAACCTATAACTTAGATAAATTCCTAAAATGAATGAAATTGAAGTGTTGACATAAAATTCATGACTATTTAATTTTTTCCATGGCCAGTTCATTAAAGTTGTATGAACGAATGGTGTAAAATAATTGATGGTTAGGTTAATATTAATATAATTACAACGATGTATTTTAAATTACGGTTCGGATGAAAAGTAATTTCATTTTAGGATTTCAATTTTGATTAATATATCATGTGTGTGATATGAAAGGATATCCATATAAGAAACAATATATTTGTAGTGGGAAGATATTGAGAGGAAAATATCCTTCCAAATAATCATCCAGATAGGGTTAGAATGGGAACAATTTTTTTCATTGATGGCAAGGCAGTCACAGGATATTAAAGATGGTGGATTCAATGCTAGATAGCCACCAATGTATCCGGGAGTAAAATTATAATAGTGGAATATGTTATGAGACAATAACCCTATAACACCCTGAGATTTTATAAAAAATATTCTTTTTAATTTCATTAAAGTCTTGTGTTGTACGCTACACCAAAAGGAGCCTACACAACACGCATCCTTTACTTTCCTTTCATTACACGCAATCGCGACCTTCCTTGATAGCGTGTGTAGTACGCAATACCGAGTTTCACTAGACAACGATATGCTATTAAAATTATGTTAAAACTAGCCTTTATGAATAGTAATAACCACTTTTTGAAATTTTGTAAAATATATTTTTCAAAATGGACTTCATTTTTGGATTCGGAATATCGAAATTAGCTTAGGGTGAAATTTTGGTAATTTTCGGATAACTCTCATAATTTGATGAATAATAAAAATTACTAAATTTTAATTAAAAACAACTTTTTCGATCGAAATAATTAATAGTGATAAATTATTAATTTGAGTGGTTTTGAAGTATATTTAGAATATATTTTTACAATTTAATACAATGTTGGTCATTGGATGCAATTTCAGATTTAAACCAGTTATAAACAAGTGTCAATCTTTTGATAGTTATTATCTCTTAAAAACACGCCTTTTGTTTTGCCGACGGGAATTAATTTTTAAGTTAATTAATGAAAATGATATGTTTTGAATTTGGTAAAATAGAAATCATTTTTGAGTTCATAATATCAAATATATATTAGGCCTAATTTTTGGCATTTTTCTGAAAACTTTCAATTTTTGATGAATAGTTAAACCACTAAGTGGTAGTTAAAAAACTGAATTTTTCATAAAACATAATTTTACCGCTTCTGTGAGTGGAATTTCAAAAATCCGAGTGGCACGGTTGATATCAGTATGTAAAATGTGGTTCAATGAGATGAAAAAAATTTTTTTGGTGAATAGTAGCTTTTTACTTTTTTTTACCACGGTTAAAAGTAAATAGGGTAATTAATGGAAGAAATGATATTATTATTACGCTAACACATGTCCTAATTCTATTGGACAAGTTTAATTCGACCAAAAACAAATTTTGGAATACAATATTACCATTTAGGCCCACTTGTATTAGATTAGGACATTTATTATTAATTTATTTAAAGAAGGTTTAAAAGAGTTAAATTCAAAGTTTATTTACTAAAACATTTTTAATATGGGGTTATACAAAAGATAAATTCAACTATAAATATTCATTAGAACTATAAAAAGATTTCCTACATAATGGTATTTTATTTGTAATTTTTAGACATTAAATAATTTAATTTATTTATGACACAACGATGATGGAGTAATTATCTTATTAATGAAATATTGACATAATTGATGTTATAAATTTCCAAATAATTATAATTTGAGACTTTTTATGAATTACACTAATTTTATAGGTTAATATGACATTTTATTAATTATTTAATTAACCTTTTCCGAACTTATCATTCTGTTATGATTTTCACAAAAATCAATTACTAAATAGTGTCAAAATTGACATAAAATAGATTTTAAAACAAATATTATATTATTAATTGTTATTTTATTCCTAAAAATCTAGGGTTCCATCAAATGACTTAGATAAGGTTATATATATTAATAATAAACAATTTGGAGTTCGTTTGGCTTCTTATAGTAAGTTTATTAACCTTATAGTGTAAGAACACAAGAAGACACGGTAAAAGTAAAATTATTTAACTTAATGTTAAATCTAAATGATAAGGATAAAATGGGAACCTAAACTTGACTTAATTCTATTGGATGAGAGGATTTTGACCCATCACCACCTTATATTCGAAATATATCAATTTATATCTATTTAAAAACGAACTTTACTTTATAATAAAATAATATTTTTTGTTATTCCAAAGGTACCCCTCTCCTCCCTTATAAAAGGGCACCTCCTCCCTCTCTTCCTCACACAACATTGAGCCTTCAATCTCGGCCAACCCCTGCCAAATTATCTCCTCCACTTCCCTAGAAACATCCTAGAGGTTATGGTCTTTTTCAAAGACCCATTTTAGTGCCCTAAAAGGAGGTCTCAAAGAAGCACTTCAAAGAAGATGTAATGTCTGTTACCGATTCTTTCATCTTTATTTATTCTTCCACTTCTTCTTCTTAGTTTGTTTCATTATGAAGTAATAAAATCAGTATCACGCATATAATGATATGTTATTATAAGTATGAAACAACCCTATTTCACAATCTATCCATCCTACGGAAAAAGAAATCATCGTGCGTGCGTATGTACGGAATACCGTCTCCATGCCGTGGTGTAATCTATTTTCCACCACCACCTTACTTGGATGGGTATAATGGTGTAAATAATGACTATATATGTTTATTATAAAGTTATATTGATACTGAAATAGTATAAATACACTTCAACACAAGTTCACGATCATGAGAATGATATCATCGCTCGTACGTACGTAGGGACTACCATCTCCACGACGCGATGAGATTAATTCTCCACATTAACCATTCATGAATGATTATAAAGTATATATAATGAATAATAATGAAATATATTACATGTTAAATCTATTAGATTTATGTATATATATATATATGTGTATGTCATCTACTTACTTCCATTCAAGACAATAAGTAAAGGAAAACAGCGTTCATGCGTACGTACGGACTACCGTCTCCATGAACGGTGTGTTTCATATAATTTATCTATATATTATATATATATATATACTGAATATATATGATATATATATCATGTTTTATATTCTGGAAGTAATTAAATCATGATATAAGTAATAATAATGTCAAGAACAACAAGTCCAAAACACCTACGATAAATGAAACGATTTTACCCAAAACGCTTCTTTAACATGGAATTTAAAAAAGAACTGGTAATATAATGTCATAAGTGAACCATATATGATATCATAACAATGAATATGATTCCATAATATGTTAATGACATTATTTAAATCATTATACAGGAGTTTTGGATATGTACAAAGCATATCGGACATAAGGTAAAGGAATATATCACAATCTCATTTTATCCGAGATTGTTTATACTTTGGTATTTACTGGGGTGTATTTTATCATCCACATCCATGTTTCCTCAATATGTAATATTATTTCCATCCAAGTACAATTTTTTAAATCCAATTTTACCTTTCGGTGAGTTTTTAGTAAAAGATATGAAAGGAATCTTTTGTCGTTTTTCGTACGAGGTATTTTTTGACTTTTCCGACAAAAGTACGAGAAGAATGTTTTTTTAACTTATACGACACAAATGGATTTTTAAAATATTATTTCCAAGAAGCTTCCATTACAAGTTTTGAAGTTTATTTTTAATCAACTTCTTTTAGTTTAAAATTGTATGACATGTTAAGAAAGGAAAATGTTTATGAAGTAGAAAGGATATTTTCCTCAAGAATGGAGTCCAAGTGTTTTATCAAAATTATTTTCCATCTAAGATAATAAAGGGTTTTGTTTTATCCATATTATTACATTGATTTGATTATGTTGTGATTGAATTATTTTTATTAATTCCTTTATATTATATGAATTGTTTTATGATGTCATGATGTTTAAGAATCTCTTTTTTATTACATGGGTTATGCAATGATGTATGATTTATGATTTTGTAGCACACATAAGAAATGGTATCATTATGAGATGGGTGGGACATATATCTCCCTCCAATGCATTGGGTAAAGATTTTATATCTCATGATATAGACATGGTTGAAATAGTAGGTTATACCGGTTCAGTGAAACAGGACTGAAACGAGGGTGACTCGGTTCAGAAATGGACTTTGTCCACTAAGATAGTCTTGGCAGTGAGTCTTGACTAATAATACATGATTCTCTATGATTACGTGTGTATGACACAAAGTTTCATGTTTTAAGTTATGATTATTGGGATTCCATTTCACTACTATGATTTATCCCATGTTATGAAATTATGCCCTCTTTTGCAGGTTATGATTTCCAAAATGTTATGTTCTTATGAATATGATGTGATTTATTTTTCTTTTGTTTACCCTTACTGAGCATTTGAGCACACCCTTTTATGTTTTATTTTCCCTAGGATATAATGAAAGGTTTTAAGTATGAAAAAAAGGAAGATCTTCATGGGAGATATTGAAGATCTTTCACCATGATTAGAAGATTACGTTCCGAGTTTCCAAAGACACTAAACTATTACAGTCCTTGTGTGTGTGTTTTTGTTATGTAATAAGTATTCCGCAAATGTAATGTAATTTCCTTGTACGTCAGGCTTCAGGTCTATACAGTTGGTATCAGAGGGAGGTTTAGTCATCCTTTGGAAACTAGGATGTGAGAACGTTAGTAAGATCCCTAGAGATATTTATAAGGTATGTCTAGGGATGTCCCTAAGGATAAGTATACGTATAGGATATAGTCCTAGAACTATAGTAACGATCATAGAATTTAACCTAAGTTGTTATACATTTAAGTTACTCCCCCTTTATTATGTTGTTTTCCCTAGCATGATTTTTTCCTCTCACACTATTCTTTTTGGGTTTTAGACGATGGATGGAACCTGAAGGAACCGTGTTGATCAATGCAATGGACAATGCAATGATTTTCCTCCTGAACAAACAAATTTTATGGGATATGGAGTGAAAAATCTTATTTCTATACTTACACAAGCTATGAATCATTCTGGACTTCCAAATGAGCAGAGAAGGGAACAATATTCTATTGAGTCCTTCATGAGGCAACGCCCACCTTCTTTCAGTGGGTCTTCTGATCCACTTGTTGCTGAACAATGGATTAGTACCACTGAAATGATATTTTCAGTTATTCAATGTTCTGAACATGATAAAGTCATCTTAGCAGTTTATCGTTTGGAAGGTGAAGCTGATCAATGGTGGAATCTTATCAAGAATACGAGGCAAAGAGATGAAATTGAGTCTATGAAATGGGACGAGTTCAAGAACTTATTTTTCAATAAGAACTTCCCTCGTGTTCTTCGAACAAAGCTGGAGAAGGAGTTTCTTGAACTAAACAAAAGTATGATGAATCTGTTGGTATATATGATGTGAATTTTACAAGACTTGCAAGGTATGCATCTGGAATTATCATCCAACCTGAAAGTAAAGTTGATCGATTTTTCAGTGGCTTAAAACCAAGTCTTCAAAGGGCATTAGCTATAAGAGACTTCAGTATCTACGAAGAAATTGTGCGTTGTGCTATCAAGATAGAAATGGAAGTTGGTGTTACATATCAATCTTATGGTTTTGACAAGAAACGAAAGATGGAGTTCATGGAGAAATCTCAGAATAATGGTGAAAAGAAGCTGAATGTTTCCTTATGCTCAAAGTGTGGAATGAAGCATGGTGGAGATTGTCTTAAAGGGACTAGAAAATGTTTTAAGTGTGGAAAATAAGGTCATCGAGCTGCTGAGTGTCGAAGTAATGGAAAAAGGGTTTCTAATGATGTGAATAAAGCAAAGACTGCAGAGAACGCACCACCAACACTTCAACGCTTCAAGTGCAAGGAAATGGGGCATTATGCTAATAAATACCCTAATCCAAGGGTTAGTGATGATCAACATGAGCAACCACTTAAGGAAAAGGACAAAGGGAAGTCACATGCGATCACTATTGGTGATGTTGAATATGACAACGATGTGGTGGAATGATTAAGTGTTTATGTAATGGGATTCCAAAAAAGTGTTGTATATAGTATCGTTGAATATTGGAATATTTATGTATTGGTCTATTGTGGTTTTCAATAATTTTATGGTACCAGTAACCATGGAAAGTGATTGAGATATTTTTGGAAAAAGAATGATATGCACATAATGAAGGGAAAACGAGAAAATGAAATATTTGACAGTATTCATGAGCTCATGATTGATATAAGGACTAAGTGATATCATGGTTTGAGTATATAGAATTTGGAGGATTTTGGTATGTGGAACGTGTTAACTTTTAACTGCATTCATGTTTTCACTAAGGTTCAATGGGTATTAAAGAGAATACATGATTAAGGACTTTGAATGTTTGGAATGTGACCAACAAAACATTTCTTATGATATATGGGGATCAATGATGGTATTAAATATCTGGTAATCGTTTTCACTATGTTATGAGAGTGGACCGAAGTATTTTAGATAATCCTAAAGATTGGAATGGATTATGTTGGACATAATTTAGTATTGTTTAAGGATAGAACTTTTTTTTTTGATATTATTGATGGGATGTTATAGTAATGTAGTTTTAGAAAAAGGACAACCTGCAGGACGAGAGACATCCCATCGTGTCGGAAAAGGATGTGGGAATCGAACCCACAACTGAAGTGCGACTGGCCTTTATCGCCTACCACTAGCCTACAGGAAGTCCCTGGTTAGTAGAAACTAGTTTTATTTTATTATGTGGTATGATATATGAAGTATAAGTTCCTTTTTGGAACCATATACGATTAACCATAAGATGGACTTATAACTTTTGCTAACCTTTTGATTGAAAGAGATGGAATGACCCATCATTCTATCACATGATCTGCTAACAAATCACGAATGACAAATTCAACTTCATTTATTTAATAGATGAAGTGGAAATTGTCCATGTAACGACAAACGGTGAGACTATACCAAAATCACGAAAGTATTTATTCTAATTCCAATTTCATCAAATTTAGGGAAATGATCTTGAAAACTAAAAATGTTGTCTTAGTGCTCTTATATCTGATGTATCAGATGGTACCTTAGATCATCACAAATTTATGGCTTTGTGATTGCTAGCTTTTCCATAGCCATGTTCTCTACCACTCTCCATCAGAACATGATGGTTTGATTTCTCATCCATATCCATATTTTCACCTATGTGGAAACCCAGTTATTAGTTTATTTGGGTAACCGTTACGTTTCATACATTTGTTTTTAAAGATTGGTTTTGGTATTCCATTTTAGTTTGTGGGTTTCGATTAAATAAACTTTCGAATAGTAAACCATTTATAACCCCGACGAATTTCGAGGGCAAAATTCATTTTAAGGGGGGTAGAATGTAACACCCCGAGATTTTATGAAAAATATTATTTTTAATTTCATTATTGTCCTGTGTTGTACGCTACACCAAAAGGAGCTTGCAAAACACGCATCCTTGACTTGCCTTTCATTACACGCAATTGCGACCTTCCTTGATAGTGTGTGTAGTACGCAATACCGAGTTTCACTAAACAACGATATGCTATTAAAATATTATTAAAACTAGCCGTTATGAATAGTAATAAACACTTTTTGAAATTTTGTAAATTTTATTTTTCAAAATGGACTTCATTTTTTGATTCGGAATATCGAAATTAGCTTAGGGTGAAATTTTTGTACTTTTCGGATAACTTTCATATTTTGATGAATAGTGAATATTACTAAATTTTAATTAAAAAAACTTTTTCAATCAAAATAATTAATAGTGATAAATTATTAATTTGAGTGGTTTTAAAATATATTTAGAATATATTTTTTCAATTTAATACAATTTTGGTCATTGGATGTAATTTCACATTTAAACCAGTTATAAACAAGTGTCAATCTTTTGATAATTATTATCTCTTAAAAACACGCCTTTTGTTTTGACGACGGGAATTAATTTTTGAATTAATTAATGAAACTGATATGTTTTTAATTTGGTAAAATAGAAATCATTTTTGATTTCATAATATCAAATATATCTTAGGACTAATATTTGGCATTTTTCTGAAAGCTTTCAATTTTTGATGAATAGTTAAACCACTAAGTGGTAGTTAAAAAACTGAATTTTTCATAAAACTTAATTCTACCGCTTCTATGAGTGGAATTTCAAAAATCCTAGAGACACGGCTGATATCAGTAAGTAAAATTTTGTTCAATGAGATGAAAATAATTTTTTGGTGAATAGTAACTTTTTACTTTTTTTACCACGGTTAAAATTAAATAGGGTAATTAAGGGTAGAAATGATATTATTATTACCCTAACACATGTCCTAATTCTATTGTACAAGTTTAATTCGACCAAAAACAAACTTAGGAATAAAATATGACCATTTAGGCCCACTTGGATTAGATTAGGACATTTATTATTAATTTATTTAAAGAAGGGTTAAAAGAGTTAAAATGAAAGTTTATTTACTAAAACATTTTTAATATGGGGTTATACATAATATAAATTCGACTATAAATATTTATTAGAAAGACAAAACTATTTCCTATATAATGGTATTTTATTTGTAATTTTTAGACATTAAATAAAATATCTTATTTATGACACAACGATGATGCAATAATTATCTTATTAATGAAATATTGACATAATTAATGTTATAAATACCCAAATAAATATAATTTTAGACTTTTTATGAATTAAACTAATTATATAGGTTAATAAGACATGTTAGTATTGATTTAATTAACTTTTTTAGAACTTATCATTCTGTTATGATTTTAACAAAAATCAATTACTAAATAGTGTCAAAATTGACATAAAATAGTTTCTAAACCAAATATTATATTATTAATTGTTATTTTATTCCTAAAAATCTAAGGTTCGTCAAAATGACTTATATAAGGTTATATATATTAATAATAAACAACTTGGGGTTCGTTTGGCTTCTTATAGTATGTTTATTAACCTTATAGTGTAACAACACAAGAAGACACGGTAAAAGTAAAATTATTTAACTTAATGTTAAATCTAAATGATAAGGTTAAAATAGGAATCTAAACTTGTCTAAGTTCTATTGGATGAGAGTATTTAGACCCCTCCCCACCTTAGCTTCGAAATATATCAATTTGGAGCTATTTAAAACCAAACATGAATTTATAATAAAATAATATTTTTAGTTTTTCCAAAGGTACCCCTCTCCTCCCTTATAAAAGGGCACCTCCTCCCTCTCTTCCTCACACAACATTCAGCCTTCATGCTCGGCCAAAACCTGCCAAATTATCTTATCCACTTCCCTAGAAAAATCCTAGAGGTTCTGGTCTTCTTCAATGACCCATTTTTGTGCCCTAAAAGGAGGTCTCAAAGAAGCACTTCAAAGAAGAGGTAATGTCTGTTACCGATTCTTTCAACGTTATTTCTTCTTCCACTTCTTCTTATTAGGTTGTTTCATTATGAAGTAATAACATGAGTATCACTCATATAATGATATGTTATTATAAGTATTAAACAACCCTATTTCACCATCTATCCATCCTACGGAAAATGAAATCACCGCGCGTGCGTACGTACGGAATACCATCTCCACGACGTGTTGTAATCTATTTTCCACCACAACCTTACTTGGATGGGTATAATGGGGTAAATAATGACTATATATGATTATTATAAAGTGATATTGATTCTGAAATAGTATACATACACTTCAACACAAGTTCACGATCATGAGAACGATATCATCGCTCGTGCGTACGTACGGACTACCGTCTCCACGACGCGATGAGATTCATTCTCCACATTAACCATTCATGAATGATTATAAAGTATATATAATGAATAATAATGAAATATATGACATGTTAAATCTACTGTATTTATGTATATATATATATATATGTATGTCATCTACTTACTTCCATTCAAGACAATACGAAATCGAAAACAGCGTTCATGCGTACGTACGGACTACCGTCTCCATGAACGGTGTGTTTCATTTCATTTATCTATATATTATATATATATATACTGAATATATATGATATATAAATCATGTTTTATATTCTGGAATTATGTAAATCATGATATATGTAATAATAATTTCAATAACAACAAGTCCAAAACACCTACGATAAATGAAACGATTTTACCCAAAACGCTTTTTTAACATGGAATTTACAAAAGAACGTGTAATATAAAGTCATAAGTGAACCATATATGATATCATAACAATGAATAGGATTTTGTAATAAGTTAATTACATTATTTAAATCATTATACGGGTGGTTTGGATACGTACAAAGCATATTGGACATAAGGTAAGGGAATATATCACAATCTCATTTTATGCAAGATTGTTTATACTTTGGTATTTACTGGGGCGTATTTTATCATCCACATCCATGTTTCCACAATATGTAATATTATTTCCATCCACATACAATTTTTTAAATCCAATTTTACCCTTCGGTATGTTTTTAGTAAAAGATATGAAAGGAATCTTTTGTCGTTTTTCGTACGAGGTATTTTTTGACTTTTCCGACAAAGGTACGAGAAGAATGTTTTTTTAACTTATACGGCATAAATGGATTTTTAAAACATTATTTCCAAGATGCTTCCATTATATGTTTTCAAGTTTATTTTTAATCAACTTCTTTTAGTTTAAAATTGTATGACATGTTAAGAAAGGAAAATGTTTTTTAAGTAGAAATGATATTTTCTTCAAGAATGGAGTTCAAGTGTTTTATCAAAATTATTTTCCATCTAAGATAATAAAGGGTTATGTTTTATCCCTATTATTACATTGATTTGATTATGTTGTGATGGAATTATTTTTATGAATTCCTTTATCTTATATGAATTGTTTTATGATGTCATGATGTTTATGAATCCCATTTTTATTACATGGGTTATGCAATGATGTATGATTTATGATTTTGTGGTACACATAAAAATTGTATCATTATGAGATGGGTGGGACCTATATCTACTTCCAATGCATTGGGTAATGATTTTATATCTCATGAGATAGACATGGATGGAATGGTAGGTTATACCGGTTCAGTGAAACAGGACTGAAACGAGGGTGACTCGGTTCAGAAATGGACTTTGTCCACTAAGATAGTCTTGGCAGTGAGTCTTGACTAATAATACATGATTCTCTATGATTACGTGTGTATGACACAAAGTTTCATGTTTTAAGTTATGATTATTGGGATTCCATTTCACTACAATGATTTATCCCATGTTATGAAATTATTCTCTATTTTGTAGGTTAAGATTTCCAAAATGTTATGTTCTTATGAATATGATGTGATTGATTTTTATTTTGTTTACCCTTACTGAGCATTTGAGCTCACCCTTTTATGTTTTCCTTTTGCCAGGATATAAAGAAAGGGTTTAGGTAAGAAAAAAAAGGAATATCTTAGTGGGAGATGTTGAAGATCTTTCACCATGATTAGAGGATTACGTTCCGAGTTTCCAAAGACACTAAACTATTACGGTCCTTGTGTGTGTGTTTTTGTTATGTAATAAGTATTCCGCAAAAGTAATGTAATATCCTTGTACGTCAGGATTCAGGACTCTACAAACCCCTTGCATTAAGTAGATCATATAATCTCCCTTGGTAAATATTTCCTTAGGGTTGTTGAACATAGGATGGAGAAAAAATTCATTTAATTAAAGTAAATTGATAATGATTTAATGAATTAATTTGAGGAAAGAATCACATGATTTTCAATGTATGTTAACAAAATTTGGGACACATCTAAAAATATAAATTTTATGAAGTATTTAGGGAAGGATTTTGAAGATATTATTCCTCGTGAAATTTTAAAAATTAGCGAAATGATGTTAATTATACATGGAAATATGGAATTTAATTTTTTGAATAATATGTTCCATTTGAGGAAATAAGTTTAAAACAATCCTAGTAGAAGGAAAAGGTGAGTAAACCATCTAATAACTATATAGTGAAATCCCTAACATTTTCCTATTTTGGTATAATACATTTTGGGGAATGAATATTACTTCATGGAAGGTTTTTCCAATGTGTTAACATTGACCAAAATTTTCTTGAGTAAAATGAAAAGAGTCGTGAACAATTAATGAATGAAATGAAATATATATAGTCAATGGTGAAATGATTTGAATCCAATTACTTGGGTCATTATTGCAATTTGATTCCAATGTAGGTTTCACATAATGGAAAGCATCATGATAAAAACAATTATAGACCTGTAATTTTATTTTATGACAATTTATTATGGGCCATCTAATGATGGGGTGGAAGCTTTATGGAAATCAAGATTTATTAAATTTTTATCTAATGTTTAATGGATTTTATATTCTTTTTGGTTTTAAATTAATTTGATATTAAACTGGTTATATAAATCATGGAATATATTTTTGTGGGGTTTATGTTTAATTAATGACTTTGTTGAATATGAACTATTTCATTACCTTTCATCATATATTTGAGTTATAAGGCATTCATAACCTTCAGGGGTTATAAAATATT
Source organism: Viscum album (assembly GCA_963277665.1). NCBI lineage: Eukaryota > Viridiplantae > Streptophyta > Magnoliopsida > Santalales > Viscaceae > Viscum > Viscum album. The sequence goes on along the minus strand of OY728152.1, from coordinate 272,031,423 downwards.
TGACTATTAATTTTATTTACAAAAATTTTCATCATATTTTTTGGAAAATTATAAAGATGAAATCATAAGAAAAAAGGACCACTCAAAGGCAACGTGACATATAAGGACTCATCTTTAAAACATTACATAATCTTTAAATAAATGAATAATTAACATTGAGGATCCTTTATGGCTTATAGTTTTATATAATTATTCTATAACTACTATATATCAACTTGAAAGTTACATACAGACACTACCACATAGTAACCATATTTACATAAAATAAAAACCCTTAGAAAGAAACGTATCTATTTCTATGTTTTAGACAACATGGATTTTATTTGATCTCATCAATGTCCCTATTAATTTTTATGTCATGTGGAAATAATTTCAAACAATTGGTATGGGTATAAAAAGCTCAGTAAGAGTTACTAAATAAGGAAAAAACATTTTCCCATCAATAAATACAATTCAACAGAACCAAACTTTTCTATCATAGCATTCCTTATAAAATTATAAGATATATGAAAAACTACACATAAATCATAAATCAATAAGGTAACGTCTGGAATACAAAACATACTGACATTGTAGCCATCACATCGACTTAGGGACTCACGTTGGAATACCCATCAAAGTATATTCCCTAAATCACTAATGAGAAACATTAAAGTTTACCACCATCATGTTACCCAATGAATTTGAGAGATATCTCGATCTCACCCCCCCTCAGTTTTCACAGAATGAACCATATACAGAAACGATTCCCAATAATCATAACATATTCATAACACATAAAACAAGATTAAAATAAAGATAAAATTTTCACATTGAAATCAAAATATATCTTTTCAAGATACTGATATAATAATTTCTTTTTAAATAATTTTCAAAACCATTTAAAACATTTAGTTAAGTTATTTATTAATCAATGTGTCCCATATCACATTGAATATTTTAAATAAATCATCATTTGAAAACATTATTGTACATATAAATAAATCCTAAAAACCAATTTGAAAACATGGACGTTAATGAGAAATATTTACAAGAAAACATCTTTTATACATTTTATCTGGTATTTAAGTTAAAAAGTTTTTAACAAAATTAAATTATAGTGAATACAAATAATTGAGGAATAACATTTAATTAGATCAATATAATATCATGTGAATAAAAGGATTCATGAAAAAATATACCAATGGACATTATATACACCATATATGAGTGAATTGGCTCATAAAAACAATAAAGTCTCAATGGAATGTAAATTGGGAAGAAATCCTTTAAATAATGTTTCATTAGATTAACGATAAATAAATTACAAAATTAGGTGTGATAAATATAAATAAACTTAATATGATTGTATATTCAGTGTAAAACAATCAGTGGTCATTCACACATATTCGTATCATGACATTACCAACATGTAGAATTTTAACCCCAAGGAATTGAAATTGGGCAAAGAAGTTCTCTTATAGATATTCGACAACATAACAACATCACATTTAAATATAATAAATCATATGATGAAGGAAAAGTTTATATCATCACTTGGACACAAAATGTAACACCCCAAGCTTCTACGGTATGCTTCTCTTTGAATAATGTGATAGCGTGTGTTGTACGCAACACCGAGTTCTAACACACCATAACTAATCAAACTAGCCGTTATGAATAGTAATACCTAATTTTTGAAATTATATATATTTTATATTTGAAAATGGACTTCATTTTTGGATTCGGAATATCGAATTTAGCCTAAGGTAAAATTTTGTTACATTTCGGATAACTTTCATATTTTGATGAATAGTGAAAATTACTAAGTTTTAATTAAAAACAACTTTTTTAATCAAAATAATTAATAGTGATAAATTATGAATTTGAGTGGTTTTAAAGTATATTTAGAATATATTTTTACCATTTAATATAATGTTGGTCATTGGACATAATTTTACAATTAAACCGAACATAAACGAGTGTCAATCTTTTGACAGTTATTATCTCTTAAAAACACGCTTTTTGTTTTGACAGCGGGAATTAATTTAAAATTAATATCTGCCACTTCTGTGTTTTGAATTTAGGAAAATGGATTACATATTTGGAATCAGGATGTTCAAATTGTGTAAATAGGTAACTTTTATTTTTAGATATTTTGAATAATTACTGCGGTAAATATTTTATTTACCATGGTTAAGGGTAAATCCGGTAAATAAGGGTTAAAAAAAATAATATTATAATAATACTAAATTACCCTAAAACGTGTCTTAACCCTATTGGTTGATACATGGTCGACCATGGAAATCTTTGGGTCTATTTTGGGACCCCATGGATCCACTTGTAAGTGATAATGACACTTTATTTTAATTAAGTTAATATGAATACAAAAATGACACAAGCATATATCTTTTAGAAAAAAATTGTTACATAGGGTTATATATGTTGGATTTTAGATTATAAATATTCATTAGAAAGATAAAACGATTTCATACATAATGATATTTTATTTATAATTTTTAGACATTAAATAATGTATTTTATTTATGACACAATGATGATGCAGTAATTACTATAATAGTGAAAAATTAAAATAATTGATATTATAAATACCCAAATAAATATAATATGAAACTTTTAATGAATTAAACTAATTTTATAGGATAATATGATATATTAGGATTGATTTAATTGACTTTGTTCGAAGTAATAAATCAGTTATGAGTTTCACAAAAATCAACTATTGAATAGTGTCAAAATTGACATAAAAGAGTTCTTAAAACAAATATTATATTATTAATTGATATTAAATTCTTAAAAATCTAAGGGTCGGCCAAGAGACTTATATCATGATAGGTTAATCATTAATGTACCACTTGGGGGTCTCTTGGATGTATATAGTAAGTTTATTAACCATATAATATAAAAATACAAAGAGACATTGTAAAAGTGAAACTAATTAACTTAGAGTTAATACTTAAAGATAAGGTTAATATAAGTACCCAAAACTGTCTAAATTCTATTGGTTGAGTGGTTTTCGACCTATCCCCACCTTAACCTTTGAATAATAAGCTTTGGAGCCATTAGAAACCGAATATGAATTTATTATAAATTAATATTTCTAGCTTTTCCAAAGGTACCCCTCACCCCTCTTATAAAAGGGCACTCCTCTTTCTCATTTCTTCACACCTTCAAAGCCTTTTGGTTCGGCCAAACTCTGCCCAAATACTCTCCCAACATCCCTCACTACAACCTAGAGGCCTTAGTTTGATCAGAAAGCCAACCTAAGGAGCCCTTTTGATCAAATCAAAAGGAAGAACCCGAAGAAGAGGTAATGATTTCACCACCCTTCTCCAAGTTCATTTCTTCTTCCACTTCTTCTTCCTTTGTTCTTACCATTCTAAAATAATAAATCCAGTATCTCACATATACTGTGATTTTATTATAAATATGGTACGACCATATTCAGTATTCTATCCACCCTTTGAATAACATGTCACCATACGTGCGTACGTACGGACTACCGTCTCCACGTCGTGGTGTAATTGTTATTCAATATAATATTATCTGGATGGGTATAATAATGATGTGTAACTCATGTAAATAATAAATATAACATGTTAATGATTCTGTATATATGATATACCATCCATTAATATATTATTTTAATATCAAAAGAATGATATGGTCGCTCGTGCGTATGTACGGACTACCGTCTCCACGAACGCGATGAGATTCATTCTCCATCGTATCCATTCAAGTATAATTATCATTTGATGATTTAAAAATGATGTTTAAGGACTAGATATCATTATGGATATGAATAAGATACAAAAACCATGGCTTTTGTAACAAAACATATAAAAGAAAATGAGTAAGTTAACTCCCGAAACGACGATAATTCTAAGATATTATTAACAAATCAATGTTAAAAGATCATATATGATATCATATTATTATATATGATTCCTGTATAATTTAATAACAACTATTTCACCATTATACAGGAGGTTAACCTACCCTAACCAAGGAAAAGTACAAGGTAAGGGTTATTTCACAATCTCTTCATTATCCGAGGTTGTTTATACGTAATAATCTACTGGGATCTCTTTATCATCCACATCCATGTTTCTTAAAAATGCATTTCAAAACATTTTTACTATTTACTAGAATATGAGTTAAAGTCATTTATAACCTTTTTGACTTTTATAAGTGGTTTATAAAGGAATCTTTCGGTCGTTTTCAAAACAAGGTCCTTTTTAACCTTTTCGACAGAATTAAGGTAAGAATGTTTTTTTTAACTTATACGGAGGGTGCGGCTATTTTCCGCCGTTATAAAATCTTCAAAGCTTCCGTTACAAGCTTATAAGAATATTTTCAAAGAAAATGTTTTATTTTATATGGATCTTAAATGATTTCAAAATAAAAGGAGATATTTCTTTAAAAAGAATTTTGATTTCATCTATGTCAACATCCTTTAATGGATTTTAAGATTATTTGAAGTTGATTTATTATGATACAAAACTTATATATTGTTTTGAAGGTTTTGTGATATGTTTGACTGTGGATGTGCTATTTTTATACCATTCATAGTTTATGGTGAATGTATTGACATTTCATATGCTAGTTTTAATATGAATGTTTATGTTATGTTTAAACCTTTTCATATGGGAATGCATTGGACTTAATATGTGACGGGTGGAGCCCGCTATAGCTCTTCGATGCATCGGTAGGTCTCATGAGACAAACTAGTGTCTTGGCACAAGGCCTTGACAAAATCCTATTTTTAGTCTTGGCACGAGGCCTTGGCTATGTGGTTATGATAGTCTGGCATTATGCATTCCAACATTATGAAAGTGGTTGTTGATTTTTGCATGTGATTATTCGATTAGTAGAATATCCATGTGAATAAGTAAATGGCATTATTTCATTTTCTTTATTCCATACCATGTTGAAAGTTCATATTTAAAAGGATTTTGTTTTAGTTATACATTGCCTTAAATGTTTATTCTTATTTATGAAAGTTTCCGCTATATTGTTATCCTTACTGGGCATTTGAGCTCACCCCTTTTCTTTGTTTTATTTTTCCCAGGAAGTGAAGAAGTAAGTTATGAATGACCTGCAGGGATATTATGTTGGGATATGAGTGTGGATTATGGAGACAATATGTTATTGTAGTAGTTTTTCGTTTAATGTTGTAATGTAAAACTTATGAATATATCTAGTATTTCCAAGGCTACTAAACCAATCGGTCTTTCGAAATTTGATCTTTCTTGTGATCATGCCAATGTTATGTAATAATGCACCGACTCTGGGTAACTGGGGTCGGGGCGTTACAGTTGGTATCAGAGGAAGTTTAGTACAAACCTTGGAAGCTAGATTTAGATAAACTCTGATTAGAGCACGTAGACCTAAGATGAACTTTGAGGATTATTATAGAAGAACTTCCTAGAATTTTGGTATTGTAGAGATTGTGTGAGTTTTCCAAGCAATACATCCCTGTCTGGATACGAGCAGGTAGAGGCGGCTCTGGCACAGATGTACCTAGGGGTAAAACCCGAAAACACCGCTTTGAGCTAGACTCGAATGGGAACTGGTGCACGACAACGGGCCTTGCTGCACTCTTGGTTACGACACTACCGGGGGATATGCTTAGGATAACTCCCATTTTCTTTACAAATCATTTTTAAGGGATTATGAGTATATACTTCCTCAAAGAAAACATTCTTATGATTATGGATTATATCAATAAATAGTTCAATTTATGTTAAGTGTTTTATAAGTATGGGATTATATATTTTGATTCATAAACTGATCTAGTTTATGCCATTTTTTAGAAATGGCACCTAGTGGAAGAAATGGAAACCGTATCAATGCACGCACTCCATGTAGGGATTTCCCTCCTGCTCAAGATAATTATAGTGGGGATGGTGATGCAACTGGTGCTGATCAGCTAATCACCATACTGGGACAACTTACTCAGGTTATGAATAATAACCTTACCCGTATGGAGCACCCTGATCCGCAGCGTGGAGGATCAATGTTAGATCGATTCACGAGGCAACAAACACCAACGTTCAATGGGAATACAAATCCCTTAGTATCTGAGCAATGGATATTTTCCCTAGAGAAAATATTTCTGGCTTTGGGGAGCAGTGAAAGGGAAAAAGTTATCATGGCAGTTTACCGCCTCACTGGATATGCTGATCAATGGTGGTCATTGATTCAAAATACGAAGGAAGATGATGAAGTATCAAATATGGAATGGAGGGAGTTCAAAGATCTGTTTTTAGAAAAATACATCCCTCGCGACCATCGAGCAGATATGGAAAGGCAATTTCTGAGTCTGAGACAGAAGGAGGATGAGAATGTCACAAAGTATGAGGCTAACTTTACAAGGTTAGCGAGGTATGCTGGAGATTATATTCGCAACCCAAGAAGTAAGATTGATCGTTTCTTTGATGGGTTAAAACCATTTCTCTGTCGAGCGTTAGTCTCACAATACTTTTCATCGTACGAACACATTGTCTCATGTGCTATCAAGAGCGAAAATGAATTCTCTAAGTCTTATGACTTTAAAGCAAAGAAAGAGAATAAGAGACATGCTGATCAATCTGGGAATGGAAATAAGGGGAAGAAGGGAAAGGTTGAATATCCATCTTGTGGTAAATGCGGGAAGAAACATCCTGGTACTTTCTTGAAGGGAATGAGAGTCTGTTACAAGTGTGGTGAAAAAGGCCACCAAGATCATGATTGCAAGGGGAAGAAGGAAGCTACCAATGTTCAGTGCTACAATTGCAGGGAGATGGGGCATTATGCAAATGCATGTCCTAAGCGTCAGGAGAACATACCTCAGAAAAGGCCAAGGGATCAAGGCCAGGCTTATTCTATCACTACTGCTGAGGTAGAAGCTCCGAAAGACATGGTGGCATGTAATTTAATGGTTTCCTCAAGTTTAGAAAATGCATTATTTGATTCTGGATCATCACATTGTTTCATATCTTCCCAGTTTGCTAAGAAAATTAGATATTTCCAATTTGATTTAATAAGGGAGTTGTCAGTTAAACTCCTAAGGGAAGTATCGTTGCAACAAAGTTTTGTGAATCAGTCCCCATTAGAGCACATAAATTTTCTTTATCTGCTGATTTCATCGTCATACCTATGATTGAGTTTGATATAATCCTCGGTATGGACTGGCTTTCGGACTATGATGTGAAGATTTATTGTAAGAAGAAATAGGTTACGATTCTTGATGATAATGATAAGGAGCACCTTATTTTTAGAGCATAATCGTCACCACCTAATTCTTATTTAGATCCACCCACAGTAGCTCAACTTAATTCAATTATTGGGGAGGAAGAGAATGAAATAACTGTCGGTGAGGAAAGGAATGTTCAAATAGAGGATGTACCTGTTGTGAAAGAATTTGTAGATGTATTTCCGGAAGATTTACTTGGACATCCTCCAGAACGAGAAGTTGAGTTTTCTATTGATTTGATTCCTGGATCAAGGCCTATATCGAAGACCCCTTATAGAATGGCCACTGTAGAGTTAGTCTAACTAAAGAAACAACTAGAGGAATTGAGTAATAAGGGATTTATTCGCCCTAGTGTTTCTCCATGGGGATCCCCTGTTCTTTTTGTTAAAAAGAAAGATGGATCTATGAGGTTATGTATCGACTACAGGGAGATCAATGCTATAAAGATAAAGAACATGTATCCCCTACCTCATATTGATGATTTATTTGACCAACTGCATGGAGCTAAATACTTTTCAAAGATTGACCTTCGATCTGGATACCATCAGTTGTGTGTGAAGAAGGAAGACATTCCGAAAACAGCATTTCGAACCAGGTACGGGCATTACGAGTTTACTGTAATGCCGTTTGGATTGACTAATGCACCCTCTGTATTCATGGATCTGATGAATAGAGTTTTCAAGGAGTATCTCGATGAATTTGTGGTGGTATTTATTGATGATATTCTGGTATACTCCAAAACCTACGAAGATCATGAAAATCACTTGCGCATTATCTTGAAGACTCTGAGGAGGCATGAATTATATGGAAAGTTTAGTAAGTGTGAATTCTGGCTTCAGGAGATTTCTTTTCTTGGCCATATTGTCTCTAAAGATGGAATCTCTGTTGATCCTTCTAAGACCAAGGCAATCCAAGAATGGCCAGCACCTACGAGTATAACTGAGGTAAGTAGTTTTATTGGTTTGGCAGGTTATTATCGACGTTTCGTCCAGAATTTTGCCCGATTGGCTAACCCATTAACGAAGCTCACTCGTAAAGGGGTGAAATTTGTTTGGACAAAAGAGTGGGATGAATGTTTCGAAGAACTGAGGAGAAGATTAGTCAATGCTCCTATATTGACTCTAACATCAGTGAATGATGGGTTCGTTATTTATAGTGATGCATCGAAGAAAGGACTTGGTTGTGTCCTTATGCAGAATGATAGAGTTATTGCCTATGCATCACGACAGTTGAAAATTCATGAACAAAACTATCCTACTCATGATCTTGAGTTAGCAGCAGTGATCTTTTCTTTGAAGATATGGAGGCACTACCTCTATGGTGAAAAATGTGAGATTTATACTGATCACAAGAGTTTGAAGTATATTTTCTCACAAAAAGAACTCAACATGAGGCAAAGGAGATGGCTTGAATTACTCAAGGATTATGATTGTACGATACACTACCACCCAGGGAAGGCAAACAAGGTGGCAGATGCTTTGATTAGAAAAGACCATGGAGTTTTGAACAATATGAGAATTGAAAGGGATCCAATTTTCATGGATCTAGTGAAGATGGACATGGTAATAACCAGGGAAGGTGAAACATCAATGCTTTTTCAAATGGTTGCCAAACCATCTTTTCTAGAAAGGATTAAGAGTTCTCAGACCGATGATGAAGAATTCCAAAAGAAGATTAAAGCAGTGAATGATGGGAGATTGAGAGACTTTGTGTATGAAGATGGAATTTTGAAATTCGGGAAGAGACTTTGTGTTCCCAATATACCTGATCTAAAAAGGGAATTGCTGGATGATTCTCATAGTTCCAATTTCTCTATACACCCTGGGAGAACCAAAATGTATAGAGATTTGAAGGAACATTTTTGGTGGGACAACATGAAGAGGGAGATTGCTGATTTTGTGTCAAGATGTATGGTTTTTCAACAAGTGAAAGCTGGAAGGCAACAGCCTGGAGGAGTCATGCAACCTCTTCCCATACCGGAGTGGAAATGGGACAATGTTACGATGGACCTTGTCATGGGGCTACCAAAGACTCCTAGAAGGAACGATGCAATATGGGTTATTGTTGATCGTCTTACCAAGACAGCACATTTTCGTGCTATAAGAGAAGATCTACCCATGGAACGTCTAGCAAGACTATATATTAATGAAGTTGTGAGACTTCATGGAGTACCCCTATCGATTGTTTCTGATCGTGATCACCATTTTACTTCAAGATTCTGGAAAAGTCTTCAGAAATCCCTGGATACTGAACATCATTTGAGCACTGCTTACCACCATCAGACAGACAGACAATTAGAACGGACTATTCAAACCTTAGAAGACATGTTGAGATCTTGCTCACTTGACTTTCAGGGTATGTGGGATCAATATTTACCTTTGGTAGAATTTTCCTATAACAATAGCTTCCATTCGAGTATTCAGATGGCACCATATGAAGCGTTATACGGAAAGAGATGTCGTACACCAACCTGTTGGGATGACATTGGTGAAAGAAAACTTGTAGGCCCAGAACTGGTGGAGGAAACGGTGGAAAAGGTGAAAGTAATCCAAAATCACATCAAAGCAGCTCAAAGTAGGCAGAAGAGATATGCCGATAATCGAAGGAAGGATTTGGAATTTCAAGTCGGTGATCATGTTTTTATGAAGGTATCTCCGTGGAAGGGAGTCATACATTTTGGTAAGAATGGTAAATTGAGTCCCAGGTACATCGGACCTTTCAAAATTCTAGAACGAATTGGGGTTTTAGCTTACCGATTGGCAATGCCACCAAGTCTCTCCAAAGTTCACGATGTGTTTCACGTATCTCTATTGAGGAAATACATGCCTGATCTGACGCATGTACTCAACTATGAGGAATTAGAACTGGAACCCGATCTGTCTTATTGCGAAGAGCCCGTCAAGATTCATGATACGAGAGAACAAGTGCTGAGAAACCGGACGACGCGTCTGGTAAAAGTTTTGTGGAGAAACCATAAGATGGAAGAGGCAACGTGGGAACCCGAGGAACTTATGATGAAGAACCACCCGAGTCTTTTTAGGCAGTAATACCCTATAAATTGCGAGGACGCAATTATTTGAAGGAGAGGAGAATGTAACACCCCAAGCTTCTACGGTACGCTTCTCTTTGAATAATGTGATAGCGTGTGTTGTACGCAACACCGAGTTCTAACACACCATAACTAATCAAACTAGCCGTTATGAATAGTAATACCTACTTTTTGAAATTATATATATTTTATATTTGAAAATGGACTTCATTTTTGGATTCGGAATATCGAATTTAGCCTAAGGTGAAATTTTGGTACATTTCGGATAACTTTCATATTTTGATGAATAGTGAAAATTACTAAGTTTTAATTAAAAACAACTTTTTTAATCAAAATAATTAATAGTGATAAATTATGAATTTGAGTGGTTTTAAAGTATATTTAGAATATATTTTTACCATTTAATATAATGTTGGTCATTGGACATAATTTTACAATTAAACCGAACATAAACGAGTGTCAATCTTTTGACAGTTATTATCTCTTAAAAACACGCTTTTTGTTTTGACAGCGGGAATTAATTTAAAATTAATATCTGCCACTTCTGTGTTTTGAATTTAGGAAAATGGATTACATATTTTGAATCAGGATGTTCAAATTTTGTAAATAGGTAACTTTTATTTTTAGATATTTTGAATAATTACTGCGGTAAATATTTTATTTACCATGGTTAAGGGTAAATCCGGTAAATAAGGGTTAAAAAAAATAATATTATAATAATACTAAATTACCCTAAAATGTGTCTTAACCCTATTGGTTGATACATGGTCGACCATGGGAATCTTTGGGTCTATTTTGGGACCCCATGGATCCACTTGTAAGTGATAATGACACTTTATTTTTATTAAGTTAAAATGAATACAAAAATGACACAAGCATATATCTTTTAGAAAAAAAATTTTTTACATAGGGTTATATATGTTGGATTTTAGATTATAAATATTCATTAAAAAGATAAAAAGCTTTCCTACATAATGATATTTTATTTATAATTTTTAGACATTAAATAATCTATTTTATTTATGACACAATGATGATGCAGTAATTACTATAATAGTGAAAAATTAAAATAATTGATATTATAAATACCCAAATAAATATAATATGAAACTTTTAATGAATTAAAATAATTTTCTAGGATAATATGATATATTAGGATTGATTTAATTGACTTTTTTCGAAGTAATCAATCTGTTATGAGTTTCACAAAAATCAACTATTGAATAGTGTCAAAATTGACATAAAAGAGTTCTTAAAACAAATATTATATTATTAATTGATATTAAATTCATAAAAATCTAAGGTTCGGCCAAGAGACTTATATCATGATAGGTTCATCATTAATGTACCACTTGGGGGTCGCTTGGATGTATATAGTAAGTTTATTAACCATATTATATAAAAATACAATGAGAAATTGTAAAAGTGAAACTAATTAACTTAGAGTTAATACTTAAAGATAAGGTTAATATAAGTACCCAAACCTGTCTAAATTCTATTGGTTGAGTGGTTTTTGACCTATACCCACCTTAAAATTTGAATAATAAGCTTTGGAGCCATTAGAAACCGAATATGAATTTATTATAAATTAATATTTCTAGCTTTTCCAAAGGTACCCCTCACCCCTCTTATAAAAGGGCACTCCTCCTTCTCATTTCTTCACACCTTCAAAGCCTTTTTGTTCGGCCAAACTCTGCCCAAATACTCTCCCAACATCCCTCACTACAACCTAGAGGACTTAGTTTGATCAGAAAGCCATCCTAAGGAGCCCTTTTGATCAAATCAAAAGAAAGAACCCGATGAAGAGGTAATGATTTCACCACCCTTCTCCAAGTTCATTTCTTCTTCCACTTCTTCTTCCTTTGTTCTTACCATTCTAAAATAATAACTCCAGTATCTCACATATACTGTGGTGTTATTATAAATATTGTACAACCATATTCAGTATTCTATCCACCCTTTGAATAACATGTCACCATACGTGCGTACGTACGGACTACCGTCTCCACGTCGTGGTGTAATTGTTATTCAATATAATATTATTTGGATGGGTATAATAATGATGTGTAACTCATGTAAATAATAAATATAACATGTTAATGATTCTGTATATATGATATAATATCCATTTATATATTATTTTAATATCAAAAAAATGATATTGTCGCTCGTGCGTATGTACGGACTACCGTCTCCACGAACGCGATGAGATTCATTCTCCATCGTATCCATTCAAGTATAATTATCATTTGATGATTTAAAAATAATGTTTAAGGACTAGATATCATTATGGATATGAATAAGATACAAAAACCATGGCTTATGTAACAAAACATATAAAAGAAAATGAGTAAGTTAACTCCCGAAACGACGATAATTCTAAGATATTATTAACAAATCAATGTTAAAAGATCATATATGATATCATATTATTATATATGATTCCTGTATAATTTAATAACAACTATTTCACCAATATACAGGAGGTTAACCTACCCTAACCAAGGAAAAGTACAAGGTAAGGGTTATTTCACAATCTCTTCATTATCCGAGGTTGTTTATACGTAATAATCTACTGGGATCTCTTTATCATCCACATCCATGTTTCTTAAAAATGCATTTCAAAACATTTTTACTATTTACTAGAATATGAGTTAAAGTCATTTATAACCTTTTTGACTTTTATAAGTGGTTTATAAAGGAATCTTTCGGTCATTTTCAAAACAAGGTCCTTTTTAACCTTTTCGACAGAATTAAGGTAAGAATGTTTTTTTAACTTATACGGCGGGTGCGGCTATTTTCCGCCGTTATAAAATATTCAAAGCTTCCCTTACAAGCTTATAAGAATACTTTCAAAGAAAATGTTTTATTTTATATGGATCTTAAATGATTTCAAAATAAAAGGAGATATTTCTTTAAAAATAATTTTGATTTCATCTATGTCAACATCCTTTGATGGATTTTAAGATTATTTGAAGTTGATTTATTATGATACAAAACTTCTATATTGTTTTGAAGGTTTTTTGATATGTTTGACTGTGTATGTGCTATTTTTATACCATTCATATTTTATGGTGAAATTATTGACATTTCATATGCTAGTTTTAATATGAATGTTTATGTTATGTTTAAACCTTTTCATATCGGAATGCATTGGACTTAATATGTGACGGGTGGAGCCCGCTATAGCTCCTCGATGCATCGGTAGGTCTCATGAGACAAACTAGTGTCTTGGCACATGGCCTTGACAAAATCTTATTTGTAGTCTTGGCACGAGGCCTTGGCTTTGTGGTTATGATATTCTGGCATTATGCATTCCAACATTATGAAAGTGGTTATTGATTTTTGCATGTGATTATTCGATTAGTAGAATATCCATGTGAATAACTAAATTATATTATTTCATTTTATTTATGCCATACCATGTTGAAAGTTCATATTTAAAAGGCTTTTGTTTTAGTTATACATTGCCTTAAATGTTTATTCTTATTTATGAAAGTTTCCGCTATATTGTTTTCCTTACTAGGCATTTGAGCTCACCCCTTTTCTTTGTTTTATTTTTCCCAGGAAGTGAAGAAGAAAGTTATGAATGACCTGCAGGGATATTATGTGGGGATATGAGTGTGGATTATGGAGACAATATGTTGTTGTAAAGTTTTTCATTTAATGATGTAATGTAAAACTTATGAATATATCTAGTATTTCCAAGGCTACTAAACCAATCGGTCTTTCGAGATTTGATCTTTCTTGTGATCATGCCAATGTTATGTAATAATGCACCGACTCTGGGTAACTGGGGTCGGGGCGTTACACAGAATTTACGGCATTATGATATATAAGAACAAATCCCCAAATAAGAAGATCTAAATTAATAGACATAACAAAAAAGCCTTTTAAAACTAGCTGGGTGAAAGGTTCCCTCGCCGATTTCGTAAAATACGAAAAATGCACCACATGAATGGAGGAATATATAATAATGATATAAATATAAATAAATTAATGTATATTGCACAATTAATACAATCATGTGTAGTATATTCACCACACAAAAGGAGATACTGGAAAATATAACATGAATCTCAGGGACTAAAATGTGAGATGAAAACCCCTTATAACCTTATAATTTGTCAACTCGTATAAACAAAATTTAATAACCACCAAATAAATCATTAAATAACATTAATATAATAATTATTATGACAATATATATCAAATTTAAGTACATAATACACCACATTCAATAAATAAGTGTTGAATAATGAAAATCTAACGAAATTTAAAGTTAGATAAGAAACCCCTTACCTCATGTCTGACTTGACCTGTTCAACCTTTAATCTCTTTAATAAAAAGATAAAGTTATATTATAATAGCTAAAGATGATTTTTAAAGTTTATTATTCCATTAATATCATTTAAAACCATGTTATTAACATTATTCAATAATTTAAGGTAATTAATGGTTGTTTTGTAGATATTTGACACTTGAGTCAAAAATGAAATTCTTATAATTACAACTGGTTCAGGTGGTAAAAATTCCATTATCCCCATAATGGTATTCATTATTTAGATAACACATATTTAAAATATTTCCATTATATTTATGTTTTTATAATATTACATAACATTTGGTGATAAGAAATTAAATGCACTGTTCATGGAGATGGTAAGTCGTATGTACACATTTATGCTACTTTAATTTCTATTTTTATATTTAATGGAATGGAAACATAATGATGAGTAGGTATATTATTATTATATTATAATATCATATGATGTATATGTAACATAATTTCCTTAACATCATCATTTATATGTTCCATTTATGTCATGAATGAATCATATCACCATGAGGCGGTGGTAGTCCGCTCTTCCTCAAATGAAATTATCGTATATGTACATCATGAAAATAATTAAGGTATGATTTTGAATTGAAATTATATAATTATATAGAAAACATATAAACAATATATATCATATATAAATAGAGTTCCATAATAACGAACACCATTAGAGGTGGCTGGAGCTGATTGAAAAATAATAGTTTCATTATGCAATAGTTCGCTATCCATAGAAACAATATATTCATTACCCATTTAATAGAGGAATGTGTAAGTGTAGTTAGAATAATTCACATAAAAACTACTTAATATATTTATGATACTGTTTTTGTTATAAAATAATGGAAAAAAATTGTTTATGGGGATGGGGAAGTAAAATTAAACAAAATAACCTAAGAGAAGACGTTTCCTTTAAATCAGGTATCTCACTTTGGTTTGAACCAATAGGTTTACACGAATTTCCTTATACTTTGGGGAAGGTTTAAAGTATAAGGATTCTTAATTAGAGTGCTTAAATGGATATAGTTAAGTCGATAAAAATATATTGAGAAGTGTGAGGAAGGGGTTTGAAGTGAGCGATTTTTATAAGGGGGGAGGGGCTGTTTAGGAATGGTTGAAAGTATTATTTTATTATATAATTATTTTCGGTTTCTTTAAGTCCAAATCCCATTAAAGTCGAATATATGATGACTCAGGTTCTAAATAAAATAATCAGATAATAATTGGATAGGGTTTGTATATATTTTTAATCATTTTAATCGTATTTATTTAAATCATTTATTAATGAGGTATAGACTACATTATTATTGTGTAATAACTAGTCTTCTTTATTTTATATATACAAATTATAAAAAAATAACATGATACATGAAAAAAATTTATCTTTCAAATGAATGTTTATAGTCTAAGTGATAACTTATATAATCACATGCAATAATATATTTACTAAAAGATATGTGTTTAAGTCATTTTTGTCTTTACATTAAATAAATTAATATAAAGTGTGATTATCAAACCCATGGGGCACCGTGGGGTCTTATAATCGTCCCATGGATTGAAATTGATGGAAATGTATCAACAAATAGGATTAAAACATGTGTTAGGGTAATTTAATATTTTTATAACAATATTGTGTTACCCTTGTTTACTAGATCTACCCTTTATCCAAGGTAATTAATTTTTCTACTGAAGTAAATACTCATAATGAATAAAAATAAAAGATCAATATATATGAAATTTGGACCAATTGATTCCAAATATGGAATCTATCATTCCAAATTCGAATAACAGAAGTGGCAGAAATTAATTTAAAATTAATTCCCGCAGTCAAAACAAAAATCATGTTTTTATAATTAATAACAATCAAATGATTGATTCTTTTTTATGTCAAATATAAAAGTGAAAATACTTCTAATGTCCATCATTGGACTAAATTATTTTTAAAATAATATATATAAAATTAAAACCATTTAAAAATATAATCTAACATTCTGAAATAAATCATATTAAAAGACAGTTTTGAATTAAATTACTATTTTCTCACGATACATTAAAAAATGAATTTTATCAAAAAATTACCAATAATTTACCAAATGTAAATTCTGATCTCACAATTCTAAAGAAGTATTTTATTTTGTAGTTAGTTTTATCCAATATCGCCGGCACAACGGATTTGTGTTAACTACCATTTAAAATAAAATATTTATTTAATTATTTATCAGTATAACTCAACTTTGTGTGAAAAGTAAGATTTCAAGTAAACTAATTGTTGCGTATCAGGTACTCCATCAAAAATAGTATATCCATTAAATTATAATTAATATTTAATTCAAAAAATTTAATAAATATGAAAATGTTAAATTCTTTATTTACATGGGATGTTACATCCTTACCCCCTTTTGGGAATTGTGTCCTCGCAATTTTAAAATTATGCCTGGAAACATCATTGAATGTCCCACATCAGAAAAAGAGTCAATATAAATATCACCTTAAAACTATGTAAGATAAGTACAATGGTCACCTAAGACAAAAAATACTAGGATTCCATGAAGACATGTATATGGAAGAGAAATTAATTCTCATAGATGAATAGAGAGTGATAGAGATCTTGATCAAGAAATGTCAACCACCACAATACCATAAATTTGTAATTAGGTAAAATTATGATGATAAAAGAGATCTTATAAAAACTTTTCTTCAAGATAATTTTTATGGATTTGAATAATTTCATTAATAACTAGACTAAGATCGTAAGTATATATACTTGTCATGTCGAGTGTCATCCTTTGATAAAATTCTACCAAAAACTCATCTTTCCTCCAAGTAGTTAGTATTCATGATGATATGGTCACACCTAAAGTGTGAGAATATACATATAGAGTATCACATAATCTAAAAAAGATGAACTATATATTTCCCCTATCTTTATATGCTATCCCAAACCAATATTGGTTTGTACAAGATCTGATAATCCCCAAAACGATAATCCTTTATAAAAAGAAATACTACTCTTAATCTCAAAAATACAAAAAAAGAACAAAAAGTTCATGAAAGATCATTCTATATATAATTGTCCTTAAAAATCATCGAAATAATCCAATCTATGATTGAAACCCAAAACCCAAAATGATTTAATCACATAATCTTCCATAATAATTCTTATCATTTATCTCCAAAAATATCAACTTCACTTATAGTCTCATACTAAATCCTAATTAAAAAAAACACATATTCTCTATGATAGAATAATCATTTCTATAAATAACCCAAATCATCTTATGTACACAAAAAAAATTGATTCATCCAAAATAATATTTTATCCCTTACCGAAAAATACTACGTGTTTTTAATATAAAAATCATTAATTGTTTTTAGGTATTAATATCTTAATTAAATGTGAAATTTATTCCAATATCCCAAAATAGATAAAATGATAAAAATATTAACATTTTAAATGTTGAACCCAATTTAACATGTCATTTAACGTTATAAATATGTTTGATTATAATTTAGTTCCGACCTTAGCTTCTGTATTCTTCAATAAAAATGTAACATCATAGAATAATAACAAAAATATTACCCTAAAATAATTATCATGTTACTATTTAAAATATAAATAATTTTTAACATATTAAATCAATAATATTTCGAAAAATTTAATTTAAAATTTGTTCCCTCTTAAAAGGAGGTAAAAATACTGTTACAGAAAAATATTGGTTCTTGTGTATAAAATTGAGTTTCATCCAATATTATGTCTATAAAATCTATTTGATGAATATAAATATAATTTTATTTATAATATTAAATATATATTAAACTAATATTACTCACAAATTATTTTAATTTTTTAAGGTAAAATATAACTAATACCATATTAATATTTTCCTTTTATAATCAGTGGATATTCATATTGATTTTTATTTAATTTGTATCCCATGAATTCATTTTAAATATGGATAAAAAATATATATTTATAAATTAAAATATCTATTCATTAAGACTAACTAAAAAAATTATTTCATATAATATTAAATAATAAAATTTTAATATATTATTTGGTTGGTAAAGCTCGGGATTTTATGTTACACAAGCCATCAAGGAAAGTTTTTTTTCTATGTAATATAATATAACCTATGTGTTCTTATGTGGAAAAATATAAAATAAATTTTTATTTTATTACATGACTAACATGGTCTTGAATACTATGAAATTAATATATAGTGCTTCAATATAAAATAAACTATTTTCACTATTTTCTGAAATGAAAAATATCAAAAAGGTTAATTTTAAATCAAAAATAAAAATTCAAAAAATCTTGTGCTGTCACAATTGGTCAATTGCTAGCTCTATGAATTCATAATCCACTACTTTATGATAATATCCTTCTTTATATTGTCTCACACCATCTTCAGATCCCTGATATACAACTTTTTTTGTTCAGTCTAACATTGTGGTGACATGTAGGGTGACCCATAGAAGGGATTGTCTGGTTCCATACTGATGGTGTAATATTTCTATTATTGTACTCATACTCCACAAAATGTAGATTAAACACCTAAATATGACCAAATTAAATCAATAAAACCAAAAATATGTCCTATAGGATCATAATGGTCCCTTAAATGTGGTTGTCATTTTGGGAGTGTACCGTTGTGTTCAACAATAACATATCCCCATAGGTTACATCTAATCCCTTCAATAGATAAGATGTTACGTGAGCATACCTCTCAAAAAATATCATAAATTTAACTCAATCTTGTTGGATGTCATTTTACACATATAGTTCCCCAAATCTCTCTACAGATCTTTCCACTTAAATACCCTGGTGGTTGAAACTTAGTGAGTCTAACAATGATAACCCAGACGAAATATTGTCACCTGGAAGTATATGCTAAACCCATCATAAATTTGTTAGATATCCCATCCCACCTAAAATAGAAACTAAAATGGTTAAGATAAACCCACATGAAGATAATTGTAATCCTATACTTATTAAAAATTAAGTTATTGATAGGAAAACACAACAACTTCCTTGTCCATCTGTAGCCGAAATAATGAATATCAGTGGTCCATGTACATCTTCGAAAAAACCAATATTTACGACCAAGGGATATTTATAAAACTACCTTAGAACCTCCTATTTCCATTTTATTTGTACATTCATGCATCATATAAAAATAACTACATAATACCTACCTTTAAAAAATACATCAAGAGAATTTCCAGTGGATATCAAACTACATAGGGTCTTAGAACCAGTATCCCCATGAAATTCCTAGCTGAATCACTAGAAAATTGGTTGGGAAATACGAATCAACAATAACAATGCTACTATATCCACATTCCCCAATAGATTACTATGATGTGGAAAACATCTCAGAAACCATTATCATCAACAAAAACAAGATCACTTTCTGAGGTCATCTTGTACCTCATACCCCTTCACATGAGTGAATACAATCTTGAATTCGTTATTGTGGAGGGACTCCAGCCATCACCTTTTTTTCAATATAACATCCTTATGAGAAATTAAATTCATATTAATATTGTGATCAGTATATATGATAAATTTCCCTCCCATCATTTAGTGTTTCATCCTATTTAATGTGAAGACTACAACATTAAACTCGGGATCATGGTCTATGTTGTTTTATAATGTGGTTTCAACTATTGTTAACCATAAGAAATCACCACCGTCCTCTGTATCACAATAAAACCAATCCTAGTCCCAGATGAAATGAAGAAAACTATGTTTATGACACCATCCTATAGAAAAATCATAATTGTAATGCTCATCAATATCTGCCGTTAATCCATGAATGCCAACTAGAATTTCTATCTGCAAATAACGGGCTTACCTTCTTTGGTCAATGTTTTCAATTGAACAGAAATCCTTAAAATATTGGGTAAAAATATTTAATAGGATTG
Source organism: Viscum album (assembly GCA_963277665.1). Lineage (NCBI taxonomy): Eukaryota > Viridiplantae > Streptophyta > Magnoliopsida > Santalales > Viscaceae > Viscum > Viscum album. Next base: position 272,010,873 of record OY728152.1, on the reverse strand, counting down.
TAAAAACCCTAAGAGTCTTCGCACCTTGGTAAATCTTTTGAGTTGGTCCCATGCTATCCCAACCTCAACGTTCATCGAGAACACATAGACACCATCTGCGAATATAACATGTCTTATAAAGTGGAACTCATCCAAAATGGGAACATTGAGAAATTACCATTATTATGGAGCTATCAAAGTTTGTTAATAACCATCCTCAAATACCTCATGTGCTACTCCATACAATATAACTACCAAAGTATATCATGGATGAAGACTTCCACAAGTTAGTCTTGGAAAGGATTAAAAATCATGTTGATTAGTCACATGAACACTATAGGGGTGTTTTCATGAAATAGGGAATCATTATGTACTCATAGTTTTCCATGAGGCAACTCCATGTGCTCTTTTGTAAATCCTAATCCCTTAATCAAAATATGTGTTTACATCATCTATGGTTATCCTTGAATAACATGTGTTCTTCTCTCAACTGATCAAAGATGTCCTCAATTCATTGTAGTGGATACATTTTAAACATCACGTGGATTATGTATTAAAAATCGCAACAAAAAATCATGATAATTTTTACCCTCTATTCGAACTAAATTGGGGATTCCCAATGTGAAAAACTAAGTCCAACGAATCCCTTCCTCTACATACCCTCTAAATACACCTACATATCATGAAATTATATAGGTTCCATTCAATTTGAAATCATAGTTAATGAGTCTATCCCGATGTGTTGGTTATATTATAAGTTAATCACTCTGTCGGAAGGTATTCATTGCATGGCCTAATGAAATGTATCAACATTCTCAGCAACCATTATAGAAAATTAAAATTGTAACACCCTAGGTAAATAAATAATATGAAATTTTTATATTTATCCCAATTTGTGGATAAAATGTCAATAATAATTTAAATGGAACGCTATGCTCGATGGCTTACCCAATACGCAACAACGAGTTCCTTTGAAATCTTACGTCTCACTCTAATAATAAAATAATTTTACAGTAGTTAACAAATAGTCGTTGTATTTGAGGGAATGAATATAAATAACTAAATTACGATTATATATGTGTGTTTAATGTTTTTACTTTTATCCAATAAATTTTAGAGGCTTAAAATACAAATGAATCCAATCTTAAGCGTTGAATACACTGGTATTTTTAAAAGATTGTTTTACTACCTTTTGATGGAAATCCATTTTATTAAATCAAAATTTTGAAAATTTTATAAGATCTATTTTTCAAAATAAACATATTATTTATTATTGGGACATAGAAATTTACCTTGGTTTAATTTTTGGTATTTTTCTGACAGTGTTCATTTTTCAATGAATAGTGAAAAATACTGCATTTAACATCAAAACTTCTTTTTCATATAATTCAATTATATGGTTATATTATCTTTATAATTTGTTTTAAAGTGTAATTGGAATATATTTTAACCATTTAATCCAATTATGGTCATTGGGATTAATTTCACTTTGGAATTGGGCATAAACAAGTGGCAAACATTTCATAAATATTGATTTAAAAAACCCGCTATTTGTTTTGACAACGTGAAGTTTTTTTAAAATTAATTATTGAAATTTATGTGTTTGTAATTTGGTAAAATGGATTAAATATTTGGAATCAGAAGGTCCAAATTATTTAATTAAGACTCTTCTGTTTTTTGACATTATGAATAGTAACGACGGTAATTATCTTTAATTATATTGATTAATGAGTAATCGGGTAGTTAAAGATAATAAGATAATATCATAATAATAAAAAATGACCACAACATGTGTCCTAATGATACTTCTTGTCTCATGGCTGACCATGGTATTCCTTGTGACAAACATGGGGGCCCCATGGAATAACCTTTGTGAGAAAGTGACTTTTTATATATTTATTTTTAAAGAATGTTATATGTAACAAAGAATGTATCACCTAAGTAAAATATTTTTAATTTTGACTAAATAAATGATATTTTGGACTATAAATAGTCATTGGGAAGATAGAAATATTTTCTACATCATAGTATTTTTTTTATAATTTTTAGATATTAAATAAATTAAATTATTTATGACATCATAATGATGCAGCGATGACCTCATTATTTAACGATTTAAATAAAATTGAATGATAATGTAAAATCTCAGACCTAAACATGTCCAAAACCTATTTTATGGGTGGATTTCGAACCCTTATCACCTTATCCTAGAAACACATCAATGTGGGGCCATTAAAATCCGAAACTCATTCTAAAATAAAGTAACATTTATTTACTTTCCAAGAGTGCCCCTCCCCTCCTCTTATAAAAGGCCCCCACCACTACCTCCTTACCCACACATACAAAGCCTTTGGCTCAGCCAACCCCTGCCCATTTTGTCTCCCCACATAACTCTCTAGATCTTTGAAGCCTCACTTTGGGCAGAAGTCTTCCCAAGGAAGCCTTTGAGCTCAAACCAAAGGGAGTTACCCGATTTTAAGGTAATGTCTTCACTTGTGTCCTTTTGTATTATTTTGCTTCTCCAACCCCCTAAACTCTTTTTATTAATTTATTTTTTAAAAAATACAGAATCATAAATATACTAGGATGTTTCTATAAGAATGATTCGAGCTACACTTACACACACCTTCATCTAATGGTTAAAGAACATACTGTTTCTGTGGTTGGCGATTTTCTGCCTCACAAAACGATGATTGTTCAATATTCTTTTAACACCATTAAAGGTGGCCATTATGATGTCACTGTATTTTATATATGATATATAAGGTATTTATGTTTACTATATACTTCTTTATTTTATATTTAAACCATACCTTTATTCTTTTCATGTTGTGTAAATGCGATAATTTCATATGAGGAGGTGTGGACAACCGCCCCCTCAAGTGATGTGACTCGTACATGCAATTAATGGAACGTAAAAAGAATGAAATTAATGAAAATATGTGACCTATATAAAATATATATTATACTGTAATTATAATTTATATATATATATATATATCATTTATTTTTAATCATGTTAACATGACAAAGAAAAAATGAAAGTAGCGTTCATTGTACGTACGGCCTACCGTCTCCAAGAACGGTGCTTTTCGTTTTTTATCTCCAAATGCTATGAAATAGTATAAAATGAATATATAATGGATATATATGATATTTAAAACATCAATACTATTCTGGATATGATGTACCTATAACAACATGGAAAATTATTTTCCAACAAGTTCAATTTTTGAATCACGTACCAAACATCGACAAAAACGTCTGATATGAACTCATATTATTAACCAATTATTATAAAATTAATATATGTGATATGAACTGAATAATAATCTTTTTAGGAGGTCCTTAATCAATTATAATTTGACTAATGTTTATTATTCAGGAATATAAAGAAACGAACAAGACAAGTTGGACTTGAGGTAAGGGACCCTACCCCTCTATTTTTTTAAGTGCACTCTTTTATATCATTCCATTTAAGCTCATATTTCTTATGATTCGTATGTTCTTTTATATTACTCATACTGTAATTTTTATGTTCATATGATTAGAGACCCAATTTTTTCTCACCAATCCATTTTGGAAGTTTTGAGTGGCGCCGTTAGGCTGCCGAATTTTTGTAAACGATCTAACCTCTCTCTTTCTTTTTAAGTACTCTCCTTTATGTCACTTATTTTAAGCTCCTACTTGTTATGTTGGGGGATGTTCTTTTATATTCCACTTTCTATAAACTTTATGTTGATGTGATGAGAGACCCTATTTACTCTCATCAATCCATTTTGGAAGTTTTAAGTGGCGTCGTTAGGCGGCCGTGTATTTGTAAGATATTTTTCATCTCACTTTTATTCCTGTGAGATTTATGCTACATTTGCCACAATTTCCTTTGAGTGGTTTATGTACATCCCAATATTACACTCCTTTTTTAATATAATTCCATTTATGTGTATTTACATATTCATTGTAGGAAACTTCTTTAATGGGGTGTACTTTTCAAAAGTTACCCAAGTCGGTAAGAGAAACTTTCACCCTCCTCTTTTTAAAAGACTTCGTTTGTTATGTCTTTTAATTCACATTCTATTATGTTGGGATATGTTCTTATATATCCTGATTGATGTAAATTTTATTTCCAAGTGATGATATTCCCTTTTTATCTCTCATCAACTCATTTTTTGAATTTTTGAAGTGACGTCGTTAGGCTGTTGAATTTTACCAAGGAAACTTTTTAACCCAATTTCGATTTCTTTGGGTTCAACATGTAGTTATTGAATATGTCATCCTTTGAATATGTGTGAATGACCTTTTATTGTTTTACACGTAATATCCAATTTTATTGTGTATATTTGTATTTTTCACACATAATTTTGGGATTGATTTATCCTTAATTTAAGGATATCTTCTTTATAAGGGATTTCATCAAATTTTACATCTCTATTGAGACTTCATTGTTGTTATGCACAAATACACTCTTATATGGTGTATATACTGCCCTTTGTAATATTATATCATGAATCCATTTATTCTCATGGCATTATAAAGTTCTGATCAAATGTTATTTCTCAATTATTGTATTCAAGTGTCTCTAATTTTGGAAAAAACCCTTTAACCAAAATATCACATTAAATGTTTTAATGATTTTTTCCTATTAATATACATGTTTTCAAAATGGTTTTAAGGATTTATTTATATGGATATTAATGGTTTAAAATGTTAAACGCTTCAAGGTGGTATGGGACACTTTGATTCCAAAATCCCTTTATTAAATGTTTTAAATGGATTTGAAAATGGGTTTTTTTAATGGATTCATTATTTAAATATCCTAAAATGATATATTGTGATTGAAATGTGTAAATGCTATATTTCATTTATGCATGTTTTATGTGATACATTTATGTTATGGTTCTTGGGAATTGTTATGAAAACGGGTGGTTCCGTGATAAACTAAGGTCGGGTGAGCCCGATATAGCTCTCCAATGCATTGGGTAACGTGAAGGGGTTAAACGTTAAGGTTTCTCCAAAGATATTTAGGGAATATACTTTGGTGGGTATTCCAAACGTTACCAAAAGGGTTACTCCCTACGTAAGAAAGTTATGAATGCCTCAAGTTACCTTTATGTATTTATGATTTCTATGATTTATGCATGATTTTATGAGGCATGTTAGAGTGCCTATGTTTTACGGGTAAAGTATGATTTCATTATTATGTATATATGAACTCATGTTTCCTTTCCATATTTTTATAACCCTCACTGAGCGTTTTATGCTCATCCCATGTTTTTGAAATGTTTTTCACAGGTCAAGGGAATGATACATGATGTGATGATAGTGTCAAGGATGTGTCAAGAAAGAATCAATGTTTTATTTTAAATATGTTTCCGTTGATGGGAAGAATGAATACTGTCTTTTATGTAACCACTTTGTTTAAATGTGGAATGTAATGCAATTTCATGATCTCATTCTCTAAAACTCTAAACCTGAAAAGATCCTCAATGTGTTATCTTGTAATAACTCAAGACTAAGTATGGTTTAAGGCTGGGGCCTTATAGTTGGTATCAAAGGTCGGTTTAGATAACTTTAGAGGATAGGGTATTCTTTAAGCATAAGTGGCATTACCATAATGGATAGGATTTCATAAAGAGTCCTAGTTTTAGATAAAGTGAATGAGTAAGTATATCTTAGTGTTTATCTTCCACATTAGTACATGATGGTTTTGTTGATATACTCACACTAACCTTTTTGGTTTTAGTAAATTGCTGGATCTAGCAGGAACCAAAGTAATAGTGGATGTCAAGGAAACTGTGATAGTTTTCTGAGAAAGAAACTGAATGATATGGGAGCAGCAATGAGAACTCTTGTGATTATCCTCAACCAACTATCTGGAGTCATGATTGACCACCTAAACCTTGGTGATTTCTCTAAGGCATCATATATGTGAGAAACAAATCCCTACGTAAGTACAGGTAATAATCATAAAGGTAAGTGTGTTAAAAAACCTATGTGTTAATGATGTGGAAAGAAACACCTAGGAAAATGTTTCAAAGGGACAGAAATATGCTATAGATGTCTAAATGAAGATCATAAATCAAGAACCTTCCATGGAAAAAGGAAGCATCCAGTTGACTCGAGAAAAGGGACCGAATTTCATTCTGAGGGATCAATTGAATTTTTTAAATGTGGTGTGCATGGTCATTATGAAAACACATGTCCTATGAAGAAGTTTCATGAATGGGATCACCTAGATCGTACAAATGTTCGTTTACCAATACCTAATGCCATTCTGATTGAGGATAAAGAAACTGAAAATGACCAATCAAAGGTATGGATTATTTCATAACTATTTTTTTCAAATTTTGGAATCTTAGGATATGATTCATGATTTTGTTTGTAGGAAAGAAGTATTTCAGAATAAGTTGGAAAGGAATTGTTAATGGATCATGAAGAATGTTGAATGAGTAAGAAGTCAACATATAAGGGATTCAAGAGTTATGGTGAAATTCTTAAGAGTATTAAGTCTCTTTTGATGATGGGGTTACATTAGAAGACTTTTTATAGTATGTGTAACCCTGATGTTTAATATATGAAAATATTATCCAAGAAATAGTTTTCTGTTCTTTTGTGGACATAGTTATAAAGAACCATTTGGGTTTATATGATCCTTACTTTTGAGGTAATTATGGGTTACTATATGTTATGATGGAAGTGAAAGGCATGAGATAAAAATGAGGTTAAATTATGTTATGGTTATTTTTTATGATTTTATCTATTTTTGGGGAATTATTTGAGAATTATATAGTTTTGGAAAAAGGACAACACGCAGACCATGTGACAACCCATCACGTCAGACAAAACTGCGGGAATCGAACCCACAACCAAAGTGCAACTGGTATTTATCGCCTACCACTGGGCTACGTGATGTCCCTGGTTAGTTTGACTGATTCTTTTTAGTTAGATGATTTTATGAACTAAGAGTAATTTGATTTTGGGTTATCTAAGGAAATTTATTATCCTATCATTGAGGATATGTGATTAGGTTAATTACTCTTCAATACGATACTTTAAGAGAAACTGATGTTGTTTGGAGATAAATGTTACGATTTAACTTGGCAGACTATGTGACTAAAACCTTCAAATTTTTGGGTTTCAATATTAGTTTGGTTTACTTTGAAGGATTTTATGGACAAATTATTTATCGAATGGTCCCCATTGAACTTTGGGTTTTGTTTGACAAATTTTGGAGATTAAGAATAGATTTTTTTTTATAAAGGTTTATCCTTTTCTGGATTATCTGATCTTGTACTAACCTTTTGTTTTTGGTTTTGGTTAAGGTCTAAATATATGGGAAGTATATATTTCTATATTGTGGATTAGGTGATTCTCTATAAGTTGATTATAGTACACTTAATGTGAACAAGTCTTCCTAAATACTCGTCTTTTGGGGAAAGTATGAGTTTGTGTAATAAATCTAATAAAAGTTGAATGTCAACATGATAATTATTTATGTTTACTTATGAATAAATTCCTCAATAACATGTAACAGAAAACATAAATGATGTCTATTATGTTTTCCTACTGGGGAAATGATGTAAAGACCTGGAAATTTCAAGGGAATTTTTTTTCCTAACTTTTCTTTGTAATTTTACAAGGGCGCAGTTTCTGACGGCACCTGATTCCGAGGCCCGGTGTGCCCGGAATCATTTTCCAAAGTTTGGATCGGGTATGTTTAGTGAACGGACGAGCGGGTTTTTCTAACTTTTGAACCAGTGCCCGGAATCGAATTCTGAGGGCACCGATGGAATCGCTGCGCCGGTATGTGCTTAGAAACGCCTCTTCCGAAGTTGTGTTTGCTCGGGTGTGGTTTTAATTTTTTGGTCTTAAAGTTAAGAAATAAAATAATTTGTACGACAAACTTTATTTTATTTCACTTAAAGCCACTTGAAAGCCAATTAAAGCTGCTTAAGCGGAGTTGATACGGATAGGTTTCTATCCAAAAATATCCTACCCCCTTGGTAGAATATTTGTGAGGTGGGGCCCGTATGAGCCCCACCGTTTCTTTTCTGCTAAGTAACGTACCCGCAAAAACCCGTCATTATGAAAGTCAACTGACGCGTTTTCTTAAATTCTTAATGCACCAATTAATTGGGCGGTTTTCTTCATTGAATTAATTCTATGAATTAATTTATTCGTTTCTTAACCTGTTTTAAATCCCTTGGCGTAACAATAAAATAAGACTGACGAACGACTTCTGGAAAAATGTTCGTTGAGAGGATTTGTCAAACCTCATGTTCTTCATCCTCCTATGCGAAGAACGTGAAGAACGTGAAGAACGTGAAGAACGCGAAGAACGCCATCACCCTCGGAGATTGACGACGCTTCATCTGAGACGTTCTTCCCCGCCCCGATCTCCTGTCACCAACTTCTTGATGCAAGAGATTTCGGGATTCTTTTAATACTTCTTTGTGTTTTATAAAAACACACGGATTTAACTATATTATAATTAAATCTGTTGTTTCTTGGTCCTCGGAGTTCGTCGACGCAACGCCGGATACCGCGACGACGCGAAGATCCCATCCTTCCGCGACGATCAATTTCCGCGAAGAACACGCGTGCGACGACTTGCCAAGGTATGTTTTTTAATTGAGAATAATAATACCCTTTTTCCTCGGATGTTTCATTTTGAAAATAAAGAACACGGATCATGTCAATACTAAGTTGATCCGCGAGATGCTTGGTTGTGGTATGAGTATTCATGATTGCAGTTTGGGGAATTTTTGGTATGTTTCAATTTTATTTGAGGAATCGTGGAATGGTTTGATTATTTCTTCCGACTGTTATTATCTAACGCGGAGGGTGCTGGCCAAACAAACACAGCCCGAAAACCCTCCGCAGTTTTTTGTTGATGCGCGGACTGACGGGAAATGACAAACGGGGCCGCAAGGGCGATTTGAGGGCCTTGTAGTGAAGGTCGGGACCCGGGATGAACCTCGGCGTAGACGAAAATGAAACCCGACCACCGGAGCAACTCCAGTGGCCCGCAGAAGCTTCTGTCGGCACGCCACACCGACACTGCGACGCCGGTGACCAAAGGTAGCGGCGCCCCGCTCACTGCCGAGAAAACCTCACCACGGCTGAAGACGCGGCGGTGAGGTGGTTCTGCGGCCGCGCGGAACCGTGGTTCAGGGACGCGACGGCCCGACCGCGTCCGGGTGATCCAGGGTGGCCCCCCGCGGGGGCCGCGGTGTTGTCACGAGGGGGCATGCGCGCACCCCGCATTGCTCGGCCGCTCGGCCGAGCCGAGGCGGACTGGATCCAGTCGGGTCGGACTGGGTCGGGTCGACCCAGTTCGGCTGACCCATGGGGGGTCGGGTCGGGTCAGCCCGGGCCCGGACCCCCCGTTTCCGGAACATTTCGGTATTTTGCTCATATCATGAGCTGCGAGTCTCCAAACGACGCGACGTCAGCGGTAACGCGGTCCTTGGATCGAGACGGTCTTTTTGGTATATTACACTCAAGGTTTTAGAATACTTTGGGTTCGGCCGGGTTGGTTCATCCACGAAACCAACCGGGCCCTCGGAGCGGAAACACTCATATCTTGAGCTCCGGACGTCCGATTGAAGTGTAATCGACTTTGATGGATTCCTCTAAGGGAGAAGGATCTTTTGGCTTACTCCGCTCGATGTTTAGACGCAGTTGGAGTACGGTTGGGTTGGTTTTGACTTAAAAACCAATCGGGCCCCGGGACGAAAAAGCCAATAACTTCCAGACAGGGGGTCCGATTGACGCGCCGTCTATTGCGTTGTGTTCCTGTTGATGATACGGAACTTTTGGAATCCTCCGCCAAAGTTTTGGATACAGTTGTGTTATAGCCGGGTTGGATTGTACCCGAAATCCAACCGGGCCCCTGGAACAGAAAAAGATGATATCTTCCAGACAAGACGTCCGTTTGACGAACCGTCAGCGGTGTTGGTGATCTCGTCGAGAAACGGTCCCTATGAGTATACCCTATGAGAGTTCGGGGTACAGTTGAGATACGGCCGGGTTGGTTCGCTTATGAAACCAACCGGGCCCCTGGAACGAAAATGCTAATAACTCACAGACCGGGTGTCTGATTGATGCGTCGACTGTTCTGTTGAGACCCCTGTGACGAGGAGGTCCCTTCAGATACTTCTTCTTGGGACTTGTGATGTTTTGTACTATCGACCAGTATCTCATGGAGCGGACCATCCCGGAGACGAGCATGCGGAGTACGGAGACCGTGTAGCAGGCTGAGACCTGATGACTGCTTGTCCAATTCGACTCGGAGTGACTTGAATAGCCCAGTGGGGAGCACTACATTGTGAGGTGGCAGACCCACGGGGGAGGAGCACTACTGTGTGAGGTGGTAGACCCATGGTACTTGACAGGAGGAGTACCTCTGTTTGCTATGAGGTGGAGTACTACTGTGTGAGGTGGCAGACCTATGGCGTGAATCACTACTGTGTGAGGTGGCAGGCCCGCGGTACTCGACGGGAGGAGTACCTCAGCAGTCTTATGTTAGTGAGCAGTACCTTGGAGTCGTGACAGGACCACTGTACACTCTAGGGACGAGGTTCTTCGGCAGTTATGGTTTCGATAATGAAAATCCTGGTTTGAGCTGAGTCTATGACCTTTTTGTATCCTCATGATTGAGATGGGTTATTTGATAACTTGGGTATATGTATGGGAATATACCTGGGTGGTGGTTATCCATTGATTTCATAATCCATGTGTTTTCTCATGATTGAGATGGGTTACTTGATAACTTAGGTATATGTATAGGCATATACCTAAGTAGGGGTTATCTTTTGAGATCTTCTTTGTGGTTATACTTGTTGGTTTTATTGAGACCTTGATGGTCTCAGGGTCCCTACTAAGTATCATTATACTCACCCGTGCATGGGCTATGCCCGCACCTCGTTGTGTTGGTTGCAGACGACGAGCAGTGCTGACGGAGGCCGAGTGCTCGAGGACTGGACGGTACCCGGAGGTGGACGACACGACGAGTCAGTACCCAGAGGTGGACTACACGACGAGTCAGTATCTGGAGGTGGACTTCACAGTGAGATGACACTCGGAGGAGGTTGATGGGGGAGAGCATTGTGGAGTCTATCTGTACCTACCCTTCAGGTAGGATCCTTGGTGGACAATACAGGAGTTGCGCCATCTATACCTACCCTTTAGGTAGGATCCGAGGAGGACGACCCAGGAGCCACTTCCGTTATTCCAGCTGTTTAATTTTCTTATTGTACTGGTTCAGTTGTAGTTGTACTTTCCTTTGGGTTTGTATTCTGGCCCATTTACTTTTCATATCTTTCTTTTACTTAGTGTTTTATTTCCGCTTGCACTCTGTGGTGATTGTTTACTTTTATAAAGGCAATTCCTACCTAGTTATCGGGATTTAAGCCTTTGGTGCTAGTCGCCAACCCCTGTCCTATGGAAGGCGGGCTTGGGGTAGTCACGGCACGGGCCCCGAGGACAGGTTGTGACAAATTGGTATAAGAGGATTTCGGTTCTACCACAGAAATTATAACTATGATATTTTCTTTCTATGAAGAAATAATGTTAAGAGTAACGAGTGTGGTTTTCAGTTCAGGTAGTCCAGTGTTGGTGCGGGCGGCCGACGTAACCATAAACCAGGACCCTGACAACTCGTTTCCGACTTTGTGCACGAAACACCGATAGCGTGTGTGTTTCCAGAAGTTTTTAAATGTCAGCTCAAACAAGGTCATCTCACCAGGAATAATCTTTTGACCGTGTCACATTGTTTCTTTCAGGATGCCTCCCCATGGACGACCACCTAGAGCCCCGAGAGTGGTATGTACTGACAGCCCTCCGAGCAACGAGGCCTCAGTACAGGGCCATATCCCAGTTGAGGCACCAGTGGAGGCACCAGCGGTACTACTACCCGTTGGGCCACCGATGCCACCAGCCCCAGTAGCAGAGGATGCACGTCGCTTGAGCGCACTGCATGAGTTCTAGCGCCAGAGGACACCCAGGTTCCAGGGATGGACAGACCCGCAGGCGGCTGAGGATTGGCTGGAGGCTGTGGTGAGAGTCTTCAGTCTAGTGGGGATGCTGACAGATTTCATGGTGATCCTTGCTGCCATCATTCTTCAAGAAGCAGCAGACAGATGGTGGAGCCTGATGCTTCAGATGCATGACGAGGTGACACTTCTATGGGCAGACTTCCAGAGCCTGTTCCAGGCAGAGTTTGTACCAACCACCCTTCGAGCGGTGCGTATATAGGAGCTACTTCAGCTTCGCCAGGGCAACATGTCAGTGGTGCAGTACTCAGCGAGATTCACAGACAGGGGTGTTGGAGAGAGCCCTCTTAGTGGAGAGTTTCCTTGCTGCGCAGTCTCTATTATCAGGACCCACCACCAGTCGGCATGTGCCAGAGTCTTCTGCAGTAGGCAGTAGACAGATGATGCAGAGGTCCAAGAGGACCAGACCTACAGGTGGTCGACCGCGTGACTCAGGGTCGGTAGTGCGAGGTACCAAGGGAAGTGTTAGAGCCTGACCTACCATGAAGTGTTACTCCTGCGGCGGGATGGTCACATGGCACATGGCTATCCGACCCTTCATATAGATGACCAGCAGTTAAGTGATGAACTTCCCAGGCAGAGGTAGAGGTTCGATCAAGGCAGACCACTAGGAGTAGGCGACCATGGCAGAGGAGTTGGCCGTGCAGCTGGAGGTGGACGACACTTCGGGGTGTTTCCACCACCACCACCAGGAGTTCCACCCCGACCACAGGGAACTGGTGGACATAGGAGAGCTTAGCTTCAGGCAGATGAGGCCTACGATCATGGAGCTCTGAAAGCGGATGAATGAGAGCGGGACAAGCTCCAGACCTGGAGACTTTTTTTATGCTACTTCAAGCATTGTTGATGTTTGTTGTAGATGCCTCATGTCTTTGTATTATGAGGTGCAATAATAAAAAAACTCTTATCTTTTTGATGTTTTCTTCCATGTACTTTTATTGGGTTGATACTGAGAGGTCTCGGTTAAAACTGTTGACTTGACCCCCACTTTCGAGTTTTCAACTGGAGGAGACCTATTTACCACACACTGATGCCGAAAGTGTGACTCAACCCGGGGAGGCGAGAGTAATGGTTGGATCTCTTGGTAGTAGCGTCGAGGCCTTACGAGGTTGTCCTTAGTATGGATTAGTAACATCCATGTCGGGATTGACTGTATTAGGTGATGAACGTGGTTCATCCAGGGGATGAGACCAGATTTCTCTTATCAGCAATGAAAAAATCATAGTAGATCTTGTGGGACTAGGGATGGTCCAGGCCATGACAGAGAAGGTCCAGGTCATCCAGGAGCGGATGAGGATAGCTCAAAGCCGGCAGAAGTCTTATGCTGACAGAAGGCGGAGGCCACTAGAGTTCGAGGATGGAGACCACGTCTTCTTGCGTGTCTCACCTCGATGTGGATTACAGAGATTTTGCGAGGTGTCCTAACACCTGTCTCTACCACCTCAGTTGCACCGGGTGCACGACCCGACGTATATCATCGACCATGAGGAGTTGGACGATGGTGATGGGGTATCCTTCACGGAGGTTCCAGTAGGGATCGAGGATCAACAGGAGCGGATCCTACAAGGACGATGGATTCCTCAGGTGCACATTCTTTGGTAGTACGAGAACCTCCATGTGAGCACATGGGAGCGGAAGGCTCGGATGCGTGCTCTGTACTAATTTTGTGACCCTCGTTTATGTTGAAGCTTTTCGGGGACGTAAAGCCCTGTTGTGGGAGTAATGTAACTACCCGGAAATTTCAAGGGAAATTTTTTTACTATATTTTCTTTGAATTTTACAAGGGCGCAGTTTCTGACGGCACCTGATTCCGAGGCCCGGTGTGCCCGGAATCATTTTCCGAAGTTTGGCTCGGGTACGTTCAGTGAACAGACGAGCGGGTTTTAATAACTTTTGAACTGTTGCCCGGAATCAAATTCTGAGGGCACTGATGGAATCGCAGCGCCGATATTTTCTTAGAAACGCCTCTTCCGATGTTTCGTTTTCTCGGGTGTGGTTTTTAATTTTTTGGGCTTAAAGTAAAGAAATAAAATAATTTGTACGACAAACTTTATTTTATTTCACTTAAAGCCACTTGAGATTCACTTAAAGCTGCTAAAGCAGAGTTGATACAGATAGGGTGCTATCCAAAAATATCCTACCCCCTTGGTAGGATATTTGTGAGGTGGGGCCCGCACAAGCCCCACCGTTTCTTTTCCGCTAAGTAACGCACCCACGAAAACCCATCATTATGAAAGTCAACTGACGCATTTTCTTAAATTCTTAACGCACCATTTAATTGGGCGGTTTTCTTCGTTGAATTAATTCTATGAATTAATTTATTCGTTTCTTAACCTGTTTGAAATCCGTTGGTGTAATAATAAAATAAGACCAACGCACGAGTTCTTGAAAAATGCTCGTTGAGAGGATTTGACAAACCTCATGTTCTTCATCCTCCTTCACGAAGAACGTGAAGAACACGAAGAACGCGAAGAACACGAAGAACACCGTCACCCTCGGAGATTGACGACGCTTCATCCGAGACGTTATTCCCCGCCCCGATCTCCTGTCACCAACTGCTTGAGGTAAGAGATTTCAGGATTATTTTAAAACTTATTTGTGGATTATAACAACACACATATTTAACTATTTATAATTAAATTTGTTGTTTCTTTCTCCCCGGAGTTTGTCGACGCAACGCCGGATACCGTGATGAAGCGACGATCCCCACCTTCCGCGACGATCAATTTTTGTGAAGAACGCGCGTGCGACGACTTGACGAGGTAGGGTTTTTAATTGAGAATAATAATACACTTTTTCCTCGGATGTTTCCTTTTGAAAATAAAGAACGCAGATCAACTCAATTCTAAGTTGATCCACGGGAAGTTTGGTTGTGGGATGAGTATTCTTGATTGTGGGTTGGGGAATTTTTGGTATGTTTCAATTTTATTTGATGAATCGTGGAATAGTTTGATTCTTTCTTCCGACTGTTATTATCTAACGCGGATGGTGCGGTCCAAACAAACACGGCCCGACAACCCTCCACAGTTTTTCATTGATGCACGGATTGACGGGAAATGACAAACGGGGCCACAAGGGCGATTTGAGGGCCTTGCAGTGAAGGTTGGGACCCGGGATGAACCTCGGCGCAGACGGAAATGAAAACGGACCACCGGAGCAACTCCGGTGGCCGGCGGAAGCTTCCGCCGGCGCGCCACGCCGGCACGGTGGCGCCGGCGGCGCCTAGCGCGCCGCCGAGAACCACTCCACGGCTGAAGCCGCGGCCGCACGGAACCGCGGTTCAGGGACGCGGCGGCCTGGCCGCTTCCGGGTGATCCAGGGCGGGCCCCCGCGGGGGCCTCGGTGTTGTCACACGGGGGCATGCGTGCCCCCCGCGTTGCTCGGCCGCTCAGTCGAGCCGAGCCGGACCGGCTGGCCGAGCCGGGCCGCGCCCTGGCCCGACCGGACCGGGTCCGGCTGGGTCGGACCAGGTCGGGTCGACCCGGTGCGGCCGACCCAGGGGTGGTCGGGCCGGGCCCAGACCCCCCATTTCCGGAACTTTTGGGTCTTTTGCTCATATATTAGTTGCGGGCCTCCAAACGACGCGACGTCAGCGGCTACGCGATCCTTGGATAGAGATGGTAGTTTCAGTATATTACACTCAAGGTTTCGGAATACTTTGGGTTCGGCCAGGTTGGTTCATCCACGAAACCAACCGGGCCCTCAGAACGGAAACACTCATATCTTGAGCTCCGAACGTCTGATTGGCGTTCCGTTGACTTTGATGGATTCCTCTAAGGAAGACAGATCTTTTGGCTTACTTCGCTCGAGGTTGGACGCAGTTGGAGTACGGTCGGGTTGGTTTTGACTTAAAAACCAACCGGGCCCCTAGGACGAAGAAGCCAATAACTTCCAGACCGGGCGTCTGATTGACGCGCCGTCTGTTGTGTTGCATTCCTGTTGACGATACGGAACTTATGGAATCCTCTGCCCGAGTTTTGGATGCAGTTGGGTTATATCCAGGTTGGATTGTACCTGAAATCCAACCGGGCCCCTGGAATGGAAAAAAATGATATCTTCCAGAATAGACGTCCGTTTGACGAACCGTCAGTGGCGTTGGTGATCTCGTCGAGAAACGGTCCCTATGAGTATACCCTATGAGAGTTCGGGGTACAGTTGAGATACGGTCGGGTTGGTTCGCTTACGAAACCAACCGGGCCCCTGGGACGAAAAGGCTAATAACTCACAGACCGGGCGTCCGATTGACGCGCCGTCTGTTGTGTTGAGACCCCTGTGACGAGGAGGTCCTTTGAGATACATCTTCGTGGGACTTGTGATGTTTTGGAGTATCGACCAGTAGCTCATGGAGCGGTCCCTCCCGGAGACGAGCATGCGGAGTACGGAGACCGTGTAGCCGGCTGAGACCTGATGACAGCTTGTCTGATTCGACTCGGAGTGACTTGCATAGCCCAGTGGGGAGAACTACATTGTGAGGTGGCAGACCCACGGTGGAGGAGCACTACTGTGTGAGGTGGTAGACCCATGGTGCTCGACAGGAGGAGTACCTCTGTTTTCTATGAGTGGGAGTACTACTATGTGAGGTGGCAGACCTATGGCGGGAAGCACCACTGTGTGAGGTGGCAGGCCCGCGGTACTCGACGGGAGGAGTACCTCAGCAGTCTTATGTTAGTGAGCAGTACCTTGGAGTCGTTACAGGACCACTGTACACTCTAGGGATGAGGTTCTTCGGCAGTTATGGTTTCGATAATGAAAATCCTGGTTTGAGCTGAGTCTATGACCTTTGTGTATCCTCATGATTGAGATGGGTTATTTGATAATTTGGGTATATGTATGGGAATATACCTGGGTGGTGGTTATCCGTTGATTTCATAATCCATGTGTTTTCTCATGATTGAGATGTGTTACTTGATAACTTAGGTATATGTATAGGCATATACCTAAGTAGGGGTTATCTGTTGAGATCTTCTTTGGGGTTATCCTTGTTGGTTTTAGTGAGACCTTGATGGTCTCGGGGTCCCTACTGAGTATCGTTATACTCACCCGTGCATGGGCTATGCCCGAACCTCGTTGTGTTGTTTGCAGACGACGAGAAGTGCTGACGGAGGCCGAGTGTTCGAGGACTGGACGGTACCCGGAGGTGGACGACACGACGAGTCAGTACCCAGAGGTGGACTACACGACGAGTCAGTATCTGGAGGTGGACTTCACAGTGAGATGACACTTGGAGAAGGTTGATGGGGGAGAGCGTTGTGGAGGCTATCTGTACCTACCCTTCAGGTAGGATCCTTGGTGGACGATCCAGTAGTTGCGCCATCTATACCTACCCTTCAGGTAGGATCCGAGGAGGACGACCCAGGAGCCGCTTTCGTTATTCCAGCTGTTGAATTTTCCTATTGTACTGGTTCAGTTGTAGTTGTACTTTCCTTTGGGTTTGTATTCTGGCCCATTTACTTTTCCTATCTTTCTTTTACTTAGTGTTTTACTTCCGCTTGCACTCTATGGTGATTGATTAATTTTATAAAGGCAATTCCTACTTAGTTATCGGCTCAAACGAGGTTAGCTCACCAGGAATAATCTTTTGACCGTGTCACGTTGTTTCTTTCAGGATTCCTCCCCGTGGACAACCACCTAGAGCCCCGAGAGTGGTATGTACTGACAGCCCTCCGAGCGAAGAGGCCTCAGTACAGGGCCATATCCTAGTTGAGGCACCATTGGAGGCACTAGCGGTACTACTACCCGTTGGGCCACCGATGCCACCAGCCCCAGTAGTAGAGGATCCACGTCGCTTGAGCGCACTGCATGAGTTCCAGCGCCAGAGGACACCCAGGTTCCTGGGATGGACAGACCCGCAGGCAGCTGAGGATTGGATGGAGGCTGTGGTGAGAGTCTTCAGTCTAGTGGGGACGCAGACAGATTTCATGGTGATCCTTGCTGCCATCCTTCTTCAGGCAGCAGCAGACAGATGGTGGAGCCTGATGCTTTAGATGCATGACGAGGTGACAATTCTCTGGGCAGACTTCGAGTGCCTGTTCCAGGTAGAGTTTGTACCAGCCACCCTTCGAGCGGTGCGTATACAGGAGCTACTTCAGCTGCGGCAGGGCAACATGTCAATGGTGCAGTACTCAGTGAGATTCACAGACAGGGGTGTTGGAGAGAGCCCTCTTAGTGGAGAGTTTCCTTTCTGAGCAGTCTCTAGAATCAGGACCCACCACTAGTCGGCATGTGCCAGAGTCTTCTATAGCAGGCAGTAGACAGATGACACAGAGGTCCAAGAGAACCAGACCTACAGGTGGTCGACCGCGTGACTCAGGGTCGGTAGTGCGAGGCACCAAGGGAAGTGTTAGATCCTGACCTACAATGAAGTGTTACTCCTGCGGCGGGATTGGTCACATGGAACATGGCTGTCCGACCCTCCATGTAGATGACCAGCAGTTAAGTGATGAACCTCCCAGGCAGAGGCAGAGGTTCCATCAAGGCAGACCACTAGGAGTAGGCGACCATGGCAGAGGACCTGGCCGTGCAGCTGGAGGTGGAAGACACTTCGGGGTGTTTCCACCACCACCACCAGGAGGTCCACCCCGACCACAGGGAACTGGTGGACATAGGAGAGCTTAGCTTCAGGCAGCTGAGGCCTACGATCATGGAGCTCCGAAAGCGGATGAACGGGAGTGGGACAAGCTCCAGACCTGGAGACTTTTTTTTATGCTACTTCAAGCTTTGTTGATGTTTGTTGTAGATGCCTCGTGTCTTTGTATTGTGAGCTGCAATAATAAAAAGACTCTTATCTTTTTGATGTTTTCTTCCATGTACTTTTATTGGGTTGATACTGAGAGGTCTCAGTTAAAACTGTTGACATGACCCTCACTTTCGAGTTTTCAACTGGAGGAGACCTATTTACCACACACTGATGTCGAACGTGTGACTCCACCCGTGGAGGCGAGAGTAATGGTTGGATCTCTTGGTAGTAGCGTCTAGGCCTTACTACGTTGTCCTTAGTATGGATTAGTACGATCCATGTCGGGATTGACTATATTAGGCGATGAACGTGGTTCATCCAGGGGATGAGACCAGATTTCTCTTATCAGCAATGAAGAAATCATAGTAGATCTTATGGGACCACGGATGGTCCAGGCCACGACAGAGAAGGTCCAGGTCATCCAGGAGCGGATGAGGATAGCTCAAAGCCGGCAGAAGTCTTATGCTGACAGGAGGCGGAGGCCACTAGAGTTCGAGGATGGAGACCACGTCTTCTTGCGTGTCTCACCTCGACGTGGATTACATAGATTTGGCGAGGTGTCCTAACACCTGGATCTACCACCTCAGTTGCACCGGGTGCACGACCCGACGCATATCATCGACCATGAGGAGTTGGACGATGGTGATGGGGTATCCTTCACGGAGGTTCCAGTAGGGATCGAGGATCGACAGGAGCGGATCCTACAAGGACGCTGGATTCCTCAGGTGCACTTTCTTTGGTAGTACGGGATCCTCCAGGTGAGCACATGGGAGCGGAAGGCTCAGATGCGTGCTCTGTACTACTTTTGTGACCCTCGTTTATGTTGAAGCTTTACGGGGACGTAAAGCCCTGTTGTGGGAGTAATGTAACGACCCGGAAATTTCAAGGGAAATTTTTTTACTATATTTTCTTTGAATTTTACAAGGGCGTAGTTTCTGACGACACCTGATTCCGAGGCCCGGTGTGCCCAGAATCATTTTCCGAAGTTTGGCTCGGGTACGTTCAGTGAACGGACGAGCGGGTTTTTATAACTTTTGAACTGGTGCCCGGAATCAAATTCTGAGGGCACTGATGGAATCGGAGCGCCAGTATTTGATTAGAAATGCCTCTTCCGGAGTTTCGTTTGCTCGGGTGTGGTTTTTAATTTTTTGGGCATAAAGTAAAGAAATAAAATAATTTGTACGACAAACATTATTTTATTTCACTTAAAGCCACTTGAAATCCACTTAAAGCTGCTTAAGCAGAGTTGATATAGATAGGGTGCTATCCAAAAATATCCTACACCCCTCGGTAGCATATTTGTGAGGTGGGGCCCGCACGGGCCCCACCGTTTCTTTTCCCCCTAAGTAACACACCCGCGAAAACCCTTCATTATGAAATTCAACTGACGCATTTTCTTAAATTCTTAACGCACCATTTAATTGGGCGGTTTTCTTCGTTGAATTAATTCTATGAATTAATTTATTTGTTTCTTAACCTGTTTGAAATCCGTTGGCGTAATAATAAAATAAGACCAACGCACGACTTCTGGAAAAAATCTCGTTGAGAGGATTTGAAAAACCTCATGTTCTTCATCCTCCTTCGCGAAGAACGTGAAGAACACGAAGAACGCGAAGAACGCGAAGATCACCGTCACCCTCGGAGATTGACGACGCTTCATCCGAGACGTTCTTCCCCGCCCCGATCTCCTGTCACCAACTGCTTGAGGTAAGAGATTTCAGGATTATTTTAAAACTTCTTTGTGGATTATAACAACACACAGATTTAACTATTTATAATTAAATTTGTTGTTTCTTGATCCTCGGAGTTTGTCGACGCAACGCCGGATACCGCGACGACGCGACGATCCCCACCTTCCGCGACGATCAATTTCCGCGAAGAACGTGCGTGCGACGACTTGACGAGGTAGGGTTTTTAATTGAGAATAATAATACACTTTTTCCTCGGATGTTTCCTTTTGAAAATATATAACGCGGATCAACTCAATTCTATGTTGATCCGCGGGAAGTTTGGTTGTGGGATGAGTATTCTTGATTGCGGGTTGGGGAATTTTTGGTATGTTTCAATTTTATTTGATGAATCGTGGAATAGTTTGATTATTTCTTCCGACTGTTATTATCTAACGCGGAGGGTGCGGTCCAAACAAACACGTCCCGACAACCCTACACAGTTTTCCATTGATGCGCGGATTGACGGGCAATGACAAACGGGGCCACAAGGGCGATTTGAGGGGCTTGCAGTGAAGGTCGGGACCCGGGATGAAACTCGGCGCAGACGGAAATGAAAACGGACCACCGGAGCAACTCCGGTGGCCCGCGGAAGCTTCCGCCGGTGCGCCACGCCGGCACGGTAGCGCCGGCAGCGCCTAGCGCGCCGCCGAGAAAACCACGCCACGGCTGAAACCGCGGCCGCGCGGAACCGCGGTTCAGGGACGCGGCGGCCTGGCCGCTTCCGGGTGATCCAGGGCGGCCCCCCGCGGGGGCCTCGGTGTTGTCACACGGGGGCATGCGCGCCCCCCGCGTTGCTCGGCCGCTCAGCTGAGCCGAGCCGGACCGGGTCCGGCCGGGTCGGACCGGGTCGGGTCGACCCGGTGCGGCCGACCAAGGGGGGGTCGGGCCGGGCCCAGACCCCCCGTTTCCAGACCTTTTGGGTCTTTTGCTCATATCTTAGCTGCGGGCCTCCAAACGACGCGCCGTCAGCGGCAACACGATCCTTGGATCAAGATGGTAGTTTCGGTATATTACACTCAAGGTTTCGGAATACTTTGGGTTCGGCCAGGTTGGTTCATCCACGAAACCAATCGGGCCCTCGGATCAGAAACACTCATATCTTGAGCTCCAGACGTCTGATTGACGTGCCGTCGACTTTGATGGATTCCTCTAAGGGAGACGGATCTTTTGGCTTACTTCGCTCGAGGTTTGGACGCAGTTGGAGTAATGTCGGGTTGGTTTTGACTTAAAAACCAACCGGGCCCCTGGGACGAAAAAGCCAATAACATCCAGACCGGGAGTCCGATTGACGCACTGTCTGTTGCGTTGCATTCCTGTTGACGATACGGAACTTATGGTATCCTCTGCCCGAGTTTTGGATGTAGTTGGGTTATATCCGGGTTAAATTGTACCTGAAATCCAACCGGGCCCCTCGAACGGAAAAAAATGATATCTTCCAGACTAGACATCCGTTTGACGAACCGTCAGCGGTGTTGGTGATCTCGTCGAGAAACGGTCCCTAAGAGTATACCCTATGAGAGTTCGGGGTACAGTTGAGATACGGTCGAGTTGGTTCGCTTACGAAACCAACCGGGCCCCTGGGACGAAAAGGCTAATAACTCATAAACCGGGCGTCCGATTGACGCGCCGTCTGTTGTGTTGAGACCCCTGTGACGAGGAGGTCCTTTGAGATATTTCTTCGTGGGACTTGTGATGTTTTGGAGTATCGAACAATAGCTCGTGGAGCGGACCCTCCCGGAGACGAGCATGAGGAGTACGGAGACCGTGTAGCCGGCTGAGACCTGATTACTGCTTGTCCGATTCGACTCGTATTGACTTGTATAGCCCAGTGGGGAGCACTACTTTGTGAGGTGGCAGACCCACGGCGGAGGAGCACTACTGTGTGAGGTGGAAGACCCGCGGTACTTGACAAAAGAAGTACCTCTGTAGGCTATGAGGGGGAGCAGTACTGTGTGAGGTGGCAGACCCATGGCGAGAAGCACTACTGTGTGAGGTGGCATGCCTGCGGTACTCGACGGGAGATGTACATCAGCAGTCTTAGGTTAGTGAGCAGTACCTCAGAGTCGTGACAGGACCACTGTACACTCTAGAGACGAGGTTCTTCGGCAGTTACGGTTTCAATAATGAAAATCCTGGTTTGAGCTAAGTCTATACCTTTGTGTTTCCTCATGATTGAGATGGGTTATTTGATAACTTGGGTATATGTATGGGCATATACCTGGGTGGTGGTTATCCATTGATTTCATAATCCCTGTGTTTTTTCTCATGATTGAGATGTGTTACTTGATAACTTAGGTATATGTATGGGCATATTCCTAAGTAGAGGCTATCTGTTGAGATCTTCTTTGTGGTTATCCTTTTTGGTTTTAGTGAGACCTTAAGGGTTTAGGGGTCCCTATTGAGTATCGTTATACTCACCCCTACACAAGATATGCCCGCACCTTTTTGTGTTGGTTTCAGACGACGAGAAGTGCTGACGGAGGCCGAGTGTTTGAGGACTGGACGATACCCGGAGGTGGACGACATGACAAGTCAGTACCCGGAGGTGGACTACACGACGAGTTAGTATCTAGAGGTGGACTTCACGGTGAGAAGACACTCGAGGAGGTTGACGGGGGAGAGCGTTGTTGAGGCTATCTATATCTACCCTTCAGGTAGGATCTGTGGTGGACGATCCAGGAGTTGCGCCATCTGTACCTACCCTTCAGGTAGGATCCGAGGAGGACGACCCAAGAGCCGCTTCCGTTCTTCCAGCTATTGACTTTTCCTATTGTACTAGTTCAGTTGTAGTTTTACTTTCTTTTGGGTTTGTATTCTGGCCCATTTACTTTTTATCTCTTTCTTTTACTTAGTGTTTTACTTCCGCTTGCACTCTGTGCTGATTGTTTACTTTTATAAAGGAAATGCCTTCCCAGTTATCGGGATTTATGCCTTTGGTGCTAGTCTCCAGCCCCTATCCTATGGAACGCGGGCTTGTGGTAGTCATGGCATTGGCCCCGAGGACGGGTTGTGACAATCTAATAACATTTAACCCATCAGAAGTTTGTGATTTTCTTGTGGTTAACTTTCTCCTGAACATGTTTTCTATCACACTCCATCAGAACATGACCCTATGTTTTCTCCTCCATGTCCATGATTTCCTACATGGAATCGTAGTATGGGTTAACTCAGGTGACCTCTATACCTCAATTTCATTATTTTAAAGTGATTGATTTACCGACCCTTGTTCCGATGTGGGATTTTCAATGATGTTTCCATGCCCAGTTTTATAATTGCGAGGACGTAATTTCCAAAAGGGGGGAAGGATGTAACACCCCAAGTAAATAAAGAATATGACATTTCTATATTTATCCCTATTTGTGGAAAAAATGTCAATATTAATTTAAATGGAACGCTATGCTCTATGGCTTACCCAATACGCAACAACGAGTTCCTTTGAAATCTTACGTTTCACTCTAATAATAAAATAATATTATAGTAGTTAACACATAGCCATTGTATTGGCGGTAATTAATATAAATAACTAAATTAAGATTATATATGTGTGTTAAATCTTTTTACTTTTATCCAATAAATTTTAGTGGCTTAAAATACAAATGAATCCAATCTTAAGTATTGAACACACTAGTAATTTTAAAAGATTGTTTTACTACCTTTTGATGGAAAACCATTTTTTTAAATCATACTTTTGACAATTTTATAAGATATATTTTTCAAAATAAACATATTATTTATGATTGCGAGATAGAAATTTACCTTGGGTTAATTTTTGGTATTTTTCTGACAATGTTCATTTTTCAATGAATAGTGAAAAATAATGCATTTTACATGAAAACTGCTTTTTCATATAATTTAATTATATGGTTATATTATCTTTTTAATTTGTTTTAAAGTGTAATTGGAATATATTTTTACCATTTAATCCAATTATGGTGTCTGGGATTCATTTCACGTTGGAATTGGGCATAAACAAGTGCCAAACTTTTCGTAAATATTGTTTCTAAGAAACCACCTATTTGTTTTGACAACGGGAAGTTTTTTTAAAATTAATTATTGAAATTTATGTGTTTGGAATTTGGTAAAATGGATTAAATATTTGGAATCATAAGGTCCAAATTATTTAATTAAGACTCTTTTGTTTTTGGTCATTATAAATAGTAACGACGGTAATTATCATTAATTATCTTGATTAATGAGTAATCGGGTATTTATAGTTAATAAGATAATATCATAATAATAGAAAATGACCACAAAATGTGTCCTAAGGATACTGGTTGCCTCATGGCGACCATGGGATGCATTTTTCCAAACTTGGGGGCCCCATGGAATCTCTTTTGTGAGAAAGTGACTTTTTATCTATTTATTTTTAAAGAATGTTAAATGTAACACAGAATGTATCACCTAAGTAAAATATTTTTAATTTTGTCTAAATAAATGATATTTTTGACTATAAATAATAATTGGAAATCTAAAAAGATTTTCTACATCAGAGTAATTTTTTTATAATTTTTAGACATTAAATAAATTAAATTATTTATGACACCATAAAGATGCAGCGATGACCTCATTATTTAACGATTTAAATAAAATGGAAATACAATGTAAAATATAAGACCTACACATGTCCAAAACCTATTAGATGGGTGGATTTAGAACCCTTATCACCTTATCCTCTAAAAACATCAATGTGGGACCATTAAAATCCGAAACACATTCTAAAATAAAGTACCATTTATTTACTTTCCAAGAGTGACCCTCCACTCCTCTTATAAAAGGCCCACACCACTACCTCCTTAACCACACTTCCAAAGCCTTTGTCTCGGCCAAACCCTACCCATTTTTCCTCTCCACATCCCTCTTTAACTCTTTGAAGCCTCAATTTGGGCAGGAGTCTTCCCAAGGAAGCCTTTGAGCTCAAACCAAAGGGAGTTACCCGATTTTAAGGTAATGTCTTCACTTGTGTCCTTTTGTTTTATTTTTCTTCTCGAACCCCCTAAAATCTTTTTATTCATTTCTTTTGTAACAAATCAAGTATCTTAAATATACTAGGATGTTTTTATAAGGAGTATTAGATCTAAACTTACTCACACCTTCGTCTAATGGTTGAAGAACATACTATTTCTGTGGTTGGCGATTTTCTGCCTCACAAAATGATGATTGTTCAATATTCTTTTAACACCTTTAAAGGAGGCCATTATGATGTCACTGTATTTTATATATGATATATATGGTATTTATTTTTACTATATTCTTCTGTATTTTATATTTAAACCATACCTTTATTCTTTTCATGTTGGGTAAATGTGATAATTTTATATGAGGAAGTGTGGACTA
Organism: Viscum album; assembly: GCA_963277665.1. Taxonomy (NCBI): domain Eukaryota; kingdom Viridiplantae; phylum Streptophyta; class Magnoliopsida; order Santalales; family Viscaceae; genus Viscum; species Viscum album. The sequence continues at coordinate 271,985,038 of OY728152.1, read as the reverse complement.
CCACCACCTCAAGTGATGTGACTCGTACATGCAATACATAGAATGTATAAAGAATGAAATTAATGAAAATATGTGACCTATATAACATATATATTATACTGGAATTATAATATATATATATATATCATTTATTTTTAATCCCGTTAATATGACAAAGAAAAAATTAAAGTAGCGTTCATGCGTACGTACGGCCTACCATCTCGATGAACTGTGCTTTTTGTTTTTTATCTCCAAATTCTATGTAATAGAATAAAATTAATATATACTTGATATATATTTTATTTAAAACATCAATACTATTCTGTATATGATGTTCCTATAACTACATGGATAATTATTTTCCAACAAGTTCAATTTTTGACTCACGTACCAAACCTCGACAAAAACGTCTGATATGAACTCATATTATTAACCAATTATAATAACATTAAAATATGTGATATGAAATGAATAATCATGTTTATAGAAGGTCCTTAAGCAATTATAATTTCACCAATGTTTATTATTCAGGAATATAATGAAACGAACAAGACAAGTTGGACTTGAGTTAAGGGATCCTACCCCTCTCTTTTTTAAAATACACTCTTTTATGTCATTCCTTTTAAGCTCATTTTTCTTATGATTGGGATGTTCTTTTATATTACTAATACTTTAATTTTTATGTTCATATGATGAGATACCCTATTTTCTCTCACCAATCCATTTTGGAAGTTTTGAGTGGTGCCGTTAGGCTCCCAAATTTTCGTAAGAGATCTAACCTCTCTCTTTCTTTTTAAGTACTCTCCTTTATGTCATTTATTTTATGCTCCTCTTTGTTATGTTGAGGGATGTTCTTTTAAGTTACTCTTTCAGAAAACTTTATGTTTATGTGATGATAGACCCTATTTCCTCTCATCAATCCATTTTGGATGTTTTATGTGGAGTCGTTAGGCTGCCGAGTTTTTGTAATAGATTTTTCATCTCACTTTTATTCCCATGAGATTTATGCTACATTTTACACAATTTCCTTTGAGTGGTTAATGTACTGCCCACTATTACACCCCTGTTGTAATATAATTCCATTTATGGGTATTTACATATTCATTTTATGACACTTCTTCAATGGGGTGTACTTTTTGAAAGTTACCCAAGTCGGTAAGGGAACCTTTCACCCTCCTCTTTTTAAAAGACTTCGTTTTTTATGCCTTTTAATTCACATACTATTATATTGGGATATGTTCTTCAATATCCTGATTGATGTAAATTTTATTTCCAAGTGATGATATTTCCTTTTTATCTCTCATCAACTCATTTTCTGAATTTTTGAATTGACGCCGTTAGGCTGTCGAATTTTACCAAGGGTACTTTTTAACACAATTTCAATTTCTTTGGGTTCAACATGTAGTTATTGAATATGTTATCCTTTGAATATGTGTGAATGACCTTTTATTGTTTTACACTTAATATCAAATTGTATTGGGTGTATTTATATTTTTCACACATAATTTTGAGATTGAATTGTCCTTAATTTAATGATACATTCTATATAAGGGATTTCATCACATTTTACATCTCTATTGAGACTTCATTGTTGTTATGAACCAATTCAATCTTATATGGTGTATATACTGTCCTTTGGAATATTATATCATGAATCCATTTATTCTCATGATATTATAAAGTTCTGATTAAATGTTATTCCTCAATTATTGTATTCAAGTGTCTCTAATTTTGGTAAAAACCCTTTAACCAAAATATCTCTTTAAATGTTTTAATGATTAGTTCTTATTAATATCCATGTTTTCAAAATGGTTTTAAGAATTTATTTATATGGATATTAATGGATTAAAATTTTAAAATCTTCATGGTGGTATGGGACACTTTGATTCAAAAATATATTTATTAAATGTTTTAAATGGTTTTAAAAATGGTTTTTAATGGATTCATTATTTCAATATCCTAAAATGTTATATTGTGATTGAAATGTGGAAATGTTATATTTCCTTTATGAATGTTTTATGTGATACATTTATGTTATGGTTCTTGGGAATTGTTATGAAAATGGGTGGTTCCGTGATAAACTAAGGGCGAGTGAGCCCGATATTGTTCTCCAATGCATGGGGTAACGCAAAGGGGTTAAACATTAAGGTTTCTCCGAATAGATTTAGGGAATATACTGTGGTGGGTATTCCAAACGTAACCAAGAGGGTTACTCCCTACGTAAGAATGTTATGAATGCCTCAAGTTACCTTTATGTCTTTATGATTTCTATGATTTATGCATGATTTTATGAGGTATGTTAGAGTGCCTATGTTTTATGGGTAAAGTATGATTTAATTCTTATGTATATATGAACTCTTGTTTCCTTTACATATTTTTATAACTCTTACTGATCTTTTTATGCTCATCCCATGTTTTTGAAATGATTTTCACTTGTAAAGGGAAAGGTACATGATGTGATGATAGTTTCAAGGATGTGTCAAGAAAGAATCAATGTTTTATTTAAAATATGTTTCCTTTGATGGGAAGAATGAATACTATCTTTTATGTAACCACTTTGTTTAAATGTGGAATGTAATGCAAGTTCCATGATATAATTCTCTAAAAATCTAAACCTGAAAATATCCTCAATGTGTAATCTTGTAATAACTCAAGATTAAGTAAGGTTTAAGGCTGGGGCCTTATAGTAATCTCATAGAATCCACTTCACTTAGTGTCATGGTATCCAAGTAATTATATATCTACTGTACCTTCCAACATTTTTACCCCATCATTTTTTATCAGGCTATCCATTTTCACAAACGAAATAAAACAACATCTGATCCATGTAGTCCGTCAAATACTCCGTAACAAATTGTATATATTGTTGTGAGCTATATAGAACATCTCCATACCGAAGATGATTTCATCAAACCCCATCACTAATAAAAATATATAACTACTAAATCTCTCCCCTATAAGAATCAGGTAAAACAATTTCCACAAGTGTGTGATTATAGAGACATCACCAATATAAGTCTCATTGTGTGTGGGTCAATCTAAGAGGTCAAGTATAATATTAATGTCTCAAAACAGGCATGCAGAAATAATAAAATGAATTACCCCTATATAATAACACTTCATTTTATTACACACTTAGAGATGATTTATTACATAAACATCACTTTAAACAACATAGAAGATCGAGTGTTCTAGTGACTATGGGGCATAGGGTCATTACATAACAACATAAAACATGAAATACAACATTTTTATTGAAATCATTAGTTACATGAAAACAACATTCCCTCATACATAGAATTTCATTAGGTAACCTAAGGACATGCATACGAAAAGGGTGAGTTATAAATACCAATAAGGGAATAAACATGGAATAACATGAGGAATACAATACATGCTATAAAATAGGAATATTAATGGACCAAATAGAAACACTGACATAAATTCCTGATAAATCATGATAATCATAACATCGAAACGTGGCAACGACACTTAACATGGAATTAGCATGATCCAAGGCTCATTCCACATGGTGCATGAGTTAACAATAACTACACATGAATTGGGAGTAAACCCTCGTTGCACATGAATTTTCATGAGTCCACACTCATTTCACATGACATATCATGATCCTATATTTTACCCAATGAATTGGAGTGAAATCAGGGCACACCCTTCTCAAACATTTCATTTCATGCATAAGTGTGCCACATGTATCATATAAAATGTAATAAATAAACATTATAATTAATTCCATTATTTGGTAAATTGGAATAAATACATGAATTTACCATTCAATTTTTATATTTGAAAACAGTTCAATACCCTTGATAGAGACATGAGTATGGTATTCACTACACAATGATATTGGCATGGAAAATTGTGGTTCAATTTCGACAGAAAAATGACGTGACATAAGGATTCATGAAAATGGTTGATGAGAGATAAATGGGTGTCTCATCATATTTACATGAAATGGATATTAAGGGGGTAATATAAATATATTTCCGACAAACATAATGGAATTTGGGTTTATAATACCAAAGAAGTACATGGATTTAAAAGAGGAGGGATAAATCCTTCACGAAATTTTGGCATGGTAACGGTTGTAAATGGGAGGCATTGATGAGAGGGAAAGGGGTCTCCCATCATCCAAAATATAGAGGGATGTACGAGGGAGGTTCAAAATCATACCCCTAACATTTTTTATTGATTAAAAGGGAATATGTACTTAAAAAATAGATTAAATGAGAAAGGAAGAAATCCCTTACCTAGAAGTGTGATTCAAATATCATTGGAGAGGCTTGAATGTGGATTAGTTGTAGTTAGGGGCACCATTAGAGGAATCTAGATAGAGGAGGGCAGGACTTTGTAGAACTCAAAATGCTTATATTGAAGAGGAAGTGGGAGCATGGGTGGGTTTATATAGGAAAAGAGAGGGAATTCAATATTATTTATGTTTGGGACACCACAAATTAAACTAATCCAACTCACAAAACAAACCATTTTTTTGGACATGGTTTTTTCCAAAGGGTACTGGAAAACAATATTATATAAGGCCAATGGCCGAACTTCTTAAAATAATAGGGTTGTTTATGTGGAGGTTAGTCACACACTCAACCAAAACAATTTAAAAAGGCAAAATGTGGTATAATCCATGAAGGGTCCACTAAAGATTTGTAAAATAAATCAACCAAAACCAAACTCAAATTAGTTTATTGGTAAAACTTATATATTCAAAAATTAATGTTTAAAATATTCTATTAAATGTTTATTGGTTTATTATGATGTCACAAAACACATAATATATTTAAACGGTACTTAATTTTATCCCAAACATTCGACCTTTATAAAATTATAAAAAAATTCAATGTTGGATAATTTCGACATTCAGATTTCAAAAATTATATTAATTTCATCTAAACAAATTTATAAATATGGGAATTTTGATTTTTAAAATAAAAACCACAATTTATCAAAAATTCATGGGTTTTGAGAAAAACAGCTTTATAACATTAATAAAAATCAAAATTTTATTAATAATATAATACTATAATTTATATTTTAAAAAAATTAATTTGATAATAATAATAATAATTTATTAAAATATTATTTATTTTAAAAATCTATTAATTCATTAAAATAGATTTCTTAGTGTAATATTAACTTAAAAAACTATTTGTGCATTAAAAACAATTTACAAAGTAACAATAATAAAAAGAGTGTACATTCTTTATACACAAATAATGTACATAATTTTTATACTGGGGTATTGTAACATAACCCATTAATACACCTGCATAATACCTTAGGGTAAGGTGCATGATGGTGACATACACTTGGGGTGGCTCAGATAGTATTTATCGGGTGGTAATCATTATCCAATTCCACTTCCCTCGTAGGAAGATCAATTAGAGCATAACATGTTGAAGCTCGGCTTGGGCATGGTTAAGAGTGAAGCCCAGTGATGACACCTTATTTCCAAGCTTTGAAAATTGGGCTTCAGATGGGGAAAGTGTACAGGATGAGGCCATCACTTACATTTTCTGAGTAAATTGGATTTTTTTAGCCCTATATTTATATTAATCTTGTGATAAATATTCAAAACCTATATTAGCAGCGATCACAATTAATAATGATATTTTAAAAACATAAACCAAAATTATTGCATATGTTATATTACAATTTTACATAATAATAAATTAAATTAGTTCAAGAGTGATTTTCATTAATGAAAGTTTGGGTTGTTACAATCTTACCCCCCTTAAGAAATTTCTCCCTCGAAATTTTCTTTTCCCACAATAAAAAAGTTGACGGTAAATCTGCTTCATCTCTTCCCCCAATTTCCAAATAACTTTTTCAAACTTGTGGTTTCGACAAAACACCTTCACAAGGGGCATTGTCTTATTTCGTAGGACTTTTTCCCTATGATCTAATATCATCACTGGTTTCTCCTCATATGAAAAGTCATCCACTTACTATACTTCCTCTTAAGAGAGTACATATGAAGGGTCTAGTATGTACTTCTTAAAGAGGGATACCTGAAAGACGTGAAGTACTTTTTCCATGGCAGGTGGAAGTTCTTGTCGATATGCCACAACCCTGACACAGTAATGAATATCAATGGGGCCGATGTACGTAGGACTTAATATTACTTTCATTCCTAACCACATGACCTTCTTCAATGGAGATGTTCATAAGAATACCATGTCTCCAACTTTAAACTATAGGTCTTATCGATGATTATTATCATAATTCTTCTATCAACTCGGTGATGCCCGAATATGATATTGAATTTTTTTCATCTTCTACACCATTTCATCCACCATTTTTGTCCTAACAGTTTTCATTCACTGACTTCATTCCAACATGTCAGTGTTCTACACCACTTCCCATATAGGGATTCATAGATTTCCATTTAGATTCTATAGTAGAATCTTTTATTATATGGGAATTCAATCCGAGAAATATGTTGTTCCCATCCTTCTTGAAAGACCATAAAATGTGATCTTAACATAACAACTGGTGTTTGAATAGTTCGATCAGTTTGGGCATCATTTTGATGATGATAAGCCATACAGAAGTGTCATTCTGTATCCAGAGAATGTTGAAGACTCTTCCAAAACATAGATGTGAATATGGGATCTTGATCATATACAATATATAGTGGTACTCCATGCAGCCTTACCACTTCATAGATATATATATATTCTAGTTGATCCAATGAGAAATCCTCCCTAATTTCAATGAAGTGTGACTACATTTTAAGACAATCCACAACATCCTGGATTGCATTGTTGCCTTTGGATGTATTCAGATGTCTAGTGACAATGTCCATGGTGATGTTCTCCCATTTACATACTGGTATGGGCAATGGTTGCGTCATCCACTTACACTTTTTCCTCTATTTAATCACTTGCTGAAAAACCATGCACTTTGATGTATACTCAGAAATCTCATTCCTCATATTATCCCAACAATAATTCTCTTAGATATCTCGATACATCATTGTGTTTCCTGGGTGAATAAAGAAAATTGAACTTTGTGCATCATCCAAAAGTTCATTCTTCAGCTCCGTACAATATGGAACCCACCATCTTTTCCCAAATCTCACAATTCCTTCATAAAAAACATTGACCTCTATGGATTTACCTTTTCTGATAGCTTCCACATTCTTCTAATTTCCCACATCATCCTTCTGAGCATCCTTTAACTTTTCTGAAATAGACGGTTGAGAAATAATTTGTGAAAGGAAGGATGGCCATCCTTTCTTTATGATTCCTATCACCATTTTCATCAAATTGAAGAATATTAGATACTTCAAAATTCTAATCTTTGATAGAATCATTGGTTCCTTTATACATAGAGCATATACCAGCTTATTCGCTTTCCCAGGGTGGTAACGAATTGAGGAGTCATAGACTTTGATCAGCTCTAACCATCTTCGTTGGTGCATGTGCGTCTCATTCAATGCGAATATATCACTGAGGCTTTTCTGGTAGATATATATTTCAAACTTTTCCCCAAAAAGATAATTCAAACAAAATTATTAGGATAATATCATTGAATCCAACTCCATATCATGTTATGGATAATAATGCTCTTGAAATTTTAATTGTCTTGAAGCATATGCAATGACTTTGACATTTTTAATCAACACACGGCCCAGTCCCATCTTCAAAGCTTCACTAAATACCCCAAAATGTACTCCACTTGTGGTTAATATGTATATGAGTGCAGTTATAAGCCTCTTTTTCAACTCCTTGAATATTTCTTCGAATTCATCCCTGCAATCAAACCTTACTCCATTCCGAATATGCTTGGTAAAAGGGTTGTATAATCGTGAAACATTTATCACATATCGTCGATAATATCCAACAAACCCCAATAAACTATTGATATTTGTCACTGATGTTTCCCTGAATCATCCCTCAATTGCAGCTATCTTAGAGGGAACCACATATATCCCATTGATTCTGAAGATATGGTCAAAGAATGAAACATCCATCAACCATAACTCACAGTTGCGGTACTTTCCATATAGCTTCTTCTTCCGCAAGGTATCTAGTATAGTTCATAGATGCACCTCATGATCTTCCTTGGTTTTGAAGTATATTAGAATATCTTCTATAATGAATACGCCAAATATGTTAAGGTATTGTCTAAAGACTCTATTTATCACGCCGATGAAGATTGATGGAGGATTAGATGGTCTAAAAGGAATTACTAAAAAATCGCAATGCTTGTATCTTGTAGGAATAGAATTCATGGTGATATCTTCCTTCATAGCCCTTAATTGATAATATTCAAACCACAAATACACCTTAGGGAAGTATTTTTCTCCACACATCTGATTGAACAAGTCATCAATTTGCGGGAGAGGATACTTGTTCTTTATTGTGATTTTGTTAAGCTCATGATAATCGATGAAAAGGCGCATTCACCCATCCTTCTTCTTGACGAAGAGGACGTCTGCACCCTATGGTGAATCTCATCGGAATATAAAACCTTTATATAGATTCTTCTGTTTTTGTTTCATCAACTCTTTTATCTCCACAACATCCATTTTATAAGGATTCAGGGATATTGGCAATGCCCCGGGTATATGGTCAATTGAGAATTCAACATCTCTTCAAGGAGGAAGACCCAAAAATTCCGTAAGAAACACTTCAGAGAATTACCTTACAATATGCTTGTCTTCAAGGATAGTTTCTTCCTTGGACTCAATCATCTGAGCCAGATATGCATGCTCATAGGGCAGTAATATCCATGCGTGAGATGATGGAGAAAAATAATATTCATCTTCCTTCTTGCACTTGTATAGAATTCAGGGTCAATTATCCATATAGAGAGTGATTTTAGTTTCATTTAAATTTATTCTGGTTGTATATAAGTAAATCCAATCCATGCTGATAATTGCATCAAATTCCACTAGAGAGAGTATGTCGAGTTTTTATGGGAATTTCACTACATAAAATATGATATAGATTGAGTTATATTCATTGGATGAAATGATTTCCCCACATGACATGTTCAATGAAATCTTTACTTCCATGATTTGTGGTGGTGTTGGGATTGTACTACTAAAAATTCGGGATATAAAAGAATTCATAGAACCAGAATAAAAAAGTAAGTTTTCTATTGTTGAATGAATAACTAGAGTACCTGTAACCACATCATTTACGGGGATCACATTAGCTGTAGTGATGGAAAAAGATCTTCCTTGATTCCTTGGAGGTTGTTGGTTGCTTTTGAAAACCATTGGCTTTGGGCACTTATTTGCAAAGTGCCAAAGTTCATTTCATCTAAAGCAATGAACAATCTGTTGAGGGTCAAGAAGTTTGTTCCTCTCCATTTTCGTAGTCGTGGATTTTTCTTGCAGATAGTTAATAGGTAGGTGACCTTCTCTTCCATATCTAAAGTATTTCCTCATCCCCTTCATTCCATTTTAGTGGTGCTTCTTTCCATAACATTGGCAAGAGGGGTGAAATGTTTTTTAGCACCATTTAGTTTTTCCATCAGACTTCTAGAATTGACATCCACCCTATTCTTTTGATCCCAATGATTTCCGTGAGATATTATGATCTCCATTTTGACATTAAAGGCACATCAAAAAATTCCCTCATAGATTCCCAAGCCATAGATCACTAGTGCATTTTATAGGCTAGGTTTCAACCCACCAAAGAAGAGGTCAACCATACATTCAGGGGTGATGACAAAGCCAGAGGCGTACCATTCAATCCTTGTGATGTTTTCCTCGTATGCTCTGACAGAATCTTCATATTTTTTCTTGATGGATAGGAATTCACTATCTATATTTATCCGTAGGGTTCATGGGAAATATTTATCAAAAAAACATCTTCCATAATTCCTTCCATTAGAATGCCTTGATATCCTCCTCAGGCTTCATATTTTTGATCAATTTCCATCATTGATCTGCTTCACCCTCTATATGATTATAAGTTAAGAGAACCCTCTCTTGTACAAAACATTAAAGGATGGAGAAGATATTTTCAATGGATTTGATCCATTGTTTGGATATTGGGGGATAAGATGATCCATTAAAAGTAGGAGGCCTTTGTCTCATGAAGCCCTTGAAAGAGACATTTTCGTTCTTAGGGGGTGTTTAACATTCCTCTCGACCCTTTTTTCTATTCAAATAAAGAGTTAACTTATATAGAAGCATGAAGAAGTTCATGATTCATTCTCTCATAAAATTGGGAATCTCATTAGCACAGTCATCACATTGATCTTCACATCAGTTGTTTTCCTGATTCCTCCTATTATCGGCTATTGGCTAGAATAAATGTATTGTTTGGTGTAACACAAAAAGGGTAATCCAATGAAAAAATATATGTCTTTTGAATAGAATTTATTTTTTTAACTTATGAGTCTATATTCTTTAGTCAATTTTATCCAACATATATTATAAGCGGAATTTTTGAATTTCCTTAATAATGGTTCATACTAATCTTGTTAATTTACCAATGAATATCCCCTGAGAGTGTTGTAACCAAGAGTGATGTGAGGCCCATGGTCATGTACCAGGATACCCTAGGTCAAGCCCGAATCTTCTTGTCAGGGTTTTCACTAGTAGGTACAACTGGACCACAACCGCCTCTACCTGCTTGTATCCAGAAAAAGATTTATTTTCATAATAAAACACTAAGTCAACACCCACAAAAAATTTGTGATATTATTATTAAAGATAGTCTTTTTTTTCGTAGGAATCAATAGGGTTTTCTAATTCTAATCCCTAGAAAAACTAAACATATCCTTCTCTACCAACTATAATATCCCTTCATTTTATTACACACATAGTGACAATTTATTACATTAAAATAACTTGTTACAACAATGAAGATCCAGAGGTCTAATGTATTTGGGGATCAGGATCATTACATAACAACTTAAAACAACAAATACAACATCTTTATTGAAAACATCTTTTACATTACCACAACATTCCCTCAAACAAAGAATTGCATGGGATTAACTGAGGACATGGATTAGAAATGGGTGAGAAATAAAGAATAGTTAGGGAATAACAATGGAATAAAATGATAAATAAAATACATATTAGAAATAGTTATATCAATGAAGCACAACAAAATCATGAACATAAAGGAACGATAAATAATTCTAATCATAACATTGAATTGAGGAAACAACACTTAACACGGAATTAGCATGAGCCAAGGATCACTGCCAATGGATAATGAGTAAACCGTCATTTCATATGAAGCACGAGTAAACCCTCATGTAACATGAATTAGAATGTGTAAACAATAATTTCACATGATTTATCATGATACTATACTGTATCCTATGCATTGGAGCACTATCAGGATGCACCCTTCTTAAACATTTCATTTCATTCATAAGTATCCCACATGGATCATATAATAGGGAATCAATTGAAATCATAAGTTATTCGACGAGTAATTAATGTGGAATAAATACATGAAAGTACATTTCAATATGTATATGAGTATAATGGTGAATACCCTTGATAGAGACCTGGGTATGGAATTCACTACACAATGATCATGGCTTGGAAAATGCGGTGCAATTTCAGCAGCATAATGGTGTGAAATAATGAGTCATGAAAATGGATGACAAGAGAGATATGGGTGTGTCATAATATGTACCTGAAATGGATAGTAATCGGTTATTTATATAGATTTCCTAAAAAAATAATTGAATTTAGATGCATAATAAAAAATAATTACTTTGATGTAAAAGTGGAGATAAGAATCCCTCATTAAATTTTGGCACGGTAATGGGTGTACATGAGAGGCATTGAAGAGAGATAAAGTGTTCTTCCATAAAAAAACATAAAAAGAGGAGTATGATGGAGTATAGGAATTCTACCACAACATTTTTAATTGAAAAAAAATTTATAACAACTAAATGAAAATTGGACAAAAAATGAGAATGAAAGAAATCTATTATAATGAAATGTGATCCCAAATGGTTGGGAGAGGCTTTAGAGAGGCTTCATGGGAGCTTGGGGTACCTTGGGAAGATTCTAGAGTGTGGAGGGAAGGGGTTTGTCTAACTCCAAAGGCATTGAGTGATGAGTAATTGAGATCTTGGGAGGATTTATATTGGAAAAGTGAGGTAATTCTCTATTATTTATGGATGGGACACCTCACATTAAACTAATCAAAATCACATACCATCCAATGGTTTTTGCCCAAGGTTTTTCAAAAGGGGTTGTTGAAAAAAATATTTTATAAGTCCAATATCAGAAATTCATAAAATAAATTTGTATCTTATGTGAAGGTGAGTCACACTCTCAAGGAAAATCATTTTAAAAGGAAAAATGTTTTATAAGACTTTAAGGGTCCACAAAAGAATTGTAAAATAAATAAAACCAACCCAAAATCATATTATTTTAATGGTAAAAAATACATTTTCCGAACATAAGGTTTATAGTATTTTATTACATCCCTACTGGGTCATTATGATGTTATAAAACACATTAAATTTTTAAATGGTATTCATCCTTTAATAAAAAATATGACTGTCTGAGAAAATTATGAAAAATTCATCGTTGGATAATTTCAACATCCTATTTCGAAAAATAATATTCAATTTATCAAAATAATTTTCTAAATATGATAATTTTCAATTTTAATATAAAAATTGACATTTATTGAAAATTCAAGGGTTTTGACAAAACAACTTTCAAACCATAAAAAAATATTTAAATTTTAATTCATAAAATTATAAGAAAATTTATATTTTAAAAAAATTAATAATAATAATAATAATTTATTAAATTATTAATTAATTCAAAAATACATTAATTCATCAAAATAGATTTCATCGTTTAATATTAACTAAAAATAATATTTTTTCATTAAAAATTATTATCAACATAACAATAATAAAAAGAATTTATATTCTCTATAGAAGAATAATGTACATAATCATTGTACTAGGATCTTGTAACATATCTCCTTAAAACACCTGTATAAGACCATATGGTATGGTGTGCGGTGGTGAGATACTCGTGGGGTGGCTCGTATAACATTGCTCGGTTGGTAATCCCTTTCCACTTCCACTTCATTAATAGTCGGTTATGTTCTAGCTTAACATGTTAGAGCTAGAATTGGGAATGGTCAAGAGAGATGCCCAGTGAAACCACCTCATTTCTGAGCATTAAAAAATCGGCTTCGCATGGGGAAAGTCTACTGGAAGAGGCCATCACTTCCTTTGTCTAACTAAATTGGATTTGTTAAAGCCCAATATTTATAAAAATCCTGTGATCATTGTTCAACGTCTATATTAGAAATGATCATAATTCTAATTGGTATTTTAAAATAATAAAACAAAGGAAGTGCATATGTTATTTTATCATTTTACATAATAAGACATTTAATTAGATCAAGATGAATTTTCATTAATGAATGTTTGGGTTGTTACAACTATGTGTATCAATACAACAAAAAAGGTATAAAACACATATATCATACCTCATATTTTCCATTGATCCTATGTGTCATATGTTTTGACTGCCTATCATTGCCCATCTTCATGACCACCAAATCATAAAGCCTATCTAGAAACACATAAGAGTGGTTGTGGAAACATGTCATAATCTATCCCACCTCTAACTGATCTCCCAAATCATTTAACATTTCCTCCACCCTATAGACCAACCTATTATTGTTTCATCCTCAAAATTGATGTAAAATTCCCTCTCTCTCTCTATCAGGAAAATGATGGGGTTGAAAATCACACTTGATATGTTCCCTAACTTAACAAGAATAGAACCGCCTCTCCCTTGGACGACTAGATCAATATTGGGGTACATAAATTACAGACATTCAATCCTGATATTTCCTTCATAAAAATATCACACAACCAAGTACCTCTAGTTGACATTGGCTATCAGCTGCCAAAGACTCATCTCCTGTCTGGTCACTGCCATCACCAATTATATGCATCTTATCAACTGGGAAACTATCAACAAACAATTAATAATAAATCACCACATCATAGATAGTAATTCATAATGGGTTTTCAATGGATTGTATGTCCCTAATTAGTCCTCATAGCAAGGTCCATTTCAGAATGTTCTGATCTTACAATATATCCATCATGTATCATGGGTTTTCAGTGAACCTCGAGGAATACTATACCACAGTCATACTTACTTGATGAAGCTATTTAATCACATGGATGCACAGATCCCACAATTCATATATATATTTATATATATATAAATTACCTCTAAATATACACTCAAACTCAAACTAATTTTAGATTCATATCTTCGTATGACTCGGTAACTAATCTCTACTATATTCATCTAGAGCCATGAAAAACACCAACATCAAAGAACACCATATGATCTATCAGTGTCTTGGAAAGATGAGATATTGAATCCGAAGACTCAAGATAGTCCTCATCCATATGTGGGTGTTCCTCAACCAAAAATTAGAAGGGATTCAACCACAAAAACATATGATGAATTCTTATTCAATGAACCTCATCTGATGATACATCTGGTACAATCATTAACTCAATAGGTAGTGGTATTAATTGTTCTTCTCTTGGAGGTAAAAATACATAAACAAGTCCCTTCATTAAAACCTCATCACTATTTATATCAACCTCATGATCATGATGTGGAATTTTTTATAGGAAATATTATGAATTAAACCTAAAATATAAGATGTACAATGGTCAATAAATATATTTAAGGAGATCAATTAATAAGGACATGGAAACCAAAACACATTCCAATATGATTAATATAGTTTTTTTCTATGTAATGAATTTTTAAATGTACATGGTCAATAAATTGGTTGTTATAGTCCTAGTGTGTGGATATGATGGTCGCCACCACAGCATTGAAGTCAATACCTAAAAGATGAAATCCAAACACATAACATTATTTCAGATAACCAATTTCATAGTAATGTCTCGGGTTTTTCCATTTATAATTTTAATATTACATGGGAATTATATCGAGACCAGGCTCAAATACGGCGTGCAGTTCTGAGGCCCGATGAGCCTGGGAAAAATGATTTTCTTTAATTTAATAATTAAATTATGAGTGCATGCAGTTTTCCTGAAAAAGTGGAATAACTCCCGTACAGGTGCTCAGATTAGAAATATGAGGGCACCGTTTCATTCAGAACAGTTATTTTACCTTTGGCGAGCCCTAACTTTGACTGGCGTAGGTCGGTGGTGAAATATGGGTTTTGGACGCAACAATAATAAAATATTTAATAAAAAAATATCATATTCCTGAAATAAGTTATTTTAAATTCTTATATCATTATCCTATATAAAAAAAGGCTTGCGCTAGGGTCCAGGGTTATAAACCCCATAACCTTGAAAACACTTGGTGGCCTGTGTGGTTCTGGAGGAAACCCCCAACACGGCGGCGTCTACGTTCCTGATGGATTTCGGCGACGACGACGTAGAGAGTGGATCTTCGCCGACAAACACAGAGAATCTATGTAGGATGTTGTTGTGATTTTAATTCTTCCCCGTTTTTGATTTCCTCGACGAACGCGGACTAATCCACGAACAGATTAGCACGTGGATCGATCGTTCTTGCGAGATGGGATTTTGCAGGGATTTTTGGGGATTTGATTCTTGTAATTTGATTGGTTTCTTTCAACCTTCTAATGGTGGAGAACATCGATCGAGTTTTGTCCCTCCCGATTTTTTGTTTGTTCTTCCCCAAATTCTTGATTTCTTCGTGATCATTCTTCGTGTTCTTCACGGGCGATGAACAACAGATCGTTGCGCATCCGTTCTACAACGAAATGATCCCAAATTGAAGGACCAGCACCACAGCGGTCTTGTGGAGGTGCGACGACGGTTTCGGCAGACAGATCAAAGCGGATCGGAAGAAAGTGTTCTTTGGATGATTTCCGCTCGGATGGAAGGAATCAAATTTTGGAGCTGATTGAAGGCCTGAAACCCACAGATTCGGTTTCACAAGGACGACGCGGTCGTAACCCTGGATTATCATGACGAATGTACGAGAAAACAATGATCCGTAGGATCGGCCGATGTGTGGGGAAAAAGATGCCGTTTCTGGAAAAATCTCAACTACACGCCGTTTAGTATGAGACACACGGCATGTGTTTTTCAGTAGGGTTACCCGGCGTGTACTCCGGGAGTACACAGGAACGGGTAGGATACATGTCCATGGACATGCTATGTATTCCCCTCCTCGGCCAAACCCGGTCAGTTACATGGGGTACTCCGTGTACTGGTACACGGGAAGGCGACATAGACACGGGAAAAGACCGTGTACGAGCACATGCCCAACATACAGGGAGCGAGCACAGGCACTCGAACATGGTGTGTGATATTCTTCCACACGCTTTCTAGTTGATTTCTATCCAGCAATGCCGAAGGACACTGGCCGTTTACACGGGAGTACTCGTGGTCAAGGAACACGACGTGTACTTTTCTACACGCCCTGTAGTTTGGTTTTGAACGGCTTGAGCAGAGGACACGGGCCATTTACACGGGAACTACCCTGGGTCAAGGCACACAGCATGTAATCATACTACACTCCATGTATAAATTTCATCAAGGATTGACCTACTTGGCTTCTGTGACTTGGACAAGTTCTTAGAGTTCGTACCCTTGGTAATTCCCTGAAGGTTCTGGTATCAATTACTTTATACAGGAGCATGATCCCTTCATCAGAACTTCCTGAATAGAGTTGTTGGAATCCCCTCTATGAGACTTAGAGCTAGATCCTCTATTCATTCCTGGAACCCTAGGTATAGTTCTTAGTTTTGACGTGACCATCTTTACCTAGGAATCGATCCTCTTCTTAGCGGATTAGATCAGACTGAGTTTTTGGAATCACCCCATGTCTTGGATGTGATCCTCATCTGAGCGTGTTGTTTCCATGGTACATGAGGAGTGTGTTCTCCCTGAATGAGTACTTCGTATCTCCCTCTTCAGGCCTAGGAGTGTGTTCTCCCAGAGGTATTCTTAGTGGAATCATCGAGCTGGATCTTATTGGTGGTTTCGCGATGGTCTCCTCTATATGAGTATATCTGGATATTCTTGTTATATGTTCCATAGAAATATACTATGTAGAGATAACTATACCTTCCTTTTTTGTGTTTACTTTTTGGTTTTTGTGGTGTCCTACTTGGTATTGTTATACTCACCCTTGCACGGGCTTTTCCCGCACGTGTCATGTCTTGTGAAGACGTGCGGGCCTTTGACTTGATTCTAGGAGGACCTGGACCGGACGGTGCTCAGTGAGATCAGATAGGCTGAGGTGCATTCCTTCGGTGATGGGTTTCAATCCCCGTACATTTTTCCTACAGGTTGGACTTGTTGCAGACTTTCTTTTAGTGGGCTTGTAGTTTTGGCCCAGGGTTTTACTTTACTTTACTTTACTTCCCTATTGTACTATGTGGTTGGGTTTTATTGTATGAATGCATCCTTTTTTGTAGTTTTTTACTTTTCAGCTTTGTGGGCTTAGAGATGTGTGTGTGTGTGAACAGGTTTATAGGCAATGCCTCCCATGTTAGTAGCAAGCCTACTCGGTGCTAGTCACCAGCCCCTGGCCTATTGGAGGCGGGCTTGGGGAGTTGTGGCATTGGCCCCACTGGGAACATGAAAACACTAGTTATATGGGGAAAAGTAATGGTACATGCATCATATAGGAATGGTTTGTGGTTTCCATGTCCTTCTTGAGTCATCTCTCCAGATAGACTCCCTGATTGTGATACATCTTGTTTCTTAAAGAGGATGCCTCCATGACGTGCACCCGCTAGGATCTAGCAGCTCGATCATGAGGATGACCCCCTCAGTGATGAAGCTTCGATATAGGGACCAAATCCCCCAGTTCTACCACCAGGTGCCATGCCAGTTATTCCACCACCTGTGGGGCAGTGTTTAGCGCCTTCTGTACAAGTGGAGGAGGAGCGCAGGCTGAGCGCCCTCCACGATTTTAAGAGATAGAGACCCCTCGGGATTCGAGGCGAG
This sequence comes from Viscum album, assembly GCA_963277665.1. Classification (NCBI taxonomy): domain Eukaryota; kingdom Viridiplantae; phylum Streptophyta; class Magnoliopsida; order Santalales; family Viscaceae; genus Viscum; species Viscum album. The sequence goes on along the minus strand of OY728152.1, from coordinate 271,967,065 downwards.
CCTGACCCTCAGGCGACATAAGACTGGCTTGAGGCAGTGACCAGGGTCATCTGCTTAGTCAGGACACCAGCAGACCAGATGGTGATCCTGGCAGCAAGCCATCTACAGGGCTCAGCAGGGCGATGGTGGAGTATGGTCATCTAGACTCACGACGAGGCGACTCTTGCATGGTCGGAGTTTGACCAGCTCTTCAGAGATGAGTTTTCACCGGTTACCCTGAGAGCAGTACGTATACAGGATCTTCATCAAATCCAGCAGGGAACCATGACGGTGGCTGACTATCCATCATGGTTTACTGACCTCTCGCGTTACTCGATGGATATGTTCAGAGATTAGTACTTCAGATCTTGGAAATTTGATTGGGTCTTGCGCAGAGATATCCGGCCTAGCATCATCGCTATGGGCATTCCTACTTATGCTGGGGTGATCGAGCGAGCTTTGGTGGTCGAGAGCTTCTGGGAAGAGTAGGGACAACTGATAGTGGTCAGTAGTGGGCGAGCTGGAGCATAGACCACGGCGGCAGGGAGCCAACGACAGGGACCCAGGCATGGGAGACGTTTCCAGAGGAGATATCAGGATAGGGGATTAGTCGTACAGGGTTCACATGGCACCTCTATCGAGCCTCGAGGGAGGCGATGTTACTCCTCTGACGGCAGGGGACATCTCGCTCGAGATTGTCCAACCCACCGTGCTACTGACATGGGAGTAGTGGATTGACCACTGAGATCGGGGCAACGTGTGGAGAAGGCAGATCCAAGAGGCGGCAGCCATGACAGAGGAGCTGGGAGAGTAGCTGGATGTGGTCGGCGTTTCGACCCTTTACCACCACCACCCCCTAGAGGTCCACCCCAGGCTCAGGGAGCTGGTGGATAGAGGCAGGGACAGCTACGGGCGGCAGAGGCTTATGACCCAGGTACTCATGGAATGATTAGAGGTACTATCTATGTCTTTTATACTTTGGCTACTGTATTGATAGACACAGGTTCTAGTCATTCATTTCTGGATTCTTATCTTGTTCGAGACCTTGAGATTCCAGTTGAGCCGTTGACTCGACCCTTACGCTTAGAAACACCGACTGGAGAAGATTCAGATATCACACACCTTTGCAGGCAGTGTGACCTAACCCTTGGAGGTGATAGTTAAGTTGGAACCTATTGGTGATATCGTCGAGGCCTTACAATGTCATTCATGGAATGGATTGGTTATCCAGAGTTCATGCCCAGATTGATTGTTTTAGGCGAAGGGTGCAGTGTATCCGCAGTGATGGAAAGAGGTTCTCTTTTGTCGTTGAATGTGAGACCTAGGCAGAGCAGGATGAACTCGTGCCTATGAGGGCACAACCGATTTCACATCAGTTGGCTAGCCCTGCCCTTGGTGTGGCAGATGTTACGAGTTTCTAGTTTCGAACAATGGTGGCTGAATATGAGGACGTCTTTCCGGAGCATGTCCCCGGGCTACCTCCCCGTCGTGAGATAGATTTCTGCATTGATTTGCAAACCGGGACGACCCCAATACCAGCACCATCTTATTGGATGGATAATACAGAGTTTCGTGTGCTGAGGATGTAGCTGGACGACTTGCAGAAGAAGGGCTTTGTGAGACCCAGTGTGTCACCCTGGGTAGCCCAAGTGTTGTTTTCCAAGAAGGCAGACTGGAGCTTGAGGCTATGTGTGGATTATCAGCGCTTGAATCAGGTGACCGTGATGAACCGGTATCTACTACCATGGATCGATGACGTCTTCGACCAGTTGAGAGGGGAACGATGGTTCTCGAATGTTGATCTATGGTCAGGCTATCAGCAGTTGAGAGTACAGGAAGTGGATATTCCGAAAATGGCTTTCAGAGGTCGCTACGATCACTATGAGTACTTGGTAATGCCCTTCGACATGACGAACACCCTGGAAGTGTTCGTGGGACTCATGAACCAGATCTTTCAGCCCTATCTAGACCAGTTTATAGTGGTCTTCATTGATGATATCCTTGGGTACTCTGTGTCCGATGAGGAGCACGCGATACACCTAAGGATGGTTCTGGACACACTCCGAGAGCACCAGTTGTATGGTAAACTCTCGAAGTGTCAGTTCTGGTTACATGAGGTCCACTTTCTGGGGCACATTATCTCAGCGGATGGTGTAGCAGTGGACCCAACAAAGGTGGAGTCAGTGCTTGCATGGGAGCAACCCCGGAGCGTGACGGAGGTGCGGAGTTTCCTTGGGTTTGCAGGCCACTATCGGAGATTCATCAATGATTTCTCTAGGATTTCAGCACCCATGACATCTTTGACCCGAAAGGGACAACCTTTTGTGTGGACCCAGAAATTCTAGCAGGCCTTCCAGTAGTTGAGACATAGTGTGACGAGTGCCCTGATCTTGAGATTACTGGAGGAGGGTGTCGAGTACATAGTGTTCTACGATGGATCAGGAACCAGTATTGGTTGTGTCCTAATGTATAGGCCAGCTGTGATTGCCTATGGCTCATTTCAGTTGATACCACATGAGCAGAACTACATGACCCATGATCTTGAGTTGGCGGCGGTAGTTTTCACATTGAAGATGGGGCGGCACTACCTGATGGGCAAATAGTTTACCATCTACTCTGAACAAAAGAGTCTCAAATATATCTTCTCTCAAAAGGATCTGAATATGAGACAGAGGAAATGGCTTGAGTTCCTCCAAGATTATGACATTGGGATCATTTATACTCTTGGGAAGGGGAACATGGTGGCCGATGCTCTTAGTATGAAATCCAGTTCGCAGTTGATGGATGAGACGTCAATGTAGTTGGACTCTTTGTGGTTGTCCTTCGTGGATGGAGATGAGGGAGCTTACCTTCAGTCGATGGTTGTTACCCCTCCACTCTTACAACGAGTCAGGGAAGCACAGCGTGAGCATGCTAGCTGTGAGACTCTATGTGCTCAGATATCCATAGGTGATGCTGCTGATGGATATTCAGAAGGTTGAGAGAACGTTGTCCTTTTCAGAGGGTGCATGGTAGTACCAGTGACATTACATGAGGAGGATCTGAGGATGTTCCATACATACCCTTTGGAGGTGCATCCAGGCATGGTAAAGAGGTACCAGGACCTCCGACGTCGATTCTGGTGGCTAGAAATGAAGAAGAGTGTGGCAGGGTTTGTTTCTCGGTGCCTTACTTGTAACCAAGTAAAGGCTGAGCACCAGGTTCCAGCAGGTTTGACTCCACCCCTTGAGGTGCCAGAATGGAAGTGGGATGAAATATCCATAGACTTCATGAAGGGTTTACAACGTACATCCAGGTTACATGATTCCATCTGGGTGATCGTTGATCGACTCAGCATGCCGGCCCACATCCTAGCCATATGGGAGCAGAGTTCAGTAGAGAGCATGGGACGCCTCTACATGTAGGAAATAGTTTGGCTTCATGGAGTAACATCCACGATTTTCTCAGAACGTGATGCTCGTTTCACATCCCGGTTGTGGAAGGGATTACATGAAGCTATTGGAACTCAGTTATGCTTGAGCACAACGTTTCATCCCCAAACTGATGGCCAGACAGAGTGGGCCATCCAGGTCTTGAAGGATATTCTACAAGCTTTCATTCGTGATTTCTGTTGTAGATAGGGGGATCACATACCAATGGTGGAATTTTCTTATAAAAATTGTTATCATTAAACAATTGGTATGGCACCATTCGAGGCTCTATATGGGCGACCTTGCAGGTCGCCTCTTTGCTGGACTGACCCAATAGAGTCAGCACTCATGGGCCCAGAAATTGTGAGAGTTACTACAGAGAAGGTGCAGGTCATCTAGGAGATGATGAAGACCGCAAAGAGTTGGAAAAAGTCTTATGTATACCAGAGGTGGAGGCCTTTGGAGTCCGAGGAAAGAGACCATGTGTTCCTTCGGGTCTCACCTCGACGGGGATTGCGGAGATTTAGCCAAGGCGGCAAGATTCCTCCGAGGTTCGTTGGCCCTTTTCAGATTCTGATAAGAGTTGGCGAGGTGGCGTATCGCTTGGCTCTACCTCCTTAGATGGACTAGGAACACAACGTCTTCCATTTGTCACAACTATGAAGGTACGTGCATGATCCATCACACATCATCGACTGGAGAGAGATGGAGATCGATGATGGAGCGACCTTTGTTGAGTACCAAGTGGAGATTGATGATCTAGAGGAGAATATCCATCGTGGAAGAGATATTCCCTTTTTGTGTGTCCGGTGGAAGCCCAGGAATCTCCAGGAGAGCACGTGGAAGCGAGAGGCTCAGATTCGCCTGCAGTACCCACATCTTTTTTAGATTCCCTTGTTTTGTCTTTTTGGGGACGTAAAATCCCTATGGTGGGTGTGATGTAATGTCCCGGGTTTTTTCCATTATTTATTATAATATTATAAGAGAATTATTTTGAGACCAAGGTCTGAGATGGCATGCTGTTCTGAGGCCCAGTGATCCCGGGACAAATGATTGAATTTAATTTAATAATTATATTATGGGCACGTGCAGTTTTCCTGAAAAAGAGGAATAACCCCCGAACGGGTGCTCAAATTAGAAATCTGAGGGAACTGTTGCGTTTAGAACAATGATTTTACCTTAGGCAAGGCCTAACTTCAGCCGGTGCAGGTCGTTGGTGAAATCTGGTTTTTTGACGCAATATTAATAAAATATTTAATAAAAAAATATTTTATTCCTGAAATAAGATCATTTATAATATTATATATTTATCCTCTTTAAAAAGAGGCTTGCGCCAGGGTCCAGGGATACAAACCCCATAACCCTGAAAACCCTTGGCGGCCCGGGTAGTTCTGGAGGAAACCCCCAACGACGCGGCGGTGATGTTCTTGACGGATTTCGGCAACGATGACGCGACAAGAAGATATTCGCCGACAAATGCACCGAATCCTTGTAGGATGTTGTTGTGATTTTAATTATTCCCCGTTTTTTATTTCCTCGACGAACGCGGACTAATCCACGAACAGATTAGCCCGCAGATCGATCATTCTTGCGGGATGGGATTTTGCGGGGATTTTTGGGGATTTGATTCTTATAAATTGGTTAGTTTTAGTCATCCTTCTAACGGTGACAAACCAAGATCGACATGATCATTGATCGAGGTTCAACCCTCTCGAATTTTTGTGTGTTCTTCCCCACATTCTTGCGTTCATCGTGAGTGTTCTTCGCATTCTTCGTGGGGTGATGAACAACGGATTGTTTCATGTCCGTTCTGTGATGCAACAATCCCAAATTGAAGGACCAACACCGCAGTGGTCTTGAGGAGGTTCGACGACAGTTTCGGCAGACAGACCGAAGCGGATCAGATGAAATCGTTCTTCAGACTATTTCCGCTCGGATGGATGGATTCGGATTGAAGGCCCGAAACCCACGGATTCGGCTTCATGAGGATGAGGCGAACCAAAACCTGGAGTATCGTGACAGACAGATGAGAAAACGAAGATCCGAAGGATCAACCTATGTGCAGGGAAGAAGATTCCATTTCTGGAAAAATCCTGACTACATGCCATGTAGTATGGGCTACACGGTGTGTGTTCGTCGGTAGGGTTACCCGGTGTGTACTATGGGAGTACACGGACACGGGTAGGATACATGGCCACGGACACACCGTGTATACCCCTCACCGGCCAGACCCATCCAGATACATGGGGTACCCCGTGTACTGGTACACGGGTAGGCGACACGGACACGGGCAGAGACTGTGTACGGGCACATGGCCATTATACACAGAGCGTGCTCAGGTGCTCGAACACAGCGTGTGATATTCTTCCACACGCAGTGTAGTTGATATCAATCCAGTAAAGTCGAAGGACCCGAGACATTTACATGGGAGTACTCGCGGTCAAGGAACAAGGCGTGTAATTTTCTACACGCCGTGTAGTTTGGATTTGCATGGCTTGAGCGGAGGACACAGGCCGTTTACACGAGCAGTACCCGGGGTTAGGGCACATGGCGTGTAATCATACTATACACAGTGTATAAATTTATTCAAGGATTGAGCTAATTTCCTTCTGTGACTTGGACTAGTTCTTAGGGTTCTTACCCTTGGTAATTCCCTGAAGGTTCTGGTATCAATTCCTTTATACAGGAGTATGATCCATTCAGTAGAACTTCCTGAATAGAGTTCTTGTAATCCCCTCTATGAGACATAGAGCCGGATCCTCTATTCATTCCTGGAACCCTAGTTAGAGTTCTTGGTATCAACGTGACCAACATTACCGGGCACCGATTCTCTGCTTAGCGGATTAGCTTAGACTGAGTTGTTAGAATCACCCCATGTCTTGGCTGTGATCCTCATCTGAGCATCTTGTTTCCAAGGTACTTGAGGTGTGTGTTCTCCCAGAACGAGTACTTCGTATCTCTCTCTTCGGACATAGGAGTGTTTTATCCCGAAGTTATGCTTAATGGAATCGTCGAGCTGGATCGTAGTGGTGGTTTCGCAATGGTCTCCTGTGTATGAGTATATCTGGATATTCTTGTTATTTGTTCCGTAGACATGTACTGTGTAGAGATGCATGTACCTTCCTTTGTTGTATTTACATTGTGGTTTTCGGGGTGTCCTACTGGGTATGGTTAGACTCACCCATGTACAGGCTTTGCCCGCACATGTCATGTCATGTGCAGACGAGCGAGCCTTTGACAGGATTCTAGGCGGACTAGGACCGGACAGTGCATAGTGAGAACAGACAGGTCGAGGTGCATTCCTTCGGTGATGGGTTGCAGTCCCAGTAACTTCTTCCTACAGGTTGGACTTGTTTCCGACTTTCTTTTGGTGGGCTTGTACATTTGGCCCAGGGGTTTACTTTTCTGTACTTTACTTCCCTGTCGTACTCTGTGGTTGGGTTTTAGTGTATGCATGCATCTTTTCTTTTTTGTTGTTTTCACTTTTCAGCTTTGTGGGATTGGAGATGTGTGAACGTGTGTACATGTTTATAGGAAATACCTCCCCTGTTAGAAGCATGCCTACTCGGTGCTAGTCACCTGCCCCTGGCCTATTAGAGGCGGGCTTGGGGAGTTGCAGCTCGGGCCCCACTGTGACGGGTCGTGACACTCATTTTCTCATTTCCTATGGTATAATCGACCCCCACTGATAGGACTATTTCATGAAAATTCCCAAAGGGTCCCATACCCTGACTAAACTAAGTTCACCTTAAAAGGATAGGGGCAGTTGACCAATGCTGAGTATGAATACCATGCAATTAAGAGGACATAGTCTAACATAATTGTACACATGCACAAATCTATATTTCCATAAAATGGTAAAAGGTCTCTCAAATGGTCAAATTGTGAGGCCACAATTGTGAGGTAATAATTTATTAAGGGGGGATTTAACACCCTAAGAATTAAACGGATGATTTTAGGGAATATATAACACACAAAAACAAGATTTTAAGAGAATGTATCACTCAACAATATTATGCTATATTTATTTTTGAATAAATTCAATCTATTTAATATAATATAGAACACAGAACACAAATATTTTTATTCTCGATTGTGTGAAATACATGGATAATTGACCATAAACGACATACAAAATATTTAACCATTATAAACTAGAAAAAAATTTGGGGTAATGGATTATAAGATCTACAATATGATATATATATATATATATATATTAAAATAAATAAAAAATATTGATAATATAATATTAAATAATCAATTTTTAGTAAATTTATTTTATTATTCATAAATAGGTATTCCTGAAAAAAATTTACAAATTTTATTTTGTAAGGTCGAACATTTAGTAAATTTATTATTTCATTGATCCTTGATCCATTGAGTGGACTTTGTCTTATGAGACCCAATCAATCAAATTATGTCATTATTTTTATAACAACAAAATATCCAATCTATGGAAACTTCCATTGATGTAATATAATTAGGTATACATGAAATTAATATTAAAACTATTCAATATCTGAAACAAAATTGTATTGGATAGTGGATGATTGTTTACTCTAACTCGGGTAATGGTAAGATAATATTTACTTTTTATTTTCATTGAGTTCATGTTTTTATACATGTTCATGATATCTAATTATATCATTTTTTAATTATTAGTTATAACAATTGAGAACTTATATAATGAATTTATCCATACTAATAAAATAAATATAAATATATTTTGTTTCACAATAATTCATGATCATAAATTAGTTTATTTGAACATGTTCAATTATTAAATATACCATGTTTCACAAAAATAAATACATAATCATTCATTAGAAAATTAAAATATTAATATTATAAGGAGATTTAATATCCAATCGTTTATAATGTAGTTATAAACCAACCTAGACCCATAGGGGGAATTTATTGTGTATAAATCAACTTGATTTACAACAAAATTAATTTATATTTATATAAATAATGTTTTAATATCTCAGTTCCATTGTAGTTTAAAAGTATTTTGGGTAATTTCTTTCATAAACATTATAAATGAGGGGAAATTGAGATTGAAAATTGAAATGTAATAACTAAAAAGTGGCATAGAGGACATTATACAATTAATAGTAGGAGGATAAAGGTTCAATATATATTCATATTTATTTATATATTTAAATGTGTTTAAATAAAATTAAAATAAATATGTTCATCTTATCATATATTGGATGGTCATTTTCATGATAAGTCAAAACTAGAAAAAATGAATTAATACATCTATAAAATATATCTTCATTATAACTAAATAATTTTCAAATTTATATTTTTAAATTTTCATAATTTATTATTTATTGTTCCACAAATATTCTGTTAGTCCCCTTAGAAAACCACTAGGATTTTTAGCATATTTTTAATAAATTTAGTAATCTGAATATATATATATATACACTAAATGGGTTAGGGAAAATGAGGGAATCAGTTCCTGATGTGGTTTTTCTTCCAATATATTATTATATTTAGATAAAATAATTTACTCATCCTTTTCTGATTTTGACAAGAATATAACTACTTGGTTCCCCTTATCCTGCACAACAAAATTCTATATTTTGTAATATAATAATATGTTAAATATATAGATAATTTATGGAAATATTTTTATTATATATAAGAGACACACATAAAAAAAAATTAATTCTTTTTAAATATAAATTCATTCTTGGATATAAAACTACAATTGAAAAATAATTTTCTATTTTATTCAACATAATAATGTAAATAAATAAATAATATATCCTTATAATTATGAATCAAATATCATTCACATTGAACAATAATTGTCAATGCGATATCCAATTGATTCACTTTCGTGAGCATCAAAATCAATAACCAACCCCTAAGAAGAATTAGAATAAATCATTACATAGTGATAATATTAAATTAGTATGACTTTTTGGATCCCATTTAACGTATATGAGAATATTACAAGTTGGAGGACATGAATCTCATTTCAATTTTTATACCTAAAATCAATTAAATTACCAAAAATCCTTCGATAGGTCTAGAACATGTAATTTATAATTTTATTAAAAATAAATACACGAATTATTTTATTATAGATTATATTTTACCTCTTTATTGATTCCAGTAACTAGATCAACAATACTGTTGACATTGTTGTCAATTCAAGAATTCATAAATGAGTTCCTTTATAAATATCAAAATTTATTACATGAATATATTAACCCCTATCATGATTCCATGTTTTCTATAGTGGGGGAATAATGAATTTTACATCGTTACCTCTTGATTGCATGTATAAATCTATTACATTCTATACAGAAAATTAAGAATGTGGGGGAATCACTTGAATTATCAACAAAAATTTGGAGAGGATAAAAAGTAATGAAATATATTTTCATGTATAAAAATAATATATAATAATTATAATTCATAGGTTATAATTATAAAAATTTCACTAAAGTCAACACCTTTTTGTTTAACTAGAATACATTTGGTGATACACCACATAAATAATAATAAAAGTAATATTATATTAATTAAGTATTGTTTTTCAATATTATTTTCAAAAAAGAATAAAAAATCATTAATTAAATTATTTCAAAATATATTTCATTCATCATTTACTTAATTTTATAATCAAATTAATATTACCAACCCAAAACAATATAGTTTTTTTTATAATATAAATAATTTTTTTAATATAAATGAAAATAAATATTATTTTTTTATTCACTTACAAGTAAATAAATATTATAATAACTAATCTCATGAATGAATAAATATTTAATAATTTTTTTCTGAATAAATAATTGATTAAATTAAAATTTCATATACTAGAGATGAATATAATTATGACTAAATTTATTAATGAAAAAAATAATTATATATTAACCAAAAAAGTGGAAATTTTTATTCTTGAACATATATTCCATTTAATATGTTGATATTATTTTCACACATTATTTCTGAATCTCTATGAACATTTCTCAGTGATAATTGACCCATTCCCCATACCAAGAGTAATATCCATAATCAAATCACAAGTCCAATAACGATTATATGAGTCATCATAATGAAAATCTATATAAATAGTTATCATATATTATAATACATTTTTACACAACTATTTTTAATTTATGACTCATACACATGATATAATTCTTCACCAATAGCCTATCTTTATTTGAAAATATGATATCTTCTATTTGATATCACCAAGGATACAATGTGTAATGACACGCCAATTATCATAGGCTTGAGAGTACAACGATTCATTACTAGTCCATAAGCGACATCCCCATGATACCAAAGGATGGAAATAAATGTCGAAGGGTTTCAAATTTATGTTGGGGGATGATTTATCCTTTAAGAAATAAACCCATAAACCAACCATAACCAAACATTCAATATATGATTCATGAACAAATGAAAGACCAATAAAAAACATCATTTATAACAAACTATATCATAGTACACAACAACGGAAGACCAAAATAATAATGAATGTACATAGCAGATGAACAACTCAAGACTCTCAAAAGACATTAAAACTCTATGCTCCACAAGCTCCAAGCTCCACAACATCTCTCAAGCATCACCACAATGCACTTGAAATAAGATGCTTTACCTTTACATGTGTCCTGCAATAGGACATCTCTGAAAGAAAAAACTTAGCAAAGCAGGGGTGAGTATAAAACTCAGTAGGTTTTCCACAATTACTTCCCTATCACACCACTAGGATATAAGAGATAGCAACAATTATATAAAAACATTTTATATAAAACATTTTCTCAAAAGTAGTTTATAAATAATATAAACAAGTTTCCAAAACCATTAGTAACCAATACCATCGAAGACCAATTGAAACCAATTTTCCAACAAGTCATTTTTCAAAAAAAAAATTAATCATGATTTAGAACCATTTCACAAAATCCCCTTTTTGGCATACCCAACCATTTCACAACCCGTGAAATCATCCATGCATTCTTTGTTATAACAGTTCCATAATCATGAGTGGTTTCTCAATGATCTACCATGACGTCACAAGGTAACTATTTCCCATGTGCCATTATACCTTTGGCACCGATCACAAGGTCATATTTCAACCAACCCTCATTCTTAAAAGTCCCACGTTCCATTAAACATTTGGCACCGAGCATAATGTCATATTTCAACCAAGCCTCGTATATGAAACATGAACACACACCACACATTCAAAACAATCATGGAAAACCCATCCTTTCAATAAAAAACATTTTATTGAAATCCATTTCTTTCAAAACTAAGTGTGTTCAACAAATTCAAACCATTTCAATAAAACCATACTTTTAATAAAGACCAAATAAGGAACCAATTTAATCAATCCATTTAAATACCAAAACATTTCAATAAACCACCCATTTTTATTGAAAATATATATTTCATCAAACCATTTACCATTCCAGCAAATCCCAAATTTAAAATCCACATTTTAAATTCGAGAAGCCAAATCACATTGCACAAAAATTCACCATGATTTCACAATTTCATCAAAACAATTAATCATCACTAAAGAAGATTTATTCCATGATTTTCATCATAAATTTCATTCAAATAACCGAATTTTAATTTAATTCAATAAATTATAGCAAGATCAGTTGAGATTGAAGCCTGCAACCTTTAGGGTTCTGACGAAAACCACAACAAACGAAGAACGAATAAGAAAACTGCACCGATTCACCATGGATACCCCTTAGATATCTTCTCCTAACACAACCAATACCAAATATCATCATATTTGGAATCCACACACTTAGATATACCCATATCAAGAATATATCTAAGAAACATAGAGAAGAGGAGAATAATATATATGTAGATCTATGAAACCAAAAAATAACGATCACATACCTCATGAATCTGACAATGATCCGCCATGAGAAGCCTTTAGATCGCCTTCAGATCGCCTTCGAAACGATGGGAGAACCCTCCATGACCTTAGGAGAACCAAAATCCCGAGTTAGGGCCTCTTAGGAGCATAAACGAGGAACTTATAGGCAAAACGAGTGAGATCCACTTTTATAGGATCTCATTTAAGTGGCAGCATGGTTTCTTCGCACAGTTTGAAGAACCGTGCACTAACCGTGCATTAGATACTGCCTCGACCACCCTTCTCGCACTATTTGGCTGCACAGTAAGACAAAAAATGAACCACCCTTATTGATGCTACTGCCTCCAAGACCAAATACGTATGGTTTGGCCATACGGTTTAGACAAACCATGGACTGCCCGTGTGACTTTCCCTTTTCCCTCAAAACGTCATTCCATGTTCTCCCGACTCTCCCATACATCACCCTTAACATTAAAAACAGTAATTGAATCAAGAAAGGGTTACATTTATGAAACCTGGGGTACTACATTCTCCCCACCATTGGCATTTCAATCCTCAGAAAGTAGAAAATATTCACCCAACTGAAAGAGTTCTAGGAACTTCTCTTTAATTTCCTTTTCGCATTCCCAAGTCTCTTCCGGAATCCGACCATGATGCCATAAAACCCGGACTAGACTGATGCTTTTTTCCATGAAAATAATTCTCTTTCCTATCCACAATCCATACCGGGATATGTGTCAATGAAGAATCTGACTCTTGGTCAACATCATCCCATCTGATCAAATGGTCAGGATCAGGCTGATACTTTTTCAACTGAGATACATGGAACCCATTATGCACCGAACTAAACTGTGGTGGTAATTCCAACTGAAATACCACTTATCCAACCCATTCTATAATCTCAAAAAATCCAATGTATCTATGAGATATCTTTCCCTAATTCCCAAAACGATGATGTACATGCCTTGTAGAGATCCTCAAGTAGACAAAATCACCCACAACAAATGACAACGGTCTTCGACTGTGATCTGCATAAGATTTATTGCGACTCTGAGCCGTCTCCATCATCTTTCTAATAAAATGGATCTTATCTATTGTCTCTTGGCCAAGGCTTGTCCAGACTAGTGAAGTTTCACCCGTTTCCACCCAACATAGTAGAGAATGACCAGGACACCCATATAATTCTTTGAATGGATCCATGCGTATTGAGTAATGATAGATGATATTGTATAACAACACCACTAAGGGTATATGCTCCTCCCATGAGCCACCAAAATCAATTACACAATCCCTCAAAATATCTTCCAATGTTTTTATCGTATGCTTCGATTGCCCATCTGTTTGAGGATGATACACTATGCTCATATTCAACTGTGTTATGAGGTCTTTCTGTAATGATTTCTAGAAAAATGATGTGAACCTAGGACACTATCTAAGACTATAGACACTGGTACTACATGCCTCTTCACTACTTCTCAGATATATATTTTTTAAATATCTTCAACCGTATGACTTTCACAAATAAAGATGAAATGGGCCGACTTGGTTAGATGATCCACTATCATCCAAATGGAATCGTGTTTACCGAACCGTCCTTAGAAGACCTGTAACAAAATCCATTGCTATCTGATCCCATTTCCACACTGGGATCGGTAATTATTTTAACATACCAGCTAGTCTCTGATGCTCTTCTTTAACCTGCTGATATGTTAAGCACCGTGACATGAACTTGTCCACCTTCCTTTTCATGCCTCTCCACCAAAACTGCACCTTCAATGCCTTATACATCTTCTCTATACCTCGGTGTGAAACCCATCTTAAATGGTGATAAGCATGAAGGAGTTGTTCCTGACAACTCATAGGTACAACCATTCGATCTTGGAAACACAAAACTGAACCACCATCATGTTTACCGCCATCAATGGTCTCCCCACCATTGTGTTTTGAACGTACAACCAGGCATTCTGCATTAGATGTTTGTGCTTCACTGATAATCTTTACAAAATCAGGAACAAGCATTGCATAAATTAAACATCAACATCGCCTCATTCTTCACATTCCACATGCATGTCGTCTAAGACTAACATAAACTACCATTCATTTAATTCTTCGTTCGCTAACTGAACATATGACTTTCTACTCAACGCATCCGCCACTGAATCCCCTTTTCCTTGTGTGTACATCATGTCAATGTCAAACATCTAGAGATACTCCATCCACCTGCTTTTCAACAGATTAAAATCTCACTGTGAGAAAATGTATTTCATGGTTTTGTGATCCGTAAACACAGTACATTTCTCACCAAAGAAATAATGTCTCTATGTTTTCAAAGCATGTACGACTGCATCCAACTCCAAATCAGTTGTTGGGTAATTCTTCTCATTCACCCTCAACTACCTTGAACCATAAGAAACCACATTGTCTCCTTGCATGAGAACAAACCCCAAAAATGTTCACGAAGCATCAAAATACACAACATACCCCTTTCCTAATTTAGGAAAGAACAAGATTGGTGTCGATGTATGACGAACCTTCTGTTCATGGAAAGACATCTGACATTCTTCTGTCTATTGTAATGGAGAATTATTCATTGTCAGAGCTGTCATTGGTGATTCTATTCATGAGAAATCATGCAAAAAGCATCGGTAGTAACCAGCTAGACCAAGAAAACATCGTATCTCGAACACATTCTTCAGTGGTTTCTAAGAGATAATGGATTCTATCATTTTAGGATCAACAGAAACGCCTTTCTCAGAAATTACATGGCCAAGGAAACATACTCCTGTATCCAAAAATCACACTTTGATAATTTGGAATAAAAATGATGATCTCTCGTGATTTTTTACATAGTTTTCAGGTCCTCTTCACGATCAGCCCTTGTCTTTGAATACACCAAGATATCTTCCACAAACACCACAAGAAAAAATTCTAGATATCACTGAAATATCCGATTCATCGAAACCATGAATACCGCTGTTGAATTCATTAGACCGAAAGGCATGAATACATATTCATAGTGGCTATATCTACTTCTAAAAGATATCTTCGGAATATCCTCCTTCTATACTCGCAATTGGTTATATCCTGGTTGAAAGTCAATCTTGTAGAACCACTGAGCTCACCTTAATTGAGAAAACAAGTCATCAATGTATGGATGTGCATATTTGTTCTTTATCGTAACTTTGTTAAGATTGTGATAATCAACACACAGCCGAAGAGTTCTATCTGCCTTCTTCACAAACAACACTGGTGCTGCCCATGGAGTAGTACTTGGTCAAATGAAACCCTTTCCTTCCAGCTCCTCTAACTCCACTTTCAATTCTTGTAACTATATTGGTTCCATACTCTAAGACGGATGTGAAATAGGACTAGTCCCCATATGGAGATCAATCATAAACTCCACTTCCATTGGAGGTGGTATGCCTGAGATGTTATAGGGAAATAAATCTATAAATTGATCCACCAGAGCCGGAAAACAATTTTTCTCAATCTATTCCATTGATGCCAAAGTAAACACTGTCAGTTTGTAAGAGATCATTCCCACCATCTATGCCAACAAGCTCTTTGCATCTTTCTTTAACATCCTCTTTACTATAAAGAGATGGTCGATGTCATCATCAGTCATGAAACAAAATTTTCTATTATAATAGTTGATGTGAGCCTTAAAAATTGTCAACCAATCCATACTAAGGATTACATCATAGAAATCCATGTCCAATATCGAGAAGTGCGATTTTAACTCACCTCCATCAAAAGTTATAGAACATACTCTACACACAAAGTCTTCACAATATCTTTTACCAAGAGGAGTTTTTAGGTTCAAAACAGAAGGCATCATTTCCTATTTTAAACATAGTAGATCAACAACAGAATAAGTAATGAAATAATGTGATGCACTAGTATCGAAGTGAACTTTCCCAAGGGTATAATTCAAAAGAATCATACCTCTCACCGTAGATGGTCTAGGCTAATCATTGACCATCATCTTCTCATCTCCATAAAATTGCTTAATCACTGCACTACTTTCCATGTTGCTTTGTTGAAATTTCCTTGGTTGAGGAGTCATGGTATTTCGAGAATCACAATGGCTAGTTATGTTATGCTGATGAGACTGATTCTGTTGTCCACGTCCTATCAAATCATATGATGCTTATGATGCCTGAGAAGTGTCACGCGCACCTGACCTTGGTGCATTCCAATAATAGCACTGTAGATGCCCCATCTTCTTGCAATTGTTATAGGATCTAGGTTTTGTTGCACACTCTCGCTTTATGTGGTTAGTCAAACCACATTGAATACAACCTCCTCTGCTCAGAGGTCATGGAGGATGGTTTACTGATCCCACCGTCTGGTTCTGATTTCCACTTGCATTATGGAAATAGGTGTCCCATTTCCTCTTGTTTCCAATAGATGAGTTCCCACTGTTCCTCGTAGGTATCAAAATTCCTCCTCCTATAGATCCTAAGATATAATGATCAGAAATAGTTTCTCTGTTCACCAACCCTATATAATCCGTAATATAGAGCACCAGAATCTTCTATCAAATCTCTTTCCTTATCCCCAATTCGATGATGTGTGCCCCCAACGACGCACTTGCCGCAACCTCTGGTGAAAAAAAAACAAAATTCATGATTTTGGCTACATACTCTTTGATAGAGAGAGTATCTTGTTTCCAGCTGAAGAAGTTTGTTTTTTTCTGGATCTTGAACATGTGAGGATAGAATTTTTTGTTGAACAATTCTTCAATGTCCTCCCATGTAGGACCTTCATCCAATTTAGCATGCACTGCTACATCCCACCATTGACTTGAAAGATCCTCGAGCATATACGTCGCAAACATGACCTTGAGCTCTTCTGGTGTGCTAATGAAATCAAACATATGATTCATCCTACATAGCCGCGCCTCGTCCTTTTCCTGTTCAGCACCACCCAGAATGTTTGGTGGATTCAACATCATGAACTAGATTGTATGATCCAAATGCCTTGGTTCATTCCTCTGATTCCATGTATCCACAACATGAAAAACCTGGACAATACTCTGAACCAGCTCTTGGTTCACACGTGGTTCTGGAGAAACTAAATTTTCCGTAGCTTCTTGGGGTTGGTTGCAAGGAAAACTACTAGGTTCCATTTTCAAAACAGACAACAAACCTCGAAAATATCACTCTCTAGCAACTGATGGCCTAACATTCAAATTCTATCACATCATCTATCACAACATTGTTTTAAAAAAACATGTTTCCCATGTTCAAATATTTTTGAAAACATTCCTCATGCCTTTTGAAAATCAATCCATATTCAAAATAAAACATATAACCAGTTTTTAAAATCTTTTACTTGAAAACAATTTCTGCATTTTTCTGAAATTCACACCTTGCACAAAATCCTTACGCATTCCTAAAAATTATATATGCAATCCTAGTGGGATGTCATTCAACTACAATGCATGTCATGTTTATCTCATTGGATAAACCCATAAAAATGAGATTTCAAACATTCCAGAATTGTATCCAAAACACATTTGTACCCAACACCCTAGTAACTTAAATTTCAGCATAAATAGGTTAGCTATGACCTTGGATTATATACATTTCATGTTCCAACAATCCTACTCCTGTCTAATATTTCGACCCAAGGAATAGATAAGAATGAATTTAAACTCCATGACCAAGAACACTGATGACTACTTGTTAGGAAAGACTGAACAAACTGATACCATTTGTAATGACCTGCCAATTTTCATTGGTTTGAGAGTACAACGATTCATTACGAGGCCTTAAGCGACATCCCCAAGATGCCAAAGTCATGCAATAAATGCTGAAGGGTTTCAAATATAAGTTGGGGGACGATTTACCCTTTCTAAAATAAACCCATAAACCAACCATAACCAAACAATCACTATATGATGCATGAACAAAGGAAAGACCAATAAATAACTTCATTTATAAAAAATGCATCAATGTACACAATAGCAGAAGACCAAACTATGCATCAAAGTACACAGCGGATGAAAAACTCAAGATTCTCAAAATACACTACAACTCTCTACTACAAAAGCTCCAAGATCCTCAATAACTCTCAAGCATCACCACAATCTACTATAAATAATATGATTTACCTTTACCTCTGTCACAGAATTCAACATCTGCAAAAGCACAAAAATGCCAAAGAAGGGGTGAGTATAAAACATAGTAGGTTTTCCCCAATGACTTCCCTACTCATTCCACTAGGATGAAACAGTTAGTAACAATTATATAAAAACATTTTCTAAAAAAGTTTTCTAAAAATAAGTTTATAACAAAATATAAACATGTTTCCAAAACCATTCGTAACCAAAAGCATTCAAGAGCAATTGAAACCAATTTTTCAACAAGCCTTTTTTTTTGTAAAATAACCAATCAGGCAGTAGAACCATTTCACAAAATACCCTTTTGGCATACCCAACAATTTCACAACCCGTGAAATCAACCATGCATACATCGTTATGACACTTCCATACTGATTGAGTGGTTTCTTGTCAATCTACCAATTCATCCTTAGGTAATTGTTTCCCATGTTCCATTACATCTTTGGTACCGAGCACAGGGTCATATTTCAACCAAGCCTCGTACTTAAATTTCCTATGTGCCATTAAAAATTTGGCACTACTCACAAGGTCCTATTTAATCCAAGCCTCATATATGTAACATGAACACACACCTCACGTTCTAAACAATCATCCCAAAACCATCCATTAAATAAAACACATTTTATTGAAAACCATTTCCATCAATACAAAGTATGCTCAACCAATTAAAACCACTTCCATAAAACTGTACTTTGATTGAAAACCAAAGAATGAACCAATTTAATCAATCCATTTCAATACTAAACCATTTCAATAAAACACACATTTTTATTGAAAACCTATCTTTCATCGAACCATTTACCATTCCATCAAATCAATATTTTAAAATCAACATTATAAATTCAAGAAGCAAAAACCCTTTACAAAACAATTCAACAAGATTTTAGAATTTCATCAAAAACATAATTCATCACTAAAGAAGTTTTATTCCATGATTTTCACATTATAATTCATTCAAATAACCCAATATGAATCAAATAAAATCAAATCTTGCAAGAGGATTTGAGCATGAAGCCTCTTTCCGTTAGGGTTTTGATGAAAACTACAACCAATGAAGAACACACAAGAAAACCATGCTGATCCACCAAGGATGCTCAATAGATATCTTCTACTAACACAACCACACCCAAATCTCATAATATTTGGCATACACACACTTAGATTTACCCATAATGGGATTAGATATAAGAAACCAAGAGAAGAGGAGAAGTGGATCTAAGTGGATCTAAGAAACCAAACATGAACGATCACGTACCTCAAGAATTCGGCTTCGATTCGCCAATATAAGCATTCGGATCACCTCCGGAATGATGGGAGAACCCTCATTGACCTTAGGAGAACCAAAATCCTGAGTTAGGGCTTCTTAGTAGCTTAAACAAGGCACATAGAGGAGAAAACATGTGAGATACACTTTTGTATGATCTTATATTAGTGGTCGCAAGGTTAGTTCAAACGGTTTGACAAACTGTGTGCTAATCGTGCGATAGCTACTACATCGGTGACCCTTCTCGCACTGTTTGGCCCCATGGTTAGAGAAGCTCTGCATTGCCCGTGCGGAAGATACTGCCTCCAAGACCAACTACGCACGATTTGGCCGCACGGTTAAGACAAATCGTGTGCCGCCCATGCGACTTCCCATTTTTTCTAAAAACTTCATTCCAAGTTCTCATGACTCTCACGTATGTCACCCTTAATATTAAAACAACTAAAACAATCAAGAAAGGGTTACATACCAGAAACCAGGGGTACTACAAAAAGTTTATTCTGATCATTTAATTTCAACAACTATTTAAATAATTATTAATCTATTAAAATCGAATAGAAATATGATATCATGAACATTATGTTATTTTTATATCACCTAGAACATTAAAAATGTATTCTACTTTATTATTTTCATATGTTACCTTAATTTTACTACATATATTAAATAACATGATTTGTGATAATTTTTATGATTTAGAGTAATTATGAGGACTAGAAAACACACTTTCATATAGTATTTACAACAACACATATAATACCTCAACATATTATCTTTTATATTTTCTACATAACCTTCCACCCTTGAGATCACAAACTGTGAAGTTCATGGGATGATGTCTGAATGATTATTTTTCCAATCAAAAAATATAATCAAACATCATTTGTTTCCCCTAAATATTATTTATCAACATTATATGACATATAAATTTGGAATATAACCCTCACATATCTAGTTATCATAATAATGAGAATCTATTCTAGTTCGATGATGTAAAAAAATTCCAAATGGTCATTATAAAATAAATCAGATATATGTAATTTGAATTTTTAAAAATATTTTTTTCAAGTATAAAAATGCTAATATTAATGGTGTTATTATGGAATTGACTAAATAAATCATTCATGGAGTTTTTTATATAACCATTTTACATAATATTTGTTAATAGAGGGATATAAAATGATTCAATTTGTCCATGTGTATTAATTAAGTTAATTGGATCTTAATTTTTATAGAATTGTAATATACGTTGAAGTTGTAAATAGTATTTTACCTCTATAAGAAATTTTTAATTTATATGTCTATTTAATGCAATGATAAGAAATTAAAATGTTTTTTAAGATACATTATTACATTGGAATGAGGAATTAACATCTGGAAGATGGATTTTTTACATCAACTTTTATATAAATATAAAAATCAAAATTATTTTATAAATATAAATCGTATCCTTGAAGTACCCCCTGAGTTTTATGATTTCTTAATCAAGATAAAAACCCTATTTAAACCAATGAGGACAATAAATAATATATTGTTCACGACATAAAACATATTACAGGAAAATGAAAACAAATTTACATTAAAACTAATATAAGAGTGAATTTCATATTATATTATTTTAGTATTAAAATTCATTAAAAATGAAATAAAATTGGAATTGAAACAAATAGAGATTAAGGTACCATAAAGGATATATATATCTGGTATTATTTTACTTTATATATCATAGGATTACCCTTAAGGGATCTTTGATAAGGTTTTTCATCTATCCTTGATTGCCACATACTTCTAAATGGCACCCTTTACACATTACGTCCAATTAAAACCAACAATTTAGTGTGTGACCCTCTATAGTATATCTCTCATTTTCATTATATATCTCATTACCTCATTATCATAATGTTTCCAATCCATAAACACATTTGATTATCATAGTTTAACTCAACCTTAATGTATTGGAGTCCTTCCATGGATCTCCTCCCTTTTCCATTTCATATTCAGAGTTCTATGTAGTGTAATCATGTCACCTGTAAACCCATATTCCCATTATTTTCATAGATAATCTATCATCAAAATGGTTGACATAATTCATCAGTGATGGTTTGGAATTTCATTCTCCATGGAATTTTGGTTTTCTAGACGACCTCTATAATGATGTATACCAATATCAATGTTATAATTTTTCCCTATATTTATCTTTCGTTGTATTGTATTTCAAAACATAATGGTTCTATATATTCCATTTTATCATGGACATCAACAATGTTATTTATTGTTACTATTTTATAATGTGGTTTTACATATCCATCCAACCTTTTCATTTCTAGAATCCATATATCCTAAAAATTATAGAAAATTATATTGGTTATGTAACAACCGGAGAAATAATTGAATAATTCTATTTCATATTTTCTAATATTAATGATATATATATAGCTATAAAAATATTAATGAATTTATAAATTAAAATTGAAATAGTTTTTACAAAACTCATTTATTATAATGTTTTAATTTAAAATGTAAATTTATAAATTTATGAATTTTAATTTTACAATATTAATATAATTTTTTGATTTATGAATATTGAAATTTCATTGGGTGAAATTTTGGTTTTTCACTGAATTTATGAATTTTTACGTTAATACTAAAAAATATCAATTGTTATAAAATATGTAATTTTATTTCAATACTATATGTATATGAAAAGTAAAATTTATTTAATATTATTTAACACAATATAAATATTATTTAGTTAAATTTATAGAAGTTAATTACTTTTTATCAACTTTATATTTTTTTAGTATAAATTTGTGTTCTGTTTTAAAAAAAGTTTTTTTTATAAAAACTGTATTAAAATTCCTAATATGACTCCATTTTATTTAATTAAAATAATTTAAAATATAGAATTTTTTAATAAATAAAATTTCATTTTATATCAATAATTAATAATTATTTCATAAAATTATTATTATTATTCATATACTTAATATAAAGTCATCATTATCTCAAAAAAACACTCTCCATGAAAACCTATTTTTTTGTCGTATCCTCATGTTTAATTTTATATTAAAACATTACAACACTATGGACTGAATTTTTTTTCATATAGATAAAATATTAGGAATAATAATAATAATAATAATTTTGTTATAAATGTAAAATTAATTTTTTAACCAAATGATTAGTGAATGTAGTAAAAATTAATTTCCATGTTAAATGGAAAAAATGATTTACCGGGGGGTTAAAAAAAGATAAATGATAAAATTAACAAGGAAATTGCATGAAATATATTCTATAGAAATATTTCTACCTTATACAATCACGTATATAAAATGGACTATTTTTAGAGCATATATACATAAAAATGTTGGTGGAATTCATTCTTTTTAAAAAATAATATGTGTTCCACTCACCTCACTTATAAAACGACACCCCTCTAAACTAGTCAAGACACCATAAACCCCCAGTATATTAGTAAATAGATAAAAAAATAAATTATCTAATTCCCTATTCTTATCCAATAATGCTTAATATTTTAAAAAAACATCAATTTAATTCCATAGTTTCAATCCAAAAGAAGTTACTAGAAAAAGAGTTAACATACTTCAATGACCGTTTTTATTTTAAATTTTTGACTACCCCATTACTTATTTTTCAAATAATTTTATATAATCATATTTTTATATATCAAATAATAATATTTTATTATGTCAATTCCATAACCAAAATTCATTTCCAATTTTATCTAATGTATTTTGAAATCATAATTTATTTATACTCTGTACTACCACATTATGAAAACATTTCATTCATTTTTCATTTACAACCTCTAAATGATGGGATTAATAATGGAAATAAAATATAGATGTTATATTTTAATCAAAATTTTCACTCTATAGTAATTATATCTTATAAAAAATTTTAATTCACTTTCATTATGGGATAAAATAACCATGTTTATGTATACAATAGAAACCAACATTGCCGAGCGACATTATTTGATTTCACTAACACATGAGTTTTAAGATTACAATGGTAAATATAATAAATATATGTGACATAAATGGAATAATTATATTATTATTAAAACATTTAACATTATGAAATTATAATATTCAATTTTATTTCATATAATTTCTCTCAATGAGAAATAATACCGTCATTTTTATACATGTGTACTACAACCTTCAAAAAGATACATGACTCTATTATCGTCACCACACCACATAGATGATATAAATACATATATTTAATGAAATAATACTGTAGATATGATATTATTATAATTATATACCACTGAAATATTACTTATATCTTTTTGATAATGATCGTTGAAAAAGTGAATGGTTACTCATGCGTACAATTGACCTATAATCTCTATGATTTTAACAAATTTCATTTATGAAAAATATAGATTTGACATAAAATTTTCATTGATGTATAAATATAATAAATATTTCATGATTAGTATTATTTATTTATTTATATAATGATTGTACAACAATTTTCATCATACCGACTTCTTTTTTGACATTATCATTGAATATTGTCCAAACAAACTATGTAAATGTGATTAAATAATAAATTAATATAATATCGTAATTAGTGTAATTAAATTATTAAAAAAATGATATACATATGTTAATAATTTACATAAGTCTATTATTAAAGAAGATAATTAAACACATCATACGTCGGACACAATGTAGTGGACATCATCTCAATTTCTTTTCATTGAGGAATTTGTTGATATTATAAACCTAAACCATTTTATAAGGTTAATATAAATCCATTTTAAAATTTTATATATTTAAATTATCTATTATCATGGAATTTATTGTTTTATTAATGTTCTAAATTAAGGGAAATATTATTAAATTGTTTCAAATGTGAAAATTGACAGTTCATTAACAAAGTTACCCTTAAATATTTTAATTACGACTCATTACTTTTTATATAATATTTTTAAAAAAAATTATAGAAAAATTATATTGAAAAAAAATATTTATAAAATAAGTTATTATAAATTATTAATTTATTCTCAATGGGTTTTAGAAGGAATATTTTTTCATTTTTTATTTGCAATTTTAGGAAAAATGGATTATGGAATGTTTCATTATTAATGTACACATTGAAAATGAATTTTTATAACACTATTCATGTTATTTTATTTATGGATTTCTGTAAAATAATTCATATATTTTTCTCTGAAAAAATTTATTAAACATCTATTTGGTATTTATTTATTGAGTTTTGTAAGAATATTATCTTTTTTTATAGCCACATGTTATTTACATACAAATGTTAGAGAAAATTAAAATTGTTCTATGAAAAATAAGTGAATGAATAAATTTCATTATTATTGTTATTGTTCATGGACATTATATGTGATTTATAAGTGAAGATATCACTATGAAATCCTATTATAGATAATTCAATTACTGCAATAATATATTTTTCCAATGCAATGGTTAATGAATACATTCCCTATATAAATATAATATATGATTTGTATAAGGCTATTATTCTTATTAAGGTATTTTTAAAGGATGAATATGGGTTTGTTGTGTTGATTTACCAATGAGCCTATGTAAAATTAATAATATTACCAACAACTTATCAATTAATTTTTTTTAAAAAATAATTATAATGAAATTCTTAAAATAATAATAATTCAATATATTGGTATAATGTTCAATTTTTAAGTAAGTATAATTCATAGATTTTCAGGATTTTCCCTGGGGTAATGGTTTCATTTCGAATGAAAATTAATTATATTTTTTTAATCATCCTTTTTTTTGGGAAAGCATTTATATGATTTAATGATGTTTAAGGGAATGAAAGTATCCATGCTTTAAATCATTAATATTTTACATGAAAATAAATCATGCCTTATTTTAAATATTTTATAATATAGGTAAAATTTATAATAATTGGTTGTGTCCAACCTGTATTATATGATTTATTTAGTGTTTGTTTTATGAAAAAATTCTCTAAAAATTTAAAACTACAAATTTCATCCATATGAAAAAACAAAAAATCTAAACATAATCTGTAGTTTATGGAATGTTTAGGGGTGAATCATTATAGTTGGTATCATTCTGAAATTTTGTAATATGATCCTTGGAAACAATCACATATGATAATAAAAATATCATGTCTCTTTTCCCAAAGGCTTTATGGTGAAATAGATACCACTTTGGAGGGTAGAGTTTCCCTCTTTGGAGGTGTATCCACCCAAGGCGTTCCCTAATATGCATCAATTATAGTCGATTTGAAATAGTAACATACCATTATTATTGTTGTTAGATTTTTTTCTATATGAAATTATATGTTATAATAATGTTAACATCCTGACCATAAAATATAGTACTAAATGGTTATGTTGTAAGGAAATTACATTATAGGATTACCATATTGCATCCTTTAAAAGATGTCTCTTCAAATTGGTTTTCCATATTTAAATTAGGGATGAAATTGTATAAACACACTCAGTTGAATGTATCCATATAAATAATAATACTATGTTGAATGGAATACATAAAGTATAGTATTATGTAGTGATGGATCAATTGAATGAATAAATAAATGTAGGCGGTATCCACGTTGTATAAAAATACAATCAAACATGATGTGACATGTATATTGTTGATAATTTCATGAGGGTAAATCGCCCATAATTTAGAGGATAATATTTCCCATAGGTTTTTTAAGTATGGATCAATACTGAGGAAATGATTTTTACATTCATTGGATGTTCAGATCATAAAAATGTAACTCTACTCATTTTTTATTTTAAATGTGATGATGACTAATTGGGGTCATTTTTTAAGAAAAAAATAGATAAATATGATATTTCTTCTATGTAATGTAAATCATATATTAATAAATTACATGAAAAATATTTCTCAATGTTTTATTGACTGTATAATGAAAAATAATTCCAAGAAATAAGTCAAGAATATGATAATATTATGGCCACATATATATCCCAATTTTCATGAATGGACTTTTATTTCATATTTTATTAACAATATTTATATTAAAATAAATATAATTTATTAAAATATTCAACCAAATATAGAAATATATTTATCCAACTGATAATTATAGATATAGGAGAATACTGTTTCTTATTTTGAAGAAGTTTTTTCTGAGTGTTCGTTCGCATATGTGTCTCATGATGATGAATGTATAAAGTGATTAACATTTTAGTTTATAGGGATTCATAAATCAATGAAATATATAGGTATAAAAATAATGTTCACATATTGTGTTAACAGTGGTAAAATACCCTTTTGGAATGTCATATAATATTAAAGGAGTGTTACCAAAGTTGAATCATTTCATATATGATGTGTGATTACAATGAAATAATCCTAAATAATATATGAATTAATGAAATAATATCACTCTAAAAATGATGTATTCAAGTTGTAATGAGTTGGGTCATTGAGCTAATGTATCCCAAATTATAGAAACTAATGATGGAAATCATTATGATAAATAGAAAAAGGGAATGTAAAAATAAATTTATTACACTATGGTTGATGTTGTGTTGTAAAATGAAGTAATGAATGATAGGTTTCATATGTATTTTAATTATTGAAATACCCTATATGAATCAGTATAATCTAATTCATTCAGTTAGGTTAACTTTTCCTATAAATTTATAGTGTCACCTCATGAAATGAAGGTAGATATTTTTGGTGACAACTCTTGGAGGAAGTATTAAAAAACCAATATATATATATGAATATTTCTATTATTATCATTTGAATGTAAATTCATACAAATGTTGTTTATGTAGACATATTAGATATTGCAATCATTTTAGGTATGTATTATATTTTAGTTCATTAAAATATGATAGGCTAAATTGAAATAATTATTTATTCATTGATTTTATCCCATTAAATACATACCAAGAAGGTGATATACTTATTTGAGATCACTGTGAATTTTAACAATCTAAAATTTTGGAATGAATGAATATATTCAAATTGGGATGTTCTAGAAGTTAATGGATACATTGATTTTTTTGGAATATTTTCCTCAAGTTATTCTTAATTGGGAGGCTATTTTTACTATTGACATTGTATTTGATGCTATAAATATTTATAAACCCCCTTATCAAATAGCTAAATAATTAAATTTAAACATAAAAAATAATTTATAGGAGTAATTAGTTAAAGGTTTCATATGACCTAAAACATCAACATGATGTTCTCATAATATGTTTTTTTTAAAATAATATGATTCATTGATACTTTTACATGATTATAGTGAATTTAATTACTTCACTATTAATATAATTTATCATTTTCACCATATTGATGATTATTTTATCACCTTTATAGATTATATTAATTATAAAATTTTTATCATTGTTCAACATACTAGATGATGATGGTGAATGAAGATGTCCTTCTGAATACATCAATTATATATATATATATATGGGCACTATGAGTCTGTAGTTATGAATTTTGTATTGTAAAATGATACTACTATATTTAGCAAATATATAAATTGTATTATCCATGTGTTCATAAACCTTTTTTGGTATACATTATTGATGATTTTTTATATTCTAAAATTTATGTGGAACATGGAAAACAACCAATTATTTTTTTTAAAATCATAAAATAAATGAAACTATATAATATACTTTCCATGTGGGATTTTAGAATAAAACAAATTCATTCCATTGACATATGGTATTTTAATATTCCATAATTATTGAATCTGTTAAGAGAAACATTTTTCATTAATAAAAAATTAGAAGAAATATATATCACTAATATTCATCATTTTCAAGGATTAATGGGTTACTACTGATGTATTTTTTAAAACATACCATTTATTTCTAGGAGACTAACTATTTTGACTTGATAAGGAGTTAAATTTACCTGGATAGAAGACTATGATGATTTTTTATGAAAATTAAATGAAGTTTTATGAATTAACAAGGTTAAACTCTACCTGCAAGAAATAAATAATTTTCAATCTATAGTTATGATAATGGGAACAAACATTTTTGTTTCCTAATTTATAATGTTTGGGTAATTGGTTATTCTAACAATTATATCAAACCTCATGAGATAAGTAACCCGACACATGATCTACAATTTAATTCTGTGAAATTTTCATTAAAAATATGTATAATCTTCTAAATGGATTATTTTGGGAAATATATATTCATCACAATATTTTTATGAATATATTTACTATGTAATAATAAAAACATTAACAAATAATATGGATGAAACTAATTATTTAATATTATTACACAATTCAATGAAATATAAGAATGTAATTAAAGTTGTTGATATATTTAGTCGAAAAACATAATCTAAAAATACCATGTTATGTTTGGAAAATGGCCCTTTTTTAATTATATGATAATTTATTTCTTATAGTTTATTGATGAAGGGATATCCCCTATATTGTTTCAGTATTCATTGCAATAAACATTGTTAAAATATATTTCGAATGCTTAAAATTCGAATAAATCTTGTACGAAATGGTATAGCATGGAAAGATTCATTTTTTTGAAATTTTACTATTGATTAAGAATAATTTATATGATTTGGAATACAATTCTATTTACCTATTGATTACTAGTTTGATAATGTTTTATTATGTGAAATCATTATTCTCTTTTATTTATTAATCTTTGAAGATCTAGTATCTATAGAATCTTTTAGAAGGAATAATTTTTTATGGAATAAAAATAGATATTATTTACTTCACCATGATTTTTTTGGAATATAATTATGTTAATGAAGAATTAAGGATACCAAAGGGATTCCGTTAACCATTTCTAGTGATGCATTGAAGATGGGAAAATATATTAATGGAGTTTTGGTAGGATTTTTAAAGACTGTTGGATGTACTAATGTGATTTGGGTTTTTGTAAATAAATTAAAAAATTATAACATTTACATACCCTTAATTATATAATTTATTTATATTATAAGTATTTAAATTATCTCTAATTTATAGTTAGGTTACTTGGAGTGTCTCTCTTCAATATATGAGACTGTGATCCATAGATAAAATAAAAAAATTAATTTACCTCAAATGTCATAGGATAATGTGTTAAATGTAATAAAACCAATAACTCATTAAAATGATGTATTTTATGAGAGAGAAAATATTAAAATATAATATATTATTTGTTTCTTTAGAAGGATTACCATGGATGATGGGATAAACAAATATATTTGGTTGAGGTTTTATAAAATAATATTTTTCATTCTACCATATAGATGAAACCATGTGAGACAATATATAGAATGTACGATTAAACACCAGACTATTGTGGTGTTGTATGAGAATTGTGGTTTATGGGACTAGAGTAAGTATTCAATATTCCAAATAATATACTATTTTTTTGTAAATATATATGGAATACAATGATCTTGATGAAATTTTATTAGGATAATAGTAGTAATGATGATTCTTTCGACATCGGTGATCATGTAATTTTCATTGTTTTTCAACATAGAAGTGTTATATTTATTTATATGGGATAAATAATTTTATGGTTCATTGGACCATATGAAATCCAATATAAAGATGGACCTATTTCCTACTGAGTAGATTTGGCTCCAGGCCTATCTCTAGTACACATCATATTTTATTTTTTAGTTATAAGAAAATATTTGTCTTATTTATATTGGGTTTTGATTCTGAACTAGTTCATTTGGATGAAAGTATTTCTTATAAGGAACATATAGTTACGATACATGAACATAGTGATATTTTTTGGTTGAGTATGGAAATTAAACATGTTATGGTTTGATTGAAATACTATTTGGTTTAAATGAAACATGAGAATCTTTAAATTATATGAGGAAATGATATACCCACTAATTTATTAACTAAATGAAATTGTGATGATGAAATATATAAATTGGGCTAGAATTTTGAAACCATTGTAATCATAAAAAAAATTACATTCATATTAATTAATATAAATTACATAGTTATATTTGTTACCAAAATATTATTTAATTTTAAAATCAAAATGAAAATAGATATAACGGAACGATTTTATAATGTTTTATTTGAAAGATTGATTTCGAAATAATATTATTTTAATTTTATAGTGTAAATTTATTTTTATAAATTATAACATAAATTTATTCAATCAGTAAAATATTTATATTTTCCTGAGAATATATATTTTATGTGAATAATGAAATACAATAATTTTGTAAAAAATTGTCCCCTTTTCAATAAATTATATATTTTCAAAATTAAAATATTTTTTAATATGATTTAATTTATGATAACATTTATTTAGTAATATGTAATCAAAATAATTACTTTTCAATCTACTTTATATTTTTATTTGTATATGCTTGTTTTTTGGTCAAAACGAGTTTTCCCAAAACTAGTTTTAAAATTCCCGATAATTCCTTAATTTAATTATCTAAAAAACAATAACAGAATTTTTTTAATGAAAATGTATTGATTATATATCATAATAAATTAAATTATATTCATAAAATATTCATTATTATCTGTATTCTTTGTATAAAATCATTTTCCTCCTAAAACATCCTTCTTGAAAACATGATTTTTCATCGCATATGTGGATTTTTTTAAATTTAATATTATCCTCTTATAGGATATGAATTTGGTAAAATGAATTCAATATATATATTAAAAACAATTTATTTTATCTAAAATAGTTATCTTATTTTCTGGAAAAAAATAAATTTCTAGTATATTATAAACTAATTCATATTGTTAAGGTAAAACTGAATTTCTCGGGGGTTAAACTAAAAAATAAGTGTTAAAATGAACTAGAACATTCCAAATATTTATTTTATGATAATATTTCAACCATATACCTTAAATAATCCATAATAATAAATTTATGGAATCTCATTACATTAAAACATATTGGATGAATTCTATCTTATAATAAAATTACAAGTGGTCCACTCTCCTAACGTAAAAATGGTCCCACTCTCTCCTCCCCCCTACAAACATTAAAACCCCATTTCATAGCCAATAATTGAAAATAACTTCCCTAAATCCATTTTATAATCCTATGAAAACTATTTCATGGGGAAATTCAACCATTGATGTCCAATAGTGAGAATTTTATATGTTACCTGAAGAAGAGGTACCATTCTTCAATGATCATTTTTATTTTACTTATTCCAACACATAATTAATTTATTCAAAAGATACATTTTTATAATAAATTCATTATATTATATATAATTATATGTTATTTTGTTAATTTTTAATCATAAATCCTTCACCTTCCATTAATTTTGATGGAAAATCATCTTTTTTGTGTTTGGCAGACTACCTCATTATGAACCAATGTTTTTCATTTTTTTATTACCACCTCTCATGGTTCGGGATGATAAGGGTTAAAAAGTAAGAATATTATATTCCTAAAAAATGATACATTTGGATTAATTATTTCCTATATAGATATTTTACATTTAATTCCCTATGGGATATGACAATTTTTTTCGGGTGCATAGTGAAATACCACCCATTAAAACGATATTATTCATTCTCAAAAATTCATTATAAGGAATTTAAATAAGATAAATATAATGAATGTCTATTATATAAAATGTATAATTATTTTATTCAGTGTATGTTTTTCATTCATAAAATATAATATAATATTTAATATCTTATATTTTCAATCATTGAGAATTTATAATGTAATTGGAGGCCATATGGACTACCAACTTCTCGAAGCGAAAAGACTATATTTTCATTACTACATGACATAGATGGAATATATACGTACATTTAAAGAAATAATATTGTATATATCATATTAATATCATTTTTTATAAAAAATATTATATACATCATTTTTATAATGATCATTGAATAATGGAAATGTCACTAATGTATATGTACGGCCTACCGTCTCTAGGATTGTAAAATGTTTAATTCCCCAAAATTAACATCCATGATTGGTATTGAATGTATAATTTATGAATTAAAATTATAAATATAAAATAACTATTACTTTCAATATGATTATATAATGAAGTCTTTGATTATAGTCAATATACCAATGTATTTTTTGACTCATAAGCCAAATATGAACAAAACATCTAATTGAAACATAAATGATTTAGTAAAATAAAATAATATGTTAATAAAAAATATAAAAATTGAAAAATTGAAAATGATTATCATGAATGTAATTAATTTACAATGGATAATTATTCATTATGAAAAAGACATAGGATAACTCATACTCAGGGTTAGAGACATTGTCACAATTTCATTTCAATGAGGCATATTTTAATCTTATACACCAATACTCTTTGATGAGATGAATATATACAGCTTTTTAAATGTTTTATAATTAATTTATCTACAATTATGATTTTTTTTATTTTATGTTATTATTTAATGGGTCATAAAATAAAATATTTCCATGATGATCGTAGACTTTTCTTTGATAAAATCATTATAATTAATATGTTTTATATGGATTGTTTTGAGAAATGAGAATATATAGGTTTCATTATTAATATACATAGTGAAAACCAATTTTCCTCCATTTTCTATTTTATTTGATTTCTTAATCTTGTTGAATGATTGAATATATCCATCACAAAAAAATGAAAATTATTTCCTGATTTTTTTGGTATTTAATAAAAAACTATAAATAAGAATTTATTTTTTATAACATTCCATGATATTTATATACGTTTAAACATCATTATGAATCTTTTTATTATGAAAATGTTAATGAATAATTTTTTTTTGATGTTTTGGTTCATGAAAAATATATATTACTCATGTGTTAAAATATTGTCATGTAAAAACATTACAACCAATACAATGGGTGCACCAAGATTATACTCCAATGAATTATGTGTTTCTTATATTCTTAGGATAATTAAATTGGATGTCAGTTATATGGTTTTTGTAAATTACAATGTATCTGCAAGGGGGTTTAATAGATTATTGAGAAAGTTACATTCATGGATTTTTAATTCTTTTGATTGAGTTTTAATTTAAAATATTTTCTTACAATGTTCCTTTTAAAATAATTTTATAATAATGAAAAACTATTTTGGGTAAAATTTATTGTTTCTATGAAATGGATTTTCATATTTAATCATGTTTTTCAATGGATTAACGGGTTTTTATATAGTTTAGTTATATTATTTTTCTAACCCCAAGATTTTAAAAAAATCATAGGATTTATTGAAGGTTTTTCTAAATGTATATAACAAGTTCAATATCATGAATGTTTTACAAGATAGGCAATCAAATATAATTATGAAGAAACTAATATTATCATAAAATTGGATATTAATCAAAATATTCATCATTTAATTATATAGTTTTTTTAACTAATGTGTAATGACCTAATTCAATAAAATATAATAAAAAAAAATCCTAAAAGTGAATGAATGAATATGTTTTTATAAACACACATGATTATTAAATGATTATCATTGGGTCCTTGTAGTTTAGTAATTTTATTTTTATGATTATAAAATGATCTTATGAGATAATGGGTTTTATTATAGTATTATTGAGTGTTATCCCCGAAACCCCTTATAAGGTAAATAAATCAAATGATTGTGAATTTTGTTTTATAATGTCATTGGCATTTTCTAATCATATAGAATTAAATTTCACTAAACCTATAAGTATATACATCATAAGTCTAAAGGACATGATTACATATAGAATCATCAACCAATGACCCCTTAATCACCCACCATGGATTCCCATTTTAATCTATGTTCTCTTATTGGTTTCACATCTCCTAATGAACTCACGTAGTTGATATCTTAACCAACTCATTGTGAATAGATGACTCATTCCACCTATGTAAGTATTGACCTATCCACTTAATTTTCACCATTGTCCCCTCTGAAATCAAATTATCATAGAGTTAAATACATTGTGGTTGTGTAACATTATCCATCCATAATTTGTGAAGGAATCAAGAAATAATAATTTTTATCCATTATATATAAATGGGAGTCATATATATTAATAGTATAGTTTATCTTTTGGATGATGATTACTCCTAAAGATATACTATATATGTATATAGGCTCACATAGATCTCATTCCCCATTGAACAACATAATCTCGATTATGTGGTCTTGGAATATATGCTTGTTCCAGTTATCCCTCTAGTGGCCAATTCGAATAGATTTTTCCATCCTGGAAGGAAATCACAAAGGATGTTGTTGGATGTGAAGCGACCTGATAAAAGAAACATTCAATAAAAGGGAATAAATTTGAACTTTTAATCCTCTAAATCAAGATATCCCCTTTAATAAAATTGGAACATTTTGGTGAATATGGTATAATAAACTCAATTCTGTTAATTGTTATATCTAAGGAAGGGATAAGGATTTCAAACCACATTTTCAAGGTTGATGTTTTTTCTGTCTCCCTGCATTATGATGATTGTAACACCGTAGGTAAATAAAGGATATGACATTTTCATATTTACCCATATTTGTGAATAAAATATTAATATTAATTTAAAGTGGATGCTATGCTCGATGGAGTACCCAATACGCAAGAACATGTTTCTTGGGAATATTACATTGCACTATAATAAAAAAGAAATATTTTTTAAATGGAAATTCACTCCTAGCAGTTGTAATGGCTGGAATGAACAGAACTAACTACAAAATGATTATATATGTTTGTCAAATATTTTTACTTTTATCCAATCAATGATAGATGCTTAAAATGTGAATGAATCCAATTTTAAGTGTAAATATTCTGATACTCCTTAAAAGGTAGAGTAACCACCTTTTGATGGAGAATGCTTTTTAATTCCACTATTATGAAAATTTCATATGTTATATTGGACCAAATAAAATTATTC
Source organism: Viscum album (assembly GCA_963277665.1). Lineage (NCBI taxonomy): Eukaryota > Viridiplantae > Streptophyta > Magnoliopsida > Santalales > Viscaceae > Viscum > Viscum album. The sequence continues at coordinate 271,931,530 of OY728152.1, read as the reverse complement.
TTTATAATCAGGACATCAAAATTTACATTGTGTAAATTTTTTGTTATTTTACCGATAAAGTTCATTTTTAATGAATAGTGAAAAATGTTGTATTTCAATTAAAAACCTCTTTTTGATATAAATTATTTACATGATTATATTATCTTTTGAATTGGTATTAAATTAAAATTATAATATATTTTTACCATTTAATCCAATAGTGGTCTTGGAATTAATTTCACATTGAAATTGGACTTAAACTACTGTCAATCTTTTAATAGATATTGTTTCTTAAAAACACGCTATCTGTTTTGACAGCGTGAATTTATTATTAAATTAATTAATGAAACATAAATGTCTTGAATTTTGTAAAATGGAAATCATTTTTAAATTCAGAATATCAAATATACCTTAGTGTGAATTTTTGGTAATTTTCTGAAAAAATTCAATTTTTTATGAATAGTGAAACCACTAAGTGGTAGTTAAGGAAACTGATATTTCATTTAAATGAAACTTTACCACTTTTGTGACTTGATTTTCAAAAATCCAACATTCATGGTTGTCATTAAGAAGTAAAATTTGGTTTAAAGTGATTAAAATAGTTTTTTGGGGAATAGTAACTTTTATGTTTATTAATAGCGATTAAAGGTAATTAGTGTAGGTTAAGGTAAAAATAATGTTTTAATGATATGAAATGACCTATAAACATGTTCTACCCTTATTCTATGTGTCATGGCCGACCAGTAAAATCCATGGTTCAACTTGGGGACCCCATGGTGCCACTTTGGTAGGAAAATGACATCAATAACGTTTTATTTAATGTTAAAATAAAAATGTCACAAACATGAGATGTTTTACTAAAACAATTTTTAATTGGGGTTATAAAATTCATAATTTTTACTATAAATATTAATTGGAAAGTTAAAAATATTTCCTACATCGTGATATTTTTTTATAATTTTTACACATTAAATAAATTAAATAATTTATGACCCCATGATGATGCAACGATTATCTCATTATTTAACGATTTAAATAAAATGAAACATTAATGTAAAATATAAGACCTACACTTGTCCAAAACATATTTGATGGGTGGATTTCTAAACCTTATCACCTTATCCTCTATATTTATAATTGTGGGACCTTTTTTATCGGAAAATCATTTTATAATAAAGTATCTTTTCTTAACTTTCCATGAGTGCTTCTCCTTTTCTCTTATAATAGACCCCCACCTCTACCACCATAGCCACACCTCTCAATCCTTTGTCTTGGAAAACCCCTGCCCATTTGTCTCTCCACATCCATCTATTACTCCTTGAATCCTCACTTTGGGCCGAAGTCTTCCCAAGGAAGCCTTTGAGCACAAATCAAAAATAGTTACCCATTTTAAAGGTAGTGTTTTCCCTTGTGTTCTTATGTTTTATTTTGCTTATCCAACCCTCTAAACTCTTTTTATTACACTCTTTTGTAACAACACCAGTATCTTAAATATTCTAGGCTGTTGTTATAAGAAGGATTCGAGCTAAAATTACACACACCTACATCTAATGATTAAAGAACATACTATTTCTGTGGATGGTGAATTTCTGCCTCACGAAACAATGATTGTTCAACACTCATATAAAACCTTAAAAGGTGGACATTATTATGTCAGTATATTTTATATATGATATATATGGTATTTATGTTTTTTATATGCTTCTGAATTTTATATTTAAAACATGCCTTTATGCTTTTCATGTTGTGCAAATGTGATAATTTCATAGGAGGAAGTGTGGACTACCGCCCCCTCAAGTGATGTGACTCGTTCAAGCAATAAATGGAATGAATAAAGAATGAAATTAATGAACATATGTGACATATATAACATATATATTATACTTTAATTATAATATATACACATATCTCAATTATTTTTACTTCCATTAATATGACAAGGAAATGAAAGTACTGTTCATGTGTACGTACGACCTACCGTCTCCATGAACGGTGCCTTTCATTTCTTTTTATCTCCAAATGTTATGGAGTAGAATAAAATTAAAATTTACTGGATATATATTATATTTAAATCATTAATACTATTCTGTAGATGATTTACTTATAACTACATGGACAATCATTTTCAAACAAGTTCATTTTTGGCTCATGTACCAAACATCGACAAAAACGTCTAATAAGAACTCACATTATTAAAAAATTATTATAACATTATAATATGTGATTAAAACTGAATAATAATCTTTAAAATATGTCCTTAATCAATTATAAGTTGACAAAATTTTATTATTCAGGAATATAATGAAACGAACAAGACAAGTCAGACTTGAGGTAAGGGATCCTACTCCTCTCTTTCTTTTTAAGTACACTCTTTTATGTCATTCCTTTTAAGATAATCTTTCATATGATTGGGATGTTCATTTTTAATACTCATACTGTACTTTTTATTTTAATTCTATTAGAGACCCTATTTTCTCTCATCAATCCATTTTGGATGTTTTGAGTGGCGCCGTTAGGCTGCCGAATTTTCGTAAGAGATCTAACCTCTCTATTTCTTTTTAAGTACTCTCCATTATGTCACTTATTTTAAGATCTTATTTGTTATGATGGGGGATGTTATTTTATATTCATCTTTCTGTAAATTTAATTTTAATATTATGAGATAATCAATTTGATCTCATCAATCCATTTTTGGAAGTATTAAGTGGCGTCGTTAGTCTGCCGAGTTTTCGTAAGGGATTGTTCATCTCACTTTTAGTCACATGAGATTTATGCTAACTTTTACACTATTTCCTTTTGTTTGGTATATGTAATGCCCATTATTTTACTATTTGTATAATATACTATCATTTATTGGTATTTACATCTTCATTGTATGACCCTTCTTTCATGGGGTGTACGTTTCGGCAGTTACCCAATTCGGTAAGGGAACCTTTCACCCTCCTCATTCTAAAAGTCTTTTTTAGGTCTTTTAATCTTATTATGATGGGATATGTTCTTATATATCCTTGCTTCTATAAATGTTATGTCCATGTCATGAGATAAACCTTTTTATCTCTCATCAACTCATTTTATGAATTTTGAAGTGACGCTGTTTGGCTGTAAAATTTTTGCAAGGGAACTTCTTAACCCAATTGTGATTCATTGGGATAAACTTGTACTACTTGAAATATGTCGTTATATGAATATTTGTGAAATACCTATGATTTTTTTACACTTAATATCCATTATATTTTGTGTATTAGTTTTTCACACATAATTATGTAATTGATTTATCCTTAATCCAAGGATACCATCTTTGTAAGGGACTTCGTCTCAATCTCCTTTCATTCAGACATATTTTTTTCTAATACAAGGATTTATTTTATATGGTGTATAAACCCCTTTGACCTTTATTTTTATAAAAAATGATTCTTTTTCTACGAATCATTTTACAAAATGACAAAAAGGAATGTTTCTTTTGACGTACGTGTTGACATCGACATTTTCCTCCACCGCGAGTATTATTTAGTCTTTGGCTTCCTCAAAAAGATGTAATGTTTTTAAAATTAAATAAATACCATATACTCTTTTATGTATGTTGGTATTGAAAATGGGTTTTATAAAGGATTTGTTATGTCAATATATTTAAGTGATATATTGTGATCGAAATTTAGAAATTTTTTATTTCCATTATATTTTTTTAATGTCTTATTATTTTATAATGGTACTTCGACATTATGACGAGTGTTGCAGTGAGTACCAGGACGGGTGGTTACGTTATAACCTCCAATTCATTGGGTATGGAAGTCGGCCATATGGCTATTCAATTATGTCTGTGTGGAAGTCGACCATATGTTTATTCCATTAAAGTATGTTTATGTCCCAAGTTACCTTTATATGTTATCTGTTCTTTATATGGGTTTTATGGTAATCTTTTGGTTAAAAAAGGGTAAGTAATGATCTTTTATTCAGTGAAGTGTTTTTTACTACTTCATAAAGGTGAAAAGTATTACTTTGATAAAGTATACATGGTTTAACTGTTGTTTTGAAAAACTAACAGTTTTCATTCTTTGTGTATCCCTTACTGAGATTTTTATGCTCACCCCAAATTTTTTGAAATTTTTTTCATAGGACTTAATGAGGAATATTGTAAAGGTTGGGATCATGGGAATTTAATGCTATTTAAAACATGGAACTAGAAATGTTTTTTAAGAGTTTTTATTGTATGGAAACTTAGTAGAAGTGTCTACTTTGTAATCTTTTGAGATGTAATAGTTATGTCCTAATTCTCTAAAACTCTAAACCATGAAAATATCCTCAATGTGAATTATACATTTAATTCAATATTAAGTAAGGTTTAAGGTTGGTGCCTTATAGTTGGTATCAGAGGTCAGTTTATACAACATTAGGGATTATGTGTTTTTTTAGACACATGGTTAGTCCCTATATCTATTATTTCAGTTAAATACCTATTTTATAACTTTTTTAAGGGAAATTAAAGTCATTTACGAATGGATGGAGAAGGATATCAAACGACATTATTATCTCTTCCTGATGACATGGTTGTAATAAATATTGCAAAGTCATGTTCGGATGATTGTGAAACTTTTTCTAGCATACAACTCACTTGCAAGAAGTTGTTTGAGATATCATACACCTCCACTATACCTCCTTATCATTGTGGATCATGGGTTGTATTAAGACAAATAATATTTTCACAATATTCTTATTTTTTTAAGAAAGGTATGTATTATCAATGTATTTTTGAATATTTTACCTTATCACAAGAATTTGAAGCATATTATGATTTTAAAAATGGAGGTGAGGAAGGAGACCCCTGCGCAACCTATTTATATTTTCTTTTAAAATATAGTCCCTCAGCACATACTTATGGTATTTTAAAAGGACCAATAATAGAAAGTTTCAACTCAAATTCTATCCGAATATTTTTTAGAAATCATGTTTTATTAGATGTTTTGGAATTATATGTCATACATGATTATTTTCCAAAACTGTTTTTCTGTGAAAACCCATATGACCCATGTTGTACAAGGTGTATTTGGATGGAGGAAGAAAATGATTTTGAAGGATCTCAAAATCATTGTTGTAATGCATGTGACTTCAACCTACATGAACAAGATGACGATGAAACCGAGTGGACTCCATGATCATGGTTTGTTGTTATTCATTTTGGGAATCGTTTTATTTTATCTTTTGGTGGTGAAATAAGACTTCAAGAATTAAGATGTTGAGATCGTAATGAATTTATATGAAAATGAGAGCTATAAGGAAACAATTGAGGACAAAACATGTTATGGTTATTTTGGGAGTTTTATAAAAAGGAAAACATGCAGACCGTCTGACAACCCATCACATCGGACAATGCTGCGTGAATCGAACCCACATCCAAAGTGTGACTGGTATTTATATCGCCTTCCACTTGACTACGTGAAGTCCCTGATTAGTTTGGCTAATTCTTTTCAGTTAGATGATTTTATGAATTAAGAGTAAGTTGATTTTGGGTTATCTATGGAAATTATTAACCTATCATGGAGGATATGTGATTAGGCTAATTAATTTTCAATACGAGACTTCAACATCAACTAATGTTATTTGGAGATAAGTGTTATTTTGAAACTTGGAAGACTATGTGATTAAATCCTTCAAATATTTGGGTTTCAATCTTAGTTTGGTTTACTTTTATGAATTTTATGGACAAATTGTTTATCGAATGGTCTTCGTCGAGATTTGGGTTTTGTTGGAAAAATATTGGAGATTAAGAATAGATTTTATTTTTATAAAGGGTTATCCTTTTTTGGATTATCTGATCTTGTACTAACCTTTTTGGTTTTGGTTTTGGTTAAATTCTAATGACAAGGGAAGTATATAGTTCTCTTTTGTGGATTAGGTGACTCTCTATATGTTGATTATAGCTCTCTTAATGTAAAGAAGTCATCCTAAATACTCATCTTTTGGAGAAAATATTAGTTCATGTAAGAAATCTAGTAAAAGTTGAAAGTCAACATGATAAGTATGTATGTTTCCTTATGTTTTAGTTAAGCTGAAAAAAAATTCCTCAATGAAAAGTAACTAAAAAAATGTTGTCCGTTAACTTTTCCTACTTTGGAATCCAATACCATTTATCCCATCACAAGTTTGGGATTTTCTGGTTGTTAACATTCTCCTAAACATTTTTTCTATCATACTACCTCAGAACATGAACCTTTGTTTTTTCTTCCATATCCATGTTTTCATACATGGAATCCTTGTATTGGTTAACTCGGGTGACCTTTTCACATCCCTTTATTTCATTTAATGTGATAGTTTAATTTATTTTTTTCCGATGTGGGGCTTTCAATGAAGTTTATGAGCCCAATTTTAAAATTGCGAGGACGCAATTCCCAAAAGGGGGGAAGTATGTAACACCCCAGGTAAATAAAGATATGAAATTTTCATATTTATCCATATTTTTGAATAAAATATTAATATTAATTTAAAGTGGACACTATGCTCGATGGCGTACCCAATACGCAACAACAAGTTTCTTGGGAATCTTACGTTTCACTCTAATAATAAAATAATATTATTTTAAATGGCAGTTCATGCCAGGCCATTATAATGGAGGGAATGAATGGAACTAACTATAAAATGATTATATATATTTGTCAATTTTTTTTACTTTTATCCAATCAATGTTAGAGGCTTCAAATGTGAATGAATCCAATTTTAAGTGTAAATATTCTAATATTTTTCAAAAGGTCGATTAACCACCTTTTGATGGAGAACAATTTTTAAATCAACATTTTGAAAATTTCATATGTTATATTGGACCAAATAAAATTATTCTTTAAAATCGGGACATCGAAATTTACATTGTGTAAACTTTTGGTATTTTTCCGATAAAGTTCATTTTTAATGAATAGTGAAAAATGTTGTATTTTAATTCAAATCCTATTTTTAATCTAATCTATTTATATTATTATATTATCTTTTGAATTGGTTTTCAAGTATAATTATTATATATTTTTACCATTTAATACAATAGTGGTCATTGGAATTAATTTCACTTTGAAATTAGACTTAAACTAGTGTCAATATTTTAATAGATATTGTTTCTTAAAAACAATCTATTTGTTTTGACAGTGGGAATTGATTATTAAATTATTTAATGAAACTTATATGTTTTTAATTTTTTAAAATGGACATCATTTTTGAGTTCGGAATATCAAATATAGCTTAGGGTGAATTTTTGGTAATTTTCTGAAAAACATAAATTTTTGATGAATAGTGAAACCACTAAGTGGTAGTTAAAGAAACTGATTTTTCGTTTAAATGAAACTTTACAACTTCTGTGATTTGAATTTCAAAAATCCGACATACATGGTTTACATTAAGAATTAAAATGTTGTTCAATGTGATTAAAATAATTTTTTTGGTGAATAGTAACTTTTAAGTTTATTAATCGCTATTAGAGGTAATTAGTGTAGTTTAAGGTAAAAATAATGTTTTAATGATATGACATGACCTAGACACATGTCCTACCCTTATTGGATGTGTCATAGAAGACCAAGACAATCCATGGGTCAACTTGGGGACCCCATGGAGCCACTTTTGTAGGAAAATGACATTAATAACTTTATATTTAATGTTAAAATAAAAATGTCACAAACATGAGATGTTTTACTAAAACAATTTTTAAATGGGGTTATAAAAGTCATAATTTTGACTATAAATATTCATTGGAAATCTAAAAAGATGTCCTATATCATGATATATTTTATTATAATTTTTAAAAAATATATAAATTAAATTAATTATGACACCATGATGATGCAGCGATTACCTCATTATTTAACGATTTAAATAAAATGAAACAATAATGTAAAATCTAAGACATACACTTGTCCAAAACCTATTGGATGGGTGGATTTAAAACCCTTATAACTTTATCCTCTATATTTATAATTTTGGGACTTTTTTATCCGAAAACCATTTTATAATAAAGTATATTTTCTTAACTCTCCAAAAGTTCCCCTCCTTTACTCTTATAAAAGGCCCCCACCTCTACCACCTTAACCACACCTCTCAAGCCTTTGACTTGGCCAACCACTGCCCATTTTGTCTCTCAAAATCCCTCTATTACTCCTTGAAGCCTCATTTTGGGATGAAGTCTTCCCAAGGAAGACTTTGAGCTAAAATCAGAAAGAGTTACCTGTTTTAAAGGTAGTGTTTTCTCTTGTGTTCTTATGTTTTATTTTGGTTCTCCAACCCTCTAAACTCTTTTTTTACATTATTTTGTAACAACACCAGTATCTTAAAAATAATAGTATTTTTTTATAAAAAGGATTATATCTACACTTAAACACACCTACCTCTAATGGTTAATGAACATACTGTTTCTGTGGATGGAGAATTTCGGCCTCACGAAACGATGATTGTTCAACACTAATATAACACCTTAAAAGGTGGACATTATGATGTAACTATATTTTATATATTATATATATGGTGTTTATGTTTTCTATATGCTTCTGAATTTTATATTTAAAACATTCCTTTATGCTTTTCATTTTGTGAAAATGCGATAATTTCATAAGAGGAAGTGTGGACTACCGCCCGCTCAAGTGATGTGACTCGTTCATGCAATACATAGAATGTATAAAGATTGAAATTAATGAACATACGTGACCTATATAACATATATATTATACTGTAATTATAATATATATATATATATATCTAAATTGTTTTTATTTCCATTAATATGACAAAGAAATGAATGTAGTGTCCATGCATACGTATGGACTACCTTCTCCATGAATGGTGCATTTCATTTCTTTTTATCTCCAAATGTTATGGAGTATTATAAAATGAAAATTTACTATATATATATATGATATTTAAATAATAAATACTATTCAGTAGATGATTTACTTATAACTACATGGACAATCATATTCAAACAAGTTTATTTTTGGCTAATGTACCAAACAACGACAAAAACGTCTGATATGAACTAACATTATTAACCAATTATTATAACATTATAATATGTGATATATACTGAATAATAATCATTAAAAGAGGTCCTTAAGCAATTATAAATTTACCAAAGTTTATTATTCAGGAATATAATGAAACGAATAAGACAAGTTAGACTTGAGGCAGGGGATCCTACTCATCTCATTCTTTTTAAGTACACTCTTTTATGTCATTCCTTTTAAGCCCATGTTTCTTAATATTGGGATGTTATTTTATATTAATCCTACTATAATATTTATTTTAATATTATTAGAGACCATATTTTGTCACATCAATCCATTTTGGAAGTTTTGAGTGGCGCCGTTAGGCTGCCGAATTTTCGTAAGAGATGTAACCTCTCTCTTTCTTTTTAAGTACTCTCCTTTATGTCACTTATTTTAAGCTCATATTTGTTATGATGGAGGATGTTATTTTATATTACTCTTTCTATAAATTTTATAGTAATATTAAGAGAGACTCTATTTGATCTCATCAGTTTATTTTTGGAAGTTTTATGTGGCACCATTAGGCTGTCGAGTTTTCGTAAGGGATTGTTCATCTCAATTTTAGTCCCGTGAGATTTATGCTACATTTGCCACTATTTCCTTTTTTTTGGTATATGTACTGCCCATTATTTTAATATTTGTATAATATACTCTGATTTATGGGTATTTACATCTTCATTGTATGACCCTTATTTCATGGGGTGTACGTTTCGGAAGTTACCCAATTCGGTAAGGGAATCATTCACCCTCCTCATTTTAAAAGACTTTTTTAGGTCTTTTAATGTTATTATGATGGGATATGTTCTTATATATCCTTGTTGCTAAAAGTTTTATGTCCAAGTGATGAGATACCCCTTTTTATCTCTCATCAACTCATTTTTTGTATTTTGAAGTGACGTCTTTAGGCTGTCAAATTTTTGCTGGGGAACTTCTTAACCCAATTGTGATTCTTTGGGATAAACATGTACTCCTTGAAATATGTCGTTCTATGAATATGTGTGAAAGACCTCTGATTGTTTTAAACTTAATATCCAATTATATTTTGTGTATTAGTATGTCACACATAATTATGTAATTGATTTATCCTTAATCCAAGGATACCGTCTTTGTAAGGGACTTCGTCTCAATCTCATTTCATTCATGCATATTTTGTTCTAATAAAAGGCTTTATTTTATATAGTATATAAACCCCTTTTACTATTATTTTTATACAAAAAGAATCTTTTTCTACGAAGCATTTTACAAAATGAAAAAAATTAATGTTTCTTTTAACATATGTGGTGACAACGACCTTTTCCACCGCCGCGAGTATTATTTGGTCTTTGGCTTCCTCAACAAGCCATAATATTTTTAAAATGAAATAAATACCATATAATCTTTTATGTATGTTGGTATTGAATATTATTTTTATAAAGTATTTTTTATGTCAATATATTTATGTGATATATTTTGATCAAAATGTGGAAATGTTTTCTTTCTATTATATTTGTTTAATGTCTTATGATTTTATAATGGTAATTGGACATTATGATGGGTGGTGTCGTGAATACCAGGACGGGTGCTTACATTATAACCTCCAATGCATTGAGAAAAGTATTACATTGATAAATTATACATGGTTTACTTGTTATTTTGAAAAACTAACAGTTTTCATTCTTTGTGTATCCCTTACTAAGCTTTTTATGCTCACCCCAAGTTTTTTTGAAAAGTTTTTCACATGACTAATTGTGGAATAGGGTCATGGATGAGATCAATGGAAAGTCATGCTATCTAGAAAATAGAACTAGACATGTATCTTTTTAAGAGTTTTTATTTCATGGAAACTTAGTAGAAGTGTCTACATTGTAATCTTTTGAGATGTAATAGTTATATCATAATTATTTAAAACACTAAACCATGAAAAGATCCTCAATGTGAATTATTCATTTAATTAAATATTAAGTAAGGTTTAAGGACGGGCCTTATAATCATAAACACTCATTATAATCGGAAACGTTTCCCATAATTATTGAAAATGGGAAATCATATCCCTTTTCGGTTCTTACACAACCAACAAATTGATTATTTTGGAAAAAGATATTTCATCTTCAATTAAGGATTATTTTATTCTAAATTATTATAACAAAATATAGTAGGAAATATTATTGATGGATTTTTTTATAATCCAAAAAAATGTAGATGTAAAATAATATATTTACTCAACTGTTACGTTAATAATATTTAATCGTGCTATACAAGTCAATGCATTTTTTGTGTCATTATTAAATCATATTGAGTTGATTGTAATTAAAGATAAACGTAAATAATAAGTTTCAATGAGATTAATAAGTCATTTTTTTAAATAGTTGTTGATTTGATATGCATAATGACATTATCTCCATATTATACAATGATAATGATTCTTGTGTGGCCAAATTTATGAGTGGTTATATCAGAAGGTATGTGAAAAACATATCTCACCAAAGTCAATTTTCAATTATGATTGTTAAAATATTAGAGATATTGATTTATTGAAAATGTGATATTTTAATAATATTTTAATAATATTATTAAATTAATTAATAAATGTATCTTTTATTAATTTGTTTATAAATATTAGATATTATGAATAAATGTTTTGTTAGGATTTGTAAGCGGTATTTGTGAATACTATAATACTTTCACATTTATTATGATTTCACCCATTTTGTGTCGTGATTATGTATTTAATACGATAGACTCAAATATATATGATATTAAAACACTTGGATTCCAATTATCCATTGATAGTTTTTAAAACCAATTTTCATGAGATTCTTGGATATTATGACATGAAAGGGGATGTGTGATAAATTATTTATTATATGTGTGTCATAATAAAAACTGTTCCCAAACTCTTTATCCCTATCAATAATTTGATATGGAATTCTATTAATGTCCTCTAACACATGATAATCTAATTATTGGATTTGAAATTATAGATAGTCATCCATTTAAAATTTTAATTTTTTTCTCATGTAACCATTATATAGGACAAGTTGTTAATAAAATGAAGAAATTTTTTTCCTTCATAATTTCTGTCCAAATCCATTATACATTTCTTGTATCACCATAATTATTACTTGTTATCGAAAAAATATCACACTCTATGTTTCACATTCAATACAATGAATGTTTTATAGGTACCTTATTTGGATTTTGAAATTCACCACAGTTACAATTATGGATCGGTCTATTTATCAACATAATTAGTAATGTAATATGTAATAATAAACAGTGGAAATATTGTAATATTGTTTTAATAAATAATTAATAATTTAATTATTAAAAATTGATATATTAAAAATTATTTACTAATTATATAATTGTTTATAATTATATTTCTAATTTATAATAACAATATAAAAAATAATAATTATATTTTAAATATTTATTGTAATGTGAATTAAAATAATGATTATTTCAATTGATTAATAAATAATGTAACAATAACTTAGGTTATTTATAATTTTATATATTTTTTAATTAAAATTTTTATTACTATATACTATTATATAAATTATTACTAATAAAAAAATAATAAATATCAATTAAATATATCATTAATCAAAGATGGTAGGAAATATAGATCTAGAAAACCTATCCCACCACCAAAAATACATATTAGAAAAAAACAAGTAATAAATTGTGGTGAAATTTAAATCCTGAATAGTGTATCTAATAATGTAAATCATACGTATTTAAAAAACATATGAAATAACAAAACAAAAATGGGTATTTTCATATTATCAAAAAGACAACTAATTTCCCCATTGTTTTGGCGATCATATCATCTTAAGATATTTATTGTCCCATAATATCTTTATAGGTTTCCATATCATTTATAAGTACACCTTCCAATAATTATCCAAAACCACTATAGTAACCATGAAAATTATTACCAATGTTTAACAACATATAATATTATCATTATATTTTCCCTTCATAATATATAGTTCTATCATATATATTAATATAAAAATATATAATCCATATGAACAACATGGTAGAATAATAAAAAATTTAGAATGTGTATTTAAACATTACATTTATAGATAAATATATCTATAAAATTGAAAATATAATGCGGGATAAAAATTTTAAAATTAGATAACTAAAATATGAATTTATAGATAAGATCACACCAAGAAAATCTCACTAATATAAAACTCTTTATAAATTATGTTAAATAATTTTAAAAAAAATTATCCAAAAATGGAAATAATTTGGAATATGAGATAACATTTACTAGAATGAAAAGTGAATAATATATAAGATATTTAGAGTTTAGGGAACCCATATAACCATTACAAATATGATTATTGGAATAGTAATATGGCTATTGGATTAGTATTATGATCATTGAAATAGATATTAGACCATATAAATTGTAAGAAAATATTATAAATAGTAACCTAATTATTTGAATAGTAAAATAACATATTGATTTGTAAAATGTAATTTTATTTTCATGTAATTTCAAAATATAACATTTTTATATCATGATACGAGTAAATAAATGTTTAAAAATTATCAATTAATTATTTTTACTTAATAAAACATTAATTTTTTATTCACATGTTTATAAAAGTTAAAATGATATAAACAAATATTCATTTTCATAACATGGGATTGAAAATTAAATATCTATTTTATTATAATGAAAATATATTTTTAAGAGAAAATTAGTAATTTTTCAATTGGTTTGAAAACATATCATAAAATTAAAGGTTTCCTTTATCATGACATTTAAAAAAAACTATAATGTTTCAAAATTTATTTTCATAAAATTGATTTCCGTTTTAGAATATAAATATCCTGAACTTAATATAGAATATTTATTCAAAAATATTTGTATTATTTATAAATATATAAATATTTATGAATATTATATTTATCAATATATCATAAAAATCAATAATTTCATATGGTGTATTTTAAGATCCAATTATTTCTAACATAGAACAAATTTTTCTATAAACTGTTAATAAATTTATCACTATTGTTTGTATTGAGCCAAAATAGTAAACTAATGAATTAAACATTCAATAACACCCCTCTCATAATCTTATAAATACCACCCTCACCACCCCATCACGTCATACCGTATATGACATTGAGAGTACCCAATTATAGACCAATTCACCTCCCAATACTCTCCCACACATCTATGTGATTATTTTCTCACTAAATACCATTTCAAGGATCATTATTGGGTATCCTAATAGGATATAACGAAAGGAAGAGTTTAAATTTTCAACTATAACACATTCAATTTAATTCTTCCTCTCCAACCCGCAAAATTAATGCATACACATGAACTCAGCAACACCATCATCCTATATATGTTGATATGTTATTAATATATTTTATTATTTTATTTCAAACATCACCAATATTGTTTAAAAAAAATATTGTGAAAAATATGTTTTGTAACTCACTACAATAACAATCCACATTTTTTTTCATCACAACAATTAATGATGGTCAAACATTTATTATTATGTTTAAAAAATATGATCATATGTATATAATATATTATTTGAAATTTATTGTTTAAATTAACATTCACTAAAAAAAATAATTGGAATATATTATGAGATGGTCAGTAAAACATTGTAAATAGATTAATCATGTGACCTTAATATTTACACAAAATGATTCATCCCTATATCAGAACTCATATGGATATTTTGGACCATTTAAATCATTTCAATAACATGAATATCATTTTAATTCTTTTCTTGGTGTTTTAGTCTAATTCTAAAATAAATTCAGTGACATTGCACAAGTGGCTTGACCCTAAAAACATAAAGAGAACATCCACAAAATAAGAAATCAAATAAATATATCTCATTTAAATGATTTAAAATGAACATAATACTATTATAATAAATTAATTATAGATGAAAATGGTTAGGAATTAAATTTTTAATGAGTCTAATTTGATTATATAGAGTGTTATTTGTATGATTATGATGATTCTGAATCCTATTTTAATAATGATCTTAAAACTACACTATTTTTTTGATTTAAGAATTTTTTATCATGGATCGAATTCCAAATCAATTATTATTATTTTATTTTACATATTAAATATATATTATCTTATATATAATAATTTCTTAACTCACATTTTCATGATGGGGATAAACATTTTTTGAAGTTATATTTTATGTTTCATTTTTTATCAAAGCCCAATTAAAGTAAACTACAATATTTCTTCTCCAATTTCACACACCACCACCATAAATATTTTTAAACCATAACTTTTTTGATAAATTTATCAATTTATTATGGGGATTTTTTAAATTTCATGAGATTAATTGACTATTTTCCATTTTTGCAGACTTTTTATCCTTTTTCATAAAATGCTATTTAAAATAAATATTTCCCAATTTATTTCTCCTACCAATTTTTATGTATTAATTTCAATTTAACATCATTTTAATATATTGTTATTAATTTTTTACCTAATAAATTTTTTTTAATAAGTCCTATCATAGACAGCACTAGGTTATTCATTTTATTGATTTTATAATATTTCATTGTACATCCAATATTATTCTATGTGTAATCCTTTTATTTTGGGATTAGGTTTTTTTATGTGGAATGGATATACATGTACTTGTTTTGATGGGGGTTATAGAACATTAATTTAATGGGTAATGATTATTTATGATTGTATATTATGACTAGAATTACTGTGTAATCCTAAGATATAATCAGACTCTATCAAGCATGTGATGTCGTCTTGGAATCTATACTTGATTTATGTATATTTTAGCTATATTTTTGTTTCAATATTCATATATTTCAATTATATCTTGATCAAATGTTGTTTAAATTATTCTTCAACATGATTATTCATTAAAAATTTCTTTTTTATATCATGTTATTCGATTTCACTCACATTAATTACTTCGTATCATTTTATTCCAATACTAGGTTTTTTAGCTCACCCCTTTCATTTATGTATTCTCCAGGTTTATCCCATATCGTTTTATAATATATATATTATTTATAATCCCCTCTTGTAGATTAATATAAAACTATTCTATTTCTATTTCAACAGGATTTTTAATACAAATAGTCTTTCTAAGACAATAAGACTCCTGATATTTGTGATATTCTAGTTTGATATTTATGTTTAAAATTACATAATTATATATTTAAAATTACTGGGAAAGTATACTTTGAATTAAAGAATTTTAATTGTAATTTTTTGGGATTAGTATAATAATACCATTTTTAAATACCAATGGACACATCTATATATATATTAGAAAATATAATAAAATTTTGATGAAGTATGTAGTGATTTGTTTTCATGAAATTAAATCCCAATATTTAACCTATAAGTTCATGTAGCCCAATAATATTTATACATTTGTTATAAATCCCTAAAAATTGAATATTAGGTATTAAAATAATTATCACATGGTGCATAAAAAATATTCTATGTGGAAAAAAAGAATTAACACTATTGGGGGATATTATTTGGAAGTCTGAAAAAAATTAAAAACCATTATAAAGAACATGAATAAAATGTTATGATAGAAAACTGTATTTGATAATAAATAAAGATAACCGATATTGTATCCTAAAGGAACTTATGATATGTTTCTTTGTAATCAATATGTTATTCATTCTTTGTTCATATTTTCAATTTTTATATGATTTTTAGTATTAGTATAACCATCCCTTATATTATATTTAGGCATATTAAATTACAAGAAACATAATTAAATTGGGAATGTCGAGAATATTATCCATTTTTAAAAATATAATGTCCAATATGATTATATTTATACACACTAATTATTATTTTTTGTTTTTTATAACTATATAAAAGCTACCACAAAACATGACGGTTGAGTAATCCCCGAGATTAATTAATAATTTATTAATCACATATCAATTATAAATCCACAATTCCCAATGGTTTTGGGATGATCCTCCAAAAAAATATAATAATATTACCTTTAGTTGTGTATGATGTTATTTGGGGAATTTGTTGATTTAATTTATATAGATATAACATCAGCTGTTGAGAGAGGTAGATCACACTTCACATTCGATGTCATTCATTGATTTTGTACAATTTAATGGAGGAGGGTGTATATTATATAGAATATTTTTCAAATGTTTTAAATTTTAAATTTATTTGTTATAATTTCAAGATAAAATTATTGAAACAAGGATAAAATTAACTATATTGAAATTCCAACTGTGGATGACCATATTAAGGTAATACAGGAATAGTTGTTTAGTCTACCTTCTAAAAGATATGATGAGTTCATATTTATTGTGTTACCAAGTCTAATTATCAATTCCATGTCATTTTTCATAATTAAAACCATTATGTTTGAAGATCTAAAAAAGTAGTTATTAGAAAATACAAAAATTGTATTTATAGGCATGAGATATTCAACACAAGGTGTTTTATTAGGCTTTTTAATAAATAATGATGTCTCAATTTTCCACTACATTGACTACTTTGAACAGAAAATAATAATTATAAAAAAAAACCCCTTTTCATATATAGAGAATTAGTTTTATTTTCATGACCCATCCTCGGGACATGTGTCTTGAATACCCCAAGTCGGCCTTCCATAGAACATGGGTTGGCGACTAGAACCAAAGGAATAAATCCCGATATAAGGGAAGGCATTGCCTTTACGTAAGAAAACAAAAAACCACAGAGTATGAAAACAGAAGAAAACACTAAGTAAACTGGGTACAAAATTAAGTGCTAGAAAGTAAATGGGTCTGTATAAACAGCCAAACTGAAAGTAAAGTACAACTAAAAAGAGAGTATAATAGTAGAAAAGTAGAGCAGCATGTATGATTCGTCCTATGGAAATCCCACCTAAAGGGTGGGTAAAAATAGCCGCCTCTGCTCCTCGGCTTCAGCCATCCGCTCAGAGCACGTCTCGTCCAGTGATCCACCTCCTGGTACCATCCATCTCCATGATCTCATACCTCGATCAGTGTTGTCCTTCATCTGCATCCAACACAATGTAGTGCGGGCATAGCCCGTGTAGGGGTGAGTATACGCTACTCAGTAGGGACCCCGAGACCCCCGAAGGTCTCCCAGAATCCACGAAGGATAAACCACAAAGGAATGATACATTTATGAAGTAACAAACAACTCTACTTAGGTATATGCCCATTCATATACCTATGTCATCAATTCCAGTCCCTCTCCAACATCCGAGCCCATGTTCGAATAGTCCACATAGGAAAGTACAATCCAATCCACACAGGATAACACAACCCAATCCACACAGGAAAGAAAAACAATCATATCAAAGATAATGATTGAATGTCAAGGCTCAACTCACATAGTTATACTACTTCGTAAGACAATAGAAATGATCAGATGTATCCACTGATTCATCTACGTTTTCAGAACCACATAATATACAAGACCCGCTAAGCTGTCAGACCCACAAAGGATACAAGACAAGCTACTCCGCCGAACCTATGTATGATAAAAATACAGAGTCAAATACTACTGGACCCACGTAGGATACAAGAAAAGTAGTCATGTACTGCCAAACCCACATAGGATATAGGAATAGTATTCATCGCCATCGAACCCATGGAGGATCTTAGTACGGTCGTCGTCACTGCCAAACCCACGTAGGATTCCAGTACAGTCGTCATCGTCGTCGAAGTCGCAGCCAGCTGTAGGGTTCCCGCACACAGCATGCTCGATTCCGGGAGGGTCTCCTCCACGATCAAAGGGGGGTTGATACATAAAATGAAATTAAATTCGGAGTTGATGTATCCCAAATTTCCGTCTCGTCAGATGTAACTCAACGCGATAGATGGTGCGTCAATCGGACGCCCGGTTTGAGAGTTATTGGTTTTTTCGTCCTAGGGGCCCGGTTGGTTTTTAGGCTAAAACCAACCCGACCATTCTCCACCTTCATCCAAACCATGATCAGAGTAAGCTAAAAGGACCATATCCCTAAGAGGAATCCATCAAAGTCGATGGCACGTTAATCATATGTCAGGAACTCAAGTTATATGTGATTCCGCTCTAGGGGCCCGATTGGTTTCATGTTCGAACCAACCAGGCCATACCCAAAGTTCTCCTAAACCATTAGTGTAATATACTGAAACCACTGTCTCGATCCAAGTATCATATTGCAACTGACAATGCGTCAATCCGAGGTCTGTAGCCCATGTTACGGGCGTTTGAACGAATCTTTCCGTGTTAAGGGGGGGTTGGGCCCGGACCGACCCGGCCCAAAACCCCTGAGGTTGACCCGACCCGGGTCCCGGTTCGGCCCATTATGGCGTGGCCCGGACCGGCTGGCATGGCCCGGCCCAGCCGGCGCAGGCCGACCCCGACGCGGTGGTCCGGCCCAGCGTGGGCGGCCCAACCCAGCGTGGGCGGCCTGGCCCGGTGCGGGCGGTCCTGCCCGGTGCGACCAGTCTGCGCGGTGCGGCGCCCGCGTATGGAGCGCATGCAGAAGGGGGGGGGGGTGCTGCCACCTAGTCTCGAAATGGAGGCCCCCCACGTGGAGGGGGCCATCCCTGTCTGCCGTCGGGGGTTACGACCTCCGGCCTTCCCAAGCGGCTTCCCATGCTGGTCGGCCGGTGTGCCGCAGTGGGACCCTGCGGTCCCGCCCTTCTGAAGAGTCTGTGTCCAGATTTCCGGCCACCCCTCCCTGCACCGCTGTGGCCCTGCTACGGCCGTGGCCTATTTGGACTTCAACGGCGCGGGGTGACGGCGCTGCACACCTTGGTCGCGGCCTGCATGGGCTGAGGATCCCACGTTTCCGCGCAGTGCGACGACACCACCCCACCTCCATTCTAAACCATAGCGAAAAATCAATAACAATGGGAAGGAGGTTTTTCCATGTTCGTGTGGTCCGACCACTACCCATTATCTTGATAACATGCAGCTTAATAAAAAACAATGAAGAATGTAAATAAATCTTGAACGTAAAAAAATTCCCTACCTCAACAAAGATGTCAAAGACGGTGTCAGGGTTTACGACGTCGGCGTACGTCCAAGGTGGATGGCATCTCACACCGTCTGCGGAGAGGAGAATAATGTCACGTCAATCAATCTTTGGTGCTCTGGTATTCTTCGTGTACTTTAAAAAGAAGAAGAAGATCTTCGAGAATTTTTTTATTCTATCCCCCGACTCCACCCCACGAATCAACCAAAAATAAAATAATACTTTGTCTTATTTTATTCACACATTCCAACATCATTAAAATTCAAAAAAATATATTTCAATTAATTAATGATTTCAATTAATTGAATAGGTTGTGTTGGAAATCAATAAAAGAAAAGAGGGAAAGTAATAAATTTATGGGGGGGTTTCTAACGTTAAGATTGTTAAAGGAGTTAGAGGAAAATTGAAGGGGTGGGGCTCGTTTGGGCCCCACCTCACTAAAATACTACCAAGAGTTAGGATTTTAGTGGGTCCCCCCCAAATTCCACACATGGGGTTTATCCTCTTACAAGTGAAATAAAATTATTAACAAAAATTAATTTCACATACACTTATACATAAACAAATTTAAAAAACTCTTCCCGAGAAAACGCAACTCCAGAAAAAGTGATCTTAAGCAATTATTGGCCCTACGGTTTCATTGGTGCCCTCAGATTTTGATTCCGAGCACGAGTGTAAATTTTAGGAAAACTCACTCGTTCGTTCACTGAACGTACCCGAGCTAAACATTGGAAATTGATTCCGGGCACACTAGGCCTCGGAATCTGGCGTCGTCATGAACTGCATACTGGTAAAATCTCAATGAAATTAAGAAAAAATATTCCTTTAAATTTACCGGTCATTACATTAATCCCTCCTCAGGGCTTTACGTCCCCGTAAAGATACATCACAAACTAGGGAAACAAATGAGGGTACTGAGAATGCATCTGAGCCTCTCGCTCACAAGTGGTCTCCTGGAGGTTCCCGTGATGCCACCTGATGCACACTAAAGGAATCGACCACCCACGTAGGAGCCGCTCCTGTCGATCCTTGATCTCTACCGAAACCTCCTCAAATGATGCCTTGTCATCATTGTCTTGCTCCCCATGGTCGATGATATGCATCAGGTCATGCACGTATCTCCTCAGCTGAGATACGTGGAGTAAGTCTTGCACCCGGTGTAACTGAGGTGGTAGAGCCAGGCGATAAGCCACCTCGCCTGTCCTGCTGAGAACCTGGAATGGTACAATGAAGTGGGGATATAAATTTCTCTCCTGACCAAATATATTTAATCTACATCGAGGTGAGACCCGCAATAAAACATGGTCGTCATCCTCAAACTCTAGTGGTCTCCGCCTCCTATCAGCATAAGACTTCTGTCGGCTCTGAGCTGTCCTCATCCACTCTTGAATGACATTGACCTTCTCTGTCGTGGCCTGGACCATCTCTGGTCCCACATGTGCTGACTCCCCAGGGTCTGTCCAACACAGAGGTGATCTTCAAGGTCAGTCGTACAATGCCTCGTATGGTTCCATCTCGATGGTGGAGTGGTAGATGTTATTGTATCAAATTCCAACAAGGGTAGGTGATCCTCCCAGCTGCGAAGAATATCAAGGACACATGCACGAAGTATGTCCTCAAGAGTATGATGGTCATCTCTGTATGACCATCTTTCTGAGGGTGAAAGGCGATGCTACGACTTAGTTGCATCCTGAATGCCTCCTGAAACCCCTTCCAAGGCTAGGAAGTAAAGAGAGGATCTCAATTGGAGATGATAGATGATTCAGACCCTGAAGCCGTACAATCTTCTGAATGTAGAGGCGTCCCAAGCTCGCCACTGAGCCCTGCTCTATGATGGGTAAGAAGTGGGATGACTTGGTGAGTCGGTCCACAATCACCCAAATGGAGTCCTGACCTCTGGAAGTACATGGATGTATAGTCATGAAATTCATATATAATTCGTCCCACTTATACTCCGGGACCTCCAAGGGTTGTACCAATCCCGATAGTACATGGTTCTCTTCCATCACCTGCTGTAAGGTGAGGCACAGAGAAACGAACCCTGCCACATCCTTCTCCATACCCGTACACCAGTGCTGTCGTCAGAGATCATGATACATCTTATCTACCCCCGGATGTACCGCTAAAGGTGAAGTGTGAACTCCCTCAGCACCATCTCCTGTAGTTCATCTGGTACCATGGTACATCCTCTGAAAAGGATTATGTGCTCTCCTCCTGCAGAAAATCCATCAGGTGCCTGTCTAGTGGAAATATTTGCATGCCACGTCTCACAGTCAACATCCCCACGTTGTGCCTCTATGACCTGATGATGAAGTGGAGGTGTGACTGTGAGCGACTGAAGGAAGGCTGCTCCATCTCTATCCACGAAGGATATCTGCAAAGAAACTATCTTCTTTGTCACCTCTCCAAGTAGCTGAATGCATGTCCTTCTGCTGAGAGCATCGGCTACTACGTTCCCCTATCCAGGAGTATGCACTATCTCAAAGTCATAGTCCTGGAGGAACTGGAGCCATTGTCACTGTCTCAGGTTTAGTTCCTTCTGCGAGAAGATGTACTTGATACTATAGTGGTTTGAATAGACTATAAAGTTCTCTCCCATCAGATAGTGAGACCACATATTCAGAGAGAAGACCACTACTGCTAACTCCAGGTCATGGGTAGTGTAGTTCTGCTCATGCTGCGTCAACTATCGTGATCCATATGTGATCATTTCCCTCTCCTACATCAGGACACACCCGAGTCTGGTCCCTGATGCATCGCAGTAGACTATGTACCCTACTCCCTCCTCCGGTAGCCTCAAGATAGGTGTGCTAGTCAATCTCTATCTCAGCTCCAGGATGCTCTGCTAACATCTATCTGACCACACAAAGGGTTTCCCCTTCTTCGTCAAAGCTGAAAGTGGTTCCGAAACTCTGGAGAAGTCTAGAACAAATCTTGGGTAGTACCCAGCTAGACCCATGAAACTCCTCACCTCCATCACGCTCCTGGGTGGATCCCAAGCTAGCACTGCCTCGGTCTTCGCAGGATCCACCGCAACTCCCACCTAAAAGATGACATGTCACAAGAAGTAGACCTCGTGTATCCAGAACGAACACTTCGAGATCTTACCATAAAGCTGGTGCTCTCGGACTGTGTCCAGTATAACCCGCAAGTGGTAGGTGTGCTCCTCCTTAGTGGTCGAGAATATCAATATGTCATTAATGAATAATATGACAAATAGATAGAGGTAAGGATGAAAGATCATGTTCATGAGACTCATGAACACTGGTGGAGCGTTGGTTACGCCAAAAGGCATAACCAAGAACTCATTGTGGCCATATCGACACCTGAAAGTCGTCTTCTACACATCCTCGTCTCGAATTCTGAGTAGATGATAGCCTGACCTGAGGTCTATCTTGGAGAACCACCATGCTCCCTTGAGCTAATCGAAGAGGTCATCAATCCTCAAAAGTGGATAATTTTTCTTCAGAGTCACCTGGTTCAGGCAATGGTAATCTACACACAGTTACAAGCTCCTATCAACCTTCTTGGAAAACAAAATTGGGGAAGCCCTGGGTGAAACACTGGGATGGATGAATCCCTTCCCCTGAAAGTCCTGCAGTTGTTCTTGTAGCTCTCGAAGCTCAGCGAGAGCCATCCGATATGCTGGAGTGGATATCAGGGCTATTTCGGGGTACATGTCAATGTAGAAGCCTACCACTCTGCAAGGAGGTAGTCCTAGAACGTCGTCAGGAAAAACGTCCACTTACTGATCCACCACAACAGTAAAGCTTGGACTCCGCACGTCAACTGCTCCTACGATGAGGCTAACCAACTGATGAGTGATCGTCTGTCCTCTCCTCTATGTGAATCCGTCATGCGCTGCAAAGGTTCCTTCTCGATGGTGAAGGTGAACCTCCTCCCATCACTGCGGACACACCACACCGTGAACCTAATAATGTTGATCTGAGCATGAACTATAGAAAACCAATCTATGCCCTAGATGACGTCGTAAGGCCTCAACGCCGTTACAAGAATATCACATCCAAATATCTCGCCTACTATAGTAAGCTGAGACTACCGGCACCAGTGCATAATCGTCGAGTCTGCTCCCGTAGGAGTCTCTAGCCGTAAGGATCAAGCCAACGGCTCCGTCAGAATCACCGAGCTCCGAAAAAGGGCATCGACAATGAATGAATCACTCACTCTTGTGTCTATAAGAACTGCAGCAAGGGTGGAGTAGACACAGATAGTACCTCGTATCATCTCTAGTGTGCCGTGGTCATAGGCCTCTGCTGCATAAAGTTGAGCCTGCCTCTACCTGCCATCTCCCTGTGGTCAGGTTGGTCCCCCTGGTGGTGGTGGTGGTAAAGCCTCAAAGTGTCGCCCACCCACTACTGCTCGACCAGCTGTTCGGTTACATCCGCCTTCTCCCTGTAGACCACCACGGTCGAACCTATGCCTCTGCCTGGGTGGTCCCTCAACCGTCTGCTTCTCCTCTGTATGGCGGTTCAGGCAGTCACGAGCGAAGTGGCCCTGCCGACCGCATGCATAGCACTGTCTCCTCCTCATAAGACTGGCTCTACGCCGTGTGCCCTGCACCTCTAAGACAGTGTCCTAAGGTCGTCCTCCTGATGGTCTGGTCCGCTCTGACCCCTATGACATCCGTCGACTGCAAACTGCAGAAGACTCAGCTACATGCCGCCCTACAGTTGGTCTCGCTGGTGGTGTAGGCTCAGCAAGAAATCTCTCTACGAGAAGGGATCGCTCCAGTACTCCTTCCTGCGTCAGAATGCTAAGGGAGATCATTGATGCCCTGATCTCATGTCTCAGTCCCTGCTCGATGGTTTGGTCCTGGAAGAATGGGTCATGTATCATGTACGTGGAATAGCGCGAGAGATCAGTAAATCTCACAGAGTGTTGGGCTACCCTCATGCTACCATGTCGTAGCGATATTATCTCCTGAATGTGCACCGCATAGAGGGTGGTTGGTACGAACACCAAGCGGAAGAGGCTCTCGAAGTCCGACTAATGAAGGGATTCCTCATCGTGCACTTGGAGCATCAGGGTCCACCATCTTCTTGCTTCCATGTGCAAGAGACTTGTTGCAAGGATCACCGTGAGGTCAGCTGGTGTCCCTACTAACCTTAAATGTCGAACTACAGCCTCCGGCCAATCATCGGCTGCTTGAGGGTTCAACTCCCCGCGGAACCTGGGTGGTCACTGACGCTGAAACTCATGCAGTGCACTAAGGTGACATGCACTCTCATCGGCTGGAGCTGGTGGAATCGGTGGCTCGGCGGGTAGAGGTACCGCCGATGCCTCTACTGCAATTGGTCCCTGCACCAAGGCCTCGTCGCTCGGTGGGCTGTCATCTCGCACAAAGCCCGAAACCCTAGCTGGCTGCCATCGTGTGGTCATCCTTAAAAGAGACAGGTGTTCCATGGTCAATACATAATACCTGGAGAGCTGACACAAAGTAATCACAAAAAAACATTGAAATACATAGGAAATTAATGTTTTCTTGCACTGAGTCAGAAATCAGAATTCAGGGTCCTGGTGTATAGATATGTCGGTCGCCGCACCAACACTGGACTCCCTGGACGGATAACAACACTCAATACCCTTAACACTATTTCTTTACATAGAAGAAAGATCAGAGTCCTGAGTTCTGCGGTAGAACCGAACTCCTCTGATACCAATTTTTCACGACCCATCCTCAGGACCCGTGCCGTGACTACCCCAATCCTGCCTTCCATAGGCCAGGAGATGGAGACTAGCACCATAGGAGTAAATCCCGATATAATGGAAGGCATTGCCTTTATATAATAAAACAAAACACAATTGAGTATGCAAGAAGAAGAAAACACTAAGTAAACTGGGTACAAAGTAAGTGCTGGAATGTAAATGGGTCAATATAAAACCCATACTGAAAGTAAAGTACAACTGAAAGGAGAGTACAATAGTAGAAATGTAAAGCAGCAAGTCCAAGCCGTCCTCTGGAAATCCCACATCAAGGGTGGGTACAGATAGTCTCCTCTGCTCCTCCACTCTAGCCGTCTGCTCTGACCACGTCTCATCCAGTGATCCAACTCCAGGTACCGTCCATATCCACGAGCTCCTACCTTGATCAGTTTTTTCTGTCTTCTACATCCAACACAATGTAGTGCAGGCATAGCCCGTGCAGGGGTGAGTATACGCTACTCAGTAGGGGTCCCGAGACCCCCGAAGGTCTCCCAGAATCCACGAGGGATAACCACAAAGGAATGATACTGTCACGAAGTAACAACTGACTCTACTTAGGTATATGCCCATACAGATACCTAAGTCATCAATTATAGTTTGACTCCAACATCCGAGCCCATGTTCGAACTATTCCACACAGGAAAGCACACTCCAATCCATAAAGGATAACACAAGCCAATCCACACAGGATAGAAAAACAATCTTATAAAAGATAATGATTGACAGTCAAGACTCAGCTCAAACAGGTATACTACTTCGTAAGATGATTGAGATGATCAGATGTAGCCACTGATTCATCTATGCTATCGGATCCACATAACAAGACCAGCTAAGCTGTCGGACCCACAAAGGATAGAAAACCAGCTACTATGCCGGAACCACGTAGGATACAAGTACAAAGTAAAATACTGGAGGACCCACGTAGGATACAAGAACAGTAGTCAAGTACGTCCGGACCCACATAGGATACAAGAATAGTAGTCATCGCCATCGAACCAACGATGGATTTATGTACGGTCAACGTCACTGCCGAACCCACGGAGGATTCCAGTACAATCTTCATTGTCGTCGTAGTCGCAGCCAGCTCTGGGGTTCCCGCACACATCATGCTCGATTCCGGGAGGGTCCACTCCATGAGACAAGGGAGGTTGATACATCAACTGAAACAATGTCTGGATTTGATGTATCCCAATGTTCCGTCTCTCCAAAAGAAACTCAACGCGAAAGACGGTGCATCAATCTGATGCCCGGTCTGAGAGTTATTACCTTTTCCATCCAAGGGGCCTGGTTTGTTTTTAGCCTAAAACCAATACGACCATACTCCAGATACGTCCAAAACTTGAGCGGAGTAAGACAAAAAAACTATCTCACTAAAAGGAATCCAACAAAGTCGACGGAAAGTCAATCAGACGTCCGGAACTCATGTTATACGTGTTTCTGATCTGAGGGCCCTGTTGGTTTCGTGTTCGAACCAACCTGGCCGTACCTAAAGTTCTTCGAAACCTTGAGTGTAATATAACGAAATGACCTTCTTGATCCAAGGATCACATCACAACTGAATGTGCGTCAATTAGAGGTATGTAGCCCATGTTAAGGGCGTTTGAACGAATCTGCCCTTTTTTATGGGGGCTTGGGCCCGGACCGACCTGGCCCAAAACCCCCAGGGTCGGCCCGAACCGGGTTGACCCAACCCGGGTCTGGTTCTAGCCCATTAGGGCATGGTCCATCATAACTGGAACGACCCGGCCCGGCCCGGCACGGCCATTCCACGCGGTGCGGCGCCCGCGTGCGGAGCGCTTGTGGAAGGGTGGGCGTTGGCAAAATTGAAGGGGTGGGGCTCGTGTGGGTTCCCCCCCAACTTCCACACATGGGGTTTATCCTCATACAAGTGAAATAAAATTATAACACAATTTAATTTTCCATACACGTACACTTACACAAATTTATACAACTCTTCCCGAGCAAACGAAACTCCAGAAAAAGTATCTTAAGAAATTACCGGCACTGCAGTTTCTTTGGTGCCCTCATATTTTGATTCCGAGCACGGGTTGAAAAGTTACAAAAAATCACTCATTCATTCACTGAACGTACCTGAGCTAAACTTCTGAAATTGATTCCTGGCACACCGGGCCTCGGAATCAGGTTCTGTGAGAAACTACATACTCGTAAAATACAAAAGAAATTAAGAAAAAACTTTCCTTGAAATTTACAAGTCTTTACATTTATCATCTATATGCTGACCATTTTTATCTATTTTTGATATTCAGTAAGGATATCAATAATTAAGGGTGTTGAAGTATTATATTCCTAGTACTAACTTTTATAAGAATTTACAAACACAGTATGTTTATAGTTATTCCCATAAAACTCCATAATTCTCAATAACTTTTCGAAGGAATATTGAATAGTGTCATTTTATATAACCCCAAAGAGTATATTGTTTCTTTTATAGAATATATAGTGATATTTTTTAAAATAAACGAGGTGCATTAAATGAATTTTAAAACAATGTAAAAGACACTATGCAAGGAGAAGCTATATGCATTATAAAGTAATTGTGAGTTATAGATAGTGGATGTATCATTAATTGGAAATGTTATCACAATAAAACTATCATATTTGGACACATATACGACAAATAATATTGGGTACTATTATAAAAAATCATATTTAACTAAAATATATAGTTTTCAAGTACTAGGATTGCATAATATATTTTTTAGAAACAAATCACAATTTTAAAATGCATTAATCAATAAAACATTAATGGAATCAAAGCTTTATCTAGACCAATAAATGTCATGAAATAATTATGGAACTAAAACATAGACATTTCATTTCCACATTATATAATCTTCCCATAAATGAGAATAATTTTGTTGTATAAAGTTATGCTTCAATGTATGTATCACGATGTGTAAAAATTCAAAAGGATAATGTGATATCCTATACATTAATGTAGTTAAATTTTTATGAGTTGAACAACGTAATGAAAATTATGAATCTAGTTATAGTGATATTCACATTAATAAATTGTTATAATTATATCTATAGATATAATATTAAAATATAAATAGATTATATGTTCTTCATGTATATGTTATATTGAAGGTGTCTTAATATATTCCTGTGAAGATTTTTATTCCAGTGACTATGATTCTAGAAACTTGATCCTATTGTCTTTAATATTAACGTTTCTTTTGATTTGAGTAATTGAATATTGAATGTATAAAATGTTTAATAATATTGGCACAATATATATAGTGATATATAATGTATTATATTTAAAAAAAATTCCAACAATTATGGAAAAATTCTTCCTTCATTAATATCATCTTATATCATTTCATGTACACTTTATGGATTCCATGGGATAGAAATTTAATAGAGAGAAAACATTCTAAATGTGGTCTATTGGTAGAATATGATATCATGTATAAATATTTATAATCAAATTGTAATGGTAAATAACTAAACACACATTACATTTAAATAATTTGAAATTAATAATCAAAATATAATGTAAAATAATAAAAAATGCATTCCATTTAATCTGTAACATATATATTATAACATTATAAGAAATAATAAATATGTTAAGGTAAATAATTGGGAAAAAATTCCGTTTAATCAATTATATAAGAATATCATTTATCCCAATATAATATTATTATGAAAATATCATGGATAAAAATTATATAATTATTGATGAAGGAAATTTTTAATAAATGGATTCCATGTTTCCCAGAACACGATTCAACTTCTATGATCACCAGTCATAAGACAGTTTAAATTCATAAATAAAACCTTATTTAATGATAACATAATAATTATCTTTATAATACTACTTATTCATAGAGGGTATATCATTGACATGGCCTAGCAATATTTAAATTTATAATTTATTCATTTAATATAAAATAACTTAACCACATCATAAACTACAAGCCATACAATTAAATATCATGATTGGAGAGGAAAATTTAAATCAATACATTGGTAGTAAATAAATAATATTCAATATAAAATATTATATGTTTTAGTTATTAAAAATGTATATAGTAAATAATATGTTTATTTCAAGTAAATTTAATGTCCAATGATAACATAGATGTGAATATTTCAATGGAATGTTAATGACTACCTAAATGAATCAATAATGATAATGTTAATAATTTTCTTTGTCAAATTGATAATAATACATCTAGATGACGAATAAGGTTGATACGAATACATGATATCATCAATGGAATATAATTAAAATAAATGGGTTTTTTCACTAGTTAATAAAATTACAGTAAAAATAACATTATACCATTATTGAGGAAAATAATTTACTTTACATAGAAAATATTTCAAAAAATAAAACTTCAAAAAATATTATGAATAAAAATTATATTTATAATAGCCTCATAAACAAATAAACAGATAATTGAATCATTGAGTGTACATTATAATGAAAAATTCCATAAATATCGAGTCTATTAAAATATAGCTTGCATTCATTTTTTTGGAAAATTAAAAGTGGAATTGTTTGGAAAATGACATGTTGATTTATTTAAAAAAATTAAAAAAATTAAAACAAGGATATAAATTCTATTTCTAAATTATATTTAATAATTTAAAACAAATTCAGAAAAGTTTTTTGAAAATTGTTTTAAAAAATATGATTTCCGACCGAAAATAGAAATGTTGTTGGATTTTAATAAAAACATTTTCACATTACATTTTTGTTACAAGGTGTTGAAAAATTACAAAAATTATATGAAAACATACTCAATAAACACAAGTTAATAAATTTTAATGATGATATCAGACAATTATGAAATAATTTTTTTTAGTTAAACTCCTGCTCAAGAAGACCAGATTAATCTTATATTGTGAAATTATCCAATACAATAATCGTAACATTGAAAAATGTATTAATAATTGTTTCAATTATATTTTAAAAATAGATATACATCTAATAAATTTCTGAAAAATTATTTAAACAAAATTAATTACTAAATCAATTATATATTATTAGATAATATAATGATGTATTGTAACCCAAAAAAATTAATTAACTTATGAAATTCATTATGTCTTTTTTATTTTCATGTCAAATTACATGATATAATAAAATTAAAATAGAAAATAAAATTGAAATTAATAATGATATATTATTGAAATTATATGTAAATTTGGGGATGTATTAACAACATATAAATTATATATTCCTCTAAACAATAGTATATACCTCAATGAAGGGAAATTGAGAAAATTTCCCCTTCATTAAGTCTGACTCATCATGTCTGCTCATTATATACCAAATGAATAAACATATTTAAATTATATACAATATTAAAAAGGGATTTAAATTTTATTAATTCTTTTATTTGAATTATTATAATATTATATATGATAACTTAATAAATTATGTTTACATAGGATGTGTAACACCTCAAGCTTTCACGATACACTTCTCTTTCAAAAATTCAATAGCTTGCATTGTACGAATGTCCGAGATTATAACACATCGCGACTAATCCAATAGCCGTTATGAATATTAATTCCCACTTTTTAAATTTATAGAAATTTTATATTTCAAAATGGAATTCATTTTTGTATTCGTAATATCAAAATTATCCTAAGTTGTTTTTTTGTAATTTTCTGAAAACTTTCAATTTTTTATGAATAGTGAAAAGTACTTAAAACAAATTTTTAATCAAGATAATTTATAGTGATACATTATACTATTAAGTGGTTTTATATTATAATTATAATATATTTTTACCATTTTATACAATGGTGGTCATTAGAATTAATTTAACATTGAAATTGGACATAAACAATTGTCAGTCTTTTGATATATATTGTTTCTTAAAAACACGCTATTTGTTGTGACAGCGGGAATTAATTATGAAATTAATTAATGAAACTTATATGTTTGGAATTCTATAAAATAGAAATCATTTTTTAATTCATAATATCAATTATAGATTAGGGTGAAATTTTGGAATTGTTCTGAAAAACATCAATTTTTGATGAATAGTTAAACTACTAAGTGGTAGTTAAAAACTGATTTTTCATTTCAATGAAACATTACCACTTATGTTATTTGATTTTCAAAATTCCCACATACATGGTTTTCATTAGGAAGTAAAATGTGTTTCAATGGGAGTAAAATAAATTTTTGGTGAATAGTAACTTTTAAGTTTAATTAATCGCGATTAAAGGTAATTAATGATATTTAAGGTAAAAATGATATTATAAAAATATTAAAATACCTTTACACTTTTCTTACCCATATTGGATGTGTCATTTACGACCAATAAAATCCATCGGTCAACTTTGGGACCCCATGGAGCCACTTTGGTAGGAAAATGACATAAATAACTTTTATTTAAAGTTAAAATAAAAATGTCACAAACATAAGTTGTTTTACTAAAATAATTTTTAAATGGGGTTATACAAATCATATATTTGACTATAAATATTCATTAGATAGATAAAACCATTTCCGACATCATGATATTTTTTTTTATAATTTTTAGACATTAAATAAATTAAATTATTTATGACACCATGGTGATGCAGTGATTACCTCATTAATTAACGATTTAAATAAAATGAAAAGATAATGTAAACTCCAAGGCTTTAACTTGTCAAAAACCTATTTTATGAATATATTTAGAACCCTTATCAGCTTATCCTCGAATTATATTAGTGTGGGACCTTTAAAATACGAAACTCATTATATAATAAAGTAACATTTCATTACATTCCAAGAGTGCCCCTCCTCTCCACTTATAAAAGGCCCCCACCACTACCACCTTACTCACACTTTCAAGCCATTTGGATCACCCTAACTCGGCCCAAATACTCTCCCAACTTCCCTCTCTTACTCTTAGAAGCCTCACTTTGGGCAGAATTCTTCCCAAGGAATCCTTTGGCTCAAATCAAAAAAGAGTTATCTGATTTTAAGGAAATGACTTCTCTAATGTTGTTTTGTTTTATTTTGCTTCTCCAACCCCTTAAACTCTTTTTATTAATTACTTTTTTAACAAAACCATTATCCTCAATATACTAGGATGTTTTTATAAGAACTATTCGAGCTACACTTACACACACCTACATCTAATGGTTAAAGAACATACTGTTTCTGTGGATGGAGAATTTATGTCTCACGAAACGATGATTGTTCAACACTCATATAACACCTTCAATGGTGGCCATTAAGATGTCACTATATTAATATTTGATATATAATATGTTTATTTTTTACTTAAGCTTCTATATATTTCATTTATTGCGTACCTTTATGGTTTCCATTATGGTTAAATGCGATATTTTCATTTTAGGAAGTGTGTACTACCGCCCCCTCAAAGTGATTTGAATCGTTAATACCATATGTGGGATGTATAATGGATGGAGTAAATGGTATTATACATTATATTATACTGAAATTATAGTATAACTTTATATTATTATAACTTCATTCCATTAAATACGAAATAGGAATGAAAGTAGTGTTCATGCGTACGTACGGCTTACCGTCTCCATGAACGGTGCATTTCATTTCTTACCTCTAAATGTTATGTAATATTATAAATGAATGTATATACTGGATATAAATTATGTATATGATATATAAATCCTGAATATAATTATGGATATAATGGATATATTACCACATGAACAATGTGTAATTATAAGAAGTTTATTTTTGACTCAAGTACATAAGATCGTCAAACCGGCCGTTATTAACGTAAATAATTACATAGTGTTCATAACATGGTAATAAGTTATATAAAATGAATAATGACCTTGAAAAATGATCTTAATCAAGTAGATATTAACTCTAGTTTATTATTCATGAGGTTAAAGAAAGGTCGAGTCAAGTCGGACACGAGGTAAGGAAACTTCTTAACCCAATTTCTATTCTTTGGGTTAATCTCCTACTTTCAAATTATGTCATGGTATTATTATGTCCTATCTTGTATTTGTACTTTATTTATGTGTACTTATATTGAATACACATAATAGATCTATTTTATTTTAAAAATGATCGTTGTAAGGACTTTGTCTCAATCTCTTTTCATTGAGGCTTATTTGGTTTTATACACAACTTTATTTTATATGGTGTATAAACCCCTTTGACTTTTACGTTTATTCAAAAGGAATCTTTTTTATACGAATCTTTTTACTAAACGTCAAAAAGGAATGTTTTTCTTGCCATACGTATGCGGCGACAATGACTTCTATGTCACCGTGACCATTATTTGAGTTTCGGCTTCCTCTACAAGCCATAACTTTTTTAAAAGAAAAATAAATACCATATTTTACATTTCATATTTTTTGGTATTGAAAATGGATTTGAAAGTTTTTTTATTATATCAATGTGTTGTATTGATATCTTGTGATTGAAATGTGGACATTTTCTGTTTCCTTTATGCATGTTTTATTTGATAAGATTATGTTATGGTTTATGATATGTTTAAACTTGTTCATATGAGGAATGCATTGGACTTAATAAGTGACGGGTGGAGACCGCTATAGCTCCTCGATGCATCGGTAGGTCTCATGAGACAAACTAGTGTCTTGGCATGAGGCCTTGACAAAATCTTAATTGTGGTCTTGGCACGAGGCCTTGGCTACGTGGTTATGATTGTCTGGAATTATGCATTCCATCATTATGAAAGTCGTTATTGATATTGCATTTGATTATTCGACTAGTAGAATATACATGTGAGTAAGTAATTGGCATTATTTAATTTTATTTTTTCCATATTATGCTGAAGTTAAATTTTAAAAAGGCTTTTGTTTTAGTTATACATTGCCTTAAATGTTAGTGTATATTTATGAATGCTTTTGCAATATTGTTATCCGTACTGAGCATCTGATCTCACCCCTTTCAATGTTTTAATATTTTCTAGGATGTGAAGAAGTATTGTATGAATGACCTACAAGGATAGTCAGAAGATGATATGAGTGTGGACTATGGAGACTTTGTAATTGAAGTTTTTCACTTTATGATGTAATGTAACATTTATGAATGTATCTAGTGTTTTCAAGGTTACTAAACTAATCGGTCTTTCGAGACTTGATCTTTTGTGATCATGCCAATGTTACTAAGTAACGCACCGACTCTGGGTAGTTGGAGTCGGGACGTTATAGTTGGTATCATAGAAAGTTTAGTACTAACCTTGGAAGCTAGATTTAGATAAACTCTAATTAGAGCACATAGCCCGAAGATAGACTTTGAGTATTAGTATAGAAGAACTTCCTAGAATTTTGGTATTATATAGATTTTGTGAGTTTTCCGAGAGATACATCCCTGTCTGGATATGAGCAGGTAGATGCAGCTCTAGAACAGATGTACCTA
The DNA here is from genome assembly GCA_963277665.1 of Viscum album. Classification (NCBI taxonomy): domain Eukaryota; kingdom Viridiplantae; phylum Streptophyta; class Magnoliopsida; order Santalales; family Viscaceae; genus Viscum; species Viscum album. Next base: position 271,896,452 of record OY728152.1, on the reverse strand, counting down.
GTGGTAAAACACGAAAACACCGTTTTGAGCTAGACTCGAACGGGAACTGGTGCATGACAACGGGCCTTGCTGCACTCTTGGTTACGACACTCCGGGGTGATATGCTTAGGATAATTCTCGTTTTCTTTACAAATCATTATGAAGGGTTTATGAGTATATAATTCCTCAAAGAAAACATTTCTTTTTATGATTATGGATTATATCCATAAATAGTTCAATTTATGTTAAGTGTTTTACAAGTATGGAATTATGTATTTTAATTCATAAACTAATCTAGTTTATGCCATTGTTTTGAAATGGCTCCTAGTGGGCGGAATGGAAACCATATCAATGCACGCACTCCGTGTAGGGATTACCCTCCTTCTCAAGATAATTATTGTGGATCTGTAGATACAACTGGTGCTGATCAACTTATTACCATACTGAGACAACTCACTCAGGTTATGAATATTAACCTTACTCGTATGGAGCACCCTGATTCGCAACGTGGAGGATCAATGTTAGATCGTTTCACGAGGAAACAACCACCAACATTTAATGCGGGTAAAAATCCATTAGTAGCTGAGAAATGGATAAACTCCTTAGAGAAAATATTCCACGCCTTGGGGAGTAGCGAATGGGAGAAGGTTGTCATGGTAGTTTACCACCTCACTGGAGATGCCGATCAGTGGTGGTCGCTTATTCAAAACACAAAGGAAGATGATGAAGTATCGAATATGGAATGGGGGGAGTTCAAAGAGATTTTTTATAATAATACTTTCCGCATGACCATCGAGTAGATATAGAAAGGAAATTTCTGAGTCTGAGGCAGAAGGAGGATGAGAATGTCACAAAGTATGAGGCTAACTTTACAAGGTTAGTGAGGCAAGCTGCAAATTATATACGTAACCCAAGAAGTAAGATTGATCGTTTCTTTGATGGGTTAAAGCCATTTCTCCGTCGATCATGAGTCTCACAAACCTTCTCGTCATACAAAGATATTGTCTCGTGTGCTATCATGATGGAAAATGAATTCTCTAAGTCTCATGACTTTAAAGCAAAGCATGAAAAGAAGAGATATTCTGATCAATATGGAAATTGAAAAAAGGGGAAGAAGGGAAGAGTTGAATATCAGTCCTACAGTAAATGTAGAAAGAAACACCCCGGTACTTGCTTGATGGGAATGAGAGTCTGTTACAAGTGTGGTGAAAAAGGCCACCAAGCTCATGATTGCAAGGGAAAGAAAGTTTTTGTCAATGTGGAATGCTATAATTGTAGGGAAATGGGGAATTATGCAAATTAATGTCCTAAGAGTCAGGAAAACATTCCTCAGAAAAGGCCAAGGGATCGAGGACAATCTTATGCTGTTACTACAGTTGAAGTGGAATAATTAATGTATTGGTGCTTTTGGACTCAAGGATTATATTCTGGATATAAGAATAATGTGATATATATAAGTATTGTATTGTAGTACTTGTTCTTTTCATTATGGTCTCAATATGATGAAAGTAATAATATTTTTAGTATGTGACAATAAGAGAAACTTTACTTTGTTTGGGGAATCTGATAAATTGATTTTGGAATTAAGAGACCTTTTAGAGAAAGTCTGGACAGAGGTATTTTGGATAACTATAAAGGTTGGGATGGATTAAGTTGAACTTTGAATAGTATTTTTTATGGTTAAAACATTTATGAAGATTATTTTTGGTACATTATAATACTATATTTTTAGGAAAAGGACAACCTGCAGGGTGGGGCATAACCCGTCGCGTCGGACAAAGCTGCAGGAATCGAACCAACAACCATAGTGCGACATGCCTTTAGTACTTACCACTAGCCTACATGAAGTCCCTGGTTATTACAAAATAGTTTTACTAATCTAAATGGTATGTGTTAATATTTGGAACCTTATACAATTAGGATAAATAGAATATTTTTGAGTTCTATTACCCTTTAGAGTGAAAGATGGGTATGTGGTAAAAATTTATTAAAGAATGAAAGTCTACATAACATGTATGTATATTCCCTTCTGTTCTTAGTAAATCTCCTAAATAAATTACTCAACTTTTTAAAAGGTAAATTAAAACAAAAACGTTTCCGGTTAACTTTTTCAACTGGGGATTCAATGACCGTTTAACAAATCACAAGTTTGTGATTTTCTTATGGTTAACTTTCTACTAATACAATTTTCTACAACTCTCCATCAGACCATGATGGTTTTTTTTCTTCCATATCCATATTTTCATAGAATCCTAGTATGGGCTATCTCGGATGACCATTTTACTTATCTTTCTTTCTTTTAATGATATATTTTTATTAACCTTATTTCCGATGTGGGTTTTCCACAAAAGTATTTTCTATTTTCAACCTTTTATTTTCAATGAAAAATTTCAAATTACAAGGATGCAATTTATTTAAGGAGGGGAGAATGTAACACCCCGAGCTTTCACGATACGCTTCTCTTTCAATAATGCAATAGTTTTCATTGTACGCAAGTTCGAGATTCTAACACACCTCGATTAATCAAAGTAGCAGTTATGAATAGTAATACCCAATTTTTAAAATTATAGAAATTTTTTATTTCAAAATGGACTTCATTTTTGTATTTGTAATATCAAAATTATCCTAAGTTGATTTTTTTTGTAATTTGCTGAGAACATTCAATTTTTTATGAATAGTGAAAAATACTTAAAACAACTTTTTTAATCAAAATAATTTATAGTGATAAATTATAATATTAAGTGGTTTTAAAGTATAATTATAATATATTTTTACCATTCTATCCAATGGTGGTCATTATAATTAATTTAACATTGAAATTGGACATAAACAATTATCAATCTTTTGATATATATTGTTTCTTAAAAACACGCTATTTGTTGTGACAGCGTGAATTAATTATGAAATTAATTAATGAAACTTATATTTTTGGAATTTTATAAAATATAAATCATTTTTGAATTCAGAATATCAATTATAGATTAGGGTGAAATTTTGGCATTGTTCTGAAAAACATCAATTTTTGATGAATAGTGAAACCACTAAGTGGTAGTTAAAAAACTGATTTTTTGTTTAAATGAAACATTACAACTTATGTGATTTGATTTTCAGAAATGCTACATACGTGGTTTTCATTAGGAAGTAATATTTGGTTAAATGGGATTAAAATAATTTTTTGTAGAATAGTAACTTTTAAATTTAATTAATCGCGATTAAAGGTAATTAGTGATATTTAAGGTAAAAATGATATTATAAAAATATGAAAATACCTTTAGACTTGTCCTAAAACTATTGGATGTGTCATTTCCGACCAAGACAATACATGGGTCAACATGGGGACCCCATGGAGCCACTTTGGTAGGAAAATGACATAAATAACTTTTATATAAAGTTAAAATAAAAATGTCACAAACAAAAGTTGTTTTACTAAAAAAAATTTAAATGGGGTTATAAAAGTCATATTTTTGAATATAAATATTCATTAAAAATCTAAAACGATTTCCTACATCTTGATATTTTTTTATAATTTTTAGACATTAAATAAATTAAATTATTTATGACACCATGGTGATGCAGCGATTACCTCATTAATTAACGATTTAAATAAATTTAAAAGATAATGTAAAATACAAGGCATACACTTGTCAAAAACCAATTGTATGAGTATATTTATAACCCTTATCACCTTATCCTCGAATTATATAAGTGTGGGACCTTTAAAATCCGAAACTCATTATATAAAAAAGTAACATTTCATTACTTTCCAAGAGTGCCCCTACTCTCCACTTATAAAAGGCCCCCACCACTACCACCTTACTCACACATTGAAACCATTTGGCTCGGCCATCCTCTGCAAAAATACTCTCCCATCTTCCCTCTCTTACTCCTAAAAGCCTCACTTTAGGAATAATTCTTCCCAAGGAAGCCTTTGTCTCAAATCAAAAAAGAGTTATCCGATTTTAAGGTAATGTCTTCTCTAATGTTGTTTTGTATTATTTTGCTTCTACAACCCCATAAACTCTTTTTATTAATTTCTTTTGTAGCAAAAACAGTATCCTAAATATACTAGGATGTTTTTATAATATGTATTCAGGATACAATTACACACACCTACATCTAATGGTTAAAGAACATACTGTTTCTGTGGATGGCGAATTTCTGCCTCACGAAATGATGATTGTTCAACACTCATATAACACCTTCAAAGGCAGCCATTAAGATGTCACTATATTTATAAATGATATATAATATGTTTATGTTTTACTTAATCTTCTGTATTTTTGATTTATTTCAAACCATTATGGTTTCTATTATGGGTAAACGCGATATTTTCATTTTAGGAAGTGCGGACTACCGCCCCCTCAATGTGATTTGAATCATTAATACCATATGTGGGGTTTATAAAGGATAGAGTAAATGGTATTATACCATATATTATACTTAAATTATAGTATAACTGTATATAATTATAACTTCCTTCCATTAAATACGAAATAGAAATGAAAGTAGCGTTCATTCGTATGTACTGCTTACCGTCTCCTTGAACGGTGCATTTCATTTCTTACCTCTAAATGTTATGTAATATTATAAATGAATGTATATACTGGATATACATGATGTATATGATATATACATCATGAATATAATTATGGATATAATGGATATATTACCACATGAACAAAGGGTAATTATAAGAAGTTTATTTTTGACTCAAGTACCTAAGATCATCAAAACGACCGTTATTAACTTAAATAATTACATATTGTTCATAACATGGTAATAAGTTATATAAAAGGACTAATGGACTTGAAAAATGATCTTAATAAAGTATATATTAACTCTAGTTTATAATTCAGGAGGTTAAAGAACGGTCGAGTCAAGTCGGACACGAGGTAAGGGAACTTCTTAACCCAATTTATATTCTTTGGGTTAATATCCTACTTTCAAATTATATCATGATATTATTATGTCCTATATTGTATTTGTAATTTATTTATGTGTACTTATATTGAATACACATAATAGATGTATTTTAATTTAAAAATTATATTTGTAAGGACTTCGTCTCAATATCCTTTCATTGAGGCATATTTGGTTTTATACACAACTTTATTTTATACGGTGTATAAACCCCTTTGACTATTACGTTTATTCAAAAGGAATATTTTTTATACGAAGCTTTTTACTAAATGACAAAAAGGAATGTTTTTCTTGTTGTACATATGTGGCGACAATGACTTCTCTGTTGCCGTGACCATTATTTGAGTTTCGGCTTCCTCTACAAGCCATAACTTTTTTAAAAGAAAAATAAATACCATGTTATACTTTTCTTTTATTTTGGTATTGAAAATGGTTTTGATAGTTTTTTTATTATATCAATGTGTTGTATTGATATCTTGTGATTGAAATGTGGAAATTTTATGTTTCCTTTATGCATGTTTTATTTGATACGATTATGCTATGGTTTATGATATGTTTAAACCTATTCATATGAGGAATGAATTGGACCTAATAAGTGATGGGAGGAGCCTACTATAGCTCCTCGATGCATCGGTAGGTCTCATGAGACAAACTAGTGTCATGGCATGAGGCCTTGACAAAATCTTAATTATGGTCTTGGCACGAGGCCTTGGCTACGTGGTTATGATAGTCTGAAATTATGCATTCCATCATTATGAAAGTGGTTATTGATATTGCATGTGATTATTTGACTAGTATAATATCCATGTGAGTATGTAAATGGCATTATTTAATTTAATTTTTTTTCCATATTATGCTGAAGTTAATGGTTAAAAATGCTTTTGTTTTATTTATACATTGCCTTAAATGTTAGTGTTTATTTATGAAAGCTTCCGCAATATTGTTATCCTTACTGAGCATCTGAGATCACCCCTTTCAATGTTTTAATATTTTCCAGGATGTGAAAAAGTATTGTATGAATGACCTGCAGGGATAGTCAGAAGAGGATATGAGTGTGGACTATGGAGACTTTGTTATTGTAGTTTTTCACTTCATGATGTAATGTAACATTTATAAATGTATCTAGTGTTTCCAAGGATACTAAACTAATAAGTCTTTCAAGACTTGATCTTTTGTAATCATGCCAATGTTACGCAATAATGCACCGACTCTGGCTAATTGGGGTCGGGGCGTACAGGATGTTTCGATGAAACTGGGTTTATATAAAAAAATACATTGGTATGATTAATATGGTAAAATTTGAACTTGTTTAAAATTATCTATAATAGTAATCAAGAAAATTTAATAATCTTAATAAATCATATTTTCTTTTAAAAGTACTAAAAAATTATGGTTATTAAAAAATGAACTATGTTACGATCCTCCAGATGGTAGGTTGTGCGTTTTCAGGAGGGACATTTCCATTTTTCAATAGTAATTATGAAATGAAGGTAAGTAAAATTTTATCATTATTGAATAATAATATTATAAGATATATCATTTTATTAATTTTTATATACTTATATATATCAACCATGTGGTTTATGAGGAAAATGGAGTCACATCCAATATTGATGTTGGTAGTATACATGTACATGAATGATGTCAATCATTTTCTATATATGATATAAAAAATATATAATGATTTATGAATTATGAATACGTTATAAATGTCATGATTTTTTCATCTGTACCACATATATTCATCAACATTATCCATATTATCGTCACTATAATGAAATAGATAAAAAAAGACTTGCATCACTTAATGAGGTGGTAGTTCACTGTGCCCATGAGTGACAATATCACATCCCCTATAGAACAGAAAGTTAAAAGGTATATATATGAGATAATAAATATTAATATATAATTATGTAATGTATATCATATATATTCTATAGGTCCATCATCATACCCACATATGAGTAATGATAATGTGAAATGTTTCACATCGGTTTGTGGGGTCGTAGTCCACCATACACTTGAGTGTTGTTATTAGTTTTACTTTGAGGAAAGTGGATATGAATATATTCAATAACATAACATTGTAAAATAAAATTATATTTTGTATACTTTTTTAGTATATAATCAAAATCTAATATGATTACATATTGGTTGAAGAATAAAAAATTAAAAATGTACAGTTATTAATTTTTCCTCCACACAAACTACATCTTATAATGTATACTTATTATATTCCTAGAATTGATTTATAACAAAAAAATTTTTTTGAAGAGAATGTAGAATCTATTAAGTGATTTTTTAAATTATTTTCTAAACTACTAGGGTTTTAAGGGGTGAAAATGATAGTATTTTGGTGACCTTTTAATGTGAGGTGTGTGGAAGACTTTTAATTTTTGAAATAAAAATTGTATACCCATGTTCATAAAATAACTGAATGTAAAATGGATTATTCCTGAGCCTTGTAAATAATATGCTATTAATATTTCCAGAAAAAAAAAACATATTTTAGAAATATTTTTATTCCTTTTTAAACTCTAATCATTTTCGATTACCCCCGATTAAAAAATTACTAAAACATCAGTAATTTAATTTCAATTTTCTCGCTATTCATTTTTGTCATAAATTAAGATGAAATTATTAGATAGTATTAATTATTCCAAGTATAAATATATAATCCAATTTTTGAAATTAATTTCATTGAATTTTAAAACATCTAATTAAAACAATACCCACCGACATAATGAAAAAAATGCTATTTCAATTAGAAAAATATCACAAGTATAAATTATTTTAATATTAATTTTAAATACGAAATTGATACCAATGACCTGAATTTTATTGACTATATTATAATTTAAATGATTTTTCATTAAATAAAAGTTAAAATATAATTTCAACTTTTCTCTAATTTAAACTAAGATACTATATTAATTTAAAATCATGTTTTTTCAGTTTTGATAAAAACAAAATGTTTTTATGAAATTATAAAAAATCCAACATAGTTTATTTTTTGTATGATTATATAAAAATGATGTTTATTTCATTAATTATATTTTTTAATGGTTTTTAAAATTTATTTTAATTTATGTTCTAAAAGAACAACTAAACCATCCTTTAGAAAAATATTTTCTGGAAAAACTTTTCTTTTCATTTTATATGATTATTATTTTATTTCATATTAAAATTTAATAATTAATTAAAAATCTAGTTATTACTATTTTAAACAATAAATTTAACACCAATTTTCTAAGTGTGTACTCTATTGTGGTTTATCAACACTCATGGATTTATGTCTCACAAGCTATCGAAGTGATTAAATTTAATGAAATATATTTCATTGGTAGCTTCAGATAAGTGTTCCATGCTATATATGTTATCAAATAAAATTTTATAATTTTATAATGTTGGATTTTACATTTATAGGTAATTAATAGTTATGAATTACTATCCCATTAACCTATCTGGAAGAAAATTGTGGAATATTATCTAATTTTAATGTATCCTATAAATTTATACATTATATTGAATGAGAGGGTAAATTTCATACGTGGATTGTAGAGGGCGGAAAAGGGAATTATAAAATTAAAAACAACATCTTCGTTTCCCCCAATTATTTCCAAACTGTCTTTTTTAATGAAAATAAGGGATTCATTATGGTGTGATATAGTAATTCAGATTTAGTTGGAAGCTATAAAAAAAATCCTTTTATATGAAAATTAATTAAGATAGATTTAAATAATTGTTTTCTTGAATATATATACACGCAAACCATATGATAATGATGGAGTAATTGAATAATGAAAAAACTAGACCTTTTTCATGCACATAAGGTTCCCAAAGATGTAATGAGATATTTTAGAGAACTGTTGTTGGGACAACATACATATGTAGATCATGTAATATAAATATATATTATTTTTATGTCTAAATATTATTATGGAGTGAAATAGTTTAAGGGTGTGATTTTACCATTTCTGATACCAGTATAGAATTGGGAGAAAGTCACTAAGAATTTTATTAAGGTAATTGAATATAAATCAAAATAAAAAAATGATATATGGGATTTAGTGTATTTAAATATAAACACATCTCACATAATTGATATTAAATAATAAATATAACTACATAAACATGGTAGGATATACATTAGAGATGTGTGAAAGCTACATAGAAAACCACTATTAATTTTATATCTTTGACATCATAGATTTACCTCCACGTTCTATAAGATTAATCACATATATATAAAAACATTGTTGACATTAATTATTGATTATTACCCTCAAACTAATGAAAAATATTATTGTCCTATCAAAAAACTTGAATTCATGTTTAGGGAATGCAAGATTGACTTCAAAGAATGATGGGATCAAAATTTTCAAATAGAGGTATTATAATAAAATAATAATTTGGACTCAAGAATCAAACTGGCTATATATGAATCACATTATAAGTAGGGATTTAGGACATCTACATATTGGGATGATTTTAACTATTGTATGATTATATTGCTACAAGTGGTCGATGATTAATAGGAAAATTTCAAATCCATTTAATAGAATGATAAGATACCTTAGAGACAACAAATGATTTAATATGATAACTTTTAGAGAGGCCTAGATTTTGAGGGTGGTGATGAACTATTACTCTTAATATCAAAATGGTATGGAGTTATGAGGTAATAGTTCAAGGGAGAGCATAATTGGGCACTAAGTATCCCCTATTATATTCCTAGTCACATTATATCTATTTTAAATAGACATAAACTAACACCTACAATATCACAAGAACATGGAAGGTTCCATGAATCCCTTTGGTGAAATCTGAAGTCTAGTACGACAAATTTTATGAATTCACATGTGGTATAGTTGTAATATTTTATATTTTATGAGAAGAAACCATTAATGATAATGGTCTAAAATCATTTTTTTATGAAACAAGACAACCACCTAAGTAAAATTATTATTACATAAACATATATAAAAGGAGGAAACATGGAAACTCGAGGAAGAAACGAAGAAAAACAACCATCATCTATTTTCATGTTAATTTGACAAATAAAATAAAAAGTGATATATCATAAGGGGGATTAATTTAACTAGCCATAATGTAATAACTGGTATTTCCCATCTAATTATATAATAATGACTTATTAATAAAATATTATTATATAATTCTCATACACTATTTAATCAAACAATCAATATTTTTTATATGTATTTGAACATTAGATTTAGAGAGCAAATATTTCTATAAGAATTAAAAATAATAAAATAAGAAAATGAAATATTATAACTAAAAAATTCTTATTTATACAAGCCCAAACACCCATAAAAATTTATACAATGATCATCATTATAGAAATGTTATAGAATACTATTAAAAAAATATTCACAATGACAATTAAAATCAGTGCACCCATTAGAAAAAATATATGTGAATAATGAATAAAATAAATATTATGTGTTAATAATATTTTTTGGGACCCAATAACCCATTTATAATCTTACTATTTGAATATTAATTAGTCCAATGTAATAGTAATCTCATTAACAAAATTTTTATCTGGCCATTATAATGGTTATCTAATCATTTCAATACAAATATAACTATTAAAAATATAATATAACTACAAGAATAGTAACCTTAACATTTTAAGTGTAATATAATAATTAGTTATATAATAATATTAATATATGAAATATTTTTATGATGATAACTGTAAATAATTGTTTAACAAAATAAATTAATTGTTTTTATTTTTGTAATGTATATAAGTATTATTTGAATTATTTAACCCATATAAAGACCAGAAAAATGTTTTTCCCATTTAATTGGTTTATAAATTAATATTATATTATAATGATCATATAATTTCACATGACAATAAATTGTTTATTTACATATAATTAATCTAATTGTATTTTTATAATTTGTCTTTCAAGTTAATAATTATATTTTTTAAAATATTAAATTTATCATATTTGGATTTTTATTCATAAAATGGATTTCATTTTTATAATTTAAAAATTGAAAAAATCATTATGTCATGTTTTTTGTTCTATTCTAAATATTTTATTTTTTTGTTAGTAGTGTAATATGGAAAATATATTATTTAAAGTTATTAGATAAATACCAGATTAATAAAATATTAATTCATTCAATAATCATAATATCAAAGTCACAGGAACCAATTAATTCATATTGTTTCAAGATTAAAAACTATTTGTAGTCATGAGCCAAAATAATAAACGAATAGATATTATATTCATAAACACCCCTCTCCACCACTTATAAATACAACCCCTTCCCTTCAGACATTATATTATATGGATATTACCCAAAACATACAAAACATTTATATTAATCATCCCTGACATATCATTGTGATATGTGTCTCACAAAATGCAATTTCAACATTCATTAATATGGATCCTAAGAGGATACAATAAAAGGAAGTCATATAATTTTAGACAAATCCTATTTTAATTTTTGTCATCTTCTACCACCCCATTTGTTCTATACCCACCTATGCATAGATACATAAGTAATTTATATTTAATGATATGATATTATTATTATTAAATATTCTTATTCAACCCTGGCATTAATATTTTCATAATGGAATAATTTGTTGAAGAATTGGATGGATCACCGCCTCCGGAATAATAAACATCATCTTTCTCTATCACCTTTAATGATAGTCATAAAATAATTATTCTATTTAAATTAGATGATAATAAATATTTTTATTCCTATGATATTATAATGAATTAATTTATAATCATTTAATTAATAAATGATAATCAATGTGGTGATGTTTGGTAAAACTACCATTTTGAACAAACCATATAAATATGACATTTGTCTAATTAAAATTCATATATTTCAATGAAAAAATGTATTTTTTTAAAAAATTCAATTTTTATGAAGATTTATTCTAATTAATCTAACATTATGTATTTTACACCCATTTTAACATAACATAGTAATATATATTAATGTTAGATGACAATATAAATGTGAAATGAACTCCTTGAGAACAAAAAAATCAATCATTATATCATAGTGAAATGGGTGTAAATGAAATAATATACTTTATGTTAGTCATGTATTAATGGAAATTATGTTTAAATAATTTCTAACTAGTATTATTTCATTATCTAAAATGTAATATGCGTGTGTAGAATTAGTATCGGACCAACGTTAAAGGATCCTTCAGAACCACCCTATATTCATTGGGGTTAGTTTGTTCCTCTCTTAACACTCAATATATCTATATCCTTATAATTTATTTCTTCAATATTCTATATCTTTTTCTCACACATATATTAGTATATTGATACTAAATTCCATGTCAATGATATAAATTTTCTAAATGTTCCAATATAAATGTCATTACATAGGAAAACCAAATTAAAATTTGTCGTCATTTCTTATTGGATTTAAGTAAAACAATTTTTTTTCAAGAATTTTTATAATATTAAATATAAAATTTTCATTTAGAAATAAACCTTATTATAAATTATTTGTTTATTATATTTATATTCACTTTTTCCTATTTGAAGTCTCTTTACTATTATACATAAAACTCATCATCAAAAAATAATGCTAACTATTTCATTATATGGGTAATCATTATTTCTATGCATTATTTTTATACACAAAACAAATATATATGTAAATTTATTGATGATGGAAAAAAAATATTTCCCTAATTCATTGGATAATTTTATCCTCTCCTATTTTTATATTTCTAGGATTAGGGAGTAATCCTAATCTCTAATGGGACTTTGTCCACCATGTATTGTTGTAGTTGAAGATCGCTTTTACATATTCATATTTCAGGTTTGAATTTGTTATTACAATATTGTTTTTCCATTATATTATGATTAAATTGAATATATATTCTTATATTGTAATATTATTAATTATCCTTTACATTTATGATAAAATATTTTCAATTTGAGTCGAATGTTATTCCTGTTTACCATGATATTTCCTTTACTAGGACTTTAAGCTCAACCATATTCATTATGTGATCCCCATGTTATTCAATATATAATTATCAAATCATGGGGATTTAATATATCCTTTTGAATATTAAAATAAATTCATTTTATATTAGATTTATCATTACAATTAATGAACCAATTCACCCAAATTCAATAGGACACTAGTTATGTTAGTTTATTTAATGGATATTAAAGATAAAAGAAATTTGTAGTTACTTTTTAAAAAATATGGATAGATACTCTAAGGATAATTATTAAATATATTTAAATTTTCATGGACTATTATATAAGACATATTTCCCCACTCAACATCACAATTACGATATCCATAATGAGCATAATGTATAAAAATGAGATTAAAATCCAAAATATGTTGAAATAGTGGTAGAACAAATCATCCTTTTCCTATAGAGCTCAACATATTTCCAATCATCGTTATGCATAGAAGTATTTATTTTTTTTAAAAATAATATTTCTTCTTTATAGATCAATCAAACATCTCAACATTAGTACTTGTAAGAGAAGTAAACTATATATTAGTGAAAAATACTCCTTTTTGTTTCTCGTGGTGGTTCGACATTCTATCCACCATTGTATTTAGGTATTTTACATGAAAAATGTGGATGATTACACATTAATATTATAATTACTTATAATATATTTTTTGGAAACATTCATGAATTTTTATATTCAACTTATTGAAACTTGCTACATCTATATCCAAGGATAAAACAAAATCTATATCTTCTTGAGTAAGGATTGCATGTTGAGATCATGAACCCAAATGTTTTAGGTCCATTTCCACGTTATAATTTTTTTATCATTCCTATTATATGTGTCAAAACCTACATTGAACTCATAAAATGATGTATGTTACCTTCATCAGATCATTTTATAATCATCCACTAGTAAGATGAAATCTCTAAGTCCCAAAATAAGTTGATTGTCCACCAGATCATTTCCTTATAATTAGGTTACAAAATTATTAATTAATCTCAATATAATGACATATTAACTCCCACATCCAATAGTGGTTTCTGTGTATAATCATTTAATACCCTAATGTTTAAGTTTCAACTCTCAAAACGCCATTTAATTCACACAATTCATGCTTATATGGAATTTGTTGTTATCCATGACCCATTTTATTACAAATCATAAAAAAATTATATCAATTTTCAAGGAAAATAATAACTTTTTATATTTTTTGATCCTAAAATTTTAATAATTCCAATTTCATGAGATTATAGATCAACCTCAATATAAATTAGATTAAAACACATATACCAGGAAAATTATCAATCTCTATCAAATTTATCATGTACCATATATAATGATGTAATTATCCAACATAATTTGTGGTGTTATATAACCCAACATCACAATATAGTTTAAATTGATGATTGAGTGGATAAAATTATAATATTTCTATCTTTAAACTATATGTTTCAATATTAAATGTCAATGAAACCAGAAATATGTGATCAAATACCCACATCCCAAAGCATTATATTTAATTTCATTTTCGATGGATGAACAAATTAGAGGAAGACAACACCATGGGATGTCATCCCTTATCCCAGATATCACCAAATTTATGGTATCATATTTTTTAAATTCATCAAACAAAAATGGTTTTTATTATTGATATTAGGTCAAATGCAAAAAAGTATGGTTCTTACAAAAATAAATTATACGTACAAAAAAACAAAATTTCTCTAAAATAATTAAATAGAACATTTTTTATTTATATTATTGTATGAACAATTGTCTCTATGAAAACGATCAAAAATGTACTTACTATTAATGACCATGTCAATAATTTGGACATGATTTAACATATGTTCACTAAATTATTCAACATATTTAGAATCCGTCAAAATGAAAATCAATCCATCAAATTCAATGTTTTGTTTTATCGAATCATTCATTTTATCTACTTTTATTGATAGTATGATGAAGAAAATTCACATATTGGATTCTAAAAAAAAGGATAATCACTATCTACTCATCAAAAAATATTCTCATAGTTTTAGGAATAAAAAACGACATTGAACATAATTATTTATCAATTATTACACTGTTAGGTATAATAAATTACACAGTTGGCTATTATTAATGAATAGAAATTCTAATAATTATAATTATTGTAATTTTTTCATACCTTCATAAATATTATTGATTATAATATTAATTCTTAATAATCATATTTTCAATTCTGATTAATAAAATATATCACTGGAAATGATAATAATTAGTTATGTAATATATATTCCATATCCTTGTAATTATTAACAATAAATAATTTAAATTTTAATATTAATTTTTTTTATTGTTATTATTAATAAAAACAAACATTTTTATTAGTTGAATTATTAGATTATTAATTATAATATTAATTTTATTGTATAGTATTTTTATTTATTATTAATTACACTACATATAATTGTTATTTCTATGTCAATTATTATTATTTTTTGAACTAGAGTGTTGGAATTTCAAACTCAAATGAACTCACATTCCCCCAAAACACTTGTGGTCCGAGCCATATCCCTACATGCCTAGAATTTAAACCCCATGATAAACATATTTAGACTGATTTTTAAATTGATTAAACAATCTATTGATTTGAGAGCTTCATTAAAGGATAGTGAACCAGATGATACTGACACAAAGGGAATTCTATCTCTCTCTATATATTTTTATTTCTATTTGAACTCGATGTCATACACATACCCTCACCCCATTCCATAGAATGAGTGCTCACACTATAAAAAATAATAACATTATCACTCACAAATACATGATTTATTACATAATCTTACACATAATACAATCCAAAATATTGATCAATCTAGTGTATTAAGGAAATAATTATATTATATAATAATTTAAAATAATAAAAATGACAACATAATTAAAACTTATTAAAAATCAAGAGACTTAAAACTGATTTGGATAACATGGTACATACATATAAAATGGGTATTCTATAAATCCAAATATGTGAATGATCATGATGAATATAATTCCTGTTAGTAAAGAGGCTTATTAATGGGAAAATGTAATGGTAATAAAAAATATTATTAATGAGACACAATATATCACGATAATAAAAACATGAGAAATGTGGAAAAAACATAAAACACAATATCATACACAATGGTCAAGGCTAACTGTCAAGATATCATGATGGGAATTATCCCATAAGGGAATCTAGTTCACTTTATATCCCAACATGATGTCTAAAAAGACTAATAATTACACAATTAATTGGATCTCTATATAATTTCGGACTCATTATCTCTTTTATTTCATTCTCACACTTATGTATTCCACTTAGACATTCAATGTGGATTCATTCGCCATCATTTTATATTCCATGGCGATGGAGTGTGTAATAAATAAATGTATGCCCCAAGTCATAGTGGTATATGCTTTTGTTACTACCCGTTCCCCAGGGCCCGCATCGTGACTACCCCAAGCCCACCTTCCATAGGCCGGGGCGAGCTTCTAGCCCTAATGGCAAAATTCCCTAGAACTGGGAAGGCATTGCTTTATAAAACGTAAACACACAAAACTAGAGAACAAACGGAAGCAAACAATAAGTAAAGTAGTATAACAAGTGTGATTAAAGTGCAATGGGGCTGGAAATACATACCCAACAAAATCGTACAGCTACAACTGAACAAAAGTACAACTGAAAAGACAACCAAATGGATGATGGAAGCAGCTCCTGGATCGTCCTCTGGGTTCCTACATGAAGGGTAGGTATATATGTCCTCCACATCACTCCATGTTTGTCCATCTCCTCCGGGTACCGACTCATCATGAGGTCCATTTCCGGGTACCATCCAGTCCTTGTACACTCTGCCCCGGTCAGCGCTCTCTATTGTCTTCATAAAACACAGCGTGGTGCGGGCGTAGCCCGTGTAGGTGTGAGTATACCGATACTCAGTTGGGACCCCAGGACCATCAAGGTCTCACAATATCCAACAAGTATAAACCCAAAAGTAATATTTCAATGGATAACCATTACTTAGGTATATGCACTTACATATACCTATGTTATCAAGTAACCCATCTCAATCATGAGAAAAACACAAAGGCTATTGAATCAGATCAAACTAGGATTTTCATTATCGAAACCACGACTGCAGGAGAACTCTTCCAATGTCAAGTACAATGGCCCTGTCGTGACTCTGAGGCACTACTCACTAACCTTATAATGTCGTGGTACTCCTCCTATTGAGTACCGAGGGTCTCCTGCCAAACCGGGCACTCCTCCACTGTGGGTCTGCCGTCAAACCGTGCGCTCCCCCTAACTCTCAACATAGGTACTCCTTCTGTAGAGTACTGCGGGACTGCTGCCCAACCAGGCGCTCTGTCTAATGTGGGTCTACTAAAAACTGGGCACTCCCTCCATTGGGGTAGTCAAATCACTCTGAGTTGAATCGGTCAAGCAGTCGTCATATCTACAGCTACTAGGTCTCCGCACTCCGTATGCTCATTTTCGAATTCCATGTGGAGTATGCCAAAAGAAACAACTACTATGAATTCTATGTGGAGAATTCCAAAAGAACCAGCTCATCAAAAGTAATCCACCATAGTTGATGGCACGTCAATCGGATTTCTAGTCCTTAAGATATAAGCGTTTCTGCTCCGAAGGCCCAGTTGGATTCGAGATCGAACCAACCCTTCCATACCCAAACATCACAAAAACCTTGATTTTAATATAATGAAACAATCATCTTGGTCCAAGGAATCCTACGCAACTTGCAGTGCGTCGATCGGAGGTCCATAGCTCATGTTATGGGTAATTAACCGATAACAGTACGAAGAGGAGGGTCTATGCCCAGTCTGACCCAGCCCAACCCACCATGGGTCGGCCCGAACCGGGTTGACCCGACCCAGGTCCAAGTCCGGCCCTGCCAGGAAGGGCCCGGTGCGCTACGATCCGCGGCGCGCCCGGACAGGCTGAGCGGGGGTGGGGGGGGACCTCCCCTGGTTTTTCGTAACGATGGCGCTAGGCTGGCACCACCCTGCCTCCAAAGATCCTGCATGGTGCGGGATCCGAACCACCGCCGCCGCGGCTGGTGCCGCAGCAGGTCTTCGTCCGGCAGCTCTCTCGCGCACCGCCTCCTCCAGTTGTCGGCACCAGCGACTCGTGCCTCTGCATTATTCCACGTGCCACAAGAGTCATTCTGGTGGTTCGTTTTAGCTCTCGTCTAAGCCTACAGCCTCCTTAGGTCCCACTCTACACTGTGACGACCTCAAATCAATGATTCCCTTCCGTTCATCTGTCTCCAAACATTCCGCGCAACACGAACATGTTTGTGGTGGGTCCAGACTTGTTCGTTAGCCCCTACCCACCGCTTTAGAGGTTCAAATAATTACCCAACAAATAAACATCCATGTTTTAGGGTATAAATTTCATATATGAGAATATAAAAATATCCACCTACCTTAGTTTCAAGAGAGGAGCACGTCGTCAAGTAGTGGAAGACAAGCATCACGGATGACGATGTCAATATCGTTGACATCGGGGAAAGAATAAAGGATGAAGTTTCTTCTCTTCCTTCGAATTGTGGAGCATTCTTTGTCGAGGGAGAATGACGTTCTTCGTCTGAGGTGTTCTTTGTCGAAATAAAAACACATTCCTTTTTTATTTCTCCAGGGGTTCCTCCCAACATATTTCCTATCGCAAATATTATAAATGACTTCACATATTTTAAAGAAGTTCCATGAAAATAAAAAAAAATCAAATTGAGATGTTCCAATTAAATTAATGAATTCATTAATTTAATTGCGTTGGAAAATAGACTAAGAGGAAGGTGGAGATATCTCATTAATAGGAGAGTTGTCATAATAAACAAGTGGGTTCAATGGAGTTAAGGGGAGATGAAAGGTTAGGGCTCGTGTGGGTCCCACCTCACAAATATCCTCTCTTTAGAGGTTATGTGGGTGTGGGCCCCACCATTAACTCCCCATGCAGGAATTAACTACCCAAGATAAATAAAATTGTTCACCACAATTTTATTTAACTTTCTATTAAACCCCAAAAACTAACTTTCATCCCGCATTAAAGGAAACTACAATAAAGGTCCCCTTAAGCGAATAATGATGCCGCGAGTTCATCGGTGACCTCAGATTTAAATTCTGAGCACCGTTTCAAAAGATTGAAAAAATCGCACGTACGTTTAATGAACGTACAATAACAAAACATAAGAAATTGATTATGGGAATACAGGGCCTCGGAATCAGGCGCCATCAGAAACCGCGGACTCGTAAAATTCCAATGAATTTATGAAAAATATTTCCATGAAATTTCTAGGTCTTTACATTACTCCCACCTCACGGATTTACATCCCTTTAAATATACAACACACAATAGGGAAAAACAGTGGTACTGAGCACGTATTTGAGCCTTGTGCTCCCATTTTCTCCCATGGAGGTTCCTGTGATGCCAGAGAATGCGCACCAGAGGAATAGACCGTCCACTTAGGACGCTCTCCAGATGATCCTCAATCTCCACTGGAACCTTCGTGAAAGTTTCCCTATCATTGATGTCCACATCATCATGGTCGATGATGTGGGATAGGTCGTGCACGCATCTCCTCAACTGAGATATGTGTAAGATTTTGTGAACCCGGTGCAACTGAGGTGGGAGGGCTAGGAGGTAAGACACCTTGCATACTCTATTAATGGTCTAGGAGGAGTGACTGTAGATAGGCTGCATCATCCCTGTCTACAAAGGATATCAGCAACACAGCCAGCTGCTCTGTCGCCTCTCTTAGCCACTGAATGCATCCACAAAAATGTTCCCCTCCCCAGGAGTATAGACTATCTCTATGTAATAATCCCTGAGGATCTCAAGTCATCGTCGCAGTCATAGATTCAAATTATTCTAAAAGAAGACACACCTGAGACTATTGAGATTAGAGTGAACCGTAAACCATTCACTTGACGAACAATGGGTGAGACTTGCCAATTGTTAGAACTCGTCTTCACCCTTCTTCTCCTACGTTCTACAAGAGTTGTTGAGGTTTCTCCTTTGCTAAAAAGGTAAATCCAGTCTCATCCCCTGGATGAACTACATTATTTGCAAAATAAAGTCAATCCTGACATGAATGATACTAATTAATTCCATAGACGACATCGTAAGGCCTCGATGCTACTACCAAGAGATCCAACTATTACACTCACCTCCAAGGGTTGAGTCACACTGTCGGCATCAAGATGTGGTCACTAGGTTTTATCCAGTAGAAATCTCGAAGGTGAGGGTCATGTAAACATTTTTAACCGGAACCTCTTAGTATTAACCACACAAAAGGTAGGAAAGAAAACACCAAAAGGAAAAGTGTCTTTTATTACAACAGCTCGAAGTACAGATACACAAAGCAACCACATCAATAAAGTTAACGAAGCTAGAAGCATCATAAACAAAGGCCTCTATGCTTGGAACTAGTCTTACACTTGTACACCTGCTTCCGAAGCTCCATGGTCATATGATTCACCTGCCTAAAGTTGTTCTCTCCCATGTCCACCTATTACCAACGGTCTGGGTAGACCTCCTGGTGGTGGTGGTGGCAACACCTCAAAGCGTCATCCACCACCACCTCCATGGCCAGCTCCTCTATCATGGCCTCCTTCTCCTTGCGGTCTACCTCGATCGAACCACTGCCTCTTCCTCAGAGGTCATTCATCTATATTATGATCGTCTATATGGCAGGTCGAACAATCTTGTGCCAGGTGACCATGCCCGCCGCAGGAGAAACACAGTCTGTTCCTGGTATGCCTGGCTCTGTCTCCACTCTGGGTTCCCCGCACAACCGATCCGAAGTCGTGTGGTTGACCGCTTGTGTGTCTGGTCCACTTGGACCTCTGCGTCATCTATCTTCCGCCAACTGCAGAAGTATCTGCTACATGTTAACTAGTAGTGGGTCCCACTACTCCATATTGCTCAGTAGGGAAACTCTCCATTAGGAGGGCTCACTCCAACACCCCAATCTGCATTGGGATTCTGTGAGAAATATATGAAGGTCTATTCTCTCGCCTGATCCCCTACTTGAAGGACTGGGCTAGGAATAACAGGTCTCATACCATATCTGTATAGTAGTGTGAGAGGTCTATGAAACTCGCTGAGTACTATGCTATTGTCATGATGCCCTACTGGAGATGATGTAGATCTTGTATACACAGCGTTTGAAGGGTGGCTGGTTCAAACTCCTCCTGGAATAGGCTCTCAAAGCCAGCCCAATGATGTGTCGCCTCATCATTAACCTGGAGCATCAGGCTCCACCACCTTCCTACTGCTGCCTGAAGGAAGCTAGAAGAATGGATAACCATAATGTGTGCTGGTGTTTCTACCAGTATAAAGACTCTCCCCACAGCCTCCAGCCAATCCTAATCCGCATGAGGGATCATCTCTCCAAGGAACCTGGGTGGATTCTAGTGCTGGAACATGTGAAATACACTCAAGCGGTGTGCACTATCTCCTGCTGGTGCAGGTGGCATTGGAGGCCCAACTGAAAGTGGTGCCGCTGGTGCAACCGCTGGTGACTCAAATGGAAGAGGGCCATGTACTGAGGCCTCGTCACTCGCCGGGCTGTCAGTACGTACAACTATCGGGGCTCTAGATGGTCATCCACAGGGAGGCATCCTGAATGAAATAGATGTGACATGGTCTAAGACTATACCTGGTGAGCTGACCTGGTTTGAGATGAGTAATAGAAAACTTTTGAAAACATACAGGAAATTAGTGTTTTCGTGCACTGAGTATGAAATCAGAAGTAATTGTCTTGGTGTATGGATACGTCGGCCGCCCACACCAACAATAGACTCCCTGAACTGAAAACCACAATTAGTATCCTTAACACTATTGCTTCATAGAGAAGGCAGATCAGATCCCTATGTTATGGAGTATAACTGACTCCTTTTATACCAATTTTTCATGACCCGTCCCTCGGGGCTTGTATCGTGTCTACCCCAAGCCCGCCTTCCATAGGCCAGGGGCTGGCGACTATCACCAATGGTGTAATTACCTAGAACTGGGAAGGCATTGACATTATAAAACGTAAACACAGATAAAAAAGAACATGAAGAATAAATCACTATGTAAAGTAGTATAACAAGTGTTTTGAAAGGATAAAGGGTCCGGAAATACAAGCCCAACAGAAAGGAATAGCTACAACGGAAAGAAAGTACAACTTTAAAGAAAAACAACTGGAAGATGTAAGAAGCTCCTGGATCATCCTCCAGGTTCCTATGTGAAGGGTAGGTACATATTACATCCTCAACACACCACATATCTTTGTCACCTCCAGGTACCGACTCGTCATGAGTTCCACCTCCTGGTACCATCCAGTCCTCGTACACTCTACCTCGGTCAGCGCTGCCCGTCGTCTACATCAAACACAATTAGGTGCGGGTGTAGCCTGTGTAGGGGTGAGTATAACGATACTCAGTAGGGACCCCGAGACCCTCAAGGTGTCACAAAATCCAACAAGTATAAACCAAAAAGCAGTATTTCAATGGATAATCATTACATATGTATATGCTCATACATATACCTAAGTTATCAACTAACCCATCTCAATCCTGAGGAAAACACAAAGGTCATTGACTCAGCTCAAACTAGGATTTTTATTATCGAAACCATGACTACTAAAGAAATCCTCCTATGTTGAGTACAGTGGCCCTGTCGCGACCCTGAGGAACTACTCAATAATCATAGACTACTAAGGTACTCCTCATCTCAAGTATCGCGGGTCTACTTCCAAACCAGGCACTCCTCCGTTGTGGGTCTGCTGCCAAACCTAGGGCTCCCCCTAATAGCCATTAGAGGTACTACTCCTATAGAGTACCATGGGTCTTCTGCCGAACCAGGCACTCCGTCTTCCAGGGGTCTTCCGCGAAACCGGGCACTCCGTTCACTGGGATAGTCGAATCACTCTTAGTAGAATCAGTCAAGAAGTCATCAGGTCTATAGCTACTAGGTCTTTGCACTCTGTATGATCATATCCAAGAGTATTATCTCCATGATCTACTGTTATATACTCCATGTGTCAGGATTTCACACGTAGAAGTATCATAAAGGACCGCCACATCATAGGAGTCTCAATGCAACAGACGGCGCATCAATCAGATGCCCGTTCTGTGAGTTAGTGGCTTTTCCGTTCCAAGGGCCCTGTTTATTTTTAAAGTAAAACCAACCCAAACACACTCCAATCTCATCCAAATCCCTCTTGGAGTATGACAAAAGAACCATCTCATAAAAATTTTACCAACATAGTTGACATGATTTCAATCGGATATCCGGTCCTTATGTAAAAAGCATTTCCGCACCGAGGGCCCGGTTGGATTCATGTTCGAACCAACCCAGCCATACCCAAACATCACCAAAACCTTGACTGTAATATAACGAAATGACTGTCTTGATCTGATAAATCCTACGCAACTTATGGTGCATCGATCGGAGGTACTTAGATCATGTTATGGGCAATTAACTAAAAACGGTCTGAAGAGGGGGTCTGGGCCCAGTCCGACCCGGCCCAACCCACCTTGGGTCGGCCCGAACTAAGTCGACCCGAACCTTGTGAGGGCCAGTCTGGGTTGGGTGCGGCCCGACCCGCGACTATGCATGGCTGGTTGAGGTGGGGGGGGGGGGGGTGGGGGGGAGGCGGCCTCCCCCGGTTTTTTTATAAAGGCGGCGCCAGGCTAGCATCGCCATGCCTCCCCGGATCCCACGCAGTGTGGGATCCGTTCCGCTGATGCTGCAGATGGTGCCTCAGCTGGTCCTCTGTCGGCGGTGCGCTAGGGCACTGCTGCCTCCAGGTGGTCGGCTGGTGCCACCGCAATATTCCGATGTCCACCGGAGTCAATTCAGTGGACAGTTTTAGCTCCCGTCTGCGTCTACGGCCTCCTCGGGTCCCACTCTACAGTACGATGGCCCCAAATCAACGTTTCCCTTCCGTTCATCCGTTTCCAAACATTATGATCATCATGAACAAGTTGGCGGTGGGTACGGACATATTCTTTAGTATAACGACCCATACATTACATAAATTTTTTATACTTCAAAATTGAAGCATACTTATTACAATATATAACAAAACCACGAAAGGACCGTATATGTATAGTGTCTATAGAAACTGGGAAACATAAACAACTGGTTCATAAAGCATCTAGAATGTCTCCCATTTATTTCATCATATCTATAGTCCCTTTTGGCATATCTTACTTCTTAACCTTATTCCTGACCTGGGGAAATAAAACATATAAAAGGGTGATCTCAAATGCTCAATAAGGGTAAACAAAAGAAATATCAATCACATCATATTCAGAAGAACATAACTTTTGGAAATCTTAACCTGCAAAAGAGAGCATTATTTCATAACATGGGATAAATCATAGTAGTGAAATGGAATCCCAATATTCATAACTTAAAAAATGAAACTTTTTGGCATACACACATAATCATAGAGAATCATTTCTTATTAGTCAAGACTCATTTCCAAGACTATCGTAGTGGACAAACTCCATTTCTGAACCGAGTTCACTCCTCATTTCAGTCCTGTTTCACTGAACCGGTATAACCTACCGTTCCAGCCATGTCTATCTCATGAGATATAAAATCATTACCCAATGCATTGGAGGGAGATATAGGTCCCACCCATCTCATAATGATACCATTCTTATGTGTTCCACAAAATTATAAATCATACATCATTGCATAACCCATGTAATAAAGATGAGAATCTTAAACATCATGACATCATAAAACAATTCATATAAGATCAAGGAATTCATAAAAATAATTCCATCACAACATAATAAAATAAATTTAATAATATGGATGAAAATAGAACCCCTTATTATCTTAGATGGAAAATAATTTTGATAAAACAATTGAACTCCATTCTTGAGGAAAATATCCTTTCTACTTCAAAAACACTTTTCCTTTCTTAACATGTCAAAAAATTATAAACTAAAAGAAGTTGATTAAAAATAAACTTGATAACTTGTAAAGGAAGCTTCTTGAAAATAATGTTTTAAAAATCCATTCATGCCGTATAAGTTAAAAAACATTCTTATCGTACATTTGTCGGAAAAGTCAAAAAGTACCTCGTACAAAAAATGACAAAAGATTCCATTCATATCTTTTACTAAAATCTCACCGAAGGGTAAATTTGGATTTAAAAAATTGTAGGTGGATGGAAATAACATTACATATTGAGGAAACAAGGATTTGGATGATAAAATACTTCCCAGTAAATACCAATGTATAAACAATCTCGGATAAAAATGAGATTGTGATATTTTCCCTTACCTTAGGTCTGATTTTCTTCGTATGTGTCTGAACCTCCTGTATACTGATTTAAATAATGTTAATGACTTATTACAGAATCATAATTATTGTTATGATATCATATATGGTCATATTATTAGATTCTTGGTAGTAATATTTCATTTCTACTTGTTATTCGGGTGTTTATAAATTTTTATTCTTATGTGTGTCTTGTCGAATAAATTCTTATTCCTCTCTTTAGGTTATATATACCTCATTTCCAGAATGTTATTAGTTTAATATATATCATATTCATTCATTCAATTCATTTATATAATCATTATGAAATGATGATCATCTAGAATGAGTCGCATCACATCGTGGAGACGGTATTCCGTACGTACGCACGAGTGATGATATCGTTCCTATGATCGTGGAATTGTATTGGAGTGTATGTATACAATTTAATAATCAGTATCACTTTATAATAGTCATATATAGTCATTAGTTTCACCATTATACCCATCCAAGTAAGGTGGTGGTGTAAAATAGATTACACCACGGCGTGGAGACGGTATTCCGTACGTACGCACGCACGGTGATTTATTTTTCCGTAGGATGGATATATGGTGAAAGAGGGTTGTTTCATACTTATAATAACATATCAGTATGTTATTGATACTGATGTTATTAATTCATAAAGAAACAACTAAATAAGAATATGTGGAAGATGAAATAAAGATGAAATAATCGGTAACAGACATTACCTCTTCTTTGAAGTGCTTCTTTGAGACCTCCTTTTAGGGCACTAAAATAGGTCTTTGAAGAAGACCAGAACCTCTAGGATGTCTCTAGGGAAGTGGAGAGGAGAAAGTGTCAGGAGTTTTCCGAGATTTAAGGCTCAATGTGGTTTGAGGAAGAGGGGTAGGAGGTTCCCTTTTATAAGGGAGGAGAGGGGCACCTTTGGAATAACTAAAAATATTATTTTATTATAAAGTCATGCTCGGTTTTAAATAGCTCCAAATTAATTTATTTAGAGGCTAAGGTGGGGATGGATCGAAATACTCTCATAAAATAGAATTTAGACAAGTTTAGGTATCAATTGAAACCTTATCATTTAGATTTAACTTTAAGTTAGATAATTTAACTTTTACCGTGTCTTCTTATTTTCTTATACTATAAGGTTAATAAACTTACTATATCAAGCCAAACGAACCCCAAGTTGTTTATTATTAATATATATAACCTTATCTAAGTCATTTGGCCTAACATTATATTTTTAGGAATAAAATAACAATTAATAATATAATATTTGTTTTAAAAACTATTTTATGTCAATTTTGACAATATTTAGTAATTGATTTTTATGAAAATCATAACATAATTATTAGTTCTATCCAAGTTGATTAAATCAATACTAACATGTCATATTAACCTAGAAAATTAGTGTAATTCCTAAAAAGTATCGAATTACATTTATTTGGGTATTTATAACATCAATTATGTCAATATTTTATTAATAAGATAATTACTGCATCATCATTGGGTCATAAATAAATTAAATTATTTAATATCTAAAAATTACAAATATACTACCATTATATAGGAAATATTTTTAGATTTATAATTAATATTTATAGTCCAATTTATCTTATGTATAACCCCATATTAAAAATGATTTACTTATTAAACTTTGATTTTAACTATTTAACCCTTCTTTAAATAAATTAATAATAAATGTCCTAATCTAATCCAAGTGGGCCTAAATAGTCATATATTATTCCTAAGGTTGTTTTGGTCGAATTACACTTTTCCAATAGAATTAGGACATGTGTTAGGGTAATAATAATATCATTTTTACCCTTAATTTCCATTTTTACTTTTAACCGTGGTAAGTAAAATTAAAATGTTATTATTCACCAAAAATTATTTTCATATCATTGAACCACATTTTAGGCCTTGATATTTACAGTGTCTCTTGGATTTTTGAAATTCCACTCACAGAAGTGGTAAAATTATGTTTTTTGAAAAATTCAGTTTTTTTAACTACCACTTAGTGGTTTCACAATTCATCAAAAATTGAAAGTTTTCAGAAAAATACCAAAATTTCACCCTAGGCTAATTTCGATATTCCGAATCCAAAAATGAATTTCATTTTGAAAAATAAAAATTATAAAATTTCAAAAAGTGGTTATTACTATTCATAACGACTAGTTTTAATAATATTTTAAAAACATATCGTTGCTTAGTGAAACTCAGTATTGCGTACGATGCAAGCTATCGAGGAAGGTCGTGATTGCGTGTAAAGAAAGCCAAGATAGTGTTGTGTGTGGTAAAAGATTCCTTTGATGATTTATATAACATAATAACAAAATATTTCACATAAAAGTCTCGGGTGTTACATTCTACCTCCTTTAAAATGAATTTCGCCCTCGAAATTCATCACTTTGTAACAAACATATGAGGATACCTCTCCCTCATCATATACTCATGCTCCCATGTAGCTTCTTCTAATTGGTGGTTCTTTCATAATAATTTCACCAATCTATTGGTCTTGTTTCGTAATATTTTTTCACTACGATCCAGAATCTCTATCGGTTGTTCTTCATAAGAAAGATCTTGCTCCAGCGGTACAACTTCTGAGCTAAGTACATGTAATAGATCAGGTATGTACTTTCTCAGGATATATACATGGAACACATCATGAAATTGAGAGAGATTCAGTGGATGCGCCAATCGGTAAGCTACATTCCCAACACGATCCAGTATTTCGAAAGGACCGATATATCTAGGGCTCAACTTCCCCTTCTTTCCAAATCTCATGACTCTCTTCCAGGAAGATATTCTTAAGAACACTTTATCACCCACTTAAAACTCTAGGTCTTCTCTTCAATTGTTGGCATAACTTTTCTGTCGACTCTGAGCTGCATCTATGTGTTGTTGAATAGATCTGACCTTTTCTTCCATTTCGTCAACGAGATCAGGTCCTAATAGCTTCCATTCCCCAACTTCATCCCAGTAAGTTGGAGTCCTGAATTTCTTTCCATATATAGCTTCATAAAGAGCCATCTGAATACTGGAGTGAATGCTATTATTATAAGAAAATTCCACCAAAGGTAGGTGTTGATCTGAACCACCTTTGAAATCCATAGATCAAGCTCTCAACATATCTTCTAGAGTTTGAATTGTTCTCTCAGACTGACTGTCTTTCTGAGGATGATAAGCAGTGCTGAAACTTAACTCTGTATCCAGAGTATGCTGAAGACTTCGCCAGAACATTGAGGTAAACCTCAGATCCCGATCAGTTATAATAGAAATTGGTACTCCATGCAATCTTTCTCATTCCTTTACATATATCCTGGCAAGCTGATCCAGAGTGAAATCCTCTCTAATAGAAATAAAGTGTGCATACATGGTAAGACGATCAACTATGACCCAGATAGCATTATTGACTTTGGATGTTTTAGGTTGTCCTCTGACAAATTCCATAGTGATGTTTTCCTATTTCCATTCGGGTGTGGGTAATGGTTGTAACATCCCCTTAGAATTCTGGCTCTCAGCTTTAACTTGCTGACAAACCAAGCATCGAGAGAAATATTCAGCAACATCTCTTTTCATGCCATCCCACCAGAAGTACTCTTTCAGGTCCCTATACATCTTCGTGCTTTGAGGATGAATAGAGAATGAAGAACTATGAGCCTCATCCGGCAGCTCCTTCTTTAATTTAGGGATGGGAGGAACACAAACCTTATTCTTGAACTTTATTACCCCATCACACTCAAGGTTGAATTCAGGAATATTTCTCACCTTATTTTTTAACATGACATATTATTTCTAGGCCTCTTTAATCTTCACATGTATATATGGTTGAACATTCATTTGAGAAAGATAAGATTTTCCCCTTCCATTATAATTCCATGATCCATCCGTTGTAAATCCACAAATATTGGATCTTTTGTGATCCTCATCATGGATAAAATGGCATGGTCTTGTCGACTTAATGCATCTTCCACCTTGTTTGCTATCCCAGGGTGGTAATGGATTGAGCAGTCATAATCCTTAATCAGCTCCAACCATCTTCTTTGACGCATATTCAGCTCCTTTTGTGTGAAAATATACTTTAAACGTTTATGATCAGTATAAATGTCACACCTTTCTCCATAAAGATAATTCCTCCAAATATTTAATGCAAAGATTACCGCAGCTAACTCCAAATCATGTGTTGGGTAATTTTGCTCATGGATTTTCAACTGTCGTGAGGCATAAGCTATCACCATATAATTTTGCCTAAGAACACACCCCAATCCCTTCTTGGATGCATCACAATAGATCACAAACCTTTCTCCACTACAATGCAGTGTGAGCACAGCTGCACTGGATATCTTTCTTTTCAACTCCTTGAAATTCTCTTCACATTCCTCTATCCAAACAAACTTAACTCATTTCCGAGTCAACTTGGTGAGTGGATTAGATAATCGTGAAAAATCATTCACAAAACGTCTATAATATCCAGCCAAACCAAGAAATCTTCGGATCTCAGTTACTATTGTTGGTCTCGACCATCTTTCTATAACCTTTGTTTTTGCTGGATCCATAGATATCCCCTCTTTTGAGATTATGTGATCCAAAAATGAAACTTTTTGAAGCCAAAATTCACACTTGGTAAATTTGGCATAAAGCTTCTCCTTTCTCAGGGTCTTCAATACAATTCTCAATTGATCTTCATGTTCTTCCTTGCTCATTGAATAGACAAGAATATCGTCTATAAAGACTACCACAAATTGATCATGATAGTCTCTAAAGACTCTATTCATCAGATCCATGAAGATAGAAGGGGAATTAGTAAGACCAAATTGCATCACTATAAATTCATATTGTCCATACCTGGTACGAAAAGCCTTCTTTGGTATATCCTCCCTTTTGACCCTTAATTGATGATACCCTGAATGAAGATCAATCTTAGAAAAGTATTGAGCTCCACGTAGTTGGTCAAATAAGTCATCAATGCATGGGAGAGGATATTTGTTCTTGATAGTGATCTTGTTATGTTCTCGATAATCAATGCAGAGTCTCATTGATCCATCCTTCTTCTTAACAAATAGAATAGGTGCTCCCCAAGGTGACTCACTAGGGCATATGAATCCGTTATCATGATTCTCTTGGAGTTGCTTCTTCAATTCCTACAACTCAATTGGGGCCATTCTATAAGGTGTCTTTGAAATAGGCAAAGCACCCAGTACGAGTTCTATTGAAAACTCAACTTCACGATTCGGTGGAAGACCCGGTAATTCCTCCGGAAAGACATCATCAAACACTCGTACAATGGGCATATTCTTAATCATGAGTTTCTCACCAACCATTTGAGATAAATAACCTTCATTTAGTGGAATCATGTCCCATAAAATGGAAGAAATTTCCACTGGAAGGTTATGTTCATCCTTGTATCGATAGACGATCATAGATTGATCTGGAATATGAAATGTGACTTCCCTTCTTTGGCACTTGATATGAGCTCCATGTAGAGAAAGCCAATCCATGCCAAGAATCACATCAAATTCCACTATAGGAAGGATCACAAGATTTGCAGGATGCACTTTCCCACAAACTTCAATCGGAGAAGAATTATAAACTTTTGATGCGACTGTTGTGCTATTAGGTGTTGTCAAAGATAACTCAACATCTAATTGTTGAGGTAATTCGGTGATACCCTTAGAAACTTATTCAGATAAAAAAGAGTGGGTGGATCCAGAATTAATTAAAACATTAACTACTTTAGCGTGAATGGTATGTGTACCTTTCACCACATCGTTATCGTACTCCAAATTGCTGATAGAAATTTCATGTGACTTTCCTTTGTCATTAGCCTTAAGAGTTTGTTGACGTCGACCACCATCATCAACCCTTGGATTAGGGCATTTATTGGCATAATGTCCCATCTCCTTTCACTTGAATCATTGAAGTGTAGTAGGTTCATTCTCTGTATCCCTTCATTTGTTTGCATCACTAGACATCTTCTTCCCATCATCACAACATTCAAATTCCCGATGACCCACCTTTCCACATTTGAAACATTTACTTGTCCCTTTAAGACAACTCCCTCCATGTTTCTTTCCACACTTTGAGCATAAGGGAAAGCTCATATTCTTTTCAATGTGCTCTTTAGATTTTCCTTTGAATTCCATTTTCCTATTCTTATCAAACCCATATGACTGATGGGTTACTCCAATCTCCATCTCATCTTTGAGAGCACATCAAACGATTTCCTCATAGCTATTGAAGTCCCTTATGGCTAAGGCCCTTCGATGACTTGGTTTTAATACACTAAAGAATCGATCGATCTTACTCTCAGGTTGGATAATAATACCAGAGGCTCACATAGAAAGTCTTGTAAAATTTGCTTCATAAGTACCAACAGATTCATCATCCTTTTGCTTTAGTTCCAGAAACTATTTCTCCATCTTTGTTTGGAGAATACGAGGGAAGTACTTATTGAAAAATAAGTTCTTGAACTCGTCCCATTCCATGTACTCAATTTCATCCCTTTGCCTCGTATTCTTAATAAGATTCCACCATTGATCAGCATCACCTTCCAAACGATACACTACTAAGATGACTTTATCATGCTCAGAACATTGAAGAACTGAAAATATCTTTTCAGTAGTACTAATCCATTGTTCAGCAACTAATGGATCAGTAGACCCGCTGAATGAAGGAGGACGCTGTCTCATGAAGGATTCAACAGAATGTTGCTCCTTCCTTTGCTCGTTTGGAATTCCTTCATGATTTATAGCTTGAGAAAGTTGTGTGATCATGGCTACATGATTTTGCATTCCAGATCCCATAATGTTTGGTTGCTCAGGGGGAAAATCATTGCATTTCCCGTCGCATTCTGCATTAACACGGTTCCTTCGGGTTCCAGCCATTGACTAAAACCAAGAAGAATATTGTGAGAAACACTAATTATAAATGGAAAACCACATAATCAAGAATAAAATTTCACACTTAAGGTCTTATCCTAGGTTATTCATTGAAATTTCTAAAACACAAATATTTTTTTCAATGCTTAGACTTATCCTTAGGGTTCTTAATAAGGATTTTGCATCATAGTTTCCAAAGGTTGACTATACCTTTCCTCTGTTACCAACTATAACGACCCATACATTACATACATTGTTAATACATAAAAATTGAAGCATACTTATTACAATATATAACAAAACCATGAAAGGACCGTATAGGTAAAATGTCTTTAGAAACTGAGAACCATAAACAACTGGTTCGTAAAGCGTCTAGACTATCTCCCATTTATTTCATCATATCTATAGTAACTTTTTGCATATCTTACTTAATAACCTTCATCCAAACCTGGGGAAAGAAAACATACAAGAGGGTGAGCTCAAATGCTCAATAAGGGTAAAGAAAAGAAATATCAATCACATCATATTCATAATAACATAACTTTTGGAAATCTTAACCTACAAAAGAGAGCATAATTTCAGAACATGGGATAAATCATAGTAGTGAAATGGAATCCCAATAATCATATCATAAAACATGAAACTTTTTTTCATACACACATAATCATAGAGAATCATTTATTATTAGTCAAGACTCATTGCCAAGACTATCTTAGTGGACAATGTCCATTTCTGAACCGAGTTCACTCCTCGTTTCAGTCTTGTTTCACTGAACCGGTATAACCTACCGTTCCAGCCATGTCTATCTCATTAGATATAAAATCTTTACCCAATGCATTGGAGGGAGATATAGGTCCCACCCATCTCATAATGATACCATTCTTATGTGTTCCACAAAATCATAAATCATACATCATTGCATAACCCATGTAATAAAGATGGGAATCTTAAACATCATGACATCATAAAACAATTCATATAAGATCAAGGAATTCATAAAAATAATTCCATCTCAACATAATCAAAAAAATGTAATAATAGGGATGAAAATAGGACCCTTTATTATCTTAGATGGAAAATAATTACGATAAAACACTTGAACTACATTCTTAAGGAAAATATCCTTTCTACTTCAAAAACACTTTTCCTTTCTTAAAATGTCAAAAAATTATAAACTAAAAGAAGTTGATTAAAAATAAACTTGATAACTTGTAAAGGAAGCTTCTTGGAAATAATGTTTTAAAAATCCATTCATGCTGTATAAGTTAAAAAAACATTCTTGTCTTACTTTTGTCGGAAAAGTCAAAATGTACCTCGTACGAAAAATGACAAAAGATTCCTTTCATATCTTTTACTAAAAACTCACAGAAGGGTAAATTTGGATTTAAAAAATTGTAGTTGGATGGAAATAACTTTACATATTGAGGAAACATGGATGTGGATGATAAAATATACCCCAGTAAATACCAAAGTATAAACAATCTCAGATAAAAATGAGATTGTGATATTTTCCCTTACCTTAGGTCTGATTTGCTTCGTAAATGTCTGAGCCTCATGTATAATGATTTAAATAATGTTATTGACTTATAACAGAATCATAATTATTGTTATGATATCATATATGGTTATATTCTTAGCTTCTTGGTAGTAATATTTCATTGTTACTTGTTATTCGGGTGTTTATAACTTTTTGTTCTTATGCGTGTCTTGTCGAATAAATTCTTATTCTTCTCTTTAGGTTATAGATACCTGCTTTCCAGAATGGTATTAGTGTAATATATATCATATTCATTCATTCAATTAATTTATATAATCATTATGAAATGAAGATAATGTAGAACGAGTCGCATCACATCGTGAAGACGGTATTCCGTACGTACGCACGAGTGATGATATCGTTCCTATGATCGTGGAATTGTATTGGAGTGTATGTATACTATTTAAGAATCAGTATCACTTTATAATAGTAATATATAGTCATTATTTACACCATTATACCCATCCAAGTAAGGTGGTGGTGGAAAATAGATTAAACCACGGCGTGGAGATGGTATTCCGTACGTACGCACGCGCTGTGATTTCTTTTTCCATAGGATGGATAGATAGTGAAATAGGGTTGTTTCATACATATAATAACATATAAGTATGTGATTGATACTGATGTTATTACTTCATAATGAAACAACTAAAGTAGAAGAAGTGGAAGAAGAAATAAAGATGAAAGAATCGGTAACAGACATTTACCTCTTCTTTGAAGTGCTTCTTTGAGACCTCCTTTTAGGGCACTAAAATAGGTCTTTGAAGAAGAACAGAACCTCTAGGATGTATCTAGGGAAGTGGAGAGGAGAAAGTGGCAGGGGTTGTCCGAGATTTAAGGCTCAATGTGGTTTGAGGAATAGGGGGAGGAGGTGCCCTTTTATAAGTGAGGAGAGGGGCCCCTTTGGAATAACTAAAAATATTATTTTATTATAAAGTCAAGTTCAGTTTTAAATAGCTCCAAATTGATTTATTTCTAGGATAAGGTGGTGATGGGTCGAAATCATCTCATAAAATAGAATTTAGACAAGTTTAGTTATCAATTTTAACCTTATCATTGATATTTAACTTTAAGTTAGATAATATAACTTTTACCGTGTCTTCTTGTTTTCTTATACTATAAGGTTAATAAACTTACTATATCAAGACAAACGAACCCCAAGTTGTTTATTATTAATATATATAACCTTATCTAAGTCATTTGGCCGAACCATTGATTTTTAGGAATAAAATAACAATTAATAATATAATATTTGTTTAAAAACTATTTTATGTCATTTTTGACACTATTTAGTAATTGATTTTTGTGAAAATCATAACAGAATGATTAGTTCGAAACAAGTTGATTAAATCAATAATAACATGTCATATTAACCTGGAAAATTAGTGTAATTCATAAAAAGTCTCTAATTACATTTATTTGGGTATTTATAACATCAATTATGTCAATATTTCATTAATAAGATAATTACTTCATCATCGTTGGGTCATAAATAAATTACATTATTTAATGTATAAAAATTACAAATAAAATACCATTATGTAGGAAATATTTTTATATTTCTAATGAATATTTATAGTCTAATTTATATTATGTATAACCCCATATTAAAAATAATTTACTTATTAAACTTTGATTTTAACTATTTAACCATTCTTTAAATAAATTAATAATAAATGTCCTAATCTAATCCAATTGGGCCTAAATGGTCATATTGTATTACTAAGGTTATTTTTGGTCTAATTAAACTTGTCCAATAGAATTAGCACATGTGTTAGGGTAATAATTATATCATTTTTACACTTAATTACCCTATTTACTTTTAACCGTGATAAATAAAAGTAAAAAAGTTACTATTCACCAAAAATTATTTTCATCTCATTGAACCACATTGTAGTCCTTGATATTAACCATGTCTCTTGGATTTTCGAAATTCCACTCACAGAAGCGGTAAAATTATGTTTTATGAAAAATTCAGTTTTTTTAATAACACATAGTGGTTTCACTATTCATAAAAAATTTAACGTTTTCAGAAAAATACCAAAATTTCACCCGAGGCTAATTTCGACATTCTGAATCCAAAAATGAAGTCCATTTTGAAAAATAAAAATTATAAAATTTCAAAAAGTGGTTATTACTATTCATAACTGCTAGTTTTAATAATATTTTAATAACATATTGTTCCTTAGTGAAACTCGGTATTGCGTACGACGCAAGCTATCGAGGAAGGTCGTGATTGCGTGTAAAGAAAGCCAATCTAGTTTTGTGTGTAGTAAAAGATTCTATTGATGATTTATATAACATAAAAACAAAATATTTCACATAAAAGTCTCAGGTGTTACATTTAGCCCTTACCCACCGCGTTAGTGGTTCAAATAATTACCCAACAAATAAACGTCCATGTCCGAGGGAATAAATCACATATATAAAAATATAAAAAAATCCCCCTACCACAGTTTCAAGAGTGGAGCACATCGTCGTGCCTTGGAATATATGTGTTGCGGATGACGATGTCAATTCTGTTGACGTCAGAGAATTAAGAAAGGGTGAAGTTGCTTCTAGACCTTCGAATTGTGGAGCGTTCTTCATTGAGGGAGAATTATATTCTTCATCTGAGGATTTATTCGTCAAAATATGAACACATTCCTCTTTATTTCTTCATATGTTCCTCCCAAAATATTTTCTCCCGCAAATATTATAAAAGACATATCCCATTTTAATGAAGTGCAATGAAAATATGATAAATTCAAATTGAGATGTTCCAATTAAATTAATGATGTCGTTAATTTAATTGTGTTGGAAAACGTACTAAGAGGAATGTGGAGAGATCTCATTATAGGGGAGTTTTCATAATAAACCAGGGGGTTTAAGGGAGTTATGGGGAGATGAATGGTTAGGGCTCCTGTGGGTCCCACCTCACAAATATTCTCTCATGAGAGTTTTTGTGGGTGTGGGACCCACCAATAACATTCCCATGTAGGATTTAACTACACAAGATAAATAAAACTGTTCACAACAATTTTATTTAACTTTTTATAAAACCCCATAAATTAACATTAAACAAGCATTAAATGCAATTGTGTTAATGGTACCCTTAAGAGAATACCGGCATTGTGATTTCATCAGTGCCCTCAGAATTCATATCTGAGAATCAGTTCAAAAGATAGAAATTCCCGCACATACATTTAAAAAATGTACCCAAAAAAACCATAGAAATTGATTCCGGTCACACCGGGCCTCAGAATTAGGCGACGTCCGAAACTGTGGACTCATAAAATTACAATGAATTTAAGAAAAAAATTCCATGAAATTTCCAGGCCTTTATAGTTTATAAAATAGAATACCATTCATTGTAAATGGGATTGGTATTCACTAAATAATTATTTAGGTATTGAAAATCGTTATTAAATTGTGAATGTATGACGTCAAAACATCAAAATTAATAAATATGGATGATGAAACTGAAAGGGGTCCCTAATAATTTTTGAGTCCATTGGAATGTGTTGGGGATAAAAAGCAACATATCCAATTATATTTAAATTAAGATAAAATACATAAGGTAAATAAGATACATAAATGAATATGTGAGAGAAAAAGATCCCATACATTAGTTTCTGACAATAAATTATCGGTATGAGATTCGTAAGATGATGTGGGTGCCTGGGGAGTACTGTAGTGAGTTTATGGTGTTGTATGGATGTGATATAAGGATTTTTAGAGGAGGCGAATGATATATTGGGTGGGTTTACATAATAAAATATGGGGATTATGATTATTATTTTGGTTTCTTACTCTAGTTAATAATATAACCAAATCTAAGAACCATCACTCGAGTTTTACATATAATTTATACAAAACTGGAGTAATTCTGATTATTTAACATTTATAACATAATAAATTAAAAAATTATTACCCTTTCATTTTTTGAGGTGAATCATATTGTTAATGAAGTTTTTTTAAAAATCATTAAATATATTAATGATTTTAGAGGATTCATAATTTCTTGATAAAATTAAACAAATTATCATAAATTTTAATTTTTTTAATGTAAAAATATATTTCATCAATTATCCCTTTGTATTTTTTATTATATCATTTTTGGTTCATTATGATTTCAAAATACTGAATATTTATTTATAAGGTATTTAATTTTTACCTGAAAATTTGATTGTTTTTTAAATTTTTTAAAAATTATCAATCGGATAATTTTTATGTTCACATTCTAAAAATAATATTCATTTTATTATATAATATTATAAATATGTGAAATTTCAATTTTAAAATAATAATAATAAATTATTGAGAAATTTTCTTTACAGAAATAGTTTTTGAGCACCTATAATAACTATACATGGCATCATAAAAATTATATGACCACTTATATTTAATAAAAATTAATTAATAATAATATTTTTAAAAATAATTCAAAAAGATATTAATTCTAATAAATTAAATTCCTTGATTGAATATGAATATTAACCAAAAAAGTATTTCAGTTTTATTATATCGAAATGAAAACCATTTATAATGTCACCATAATAGGATGAAATATATCCTTTGTAATATAAAAATTAATTTGCATAATCATGCCTCTAGGGTCATGATACATCCTTTAATACACAATAAAACACACAATTTTATGGTGTACGATGTTGAGGATTTTTGGGGAAGTTCGGTGCACATGGTTTCAGCCATGATCTCGATGATCCTGAACATCTCCTATAAATAGTTTTTCTCGTGATTAATTTGGTGTATAGAATATTGGACTTGGATAAAAGAAAATGCAAAATATAATATCTCCCACGAAAGAACT
The DNA here is from genome assembly GCA_963277665.1 of Viscum album. Lineage (NCBI taxonomy): Eukaryota > Viridiplantae > Streptophyta > Magnoliopsida > Santalales > Viscaceae > Viscum > Viscum album. The sequence goes on along the minus strand of OY728152.1, from coordinate 271,857,979 downwards.
AATAAATGAGAATTATATTTTATGATCCCACTAGTTGAGACCATCACATCCTTTCTCGTTTTCAATTTGATTTGTTTAAATAATATATTTGTACTAATCATGTGATCACTATTCATGGACTGTATTAAAAACGGAAATGATACATAATGTTCATTATAATCCAATTTGAGTTAAAAAATAAATACAATTTAATGTTTTTTCTAAACATTTTAATAAAATAAGACATCAAATTAAATAAAAAAGAGAATTATTTATATCAATTTGAGTTGTTATAACATTCCACCTTTAAAAATATCACTTTATTAAATTTCTATTCCCACACTAAAAACATGAGGGTATCTCTATTTTATAACTTCCACTGGTTCACATGTTGCCTCTTAAAACCATTGTATTCTCCATAAAACATTGACTAGATTCATTCTCTTCTTTTATATAACTCTTCCTTTATGATATAATATCTTGGTCTGATTCTATTCATATAAGATTAAATAATCCTATTATTCTACCATTGGATTAAATAAATGTGAGAGGGATAGTGCATACATTGTAAAGAGGGATTCATGGAATACATTATGCAATTGAGATAGGTTAGGTGGGAATTCAATTTTGAAGGCCAATACTCCGATTTGTCAAGAATCTCAAAGGGTATAATGTACTTGAAATAAGATTTCCCTTCATCCAAAATCATATCACATTCTTCCATGGAGATATATGGAGTAATAACATGTTTCCAAAATAAAACTCTTAGTCTTATCAATTAATGTCATGATAGCTCATCTATTGACTTTTAGAATCCGTGATGTTCTACTGAATGGTATTAACTATCTCTAAAATTTCCTCAACCATTTTTGGACTTAGTAGTTTTAATCCCCAAAATCATCCAAACATTCAATTGTTCATCACCTCTTCGAATTAATGGATTCATAGGAAGCCATTTGGATATTTGTGTAGAAATTATTATTGTATGAGAATTTGACCATGGGAATATGATGCTTCCATCCTCTATTAATATACCTAGAACATGCTTACAACATGTGTTTTAGTGTATGAATAATCTTCAATGATTGTAAATTATATTGTGAATGATAATTCATAAATAAGATCGCCATAGTGTTTACATCATGTAGTAGACATTTCTAGAACATGGGGGTGAATCATGAATCTTGATCAAATACAATCAATATTGGTATTCTAGGAAGCCTTTCCATTTTTTAATGATTAAAATTTCATGTTTACACAGAACAAAATCATCATTAATCACAATAAATATGTTTTATTTTTTTGTTGATCCACAAAAACCCATATTTCATTGTATCCCTAGGAATTCATTGAATGTCTATTGAGAATGGAAATATTGATGTTCACTCATTTCAATGTTGTTGTGGTTAATTGTTTCATCATCATGATAGAATTATTCTAGTCATACTTAATGTATTGGAATACCAGCCCCTTTGATGTATATTTTGATACCACCTTCTTCATATGGGCCCACCAATTGTGCTCATGGAGAACTTGTAACATCTTTTTACTTCAATGGTGACTAGAAAATTTCAGACTATGTGCATAATCCAATAGTCTATTATTTAACTCATGATTAATGGAAAAAATATTATTTACACAAATATCACAATTAATTCTTCATTAACATTGAAATATGATGATTTCCTTTTCTAAATAGTTTCTACTTTATTCGGAATTTCCACATCATTTCATCGATCAACCAATAAATTATCTTAAATAGATCGTTGAGAAATAATTTTTGAATGGTTTGATGATATACCTTAACTTCTGATTCCCATTTCCATCCTTTTCAATACTATGAAGATTGTATCCCACTAAATTCTCATTAAATATAGAATTTCTAGATCCCTTCTACATAGTGAAACGTCGAATTCATTCTCTTTCATATGATAATAATGAATTCAGTTGTAATAATACATGATCGACTATCATCATATATGTTGGAACATATATAGTTCTTTCTATATGAATATATACATGATGAATTTTTAATACATATATTTTTCACACTACTTAGAAAAAATATAATGTTACAATATTATCAAAGTGAAGAACATTTTAGAGGACTCTAGATCATAGTTTGGGTAGTTCCATTTGTGAAAAGTCAACATCTCTAAAAAAATAGGATATTAATTTTATATTTTTCATTAACAAACATACCAATATATTCAATAATTTGTTGAAGTATACCATGAATATATATCCATTTATGGATTGTTTGAGAATAATATTAGTGATAATCCTCCTTTTCGACTTCTTGAAGCTCTCTTCGCATTCATCATTCAATTAAAAAATGACTCCCTTTTGAGTCATTATAGATAGAGGATTTTAAGATAATGAGGAATTTATCATAAATTATTGATAATATAATTCTATTTTAGGGAATCTATTGATGTATTGGACAAATGGTGTATTAAAAAATCCATCAATTGCATCTATTTATAGTGTCTTCATATATATCACTTTTAATTTCATGATATTTACTATTAATTAGAATTATTTCCAGGATTACTAACATTTTTTTAATATTTGTGAATCTTTTTATTTATTTTGTTATTTATCATTGTGCTCAATTACTCCCCATTATCTTCAAATGTTTTAGAGTATATTATAATATCATTTATAAACACTACAATAAATTGTTTGAATTAATCTCTAATGAATTTTTTCTACAATTCCAGGATGATTGATGGAGCATTAGTGATTCAGAATGGAATTACTACAAACACATAAGGACCACACCTTTTAAAAAAGTTCTCTTTGGGATATCATACTTCTACACCATTACAAGATAATATAAAAACCCATGTTCCGCATTGGAGAAGTATTTTAGTTCATGTTTCTAATCAAACAACTAATAAATCTATGGTAGATGATATTAATTCTTTTTTGTGATCGAGTTGAACTCATGACAACCATTTTAATAGAGCATTGACCAATCATTCTACTTGAAGATGAGGACTCGTGCTCCCCATTGTGAATAATTTAGTCACATAAACCCTATATAGAGATTCTCTTATATTTGTTTCATCATCGGAGAATGATACATAAAATCTATTCTATTTGGATTCTGGTATATTGGAAACACCCTAGGTATAAGCTCAATTGAAAATATAACCTCTCAACTGGGAGGAACAATAGTAAATTCTATAGAAAGAAGAATATGGTATTCCTATAATTCCCCGACCGTAGTTACCTATAGTTGGTGCATTATGTTAATACATTGGAATGATTACAAGGAATCATGTCCCGAAGTACCAATCTGTTTAGATGTATTTGAAAATATATTATATACATGAATGATAAATTACACTTTATAACATACAACACAATAGAAATAATACTTTATGAATTCTATTATCCCATTAGCTTAACCCTACCTGTCAATAACAATACATTTCTTGGTATCCTGGGAAAAATAAAACATATAAAGGGGTGATCGCAAGAGCTCAGTAAGGGTAAGCAATAAAGTGGAAGATAACATAAATATTAATCATGGGGAATAATTGAAACCACATGCCTTTAACAATAATAAACATAAATAATTTTATGGCAACAATATGAGCAGAGTAAATAATGCCATAATAAAACATAATCATGGGTAATCTTCTAGTCGAATGACTCATAAACCATAAATATTATTTTCATAATGAATGAATTTATAATACCAGACATTAATTTCTATGTCAAGGCCTCATGCCAGGACCTAGGGGCTATATGTAACTGGACCCCAACTTGGATAGCCTTTATAACCAGACTCCATCCCAGAAGGCCTATGTAACCTGACTCCAACACGGAGATCCTCTGTAAATGAACACCAACTCAGAGGGTCTAATGTAACAGGACCCCAACCCGAAGGGATTAAATTTATTGGTCCCCAACCCAGAATATACTAGTTCTATACATTCATCATAAGAAAATGTTGAAATATAACATAAACATTCGTATTAAAACTAGAATATGAAATGTCAATACTTTTACCATAAACCGTGAATGGTATAAAAATGGCACATCCATAGTCAAACATATCATAAAACATTCAATCTAATATGTATGTATTGTATCATAATAAATAAAATTCAAATAAAATTAAAGTCCAAAAATTTTTTTTGACATTGATGAAATAAATATATTTTTTAGATAGATATCTATTTCTATTTTGAAATCATTTAAGAGTCACATAATTATAAAGAAAACATTTATTTTGAAAATATTATTATAAGCTTGAAAGGGAAGCTTTAGTGATGGTATAATGGCGGAAAATAGCTGTACCCCCCATATAAGTTAAAAAACATTATTACTATAATAATTTCAAATAAGTCATAAAGTACCTTGTTTGGAAAGCGACATGAATATTACTTTAAAAACATATATGTTCAAATAAGAGTATAAATGAATTTACCCCATTGTATAGTAAATAATAAAAATGTGTTAAAATAAATTTTTAAGAATCATGGAAGTGGATGATAAAGAATTCCCAGTAGATAATTACGTATAAACAACCTCAGATAATAAAGAGATTGTGAAATTAACCCTTACCTCATTATAATCAATCATGTCATATGAACAATATTCAATAACCACAAAGTAAATAATATAATATCATGAATATAAAGGTAATCATGATAATATATATCAAATGGTAGTACGAAATACACCACATGTAATAAATAAGTGGTGAACAATGCAAATATCACATAATTAAAAGTGAGATAAGAAACCCCTTACCTCATGTCCGACTTGACCCATTCGTTCTTTAATATCCTGAATAATAAACTAAATTTAATTTCTACTTTATTGAGAACCATTTTCAGGTTTATTATTCCTTTTTTATCAATCATTACCCTATTATAATCATTATGTAATAATTTATGTTAATAACGTTCATTTTTTTCGATATTTGGCACTTGAGTAAAAAATCAACACCTTATATATACAAGTTGTTGACATGGTCAAAAGTTAATTTTATCCAAAAAAAATTAATGAATTAGATATAATATATACCATATATATCCAGTATATACATGTATTTATAATAGTACATAACATTTTGGTGTAAGAAATGAAATTCACCGTTCAGGGAGACGGTAAGCCGTACGTACGCAATAACACTACTTTCATTTCTATTTGTTATTATAATGGAAGAAACATAATGATACATAGGGATATTATAATTCCAGTATAATATCATATATAATATCATTAACCATATCCTTTATACGTCCCACAAATGGTATTAATGAGTCATATCATTTTGAGGGGGCTGTAGTCCGCACTTCCTAAAATAAAATTATCGCGTTTACCCATAATCGAAACAATTAAGTTATTCTATAAAAGAAAAATATAGAAGCATGAAGAAAACATAAAAATAAAATATATATAATATATAAATACAGTGACATAATAATGGCTACCATGAGAGGTGGTAAGAGGTAATTGGACATTCATCGTTTCGTGAAGCATTAAGTTTCCATCCATAGAAACATTATGTTCATCACCCACTATATCGAGGTGTGTGTAAGTGTATTTAAAATTATTCCCAACAAAAAATCATAGTATATTGAGGATATTGGTTTTCTTATAAAATAATTTAATAATAATAGTATAGGGGTTAGAGATGTAATATAATAGAAAAGATGTTAAGAGAAATAGTTACCTTTAATTTGGGTATCTTCCTTTGGTTTGAACCAAAAAAACTTTTTGAAGTGCCTTATGCCTAAGGTAAGGATTCTTAAGATGAGGAGAGGGATGTAAGAAGCTTAATTTGACAGATTTTGGGTGAGCCTAAAGGCTTGAGAGGTGTGAGGAATTGGATAGAAGTGGTCTCCATTTATAAAGGGGGAGGGAGGGGCTCTTTAGGAATATGTGAAAATATTATTTTATTACATAATGATATTCGGTTTCTAAAGGTCCAAAAAACATTAGGGTTGAATATATGATGTCTCATGGTCGAATTAAAATCATCCAATAATAATTGTACATGTTTTGGAAATTATTTTAATATTTATAATCTAATTTATTTAATCATTTATTTATGAGGTAAATACCGCATCATTATTGTGTCAAAAATAATTTCATTTATTAAATCTCTAAAAATTATAAAAAAATACCACGAAGTAGGAAAGATTTTCATCTTAACAATGAATATTTATAGTAAAAAATAATACAAATATAACACCATATAAAATTTAATTACTAAATGATATTGGTTTATGTCAATTTTGCCTTTAAATTAGTTAATCTAAAGTGTCATTATCATTCATAATTGGCTCAATGGGGTACCAAAATCCACCCAAGGATACCCATGGTCGTACATTAATCATAATATAATATGAGGACATGTGTTAATGTTATTTAGAATTATTACAATATTCTTTTTACCTTCAATTGCCCTATATACCTTTAACCACTGTAAATAAAAGTGAAAAGTTACTATTCACAAAAAATTATTTTCATCTTATTGAACAAAATATTACTTACTGAGTCTAACTGTGTCTCTTGTATTTTTGAAATTCAACTCACAGAAGCGGTAATATTATGTTTTATGCAAATTTGAAAATATTCTTAGTAGGTGGGTAAACGACGGTAAAAACATCAATAAAATTTTTATATCTCTAAACTTATTTTAAAATGACTCCATTGATTTATTTAGAACATATATAGTTATTATGTATCTATTTCTACATAAAATAAATTTCAATAAAATAAATAATTATTTAAATAAAAAAGTTGGTTTTAATCAATAACTCGGTTTTTTTCACTATTTATCGAAAATTGATGTTTCTTAGAAAAATACCAAAAATTCAGTCTAAGAATAATTTGATATTACAAATTCAAAAATGATTTCAATTTTACCAAATTAAAAACATATATGTTTCATTAATTAATTTAAATTTAATTTCTTTTGTCAAAATAAATTTTGTTTTTTAAGCAACAATATCTATCAAATGATTGACACTTGTTTATGTCCAATTTCGAAGTGAAATTAATTATAATGACCTAAATTGTACTAAATGATAAAAATATAATCTAATTATACTTCAAAACCAATCAAATTAATAATTTAACACTATAAATTATTTAGATTAAATTTTTTTTTAAATTAAAATTTTGTATTTTTTGTCTATTTACCAAAATATGAAAGTTATCAGAAAAATACCAAATATTTATCAATAATAAATTTCTATCTCTTGATTCTAAAGAAGATTTTTATTTTGTCAAATTAAATTTATAAAAGTGTCAAATTTGGATCTAAAAAGTGTTCTCCCTCAAAAGGCGGTAAAATTACATTCTTTGAGAATTACTTCCTTTATCTAAAATATAGAATTTGTTCTTATATTATGTCTAAGAAAAAAATAATATGGATACTAAAATTATATATAGTATATAAAATTCAAATTAAAGTTAATAATATTCATAACCTCTTTTGAACGGCTAGATTGGAAAGTCGTGGTGCGCTTGAACTTGGTGTTCTGTGTAGTGCAAGTTATTGAATTACTGTGATGAAATAACATAATATGAAATCATTGGGTGTTACAATTCTATCATAAGAGGCTAGTCTATGAGGATCGTTCATTCCATAGAATCAATAAATTTTGGTAGATTTAGTTTCTCATGTAATAATAATTTCTAGGATTGTGATGCTGATACTAAATAAGAATCATCTTCCTCAATTAATTTGTACATAATTGGGGGTATATTAAAAATATGAAGAGTTATTTTCCTGTCATGTAAATTTATATTGGATCTAAATAATAAAAGTCTATCATTACTATAATTGCTTAAATAAATACAAAATTGTTTATTAAATGGTTCTCTAAGAAGTTCATCCCTTAAATTCTAAAATAGGATGAGTATTATTCTCAATTTCAAATAATTTCAATATTTTTCATTTACATTGATGCCTCTAATTCCAAGAATTATGGTGGTGTTTAAATAGTTATACTAAACATCAGGATATAAAGGAATTCATTGTGATGGAAACCAAAATTACATACTCAATTCGTGATTGAATAACTAGTGTATCTATCACCTCTTCATTTTCTGGATCCCAATAAATTTTTGTGATAAAAAAAATATCCCAGCTATCTTGGAATATGTTGGTTGTCTATGAAAAACCTCTTTTTAGTGCATAATATTGCAACGTGCCATGGTTTTGTGTAGTTGTTGTAAATATCCAAGTGCTAAGGGTTAATTGGAGAATTCCTTTTCTTCATCATATTATTAGATTTATCATATCATCTACCACATTTTGTGTTCCCTTCATTACCACACATGAATCATTTCCTCATTCCCATTAGTAAAATTATTTGGTTCTTCATTCCACACCTTTGATATGTGGTATGTTTAAATTTCATAGCATTGTTATATATTTCCATTATACCACAAAAATGTCACTCCATTTTATGATTCTTATTCCCATGACATCCTTGTTATTCCTTAACCTTCATTTTTACTTTTATGGAACATCAAACAAATCCCTCACAACTATAAAGTCACAAATTCTCATGGATTTTTCATATACAATGTTTTAGGTCACTAACGAAGTGTCAAACATAAATCTGGGGTAATGAAAGATCTAGAGTCATATCATGTAGGGCCTGTGATGTTCTCCTCATTCACCATGATATGTTTTATGAATTATTTTCTTAATTTAATGGAAATCCATTTCCATTTTATATAGTAGAATGTTGGGAATATATTAATTGAAAAAATTTCTGGAATTCTTTCCACTCAATTTCTGTGATAACTACATTCAGATTCATATTCCAGATCAATGTCCACCCCTGATCAACATCTCCCTTCATATGAAAAATATAAATTAGAAAATTCTCTTTCTCAGAACATTTATGATTGGATAATTTCATCTAAATTGAGTTGAACCATTGTTTCACGATTAAGGGTAAACATTATCCATTGAATGTTAGAGGTCATTATCACATAAGATACTCAATTTCTGCATTATTTTTATTTGGGGGATTTGGGAACTTGTCTTTATCTTCTTTTATATTTATAAATTGAATCATCTAATAGTGAATTGTGAAAAAATATACAATTTATACTCCCATTATGATGGGAATCTAGTAATTTAAGAATTTACATTGTCTATTTCACTGATTATTTACTCAATTCCCCCAATTTACATCCATTTACTATAATAAAAGATAAAATTGTGATGATTAATATAATATTTTAAAAATTCAACGTGGAATCCATACACATTAATGTGATAACATATAAATTACATTTTTTTCTTAACTTATGAATTTTTAACGGTGAATCAATATTACCGATGAACAATTTCCTAACATATGTTCATATGGTGATTTTTTTCTTTCACTTGACAATGTTTCATAATGAGATTCTGAATTCAGTAATGAATATCGCTTGAATGTGCCAAACTTGTTTCACATAAATTCCCATTTTCGTGTACAAGGCATCACTATGTCAGGCCTAACACACCGTTTCCATTAAGTTACACATTGGTAAAAAAAATAAGAACTACATCGTCTTATAATATCAATATAGGTATGTATTTTCTTGATAAATGAACTACTCAATGCTTACCGAAAATTTTGGGTTTTTTCCTTACACATATTCTTGTCCCTAAGGATTTCTTAAGAGTTATCTAATATTAATACCAAGAATAACTAAACATCTCCTCTAATACATATATTAACAACCCATCACTTTTATAATCATAAATAAATGATTTATTTCATATGGATACACTTGATAAAACCAAATTTATTAATAAGCATTTTTTCTATGAGAATTAGTTACATTACATGATAATTTAAAATAAGAAGAACATTATCATTATTGAAAATATCCTCTATATTCTCAACTGTTAAATAACATGGGATAACCTAGGGACAAAAATAATATCACGGTGATATATTAATTCCAGTATGGGAATTAGTAATACATTTTATAAAATAATCATATCAATGGGGAATAAATGTAATCAGAATCATAATTATGACCAACAACAAATGATATATCAAGATAATCATGACATGTTAAATGTTGAAATAAATTAAAACAATACATCATATACAAAGGTCAAGGATAAGATCCATGTAATCATGATAGAAAATTTACCATTATGGAATCAGGTTCACTCTCTTCTCCATCATGAAATCTCATGTGACTAATCATTAACCAATGCATTGGAGCACTGCATAATTTTGGGTGCACCTTTCACGTTCATTTGAATATCATTACAATATGTAAAATATAAATCATACAACATGGATTCATTCTTCATAATATTTTTTCGCATGGATAAGAACTATGTAATAAATACATGTAAATCACAATTAAATGATGTATAAATGTTAAATGTAGTATACCATTTATAGGATATGGGTATGGTATTCAGTATATAAGTTGTTTTCTGGAAAATTGTGATCGAATTTAGAAATCATATCGACATAACATAAAAAAACATAATTGTGTTGATAAGAGTGAAAAGGGTCCCTCTTAATTTGGAAATATCATGGAATTTCCATGGGATATGTAATAAAATATCTCATTACAATGAAATTATGATAAAATACAGAATTTAATGAATATATTTAAATAAAGATGATAAAGGAAAAGTTCCCAAACATGAGTGTGTCACTCAAAATGCTTCTGTGGTGATTCTTGAGAGGTTGGGGCTGAATGAGATCATAATAGAGGGTGTTCGATAGAATATGGATATGGTAAAAGAATATTTAGTTATGATTAATGGGTTATTTGTTGGGTTTATAATGGAAAATACGTGGATTTCATTATTATTTAGGATTTGGACTCTTTATAATAAAATAACCAAAACACAAAATGATCTTATCATTTTCTCCCTGGTTTCTTCTAAATACGAGTGCTTATTTATAATTTATTATTCCATGGGTCAACATTAATAAAATAATCGCCTTTATTATTTGGGGCATATTCATACACATAATGAAATCTTTTTAAAAACATAAAATAAATTATTGGATATGTAGGATTAATAATTGAATTATAAAATTAATAAAATAAAAAAATCATATTCTTTTAATTTTAAAACAAATATTTGGTCATGGATACAATTTATAGTTTTTATTACCAAAATTTTCGTTCATAATGATGTTATATTACTCAATGTATATTTAGATGGCATTTATATTTTCCCCAAAAAATCCATTGCCTCGATAATCATTCACGGTTGGATAATTTGACATTCTGATTACTAAAATAATATTCAGTTAATATAGATAAATTTATGAACATTTTCATTCTACCTATAATGATAGTAATCAACATTTATTGAGGTATTCTTGGTTTTTTGATAATAATAGTTTATTAAACCTTATAAAAATATATATTTACCTCATAAAAATTATATGAATATTTATATTAAATTAACATTATTAAATAATTATAATTTATTAAAAAATAATTTCAATTTTTTGTTAAATTATCTAAATAAATTTATAAATTTCATTTTAATATTTCAGAAAAATACAGTTTTTGTTTCCATAAAATGAAATAAAAATAATATTAATTGTAACCAAAATATGATGAAAATATATCTATTTTTCAATACTAAATATTGTATATGCTAATATCACCAGGTCCTTGATAAATTTCCCTTTAATAAAATATAAAACTCTATAAATGTAAGGAGTGTGATGGTGGGAATATCATTGGGTGTTTTAGCATATATGGTTTGTGATGAGATCTTGAGGAATTTAAACTTGTCCAATCAATTGTTTCTCTCAAGAATAAGTTGTTGGATCTCAGTTTTGGCTTGTTCACGAAAAAATCCAAAAGTTGTTATGTCTCTTAGTATCTACATTATATAGGATTTATAGGGTATGATTCTACTAGTTAAGGACGTAACATCCTTTTTCTATGTCAGTTATATTTTTTAAAACACAATATTCATATTAATCATGTGGCCAATGTTTAACTGTATATTATCAATTGTAATGATATTTAACTCAACTTTAAATTAAATTTGATATAATAAAACAAAATAAGTACAAGTGTTATATATAACCATATCACACAATAATATTGTTAATTAAATAAAATATGGACTAATATTTATAACATTTTGTGCCATTATACACACTCCTCTAGATTCCAATAATTGAATGAAGAAATTATTAGAACTTTTTGAATGCATCCCCCAATATCATACCGATTACTCATCATAGGATACATTCATTTTCAATTTTGTGGTCATCCATTTCCATCACATGACCCATCATTTTTCAAGGGGTTCCTAGATGGGGTTTCAATTGTTTATCAAGATAAAATTAATGGATACGATAACAAATATAAGAATTGGTACAACTAATTTAAATTTTTTTAATAAATTTTATATTCATTGATGAAAAGTCAATTAATTTTCAACAAAATTGATGAAATCATTGATAAAAGTAGTATGAAGTCTTATTAGATCATTGATAAAATAATTATAATGGAGAACCTTTGGGGCCATATAAATTTACATTATGATTTATTTTGGACAGATGTGTTGAGACATTAAATTATGTAAATCCACTCTGACATTATTATGGATGATTAATGGGTGTGATTCCTTTTTTATCTAATATAATATTTTCTTAAAATATATTTTATCCACAAATTCCACAAATCCTTAATTTACCACCATAGATATAAATCTATGATTTTCTACAATTTATAATATGAAACTCATAAAATTTGACATTGAAATTTAATACGATACTATAAAACAATAATATGATTTTCATAATATATTTTTACTTTATAATAGTGGTGTTATATGATTAATCAATGTTATTATTAACCCCACCATTATATTTCACCTATATCAAATGAATCATTATTTTTTTCTGGGTAAGAAATAATTTTTTTTTGCAACCCATCAAAAAATTGAAATGTGGATCTTGAAATTAGGAAGGGATTTAAATTAGAGCACAAATGATGAGTTTGGGGGAAAAGGTAATTTTAAAAAATAACAAATAAATAATTTTCTTGAATATTATATTTTTCCATATATATCCTAATATACAAATTGAAATAATAGATTGAATAATTTTCAGAACAAAACCTCTAATAAATAATTTGTATTCCACAGCTAATAATTGAAAAAAATACTTCAAATAGAATTCGTAATGGATATTTGATATTGAGTATTTTTCTCAACCAAATATTTATTTGATTAATCTAAGAACTGGTTAAAACAAAATTGATATAATATATGTTATTTATCTTCATATAATGAAATCTTTATGTCTATTGAATGTTAAATTATCTCAAACATTTTGGAAACAAATTATATCCAAAAAAGAATTTCTAGTAATATATTCTAATTTTAATTTATTAAATTGTGTTTTATTTATTATTAATGTATAAAAGTCATAAACCAAAATATGAGAACATATTATGGGAAAGAATAATTGAGAATTGTCCTTAGAATTAATCATCCAAAATTATTGAACCATAACATTTAAAGGAGGAAACATTTGAAGAAATAACATTCACCAAAAAATATTTAACAATTTATCGATTTCACAATATTAAAAGAAAGATACATTACTATTATATATCTAAAATTAGTTTAAGAAACCCAAAAGATTACTAAAAAAATTCACACAACTTCATATCTTTGTATTATAGTTCTATTTAATGAAATTTAAATCTTTAATCCTATATCAATCAGGGGTAACAAATAATTTATAAAATAACATAAATTTGATGTCTGGAATGTTGTTAATAAAATATTTTATACAAGTAAAACATTGAAGTTAATCAAATTATATTAATAAATGTTCCATTTCATCAATTAATTTTTTTATAACATATGAAATTATTTTTTCCAAAATATATAAATTTCAATATTTTAATGAAATATAAAAATTGTGAATAAATTATGGATTTTTAAAATATTTTAAATAATTATGAGCTATTTATTTAAAAAAATAATATAAATAGTTGTTAGATATTTTTATAAATTTACGTCAATATAATTTTGTTTTATAGTATTTTTTTCATCGTATATTTTTATATTTTATTTAAATATATTATGTAATATAATTTGAATCATTATTAATGTATGTTTCTTTGATAAATTTTTTCTAATTAAATATTTCAATATTTATAAATATTTTCATTTATCATGTTTTAAATTTTCTTAAATGTAAAAAATAAATAATAAATAATCAACAATATAGGTAATTGATTTTTTTTACACATAATACTATAAAATATAGTAACCGACCCACAAAAAAAGAATATTACAACAACAATAATTTTTATAGGGAGTGAAAAAACATCATCCCTATTAATTGAGAAAACTTTTTTATTTTTATAATATGAATCAATAATTGCATCAACACAGTAATTTTATATTGATGGTTCAGTTAAAATTTTATATTTTTTATTAACAATAAAGTAAATTTTTAGTATTTATGATTGATATGTATTCAATTATTTTTTATGAAGTAAATATGGATATATGAAATTTAATAAATTGTCTTTTGAAAAATATTTAAAATGAATTAAATTTATATTTATTGAATAATGATGTCAAAAAAAATATATTTGACAAATATTATATTAGTGACTCTATTTTTCTATATTAATTTGTAAAAAAAATTACAATTAAACTTGTTAAGAGAAAAGGGATAGGGTATCTTCCATCAATCAATACCTATAATGAATTTAAGATGATATTAGAAATGTAGACATATTTATATCATCCTTTGCCTAATTATTCTAATTATTTATAATATTATAATGTTGGATTTTTTTGGGTGATAACATTTTTACAATAAATAAAAAAAAGAAATAGTGTTATGAATAAATCTAGTTATCACTAAAGATTGATAATTAAACTTTAATTGTTATAAAACCACCCATCACGCCACAAAAATGTATCAGAGATATAATTTATTGTTCTATGATAATTATGATAAATGAGACAATTATTCTTTTATGAGGATGGATTCGATAATATAGGAATTAATAATGTTGTAATGTTCACATATAAGACTAATATGAATATTATTTGGTTTTGACATAAATTATTTGAATGGAATAATAGATTTAATGATATTTTAATTTTTTTTGTGATATATATGAAAATCTCAATTTTTATGTAGATTTTAATTGGTTTTTATGTCATTAAAAGAAAAATATTGGTGAATATAGGTATTCAAATAATTTAATATTTATCTTATTTTTTTCATTTAATTGAATACATATAATGAAAACTAATATCTTACATTCCATGATTAAATATCAGAATATCGAATCATTAATGATGAATAATAAAAATAATGAAGGGAAAGTTGATTTTTATGTAATTATAGAAATTTTATGTTGTGAATATATTTTCAGATGAAAAATTATATATTTAATTTCATAAAAAGAATATAATTAAATTTGAAAAAAGAATTTTTGTATGTGATGTTATTTTTGGATAAAATAATCTTTTCGGAGAGAAAAATAGTTTTGGATAATATACATTCCATTATGTGGGAGTGATCCCACCAATGAAAATAAATTATTTCCTCTATATAAAACATAAATATTGATTATTTTTTCTCAGAACTTGGATACACCATTTTTTAAATAAATACTGTCGTTTATTTATAAGAAGACTCAAAATGAACATCATATCAAGAAAAAATAACTTTATAAAGAGAAAAAATTATGATACAAAATTAATGTCATATCCAAAAACAAAACGCAACAATGAAACAGAAACAAAATTGGGTTTTTTATCATGTTAAATTTTGTAATATATTACTATTTAGTTCCTTTGAGAAATTGGATAACCTTATTTATTATTTAATATAAATGAAATAATATTTATCATTCAACTTTGAATTTAATGATTATAATGAAAGAAGATCTCTGTAGATTTTTATC
Source organism: Viscum album (assembly GCA_963277665.1). NCBI lineage: Eukaryota > Viridiplantae > Streptophyta > Magnoliopsida > Santalales > Viscaceae > Viscum > Viscum album. The sequence continues at coordinate 271,842,061 of OY728152.1, read as the reverse complement.
CTTGATTTTTGAATCAAATTTAAAGATCCTTAGTTTCATCATACAGACATCATAGTTGTTATTAATATAGATGAAATTATATATGTAACATATTATACCCCTACAATAGAATTTATGGATTGTGTTGTGGATAGTAATTATCATGAGGTAATTTATATTTGTGTTATATATACTCAGTATAATAAGACCATAAATTAAATGGTGTATTTTAAACTATAAATGGATTTTTTTTAATGATGAGGTCCGTGATGATTAAAATTCTATCATTTACCCACAATTTCATAAATTAACACATATATTCATAATAATTTGATGAATAATATTTCTAGATAACCTATTAAACATTCCAATTTAGATTTAAAAATGCATGTACATTTTACTATGAATAAAAAAACTAGTTCAAGGAACATAGAATTCCATCAATTATAAGAGAAGGGACTTAGCTTCTATTCACGAGCTCAAATTCATTAATCAATGTTGAAAATTTAGCTCTATGATCACTTTACCAATCTAGATGATAATAATACTCATCTTAAATTATTTCATAATTTTATTCAATGTGTGATTCTCATGATGGTTAATCAAGCTATCATGATGTGGATGAAAACGTTATTTATGATCTCAATAATATAATTAATATTAATGAATGGATTAAAAATAGGATTATAATGTCATATATCCCAATGAAGGTGGTTGTAATAATATATTATTTCACTTTAGTATAAAAAATAAAAACATCACTGACTATTGTTTATTCTCAATGATTAAAGTGTGAATATGGATAAAAGAGAAGGCATGTTTTTTCCATATTGTTTATTTCTACTTAATTATTTTTGATGTCCCATTTGAAACAGCTATCATATGGAAGATATTATTTATATACATGATAGACATGATGATAAATCATTATTTCTATTCCCCATGATTTTGAGATTAAGTATTATTTCTTTTTATTAGACTCTGGTATGTTTCCTTGTATGGATGGATTCACCAAATCTTTTTTCCTATTTTCTAGGATATTATTGATTCTGAGTATTGGAGAATTTTCATGTATTTTTTTAAATTTTGGATAGTTGACGAATATAATTAATGATCGATTTATTTCAATCATTTCCAAAGTTGATAATTCGAATGACATTCACATTTTCCAATCTCTATCTATTTTTGTTTTCATTTATATAATCACTATTAAATTTCATGCTAACATGATAACAAATATTGATAATAGAATTATTTCTTCAAATCTATTTGGTTTCCTGAAATAGATAACTATATAGGATTATGTTTTTATTAATTCTCAATTCATCAACCTTTATAAGAAACTCATGTGGGGATGTAACATTTCTGTTAATCTTTATGTTATGAAACCCATATATACAATAGATTTTGTTTTCAAAAGCATTGTATTATGAAATTTTGGATTTTATGAAATATTAATTAATTGGTTATACACTATCCATTGATCATAAAACATCTCATTTATTGTCAGTGGTTCCTAGAGGGATATTTTACTTATACCAGAGGTTTCAGAATAGGTGATCCTCTTTCATGCACAATTTTCTATAATGTCAAAGACTATATAAGAATATATTTTTCTCAATTTTTATGGAAATAACTATATAAAATATATTAGATATTCTAGACACCATGTTTCTATTAAAAATATTTTATGATGGGGAAATAATTATTTTCAATCTTAATGACGAATGAAATATCAATTAAATCAATGCTACTATATTTTATTATGAGAAAGTATAGGGGTAAGAGATGAGTTAAGATATATATTTTTTATAAATTGGAACAAATATCACCTATATAAGGGAAAATTACAACATTACCGAGATGGGTATAATAGAGGGTATGTTTTCTTTCTTATATCATGTTATCCTTTTGTTATTTGGAAAACCACATATGAGAAATGTTTCCCATATTGTAATCCAAGTTTTATTTACATAAAATTCCTAGAATTGTATTCCACTCTAAAAGGATTGGAGGGTTAGTATTGTCAAATATGTGACCATTTCAAAATTTTATTACCCATTCATGGATTACAAATGGATATTTGATCTTATCAATAGATATCATAACATTATCAAATAAATTATCTATAGTGCAAGATTTATTCTTAGAAAAAATGAAATTGTTTCATTGAATCAATGCTGAATAACAATTAATATAGGGGGGTTAGAATTAAAAATAACAAAATATTTATTTATAGTTTTAAGGATAATTTTATTTTGAGACTTATTAATCATAATTCACATTCACATACTTTCCTGAGACCTATAATTTTTAATAGGCTCAATTATAAGAATGTTAGTTATTTGGAATTCTCCATTTAGCTAAAAATAAATAATAATTTCTCCCTTATCTCCATAAATTCTCATTGGTCATAAAACATCAATTCATCCAAGAATTTTTGGTAAGATAATAGGGAATGTACACCTCTTTTCAAAAATACCAACTCACAAGATACTTTTTATACAAATATTTATATTGAAGAGGAATTTGAAAATTCCTAGGATGTTTATCAATTAGTGATTAAGGTGATAGTTCAAAATTATGTTTTCATGAATAGTGAGGAAACACTCATTTAGAAACCTTCTTACATTGGGATAAATTCTTCAATGGATATTTACACGAGGGGGTATTAATGGGATTTTTAGAAATTGGGATAAGGATTTGAATATAAGTATCATTCTTCCTTCGATATTTTATTTTATCTACAGAATCATTTATTGAAAACAACCTAAAAATAATTTTTTCAGGTTTTTTGTATTATTATTTATTTCATGTGTTCCCTATGTCAAAAACATAGGGAAAAATTGATATTATGTTGTTTTTTTTGCATCTACATATTCACTATGAAACATAAAAGAGTATTATATTGAAATAAAAATTCCCAATATAGTTAGTATATGGGTTCATATACATTCCAATATATATTTTCCTCTCTCACAATAGATTCACAACCTCTTTCATATTTCCAGAATGGAGGAAAATCATTCTGTATTGAATAGTCTGAATAATATGTTTATTTGGGGATGCTTTCAATATTCATTTAACTTTTTTCAAATTTTATCATTTATGAAACATCTGAATGATGATAAAAATGAATATAATGACAAATCATTTCAATAGTTTTTGTTTCTTATGAATTTTTTACATTATACGTAATTTCTATCCCCCCTTGAAAGTCATTTGAATCCATGTGGATTCCTAAATTTTGTGGTTAGTTCAAATGAAACATAGATAATAAGTTAATAGGAAACCAATTTCTTTCTCGTTATGGTCGAATTTTTCTGAAGATTTAGAGTGAGGCTATAGGATGATATTATTGACCTTGTGGTATCACTTACTTCATTTATTCTGAAATTATTGGTATTATAAATGTTGTGACATTTGAAAAGTAGTGACGTTTTGGAAGCATATGTCTTCAGTGTGAGTCCACCACAGCTATTCAGGCTATCATGAATTTCATTATTAATTAAAAATGGAAATTGACTACATGGTGGAGATGATCTATAGATTTGAATTCATATATGAATTACTACATCACAAACATATATATTGGGGAATACATTTTGGCTAATGAGATTTCTAATAAAGTGATATTACATTTGATTTGAGTTGGTGAAATATCCTTCATGATGAGATTTTACATTTTTTGAATAATAATTATTATAAAAAATCATAATTTAGTCTTTTGTATGAATTTATTATTGAGAAAAAATTAATTTTCCTTTAAGTAATGTTATCATTTCTTCCATAAATCAACAATTATTTAATATAATGTTAACAGTATTTGGGATATACACTATTTCCATATAAAAAATTAAAATACACAAAATGTATTGGAAGTAGAAGTTATTGAGGAAAAACTGATCTAATTAATAATTAATTTATCATAATTATACTGTTAGCATTGATTTTCACATCATTATGAGGATTGTATATTTATAAAAAAAATTTGAAACATCCAATAAGTCTATATTCAATACATATATTGAATATTATGTTAATATTATTTCATACATACTCGCTACATCTCTTGATTTCAATAAAAATATTTGTGGTACCATATAAAACATAATTCCATTGATCAAATACATCCTAATATTTATTTGATCCTCCTACCCTTCTCAATATCACAAAACAACTGATATCTTATTTTTAAAATATTCAACAATTTAAGACAATGCCAATCGTTATATAGATGATCCCTCTATTTATCCTTTTAAGAACATTAGAAAAAGAGTTTTAGGCATCATGACTCAATAATATCTTAGATGAATATCATTAAAATTATGTCTATTTATCTAATGATTTTAATAGTTCAATCCACCATTTTCCACATAAGTAATTATCTATAAAAAAAATTTCAGATTAAATTTCCTATGGGGGATCAACAACATTTATATATTATAAAAAATGTAATTTATTTGCATTGTAATTGGATTTAATGTTACTCTAAACATCATAGTTATAACGTTATATATCATATATGTTTCTTGATTACGTGAGATTTTTTTATAAATGTGAATCATATTTTTATTGAGAAATTAAATCATAACATGATATATTTCACAATGATTTTCATAGAATGAAATCATGTTCCCATACTTCCTTTTAATTTTCTTCTATAATCCCCTCAATTATTTAATATCGTTCAAAGAAAACAATCATTTCATTTATTAAACAAAAATCAATTGAAAAAACTCACATCATAAGAAATTAAAATCATTGCAAAAAATCCATAGAAAAAATTTTAAATAGATTATCCATAAAACAATCATCATTCCCTTAAAATCCATATTATTTTCAGTTTCTACTCATTTTATTGAATTGAGCAAAAACCCAATGGGGTGAAAACATTACATGATCTATAAATATTAACCCTTTAAAATATTTAAAAATAAATAACTAATTACTAAGTATGTTTTTTTATTCTTAAGTATATAAATTTATTTATCCCTACAATATTCTTTTAAAATAAAATTTCACACAATTTGAAAATTATCATCTGAACATTTTTATTATATAAAATCATATTCAACTGTAATAATTTTAGTATATTATATTACATATACAATGTAAATATGATGAAATCATCATCACCAAACACCCAAATGTAAAAAAACATTAACAGAATGTAAGTGTACTAAAATATTATATTTTTAAATAGAGTCAGATTTATTAATTTATTTTATAGGATTATATTTTATTTCTAAAAGACCATTTTATTCGTCACATAAAAGTTTTATTTTTTATTTATTTCAATACAACAAGAGTTTCCTTATAATTATAAAATTAATCCAAATATTAAAAGTCATTATTCATATATAATTTATATATTTGAAGACCATTCATCTAAACAATTTTGAACATTTTCATGATAGTTTAATGCTTGAAAAAGTATAATAATTTTTTTCTAAAATCAACTAATTAATTTACATAAAATAGATTCACTACCATCATTATTCCATTTCATACATTATGATTTTACCTTAATGCAGTTATCCCATTTATTTAGATTTTATTAGATCCCCATTATTAGAATAACAAGATCCCTTTTTTCATTAACATTTATGTTATTGATCTCTTTATTCATTTTCAACACATATAATTTTTATTCACATATATATTTTCACTCTATTAATTTTTTTTATTTACTATCAAATATAACTAAAATATTGAAGTCATGAATCAATCATATTCACCAGTATTTAAACCTCAGTTGACCTCATATCCTAAACCTAAGGATATACAGTACCATTTAAAATAAATTGAATGTTTAAATGTTAATATATAATTTTAGACTTTTTTATGTATAAATTACTTTTCAATATTGAAAATTATTACTCTCTAAATTTACCAGTATTTATGAAAAACTCATTTATTTTTCTAGGTCAAACTATTCTTAATCATTAATTCAAACTACATCTATAACCATGTGATGATCCATATATATCATTAACTTATTAAAAATAAAATTTTCAATTATAATTTACATATATTGTTCAATATCTCAAAGATATAAATATTTATTTAATGTTAATAAGTATAAAGAAATATTTATCAGTATTAGCATCCAACATATCCTTTGAACATACCATATCATGAAAATTGTATAGGATTAATTAAATTTAAGGTTTGAAATTTGAATCTTTTAATGACACACTTTTCCAAAATAACTCTTCATGATTTGGTCAATTATACATCTAACGATTTTATAAGACATAAAATATATTTCTAATATAAAAAATCATTTTGAAAAATTAAATATCATATCATGCATTGAGTTATAAAATTATATATACATTTATCTATTTTACAACAATATTTTAATATGATCTAATATATTTTCTCCTTAAATGACTAATACCCATTAATCATAATAAATTATTAAATTTTATTCACCTATACTCACAACTTGTATCAAAACAAAAGCATTTTATTTTCAATTAGTCTAATTTTCATCCATGAATATTTTTATTGTTCCATTACTTATTAAATAACAGTCTTTTATTAATAAATTATGTAGTAATATTTCATAAAGAATGATAGATAAAGGAGAAATATTGTAATCAGTGAATATTTTAATATACCAGAGTGAATACCCATACATCATAAATAAAATCCTCCACCATTAATGACTTGGGTTTTATACTTGAGTTGCAAAAATAGTATTTCGAAATTTTAAAGGATAGCTCCCCCATATATTTCTTAAACAATATGCATGAGTTTTGGTATTCATTTAGTAACCAATCCTTTCTTAGTCATGTTATTAATATGGTCTAACAATAAAATAGATTCATCAATAAATGAACCGATAATTACAATCCTATCATCCATCACCATCAGATGCCTTTCACGATATTCACATATTTTGACACTACTATATAACCAATTTTTATCTCTTATACACCATCAACAAATGTTTTGAAAAACACTCTATCATCCATCCATCATAGTAAAATACGATTTGATGATCTTAGTATCTTTCTTACCAATATTAAGTTAAAAAACATATTGTTTTTTATCAGATATATAATTTTACGATTAATTTGAGATAGAATTATCTTCTAAATGGAAAAACATATATGCCCCGTCATATATAAAATTTTCAATTTTTTAAAATATATATATATACATAGGTAAATTATTTTCCATGGTTGATGATATTAAATTTTTAGGGTATAATGATAATGAAGAGTATTACTTATAATTGTTTTGGTAGTATTTATTTATATCACAATCTAAAATTTATATTTTTTTCATTAAAATATGTCATTGGATAACCATTATTTCAATAAAACATGTATTAAGCACCTAAAAATATTGAATGTCACATGATCCGTTCTCTCAAATAGATTCTATATTTTTGACTTCTCTATTAAGTCATTCATCAACAAGCATTTTCAAAAAATTTATTCAAGTATAATTTTTATCATTATTATATCTATTTTTTAGTTGAAAAAATAGAGAAAAAAATTTACACATAATGAAAGATAAAAACAATCATCTAAACTATGATACTAAATATCATGGAGTCAATGAAAATATGTAACGTTGAACCTATTTAGCTGACACTAATGATTTATAGAACTAAAATAATATGTATTTAGTTTGATGACAATCATTACATTAAAATTTAAAGGATTTTTCATCTTGTATTCATCAATTTGATTACATCAATCACCAATTTATGGGGTTAGATTATCATTTCAAACATGATATACTAGTATTGTGTGTATGAAAAGAATGATGGAAAAAAGTTATATTTAGATATAACAAATAAATAATCATAGAAAAATGGATAGAATTTTTATGTCAATTGTCCTTTTATAGAATCCATAAATTAAATACTCCTATTATCATTCAATTCACCACATATTTGAATCAATTTAGAACAGTTATTATGGTTTCAATATTTCGGTATCCCCTAAACCATTTATGCATATATCATTTATAAAATTCTAGATTCTCCCATATTGTTAATGAAATGAAATATTTTTAATTGATAAGAGATTACATAGATGATGTATTTAGTAAAATGTAAAATTCAACATACTCATAGAATTTCATAATATCATTCCAACATATCATAATAATTAAAATATGATGATATCATTCAATATAATTTTGATCAAATAAAGTTTTATGATATCTCATATCATGAAATATGATATAGGAAAACAAAGACATATGATATTACTTTGTTTTAAATGTAATAAAATGTGATATTTGTATATTATACTCAATTGTATATTAAAAAATACACCCCATGTATATATGTTTTATATAAAATTTCCATCAAACTATAAATTAGTCTATATGAAAATAAATATTGTGGAATTCGACTTTATGTTTTATAATATTGAATAAAATTTTAAAACATAATAAAAAAATTATTTTAATGACTTTTAAAGAATATGTAAATCCACTATCAACATCTAATTATGTGACATCAAAAGCAATTCCATTTCAATATCGGCCAAAAAAATTATTTTTAGAAAACTCTAAAACACTTTTAAAAAATATATCAATTATGGAAAAACAAATTAAAAATTCAACCATTTAGAAATAATAACACCACAATAATCTATAACATTAAAAAATATATGAATTATAAAATTCATAAATTAATACCAAATCCATCCTACAGAAAAAACTATTTTCAAACTCTATAAAAGGATCTATCCTGATGTTTATTAGATACGTGTATATAAATATTTGTATGTGATTCAATATATATAAATATATTTTCTAATGATACATTTCTCTAAATAATAATTTTATAATTATAAATATAGTAACCGATAAATTAATATTTACTCATAGACTATAGATTCTCTAATAATAGACTCACAATACTGATGAACACATCACATTTTATCCACCAATATTGATGGAAAAAACACATTGATCTTATCTAATAGATATTCTTAACATATAAATTATATAATAATATACGTGCAATATTTTATATTGACTCTATTAAACAAACAAATACTATACCAAACATTTCTGTCATTGAAACACTCAAAATAATTTATTTATAATAACTGTAAACTACTAAAAATAAGGTGTGTTGAGTTTTAAAATACATATGGTTGTGGATATAAAATATAATAAATAAACAAAATCAAATAGTTGAGTGATGGAGATATTATGAATTAGTTAGGGAACCATGATATACAATAGTTTTAAGAGGGAAATAATATCTCATATGGTTGTATGTAGGGATATTTCTTAAAACTTAACTGATAAAAGTAACCCTATATTTGTATCAATTTTATGAATAAAATTATAATATTTCTAAATAAAGGATCATGATAATGATATATATAATGTGTTGAAGAAATTATATATGTTCTGTATCTTAAATTTTGATATTTTAACAAATCACTCATGAAATGGATTGTTCTTAGAAGATGAAAATGATAGTATACTTATTAAAATCTAATTAAATTTATTTATGTTACAATTGAAATTTAATCCCATACTATTCACCCATCAGTTCATATACTCAGTTAAAAATGATGACCATGAAGAATTGAAAATGAAAACACTATAAGATGGGACACACTATTGAACACATTGAAAAATAAAAATTAATATTTTAATGTTTATGAAATAAGAACTGATTTTATGGTACGAAAACAAATCAAACTCTAAATAAATTTTGAAATACTTTGGTATATAGAATATCATATATGGAATCCAATAATGTATTTGATAGAAATAAATACTATTAGGAATTAAAAATAAAATCCATGATATGAAATTTCAATTTAATACATAGTAGTATCCTATCCAATTTTTTTACTCATGTTCAATGAATTAATAAAAAAATTAAAATATATTATATGAAAGAATTATACATTTAATGAAGATAATGAATAGAAAAATCATCCCAATCAAGAAGGATATCCCCTTTACATTCAATTTCTCAAATCCCATACCTAATGTCTGACACATTCATCTATTCCCACCTCGTATATAACAACATATACTAAGTGATTTGAAACTAATCTCTTTCAATAAATAACCAAACAAATGGGTGTATTAGTTATTTTATTTCGATCATCCTCATTAATATGACTTTTAAATTTATACTTTTTATCATTAAAACTATTCTTTAATTACATATAAATTTATCATTACCCCATTTAGTATGTAAAAAATATCCAGAAAAATTATTTATATTTCTTACATATTCAATTTCAATTAATCCCATCAATTTTTTCGTAATAATTATATTTATAATACCGTATTTCCAATTCTCAGAGACTCGTGTCACTAGTGTAGACTTCCACCTTCGCATGGAATAAAATCATTATTAGAGTAGAACCATTTCTATTAAATATATATTATATAAAATTACCAATAAATTTATAAGGATTTATTTAGTAAAAAATTATTTATTGGTTCGATCTATTAATTTATATCGATTAATTTTCTGGTATAGTGATTATACTTTATGATATTCTCATCCCCACATAATTCAATAAAGGGACCATGTTATGGAATTCATTTCTTGACAATAAAAGAACTAATACTTTTTTCTTATAGTGTTTAATATAATTTAATTTTGACATCATTATTATAACAAGACTCAACTCATGGTTATATATTATGTGATGTATAAAATTGATCTCTTATAAACAATTTTATTTATATTTAGTAGCATAGTGATTTTAAAAACATTGTTCCTCATTGGTTATTCCTTAATTTATCTAATATCAAAAAATCTAATCCACACAAGTGTTAAAAAATGTGGACCATGTTCAGAATAAATACTAAAAAAACGACTTTTCGGGAATTTTATATTGGACACAAAAATGTTTTCTTCATTAAATCCAATAATTTAATCCTACCAAAAAATCCTTTTCCACCTCTACAATTCATTAAAAATCATATCCCCAACCGTGCATTGTTATTGTACTACCTGGTTCTATATTCTATAATGTTATGGAATTTAGATTCTCCTATTACAAGACACTATAATTATTAGTTCTCATTATATGTTAGTGATTTATTTCATACATTAGTGATATTAGGTACTCAATCATATTATATATGGTTCTTGGTAATAACATAGATAAAATAAAACCACCTAGCTTTTTGAGAGATCATATTAATCATTATATGATCTTGACCAATAATTGGATATTGATAAAAATTTATTCTATGAACAATTTGATATATGAAGTCCACATTGAGGTGGTATTCAACAACACTTCATAGGGGTTCATTTAGATTATCTCAATAGAAACACATTCACAATGATTATAAGAATCCATTAATACTTTTCATCATTTCCATTCACATACGATGATTACTAAAAGGTATTATGATGATTTTTAAAACCATAAATAAAGTCACAAAGATTCTTCTGCATGCCTTATGATGATATCAAATTGAATACTTATGGTCATTTCCTAAAACAAGAAAACTTTTAAGAAGAAAAATTAATAAAATCAAGGAATTTGAATGAAATAATATACCTAATATAGAATGGGTCTTATCATAACAATAATAATGTCATACAAATATTAAAATACGATGAACAAAAAAGGCATTCAATCCATGAATTTAGATTAAATAAATTACACATTTAAATGTTTCAATGTTATAAAAAATTTATATAAATTTTACAACAAAAAATATGATTAGGATTAATGTTTGGAACATTGATGATTTAGAATTCCACAATAGATAGACTTAAAAACATTGATATAAAATAAAAGCATCCTTTCACCTAAGGTATATATATTTTTTTTAAAATATATAGAAATTTAAAAACATTACAATTATCAAATATCATCTAGAAATAATTTGTTTCAATATATTAATATAATAATCGTTAAACAATATATTAACCAATACTAAAATGTTTTTCATTATTAAGTATAATTTAGAATAAAATATTAATGAATTTTTTGAATTAAATGTATAAAACATATATCCAAATTAAGTCTCATCACATTTCCTTATAATTAACATATTTTATTAACTAAATCAATTAATTACAAAAATTAAACGGATTTCCATACATCAAAACAATTAAAACATGAATAAATATGAAAAATAAATGGATTCCAAATATATTTCCAATAAATAATTTCTCGAGTAATAAATAATAATTTTTGTACAAAAAAATAACCGAATTGGCCTATTTGTTGGTTTTAGTTTAACAAAAATGTTTTAGATTGACAATTTTAGTAATATTTGAATTGAGAACACTTTAAATTTTTTTAACATAAAAACATTTGTTAATGCAAAAAAATTGTCTGATAACAATGAAATTATAGAAGTGTAGACTTCATGAATGGATTGTCTTAGTAACTAAAATTATTGAATAATTTAGACATCCCAACATTTTTTCTTGAATAATAAAATTATAATATGGATTAGGATTTCATTTCAATCCAATTTAAATTTATATATTATGAGTTATAAAGAAGGTAAAAATTTATAAAACTAATAATTTTATTAAATAATTTCCTTAATGATTGGTAAAAATAAGATATTATAAAATAATTAAGTGTTAATGATTTAAAAAATTAATTAATTACATATATTTATTAAAATAAACCCATAAAGTGGAAAAATAGTGCTCAAAATTCAAAAAAGTATTAAATCATCATCTTAGTAAATTGAATAATGGTAATATTGAATCCTGAAACATTTAATGTAATTTTTATGTGAAAAAAATTTATGTACTATTTATAAAGTATAAATACCCCCCCCCCCATAATTAAAACCCACCATTTCCCCAAATATTTATTGAAAGGGGATAATATAATAACAATAGATTCATTTCAAATATATTTTTCAATTCAGTAAAGAAAAAAATGTAAATGGGTGAGAGGAAATTTAAAAAAATGTTTCAACATATTTCATTTATTTATTTCGAATAATATTTGAAAATATATGTGTATTTCCAAAATATAAAACAAATATAAATTTAATAATTCATTTAAATTTTTAATCTTTATTAGGATTAAAAATGAAGTATTAAATCATATTTTCAAATAAATATAATCAATTTGGATTTAAACAAAAAAAAATACAAATATAAATTTAAATCATATTCAATAATGTTAAATTCCAAATAAAATTCCTCTCACCTATACATAAAACAAAAATTTACTAGAAATAAAAATATAATGTTATTATAATCGTATATATAGTTATTCATCAATTAAAACAACTCTTAAAATTAAAAGTAGATATATATTACATTAAAACTCACAACTCAGTCATCATTTTCATTGTTATTTTGATGTACATACCATTTGATAACTCTATTTAAATACTATAATTCTATTTTGACTCATAAATAATTTATATGTATTGGTAAAATAACAAATCATTAAATCAAATCACATAATATCATAAAATATGTCACCATATAAAATTGATAACAAGTGAAAATAAATGTTCAATGATGTGGTAAAAAGGATCATCTATAAATAATATAAGCATGTGAGACAAGATAAAATAAATATTAATGGGGAATTCTCATAAAATCCATTAATACACACACTTGGATAATGTTCTAAATAAAAAATATCTTCAAATGTGACACAATGTTTTCATCTAATTCATATAACATCAAAAATATATAATATAACTCACATATCAATGGACTATTTAGTATTATATTTCAATAGAATTTGGTAAACACATTAATATATTAGAAGCATAATAATTTGGCTTTAAAATATCATTATCATCACCAAAAATATCTTCACAACTATCTCCCATCCTAAATATATCATAACTAAATGATTTCGTTGTATCATATGGAAAAGAAAACAAGAATAAAGTGTAAGATCAGATAATCAATATATGTAAACCGAATAAATAAATATCTATGATCAAATGAATTAAAACTATAATAATAATTGTACATGATCATGAACAAAACATAATATTTCTATACACAACATATCTAATATTAGAAAATGAAGTTGTGGAATAAAGCATTATCCTTCTAGAGAACCTGGGTCTCAAGGGTGATAAATCATCATAAATCAATCAACAATAATTATATCCTTCCATAAAATTGTGGAGTACTCACAAATATAATAAAACATAGATTATTTAATTGTTAAATTGAAAAATATTCTATATAGATGATTATGACACAACTATTTCCCATAATGGATCAGGACACAATAATTTCCCATAGTAGATCAAGCCCATTGACATGATTCCTGATATTATATAATTATTCATTGATCATTTCCCAAAGAATTTTTGGGATATATATTACCCACAACTATCATATTAAAAATCATATATATTTTTTCTTAATGAATTTAAATCATTCATCATAATAGAACCCAAGAAAATTTATTGTTTTCATTGACATTCCATTATTACATAAAACATTTAAAAGTAACGAAATTCATAAAAATCATATCATCACAAACATATTAAATATAGATAAATAATAATGATGTAATCCTTTGATAATATCCCAATTTAATCATATGTAGCACCAAATAATGTTATCATAGAAATAAATTGATCTTTAAAGATCAATCGAATTAATTATTGAGGAAATTTTCCATTAGATTTTGAAAAACAAATTCTAGAAAGCCGCTCAATTAATATGAAAAAAAATTACTCTAAATAGAACAATGGAGGATTCTTATAGACCCCACAATGAATTACGTTCTCATGATGAAGGGAATATGCACAAAATTGATATATGTTAAAAAATCATTCCTATGTTTTTTTGGAAAATTTGCTCTATACCTTGTTAATAAAATGATAAAAATATATTTTTCATATTATTTATTAACCAACAAAACATATTAAAATGACATTGAAAATTTCAATAGATTATAAAACAGGTTTTATTTCTTTTTAGAAAGTATCAAAATCCAATAAAAATATTCTCCTGTGGAGACATAAATATAATCAACCACAAATATTTATGAAATTGTAAAATGAACTTTTAATACATTGTAATAAATCAAATAATATGCTCCATGAATAATTAAATTTGAAAAAAATTAAAATATAATATTTCTAAATAAATTAATGATACAAAATTTTAAAGGGGTGTTATAAACACCTTAAAAAATAATATATGTTGAAAACATCGAATTATTCTGCAATATAAAAAAATTGAATCCAATTCCCATACAAATAACAAATAAAAGAGGGGAAAATTAATCATTTGGATAAAATATGTGTATTAGCTATAAATAACCATATATGATTTTCAAATAAAATATAATATAATAAAAATTAATTTTTGGAATAATTTTATCTTGACAATGATTACAATTTAGTAGTTTAAGATAACGAAAATAAATGGAGTTATGAATTCCCATACCATATGTTCAAATAAATAGGTATGTTATTTTATATCATGGAAAATAAACATAGGATAATTATTTACATTCTTTACAAATTTCATTATGACTATTATTACATCTTCGTGACAAATACCAAGTAGTAAAAGTATATAATTATTTATGTTCATGTCCTATTTTTTTAATGATATTTGGTTCATAACTCCAACATGACATCGGTATGTTAACTATATTCAAAAAATAAAAATTAAATCATATAAATAACAATATTAATTCTATAATTATAAATTCAATAAATTAATTATACTTTTTAATTAATCCATTAAATATGGTAATGAAAAATGAACAATGTTAGAATCGTGGAGATGGTACATCAAATGTAGGGATCAGTAAAGCCTAGAGTATTCAAACATAATTTTTGAAGAAGGAAAATAACTATTTTATATTTTAAAAAATGATCATAAAGTTATATATATACTAAAATATATTTATATATACTTAAATATTTCATCCATATGATATGGTGATGAAAAAAATCGGAATTATTATTGGAGGTGGTTGTCCACACCTACACATGATCGTTGTTATAACTTTTTTGTACATGAAATGGACATAAGTAAAAAAATGATTTATAATCATTTAATAATGATAAAAATGTTGTTATAATAATATACAATACTCAATTAGATCGTTATTACTGTTACATAAAGAAGGTGGTGTAAAAGGAATTACATTGGTTAGTGATGTTGTAGTACACTTTGCACATGGGAAATGAAATTTTTTCCATTTTGATCAAATATGTTAAGGATATGGATAGCATATCTAGAATAACAAAATATCAGTATTTGATGATTTAAGAGTTATTATTTTATGAATTTTTAATAATAAATAATTTTTTGCCAATGAAAAAAACAAAACTACGGTATCTAGAAAAATAATACATCTCCTTATTGGATATGATCATCCACTTGACACCCTAAGACAATGAATGTTGGAGTTATGATTATAAAAAGACAGCTATAATGAGTGGAGTAATTCATGGAAGGGATTATGGAATTTAGGGGGTGAACTAAAATGGTTTTTATGTGTGAATAAAAATTGAATATGAGCAACCCTTTTATAAGAGATGGGATGTACACTATTAGAATGTTTAAAAGTATTAAATTAATATTAATGAATTTTAAATTAAAAATGGATAAAGTGTGATTTATATAAAATATAATATTATTAAGAGTTGAAATAATCTAAGAAAATAATAATTATATCTCTTTTTTTTATATTTCGACCTATGTATTTTTGATTTAACCGTTATTTAACCTCTTTAACTCTTGTGAGAACAACATTGAACTTTACTCATTGTGGATTAATGTAGTAACTATAAATTTACAATATACCCTTTAATGGATCATATATGGAATTCTAAATATGAACTTATTATTTTCAATCAATATATTATTTTTATTGTGTATATATCATTTAAGATGATTTTATTTGTTATATAATATTCATAATGTCAATTATAAAGACAATTCATTAATTTTAATTTATAAATATTAGTTTAACTATTTTAATTATAATTTTTTTTTAAAAAAATCCTTAACATACAAGGGTAAAATTTAAATTTTTTTGTTAATTTTTCATTCAAATTATTTTTTTTTTTGAAATTTTTTAATTACATTTATTATATACTTCAATAAATAAAATAGTTAGTTCATTACCATTGTCTAAGTATATGTGGTAATTATAAATTTATTAGTAAACAAAAAAAATAACTATGACTAATATCAATCAATTATAATTATGATGAAAACTTATAGTTGAATATATCCTCAGGATAAACCCTTAATAAAATGTTATAGTTGTTAATAATATGAGTGTGATATTATTCTCTTTTAATTAAATAATGTATGTAAAATTATATAATTACTAAAAAGGGGGAAAATGAATTATATTAAAAATAATAATTATTTTTTATTAAAATTACACATCTACTAAAATTGTGTTTTTCAAAATGTTAAATTTAAATTCAGTATCATATTCTTTTTACCTTAAAAACTCAATTTTCACTTTATCCAGGAACAAATTTACAAAGGTTTCAATATATATTCTAAAAATATGAAATTGCCCAATTTAAAATTTTTAACCATATAATTAAAAATATGTAATAAATTTTTTGAACATTAAAAAAACATATCTCAGGGAATTTAATTTCAAATCAAAATGAAATCCATCAAGGAAATAAGTTTTTTATAAAACACTCCCTTTTTAGATAGAAATTTTTTACAATATATTCATGAATAAAATCCATTAAAAACGCCATATTTGAAGTATTAAAAATTTAAATTCTACTAATTGTTGTTTCAAATGAATAAAAAACATAATTTGAGCATATTAAAAATTATTATGTATATATTATAATAAATATCAGTATTTATTACAATTCTTGAAAACCGATATCTTTTTATAAAAACATCATATCATAAATATTGGAAAAATTTTATATAATGAATTAAATATTTTATTTAATTATATAAAATATATATTCTTAATTATCCATTAAATAATAATATAATTAGAAAAATATATAAATTAAATGATTTTATTTATATAAGTAATTTTACTTAAGCATAAAAAGGAATTCAAAAAGTTCTTACTTATTTAAGAAGAACTAGGAAATAAATTATAAATTAATATGATATTTATATATTAAATAATTAAGTTAATTATATTGAACCCTTATTATTAAACAGAATGTTTAAAAATAGGCCATATTAATATAAAATCATTCATTTAAGCTGGTTGTTACATATAGTCTATACTATAGAACATGGTACTTCATTCTAAAATCATATGATGTTAACAATTTTCTAATTTAGAAAAACTAAATCATGTAATTAATAAACGAAATAATAGTCATTATAAATGAAAAAGTATATATTTGTGAAGGAAACAAAATCAGGGGTTTTTACCTATTAAACATGAAATTTCATATCTATACATAGATATTTACCATTAAATCATACAACAATGAGATTAAAATAATATTATATAATTGGGTGAGACCATATTCTTGAATTGGAATAAAGGATATTAATCACCATGTGTTCTTAATCTCCAACTGTATGAACAATATTCCCCAAATCACTAAAAAGAATAGGTATTAGTTTACTCTCAACCATTAATTATTCCATAAAAATATCACCAATGGTGTTAAAAAGGGGAAAACCCAAGCTATAAAGATATATTAAATTTTATAAAATCTTTAATAGCTACCCAAATATATATTTGTTTTGAGAAACTCAAAAAATGTATTAATTTTTTTTTAAATTTCTCACCATTTTTATGAAATGAACAAAAAAATATTGAATCTCATGAAATACATTAGGATTCAATAAAATAAAAATAGTTTTATAAAAATGATTAATTTTTTAGGCAATTTAATTTGAATTATTTAAGTTAATTTTTCATTTAAAATCCTAAAATATTCTTGAATAACATCAATCATAATTTGTGGGAATCTATGTGGATATACGACATATTCATAATTGACAATATCATTTTTTTATTATTTTTATTTAACTATTTATTTACATAAATATCAAACAATTAAAAAAATTATTAGGTGAGTAAAAATTATAAATTTGAAAATATAACTATAGATTTTTATTTATTACTATAAATCCACATTGGGATCGATGGAATGTGTAATCTCCCAAAAAATGATTGTGAGTGTTTTTCAATAGAATAAAAAATAATATGTGAATAAAATTTTGTTATTTATAACCATTCAGAGTTGATACTAATTATATGAATTTGTAATCAATTAGCTCTACCTATCCACTAATGTTATTAGATATATATAGAATCCAAAATAATTACTCTAAATATTAATTCAGTAATACATGAATTAATTAATCAAAAGGATAATAAAAAAACCTCATTATCTCACCTCTAAAGAATTCATCAGATCATCAATTAGATTACAAATCCTGAAAAGTAATACTTCTATGGAACATGAAACATATTTTTGTAGAACAAATCATATTGGTTCAATTTTTTATTTGAAACATTAATAACTAAAGTAATAATAACTTATAATTTTTTAATTTGAATGATAGAATCCTTAGAGCCAATCATTATATATAGATTATAGATAATATTGGGAAATATTTGATTCTCCACCATGATGTATAATGAATTTACACTTCCAATGGGTCTTACTAACTAACCAATCATCCAACTTGAGAAAAATGGAAATTGATTTGAGATCCCTTGTAAAAAATCTCTTCATTTTTAAATAATTCCTTAGGTTGGTTATCGAAAATTGTTACGTATTTATTTTATCCCCCACATTAGCACATTATAAATTATAAGAATGTAATTTAAAGGATTTTATTGTTAGTTAGAAACTTATTAAACTATATAATAGTAAATTTAATTTATATTTTTATTGTGGTAAATCATTCACAACCCTGTTTATTTTTCAAACACATTATATGAAATTCATATATCAGGGTAATTTGAAAAGGGATTCTGAAATATATTCTGAAAACTGTATTTTTAAAAATTTCTAGGAATTTTGTGTAGCCAAGATAATCATTTTGTTGATTTAATCATGGGTTACATGGATTTATTTGGAAAAAATTACAGAAAACATGTTTATTATTACAATTACCCCCAAACACAATCTTCTACATTAATCATTTTTCAATTTCTACATCATTTACGTGTGTCCCATTTGTTTTTCAAAAAAAATTGTGTATAAATTCATTAATTAATACCCAAGTTTTGATTTTTTTTAAATTTATATTTTTCTATATGTTCATTTAGAGGCTCTTGAACCCTTAACACAAATTCCCTTGGTTGAACCCTATAATTTTATTCATTTTAAGGACATGCATTGTGGTATAAAAACACTATATTTTCTATTTTATTTAATTCAATTGTGCTGTGGTATTTTCCCTTATCTCTACCATATAAAATTCTGGTTGACTATCTCATTTTTAAATATATATTATATTTCCAATAATGTTTATCATTATCTAGATGATTTAGTTATTTTTTAAATTCAATCATTCTTATAAACTACAAGAACATACTCCATACACCATATTTTTAATTAATAATCATATATATATATATATATATATTGTTTCAAATTATTATTTCGGATTTTGTTGAACCCTATTAGAAGTATATCTCATTATTCCTTACACTGTCACAGTTATACTTTTTAGAGAAATAACTGTTAAAAAATTACACTTTAATGATAAATGTCTATTATGACCATATGGAATATAACTATTTTTTTATGAATTATAAAATTTCATCATTCTAAATTGGAAGATAAATTTTTTGAATTTTTTTCTTCTATTACCACAAATTTCATAATAATTAAGTTGTTCTCGATGGGAGTTATCCTTAAAAAACTATATGTCTAATTATCTGTTCAACATATATAAATAATAATCCTCTTATTGAAATATTTAATTATATTTCAATATGATTATATATCAATTATATAAGATCACCAACTATCATGTCAGATAAATCCCCACCATAAGGTTGGTTTAAAATATTTTTATGGTAGGGATTAAGAGTATAATAAAAAGTGTCCATGGAAAAATGGGGACCAATGTGGTGGATGGTGAATTATATTTTTTTTCTCCAAATGTATTGAATATCTCATAAAAACAACTCCATCTTCCTAGATGAACATGGGGATGTTATACCTTACATAAAATGTTGTTTTCATACGGTAAAACATTATAAAAAATCAATTTAAATCCAAGACTCAGTTTTCAAATATTTCAAAAATTTAATTTTAGAACCACCAACATTAATTATACATAAAAAATAGAATAAAATAATTTATCAATTCCCCTACTCACTTATACCATGTAGAGATAAGTATTGAATTGAGGTTTGAAAACAATTAATGAAACTATGTGAGTCCTAATTGAGATTTCCACTAAAAGGGGGAAGTACAGAGATATAGGGGTGGCGTAATATCATAGTTAATATTCCTAATAGAATTAATTAAACAATATAGATTTATATAAACAGTTGGAAACTAATACTACCTATTTCTAGACCACTTATAAGAATTATTAATAGGACTTGTTGGGATTAGATTCATATTTTCAGCACTATTAATTTTTATATTTTCAATTTCCATCATATTTTGAATTTTATGGGATGGAAAAAAAATTCAAGTGAATATAAAAAACTTTTAATCATATATAAATATGATTCCATAGGGAACATGAATCAAATAGTTTTAAATCTAGAAATTATTTTAAAAATGAGTGAAAAAATAAAATATTGATGATAATTTTTTTCACCAGATTTATTTTGATGAATATTTATTTCTTATATATTTATTTTGTACCATTTTTTATATTTGGTTTCAAATGAATTAAATATGAGATTCCATTATACATTTTTTATTATTACCATCTCTCTAATTCATTTTTTGTATGTATGGATGAAATAAATATATGTCCATTTTTTGAAATCGAACAAATAATAACAAACACATAAATAAAAATAACATGTGAAGTATTAGTTTAAGTTGAATAAAGGAGTAAAAGGAGAAGTAAAATAGTATAATAAGTTGTAAAAGATCAATCTCTCATCATTTTAAAGAGTCTTTTTGATTATGAATTTATTAAAATGACTATTTTATTTCATTATTTAAATTATTAAAAGAAAAAAGATATCTAGAATGTGTGTTGAATAAATTTTTTCAATCATAGTTTTGCACAATTATAGTGAACAGTCATAAATTGTGATATATTTGTAATAAAATTGTTAAAAATAATATTCTACATAGAAAAAAGAGTACATAATAATTTTCTAGTTTATGTACATCAATTGTAGTTACTATTGAAAATGAAACTCTTACTCTATAATTATCAGAATTAGGACTGAGAAAAATTAATATCGTGAAATTTCAAAAATAAAAGCAATTTAGGAAATTGCACAGTAATAAATTTCCCTAAAAACATCACAAAATTTGTCAGTCCAAATAATATAAAAACTTCTTTTCATCTACTAAAGAAATTGAAACACTTCATTCACTATCTAATATATTTCCAGATAATGTAACATAGTTGTTAGCCAACAATATCAAGGAATAAAAACAGTCCAAAATGAAATAACATGAAAAAATTGGAGATGATATTTAAATATATAAAATTACACATCCCTTTGAAAATTAGCTTCTCATGCACATAGAAATAAACACATTGATAATGTCATAAAAGCATGAATTAACAAAGGAACTAGAGAGAGAGAGAGGAGATAATTTTTTATGTAGTTAATGATCACAACAAAACTCGTGATCCCCTGAACACTAACCCAAAGACTTGTTTTTTTGTCTATTATAAATCGTTCCATATTTTTATGTGCTGGATGAAATAGAATTAAAATTCATCCTCAATATCCAAAAAGTATCATTGTATCCCTTCATTTAATTCAAACATCTTCATAGACTTGATATTATTTTTTTACGAGACATTCATCACTAAATTATTTATTTACATAAAATTTAAAAAACTATCATTATATATTTAGTAAATCTATATAATAAAATGAATCATGTTGTATATGTAATTTATTTCTCCTAATGGACTCCAATTTTTCATAGAAATTATTTATTATATTCCAATTATTTAATTCTTATAAGTCATGTGCATCATCAAAAATATACATAATTCTTTTTTGGATCTCTTAATTTTTATTATCGAACCACATATTTTAAATCTTTATTTTTATAAATGTCAAATTCTATCAACTGGTTTCAGTATTCAAAGTCATATAATTTGTTTCCCTCATCTATTTTTCTAATAATTTTGTTATGTTCTGATGTTAATAATTTTAGAATTAAATAAAATAGATTTTATAATGATGGGATAGAGTTCAAAAACATATTTTTCATCATTAAGAGAACGTAGAAATTTCCACTAAATAGGTGCAATTTATTGAATATTTTTACTTTTTAGGTTATTAACCTCATTGGGATGTTATATCATTGTAGTTATAGATCATTGATGAACATTTACACGCCCTCATCTGATATCATTGAATAATTATTGAGAAAAATATAGTCTCGTTCCATTCTTCAACAAATCATATTATATAAAACATTAGTTTTTATCAATAGTCAAAAAATATTATTCAACACTTTATCAAATACTCCAATCATTCCTCGATATGGTTTCCTGATAAACACACATAATATTTTTATTTAGTAAATATTTCAAGGTAATAATCTCAAAAAATAAAAATATATACCAATAATTAAATCCACATCCATGGATCAAAATTCCCTTGATCTCATTTTAATTCAATAAATGCTCTAAAATTCCCAATAATATTTTTATTATAGTACATGATATATTATAGTTTAGGTCTTTTTAGTGAATAATTATTGATTTCAATTATATGTATGATCATGGATGACCATATGTGGTTTAAACAAGGTTATCCGTTATTTGACTCGTGTTTCACATTAAGGTTTTATATTTTTAATCTCTTGTTCAATGATTTTTTTATTACCATAATTTTCTTGTAAATCTCATAAGTCTTATAATTATTCACATTAAGTTTATAATTTATTGTCCACAATAAACTTATTACCATATTGATGGTTAAATATTCCTTATGATGATGCCAAACGTAATTCATACTACCATTAAATATAAGTAAAAATATGTAAAATTAATAAAGATCAATTTAAATAAATATTCGATTAAAAATAAATAAATTTTCTCAAAAAAAAATATTAAAAAAATAATTAAATATAAAAATTAAATCTTAAGAATATAAATGTTTTAAAAATCAGTTAGAAGGATTAGGGAAATTATAAATTTTAATTTGTAAAGAGAAATACTTTTGTTAGCTGTAAATTTAATTCCAATGATTACATTTTTGGTACCCCGTGAAAGAATAAAAATTTTAAATTTTAAATATAATATATATTAAATTTACATTGAAATAATATTAAAAACATTTATCTGCCAACAATTAAAGAAAATTTTATATTAAAATATATGGAATTTAAAGGACTTAATGATAATAAACTAATTGTGAAAAAAATATTTATTTCCAAAAAATATAAATCATAATAGATTAATGAAAAATTAAGTAAAATCATAGTTTTTCATTATAAAGAATAGTTCTAGGTCACATATTCAATATTAAATAAATTTATGGTGGAAAAAATGTATCCAAATATGGTTAGATAAATACTCGTCAAACAAGAGGAAGAATCTTCTTGATTAAACTCAACCAAAAATATGACTAAAAATATACCAAACCACTCCATGATTAACATAATTTCAATGATTACAATATAAATATATCAATGTGTGAATTTTATCAATCAATGTAATGTTACAAACCTTATGTATTGGAGATATATAAATGTGAATACTGAACCCCTAATTTGTTAATAACATTATATGTTTAACTCCATATAGTATAAATTATTATTTATATAGAAAAAAATGTATTTCTCCCACATGAGTGTATTTAATATCAAAAAATATCATATTTCACAACAATAACTAATATATTATAGAAAAATTAGTTATGGATAACTCAACTACATATTGGAGGTGTAAATTTCTATTAATCTTTAAAAATATATTTATCCATGGTGAAAATATGATAATGTGGATACTATAATTAGTATGTACTGATACATTTTATATTATTAAACATTAAAAAAATTAAAAAAATATATAATAAATCTCTAAACTCTATCCCTTATGATATGAATATTTTGGGGCCTTTTAATTCTTTCAATTTTATGTTTTCTTTAAACTCTATTAATATCTGTATAATTAGAACCGTATTTCTAGATGAACATCTAAAAAAATATTTTCAATAAACCCTTTTGTTGAGTAGTGTTTATCTATAGTATTATTATTCAAGAAGAAACATATCTATCATATTCATAATATTCATCTCGTTGAATACGTACTAATATATCACTAATTCCAAGCATCTAATGTAATGATTTAAATAAATCTTCTTTTATAATTATAGATCATTTTATGTTTAACAATGATATATTACAAGAATAATGTGTGTGTGTGTGTACAATACTTAATTTCAATATTTTAAACATTTAATATAATAAATAGACACACGATCCATGAACTGGATGGTATATTATCAATGGAGATTAGACCGATAAATTTTATTTTTTTGATTATTTCATTATCATCACACTCTATCAAAATTATAGATGATGTACTCATAGAAAAACTCATACTTTCATATACTTGTATAAATTTAAAGGAAGAAGTAAGGGTGAGATCACATTCCCTATAATGGATATTTTATTCGATAAATAAAAAAATGGTAAAAAAACATGAACATAGAGAAGTATCTATATATAAAAGACCATGAAATCATATGATTAATCAATAAGGAATGGTCAAAGGATATTAAACCATAAAAGTTCACTACTGAAAGAATAATATATATACTTTCATATGAATGTGGAAGTATGGGGAAAATACTCGAGGTCCATGGAAACTAAATGATGTTTTTTTTATAGACAGAATGATGGGAAAATGATTAATTTTTGAACATATCTGAGGAAAAATATTTTCCATGCCAAAATTTGTAAACAAAAATAACCAAAATAATTTTTATTATATAGGTTGTGGGCATCCCAAAAAATAAAAAAAAAATTTGAACATGGATAACTGTAATTTTTCTTCATACATAGACTTGATTGTATTAAACTACAATTATATCTATGGATGGTGATAGGAACACTAGTAATGATAATCATATCCACAAAATAAATTATACACATTCCTAACCACATTCATTACGATGAATAATTTTTTTGAAATTTCAAATTTAAATCATGTACAAAATTGAATTACCATCACATGAGATATAAATTTGTAATCAATGAATTTAATTAATATAAATTAATCATTCCAATCAGAATATAGTGAATTAAATATATATATTTTTAATATAGAAACAATCGTATATCCATCATAGATTAATTAACCTTTGAGAATGAAACAAATTTCATATTAATAAAACAAACAAGAAAAATTAATTCTTCAGAGGAATAATGTGTTCAATTCAATTGAATCATATCCTAAATTAATCATGTTTAATATTAATGGATTTTTGAAAAATGAAATACAATTTATATGATAAATGATATTATACGATGTTTTTTAGAAATTTTATTTTGAAATGGAAAAAATTTATAAAATGATATATTGATGAATTTAATGAAAAATGAAATAAAACTTTCCATGAAGTGGTTGTATGAAATGATAATTATTCTTTGTAATGAAAAATAAATCACCAAGATAAAAATTTGACCTTATAGAAAATTATAAAAAAATCAACTAAAATTTGTAATAATTATTTAAAAATAGATAGATTATGAAATTGAATAATCATATATGTAGAGATGGAGGACACCCATAAATGTTAATGATAAATATTATTATAAAGGATAATGATTTTTGTGAAAAAGTAATGAATATTATTGACTCTATAAACATGAATAACATTAAGTGAATTGTGAAAGAAAGAGTGTTGAAATTGTATGTGGAAATTTGAAAGAGAAAAAAAAACGAAGAATAAAATATATAGGGATTTGGAGATAAAAGGGATATAACTCCCCTAAATATATATCTATTAATAAATAATCACATTTTGAATGTGATATTTGAATGAAAAACATATATATTTGGTAATTTTTAGATGAAAATACTCTAAATGGGGAAAATTATACTGAAATTTAAATACAATAAATAAAATTATAAATCTGGAAAATTATAGGTACTATATCACAATATAATTAAAAACTGGTGCATAAGACAAATCAAATATTAATGAAAAAAATTGACAATGGAAACTATTACCAAGTATTCTCACAGGTTTGTACATTCTATAACCTTATATATAATGATTTTTTTATTAAAATTATTCAATATCTTATATATATATTAATATTTATTATTTATTATTTATTTTTACTCATTTAATAATTATTCTTTATTAATATCTGCATTAATCTGTTTATTATTCTAAATGTTATGTGCAAAATTCAATAAGTTTGTTAAAGTCCTTAATACATTATCATTACATCATAACCTCTAGAATGTTCCTAAATATTTATTTAATGTTTTGGATTTAATTAATGCATCTCATCATAATTTATAGAATGATATGGATACAACACTCATGAAATGTATACAAGTCATTATTTCAATGATTTAGGAATTAATAAAAAAATATGTATTAATGAATGTAATTTTTCATATTTACATTGTATATTTAGAAAATATAATAAATTATTAATTAGAATAAAATATTATAAGTATTTACTTTTTATTATTAACTCATAGGGTAAATGATATTACTTCATTCATGTATGTGGTGAAACTGACGTGAACAAGAACACATCACCAATATAGAAAGCGTAAAGATATCATATATTGATTCGTTAATATCAATATTATAGAACATTAGTCATTTATATATTTTTAAGTTTTTATAATTAGATTAAAGTTATGGTGGATTAAAAAAATACTGGATAAGGAATTATTAGAGTATAACACATAATTTTATGACTTTAATTTTGTTTTAAAGGGCCTACGAGAAATGAATGATGTGGGGAATTATCATTTTGATTGATTTTCTAAATAAAAATATGAGAATAATAGGAAGATAAATTAGGAAGTGCGTTAAAATGAAAACAAATCATTGGAATGTGATGAGGTGAGTGTAGTAATAATTGTTTTGTAGGTGATATAGATTGACTTTAAAATAACTACACTTTCATTATTGAATATATAATGAAAGTCCTCACGAAAATTGAATAAAATGTTGGAAAATGAAAAAGAGATA
The DNA here is from genome assembly GCA_963277665.1 of Viscum album. Lineage (NCBI taxonomy): Eukaryota > Viridiplantae > Streptophyta > Magnoliopsida > Santalales > Viscaceae > Viscum > Viscum album. The sequence goes on along the minus strand of OY728152.1, from coordinate 271,813,811 downwards.
ATAATTATAGGTCAATAATTCCATTGTAATTATTTTTTTGATAAATCATTGATATTTTATAACATTACCCAAGAAATTCACCATTCAACAGAATTATACACATTACCCTTATATATAATTGTATACCTTGTTAACTTATTTTTATGCCTCAAATGAAATTTATCATTTTAATATTTTGAAAAATATAATATGAAATATTAAATAAATTTTAATGGAATCAATTTATAAAAATTTTCCCAAATTTTTTAATATAATTATTCACTAGACATAAATATAATTTTTCATCAATTATGTTTTATCAATAAAAATAAAATTATTCTAATTAATTAACAACTTTTTATCACATATTGGATGTTAATTTATTTTTTATATAAAAATTTAATATATATTATAACACTATATTATATAATGTACCACTTTATAATGTAATCTACATATAGAAATAAAATATTTATGAAATAAGTCTTCATGACATTATATAATTTTTTTCTTGTCCCATTAATTATTTATCTGAAAACCATTATTATATGATACTTGATTTATATTTGAATATTTTTATGAATTTTCCATACAGATAAGATCACACTTTTGAAATAATAATGATAATAGCTACTGATTAAATGTAATCATTTTTATAATAAATTTATTATTTAATTATTATATATTTTATTTCATTGTATAGTAAATTATTATATCTAAATTATATTATTTTTAAATATTGACAAAAATTTAGAAAAAATCAATGTACATTTTGGGTAAAAGTATATACATTTAATATATATTCAATGGATATATTACAGGACAAGTTGTGGTTACCTATTTTGAAGCCCCTCAGAAAGGACATCAACATTACTAATTGGATAGAATGATTGGGAAAATTTCATTAATTGTATTATGTGGATCACCATTGACTATTTTAACCAATTATTACGACCCATATAGTGGAATATTAGATAAATGATTTTATAAACACATTAATCTAGAATTTTCTCGTGGACATAAAGGTTTCTATGTATTCGTACACTCTAATACATGGGGAATTCTGAAGAATGAGACCGTTAATGTAATCTATCTATATTTTAAATTGTAATCCTTCCTCGATTGACCACTTCTATTTTATTAGTTCATATCCCGATGTATAGCCAATCCAACAGATTTTATAAACTACATATAATAATTATGGTCAATGACTCATAGAATTTTCCCACTTTTAGAATGTCTAAAATTCAAATACAACATTTTTTCATTTCAATTTTCTAACAAATATCATGCTTTTCATGAAGGAAAAATTATGCATCAAGCTATATGATTCACTTAAGAAATGTTATATGACATTGAAAAATGATATTGGATCTAATATCATGGCTAAAATATATATGGATATTACAAATTATGAAACTGATTAGGTATTTATTCTTTGGGTTATCATAAGATGATGGTTCTCTGAATGTGTTATTTTTCTATTTTTCTATTGTGTCTCTACACATTAGTATAATATTTCCCTCATAGAATTTTTTTTAATCATTTACAATTCCATTCTATAGGGATACACTCTCTTTGAGTATCTTAATACTTTCTCATGATGTTCTAAATAGGAACTAAATAAAACGATGATGGCATCTAAAATAGATTTTCCCATTAATTCTTGGGGTATTAGGGTTTTTTGGAACCTTTCACTAATTTTAGAATGAAAATATGGAAAATTTCTCAAATTTTATTTCTAATTAATAATATTATATAGGATTAGAGAACACTTTTTCACTAGAATAAGAAATTGTATAAATGTTAACTAGAGTAGAATTCACATCTCAAACAGGTTCATTAATAGATATGTGACCTGATTTTAATAGAAACATGAATCTTCATCGTATAATGTTTGTATGGATAATCTTTTGGACCCAAACAGAAATGGAAGAGGTCACATTCATAATTTTGGTTGTATTTTTAGAATAATCATAGGGAGAATTTTCATTGTGAAGACCCTCTTTCATTAATTTAGTTGTCGGATCAAACAATATGATAACATTATTAACTCCATTTTAATTTATGTTCGATCTATGATTATGGCTATCATGTTAGTTTTAATTAAAAATAAAATCCATCACAATAATTTTATATTGGACTCCTATTAAGAGGGCCTACATAATTATGATAGATGGCCATAATATGCCAAACTAGTAGAAAATGATGAAATGAGTCTGAGGTACAATTGGGATAAAATGGTATTCATATAGGAAATTTTTTTAAAAGGCCATTATAGGTAGCTAAATCTAAAATTAATTCATGATAAAAAAATATTAAATCTATTTATTGAGACCTAAGGTGTATACACATATTAATACATTATTTTTAAACATAAATATCTCGTAAATACAATTTAATTATCATGAGACCATGTTTCTTTTAATGGTTGGTACAGTAAAATATGCGGGTAAATATAATTCATGGAATCCTTATTTTTCATCTATAATGTGATGATAAATTTATTTGAGATGCTAAATTGGAATATTATAAATATTGTAATTCATAAACACAACGTTTGAGATAAAAATTGTAGAATGTGAAAAAACATGATAAGGAAACATAAAATCAATGCCAAAGGTATAATGAGATATCATAAAATATAAATATATGGTGAAATCACATGGAAGAATAATTTAAATAATAATATATCGTATAATTATTTAAATACCTAAATTGATGAAGAAACATAAAAAACGAAAAAAACATGATGTAAGTCTAAATTCATAGCAATATCACATGGTAGAAAATGTAAGGACCCTACCTTATGGAATACATATTCCAGTGATTTTATATAAGAAATAATTTTCCTTCCCAAATATCATTCAGGTTTAGAGTTTTGGATAGTGATTTCATAATTCATACATAAGATCCTAGAATAAACAAAAGTGGATACTACTAAAATATTGACCTTTTTTATATAATGTATAACATTTTTCATAAAATAAAACATTATTTGTATTTCATGAAAATTCATAACCTTCGTTGACTACCTAATTTCTCCTACCCATCCTTATAACTACTATATATTTTAAAAAAATTTGATCAACAAAAAAATCGCTGTAAGGGATATAAAAAAGGAAGAAAAAAAAGGTTAGTCCATGAATGAAAGAATTTTCAGAAATTTTTATTTTTACACATGAATTTATTTCTCTTTATCATATATTATGAAATAATAATATTTCATTAAATACATATAAATAATAGATAAATCATATAAGGAATGTTGAGGAATCATTTTTTATCACAGTTATATAAAATATACCTCTCCTAGATATATGAGGAGTAATCGACATTATTTTTCTTGGAACAAGAATCATATTATATTCCTCACAATTATTAAGAGATACCTAACCAGTTAAATCTATCTCATTACCCATTGAATTATAGAACGTTAATTAGATCACCCATCCTCGGTTTTTCATGGATCCACATATCATCATTGCAAACCCCAAGAACCACAACGTTATCATAACAAATAATGATTTATAAAAAAATAATTACTCATAAAAATTTGTATTCAAATTTGAATTCTCATATATTTTTATGATTCCAAACAATTTTATGTGAAATATTATTTTTTTAAAATAAAATCATAATATAGTAAAGGAAGCTACGAAAAATTAAAAAATCTTGAAAGATGGAGATTCCATTAATTTAATATATGTTAAATAACCATTTCTTTGAAAAAATAGTTGTAATATGAATAAGGGATATTAAAAAATAAATTACCATACATAACTTGATTAAAATATAACATATTGAAATCATTCGAGATTAATGTAAAACACCATTCTAAAATAATTATTTCCATATAAATAAATTTATATGAATCATTAAAATGGTAAATGAATGTGAAATATCCACAAAATAAAATTTTAAAATATTAAAAATGTCGTTTTTTAATTAAAGAGTCCATTACCATAGGTCTGACTACATTAAGAGAAGTTAAAATTGACAATATAATTGTATGAATAATGATACAATTTTTTTAGAAAAACAATATTTATAATAATTATATAATAAATGTTCTTATTTTTTCATATTATCATTCGTTTTATTAAATATATTGTGTTATTGCCACTATTTTGAGTGTTAAATTCTATATCCTAAATGACCAAATAATTTTTCATTCGATAGATAACAATAACATCTATAATGTTATAAAATTAATGAAAATCATTCCTAATAATTTAATACATTTTAATATCAATTTCAAAATGTAGAAATTGAAAATGAATCTCATCCCATCATGGTGACGGTAGGCCATATGTACGCACACCAGATGATTTAATTCCATTATTGTGAGAAACAATAAATAATTGTATGATTTAAAGAGTATCTCAAATTCATATAATTTTCTAATTATCGCAAATATATTAATATATATATTATTTCAATCATTATAACCATTACGATAATTTTTTATTAAAATATAATACCATGACTATAGGGAGATATTATGTCATATGTATGCAAGAGGGTGGATTTTTATATAGGATGAATAAAAGGTGGAAAATGGTTCTTCCATAATCACAATAAAATCTCATGATATATATGATATGATAGATTTTACTATATCTTGCAAATAAAATATGAAGTCGAAGTGGAAGAAGATATACTCTTGAAAGAGACAATTACGACGATTACCTCTTCCTTAGAAGAATTTTTAAAATTACTTTGTAATAGATATAGGTTTGGATTTTTGGTAGAAAAATAACACAATGGATATAACTAAATACATTGGGTTGAAAATGGATGGTGTTTGTTAAATAAAAAGTCACGTGGAGTTGAATTGAAGTGTCATAAGGAGTGCCATTTTATAATTGAGGTGAGGGGATGGATAAAAAACCTTAAAGACCATAAATGATAATAAACTAAATTTTTATTAAAATACCACAAAATAATGATTGTTTATTAGAATATACAAGATTAGGTTTTCATTTAAACAACCAAAGAAATTTAAACAAGTTTTGGTTTCATTGGGATCATTTTAATTTTGATTAACCATAGTTAACATATATTAATTTTAAATATGGAAACAATATATATTATATTAAAATTCATTCATTATTACATATAAAATTTCAATTGGACTATAAATAAATAATTTATTAAATTTACAACAAATATTTAATAACAATTTTTAGGTTTTTAATGATTTTTAATTAATTTAATAATATACAATTTGGAAAAATTATCTTTACTAAATTTTTTACACTATTCATTATATTGACATTAAGAAAAATACAACATTGAAAGAAAACATCAAATAATAACATTATATACACCCCTAACATTTTATATTAATATGTGAAATTAATGGGACACCGTAACTACATTAAATTATATATATTATGCAATATTTAATATCATTTATTTGATTATTTAATTAATAAATAATTATTTCATCATTTCTATAAAATTATTTAAGGAAATTATTCATATATTAAAAATAATCAATAAAGTACCATTATTTGGATAAATAATTTAAATTTTGAAATAATATCTATGGTCAATGATATATTCTGAATAGAGACATTTTAAAAGTAATATTTTTATTAAAAATGTGAATTTGAAATGATGGTATTTTCATGAAATAAAATATTCTACATACCATAACTTCATCCAAGTAATCCCAAAAATCATTAAGTAACTTATATCTTGAAAATAACATTATTAATTTCTATATGGATACCTATATTCATTCATAACAAATATTTGGTCTCATGATGACTAATAAGAAATCATTAAGTCAATGAAAGTGACATTTTATGATTTTTAAAAATATAAATAATATCAAATACATTTATTTGGAAATTTTTATATTATATAACTAAAATTTGATCTATATATGTTAATGGATGATGATAAATAGTATAATAAAATATTGGAATGATTCAGGGTAATATTACAATCCTTACTATATTATTTTTACCCTAAATTACATGATTTACCACTAACCATGTTAATAAAAAATTCTAATGGTACAATCCATACTGACCAAAAGTAAAAGGGACCTATATACTAAATTTGGACCCTTTGATTACAAATATGGAATAAAAGTTTCAAAATTTGAAACACATAAACAGATTAATTTTCTTTTCAAATTAAATAGTTTAAATCCACCAAATAAATGTTTTTCAGAAAAATATCACTTAAAAATATAAAATGTGTCTACAATAAATTTATGCATAAAATCTATAAAACATATGTGTTTTAAAATTAAATATTTAAAAAGAAAATAATTTAATAATCACCCAAAAAATAATTTTACATGTTAATAAGAAATAAGTATTAATAAAACCGGAAATTTTCACTATTAAATGAAAGTGAATATTTTCTTATTATTCTAAAAATTCATTAAAAGTAAAATTTTATTTTAAGAATTAAAAATGAAATTAGTTTCATTAAAATAAAATTTTATAAATGTTAAATTAATTTTTTAAATGTTATAATAATATGACAAAATATTATATTATTAATTGTATCACAATAATGATTGTCACATTCCCCCACCACTAGTTTGAAATGACATCCTCGCCCATTTATTCCCATATTAAACTATTGATGATACTTTTATCCCATAGAATATTCATATTATCATCTTTCATATTCAAAAATATGTTTTACATAAAAATTAAACATGGTGAACTACCTTGTTCCAAAATACTTTCTCTCGATAGTCGATAATATGAATTGGTTGTTACTTATAAAAATGGTTATCTTCTACTTGACCAAAATCCATGCTCAAAACAAAAGGATAATACAGAACATATTATATTTAAATTGGGAAAAAAATAAATTGTGTACATGGGAAAAACATGGAGCCTAATCCATTTGGTTTGTATTTAATCCAACATTATCCAAGAAGAACTATTGTCAAGTGAATCGGATAATTATATTTCCCTTATTACCAAAACACACTACTCTTTTCCACTAAAAAACATTATGAAAAAAATAGTCACATACCATAAATGAAACATCATTCATATGGTTATCTACATAGCTTTAATAATATTTTTTCTCTCTTAATGTATAGTAGAATTACCTTCACCATCTTAACCCTTTCTGTTACAAACACATGTCTGAAAAATGTTATTTCTCAAATATTAAATAAAAAATTATTATTCATAAAATATTTTTGTTTAATGCATCAAAATTTTCTAAAAATAATAATAATAAAAATTTTATTCTACGAAAACTCAACTAAATAAATATGTTGATTTAAAAATATTTTGATATCCATTGAACAATCACGTAGAATATTCTCTACGGTATATATTTTTCATTCTAAATGTCTTTAAGAATGATTATAAAATGCTCTTCTGAAATATCATTCAGTTCAAAATGGCTTCTAAAAGACCTTATAACTAAATTAAATGTACATTGGATCAAAATAAGATAAAATAGAGAGACTAAATCGATGTTAACTAATTTCATCATTATGATACAGTCAAAAAATTTGATCTACTGGCATAGTTTCTCAAATTTGAAGAAAATAAGCTGATTTAGTCAATCGAACACCAAATACTCAAAACACATTGTTACCTTGACAATTGTTTACTAATAACACAACAAAATCTATAGTTATATTTTCCCATTCTAAATCTATAACTAGAAAATGATTATCAATCATCATTAGTAATTTTCATTCATTATTTACCTATTGTTAAATGAAACATTTCATGGTATATTTATTAAAATATTTTTTCAATCCATCTCAATTTTATCACTACTAATTGAATTTTTATATCACTGTGATCCCAAAATAATCTTAAAATGGGGAACTATGGGTTTCAATTAACCAATCACTCCTCAAATTTGAATAAAAGTTAACACATAATATCTTTCCTAATCTCATAACATATTCATAATAAATCTTAAATTTTGGAAATATACCATTTTTATCCAATTCAGAAATATTTTTTATCTATAAACCTTCCCTATGAGAATTCTTAATTCAGTTTAGTAGACTCTATTATAATAATGCCTAAATTGTAACAAAATTTTCTCAGACATTCAAAATAGTTGGGCTATAATTCAATAAATCATCAACCATAGGGTTATGTTCCAACAATAAAATGGTAAATGTTTCATTTTTTTATGAATCAAATCAATATCTACATTGTTTTCTTTTCCATTATGATAATGAATCATAGAATCATAACCTCTATAATTTCTATCCATAATTCATATATCATGTTCATATCCATCGATTTAAATATATACTTTATTAATTTATGAATAGAATATATTTTACACAATTATTCATATAGATGATTATTTGTAATTTTTATAGAAAAAACCACCCACGCTAATTTTAGATTATGTGTAGTATAATTTATCTAATGAGGTTTCAGTTGTCCCACAATATATTTAATCTCCTAATCTTTCTATATTATAATTCATCCATGTCCCTTTAAATAGAAATAAATGTATATGGAAAAATTCTTATTTCTCGAGGGATGGGCCAAAGGTAGAGCATTGAACAATGTTTGTTTCAACTAATAAATGAAATCGTCACCTTTATATATCTAGATAAATTTAACTCATTATTGCGTCAACATTGTTAAGAGTATATAAAATTGACAAATGTTTTGATGAAATCGTTGGAATTAGCCCATTAATCAAATAAAAATATAAATATTGGAATCATTTTTAGTATTATTACATTAAAAAAACCTTTTGTTTTGGAGGGATCATTTATAATTCTATATATACATAGAATGTTCACAACGGAATAAATATTTTTAACAAAATAAAAAATTGGATAAATTTTTTATATAGTTTTTTTATTAATCATGTTGAGAAACAATCCTTCAATGTTTTTCATGGTCCACATAATAGGTTGAATAATTAATAATATCATCAATATAATGTACCATGAAATTTTCCAAATATTCCAAAAATTCTCTCTTAATAAGAAATATAAATATTGTAGGAGAATTTTTTTAATCAATGGGAATATCCAAAAACACAAATTTCCCATATCTACTATTAAATTATATTTTTGGAATTTCATCCTCCACATTTATCTGAAGGTACCATGGAATGAGATCAATCATTGAATTTTATTGTGCTTGTTGGATCTGCTCAAATAATAACGAGATTTGAGGAAAATGATACTTATTTTTAAATAATATCTTATTCAACGATTTATAATCAATGTAAATTCTTACAGGGCCGTATGTATTTTTATCAAAAAAATTATGATCACCCCATAATGAATAATTATTTCATATAAATCATTTATCATGAAATAACTGTAACATTATTTTTTTAGTTCCAAAACGTTTACATGAGTTTCTCATTATTATGGTTATGAAATTGTCATACAATTATGAACAAATTCAATAGTAGAATATATAACATGAAAATGTATAATACTAGAAAACTCATTTTGTATAACATATAGATACTCATTTATCACTGGAAAATAACTAATCTAAAACATTACCTAATTTTCAACAATATGTTCTAGATAATATTAATTTTCATGTTTGAATAGTTTCTTAGCATTATAATATGTTATCAATGGAATGAGTTTTTTCTTTCATAAAATTTAACAGGCTCACTTACCTGCAGTTTATCATGGAAACTTGTTTTAGATGTGATTATTGAAAATGAATTACCTTATTTCCACGGCTGTAATTTGTCTTACACATGAATGATTGTTTCTTTCCCCATTAGATGTATGAATGTATTGATCTTTGTTATTAAATTGACATAATAAAATATAAATATAAGGGAGATATTTTTTTATCATCATGGTTGTATAATATTTGAATGAATTTGATTATTAAAAAAACAAATTAGTTAAGAATAGTAAATTTTTTCAATCATCCTCTTTTGGATATCAATAAATGATTTCTTATGTGGGTTTTGAAAACTAAAAAGGCCTATAGGATGTAAGAATATTATTATTGAAGGAATATTTATATTATATTTCATAATCAAAATAATTTTCATGTATGGAAAAAGAGGAGGGTTGGGTCCATTTTACTAGATAAAGGAGTGTGATTTTCTTAAATAAAAAAAATTTAATAATAGGACATCACTATAAAGAAATATTCCTAAAAATTGTCCTCAATAATATATTTATGGGGATAAATGGTAGATAAAAATATCCAAAATTAAAATAAAAAGTTTTAAACATTTTATTCACATTACATGAAAGGTTACTCAATTTAACTGTTTTAGTCTCCACCATGGTAGCTACTTTTTTAACTATATAATTTATCCATAAATCCTAAAATTAAAATGAACCTTACTAGATAATTTGGTTAATTTAACTATTAATATTATATAGGATATCATCCATGTGGCGCATAAAATTTACATTATATGTATTGATATATCTTAATCATTGTGTATGACACTGTTCCACTTCCTACATTCTATGTTGATATTTGAACAGTTATTTTTATCATTAATGTGATCTTCTGTAATAATTGTTTTTGTCAAGAATTTCATAAGAAGAATCACATGTAAAAATTACATTCATCTAATGATTACGTAACAAGATGTGGAAATTTATTCATGTGTTAAAACACATGATTGATTGCCACATCGATATATATAGTGACATATTTATTGTATTTTTTTTTGAAATTGAGATTCTTCATCTTTAGGATTCCCAATATTCATGATAACCCATTTTCTGAAATCCCAAAAGTATTATCCCGACATTTCAATTTTTCCACAAATGTCACTAATATTCCTTGAGAATGTGAATGATCTCACCCATGTGATGGGAGATTAATCCATTATATTTGAACACTCTTGAGTGGTGATCATTATATTTTCCATGGAGTAATCATTATAAAACTCATAAAATGATTGAGAAGTAACAAATCACATTTATATGGCATGTGGATAATTATTTATTTTATTGTTCATTCATAGTTAAGGGTTTTATTGATAGAGATATAAATATCGGTTTCTCATTCACTTAAACTATAATTTTAATTAATAAATGTCACTAAAAACAATATATGTGGTATTAGGGATGACCATAGTAATTGAATCATGAAATAATTATTAGAAATTCTATAATCATGTTGCTGTGAAAAATAATTAATTGGATAATTTCTATGATATATGTTCTAAAGATAATGATTTTGAATACAATACAACACCAGGGAAGAAAACACTGAAATAATATTAAAGATATTGATAGAACATAAAGATACACTATAAATGATTAATAATATATGACTTATATACCATTTTTACTATATTCTATAATATTATCAACATTATATACGACGAAATTAATCTGAAATGAGATATCACATTCATGTGTGACTCATTACTCAGATCATTTTTATTTATATTCATTAAAACACAATCAATTTTGTGTTATGATTAATCTAACATGGATTACTATAATTTGAATTCATGGTATATTTGGCACTCACTAGCCTTACTGCATTTCATTCTAATGAATATGTTAGATAATAAGGTTAATCCCACACTTTAAGAAGTTGATATTATACACAGACTATAATATATTGTTAATGTCATCCAAAACATGGGTTGTTCTTATATGATTAAATTTGATTCTATTTTAATTTTATATGGAACATGTATCACTTTACATAATACATCAAACATATAGTTTATTCCAATGAAATAAATTTGGTATACTCCTATAAAATCAATGGGTTTCGTCCAAAAAACTATACAGATCTTAAAAAAATTTAGGAGATAATATATAATATTGAAATTAAATTATGAACTTAATTGTATATTTCATAATATTTTATTTTTTTCAGGTAACTAAAATTATATTTATATTAATCTCTTATAATATTAATTAGTTATCATAAATATTAATATAATTATTTAAATTATTCTAAATCATTTATTAAAATTGAATGAAAATAAATAATTAATATTGAATAAAAAATTCAAATTATATATCATTTCATAATATCTAAATATATAGTTTTATTTAAAAATATTGAGGGTAGTTTATAAAATTTTTATCATTTATATTTTATATAACGTAAATAATAGTTTATAATTAACTCTGAGTCATTGATAATTAGTAATTGGACATTTTTTAAATATTAGGCCTAATTTAATATAAAATATTTAACTATAAAAAAGGATTTTATGTTATTGATTTTATTAAATTTTAATAAATTTTATTAACTGTTTTTATATTAAGTTAAAAATATACATAATATAATTGAAATCTAAAATGTGAATATAACATTAAATATAATGTATTTCAATGAAATTACATTTTATAAATAATTTAAAAAGGATATAGATGTAGGTTATTACATTATCATAATAAAATTTTATTATATGGCAGATAATGATGTATTTATATCATCATTATTATGTTTGATTTTGTTGTGGTGGTACATTAAAAAAAAGAATGTTCATCTGCTTAGAGCGATATGTCTTCTTTGGACCATGTCTTCAGGATGATAACTAATTTCTCTATAGATTGTATTTATAATCATAAAAATGAATCTCATATGTTCTAATGAAAAAATTAAAGATATTTCCATAGGGATTTTCCTACACAAATTTATTTTAAATTATAGAATGAAGATGAGTAAAGATGACCGTTTATACATTGGGGAGAGGACACAATAGCATTTTTTTGAATAGTAAAAGGTATATACACTTTTATCAATCCCCAAAAGGATATAAAATGTGTCTTTCATGAAACATATGTGATATAAGTTTTAATAATTTCCATATAATATGAATTGGAAAAAAATTAACTCCTTTTAAACCTAATCATTTTACCTTAACCCATGATAAACCAGCTTTTTCACCGACTACGTTAATTAATTGTTACTATTTTTACAAGTCATTATTATGAAAAATTAATTTGATTATATAATATAATATTTATTATGAATATTAAAAATATGGAATAATTATATATAACTACATTATTGTTTGTAGTACAAGTTAGTTAAACATTAAACTCACAGACGTGACACAAATATTTTTTCCTAAGACAAGTTATCATAATTATAAGAGTTTTTGAACATCATCATTGAAAATAAATTTTTTTATAATGAATTAAATTTATTTGATAATAGTAAAATTGAATAAATTTTCATTTCATAATAATATTAATAAAATTTAGGAATATGAAATTTCTACAAATGATAAGGTAAATTTTAATATAGATTTTCATTAAAAATATTCATAAAAATTTTATTCTTTAATGAAAATTATCATATATTAATTCTAAGATAAATATGGCTGGATAATTTGCAAATTATAATCATTTTATAAAATAATATTTCAAATTTTAATAAATTAATTGAAATAATTTATTATAAATTTATGAAAAATCATTTCTATGGAAAACTTATTTTTTGAAGGATAGAATGTCTTTATAAAAATTTTATAGTTTAATTCCATTAAAATCATCTATAAATTTATAGATATTTTGTCCTTTTTATATAACTAATAACATAGTTAATATTGTTCATACATTAAAATTTAACATCTTGGTTATAAGGGTCATTAATAACCACAACTCATATTTCCACGATGTAGTTCTTCATATAAGATATAGAATATAGTTTATTTAAAAACACGGGGTTTTAAAATATTCCCACATTATGGTTTTTTTCTATTTACAATTTAATATTAAATAATTAGTTGATAATATATAAGGTTACATGTACATCATTTACACCTCTAGTTTCATGGTTTCCTATTTATATTTATTTCCCTTATAGTGTACTTTGACCAGGGGAGTTGTCCTATTTCATATATCATTATCTATACGGTCCAATACCTTTACTAGATAAACATTATAGGGGAGTTCATTTTATATCTATTTCGATATTGAGTATAGTATATATGAGGCATTAGGTCTATAATTATTCAATGGGATATATATAGAATATTTCTTCCAATTGAGAAAGGGTTTGTGGTTGAGTCAGTAGATAAGCCACAACTCCAATAGAAACATGAATCTAAAAGGGGATGATGTACCAAGGGTTTAACTATTCATTATTCAAAAATATCGGGAATCTATTCTAGTGATATACTTGTATATAAACTGTATCCCCAAACTGAAACACTAGGTCTCATCAATGTTTATCTATATTGCCTTTTTTGACTCTGAGATTTTTTAATATGTTGTTTAATGGGATTTTACATATAAAAATATACTCAAACATTTTAGGGGATAGTTTATTTCATTAACTATTATCATCCCCAAACACTGGTGTTATAGATTTCGGCCCCTAATTAGTTTCATAATGAGCCATTTGTATGCAGGATTGAGTTTTATTATTATTTTGTAATATAACCATAAAAATATTTCCAGCCTATCCTCCATTATTGTCCATAGATATTTATCTCAAATACATTTCTACTATATGAATAGTTATCTCATATTGGTGATCTTTTTTGGGTTGATTATCCATACTAGTTTTCTACATCATATTTAGAGCTTTATGCATATTTTATAGAATTGGGAGATTACTCATGGATCATAGTCAATTATAATCGATAGTATTCTTCCATACAGCCTCACCACATCACTGATTTATATCCATACAAATTTATCATGTGGTATTTCCTCTAAAATTTAAATTAAGAGATTAATATTTATAATACAATCCACCACAACCAATATAGAACTGATTCCCTTATATGTCTTTAGATGACTAGTGAAAAGATCCATGGTGGTGTTTTACAATTTCCATAGAAGTATGTGTAATGGTCACATCATATACTAATATTTTTTACCTTTCATTATTCACCTGATTAAATAGAAAACTATTTCATGTATATTATACAAAAACATTCTTCATATTTATCCCCAATAGTGATCTTATAGATCCATATACATCTTCATTCTCATAGTGTGGATAGAGAAGGTCAACCTATGTCTATAATTCAAAAAAAAATTCTTTAATGTATATATTTATGGTATATGTATTTATGATAGAAAAATTAAAAATAGATCTTCATCAATTTTGAAAATCATGATTTCACTTTTCATATAGATTTCTTCTTTTTATGAATTTCCAAATTATCTAATCTAGAATCCTATATCTTCTCCCTAATATATGTTACAGTAATAAATTGATAAAGGAATAATGATTTGTATAACCTTTATATGTGAGAATATAATCATGCTAGATTAAATATTATGGCTTCTCTCTTTATATGAAAAATATGTTAATATTATGTTACACACCGAACATAGTCAGCATGTGTTTCAAATAATATTTGATATTACACCATATTAATGGAATCCCAATTTGAAAATCTAATAATTTTATTTTTCAAAATAAATAATATTTTTTAATTCGTAATTTTGAAATTAGATTAGGCTGAATCATTGGTGTTTTTCTAAAAAGATAAATGTTTTTGTGGAATAGTGATCAATAATGAATTTTATTCAAAACCACCCTTTCCATTAGATAATATATTATGATAATTGATATTTTAAATTAAGTTTGAACAATAAATTGATAAATTATAAATATATTATCCAAATTAAGGTCAATGGAATCATTGTTATATAAAAAATGGACAGAAAAACTTATTGAACATTTGAAATATTATACTTCAAAAACACGCTTTCACCCCACATCTACAAGACTAGCTTTAATCATAATTTTCCCACTTAATTTATTTGAATTTTCTGAAACAAACATTCATGGATGTAATCTATACAATTTTTGTGGTAAAATAATATCAACATAATTTATGACCATAAATATTAGTGAATGTGATTAAAATTAATTACACTGATTAATGTAATTATATGCTTAAAATGGGAATGGAACTTAACCTGAAGGACCAATATATCATGAAAACAAGTTTAAAAACAATTTTCATCCAATAATTCAACAATGTACTAACATTTTCCAAATGATTATTTTTATTAGGATATTATTAAATTGAAGTTCCATATATAATATGTTGAGTAAGGTAGAATATAAAAATGGAGTTTTCCATATCATTTACATATATAAAACAATGAGGTATGAAAAAAACATCATATTTTATGTTATACATATACTTTTTAAATATATATTGGTTTTTTTTATCATAATAAGTTATAATAAAAAATTATATTTGATTTAGTGACATAAACATCCTATGAAACACCAATGTAATGATTGATTAGTTAATAGCCAACTAATATAAATGATATTATCACTACAAAAATTGATGTGAATTGATCCAATTATTGTCTTAGTTTATTTATTTTAGATGAATATATCATGGTAAACAACTATAATCATAAAATATTAAAAATCTATTGTTATTTTAATGTTTTTAATTTAAAATTAAATAAATAATGTAAAAATTGACATTATTGATATTTTACAATAAATTATTTTTTAGTAAATGATATAATATTATTAAAAAACAAATATTCGGATAAGATAATATTAAATGTAATTTCTTTTAATATTTTATATTAAACCACAAATTAATCTTTTTTAATTGACATATTTACCTATATTTTTTAAAAACCTTTTTTCATTGCCTGGGATTAAGGTTTGTTTTAGCAAGTAACTTGCATATGTTTTAAAATTAATTTCAAAAAAACATGGGATTCTTATTATATAATGTATATATCATTTTAAAAATTAATTTTCCTATATTTTATTATAAATACAACTATATTTTTTTCATCATGGATAAATTACATCAGTTTTATAAAAAAATACATTAATAAAAAACATAATGATAAAATTGGGGAATCATAGACATTAAAGAAACAACTTATTTAAATGAATTTATATTATTTTTAGTGGAGTTTTTAACCAAAAATTATTACATTCTAGTAAATTATTTGTCCCTTTTGGGGCTATTTAGGTCAGGTAGACCACACATCAGTGAATACATTTTGGTATTTACATGAGTAGCACTCTCTATCCACTTTGAAATAGAAAACACTCTACCCCATAATCACACCTCTAAATATATTTTTTCATGACCATTATCTAAAAATATATATCCTAAAAATCACAAACATCATCCCATAAGCCTAATATTTATATTAAACCAATCCAATGAAGCCTTTTGGTTCAAGCCATATATAGTTACATGATTAAGAGGTAACAAACATCATTAAGTAATTTAGTTTTTTTCCACTCTCCAATCAATCAAATATAATTATTTAATGAATTTATAAAAATAAAATTATCATAAATATAATAGGATATTATTATGATATTTTGTATTAAAATAATTACACACAATTAGAAATAACAATTAACAAACTTACTATTTCAGTGTACGGTGAACAACTACCTCACGTAATGATGTTTGTGCTTTAATTTTTTACCACCTATCATGGTAGTCATTGTGATGAAAAAATATTTATAAATTATATTTTTTATATTTTTTATATCCTTATTATTCATTAATCTTTTTATAACACAGAACATTAATTCATTCCATTTTCATTAATATGATAACAGCGTTTGATTCTGTGTGGACTTCTTCCCCCTTTAATGCATGTGATTCTATCACATTATACATGGAACATATTAAGAATTATTTAAATAAACCTATCTGAAAAATATATAATGCATATGACACTGTATTTAAAGTATACATATGGGTCATTTATTTTTCATTCATTTTATACAACAGTGAAATGAATGTAGTGTTCATTTGTACATATGACTTACCATCTCCATGAATGGTGAATTTCATTTATCTTAATCATTCATTACGAACTACTAAAGATATATATGTCTATAGTATATAACTTAATTATGATATGGAATAAATTATGTATCTCTTTAAATACTGGTCTAATTAATAGGAACAACAAGTAACAAGTGGAAACATAATTTTGAAAACTCTCCAATTAACACCAGAAATAGCTAAAATAGAAAGAGTGTTAACAAATGGGTACTAAAATATAGAAATTTTTAAATATTATATATTATAACAATTTGTATGATATTTTATAATTTTGTGAAATTTTTTACACAATGATACATGAGGATAAAAACTATACATCAAAATTAATGTTAAGGTATGAGATTTCTTTTCGATTTACATTCCATTGAGACTTATTTGTTGTTGGGAAACTACTCACATATATATGTTGTTTATACTATAAAATGACACATAATATTATGAATATCATAATTATAATAATATTTTTAGTTTTATTTAGTTTAATACTTTCTTAGTTATATGATTTAATTATTTCAATGTGGAGTGGGATACATGGAGATGTTTAAATATTATTCTCCTTAAAAATGTTCTTAAGGATTATTCATGTAATTTTTCTTAATTTCAAGTTAATTTAAGTTTTATTTAAATGATAAATTTATTGTACTCATTTTTTATTGAATATCCATATTTATAAATAAAATATAAAATTATTTCTTAAACCATATAACATTTATTTACATGTGGTGTTCACTTCGATAGATATTTGTTTAACTGGGGAATTATTGATAAATATATGTTATTTATTAAATATATATATTTGATATGTAATATTATTTATATTGACTAATTTATATGATGAATTTATTGGACTGGTAATGAAGGATGTGGCCTGTAATTAAATATCCCCTCGAACAATCGATAAGTTCTCATGAGATGATTGGTTGGAAAAATTAAATGTGTTTCTACCCATTGTTTTAAACCAACTTGTGAAAGGACTTTCTGGTATAAGTATTCATTTTACCAAGACATTACATTAAATAAATAAGAAATTCCCCCATATAGATTTAGTTTTTATTCATCAATGAAATTTTGGGTTAACATTTCATTTTATATAGTTCATTTTCATATTATTGACTTGATATCATGTGTTTCACTATCTTATATGGATATATTTATTTTTAATAATATATTTATTGTAATTTCATGAATTATTGTTTATTTACCATTCTTTTTCGACTTATTTTCATTGTATCGTTATTACTTTAGCATTTTATAACCCTATTAATCATTTGCACTCACCCTTTACTTGTTTTCCTTCCCCATGTAATAAAGAAAAAAAATCCTTGAATAAGCATTGAACATTGATTTTTTTTTAAATTTTATTTTGTTTCACATTTTTAATTTCTATTTTGAATTGTATTATTGGTATCATGTAAGTAATTTGGATTTCCAAGACGACTAAACTAATTAGTACATTGGGATTTGATTACTTATAATCATTCAGATAAAATAAATTAATGTACCAGCTTCAGGATTATTGTGTCACGACATTACATTTTTCGGCACCTTGCCTCTAGATAAGAAATCCTTCCACATCTAAAGCATGATATTGGATGCTTCCCTTTAAACATTTGTTTTCCTCTTTATTGATTTGAAGAAAACAATGACATCACCACATCTGTCTCATCTTCTTCCTGAGTATCCTTATTTGTGAGCTTCATTATGGCATTGAATTCCACCTATTTGGATCTCAATTTTTTCATAGCCTGGTTATCATTGTTCCTCATTTCATATGCAACCAATGAAATTTAAAAAATTTCTAGTGTGGTCTCTTTCGGGTATTCATCTTCCAGTACTGAAACATTTATATTAAACTGAGGTGGAATTTTTCACAAGATGTGCTAGATGATTTTAATGACTTCGTTGAATTTTCCAAGACCTCTCATATTTTCTAGAACAATATTTACACTATTAAATAACTCATTAATAGATTAATTTGGGTTCATTTTCTGATCTTCAATGTTATTCCACAACACAACCAGCTTTGAATATTTGAACATTTTATCTCCTTCATATATATTAAATAGCTTTTCCCACATATCATGTGATTTATTTCATAAAATAACGTTCAAATAAATATCATTGGATATATAACCCCCTTAATCATTGATTCTATTTTCATCAGCATCAAACTATCTTTTCTCGGCATTAGATTATCCATCACTATTAATATCAGATGTTATATCTTGCATTGCTTCTGTAAAAACATCCAATCCCGAAGATCATAAGTATTGTTTCATCTGATTCATCTATAGGAGAAAACTGTTTCTGTAGAAGATTGGAGTCTCTTTATGATTGGTGAACACCATTTGAGAGAGAAACATTGATATCAACAATTCCGTATGATACTAATTGTTAGGTCCACTAGGATAGATACCCTGAGAGGTGGGGGTGAATCAGAATATGACATATTAAAACAACATACTAATTGATCTTGTTTTTTTAAAGAAAAAACTAACTTATCTCTCTCCTTCATGTTCCAGAGTATTAGTGAATAATAAAGAATAAAAAAGACCCAACAATTTTACTTTATTCAGCCGCATGGCGATACGTCCAAAGAGCATACACCGACTATCTGGAGATGGACAAAATCCACTATAAGAACAGTACTATTTAAAAGTTAGATGTGGACTCACTATCCCTCCTAGTTTAAAACAAATCACAATGTGGGAAATCACTGATTTATCAACTGAAATGAGGTCACTTCTTCTTGAAGAGGTCCACTCATAGTTTACAGACTTATAGTTCATTTTATTTTCTCAATTGAGTGCATATTTAACTGTATATAGATGCTATGTTGAAGTCCAAATATCATCCACTGATGAATAACTCTTTTCCACTGATCAATGGGAAAAAATATTTAGAAATACCATCACAAATATCCCTACTTTGTGAAGCTTCCAATTTTTCAAAGCTCAAACAATCCTTCATGATGTCCCTGCCTCTTCGAATGGAACACAACTTAAAAGAGCTCACTACTTCGCAGAGCACACAACTTTGTAGAGTTCAATCCTTCATAGGGAACAACCCTTCTTAGAGCATAGTTCATCGCAGAGAACATGACTTTGTGAATATACTTCATTCGTGAAGATCACTAATCCAAAGAAAATTGAACTTCTTTCGCAGAGCATAATTAGTCGTAGAAAAGCGCCTTTCTTTTGCAAAGAACACTGCCTCCAAGAACCTCCTTCATGATTTGAGAGCATCAAATTTTTCTTGCAAAACTCTCCACTTCTCTTGAGGTTGTTGATGACTATTTAAAGGTGATTCCACCTACTCGAGAACCATTCGTGTGAAGTTAGCACCACGTCATCCCAAATTGCAATGCTCCCAAATTTCTAAATTTTGGTGAGTATAAATTTTGTGGGTTATATAGAAAATACAACACTTTCTGGATATGATAAAGAAGATGTGGCTTAGGAAGAGATGTATCTAGGGATAAAACAAGAAAACAACGCATTCTTCTAGAATCGAATAGGAACTGATGCACAAAAATATGGCATGTCAAACTAATGGTTTGTCACTCCAAATGTGATATTCATTGGTTATTTCATAATTTTAGTAAAATCCATTAGTAAGGGAATAAAAAAATCCGCTAATAATATATGTTATGTAGTAGATCAGGGATAACACATATCAAAGAATATAAATTATTACATTATTGAGATAAATGTAATTTCTATGTTATCCATTTTAATCATTGGATTCCACTATATTATTTTAAAATAATAAAATATTTAAAACAATGTTTTCCTATTATTCAAGAAATTGGTTGGTAATAGGATTAATGAGGAAAAAAACCAATGCAATGATCAATAAGATGACTGATCTAATAATAATCCCAATCCGATAGGAGAGGGATCAAAAAATATTTCAAGATAATCTATAAGATAACTCAGGTTTTTTACAGAATCCTAGGTCTAGGGGAACATCCAACTCCCTAAGAAAGAACAAGTCAAAATTTAGAGCTTCATGAGATAGAGGCCTCCTATATTCAATGGATCATTTAATCCCTCAATCACCTAACAACATATCAACTCCCTTTAGATGAACATCTACATTCCTCAATGTTCCAAATAGTATAATGTTATTGTGGATGATTATTGTTTATAATGTGAATCTAAAAAATGGATGAAGTTGATAAAAACTATGAAGAATGAGGAAGAGATTGAGGCATTGGGATGGAAGGATTTTCAGAAAAGGTTTTTTGATCAATATTTTCCCCACAAAATCCATCTTAATATGGAATGGGATTTTCTAGAACTCAATAAAAAGAATGATGAATCAGTTGGGGTGTATATGGAATATATCACCTGACATGCACGATACACCACTAGATCAGTAGTTACCCTTGAAATCTAGGATTACCACTTCTTTTTTAGTCTAAAACCTAGCCTATGGAATGGCCTGGTGATTCCTGACATTGAAAAGAATGAGAAGATTCTTTTGATGTTCCCTCTATGTCGATATGAATATTGGTGAATATCAGGGGTACCAATGGGATAAGAAATTGTTAATAGATTTTAATTTTTTTGGTCTGAGGGATGAATCCTACAGTGCTTAACAATTCCATCACTCCACTTGTCAAATTGAGGAAAGAAGCACCCTTGATATTTCCTGAAGGGGATGAGGATGTTATTTATGTGTTGGATGGAAGGACACCTAGCCAATGATTTCTGATAGGAAAAACATGTTACGATGAAATCGGAATGAAATGACCCATTTGATCCTCAATGCATTTTTCATTACTACAACTAAAAAGAACAATGGATATTTGTAAACTAGGGCCCTAAGATATGGGTTTTTGACAGAACCAAGAAACTCCAAGGCAACAGGGCTGATATTTTTCCCTCACTACCACTGAAGTAAATCCCAAAAATGACGTGGTGATAGGTACACTTTATATTCATTCAAGATTAGTGAATGTAGTTTTTGATTCTGGTTTGATGAATTTCTTTATATCCTGAATGATTTGAAGGAAAATCCAGACATCACCACAATGAATGGAAGTAGATATATTAGTGAATATAGAAAAAGGCTAAATTATTTCATCCCATGTATATAACTCATCCCCTTTCACAATTGTTTGACCAATCATTCTAGAGACCCTAATCATATTTACCTTGGGAGAATATTATGAAAATATTATCATGATTCAGATTTCCCAATTTAGAGCCAAAAAAAAATTTCTCAATAGGGAAATAACTCTCCATATAGAGAACCTAATTCTATACTAGTACAAGGATGAGGATTAATCTTATTTATCACCATAAACTTAAGCATGTATATTACATCCCTATGAATACACATTTCTTTTTCAGATAATTTAGTCTATATAATGTACCATCCTTAAATATATGGATATTATGAGGGAATTTTCTAATGTGTTTCCCGAGTAATTTACTTTCCTTCCTCCTAGAAGAGATATCCAATTATAAATTGATCATATACTTGTTGCATTTCCAATATCCATGAATTTGTAATGAGTGGTTGTTTTGGAGCATAACGAGATAAAGAAAAAACTATATGAGAATATGGATATATGTTTCATACTCCCATTTTCTTCACCATGGGTGCACCAATCCTCTTCAAACAGATGAAGGATGGGTGAACGTGCCTTTACATTAATTATCACGAGCGTAAAAAATCACTATAAAGAACAAGAATCATTTTCCATGAATTGATGTCCATTTCAATATACTATGTGGAGTGCATTACTTCTTAAAACGTTGGTCTATGATCAGGATATTACCATTTTATGGTAAGGAAGGAGGATACCCTCAAGAAAAATTTTCTTACATAGTACAGGTACTATGAATTCATAGTACTTCCATTTAGACGCATTAATTATATAACAATCTTTATTGACATGAAGAATAGAGTCCATAGAGATTACATAGGAAAAAATTTCACAGTCTTTACTGATGATATTCTAATTGTTCTGAACCTAAGGATGAGTATGTGGAACATATGATAACAATACTAGAAACATTGAAAAAAAGGAAAATCTTTGAAAAGTATAGCATGTGAGTGTTTTGGTTTATGGAAGTTTCATTCTTATGACATATCATCATAATAAATGGGATATCTATGGATCCTTCCTAAAAAAACTCATTGATGGATGAGGCTAAAATATATGATAGATATCCATAATTTCATGGGGTTATCTCTTTATTATCACTAATTCATGAGAAATTTCCTATGACTATCAAACCCTCTTACTAATATAACAGGGTAGGGAGTCAAGATTTCAGGGAAAGATGATTTTTAATAAATCATCCTTGGGTTAATGAGGAGGCTTATCACATACCCTAGGTTGACACTAGTAATACGTGTTGTTATTTTCGTAATAATTAGTGATGATTTGAGAAGGGCATGAGTTTTGTGTTGATACAGAATGAAAATTTCAATGAGAATGCCTCAATGTAGTTTTAAAATTCATTAGTAAAACTATCCCAAACTTGATCAATTGTTGAATTAGTGATCATTGAGTTGAAAATATAGTAGCAATACATCATTGGGGAGCTTTGTGAAATATATACGGATCAAATAATTCTAAAATACATATTGATATAGAAATAGTGTAAGATTTTCCAATGAATATGGTTAGATCTAATCAATGTCTATGACTTATCTATCCCTTACCACCATAGGAATGTGAACAAGGTGGAATATTTTCTATGTAGAAAGGACCTAAAAATTCAATAAATGATGCGGATTTAAAAGGATCCCATATTTTTATATTTGTTGAATATAGACATCGAAATCATAAAAAAGGTAACATCATTAACACTATCACAAAGGATTTCTCAACAATATCTTTGCAATAGATAAAGGATTCATAAAAATGTGATGTGGGAATTCATAATAAAGTGGAAACTAGATAAAAATGGTAATGTATGGAGATAATTGTTAATGAAGAATGAATTGTTAGAATTGGGTGAATACTATGTGTTCCATCCAATATAGAGTCAATGAAAAACAATTCAGATGATGCATATATTTATAATTTCTCCATTCACCTATGAAACGATAAGATGTATCGAGAACTCCAAGAGCAATATTAGTGCGATAATATAATGAATAAGATCACTAAATATACCTCAATGTACTTGGTATTTCCATATGTAAAGGCTGATATGCCAAATTATAATGGGATGATGCAACCATTACCCATACCCACATAGAAGTGGGAAAACATCTCCAAGTACTTTGTCACCAGACATCCGAAGAAATCCAAATGAAACAATGCTATATGGGTTTTTGTGGATTTTCTAACAGACAACACAATTCATTTCAGTTCAAGAGGATTTGTCATTGGATCAACTAGAATAGATGTAAATTAAAGAATTGGTATGGTTGCATGTAGTACCACTAAGTATTGTGTCTGATCGAGATCCAAGATTCACCGCAACATTATGGATGAGTCTTCAATATGCTCTAAACACCGATTTGAACATTAGAGTGGCCTTTCACCCTCAAATGGATGGCCAATACGAGCATATAATCTAGACACCTAATGAAATGTTGAGATATTTCTCAATGTACTTCAAAGGTGGATGGGGGAAACAAATTCTTTTTCTACAATTCTCTTACAAAAACAGTTCCCACTCAAGCGCTAAAATGACTCCTTATGAAGACCTTTAGTGGATGAGGTGCAAAACAGAAACATGTTGGGAAAAATATGGAGAACAAAAACATCTAGTTCTATAAATGGTCAATGAAATGGTGGAAAAGGTAAACACCATCCAGCAGCACATAAATTCTACCTAAAGTCAACAAAATAGATTTACTATCAACCATCGATGAGACATACTCTATGATGTTGGAGACATGGTATTCATCTATATATCTCCAGAGAATAGAGTTGTGAGATTTAGGAAGAAGGGAAATCTTATTCCAATGAATGTCAGACCTTTTATGTTCTTTGATCTCATGAGAGCAGTGACCTATCATCTACAACTCCCACCAACCCTACCTCATGTCAAATATATATTCCATGTTTCACTATTATGGAATTACATACCAAAACCATCACTTCTACACAATATAGAGGTGGCACCATTTGGTGAATAAACTCTCATATGAGGAGAATTCAGTAAAGATATCACATCGTAGAGAAAAATTTCTACAAAATAAGACAACTCCCCTCATCAATGGTTTTTGGAGAAACCACAAGTTTGAATAAGTGACATGGGAACTAGTGGAGGTGATGTGGCAGACCGAGCCTCATCTGTTTTAGTTGGGGAAAATTAAATTCCAAGGGTGGAATTTCATAAGGGCGGATGGTTGTAATGACTCAAATTATTATGAATAAAATTATCATTCATTTAGTTAAATGTCTTATTGGTATAAAAAACACATACTACATTTTTTAAATATATCTAATTGGATTTAAATGATCGTTAGGTATCTTTATCATTGATAATATATTTTTTGAACAGTGATAACATGACTAGTAGAAATATAGGGATTTAGAAAATCATTTTTATATTGATAAAGGAAGTGATGGCCTCAACCAGTAGGATCGTTCCATATGAATCCCGTGTATTAGAGCATTAAAGGGAGATAGAATTTCTATGCATTTTTCTAGGCTATTCTCAAGATGTGATCAATCAACTTAAGCATGAGTAATACCATATACCAGATAATTTCAAGATCATTGAGATCACGACCCAAAACATATTCACCTAACGACCCCATTAAATCCACATCATCACACAAATTACACTTTGAGAATATTCTTGTGTAAAAAAGGGATATGTAACTAGACCCTGTAATAATGATTCTGTACACTGTTTTTTTATTGAATAATGAATAAAAATTAATTCTATTATTGTTGAATTTGAAATGTTTTTTAGAAATAATGGTATATTTTTATAATATTAAAATTGTATTAAGAAATATATTTTGGTGAATTAATTGTTTTTTAATTAAATAATATATTTTAAAAATATTGTTATTAAATTAATTTTATTATATGTAAAATATCTTATAATTTTTATGAAGTCAAATGTAGTTTATATTATGTTTTGAGAACTGTTTTTATCTAATCCCTTCAATTTTCAATAAATGTTATTATTTATTTGAAAACTGAAAAATCACATATTTTTAAATTTATTTACCTAAAATGAATATTATTTTTGGAATTATAAAATCAAAATTATTTGATAATAAATTATTCATAATTTCGAGATACAACCAAATTTTTGGGTAGGAATTAAGTTCCGTATAAACATATGATGTGTTTTTTAACATCATAATGACCCAATAATGAACTAATATAATAAATTAAGGTAATATTAAAGAAATTGTTTGTTTTTATTTCATATAAATTAATTTACAATTTGTTTTATTTATTTAATAATTCCTTAGTGAATCTTCCACGACATATAAAATATTTTATGATTTTAAAATAATATCATTGAAGTTATAACTCACCTAGACATTAGAAAGGTAAATTTGTTAATATATTAGGACCATAGAAATTTAAAATAATGTATTACACTACCCTTTTATATGAACCATGTGTACAAATCATTGTATGGTTTTTAGTTTTGAATATTTTACTGTGTAGGTTAGAAAACCAAAATAATAATTAATTCCCCCACATTCCTATATAAACACACTGAATCACCCATTCCTCTTTACTCAATATCTTTTATCCTAGACCACCAAATAACTCAAACTCCCTAGAGTCCTCCCATGTCCCCACTATGCTCCCATGAAGCCTCACCCATTCCTTTGGTATAAAACATATAAGTAAGGGATCTATACCTTTCTATCTTCCATTCAATTCAAGAACTTGTTTGAAATTAGTGATTTTAATTTCAATTGGATATATTTTCAAACTTTTATAATTACTTCAAATCTATAAATTTTATATTATTTCAATGAATTATCATTTATTCTCCCCCATTAAGTCTATTTACTATGCCTTTAATATGCTGAAATTTTATAATGGATTTCACTTTTTTCATTTTCTATTTCAAGAACATCATTTGTATTAATCATATTGAATTCCATTTCATATGTTTGGATATTATGTTACATGATCCCCTCTCTATCCATTTTGTGTATGAATGATTATAGAATAATTTATCTCTCATCTATTAATTTTATTAATTTACATATGATGATATTTTGCAACTGGTATTGCATCATAATTTTCTATTCCATAATCATCATTTAATTAATAACACACCCATTCAACTATCAAGGGTATTCACCATTATTCACATATATATATTTATTTGGTACATACATGTATATATAACACATTCTTAGATTATGCCATAAATGATTATTTTCAATGAATCCATGTTATATGATCTATGTTGAACACTTAAGCATAAGATTGAAATGTTTGGGAATTGTGCACCCTAATAGCACTCCAATACATTAGATAATGCATAGTATAATGAAACTTCATGTTGGGATAAGTTTTTACCTAATTCTGTTGTTATATTTTGTCTGTCATGTTGGGGAAGGGGTTTACCTAATTCTTTTATGTTATTGATGCAATGTTTTTTGTTGTTTTCACAATTCCAAGTTATGATAATCATGATATATTAAGAATTTATGTTCTAGATTCTATTTAAATCGATTGATATGCATATTTCCTAACATGTATTGTGTTCTTCAGGTTATGAGTTATTTAATCCTTTACTGTGATTTAAAGATAACCCTTTTCTTATGTATTTCCTCAGGATATCCCATGAAATTTTAGGTATGATGGACTGTCGTGGCCATGTAAAATAAGTATTCAATAAAGATGTGAATTTAATGTTTGAAGTTGTTATTTAATGTTTATAATCACCAAATAAACTAGACTTATTCATATTTTGAGTTTTATTAAGTTTAATTTTATATAAAAAATCATATGTATATCATTAATATAGGGAAGAGTTTTTATACATGAACATTTTTCATGGATTACAAAACATTATATTAATGAATTCATATTCCGTAAATGATGATATTATATTTTTCTCATCGATTGTATGTAACTTTTTATTAGTAGATATACTATTTTCAGAATGATTTTCTTGATAAAATTGAGTGTTTTATAAATTTTTTTGTTATCTATTAGATAGAAAATTAATTTCATGATTTTGTATAAATTATTTTTAAAGACAATTCAAAATTTACCTATAAACATGTATTTGGATAATTATAAGGATTATAATTCATGGGTTTCAAGGAGTAGATTTATTTATTTATAGATGATGATTTTCTTTATTTCGTTCTGATGATGCATTTATTGATAAAAAATGTATAAGTGTGTTATATTTCATTTGATTCAAATTAATTAAAAACATTATTCATTGAATGGTGTTAAATTTTGACATTTTTCTAAATATATAATGATCGTTTTCATATTTCAATGTCTATGCGATTTAAAAAATAATATTCGATGATCATATTAGAAATTGAATTTATAACTTAATTTTTATTTAAATATTATGTTAATCAGTATTTATTTTTTGAAATCTTTTTTTATTATAAATTGTGTTTTTTCTTAGATAAATAGTCATTAATAGTTAATTTATTATTTTAAAATAATTTTGTTAAAAAAGGTTCATGGATTTTTTAAAAACATTAATATTATATTTTATTCTAAATAATTAGGTAAATTAAGAAAAACTAAATGAATGTTTTATGTATAAGCATTCCAATAGATATTATTTCATTTTATTAGACTATTATGACTTAATTAAAAAAATTTCTTCATTTTGTAAGAGATTATATATAAATGAATCATTAATAAATTGAATAATAAGCTAATAAATAATAATAATTTACACTATAAACCATTTTTATACAATAATGTTAACTAATAAGTAATATTGTGACCAACATGTTATGAATGATATGTTCTGAATTTTATGTCTAAATTTTTTTCTCATTCATTATTATTATATGTATAGATTGATTATAATTATTGAAAGTGGATCATATAAAACATATGTTATAAATTAATATCAATATATGATTTTATAAAAAAGCCACCATTTTGAAATTTTTTGTGGAGATAATTATAATAATTATATATTTATCCAAAAAATGAATTTGAAATATTCCGGTAGAATCTCCCATGATATTTTGTAGTAATTTTTTCTATAAGTTATTGATAACATGGTTTCCAAAAAAGGATTCCTCTTAAATAAAATTCACTAATTATTATCAAAATATGTAATATGTAGAAATATATCATTGATAGTAATATATGGATAGTGAAAATGTTTTATAATTTTGAAATAATTTATTGTAAAACATTTTCCATAATATATTAATTTTTTTAGGCAACAATATTCAATATTGGTTCCATTATTAATTTAAACATTATTATTATATAAATAATTATATCATGTGAATCCCTCTACTCAAAATGTACTATAATAATGTCGTAAGAAATTATTGTGAGGACAGTTATTTATGTAATTTCTATTTGAAGAAAATCATGAATAGTGTTTATCTATTTAATATATTAAGAATTTTATGTCACTTTTTGAGGAATGTATCATAATGTTTTCCAATGAGTGTTTTTCCTATATCATTCATACAAAAACATGGGAGTTGAAGTATATTATCGTAAATAAAAAATAAAATAATGTTTGATATTAGTATGATGTTTAATGAATTTTTAATTTATTAATTTCATTCATTATACATGAGGATAAATAATATCTAGATTTTAATTTGAGATAGTATATAAGTAAATTTTTAAGCATTCTAGACGTGGTTATTTAATAGAATTGAATTTGGCGAAATAAAATATTTTCAATGTTGTACGTCTTGGTTTTTGATATCTATAAAAGTGTTGATCTTCCTTTAGTAAATTTTTTTCCTGTACTATAAAAATTAAAAATAATTATTTTCTAATAGAGAGTGTTTCCCTAACAAACTTCATGAATGGATGATATATTTTTTCTATTTAAGATATATGTTGAGTGATTGTTTCAAAAATATTTTCTGTGTATTAGTTTTTATATTTTGGCTGTTATTGGATTACTCAAATAAAATTACATTAAAATTGAATCATTTAACAATTGAAATAAAAATTTTTGTTTGAAACTATTAAATTTGATAATGATATTCATACATGTTATTCCATATTTTAGCGAAAGGAATGATAATTTTTTTATTCATATGCATTATTGGATAGATTTCATATGGGTAACCTAGTGAGTATGACATTCTCAACATTATAATAATAAAAAGAATAATGGTTTGGAATATGTGTTAAATATGTGAGTAACTGATCATTTTATGAATCATTCCAATATAATATATCCTATTTAAGAAGCATAATATTTAGAGGTGTTATCTTAGAGGATGATTTAACATGATATAAGGTCCTAATTACAGTTACTCAATGTTCATGAATTCATTATTGTGTGATTTTTGATATTTACCTCATAAGGTGTTTGTTCATACCCATTAATTTTCCATCCATCCATTTTTTGATTTTATTCTTGAGTGTGGGAATAGATATAGGAATATTTCATATAAGGACCCCAATTTTCATATCCCTGTCATTTAGTTTTTCATTTTATTGGCGGGAGATAGGATGTATCTTAGATGTATTTCAAAGGATATAGATGATAATTTCCATCCTGAGGTCGTCTATTCCATAACTGTAAGGGTGGTTATGTATGTTATAGTCTATAGAGTTATGAGAATCTGTTAGGCTATTTTGGGTAATAATTTGGGATGTTTTTTGTATTTTAGCTTTGGAAATGAATCTTTTAGTTTAACATTTCATGTAAATTAAACATGTTGGACCTTTAGAAAACAAAAATTTATAATGATTTTTATAAATGAAATATTTACTATTTAATTAAATGAATGATACAAAATGTAACTACATTATTTTTAAATATTACATATCATTCAAGCTAAGGTAAACGAAATATATTAATGATTATAAAGGTCTATTTAGAAATAAAAAAATAATTATGATACGAATTTATTAATGATTTTATGAAATTTTATAATTACAAAAAATTCATGAGCAACACTATTATGTTATTTATATATATGATAGAAAAATCAAATAAATCTTTTTATAAGTATTAAATGTGATATATTTCCAATGAGTTAATTTATTATTTATATATATATGTGACACATTAAGGTGGTGTGAAACCGTTATATTTTAATTCCCCCATTGTATTAATGTATTTAAAGTCAAATAAAATGAATTGTCATAAACATTTAGTAATAAATAATATTTTATTAAATAATTTTCAATACATTAAATTCAATATTATTCCAAATTAATTATATATGGTTTTAAATAAATTCCATTGTCCTTATATTGTTTAATTGGAATAATATTGTAATATTATTAACCCTTAATGTGTATTACAGAATAATATTTTAAAAATTATCAAATGGGTTAGCCAATGGTTAAAGTAACAATATATGGAATAAAATATTATCCTAACATATGAAAATATTATTTACCGATAGTATGTGAACATTTAATCATATTTCCTTCTCAATATTATCAATTTGTATCCATTTTGAAATCATAATTAATTTATTTTAATATATTATTTTATGATATTTTCATATTTTCCCCCAATTCAATTATAAAGGGACACTAATAATTTCATTCATTAAAACCACAAGGAGCCTTATAGCTCAACCATAACCCATAATAATCTCTTAAAAACGTACTTAATAACATTCATGTGGTTTTGGTCCAACCTATAGGCAAACCCAGGGATCCTGAAATTGTGATTTATAAGAGTTCATTGAAATAATAGGTAATCACTTTAACAAATCTATTTCTTATGAATTCTTATTTTACCTTATATCAATTTATTTATTATTAATAAATTACATATGTATATATATTAATTATAAAATATTTTTATTTTTATTATTAAAACAAAACTATCCATCATCTTAATTATAATATCAGAAGAAAAAGTATCACATTTTCATACGTACGGAATTCTGTCACCACATAGTGATACAGTTCATTTTTAATTACTATAATATACGTGTCATTATTATTTTAAAAATAATTTTTAAATATTATCTTTAGGAACTTCAATTTAAATATTTAAAAAATAAAACATATAGCATTGTACCCTCCATACCATTTGAAAATGATAATATCGATCATGCCTATATGTGGAAAACCACATATCTGATGTGAAGTGTTTAATTTTTCATTTCAATTGAACATGGAGTGTAATGAAAATGTAATATACTAATATATATTATTTATATGGTGTAATAATTATTCAAAGGAAATAATTTTGGTATATGTAATTTTCATCTCAGGTTTGTTTCTGTGGTACACATTCCATACTAAAAACTATTTTCTATTATATAGTATATATAATACCCATGAATTAAAATTACTATAATTATTATTAAATTAATATGGATTTATTTACTAATATATGTTAATTTCCTTCCTAGGTCTTATTATTAAAATGATACCAAAATGGTAAGGGTTTTATGTAACAATCATATTGTGTTGGTCAAAAATCCCTCAAGGTAACATTGCAGTATTTTTTGGGTTGATTGTGTTTGTTGACAAAGCAGTTTTCCATGGAGAATTGTCGAGTTCCCGAGAATTTGTTCACAATCATTGTTGACAAATAACGATAACAAAGGAAAGGACGATCTGGAGGCGGTAGAAAAGAGCAGTACAAGGTGGCACCGTTTCCCAGTGTTTCCCAAATTTTTGGGGTCCAAAATTTGGAAGTTTGGTGAGCATCGCGAAAATATGATTTCCCTGAAGATCATATTTTTATATGGAAAAGGCATGAGTTTCGTGAATATGGGATGCATGGATTGGATTTTGCGGAGGCTAAAAAAATGGAGGTGGTGATGCTTCACGATTACGTCAAAGCTTCGCGAATGGAAGAGTTGAAGCGCATCGCAGCGGGGAAGGGCTTTGCGAGGGAGCATCGCAGCGAAGGCGCGAAGGAATGTTGATGGGATGCTCCGTGATTACGATGAGCTCCGCGATGACGCGGCGTTGACTTTGCGCGGAAAGTTCAAGGGTCGGTGGAATCGCCAATAAATAGATGTCGATCCCCATGAGATAAGTAGAGAGAATTTTTAGAGAAAATCATTTGCTCTCGGTTCGCGAAGGTTGTTAACATAGCATGTGTGCTTCATGATAGAAGATCTTCGCGGCGACAATAGTAGCTCCGCGAAAGTTGCACGCTCAGCGTTGGCTCAGTGACCTTCATGAGGAATGTTTCTCTGGAACAACTTGAGCTTCGCGGTAGTACATCGCGGTTGTGCTTCGCGGTTGTGCTTCACGAAACGGAAGGAGCTTCGCGACGTCTTGTTTGAGCTTCGCGAAATTAGGAGCCTCGCGAATTAGGTCAATTTGCGAAGGTGTTTCCAAATTCAATTGCCCAGTGGTCAAGAGGCAAAGAGGTATTCATCAGGGGATGAATGTTGGACTTCAACAGAGCATCTATCAATAGTTGAGGATGCATTCATTAGTGATAATAAAGTGACCTACAGGTCTATAAACTGTGAATGGATCCCTTCCTAGTGCAGTGAGCAAAGGAAGAGGATGTAGGTGATCCTCTCCACCGGCAGTGAGCCAGAGAGAGAGATAGGGAGTGACCCTTGGGAAAGCAGTGAGCTGACCCTAAAATTTGTAATGTCAGTGAGCCAGGGCATAGAAGTTATCTAGCCCGAACATTGCATCCACATTTACTTATGAATAATGGAATTTGGTACGACCAGCAACTTGTCGGCGTATGCTCCTTGGACGTAGCCCAATGAGGGTGAACCAAGTAAAAATCTATGTGTCTTCCTGTTTGCTTCCCTGCATTTCATTAAAATCATCGTCATTAGATAAAGAAGTAAAGAAGTGATCATAGTTTACAAACAAGAGCAAACAAAGTGACCCATGTAATAAATAGGTCAAGATCTAGTGGGCCAGGGAGAATTTTGAAAAAGAATATCCATACCCTGATTCACCCCCCCTCTCAGGGTATATAGACCCCTATTGGTCCTAACAATTGGTATCAATGGGCTGGTTTCTTTTATCAGATTTTTTTGCATCGACTTGGTGTAGTCGATCTGTGTAGTTGAAGATACAATTTTCTCTTATCTCAGTCTACAATGGGAAAGGGAAAAGCATCAAAGAATAATCAGAAGTCTGGTAATTTCCCGCAGTGTGGAAGTGTGTATGGAAAAAGTGTGATTCAGTTAAAAGAATCGAACAGTTTACTGAAAGAAGTTATGGATGAATCTGACAAGGAAAACATTGATTCACTCAATCATGATGTAGGAATGAGTGAAGTACTCAAACATCAAAGTGATACCAAAACAACTGATGATGAAGAAGTTGCAAGAAGGAGGCCAGTAGTAGATTTTGTCAACATGACAAAGATATTGGACCAGAAGTTGGATGAAGAAGTCAAATCTAAAGATATCTGGATCAATGTATTGGAGATTGAGGTCAAAAATATAAGAGGCTTAAATAAAAGGCTTATTGATGAGGTTTCTGACCTAGAAGAGAAGAATGATTCTCAAGGGGATAAACCAAAATAAATGACAATAATGAAAGGAAAACAAAAGGCTGATGGTTGTGATGAAAATCAAAATTCTGATGAAGTTCAAAATATGAAACCCAGAATTGATGATTTAGCTACACATCTGTCTGATCTAGTTCAGAAGAATCAAAGGCTATAACAAGAGAATGTATGTTGTTCCGATTCTGTTGAAGAAGAAAAATTGAAAGTGAAGGAGAAATGTGACATGGTGGAAAAGCTCACACAGGAACTAGAAGATGAGATGAATAGCAGAAAGAGTCTCAGAAGAGAACTCAATGCCCAAATTGAATCAAGGGATATAAAGATTCAAATTTTGGAAGAAGAGATAGAATTAGTGATGAAGGAAGTGGTTAAATCCAATGCTAAAGGAATGCCCAAAATGAAGGGTGCCTTACATTTTCTATTTGATTATCCTTCGACAGGTGATGATGAAATGAAAAGAAAATTTTCTATTTTTGAAAAGAGGCAGGAAAAAATTTCTCAACTCAAAGACCATATAGTCTGGGAACAACTGGTATCATATTTGATGAATCCCCTACCGTGCAAGATAGAAAGAGAGATGTGAACAGTTCTAGATGTGAAACAAATCCTATAGGTGTTGGAGATGGGCCTAAGAGGACAGTTACAAAAATTAGTGATGACATGTGTTATTTTTGTGGGATTCATGGCCACACATCAAGCTTCTATTTAGAGGCTCATGAATACATATCAGGCTGTGAAAATAGAGACTTTTTTGAATCTAAGAATAAGAAGAAGAGTCCAGAGAAATCAGAGAGTAGAGTCTCTCAAAGGAAAGCATTCATAAAATTCTATTACTGTGGAAGGATGGGACACACTATGAGTATGTGTCAGGAAACTCAGGAGATCGATTCCAGAAGAAGAAAACAAGTTGCATTAACTTCTTAGTAGAGAAATGATGAAATGAGGTATGACATTAATAGAAAATGTTTCATATGATCTGATCATGGGCATTTGGCCAGAGAGTGCAGCAAGAAGAACTAAGGGAAGTAAAAGGAACCCATAAAGAGATTACCAACTCTAGTGATGCATAATGAGAAATTATAGACTAGGAGACAAAGTGGTAAGGTAAAGAATAGGCCTAGAGCCTCAGGGGAATCACAAGGAGCTGGGCGAAAGGTATATCAGTCACCTCCTTTTTTCACAGTCGCAACATATCTCTCAGAGGGAACATGAAAAAAATTTGGAAGAAAAAGGGTGGAGATGCTACAATTATGAGAAAGAAGAATGAACATTCAATGGAAGACTCACCACCGGTGGAAAAGAGTGTGGTGACTCAGATATCTGATAAAATAAAGATGAACAAAGAATGTAATGAAAACTTCACAGGTCATGTTCCACAGTGAAAACTGGAAGAAGATGCACGATCTTTGCAATGGTGGAAGAAGCAAGGGAAGAGGGAAAGAAAAGATATTTCTACTCTGAGAAATAATCAAGGAGAATGGAATTTTGTTATAACCTCAAAGAAGGAAATGTGTACTAGTGGGTTTATACCCCAATCGGTGAGAAATGTCGAGCCTACCAAATCTACGTATCAGAAAAAGGCTCAAAATGTGGGAAATGAATGCCTAGTCATATGGCCAGAATAATTGATGTTGGCTAGGAAGCTGGAGGATGCAATAAAGGAGTGTGATTCCCTCCAAGAAAGAATCAAAGGGTTGACCCATCGGGATCAACCACTATCTTCATCTTGAGGATTCGAGATATTCCCCTCTCCCTATGTATAAAAATGCTATTAACTGATGATTCATGTGTTTTAGGTTTTAGGGAGATACGATCCAAGGGGAAGTGGAATCTAAGGATGGGAAGTGGAGAAGTGAAATGCTCCAGAGTTTCAATTGATTCAAATAAGGTACCAGAGATGAAGAAGAAAGAGAGAAACAGAGCAAAATAGGAAGTGATTGTGTTATTGAATTTCTCTCTTGTTTCCTACACCGAGTTCCAACTCAGTAGGCTTAGAGATTTTGTTAATGGCTCAATGTCGAGTGCCAGACTAGTAAAAATGATGAAGGTGTAAAATTAGAATAGATGGTGCAAGAGAAGAAGAATATTTATGGGCCAAAAACCAAGAAATGTTGCATAACATAGGGGGGTCATTTAATAACAAAATCAAATGCAATAGCCATGAAAGAAATAATTGGATGACTCAGCCTAGGTGTTGCCTATTGAGGGGAGAATGAAACGCAGAGAGGATCAGAAATAATCATGCATCTCATCATTATCTTTTTTGATCTAACATTGTGGTATCAGCTGACTGCTTTCAGGATACCAAGAAGCTGTGACGGAAAATAAAAGGGGTGTCAACAAAAATCTGAGAGAAGAAGTTCAAAGAAATGACCTCATTGAACAATAACACAGTGACATGTTTTCCGGTGAATGAAATGAATCCATCGAAAAATTAATTATTGAGAAAATTCCTGATGAATGTGTTGAGGAATAAAGAAACAAAGGGGGAGAATAAGTGATTGATGCCGATTCAGAAGAGAATTTGACATGGGATATTGTTTCATGGTTAGCTGATAAAAATGGCATTGGCACTAAATGGATATTTCACAATAAGATGAACGAATATGACACAGTGATTTGAAACAAAGAACGACTGGTGTGAAAAGAATACTCCCAAAGAGAGGGTACTGATGTTGATGAGACATTTTCGCCGAGTTCAAGGTAGGAGACAATTAGATTATATTTGGCAATAATAGTGCAAAGAAAGTTCAAAGTGTTCCAGATGGATGTCAAATCTGCATTTCTAAATGGGGTTCTGGAAGAAGAGGTATACATTGAACAGCCAGATGGTTTTCTCATTCATGAGGATGAGAACAATGTTTTTAGGATAAAGAAGGCGTTGTATGGGATGAAACAAGCACCAAGAGCATGGTACTCAATGGTTCAATGGTACTGGAAGAAGATTGGTTTCCAGTATGGTGGAGCTGATTAAAATATTTATTTCAACAACAACAGTAATAAATGGATGATTTTTCTAATCTATGTCGATGACATAATATTTGGTGGATCAGATGAAGCTCCGTGCAGACAATTTTCCGTATTCATGAAACATGAATTTGAAATATCTATGATTGGTGAGCTGATGCTTTTCCTTGGTCTACAGGTGACACAGGGAAGGAATGGAACATTCATTTCTCAATCTAAATATGACAAGGAGGTTCTGAGAAGGTTTAGAATGGATAATTTCAAGGAGATGAAGACTCCGGTTGCTACC
Source organism: Viscum album (assembly GCA_963277665.1). Taxonomy (NCBI): domain Eukaryota; kingdom Viridiplantae; phylum Streptophyta; class Magnoliopsida; order Santalales; family Viscaceae; genus Viscum; species Viscum album. Next base: position 271,775,282 of record OY728152.1, on the reverse strand, counting down.
CGAAGGAAATTATCAATATATGAGGCCAAAAAGGCAGTTAATATCACAAAATACAGGCAAATTTTTGGAAGTCTGTTATACTTAACTATAAAAGCCCTGATATTGTTTTCTCCACATGCCATGCAGCGAGATATCAGAGTAATCCCAAGGAAATTCACATGCTTGCAGTGAAAAGAATACTTCGGTATATGCATTTCATAGTGGATTTCGGCTTTCCATATACTGAGAAATCTCAGAGAGAGTTATTGGGATATGCTGAGGCCCAATGGGCCGGTTCAGCGGATGATAGGAAATCAATGTCAGGTGGTGCTTTCTATCTTGGTGGATTATTTATTTCTTGGCTAAGCAAGAAGCAAGATTTCATTTCATTGAGCACCACGAAAGCTGAGTATATTGCAGCCACTCAACCATGAACATAGTTATTGTGGATGAAGCAGCTACTTGATGATATGGGAGTTGAAGTGAAGTCTCTGATCGGAATCCAGTGTGATAACTCAAGTGCTATAAATTTTAGAAAAAATTCAGTTCATCACTCAAGGACAAAGCATATTGATATCAAATATCAATTTCATCATGTAGAAGGTGGAGCAAGGAATTGTGAAGTTGGAGTATGTGCCTACAGAGCTATAGGTTGCAGAAATTCTGACAAAGGCCTTACCCAAGGAAGCATTTGAAAGGCATCAACTGGCTCTAGGAGTTGAGTCGACTCCCCGCACTTGAAATATTGTGGATGTGGAACCACACCCCCCCTCTCCCCGAGGTACGATGTGTTTTTCCCTAATGTGCTGATATGTTCTATACTCTGTTACAGACTGCAAAGGAGTGACCTTTAGGTTCGTCAACAAAGGGGTAGAAAATAGTGTTTGTTCAAGGGGGAGACAGTGTGGAGATTTGATAAATCATGAATGATATGGGGAGAAGCTGACAAGTGGAGCAGCCAGATCATGAATGATATGGGGAGAAGCTGACTAGTGGAGTAGCCAGATAGGGGGAGCAATGGGAGAGGGGGAGATTATTAAATCTGACGATGCTAGAAGTGAGCAATCAAAGCCTAGAAATCACGACAGCTAAGGATCGTGATAAATGTAGAACAGTGGTGTTGGAATGGTGAGAGAAGGTTTCCATCTATCGCCAATTGGGATCAGTGTGGTTAAAAAATTGGTATAAATTTAAGAATTTTTATCATGTTGGAATCAGGAATTTGTGTTTTATATGAAGTGATTCATTGATGAACTTTTCATACTACTCTTGTTTCTCACGACGAGCATTGCTCATGTGGGCTTAGAGTACATGTTATGTGAATCCTTGAACGCTATCAGAATCGAAAGAGGAAAATGGTGGTATTGGATGGAAGAAGACTCAGTGAGGTATCAATGTGCAGAAAATCATTCTGAGAAGAGTTATGAAGAATTGTCAACAAACCCAAAGGGGGAGATTGTTGGGAAAAAATTTCTCAAGGTAACATTGCAGTATTATTTGGGTTGATTTTGTTTGTTGAAAAAGAAGTTTTCCATGGATAATTGCCGTGTTCCCGAGAATTTGTTGACAATCTGTGTTGAAAAAGAATTATGGCAAAGGAAAGGAAGATCTTTAGGTGGTACAAAGGATCAGTAAAATGTGGCGTAGTTTCCCTGTGTTTCCCAAATTTTTGGGGTCCAAAATTTGGATGTTTGGTGAGCATCGCGAAAATAGGATTTCCATGAAGATCATATTTTTATATGGAAAAGGCATGAGTTTCAAGAAGATGGGATGCATGGATTGGATTTCGCGAAGGCCAGAAAAATGGAGGCAGTGATGCTTCACGATTATGTCAATGATTTGTGAATGGCAGAGTTGAAGCGCATCGCAGCGGTGACGGGCTTTGTGAGGGAGCATTGCGGAGAAGGCGCAAAGGAATGTTGACGGGATGCTCTGCGATTACGACGAGCTTCGCAAACAGAAAATTGTCGCGGTGCTTTGCGATTTGGACATAATTCCGACGGAAAATTCAGAGCTTCGTGATTGGCGATAACATGGCGTTGACTTCGCGCGGAATGTTCGAGGGTCGGTGGAATCACCTATAAATAGAGGCTAATCCCCTTGAGGGAAGTAGAGAGAATTTTCAGAGAAACTCATTTGCTCTCGGTTCGCGAAGGTAGTTCGCGTAGCCTGTGTTCTTCGCAAAAGAAGAGCTTCGCGGTGGCAATTGTAGCTCTGCAAAAGTTGCACGCTCCGCATTGGATCAGTGAGCTTTGCGAGGGAAGTTGCTCTACAACGACTTCAGCTTCGCGGTAGTACTTCATGGTTGTGCTTCGCGGTTGTGCTTCGCGAAAAGGCATGAGATTCGCGAAGTATTGTTTGATCTTCACGAAATTGGGAGCCTCGCGAAGTAGGGTGCTTTGCGAAGGTGTTTCCAAACTGAAATGCCCAGTGGTTAAGAGGAAAAGAGGTATTCATCAGTGGATGAATTTTGGACTTCAACAGAGAATCTATAAATAGTTGAGGATGTATTCATTAGTGATAAGTAAGCGACCTACAGGTCTATAAATTATGAATGGATCCCTTCCTAGTGCAGTGATCAATGGAAGAGGAAGTAGGTGATCCTCTCCACCGGCAGTGATCTAGAGAGAGAGAAATAGGGAGTGACCCTTGGGAAAGTAGTGAGCTGACCCTAAACTTTGTAAAGGCAGTGAGCCTGGGCATAGAAGTGATCTAGCCTGAACATTGTATCCACATTTAGTGAATAATAGTGGAATTTGGTACGACCGGGAATTTGTCAGCGTTTTCTCCTTGGACGTAGCCCAGTGAGGGTGAACCAAGTAAAAATCTATGTGTCTTCCTATTTTCTTCCCTACATTGCATTCAAAGAATCATAATTAGATAAAGAAGTAAATAAGTGTTCATAGTTTACACACAAGAGCAAAAAATGTGAACCTTTTCATAAAGAGGTCACGATCTAGTGGGGCAGGGAGAATTTTGAAAATGAATATTCATACCCTGATTCACCCCCCCACTGAGGGTAGATAGGCCTCTATTGTTCCTAACATATTGTTTATTTGGTTTCTTTAGGATTAATATTATGATAACGAAAATGTGTGATCTACACCTTAATAAAAACAATAATATTGATCTCCTATGATAATTTAATGAAAAATCATGTTTTACATTCATTTTCCCCACATTATGTATTCATCAGAAAAAAAATATGTTTATGAGGAATATCAATTTTATTTCCCTCTACATTCGAAATTCCTTTTTATTATATATTATTATTTTCAAAAAATGTTTTCAAAAATAATTTTAATATTTTATTACTCATGGTTAATGTCATTTTCAAACATGTTGTTATTATAATGAAAATGAATTTAATAGAAATATTCATTTTATTTTATGAACGATGTAATTTGGGAATTTTTAATGAATAATAAAATGAATGGTTTTCAAACTTATAAGATATGAATGGAATTTCCCTCCATCATGATCTATCATTGTCTTCAAGATGAATTTAAAATTATAAAATATTATTTTCAGTTAAATTTTTATCCATTATATTTTTAAAAACATATGTTTTTAAGAGGTTATTTAAAATGGTAAGGTTATTTTCCTCATAAAATGATCCATGTGATTTAGGATGGCCTAAGTTAATCTTATGGTGTTATTTATTTGAATGAAAGTATCATAACTATGAATTTCAATGAATGATGTTTCATTATTAGAAAATTTTAAATTATGACTGTCCTTTCTCCAAAAAAAATTTATGGCATTTTTACAATGTCTAGAACCCAAAAGAATCATGTGAACAAGTATTTTTATAGTCAATACAATAACACTTCATTGAAGAAAGTGTCATATATAAGTTACAAACCTCATCTCTTTTTTTAGTTGGGAATATTTGTTTCCCATAATTTTTTGTGTGGTTTTATTAATGTCATTATTTACAAAATAATCTTTATTTTAAAAAATTAATTTTCCAAATCTTTTGAATATATTCACAATTAATAATCCATTAATTTTATTAATATTTTTTAGAATGATATTTTGGATTTCATAAAAATTTAATAAAGAAATATTTTTAAAATATATGACACAAAATAGAATTTCTGGCCTCCATTTCCATTATCCTAAATGTATATTCCTTTAAAATTTTCAATTGGTTATAAATTAAAATAAAATTAAAATATTTTTTAATGAAATGGCAAAATTATTATTTTCTAAATGGAATAAAAAATTTAAATTGATTTTTAAGATCATTCTTAAACAAAGTTACAATGATGATATTTTTTTTGCTTCGATCATATGTTCCCTTTATAAAACCCTTTTTTATATCCATAATTAAATTTTAGATTAATTTATATTATTCATCAACAATGCACCAATTTATATGTTTTTTATCATTATTCATCTCATGAAAATATTTATTTAGATATTGTTTTCTCCTCCATATCTCTATTTGAAGTATCATCGATTAGTATGGAATAATTTTCTCAAAATTGTTGTTATATATGTTGTATTCTCTTTCAATATATGGAATAGATTATGGGAAAATTGTTGTAATTTTATTCTACTAGCTGTGAAATTATTAAGGTATGATATTATTGATTTGATGCTGATTTTTTTTAATTTATATGGTATTTGGACATTGATTTATGAAGAATTCACATGATGTTAATGTGAAATTTTTTCCTGATTATGGAATACCGCTTAAGGAATCAACTATAAACAATATACAATACAATTGGGCAGGTTTAATAGGATCTTAATATAGGATCATTTGAGAATATTTTGGTATTTTGGGTATTTTTTGTCTATTTATATTTGGTGTCCAGGTTGGGATGCCCTGAAATATTAATTATGTCATGGCTGATTCCATAATGGTAGGATTCGTGATAACATTCCTAGTTCCAGTATATAAATATTTTGATTATCTAGATCAATGTATTTCACTTATAAATAATTAAACATCCATTATCAATGTTATTTTCAAATTTATATTAGTCCTGGATTTTAGTTGAACTAATGTTGTTGACTCAGATGATTTTTTATGATTGAAAATTTTTCCATATTGATCATACCATACATCAAAATGATAAATTTTATTATTCAAAACCCTTACTAACAATTTGATAAAAACTATTATTTTTTTTCCACTTCTATGTGGGAAGAAAAATAATTTAATGACTAATTGAATGTATGTAAGAATATTTTTCTTTTAAATTTATGCATCAAATATATTTTGTACGTCATGTATATAAAATTTATTTTAAAATTACTTTTCAAATTGATCATTTATGGTGTGATACCTTCTAGTTATACCAATTTAATGAAGTATTCACAAAATTTAGTAAACTTGTTTGGGGATTCAACATTAAAAATTATATATATCTTTAATGACCCGGAATTTTCAAGGGATTTTTTTTTCAAAATTATTTGGAATTTTATGAGTTTGTGGATTCTGACGGAACATGATTCTGAGGCCTAGTGTGAAAAAATAAATTTCTGATGTTTTGTTCAGGTACTCTCTGTAAACATTTGTGTGGGTTTTTCTATATTTTGAACCGATGCTAGGAATTGAAATCTGAGGGCACTGATGAACTCGCAGCGCCAATTTATGCTTAAGGGGACCTTTACCACAGTTGTATTTTATGCAGGTTGAATGTTAATTTTTGGGGTTTAATCTTAAATTAAATAAACCTATGTGGTACATAATTTTGTTATGAGAGTTGGTTAATTACTCCCTTGGGGAAGTTTTTTGTGGGGCCCATGCCCACATAACTTCCCATGTGTGGATATTTGTGAGGTGGGGCCCACACGATCCCCAACCTTTCATCTCCCCATAACTCTTTTCAACTCCATAAAAACCCCTTGTTTATTTCCTGACAAATTCCCTCATTTAATTGGGTGGAGCCTCTCCAAATTCCACCTTCCTCACTCCTTTTAATTTTTTCCAACCCATCTCAATTAATTAAACAACTCTTCAATTAATTAATTAAAGAGTTTTAATTAATTTGAATGCATGGAATGTTTATTAACATAAGGGAAAGACTTATTTTAATTTTTTCATGGAAAATATTGTTCTGGGAAATCCTTGGAGAATTAAAAGAGAGCTTTTACCTTCCATGAAGAATGGGGTCTTCTTCGACGAATAACATCGACTCCATGAATATTGGTGACATTCTTTTCTTTCTATTTTCCACAAAATGTGATGAGATGCAACTTCCTCCCTAGATGCACCCCATCGTCGTCTACCAATCCTCTTTCTGCGACTCTGCTCTTGAAACTGATGTAGTGGGAATTATGTTCAATTTTAATTTATTAAAATTGTTCTTTTTCATTATTGAGAAATGTGGTTTGACTTTGGCCAATTGTTATCACTTAACATGGAGGGCATGGGCCGAACACACATGGACCGATGAACCTCCGTGGTCTCTTTGTTTGTGATTGAGTCGTGTTGGAAGAGGCGGTGATGGGAGAAGCAGCGGTCATGCACCAGGTGCATGTGGAAGAACTGTGGCCCGAAACTGAAAGCCACTCAACTGTGGAAGAACCGGCCTACTATAGCCGACCGCGATGAAGGGTGGAGCTGTGGCTCCCCACAGCGTTGGGCTTCGGAGAACCGCAACACGTCTAGAGTGGGCTACTTCTGCGGAAGAACCGGTCAGCTCGTCGGTCGGAGGAAGGCTGCGGCACCTAGGGTGCCGTGCTGGATGAACCGCGGCCCGTATATGCGGGCCGCTTGCACCGAGAAGGCCGCCCGACTTCTGCTGCCCGGTTTGGGAGTGCGACGCAGCTTGGCTCCGCCAGATCGGGTAGCGGCCCCACCCCCCTGTCAGACAGCTTAGCCCCCTTGGGCCGAGCCCCGGCCTGTCGGTTCGTGCCGCGCCGGGCAAAGCTGCGGCCCACTGGGGCACGCCGGGCCAGGCTGCTGGCCACAATTCTCGGGTCTCTCCAACCCCCCTGGTGGGTCAGACCCACCAATACCAGGTTGGCCCGACCCGCCAGTCCACTAGGCTTAACACGCCGGGCCCGTTTTCACTTAAGGGTGAATAACATGAATACCGCACGTCTGAGTGATTCACCGTCTGCATCCCTAGGACCCTCATGATGTGATTGTCCTTTTGAGATACTATAAGTAGGTTTTGGGAAACATTGGAATATTTCCGGGTTTGGAACGAGCGTATATCCAACCCGACCCCAGAGAAATAATGCTAACAACTCTCAGACCTGGCGTCTGATTGACGCATCGTCTGTCACGTTGGGTTCTGTTTGACAAGATAGAATTTTGTGATACATCAACTATGAACTTCATGAAAGTTGATGTATCAACCCCTTGGCTCAAGGAGTGGACCCTCGCGGAATCGAGCATATCGTATGCCGGAACCCTAGAGCTGGATGCGACTCTGACGACAACTATACAGGAATCCTCCCTGGGTTCAGCATCGACGACAACTATACTGGAATCCACCTTGGGTATGGAAGTGACGTAAATTGTACTAGAATCCTCTGTGGGTTTGGTAGTGATGACAGCTGTACTGGAATCCTCCATCGGTTCGACAATAATGAGACTGGACTGAATCCTCGGTGGGTTCAAGAGATACGAGACTGGAATGAATCTGTTGAGTGTTAGACAACAACAAGGCTAAACTAAATCCTCCGTGGGTTCGACAGCAATGAGGCTGGACTGAATCCTCCTTGGGTTCGACAGCAACGAGACGGTACTGAATCCTCCATAGGTTCGACAGCAACGAGATAATGCTTTTTTAGGTTTCTGTGGGTATCTGTCATTCCATAGTGATAGATGATTCAGTGGCTACAACTAATCATATCATACTCTCTTTATGTTGTGAATACCTAGTGTGAGCTGTGTCTTGACATTCAATCATTATCATCCATGTGATTTACTTTATTTCCAGTGTGGACTGGGCTGTTCTTGGGATCGAGAGTTATAGTCTAGCTAAGATTGATAACTTAGGTATATGTATGGGCATATACATAAGTAGGGTTCGTTGATACATCGTGGTTGTATATTTCTTATGTGGTTTATCCTTTTTGGATTTTGGGAGACCTTCGGGGGTCTCGGGGTCCCTACGAAGTATCGTATACTCAACCCCGCATGGGCTACACCCTCACTACATTTTGTTGGTTACAGAAGATAGACATCATGGATCGAGGTGGATACTTGAAGAGCTATAGGTACCAAGACATGGAACACTTATAGAGACGTACATGGACCGGATAGAAGGACCCAGGGTGATGTGGACGACATATGTACCCAACTTTTAGGTGGGATTCCCGGAGGATGACTAAGTGGTTGATATTTTACTTTAATTCAGTTGTACTAGCTTTTTCATTTGTATTGTACCTACTTTTGGGCTTGTATTTCCGACCCCTTTCTTTTCTGCACCTACTTTTTTATATATTTATACTTAGTACTTATATCGTTTTTGTACTTTGTTGTGTTTGTTTACAATTATTAAGGCAATTCCTTCCCAATATAGGGATTTATTCCTTTTGGTGCTAGTCCCCAGCCCCTGGCCTATGGAAGGCGAGCATGGGGTAGTCATTTCATGGGCCCCGACGATATGTTGTGAAAATATCATTTTTATAAACAGGTTAAATCTCTTCACTTATCAATGTCAATGACTCTTAATTTAACAAACTCCTTTCTCTACTCATCGCCTAATTCCATGTATGATTTCATTATATAAAATTTTTCCTTTTATTTTGATTCGATTACATTATGTTTTAATATGCTATCCTTGTTGTTCATTATAGATAAGTTTTATGGGGAACCCCATGGAATTTAGATGTGATAGATTCCTTATTCTTTTTTTGTGGTAGCTCAAAAAATAATTAAATCAAGGTAGATAAGTGTTAAATATACATTATCTGTAACATCATTGAATTTATCTAAGGTGTGGAACATTAATATTAGGTTTTTATTACTTATAAAAATGAAAATTATAATGATTAATCTTGTTAATGAGATCTTAGGGGATCTATGGTTGAGTTGGATCCCATATCCTTGAAATTGGGAAAATATACTAGGAAACACATTTTTTCTATTACCATTCGAACCACTAAACTTGGAAAGGAAAGCCATATGATATAATTAAAAAATATATACTTCATGATTTACACAATTTTAGAAAAAAATAAAGGAATACTATATAATATTCCCGATGTAGTAGTTAATGGTGGACGGATTGGATAGACAATGTGGAAAAATCATCGTTAGAGTAAAAATGGGATAATTTACTGAAATACCAATTTTAAATGAATTTAAAAAATTATCATTCATCATTTTTTATTTCTCTATTATATTTATCCATAACTAGTTGAGAAACACAATTCTCCTCTAAGTTAGTACTTTCTATGACTCAATGTTTCACCAGATTCATTCCCCATCAGATCCTACAGATGACTTAAAGTACGATCATGAATCTAGTCCAATAATTTTCATGCTCTTTTAACCATCAATTGAACTATTTGGGTGGAAGATAATTTCCCAAATTTTATGTAATTTTAATGATTCATTGATTTCATCCATCATAAAATTAATGAAATGGTGACACTGGATGAGGGATGTTCTCTAAGGATGAGGTGGGTGGTCCATGTCTTTTCCTATCATTTTATTATATTTTATAAAAAAATACATTGTTCCTCTCACTCATCCATTCCGGATATTCCCCCAAAATGATAATATTATTGTTCAATGTGGTTTCACATGTTTATCATGATCTTGCATAGCGTATAATCACATCTTCAGTATATCATATAGAGTTTCTCCATCCATTTTGGTGTTCTTTACCTTTGTGGCATAATTTTTAATTTTCAATTTTCATGTTGATCATTCAAAAAGGGTATTGAATTATATTTAATACCATTACCTATGTATTGAATTACTGAGGGAAAGTATCTTAGTGTCTAGACCTACCCCAACCGTTGTTATAGGGTTGGGACTAAATTTTTTTGGCCAAATGCATAAGCCGTTGGCATTTTGGGTATAATATAATACACCCAACTACATGAATTGTCCCTAATTCAAAATAAAAACTAATTTATAGCATAAAAATGAAATTTAATCTTATTAAAAATGATTTATATATACTCATTTCATAGTAACCTACTATTTCTTTAGTTCCGAGGGAGAAACATGGGACTTGGACTTAAAGAGCACTTATATGAACTTTCGTACTACCATTAGATATTATAAATACAATATACGAACGTTGGGGGTGATATCATCTATTAATGTGAATTTATCATCATGATTTTTCTATTTTACCTTTAGATGAGTGACATCAGTTCACTAACAGAGATATTGTGGATAGTGAAGATGGCATGATTGGTCGTACAAGTTCATAAGGGAGACTTGATAACCTATGTGTGATACTAGGTACAAACTCGTAAGCCAGTTCTATATATTTTCAAACTTTTATAGAGTGAATCTTGGTACTTCATACAGGGGTCCTCATAGACATACTCCTTGGAAATGGACTTATACTTACCCCTAAGTGGGTTATATTGAATGTATCTCTCAATTTTTATTGACAGGATCTCAAGGTTTCTCAACATGATTAATAAGAATAGTTTTGAATTTTTTTAATAGTTAAAAATAATTTTTAAGTGAATTTTGTTCAGACTATTTATAAAAACATAGGGACACGACCACACATCCCAATAACAATTTTTGGGATAGTATAGTCGACAGAATTTAACCCTACTCTCCTTTTCATTAATTGTTATTTTGGTTTAGACATGCCAGCATAGTCTGATGTCAGTAATTGGATGGGTCCTCAAGTGTAACCCAATACTATTCATTTATTTTGTTACTCTATATTGCATATAAATTAATTTTTTCACACATCTATTTTGTATTACATGAATTAAAAGGGATGGGACACTATTTTATCTTGGATACGTAGAATTTATCTTACACCTAGCTCGGGCACCGTTGGTACCCAAGTAGACAATATGACTATAAGTTTAGAAAAAGGTATGAAGCTAGCTTCAAATGTTTGATCTACTTTCTAGTACGATGATTTTGGGGAAAAGGGATGAGCCAATGCATGAGATGCTAGTCATTGTAGGTTTAAAACTTTTGTATTTTTTATCATGTTGTATATTCTTGTTTCCCATACCCCAATATCGTTACTTTTGAAAAAAAACATGAAATAATATCATCATTATTTGAATCTATTAATTTACTCAACATCAACACATTATTTCATTATAATAATGGTTTTTGTTGCTGGTTTCTATTCCTATTTGTATACTTCAATTTCATCTTCAATATAATTTATAAATCCATTGTTTTTATCTATCTGATAAATGAGGGAATATTATCCCCATGGACTAACCCAATTCCCTTGATTCTAGTCGCCAGCCTTTAGAATTAGGGGAGGCATGCTTGAGGACTTGTGGCCCATCGTCTCGGGGAATAGTTCAGTGGCATTCAGGGTAGGACTCTATAGCATGGTATAAAATTATTTTTCATTAATCATAATATATTACCTTAGAGTAGAGACTACATCATTTGAATTCAGTTATGAACTTGTGCATAAGAGTAGCTACCCCATGTGTAGTGGAAACCAAAATTTCCTAGGATAGGTAAATGTTTTTATTTATTTCATTGTTATAGTTTTCTGGACTTCACCATAGGGTGACACACTAGTTTTGAATTATAATTATCATGACAAGATATCTATCATTTTATCCTAATGATATGATGGTACATTAGAATCATACATCATACTAGGAACAATAGGACTAAAAATTTCATGCATCAGTGCATGGCACGTCTACATTCTTCTTTCATTTTCCTGTATTATTTGTGTGCTAACATTCCTTTTTTATACTTTACTATGTGTTAATCATTTAATTTATGACATAAATTGTCTTAATGACCAATAATTAAAACTTATTTAGATTTATTGGTGATTTACAATGGTATATCATCTAAAAAAATCAAAACTATGCATCTTACACCGTTGTTTGGAGTAAATGTAAGGTTTAAGATATTTGACCCGTCGATTTAAATTCAAATTTTTTACATCCCCTTATGAATTAGGATTATTGAAATAGTAAACTAGATCAGGATTTTTATAACCAATTTATTAATAATTAATAAAAATAAATTAAAATTAATTGAATCTTAATATGAATAGTTTACTTATAAGATATACGAGACCTGAACCGACCAATAGTGGTTAGTAGGACTTGTCTCTATTGACCCGTTTACTACATATTGTTCTACCCTAACCTAGATCATGGAGAATTCATTGAAACTTGATTATTTAGAAGGATAGTTTTGTTTTTTTCCATTCTTGCAACTTTCCTTATTAGTTATAATCCTTAAATGATTTTTTAACTTTTCATTTATATAGATAATTCACTATGATGGCCTCATGTTTAATTCCAGGAGAGTGGCGATGTGAAACATTTTGAGGTGTTGGTCACTCATACACATCTAATACCTTATATAGTGCCACATGTGGCACCTTTTATAGATCATACATTGTGTGATGATACCTAGTTTCATGATTTTTTCCTTGTTTATGCAAGCAGTGGAATGCGAACATCATCCTACCCCTTCTATAGTAGAGCTCACCCCATTGTTTCAGAATCTATACACTACTACCTTCATGGGGGATGAAATAACCCAAGCTACTAAATCCTAGTTAGTTTCTATGGTGTCAATTTTCAATCACATCAAGATGCCTACATAGTAGAGGGCCATGATTACAGCCTATCAGTTACATGAATCTGCCAAGAATCAGTGGGATATTCTATCATATCTGGTCAACATCAGGGGATGGTCTCGGTCGATTACCAGGAATTCTTCATAATCTAAATCTTCACTCAAACCATGATAAAAAACAGAATTATATAATTCATTAATCTAGAGAATGGATAATATTTGGTGAAATAATACTCAACTCACTTCATCAAATTGGAGTGTTTATTCCCTGACCTTGACTAGTGATGAGAAAAATACTATGATGAGACTTGAGTAAGGGATTCCTCATTCCATATGATCACTTGAGAATGCCTTTATAATGACAAAAATATTAGAGATAATGAACACAGATCTCATCAAAATGTGGAACCCAACGAAATCATGTGATTTGAAGCTGGGAAGATCTGCGTCAAGGAAATACAATGGTTTATCCATCTGCAAGAAAAAATGCTTTTAGGGTACCAATAGGGGTTTTAATAACTCTGAGGAGTGCACTGATAGGTATTTATTGTGTCACCACTGTGGTAGGATAGGTCACAAAAATCCCTAGTGTGTGAGGAACTTGATCTAGTTATGGGGTTGCATCTGGATGGATCACATCCTGTGTTTCTACCAATCGTTTCCTTTAGTTCCATGTTATTGAGGATATGTATCAGCACTACCTTTAGGTATATGGTCAGTTACTCCACTTCAAGTTGGTTTTTTGTCTTATATATTACATTTAGGCTGAGTAAGTCGTCCCGACCATGGTAATAATTCTTTAGAGTTTGATCATCAGTAGATTGGGAATGCTCAGGATACATAGGAAACTTATTTGGGTTGTATTTTAGGAATTTTGTATGTAGTGAATACTATATTATTTAATACATGTCTAGGGATATCTATGAATAGAGGTACTATTCTAGTAAACTATACTTTATTATCTTTGTGATTTGACGTAGTTTCATCACACACTCATTTATCTTCTACAACTATGGGATGTCTACAATTTTCAATTTAATACTCCAATTATATAATGACCCTTTAATTGTAGTTATTATTTCATGATTAAGAAAGAAAACATTCCAATGGATGCCTCCTTGAAGTAGGTGGGAATCATATTTTTTGTTGTTTCTTGAAATGATTAGATTCAATTTCATTCTTCTAATTGACATTTTCCTTTCATATTGATCTATAGTGGATTTATATTTTCGTCTAGTCTCATTCACACCACTAGATGTAAACACTTATATACATAATGGGGAAGGTAATCTCTATTAATATAGATCTATACTCATGACTATTTGGCTAGGAAGTGTAAAAATCCAAATGGAATGTGTCTTTATAAGATACTGGGAAAGTAGAAAAGAATAATTCTATCATTTTGTTGATTGTTTCAAGGATGTATTCAATGATGATGTCTCCATCTTATCAAATGATACTGATATTAGGTTCATGTTTGATTTTGTGATAGGTGAAACACTATATCTATTTTCTCATTTTAGGATAGATCCTATATAGCTCTAAAACATAAAAATAATCTTGATGAAAACAATGAAAAGTCATTAGTTATTCCCAGAACATCTAATTGTTTTTCCAAAATCCATTTTTGTAAAATTTATAAGTTACCATTTAATTGTGGAAATATTATTTCCAATTATACAAAATTATGGAACATAAATAGTATTAACTTTGTTTCATAGATGAAATACTATACCAACTCAGAGGATAAACTATTATCTCTATGATATATTTGAGGTTGGGAAATCATAATGTTTATTTGAGACCATCATACATAACATGTAATATGTTTTGGAGTATTTACATCTTGAATGAGTATTTGGTTGATCCATTAGATATAAAAAATGCACATGTATTCATTGTGGATCTGAAGAACTAGTTTTTCAACCAATACCTAGATTCCATCATGGTGGTCTTCTTATATGACATCTTAATGCAATCACGCTCCTGAAAAGATGATATCAGTCATCATGAGATAGTGATGTGTATACTGAGGGATCACTATCTATATAAAAAGATCAGTAAATTCCTCGTTCTGATCATCAAGGTCAACAAATTGGGTCACATTTTATCTGAGGAATGTGTGGTAGTGGATAAAGAGTAGGAAAGAACATTGGTTTCTTGGGAGTATCCTTAGAAAATATGAGTCATATGTAGATTCTTATGGTTTTGTGGACATTATAAGTGATTCATCTAGGACTTTTCATTTTTTTAGCACTTCTTATTATACTAAGTAATAATGGTGTGATATTCTACTGGATTAAGGATTCTGAGGATGAATTTTATGTTTAAAATGGATGTCACACTTCACTAATGATTCTGATTCTCTTGGACCTGGGAATGTGGTATACTATCTATTGTTATTCTTCTCGGATCTGGTTGGGTGCAGTTATGATGCATGGAGATCGTGTTGTGGATAATTTTCCCTCTCGGTGAGGTCCCATGAGAAGAATTACCCAACACAACCTTAATCTATATGGGTTGCTTCATACTCTACACTATTGGATGAATTACCTATTGTTTGAGTGGTTTGTTATTTACAATGATGATAAATGTCTCTAATACATCTCTAGTCAGCAATACATGAATCTAAGACATTGTATTTGGGTCTAATACCTACAATTTTTTTACTTTGATCTTGATTAAATTCCTAGAAAAGCGAATCATGTAGAAATATAATTGAGATAAAAGACTCATATTAAAGACATCATAGAGGCCATCCATGAGTTTATATTAATGGACATGTTCTATAATCTTCTTCTTCAAGTTCATGTAATATATAGAATGTTAGTTCTAGATGTTCTAACTGTTAGTTCATCTATAATATAATGGGTTCATATGAGGTAGTTGTCAAACTCTGAATATCATGATCATAGGCAGAGTTCTACATGAGGGAAACAAATTCTTGGTTAACTAATTAATGTGACGGAGTCCTTAATATTCCATTGTTTTGTATGGGTACCATCATATATACCAGATTTTATGATGTTGGAATCACATACCTATATATCGTGGGTTCATCCTATGTTTACCTAGATTTAAAAATATATGAATCATTGGTATTTGTGTCTAGGTTTGAAGAGGTTTATATAAGGTCTCATCAATCAGTGCTCGACCTATTAGTTTGTAAAGGAAAATCAAATCTATATTCTGTACTAATGCATTCCATGTCTATTCCTATGTGGAAGTATATAGTAATCACCATGGATTTCAGGTATGCCTTTTTGATATCCCTTGAGGTAGTGAGGCGGTATGGTTTATCATCAAATGGTTAAACGAATTCATGAAATTACTACCAATCTGGGAGACATTATGTATTGATGAGATATAAAGTATATAAATCATGAATATAGTATATTTTTATTGTGTACATCATTCTTTGATATCATACTAAGATTAAAACTATACATCATAGTTGTGGCTAGTGTCATAGAAGTCCCTAGGATCACAGGTTCAAATGAGTACTGCATATCACTCACTTACCAATGGGAAGTATGAGAATAATATATGGGTGTTAGAGGAAATTATACAGGCATGTATCCTTGATTTTCAAGGTTCTAGATAATCTAATAATCAACTAGTTGTGTTATCCTACATCATGATCTATTTGGAATCGATTCGGATGGCTCCGTATGAGGCTCTTTGTGGTAGACCATGTCATTCCACTATATGTTGGGTTGATACATTTGATGTATCTCTAATGTTTCCTCTTCATATTTATGATACTTTGGATAAATTTTAATTAATTTATAAGTTATTGGATATATATTAGACCAATAAATAGTCTTATACTGATTATTTCTATAGTCATCTGGTGTTTAGGGGGGGTATCATGCCTTTATTTCTGTGTCTCTTAGATATGGTCAAAGATTAATAAAGAGAAATATAATGTTATCACAGAGATATGTTATGCTTACTGAGACAATGGAATGATTTGGTTCGATAGCATATCATTTTTTATTAAATATGATGTACTAATCCATTCACAACATATTCCTTGAATCTCATATATGAATGTATCATTCATATATATCGCAATTATATGACCCCATGGACATCGAGTCAGAGGCGGAGGCATCATTAAAGAAACATCTGATACATATTGTTTATAACTTCATTAAAACTCTATGAGGTAGGTCAGTTCCTCATTTCTAGGTTCTATGGAATCATTGATTCATATAGGAAAAGACCTGGGAGTAGGAAGCCGAGGTATGTGCTGAGTGGCTATATCTCATCTCAGATGTAATTTTACTACACTCATAAAGGAATATCAGGGATGTGTACTATTCAGGAAAGAAGAATATAATGTAACATATTTTCAATGCAGTATATAACATTTTTTATTAGTTTCAAAAACATAAAAGAATAAAAATAATGATTCATAATCACGTCAAGGAATTCTCATAGGCATTTGAGGTTCCTTCAGAGCTTGATTCCACAACATAGAAAACAAATACTGGGATTCATTGTTTTTCATATACTGTGTGACCAAGAAACCCAACCATGAAGGTTATCTGAAATCATTGATATAGATCTCTTTCATGGTATTTTCATCTTTAGAAAATATGTGGAGAAAACCAAATGATGTTACCTATATAAAACTTAATGGTGCATGTTGGGTACATGGTTTTGGAATACCTTGAGGCCAAACCATGAAAATTAAAAAATTGGTGAATTTACTAAAAATCACAATCATAAATGAAATAATACAATCCTCTCCTTATGCCTTATTAATTTCACATTTAGATTTATCCTTCTCCCATTGAAAAAATATCAATTTATCCTCCAAGAATAAAACATACAACAGCTTCATCTGACACCTAATTTATTCAACATTGGATATTACGTAAAGCTAGAGATACCACCTCGAATCTATGTAATATTTTTCATATTCTCTTTATCATGAATTTAAAAATATGTGTGCAAGGACATTTTCCCCATTTTTAATGAATTTAAATTTTTATTCTATTTATTCCAATCTTTCTTGAATCAAATATTGTTATAGGATGAGGGATTACCTATGAGTATAAGGATTGTGGTCCATGTATTTTCCCATTTTTCATTTAGTTTCATAAAATATATTGGACTTCTACTCATTAGGCCATTATGGAGATGCTGC
Organism: Viscum album; assembly: GCA_963277665.1. Lineage (NCBI taxonomy): Eukaryota > Viridiplantae > Streptophyta > Magnoliopsida > Santalales > Viscaceae > Viscum > Viscum album. Next base: position 271,757,445 of record OY728152.1, on the reverse strand, counting down.
AAAATGATAATTTAATTTTTTTTCCACGTGATTTTACATGCATAATATGGTCTAACATTGCAGGGATTCGCCTATGTGGTCAATATCTATTAGTTTTTCCATTCATTTGGATGTGATAATCATTTATTTTTTAATTTCAATTTTTTTTTGGATTTTTTATTATTCCAAATGTGTATTTCTTTATATTAAATACATTTTTATTATTATAGAATTGACAAGGGTGGTGAACCTAGTGACTATCCTTCCCCCATACAATTGGTGGATGGGTTGCCATAAATTTTATTGGACATATACTTCTTTAAAGATCCTTGTGGGATAAATGAAATATTACCAATGACTTTATATGATCATAATTCCATATATGAATTAATATATTGATTTGAAACGATATATTTTTTAATTTTAAAATTCTATATAAATACTCATTTTTTTGTTTAGTAACTTTTCCTACGTGTTAATGTTGAAACAAGGGGTTTTGACTTGTTAAACACAGAGATATAATATTATTCCATTATTAGATTTTTTAATTACATATAATTTCACAAAGGTTGATATATTCTATGCCTAAGATGGGATCATCGTCAGTTGTCTGTTTTGCCTCCAGAAAAAAGGTAAATGTTCAATAGGGGAAACCCCTTGGATAGTCTTGATTATATGAAATATTATTCCATGCCTCTTGAGAGACATGGGCCCCAACTTTTGATACTAGATATAGACTCTGAGGTCCATTCTTTTTGTTTTCACACTATTCTATAGTGAAACATAAGAGTTCATATCTTTTTCCCCATTTACAGACACGTTGGTGATTGAATTCTACTGATCCCTCCATGTGAAACTAGGAAAGTATCACCAATATTCCAATGGATGTACTTAAGGGGTATCAACATGTTTTATAAATAAATGACCATAATATATTGAAATGTAAATAATATTTTTAAATTGAGAATTGTTTTTTTATTTATATAAACATTAGAACATGACTTTCACTCTTGATAAAAAGATTGGGGACAGTCCAACCTATATTAATTTACCCTACTCATCTTACTATTTTGTGTTCCTTCAGTTTTGGAACAAAGAATTAAGTCTATGAATATTATTGGATGGATATCTGAGTGAAAACCATTTTTATTACAAAGTAGACTTTTTGAAATTAACTGTAGAAAAAGGGAAGTTACAAGCATCAATTCTTGATCTAATTATCTTGGTGTTATTTTTTAGAGTGTGTGACTTTTCTTATGATTGATATATTACACAATGAATTTTTGAGTTTTTATATTTTTACAACATGTTTTATTTTATTTTATTCCCTGGACTCTCTATAGTAAATGATTTATATATAATTAAATTATACCATTGTAAATTTTTTATATTATTTTATTCATGACCCATAATTTATTTCATTATCTTATGTGTTTATGTAGTTGGATTCCAATGTTATCTTAATATTGTCACTACATTGGAAATTTATATTATATATCCATTGATTTTTTCACTCTAATAAATGAAAAAATATACTCATCCATGTTCCCCACTACTATTTTGGAACCTCTAGAATTCAAGGAGGATTGATTTATTCCTTGTGGCCCTTTTCCTCGAGGCATAGTTCAGTGTAAACTGGGCCAGAGTACTATAATGTCAATGTGGCAGTACCAAGAGAAAAAATATTTTAGTAAATGGCAGAATTAGTAAGGTGATTCTAATAATCATAAAATAAAAAATGAAATGATACTTTATTGGTATTGTGATTTGAATTTTTTGTTTTATATTTTGATTATTCCACAAGATATTTTCTATATAGTGTGATTTAGTATTTTTTTTATTTTTGATCATTATAATATTTTAATGGCATGAAACAAAAATAAGTATATATATATTATAAGGTTATAATATTAATAAATGATTCATTAATTTAATTATATAATCCATAATTCAATTAGTTTTTCAAATTTAGAGCCTTTCTTCGAGGATATTTTTTTAAATCTACTATTGAAATATGAATATTCGTAATCTTGATTCTAACACCTTACCATCACTAATATTTTTTCTTATGATTATTAGTGAAAATATTAATTTTAAAAATTTAATGTATTGGTTTTTTATTCAGAACTTACATACATTCTAGGCATGTATAATGGATGTTATAGGCTTACATTCCACATGAATTTGTTATACCGAGAATATCATTTGATAAAATATATATACGTAAGGATAGTAAATCCATTACCTTGAATTAATGTGAAACCCTATATATTAGGATTACATTTTGATGGATTAGATGATTTTCCTAAGTTGTGGTAGTGGATAAAATATAGTAATGGTGGAATGGAATGGATGATGACGAACTATGTTCGGTATGAAACTAGTTGAATTTAAAGGGTTGAGATATAGGATTTCTAATATCAATTTTATTTATTTGTTTTTTGACTTACTATATTTTTTCAAATGGATTGTGAGACTATATTTCTTACGACAGGTGATGTCTAGGACTAAAATTATAAGAAATATTGAATTATAAATTTATTTATAAATAAAATAATGGAAATGGGTGTTGAATTTAATAATGATTAACAGAGACAAAAACATGGATTTTTTTGAAAATAATGTTCTAAAAAAATTCAAGGGAAATATATAATTTTTTTTGAACTAAAGACTATATTGTTTTTATGTATTTAAATTATTAACCCTAAATTTATGATGGGATTAAAAAAATAATTAAAATTAAAATATACTAAACTAATTATTTTAATCTTTTATTTTGATGATTATATGAATATATGAGACACATATTTATATAAAATAATATTTTTATTATTTTTTTCACATGGGATGGTTGCTGCAATTCATGTCCAATGTTTTGGAGTAACACCTAGTTTCGTTTTATGATATTTATTCCCTAATGAGTTCATATTTTTATAATCCTTTACTGAGTATGCTGGGGATTTTATCACCACGTTAATAATGAGATATGAGTATTTTCTGGAATATATATGATATCGAGAATGTATATCGATAACTACTCTAACACCACACTCCCTCATTCATTTTTATTATATTATATTGGAATGATTTATCTATAATAGATTAAGGTATATGGTGCTTTGTTATAAGCTTTATGATCGATCTATGATTTACCATATAAATGATGGGTTGTAGGGGAATTAGAATAGAGTATATATATTTATCTTAAATGAATTTAATATGGTTAGAAAACATGTTTCCCATATAAATTCTATAATGTATTGTGGTATAATTCATGATACCCATGATTTTATAGATTATAATCTTATTACATGGTTGTAAGATATCACATGATGAGGTTCATATCTTCTATACATGGTGTAGGATGAGAAAAAAATGGATATGATATTTTTTTCCTAATTAATACAGATGACTTATAGATTGCATGTGAGAACTATGGAATATGTAGTTAGTGTGAGGATGAATAGATTAATTTTAAAGTCAATGTATTATAAATTTCATAGGTATTTTTATTTTATGGGGATTTCATACTCTAAATAAGTACACATTGAGTGTTTGTTTTTAGGATATGATATATTCATACAGGTTTAGGTACAAATTAACTATTATTTATTTATGGACTAAAATTATATTTTTTCTTCACATATATATAAGCTACATTAGATAATATCATTCTAATTATACTTGTATCATCATTCGAATTATATATAAATAAAATTATTGACTCTCTTGAATTAATTATTTGATAGGTGATTTAGTTGCTTAATATAAGATAACAGTTTATGAATGTGATGTTTGGGTTTGTGATAATAGACAATGTATTGTTCAAAGTATTTCATGTCTTTTTGCATCGCTGGAAAATATATTGTTATATTAGTGTGTATTATAAATATGTTTATGTGATGAATTATATTATAGTAATATATCTTTTTTAGGGATTAAATATTTTTTGGAAAATACATTCCTTTGGTATTCATTATATACACAATATTCTTGTCACCAATTAATGGACTCTTTTAGTTTGATTTCTAGTGTCATCCTGATCCTCAGTACCATCCTACGATTTGTATTAGTGAGTATTTTAGGATCATAAAAATTAAATATTTACTATATGAATTAAATATTAAAATAAATTTAATAAATTTAATAATTTTAATAAAAAATGGAGATTAAATTGAAAAGGGATTGTATAAATGAAAATAATTAATAAAATTTTATTATTCATGTAATTATAGGTTGTGTGAGGCTATTCAAGACACTATGTATATTGTTTTTAAGTTATCATTTAGATTAAAAAAATTAATTTCTTTTTAAAAGTACACCCTCCCTAATTATTTAAAAGAAAATTTTTTTTTCGTTTTATAAATATTTATCAATATTCTATATTTAAATTTCATTTTTCTATGAATAGTGGACTTGTTAAAAATTTATATTTTAAATTGTTACATGGTATGGGTTGAATTGAGAGTTTGTGATGTTGTTTTGAGAACAAGTTATTTTTGTGTATTAATCATTTTTTCTAGAAAAAATATCACCTTTTTGTTTTACCCCAATTATCATTCATTATCATTATATTTGATCCTATGAGGGTACAATATAGTTACCCATTACAGTAGTTAATTATTTATTCTATTGAGAAATGATTGTATAGTTAATTATATATAATTTATTCTGTTGTATGGTATTTAACATCTCGATATAAATTTTTTAATTTCATGGGAATTTTAAAATATTTAAAAATATTATATTCCAAAATACCATTGTTATTTTTAGATGATTTTATTTGTTTCAGATATAAGTCATTACTTTTAATAAAAGAAAAATTTCATAAAATTAATAATGTGATGATTTTTATCTATTCAAATGTTGATAAATATATTAGTATGAGATTTTATAAAATTAAAATTATTTATATACTCTAGTGTTTTAATGTTATCTCAAGTATATTTATAAAATAATTTCATTTTACAAACATGATTATTATTTTCCTTAAGAAATAATCATGAGCAACGAATCTAGTTATATGTTTAAAATTAATCTTAATTTTAGAAAAAATGATCATTATTTTAATGATATACATTTTTAAATTTTTTTCAAGTGTTTCAATTTACAAATATGGTTTCTATTATATTTATATATCAACATAATTTTTATTCGCAAACCATATTTGGAAATTATTTTCACATGGCATAATGATGTGTGCTTATGATTATAAAGTAAATTTATTGGTTAATTGTTATCATCCATGGCTAATGTAGGTTAATATGTTAGATAGTATCGCCCAGATGAAAAAATAATCATGTGGTATAAAAATAATGGTATTCTAGAAAAGATATTTTATTTACTATATTTAAAATTAATCATAAAATTTTATGTGAATGTATGTAATGAAAATGATTCTTTAAATAAATTAAATTATGACTAGTTATGAGTGAGTGTTTATATTTTGATTAAACTATGTTTATATATTACTCTTAAGTGTATGATGTCATGAGCTGATGAAATATTCTTTATTACAGGTACCACCATGGGATAATAAGTCTATTTTTGATCAAATTGAAAAGTATAACATTTATATTGAGGTATTAGGTTTTTTCTTTTTTTAAAGAATACTGATATATTATAATAAATCTATTATGTTTTTATAGAAAATAAATTATCTTTATATGGACAACTTATATGGTTTTTATGTGATTCATTGTAAAGTATATTATTTTTATTTGAGAAAATGAATATCATATTTTTCTAACATATTTAAAAAAATGTAGAAAACCTTAAGGATTGAATTTTTTTTATGTCTACATGTTTATAGTTATTTTGGAATAGTTTTTCCATATTTTATTGAACATTATACTATTAATGAATATATAAATAATTAATTCTTCGTTGTTTATTCTATATAAATATTTTGATATTATTTGTAGTGTAAATAATCTTTAATTTTTTTTAATATATACATATTTTTGTCTGAAAACTACACCTAAGTCTATCTGGTATAAAATTGGATTAGGATCAATGGAAGTGGAAGAGGAAACATTCCTAGCCTATATATGAATGGAATGAAATATCTTATCTGAAACCACTTATTAATAAGGGTGCACTACTTTTATATGGATTATTTTTCATTCCTTTGACATCATTGATTGGCATGTAACATTTTTTAATGCATTGATGCACTAGGAATAAATTTTTCAATTCCACCATTTTAACGAGGGTTCCTTGTCACTTTATTGTATGAATGATTTGATAACAATTTATATATAAATATCAAGATATAATTTTTATGGATTTTAATACACTTAAGATAAATGTTCATTTTGGATGAATATGTAATCAAGTCTCTCTACTTTTTTGATTCCAAATATTTTAGACGAATATTTAAAAGTTTTTAGGTTTAGTTATTCATGTAATGATTTATGTTGAACATGGATTTAAATTTCTTAATTGTGTTTTTGGATATTAAATACTTAAAATTTTATATGATGGGTTTTCATATATTATTTGGTATTATATTTATATATCCTAACTAATTATTTTTAATATATATATCTAGAAACATGGGGAAACTAATTTCTAACATACTTCATAAAACCCAACAAAATAGTATTTTCTTAGATCTCACGATCCATTAAATGTTTATTTTTTTACAATATTCATTAAAATATTATATAAGGCATTAATAATTTGGAATGTTTTATGATATAGACATATAAATTGATTGAAACATAAAGATTACATATAAAATTATTCTTTTCGAATAGAAAGTTATCAAGAAAGTATGAATTCTCAAATTCTAAATCATTATTTTAATAGAATTCATCAAACCCAAGGATGATGCATCATTCATTTATAAAGTTAAATATATCAAAACTCTATCAAGGTTCACCAATGAAATTAATTTCAAATGTAATGGTCTATAAATTTATTTACGTGGTTTAAAGAATATTCATTTTAGAAAAAATAGTATTCTATGAAATAACCTAGAAATTATAGTTATTATAAAAAAATACCTATGAATATAATCCAATGTCATGGTATACTAATATTGATTTTAAAAATTTTAATATTGTGAGGAAAAATATTTCTTTCTTAAGAGGTGTATGTTACTTCCCCGTTAATGTTAATTGTTTTATTACTTCTTGTTTTTATTAAAACTCATTTTATAAATAAATATTCATTTATAAAATATTGAATTCATATTGTATTTTAATATTTATTCTATTTCATACGGTTTTCCTGATATAATCATATAAAACCAATATTAACTTAAAATTATTACATTTACATGATCATGTGAAAAGTGTTTAATTTAAATGAAAAATATATTTCCATAACAAAATTTTTGATTTTAACTATTTACCAAATCATTAAATTAATTTATATTACATAAAACGATATTTATGTTATTCTAGTGTATTTATATTAATATTTAATATACTAAATGATTTTATCAATGTATTGAATATGAACATCTTGATTTATTTGAGAAAATAAATAGTTATTACTATAAATAAATTTTTATTAATATATTAAATATATTTATATAAAATAACACACTTTAAATATTATATTTTAATTTTAAAAAAAATAACGGTTTTTTGATTCATCATATAGAGACTAAATAAGGATGACTTTTCCTGAATATTTTGATCAAGTTTATTTTTTTGTGAATAGTATAAAAATCGGTTGTTACCAATGCACTGTCATTTATGACTTCATCATCGCATATATTTGATTTATAAAATTATAGAATATTTATAAAATAATTATATGAACATTTACTCAAAAGATAATTTAACTATTTTTCAATTAACAGAAATTAAATATTATATCAAAATAAATATGAATATATTAATCGATGTTGATATAGAGCATTTGTAAAAATGGAAAAGTCCAAATTGGAATATCTAATTATATATTTTAGTAGAGATAAAAATTTAATGAATTAATAATCAATTACTTATATCTTTTTTAGAAATTTTGCGTCATTTAAATTATGACTAATCAATTATTTTGATGTATATTTATTGATTTCAAACTAATATAAAAAATGTTTATCTAAATTCTTAACCAACACTTACGGAAGGAATAAAAATAAAAAAATAATAACATAAATATGTTTTCATGATGTGGATTTGAAGTAATATACAATATGAATGGTTTTAGATTATAATATTCAAAAATAATAATTTATAATAAATTTTTAATTTTTTTTAATATTACGTGATGGGATATTTATTCTAAGTGCTTGAACAATGTCGATGTAGTTTCTAGAATTAAAATAATTATTTTAAAAACAATATAAATTTATATGGAGGATAATAAATATGGTGATTCAAATTGTTAAGGGAAATAAATTATATGATGAAGTGATATAAATTTAGTAGATATAAATTTATTTTTTAAAATTAAATTATGAATGTAACCCGTGAAATAGCAGTAATTGTTATTTAACTATCTAAACATTCTATATATTTATAAAAAATTCATAAAATCATACAATGACCTAATAGAATAATATTTTGGGTTATTTGTGTCATCTGTTTCTATTTATAATCATATTTCCATTTAAAAATACATTATTGACCCTTAGATATTTAATATTTTCTAAAGTTATATAAAAATTATCATATAAAGGGGGATATTATTGAATTAGAAAATATATATTATATTATATATTAAATCAATATTATACTAAATTATTCATTTTGAATTCACCTTCAACGTTAATAAGGCATTTTCATAACGAAAATGATTTATATAGTAGCTATAGACATTATTTGGTGGAGTTGGTTCGATGATCAATGTATGGGTTTCCAATACAATCGATCCTTTCATATTAATGACTCTAAGCCTTGTAAATCAATCATAAAGTCCCTTATATTTATTTTAGGATTCTATCCAAGTGGTATTTGTGTCGATTTTATCTATTAGTTTTGTGAAGTGCCCAGATCAGTGTGAATCACTGAGAGGGGGAGGGGGTGAATCAGTGATCCCTTAAAACTTTTTACTAATTGATTCTTATCAATTAAACCTCTATGGCTTGTTAAGGCCTCGATCCACTCTTCTTATGTCTCTCAACCTTTCCCGGATAATGCAGTAATGAAAAGGCATAGGACACAAGGATTTACAAGGTTCGGCACCAAAGGCCTACATCCTTGCCATGCTCTCTCAGCATGGATTCTCCCATTATAATCGGTTAGTATTACAATGGTCGATACAGCTTCCCACCGTATCTCTCCTGAGTCCCACAGGAGGGTCTTTATACTGCGTCCCACAGTGTTACCAGAGTCCCACTGGCCTGCTCCAGAATCCCACTGGAGACTTCCTCCACCCTGAGTCTCACAGGGGTCTTCTCCTGGCTGCTCGAGTCACACGAGTAGCTCTTCTTCTTGTTCAGCTCTTCAAGTATCTTCAGCAGTCTGGGATAAAGACTGCTGGCCTTGCTCTGTACCCTTGATCACTTGTGCTGATCAGGGTCTTCTCAATCTACTGAAAACTCAGACAACCAATCTCTTTAACTTCAGTCTGGCTCAGTCTCACTTCACTTCAACTTCTCAAATGCACACAAGCAGATTTGGCTTGTTTTACGTGTGCACGTGCATGCATGCATGCATGCATGCACTTTCCTGTTCTTCTGTTCTTCTTCTTCTGTTCTTCTTCTAGGTGCAGTAAACCCTCAAAGGGTGTAATCAATTATAGCACACACCTACTTCTCAAACTTCACACTCTTTATGCAATTTGTTCACACACTTAAAAGTGTGTTATACTTTGGTGTGAGTCTTCTTCTTCTTCTAAGTGTGTCCACTCCTCTTAGAGCACACACATAGGTTCGGCCACTTCACTTTGTTGTTTTGCACACACAACTTTGTTCTTTTCTTTGCACACACACAATGAGTGTGTATTTGGCCTCCACTATTTTTGCACACCCCAAGCTTTGCCTCGGCCTTCCTTTCAAATGCACACACACAGTATGGCCTTGTCTTGCTCACACCCACTGCCCGTAGGGTACTTAGCACACACAAGATGTGTTCTTCAATTTGGCACACACACAAGGGCTACGACCACTTGTTTAAAGGCCTTGGGTATTTCTATTTTCCTCTTACCACACACACGAGGCAAGGCCTCGGCCTTCTTTGGCACACACACAATGTGTTTAGAACACAATCCGAACTCCCTGTCTCAAATGAAGGCGCGCAAGGGGTGCGGCCAATCTTCCTCAACACTGGCGCAAGTCCTTTGTGCAAGGGGCAGTCGCGCAAGGTGCATGAGCACCGCGGGGCGCGCAAGTGCAACACCCGCGGGCACTTCCTCCTACCGCACAAGTATGCGGGCAGTGAGGGTGCCAATCCTTGAGCGCGCAGATTCAAGCGGCTCGGGATCTTCCTGTCGCGCAAGATAGGCGCGCAGGGGACTCCTTTCACCTCTTTCGCGCAAGGGGTGCGCGAAAGGAACTCCTTCGGGCCTCGGGTGGCACCGAGAACAATAGTCACGCAAAGTTTTTGCGCGGTGGCTTTCTTTCTTCGCGAGGCAGAGAGCTCTACGCGGATCTTCAAGTTTTCATCAAGCAACAATGAGGTCTCGGCCTCTCCTTTTATAGGCAGTGGTGAGGCGGTGCATCCCCGTGAGAAATCTCAAACTCCCGAGATCTTCGGATCTTTAAAAATCGTCCAAATATTTATTTTTATCCTCTGTTTCATGCAGGATCTTCCTATTTATGTTTCTCCTCGTGCATGCGATTTAAAACGCATGCAAGCCTTCGGTTTAGGCGTTCGAGCAACGTGGCACGCCCTCGGCAACTCTGTTTGCCTCGGCCGAATCTCGAATTCTCCATACGTTGCATGCAAGTGAATTTTTAAGCATGGATCGGTTCAGTAGAACCAGACGAGCTCGAGGGTGCCTTCGGTTTACTCAGAGGTGGCCGGGAGCTCGAAAACCATCTTCAGGTTGCCTCTGGTTCGAGCGGAGCTCGCGGGAAGGCGCGGGGAGACCTCTGCCGAGATCAGGGAAGAGGACGAGGCGGGAGCCGTCGGATCGGGCATTTGAGATATATCGGACGGCCGGATTAAATCGGGGGCGCGGCAGATTAGATGAGCGGCGCCGATCGTCCGCGAGATCAGATGAGCGGCTGGGATTCGTTCCTGGTGAAAAAAGCGCGTCCCACATCGAATCCTTCAGCGGTTTTCACGCGGCTTATTACTCAGCCGCTCCCTTCAACTCGCCAGTTGAACTTCTCTCCCTCCACGGTGCCTCCCCGCACCGTGTTCTCCCTGCGGGCGCGCTCTGCGCCCAATCTCTGCTCCTGCGGGCGCGCTCCTAGCGCCCACTATGCTCCTCAGGTGCGCGGGTTTCACCACCGCGTGTCCTCGGGGGCTTACACACGGCCCCCTATCGCGCTCCTCTGGGCGTGCCCCAGCGCCTCTGTGGTGTCTGCGGGTGCGCCCTTGTCGCCCTGAGCTCGCCCCACGGGTTCCCCCTTGGGCGTGGTGCCTTAGGCCCACTTGAGCCTTGGGGTTGAACCCACAAGGTGCTCACGGGCTGGCCATATTTTTTGGCAAAGTATAGAATAAGACTTTGTGAAAAACAAAGTCCTCCATGAGTATAAGCCAAATGCCAAGCCACTCCAAGCCTTCTTCCTCTCTTCTTCTTCATTTGAAATTCCTCCATTATCTTCAACGTATATTCATTACTTAGGAATGGAATTCCAAATGGTTCATCATCAATTATCTTCTTCATCTCCTCAACCATATGTGTTCAATACTTAGGAGGGACTTCTTTAACTGAATCTCATGAATCACATATAATTCTTCAATGAATCTTCATTGATCTAATCAGAGATCAATTGGAACTTCTTCAGATTCACATGCACTAAGTGTTAGTGCATGGACTTCTTTCAATCTACTTCATCCACTCAGAGGTTGTGGATGGATCATCTTGCTTCTTCAACTCCTCATGCATTTTAGTGACAATGCATGGTCTTCTAACATTGTTGTAACATTGTATCCAGTTGATACAAGTTCTTGGAGCTTTAAGAACAGCTCAACAATCGTCTGATTTTCTTAGAGAATGTTTCAACCATCAGCTCCTATGTCACTTATTGAATCTCCTAAGTGACATGCATCTTAGTACTATGGCCATTCTCTCTTCATCACCAACACCATCACAACCTTTGTCATTCACATCTTGACATTCCTTGACTTCCATTCATTCCAAGACAACTTCATGCCTCATTGACAACAAATGCAACACAATGCACTTCAATCTCCCCCTTTGTATTTGTTGGCAATACACTCCTTTAGCACATATGAATGGGTCAATATGTGTGCCCAATCTTTTCTCCCCCTTATTGGCAATCAAATGCAAAGGTGTGGTGTGGTTCACTTTCAAAAATCTCTTCCTCCCTTATAAAATCATTTTCTTCAAAATCACTAAGAGAGGGATGATGTCACATGTTCACTTGAGCAATGAACCTTTAGTAAATCAGCTCTAAGTCTACTTGGGCTAACCCGGTGTAGAAAAAAAGAGTGATGTAACCAAGGTACTCAATGCTGTCCAACATTCACTATACATGTGAGATCATGCTTCAGGGGTTTGAAAATTTTTCAGATATAACAACGAATTGCTAAATCCTGCACATACTTCACAAAACTCATTAGAAAGTTCAGTGCAATGATAAAGCTCCCCCTTTCATCCATTTGTCTTCAATCCATACTCCCCCTTAATTGACAAGATAAACTCAATTAAGAAACAAGGGATGAAAGCATGATTGGAATACATTCACTTTCTCAAGATGATATTAATTTTAGAACATCATCTTCTCCAGATTGGCTCCCCCTCAAGGGGTGCACTCCATTCTGTCCAAACCATCCTCCAGTTGAGAATGATCATCATTTTCAATTCCCTGCAATGTTAGCACATGTAAATACCAATGTATAAGGGAATAAGATGGAACCTCCTTGGTTCATCAATGTGAACAACAAGGTTGAGAAGATTCTCTCAACCGAGATGTCCCATTTTCACCATTCTTCACACTTGCACATTTGATCTTCATTAATGATTGTGCTGGTGTGGTTCTCAAAACATCTTCATGTGAAACCTTCTTCTTCCCTTTTGCTTTAGCAATTGCCAGAGCTTCATCTTCAACTCTTTGTAGTTCTCTGGCAATTTGCAACTGATTTGGCCATATGACAAGTAAATCACTTGGAAGAGTGGCCCCAGTTCTGGAAGTTCCACATGGTTCCTTTGATGATGTCAAGCTACCTCTCTTAGGCAACTTGTTTTCAATCAATCCCTTCTTCTTCTGGATTGATTGTCTTTTGGAGTTCAGTCTGCTTCTATTTAGTTTCATGGCTTCTTTACAAAGGTCCATGATGTGTACTTTCTTTCCACAGTAGAAGCAAGTTTTCTTGGTGGTCCTTCTGGATGCATCACCCTTCTTGGATTTCAATTCCAAGGACTTCTCTTCATTCTTCAAACTCTTCTTGGGAGCATCTTCCACTTTCTTCGGCTTGCTTCCCAAGGAATCTTTTTGAGCCAGGTTCAGTGATCTTTTCTTCTTTTGAGCTCTGGATACAGTTGGATATTGACATGTATCTTTTTGACCACTTTTGCAAACATCCCAAATGTTGTCAAGCAATCCAAATCTGTTAGCAGTAAACAGATGTCTCTAGACCTGTGGATGCTGCTTCTTTTCTTCTGGCTTGCTCCCCCTAGGCATGGGCTTTCTCTGTGCTTTGGCATTCAGTGGATTGTACCAACAATCCTTTGCACAATGCCCATACTTGTTACAACACCAACACTGACCCACGAATCTTGACCTCTTCAGTCCTTCTGATTGTAGGGTACTTTTCTTGACCTGTTGTGCTGTTTCAGGAGAGCTCTGCTTCTTTACTGTCTTCATCCATATTTGTTTGGAATTATTCTTCCATCCTGCACTTTTTGTGGTAACACAATTAGAAGCATCAGTACAAGATGGTATGGATGGTACCTTCTTTTTAGAAGAAGTTGCCCTTTCATTAGAGGATGTCTTTCTTTTAGAATCATCCTGCTCAATGCATACTTGAGTAGCAACATTTCTCCTTTCAGCTGACTGGTAGGCTTCAGCTTTGGGTGATTGCAGATTTTTCAATATCACCTCTAGTTCTAAGCATTTCATGTTAAGGGAGTTCTTCTCATCCTCAACAGTTCTTAGCCTTCCTTCCCATTTCTCTTCCAGCTGTTTTATCTGGTCTTCATGCACCTTCTTTAATTCTTGCAATGAATTGTCCAGCTCCTTCACCAATTTGACTTTTTCTTCAAGTTGAGCATCTCTGACAACCATTGATACTTTATGCCTCTTTTCCAGTGCATGGAAAACATCTTTGACCACAGTCGTAAAGAATTATTTCTCAGAAAGGCTTCTTTGAAATTCTTCACAAGTATCTTCATATCTTTCATTGCAAAGAGATACTGTTTCATCTTTGGCATTTACCAGCTTTCTGAGAGTGTTGGTTATGCCAACCCTTTTAGCCAGCTGATCTTCCATAGCATTGGCTTCTTCTTCTAACTGTGATTTTTCTTCATGAAGATCATGGATGCCTGTAGCTATACACTTTGCCACTTCCATGGGAACTGTCTTCTGAAGATATTTGAGTGCACTCTGAAGATCATTCATTATTTCAACTTCATCACAGCTAGGACAGACTTTCTTCATCTTCTTGGCCTGTTTCTTCTTTCTATTTTTCTGAGTCTTGGCAGATATCTCCATTTGAGGCTGGATGCTCATTTCCTCAAATCTGCACTTCATAAAGACTCTCTTGGATCTTTTAGAGGGAACCTCCCTCTGATACCAATTGAAGTGCCCAGATCAGTGTGAATCACTGAGAGGGGGAGGGGGTGAATCAGTGATCCCTTAAAACTTTTTACTAATTGATTCTTATCAATTAAACCTCTATGGCTTGTTAAGGCCTCGATCCACTCTTCTTATGTCTCTCAACCTTTCCCGGATAATGCAGTAATGAAAAGGCACAGGACACAAGGATTTACAAGGTTCGGCACCAAAGGCCTACATCCTTGCCATGCTCTCTCAGCATGGATTCTCCCATTATAATAGGTTAGTATTACAATGGTCAATACAGCTTCCCACCGTATCTCTCCTGAGTCCCACAGGAGGGTCTTTATACTGCGTCCCACAGTGTTACCAGAGTCCCACTGGCCTGCTCCAGAATCCCACTGGAGACTTCCTCCACCCTGAGTCTCACAGGGGTCTTCTCCTGGCTGCTCGAGTCACACGAGTAGCTCTTCTTCTTGTTCAGCTCTTCAAGTATCTTCAGCAGTCTGGGATAAAGACTGCTGGCCTTGCTCTGTACCTCTGATCACTTGTGATGATCAGGGTCTTCTCAATCTACTGAAAACTCAGACAACCAATCTCTTTAACTTCAGGCTGGCTCAGTCTCACTTCACTTCAACTTCTCAAATGCACACAAGCAGATTTGACTTGTTTTACGTGTGCACGTGCATGCATGCATGCATGCATGCACTTTCCTGTTCTTCTGTTCTTCTTCTTTTGATCTTCTTCTAGGTGCAGTAAACCCTCAAAGGGTGTAATCAATTATAGCACACACCTACTTCTCAAACTTCACACTCTTTATGCAATTTGTTCACACACTTAAAAGTGTGTTATACTTTGGTGTGAGTCTTCTTCTTCTTCTAAGTGTGTCCACTCCTCTTAGAGCACACACATTGGTTCGGCCACTTCACTTTGTTGTTTTGCACACACAACTTTGTTCTTTGCTTTTCACACACACAATGAGTGTGTATTTGGCCTCCACTATTTTTGCACACCCCAAGCTTTGCCTCGGCCTTCCTTTAACATGCACACACACAGTATGGCCTTGTCTTGCTCACACCCACTTCCCGTAGGGTACTTAGCACACACAAGATGTGTTCTTCAATTTGGCACACACACAAGGGCTACGACCACTTGTTTAAAGGCCTTGGGTATTTCTCTTCTCCTCTTACCACACACACGAGGCAAGGCCTCGGCCTTCTTTGGCACACACACAATGTGTGTAGAACACAAGCCGAACTCCCTGTCTCAAATGAAGGCGCGCAAGGGGTGCGGCCAATCTTCCTCAACACTGGCGCAAGTCCTTAGTGCAAGGGGCAATCGCGCAAGGTGCATGAGCACCGCGGGGCGCGCAAGTGCAACACCCGCGGGCACTTCCTCCTACCGCACAAGTATGCGGGCAGTGAGGGTGCCAATCCTCGAGCGCGCAGATTCAAGCGGCTCGGGATCTTCCTATCGCGCAAGATAGGAGCGCAGGGGACTCCTTTCACCTCTTTCGCGCAAGGGGTGCACGAAAGTAACTCCTTCGGGCCTCGGGTGGCACCGAGAACAATAGCCGCGCAAAGTTTTTGCGCGGTGGCTTCTTTCATCGCGAGGCAGAGAGCTCTACGCGGATCTTCAAGTTTTCAGCAAGCAACAATGAGGTCTCGACCTCTCCTTTTATAGGCAGTGGTGAGGCGGTGCATCCGCGTGAGAAATCTCAAACTCCCGAGATCTTCGGATCTTTAAAAATCGTCCAAATATTTATTTTTATCCTCTGTTTCACGCAGGATCTTCCTCTTTCTGTTTCTCCTCGTGCATGCGATTTAAAACGCATGCAAGCCTTCGGTTTAGGCGTTCGAGCAACGTGGCACGCCCTCGGCAACTCTGTTTGCCTCGGCCGAATCTCGAATTCTCCATACGTTGCATGCAAGTGAATTTTTAAGCATGGATCGGTTTAGTAGATCCAGACGAGCTTGAGGGTGCCTTCGGTTTACTCAGAGGTGGCCGGGAGCTCGAAAACCATCTTCAGGTTGCCTCTGGTTCAAGCGGAGCTCGCGGGAAGGCGCGGGGAGACCTCTGCCGAGCTCGGGGAAGAGGACGAGGCGGGAGCCGTCGGATCGGGCATTTGAGATATATCGGACGGCCGGATTAAATCGGGGGCGCGGCGGATTAGATGAGCGGCGCCGATCGTCCGCGAGATCAGATGAGCGGCTGGGATTCGTTCCTGGTGAAAAAAGCGCGTCCCACATCGAATCCTTCAGCGGTTTTCACGCGGCTTATTACTCAGCCGCTCCCTTCAACTCGCCAGTTGAACTTATCTCCCTCCACGGTGCCGCCCCGCACCATGTTCTCCCTGCGGGCGCGCTCTGCGCCCAATCTCTGCTCCTGCGGTCGCGCTCCTAGCGCCCACTATGCTCCTCCGGCGCGCGGGTTTCACCACCGCGTGTCCTAGGGGGCTTACACACGGCCCCCTATCGCGCTCCTCTGGGCGTGCCCCAGCACCTCTGTGGTGTCTGCAGGTGCGCCCTTGCCGCCCTGAGCTCGCCCCACGGGTTCCCCCTTGGGCGTGGCGCCTTAGGCCCACATGAGCCTTGGGGTTGAACCCACAAGGTGCTCACGGGCTGGCCATATTTTTTGGCAAAGTATAGAATAAGACTTTGTGAAAAACAAAGTCCTCCTTGAGTATAAGCCAAATGCCAAGCCACTCCAAGCCTTCTTCCTCTCTTCTTCTTCATTTGAAATTCCTCCATTATCTTCAACGTATATTCATTACCTAGGAATGGAATTCCAAACGGTTCATCATCAATTATCTTCTTCATCTCCTCAACCATATGTGTTCAATACTTAGGAGGGACTTCTTTAACTGAATCTCATGAATCACATATAATTCTTCAATGAATCTTCATTGATCTAATCAGAGATCAATTGGAACTTCTTCAGATTCACATGCACTAAGTGTTAGTGCATGGACTTCTTTCAATCTACTTCATCCACTCAGTGGTTGTGGATGGATCATCTTGCTTCTTCAACTCCTCATGCATTGTAGTGACAATGCATGGTCTTCTAACATTGTTGTAACATTGTATCCAGTTGATACAAGTTCTTGGAGCTTTAAGAACAGCTCAACAATCGTCTGATTTTCTTAGAGAATGTTTCAACCATCAGCTCCTATCTCACTTAGTGAATCTCCTAAGTGACATGCATCTTAGTACTATGGCCATTCTCTCTTCATCACCAACACCATCACAACCTTTGTCATTCACATCTTGACATTCCTTGACTTCCATTCATTCCAAGACAACTTCATGCCTCATTGACAACAAATGCAACACAATGCACTTCATTTTGAGAGATTACCAAATAACTATAACTGATCTCTTTTTTGAAGTCGTTACTATCTCAAGTACTTGTCATTGTTAAAATTTTATTTTCCACTTCATCGATTCTCTTAAAATTATAAAAAACATATGTACTTTTTCAAATAAAAAATTTATTTTATTTTCAAAAAATGTATATAAAAATTGAATATATTTATTATCCTTACAAACATTTAAAAAAATATCAAAACATATATTTCCATTGTTTTATATGATACATATGTATATTATGATGCATTCAAACCCATATTTGTTTCAGTGATAATTTACAAAAATTATTTCATTATTGAAAATTAAAATAATTTTCAACAAAAATAAATATTATTATTTAGAAATTCAATACATCGATCATAAAAAAGAATTTTTCTAGTAAAAAAATCATATTTCCTTTTTATGTTTAATTTTTTAAAAATATAATGTTTGACTAGAATATTCTTCGTATAAAATTATAGTATTATTATATATTGGTAAGGATTTAGTACCTTGAATCATATAAAAATTATTGGACTATTTAAAAAATATCATATTATATTAAAATTATAACAATTTAGTTTTACATAGAATAAATGGAATGATCTCAAAATGACTCACATAAACAATACAAATTTGGTATTTTTGTGAAAAAATATAATAAATGATATATCAAGAACAAATAATATGTAATTAAAATGAAAAAAAAATTAGAAGATAAATATTTTTTTAATTTTTATTACTAAAATGGTTGATGATGTATGAAAATATTCGGGACTCATTTAAGGGGTTTTTTATTAATGCATTATTTTAAATTAATAAAAGTAATTTTTCTCAACTCACTAAGTATAATTTATTCTAAAAAATTCATTTTTCTATTCATTTTATATTTTTAAAACTATTGTAGCTTTAAATTTAATTTTCCACTCAAAATATATTTAATTAATAATTATTTTAAAATGATCATCATTTAATGGGATAAATTATGTGTTTTTGTTAATGGGTTAATGTGTGCATTTTTATAGGTATTCTTCTTATATTCAATAAATTATTTCTCATATGATTTTACTCATTATATAGTTCATGAAGTGTATATATAATGATGTGTAGATATGTTGTGACTCTATAATGAATTTTTTATGGATTTATTATATATAGGTATTATGTTTGAATTATCTCTAAATTTTTTATTCTATTATGGTTGTATGTAATTACCATATATATGTTTTTCAAACTATATGGGTGATTTTAAAGAGTGATTAAAATTGGATACAAAAAAATGTATTCATGTTTTTTCAAATATTTAGATGGGTTTAAATGTAAATATTTGGCTTTAAATAAAAAAAATTCATTTAATGAGAAGAGTGGCGCTTTTATTATTTAAAATGTAATTGATTGATTATTAGCAATTTTTATGATCTTATAAAAATTAAAAAAAATTATAATTTTCCATTCCATCACATAGAACATTAAAAATAATTTCATTTCATAATTATGGTTAATATAATTTCTTTACAAAACCATTTTTAGGAGTGAATATTATAATATATTTGATCTTATGTTTTATATAATCTCTATAGTTATTGTTTTTTAAAATAATAAATTTTCTACCATTTTAATGTTCTCCAATCACCTAACATTCTTAATAATTATTTAATAATGCTTACTAAATTATATTCTTATCTAAAAATATATTATTACTTCTATAGGTATAATGGATGATTGGGAATAATTCCAAATTAAAAATTCTCAATATAAGTTTTTAGATATTAATGAATAAATTTTATCATTTAAAGAATGTTTCCTCTGGAATAAATTTCTATTTGGAAGGAAAATTAATTGGATTTTATGTAATGTAATTTATTATTTTTATAAGACAATAAAAATAATATGTTAGGGGAAAATAGTTATTGAAATATTTTTTATTATTAGTTTAAATATATTACATTATTTTTTCATTTTTTCTACACATATTATGGGGGGTTCATTAAGCCCTCAGATTCACTATTGAGAGAAGACTATGGGGGCTACCATTGAGTGATAGTCAACGTGTAAATATTATGATGAACGGGGAGAATCACAGTAGTGTAATCTAAAAATTATGTTATTAACTATTCAGTTAATGAATAATTTTAGGATTCATGCATTGATATCCATATTTCCTTCATGACATATTTTACTTAGATTAACATTTAATATATATCAAGAATCGTGAAAATTTCATTTATTGATTATTTTAATATAAATATGTAGTATCATATACCCTATGAAAACAATTAATAAAAGTATATTACATCCTTAACAACTATGGATGTTTGATAGAGTTTATCCAACCCACCAAGTATCATGAATAATTCCATCTAATAAAAACATTTTTCTTCATTATCTACACATTCTTCATGGTAATAACATTAAAATACAATTAAAATATGTTTTTTGATATTCTAAAATATTATTTAATTATTTAATTATTTTATTTAACTCTTTTTATATCAATACAATAATAGAATCTGACCATATCATGTAAAATATAACTCTCCACAAAAACATGTGAAGGTAGAATAAAAATTTAATAAAATCATTCATTGTATCATAATGTTACATATAAATAATGTTGAATGACACGACCCATCCCACGGGGCCCGTATCATAATATCCCCAAGCTCTCCTTCCATAGGCCAGGGGCTGGTGACAAGAACCAAAGGCATAATTCCCTAAAAACTAGGAAGACGTTGCCTTTAAAAAACGTATCACACACTACCAGAGTACAAGAGGAACCAAAATCTATGTAATGTAGTATAAAAAGTGTGTTGAAACTACAAATGGGCCAGAAATACAAGCCCAACAAAAAGGTACGACTACAATAGAAGAAAGTACACCTGAAAAAGAAAAATAGTTGAATGGTGAAAGCAGATCATGGATCGTCCTCCGGGTTGCTACATGAAGTGTGGGTACAGATGTCCTCCTCAGCACTCTGCCTGTATCGGTCCACTTCCTGTGTTTTCATGCCGAGTGGTCCACCTCTGGGTACTGTCCAGTCCTGGCACTCTCATCCTTCATCAGGATTGTCCATCGTCTACATCCAACACAACAAGGTGCGGGTATAGCCTGTGCAGGGTTGAGTATAACGATACTCATTTGGGACACCGAGACCCTCAAGGTCTCACGAAATCTAACTAGGATAAACCAAAAAGTACGATTTCAATGGATTACCATTACATAGGTATATACCTATACATATACATATGTTATCAAGTCACCCATCTCATTCATGAGGAAAACACAAAGTTCACTGACTCAGCTCAAACTAGGATTTTTATTAATGAAGTCAAAACCACGGCTGCTAGAGAACTCATCCTCTATTGAGTACAGTGGGACTTCCACTACAAACAATTGCTTCCCACTATCCATGGACTGCATAAGTACTCCAACTGTCGAGTACTTTGGGCCTGCTGCTATAACCAAGCGCTTCCCACCATGGGTCTGCCCCTACAACCAAGATCTCCCCCTCATAGACTATATAGGTACACCTTCTGTCAAGTATCGCGGGTCTCCCACTACAACCAAGCGCTCCTCCATCATGGGTCTACTTTTCAACAAAGTGCATCCCACTGGGCCATCAGAATAACTCTGAATCGATCGATCAGCAGTCGTCAAGTCTCAGTCAGCTACTAGGTCTCTACAATATGCTCACTCGTCAATGGGAGGGTCTGCTCCACAAGCCTCAAGCCATTACTCAATGTGTCAAAAAGTCTCATGTAGATGTATCACAAAGTACCGCCTCATCATAAGGGTCTCAACACAACAAACGGTGCGTCAATCGGACGCCCGGTCTGTGAGTTATTGGCTTTTACGTTCCAGGGGCCCGGTTGGTTTCTAAGCTAAAACCAACCCGACCATATTCCAATATCATCTGAATCCGACAAGGAGTATGCCAAATGAACCATCTCATAAAAAATAAACCAACGTAGTTGGCGACACGTCAATCGGATGTCTGGTCATTAAGTTATAATCGTTTCCGTTCCGAGGTCCTGGTTGGTTTCCGTTTCGAACCAACCCGGCCATTTTTTCAAAGTCGTCCAAAACTCGCATAGAGTATTGGAAATGGACCGCCTCATAGCAAGAATCCTAGTGCCATAGACGAAACGTCGATCAGATGCGTTGTCTAGAAGTTATTCACGTTTAAGCGAAATGGGCTCGGCCGTCAAGCCCCGTAGGTTGGCGGGTCGGCCCGTCCTGGCTCGACAAGTCCAACCCGGCTAAGGGGACGACCAGGCTCGATAGTGCGCAACCCGTTCTATTGCGTCCAAGCGCGGTGCGGCGCGGCTCGGCTGGATGAGCGCTGCTTGGGGGGGGGACTTCCTGAACCGGTGGCGTCGAGGGAGGCTGCCCTCCTGTCATGTCGGCCAAAGCCGGTCAGTCTTCCCGGCTTGAGCGGCCCATATGGGCGGGCCACGGTCCTCCGGTGCGGCACCTTCGGGTGCCGCAACCTTCATCAACCTGGCCGGCCGACGCGCCGGCCGATTCGCCTGCAGAAGCGGCCCGCAGAGAACGGGATGCGGTCCTCCGTAGCACGACGCCATGGGGTGTCGTGGATCCAACAGCCTGGCCGACTACATTTGGCTGGTTCTTCTTCGTCCGAGAGGCAAACGGATGTGGGTTGTGGTTCTTCTACATGTGGTCGACACATGGCTGTCACTTCCTCCGGTCACTGCCACCTCTTCCATCAAAATAAAACAGGGGTCAACGGAGGGTCGTCGAGTCGTGTTCGTTCGGCACGCGCCCTCCTCGTTACGTAGTAGAATAAGGCCGAAGATACAACATGGTTTCAACGATGGATGAAGAAAAATTTCATTGAATTAAAATTGAAACAAACCCCCTACCTCAAAATAAGGTTCATTCATTGATGAAGTCATGGGGAGGCGGTTTGAACTCATTGGCGTCGGAGAAGAAGGGTCAGAGGATAGCATCTCGTTGACGTTCCATGCTGGTGGAACCTTCTCATTTGGCATGGCCAAAGATTGAAGGAGATGATCTTCATTCTTCGGCGGTTCTTCGTCGAAAGAATAACTCTAGTATTCTATATCTCATGATCTCTCACAAAATTCCCTCAACTCAATGAGTTCCAAACTAAAATAATAGATAAGGATAATATTTTATTCACACATGAATTTTCAAAATTAAAACACTTTAATTAATTAATTGTAGGGTTCAATTCATTAATCAAAAGTGTTCGAAAAAATTACTGGGATAGGGAGATGTGAAGCGATCACATTAATTAAGGGGAGAGTTGTCAAATTAATTAAGGGGGGATTAATGGGGAGTTTGAGGGAGTTGAGGGGAGGTGAAAGGTTACGGGTTTGTGTGGGCCCCACCTCACATTATCCTCTCATGAGAGGTTATGTTGGTGTGGGACCCACCTATAACTTCCCCCTGTTGGATATAACTAACATCATTAAATAAAATTGTGTACTACAATTTTATTTATTTTATTCTAAAACCCAAAAAATTAACTCTCGACCCGCATAAAACGCAACTGCGGTAAAGGTCCCCTTAAGAGAATGATGGCCCGGCGGGTTCATCGGTGTCCTCAAATTTCAATTCTGAGCACCGATTCAAAATATGGAAAACCTGCATGTACGTTTACTGAATGTACCC
Organism: Viscum album; assembly: GCA_963277665.1. Lineage (NCBI taxonomy): Eukaryota > Viridiplantae > Streptophyta > Magnoliopsida > Santalales > Viscaceae > Viscum > Viscum album. The sequence goes on along the minus strand of OY728152.1, from coordinate 271,733,652 downwards.
ATACAAAACATAAAAAATTGATTCTGGCCACACCGAGGCTCAGAATCATGTGTCGTTAGAAACTACAGACTCGTAAATTTACAAATTAATTAAGAAAAAAAATTCCCTTAAATTTCCCGGTCATTACATTAGACCCACCTCAGGGCTTTATGTCCCTGTAAAGATACAACACACACTAGGGAAAAAAGGTGGGTTCTGTGCACGCATTTTGAGCTTCTCTCTCCCATGTGCTCTCCTAGCAGCTGAATGCCAGAACTCCTGCTGAGAGAATCTGCTACCACGTTCCCCTTCCCAGAAGTAATGACAATCTCGAAGTCGTAGTCCTGGAAGAACTCAAACCATCGCCGTTATCTCATGATCAGGTCCTTCTGAGAGAAGACACACCAGAGACTATTGTGATTTTTGTAAACCATATATCTTTTTCTCAACAAACTATGGGTGCATCTAGCCAATTGTATCAACTCGACTTCACCCTTCCTCTTAAATGTTCTACAAGAGCTGATAAGATTTCTCCTTCTCCGAAAAGGGAAATTTGATCTCATCCCCTGGATTAACCACATCCTTTTCCTAATAAATTCTATCCTGACATGAATGATACTAATTCATGCCATGAACAACGTCGTAGGGCCTTGATGCTACTACCAAGATATCCAACCATTACACTCGCCTCCAAGGGTTGAGTCACACTGTCGGCTTCAGTGTGTGGTTACTGGGTCTCCTCCAGTATAAATCATGAAAGTAAGGGTCAAGTCAACAGTTTTAACTGGAACCTCGTAGTATTAACCACACAAAAGGTAGGAAAGAAAACTTCACAAATAAAAGTGTCCTTTATACAATAGCTCAAAGTACAAAGACACATAACAACCACTAACAACATTATCAAGGGAGATAGAAGCACAAAGAACAATGGCCTGTATGCCTGGATCTAGTCCCGCTCCTGTTCACCTGCTTTTGAAGATCCATAGTCGCATGCTTCAGCTGCTTAAATCTCTGCTCTCCCATGTCCACTAGTTCCCTACGGTTGGGGTGGACCTCCTGGTTGTGGTGGTGGCAACACCTCAATGTGTCGTCCACCAAAAACTGCATGGTCAGCTCCTCTGTCTCGGTCTCCTTCTCCTTGCGGTCCACCTCGATCGAACCTCTACCTATGTCTGGGAGGTCCTTCATCTATAAGTTGATCGTCTATATGGCAGGTTTGACAGTCACGCGCCATGTGACCAATCCCACTGCATGAGTAACATTGTCCTCCCCTGGTAAGTCGTTCTCTTCCACGAGTACCTCACACACACGTTCCTGAGTCATGTGGTCGACCACCTGTGGGTCTGGTCCTCATGGAACCCTTCGTCATCTGTCTACTGTCAGCTACAGAAGACTCTGCTGCTTGTCGACTATTGGTGGGTTCCCCTACTAGAGATTTCTCAGAAAGGAAACTCTCCCCAAGGAGGGCTCGCTCCAACACACCCGTATGCATCGAGATGCTGTGGGAGACAAATGAAGCTCTAATCTCTCGCCTGAGTCCCTAATCAAAGGTACATGCCTTGAAGAACGGGTCCTATACCATATTAGTGGAGTAGCATGAGAGTTTGGTGAACCTCGCTGAATACTGCGCCACTGCCATTCAACCTTGTTGTAGATACAGTAGCACATGTATATGCACCGGTTAAAGGGTGGATGGTAAAAACACCGCTCGGAACAGGCTCTCCAAGTCTGCCCATAGAAGTGACACCTCGTCATGCATCTGGAGCATCAGGCTCCACCAACTTCCTGCTACTTCCTGAAGGTTGCTAGCAGAAAGGATCACCATGAAGTCGGACGGTGTCCCTAACAGTCTGAAGACTCTCGCTAAAATCTCCACCCAATCCTTAGATGCCTGTGGGTTCGTCTCTCCCTAGAACCTGGGTGGCCTCTCGCACTGGAACTCGTGCAGCTCGCTCAAGCGGCGTGCATCACCTACTCCTGGGGTCAGTGGAATTGGTGGCCCAACAGGTGGTAATACCACTGGTGCCTCAACTGGAAAAGGTCCATGTACTAAGGCCTCATCCCTCGGACGACTGTCAGTACGTATAACTCTCGGGGCCCTAGCTGGTCGTCCGCGGAGAGGCATCCTGAATGAAATAGATGCGACAACTCAATGATTATACCTGGTAAGCTGACCTGGTTTTGAGCTAACTTAAAGAAAACTTTTGAAAACACACATGCAATCAGTGTTTTCATGCACTGAGTCGGAAATCAGAAGTTAGGGTCTTAGTGTATGGATACGTCGGCCGCCCGCACCAACACTGGACTCCCTGAACTGAAAACAACACTTAGTACACTTAACACTATTTTTTTCACTGAAAGAAAATATAATAGTCCTAGTTTTGTTGTATATATAACGTCATTTGATACCAATTTGTCTCAACCCATCCCTCGGGGCCTGTATTGCGACTACCCCAAGCCCACCTTCCATAGGCCAGGGGCTCGAGACTAACACCAAAGGAGTAATTCCCTAAAAACATGGAAGGTATTGTCTTTAAGAAATTTAACACACACTACCAGAGTACAAGTGAAAGAATTCAATAATAACAGTATTATAACAAGTGTGATGAAAGTACAAAGGGGCCAGAAATACAAGCCTAAAAAAGGGACAACTACAATTGAAGAAAGTACAACTGAAAAAGAAAAATAGTTGAATGGTGAAAGCAGATCCTGGATCATTTTTCGGGTTCCTACCTGAAGGGTATTTACATATTTCCTCCTCAGCACTTTGCGTATATCGGTCCTCTCTGTGTGCCGTCACGCCAAGTGGTCCACCTCCAGGTACTGTCTATTCTTGGCGCTCTCGGCCTCCGTCAGCATAGTCCATCGTCTTCATCCAACACAACGAGGTGCGGGCATAGCCTGTGCACGGGTGAGTATTACGATACTCAGCAGGGACCCTCGAGACCCCCATGTTCTCACAAAATATAACAAGGATAAACCAAAAAGTATGATTTCAACAGATAACACTTAAATAGGTACATGCCCATACATATAACTACGTTATCAAGTAACCCATCTCATTCATGAGGAAAACACGAAGTTCACTGACTCCGCTCAAACTAATATTTTTATTCACAAAGTCAAAACCACGACTACTGGAGAACTCCCCCTCTGTCGAGTACATTGGGCCTACCGCTACAACCAACTGCTTCCCACTAACATTGGACTGCTAATATACTCTGCCTGTTGAGTATTATGGGGCTTCTTCTACAACCAAGAGCTTCCCACCATGGGTCTGCGGCTACAACTAAGCTCTTCCTATCATAGCCTACAGAGGTACTCCTTCTATCAAGTACCATGGGTCTACCGCTACAACTAGGCGGTCCTCCGCCATGGGTCTGCTGCTCCAACCAAGCGCTCCCCAATAGTCCATCTGAATCACTCTGAATCGATCGATCAGCAGTTGTCAAGTCTCAGCCAACTACTAGGTCTCTGAAATTTACACACTCATCACGGAGAGAGTCCTCTTCACAATCCTCAAGACAATACTCCATGTGTCACGAAGTCTCACATAGAAGTATCACAATTTACCGCCTCATCATAGCAGTCACAACGCAATAGATGGTTCGTCAATCAGACGACCAGTCTGTGAGTTATTGGATTTTCCATACTAGGGGACTGGTTGGTTTTTAAGCTAAAAACAATCGGAACACACTCCAATCACATCCAAATCCCACGAGGTGTATTCTAAATTAACCGTCTCATCAAAAGAAAACCAACGTAGGTGACAACACATCAATCAGATATCTGGTCCTTATGTTATTAGCGTTTCCACTCCGAGGGCTCGGTTGGTTTCAGTTTCGAACCAACCCGATCATTTTTCCAAGTTCCTTCAAACCTCACATAGAGTATCAAAAAAGGACCGCATCGTTGCGAGAATCCAAGTGCCACATATGGCGCGTCGATCAGATGTGCGGTCAAGATTTTATTCAAGTTTAAGCGAAACGGGCCCGGCCGTCAAGCCCGGTAGGCTGGCTGGTCGGCCTGTCCTGGCTCGGTGGGTCTGACCAAGATAAGGAGTCGGCCCGGCCTGATAATGCATAGCCTAGACTGGTGGGCATGTCCCGGCCTGGCCGGCCACGCGCTATGGGCGGGGGGGGGGTGCGGCCCCACAACCTATCGAACCGGCGGTGCAAAGCGGCGCCACCCTCCTGTCTAGCAGGCTTATGGGCAAGCCGCGGTCCTCCTGTAGGGCACCTGCATGTGTCGCGGCCTTCATAAACCTGGTGGGCTGACGAGCCAGCCAGTTTGCCCGCTGAAGAGGCCCATGGAGTGCGGGCCGCGATCCTCATCAGCACAGCGCCATGTGGCGCCGCTGTTCCAACAGTTCGGCTGGCTACGGCTGGCCAGTTCTTATTTTTCTGAGCCGCCCTCAGATGTGGGCCGCAGTTCTTCACTATGCAGACAACACACAGTCGCCACTTCCACCGATCACCACCACCTCTTCCATCAAAATAAAATAGGTGTCATTAGAGGGTCATTGGGATGTGTTCATTCAGCATGCACCATCCGCGTTAGGCGGTATCATAAGGCTGACGATAAAACATGGTTTAAAGAGGGATGAAGAACAATTTCATTCAATTAAAAATGAAACAAACCCACTATCTTGAAATATGTTTCGTCCATAACAGAGTCACCAGGAGGCGGCATCAACTCGTTGATGTCAAGGAAGAAAAGGCCGAGGATGGTGTGTCGTCAACGTTCCTTGCGGGTGGCTCCTTCTCCTTTGGATTGGCTGAATATCAAAGGAGATGATCATCGTTCTTCAACGGTTCTTTGTCGAAAGAATAACTCTATTCATCTATTTCTCAAGATCTCTCCCAAACTTCTCTCAACACAATGAGTGCCAAACTAAAATAATAGCTAAGTATATTATTTTATTCACACATGAATTTTCAAAATTCTAACACTTTAATTAATTAATTATAGGGTTCAATTCATTAATCAAAAGTGTTGGAAAATATTAATGGGAGAGAGGGAGGTGAAGTGATCACATTAATTAATGGGAGGGTTTTCAAATTAATTAAGGGGGATTAATGGGGAGTTTAATGGAGTTGAGGGGAGGTGAAAGGTTAGGGGTTCGTGTGGGCCCCACCTCACATTATCCTCTCAGGGGAGGTTATGTGGGTGTGGGACCAACCTATAACTTCCCGTTGTAGTATAAAACTATCATCTTTAAATAAAATGTTTAGTACAATTTTATTTATTTTATTCTATAACCCCAAAAAGTAACTCTCAACCCGAATAAAATTCAACTACGGTAAAAATCCACTTAAGCGAATACTGGTGATGAGAGTTCATTGGTGTCCTAAAATTTAAATTCTGAGCACCGGTTCAAAAGATAGAAAACCCCTCAAGTACGTTTACGGAATGTACCTAAAAAAATCAGAAATTGATTCCGGGCACACCAGGCCTCGGAATCAAGTGCCATCAGAAACCGCATACTCGTAAACTTCCAAAAAAAAAGAAGAATAAAATTTCCTTGAAATTTCCGGGTCATTACATTGAATTAATTACAAAAACTAATATCACTTAAAGGAACCATTAAGTTTCAAAATGTTATTACAATTCCAGATTATATTGAGTGTATGAGGAGGGTTTATTTTTATGTATATATTATTTCAGTTAAAAAATTCATTTTAAACCTAATTAGAAAAATTCTATGCTAAGAATTAAAATGTAAATTCATATGTTTTAAAATTTTAAATGATAATAATTCCTTAAAAAATTCATTGAAACATAGTATTTTCTATCTTGCATATGAATGGTTATATGTTTTTGTTCTAGAAAAAAAAACTCTATTGTTTTGTTTTTCAATTATAAGAATTGATATCAATGTAATTATTAATGAAATTAATTAAATAAATCAAAAATAATATTTTTTTAAAGAAAATTTTGATAAATTCATTTAAAAAACCTATTTTTAAACATATATCAATTAATATTATGACTCCTTTTAAAAGAATTCATTATAATTTATGGTTTATGATACATATTTCACTAATATAATGGTCAATTTAACATTTATTAATTACTATTTACATATATAAACATATAATAATTTCAATTATATAATATTGGACTCTTGGATAGTCTGTAGAATGTGTTTTATTCCTAATTTATCTAATGTACTCATTAAATAGTATTCCGATGAACTCCAAAGTCTATAGGTACTCTTGATCATGGAGTGACATAAATATTTTTCATAATATAAGAACCTAATAATATTAGTTCCTACCCTAACATTATTATATTATAAAAATTACTTCATTACATCATTGGATGATCGTTGTAATGACAATAACCTTGTCCCAAAAATTTACCACATTAGGTCACCAGAAAACCTCATGAAGAAGTCTCAATATCTAAAATATTAGATAAATGTATATTAATAAATAAATATTTATTGCGTCATATTAACAACCATAAAAACTAAATAAATTTAATTTAAAAGTAATAATGAAATTTTGGAATGAATATAATGTAAAATGGATGTCCAAGCCTATAATATATTGGGATCCACCACGAGAACTTTTTCTTATAGCTATAAAAAACACAAGAAGATGAAATAGAATCAGACATAAATATTGAAAAAAATTTGTATATAACCTTCCAATAAAATGTATTAGGTGGTAAATATAGCATCCCGCCTTTTTATCACATAAACTTTCATTACATTTTACAAAACCGAGGATCTTTAAGGTTTAGTGTCTTGGAAACTAGGAACATAATAAATGAAACAAAAAAAACATTCTTATTAAACACTTGAAAGGATTCTCCTCAAGGTCGTCCTAGGATCATTACTGCATCACATAACCTGGGGATATACATCAAAAGAAAGGGTGAGCAGAAGGCCCAGTAAGAGAAACCAGAGAAACATTTTACATGTGAACTTGAGATACTTCAATAAGGTCATGAAAATAACATTAAGGCATGAGAATGAAATCATGAGATACATAATAATAAAAATAACATTCTTTTATAACATGAATATGTGGCTACAACATTTAATATTGAAAATCGTTTCATTTCACCAAGGTCCATCCCCAAGGTGTCGTTAAAATTACCAAGGTTATTCACCAAAGCGTCGTTAAAATGGTCATCTCTAGAGATTATGTCTTTACCCAATGCATTGGAGCGCTATCAGGGCGCACCCTTAAATTTGACTTTATTATCATGTGAGCCACATATATAATCATCAAAAATTTCATAAATAACCCATATAGCATAAAATAAATGGGTTTCATTTCATAATCACAACGTTTTAAAAACTGCTTTGAAGACATTATCTTTACGTTACTTTAAACCCACGGAAAGGGAAAGCGTGTATCATGTATGTAAATCCCAGAATTTAAAATAGAACATTTTTCTATATATGTGAATACCCCTGTAGAAATAAGAGCTTTGAGTATTCACTTTATAACATAAAATAATTTTTAGAAAAGAGAGAGAGACATTTTGAGACGAAAATTCTGCAGCATAACGGCTATGTTACAAGGTTTTAGAAAACATTGAGAAGAGAGGGGACATGGGTCAAACATTCATAAATGACCCATCAAACCGTAGAGGGAAAAAATATAATGGATTTAAGAACATGGTCATGAAATTTGAAAATATACCATATGAAATGAAGAACATGAAAGGAAGAAAAAAAAAGATTTCTCTTGTGAGAATTCGGCAGCCTAACGGCGTCACTTAAACTTCAACAAAATTTAATTGACAAGGTCAAATAGGGTCTCTCATCATATGAACATAAGAGTCCAGTATGATAGATATAGAGGTCATACCCCAACATAATAGAAAAGAACTAGAAAAAATTGACATGAGAGTAGAACTTCAAAATGAGAATGGTGAAGAACCACTTAAAAATTCGGCAGCCTAACGGCGCCACTTAAACATCAACAAAATACTGAATTGAAGAGATGAAATGGGGTCTCTAATCATATGAAAATAAGAGTCCAGTATGATAGATATAGAGATAATACCCCATCATAACAAAAAGGAACTTGAAATAATTGACATGATTGTAGAACTTCAAAACGAGAAGGGTGAAGAACCACTTAAAATTTCGGCAGCCTAACGGCGCCACTTAAAACATCAAAATACTGAATTAAAGCGATCAAATGGGGTCTCTCATAATATGATCATAAAATATCAGTATGATAAATTTAGAGATCATACCCCAACATAATAAAAAAAGGAACATGAAATACTTTACATGAAAATAGATCTTGAAAAATGAGAAGGGAGAAAGAAGCCGTTACAAAAATTTCGGAAGCCTGACGTCGCCACTTAAAACTTCATAAAACGAAATAATGAGAGTAAGAGGGGATCTCTCATTATATTAACATGAAAAGGGAAGTAATAGGAGTATAAAAGAACATCCTACAACATAATAACATGTAGCATAAAAGGAATGACATAAAAGAGATTACTTGAAATGAAAGAGAGAGGTCAGATCCCTTACCTTAAAATGTAACTCTTAAACCTAAATGGTTGGGACCTTGAGGGATTGGGGGCACCTTGGGAGGACTCCTTGGGAGGTAATGAGACCAGAACTTCGTTGGGGAAGAGTGGGGAGTCTAATTGATTAGAGGAGGGCTTGGTATTTATAGGGAAAGTGAGGGGACAAGACATTAATGGCCAAGGGACACCTCACATGTGCTTTTCTCAAACCCATGTGCTCTCCCTTGGCATGTACCATGGAGTTAGGCCACATGGGGCCCCCACAACAATAATTCGTCACCCTTGGCCTTCCAACCCTTAAAATATCTCATGACATCATCATGACACAGCTATGATGTCATTAAACATACCGAAACCCTAAAACTGCATTTTTACTATTCACTGAAAAATTCATCTTTCTCAGAAAAATCCCAAAATTTCAACTTAACTAAATATCAATGCTCTGATTTAAAAAATGAACTCCATTTTATAAAAATAATTTTCTATTTATTTTTAAATTTATTTTTATATAAAAACACTATTCACCGAAAATTCATTTTTTCAGAAAAAACCCCAAAAATTACCATAACATAATATCGATGCTCTGAGTTCAAAAATAAAGTCCTTTTTATAAAAATAATTTTCTAATTATTTTTAATTAATTTTTTAATTAAAAAAACACTATTCACCCGAAAAAACTAATACTTGAATAATAATTTATGAAACTGTTATTTAACCATTTTATTGAATCACATTACTTAATCAAGGTGCCTAGATTATTTTAAAACTTTCTTTAAGTGAGGTTACTAATCTATTTGGTCATATTACTAATCCTAATCATAAAATCACTTTTCATAATTTACTATTCATCAAAAATCTAGTTGATCTTATTAGACTCTAAATTTCGTACTGGACATAATTGTAGAAGACTATTTTTTGAGAATCATTACACATTTTAAATTATTTAAGGTTTACACAAACATTTTTTTTAAAAAATTTCCTTTTGAAAATTCATCAAAAACATGCATACTATTTTTATCCAGTCATTTGAAAATTCATAAACATCATCAAAAGAAGAAATCCCAATTTTTATTTAAAACAAGGATTACACAAGGCAATTATGGTCTCATTACATAGCCCCTTATAATACCAGCATAGGACCTAAGAGTAAGGTGTGCTAGGGTGATAGAATCTTGGGGCGGCTCAGTCAACATTGCCCGAGTAGTAATTTCTATCAGTTTGAACTTCTCACGAAGACGATTCTGTTCTAGCTTCACATGATGAAGTTCAGCTTGGATTTGGTCCAGAGCAAAGCCCAATGGTGCTACCTCCTTCCCAAGATCTGTAAGATGGGCTTTGATCGGTCCAAGACTACTAGGTGAGGCCATCAAATCTTCTTTCTATAATAGTTAACCAAGATTACTTATATTTGGAGACAATAATCAAAACATTTTGTTCATAGTGGTCATATTGACCGATGGTCATATAACAGTCAAAACCCACTGGTCTCATTTTAATTATAATCATGTTTATCAAATAAAACATTTTTGTTGAGTATAAAAATAAAATAAAATAACACATGAAATTAGGGAACAAGATTTATTCAAAATTTCGGGCCGTTACAATCTTCCCCCCTTAAGAAATTACGTCCTCGCAATTTTTAAATTTGGGTTTTGAAATTTCATTTAAAGTCCCACATCGGAAAAAGAGTCAGTAACACCATTACTTTAAAAGAAATAAAAAGAAGTAAAAAGGCCACCCGAGTTTACTGATACTAGGATTCCATGTAGGAAATATGGACATGGAGGAGAAAACAAAGGGTAACGTTCTTAAAGGAGAGTGATAGAAAACATGATTAGGGGGAAGCTAACCACCAGAAAATCCCAAAATTATGATGTGTGTAAGCGGTCTTTGATTACCTAGTAGGAAACGTAAACCAACAACGTTTTTGTTTTACGTTCCTTTTAATAACTTTGAGGAATTCATTTACAACATAGAACAAAAACATAAGGAAATATATCTACCTTCATGTAGAGTTTCATAAATTAATAAGTTTCTACCAAAACTAATCTTTTCTCCAAACAATGAGAATTCAAAACTACTTGGTCTCATCAAAACACAAGAATCATCATCTAGAGAATCACATGATCCACAAAAGATCAATTATCTATTTCTTCTAACTTTAACCATTATCCCAAAAATAGAATGGGTAAGGTAAAACAAATCTTCAAAAAGAATCCCATCGAAATGGAAACTACTTTTAAATCTTTAAAGTTCCATGGTACTACCCAATGTTCATCATAGACCATTCCGTAAATAATAGTCCTTAAGATTCCTGAAAATAAACCAAACTAAGATTGAAACCCAAATACAAGAAGGACTTGATAACATAGTCTTCCAAAATAAACTTCATTGTTTATCTCCAAACAACATCAACCACTCCTAACATCTTATAACAAAAGTAGCTAACCTAAACATATTTTACCCATGATAGGTTAATCATTCCCATAAGTAACCTAAATTACTATAAGGCCACCTTAAATCCATTGATTCTTCAAAATATAAGTCAACCTTACTCCTCAATGAAGACACCGTAGTAATCTATTTACCTTGATCATATATGGTTCTCAAAATAGTGAACGTCTTCCAAAATAATAATCATCTTTTAATCCCGTAATCATCTCTGTCGTATTAATACGGCAATCGTAGCATTTCCTATCACATTGGTTGTTGGGACATGTTCTTCCATTTCCCGCCATTAACTAAGAAAAGAAGCTATAGTTAGGGGCTTAAATACTTATCCAATAATCATGAAAAGAAACATAAAGCATCTAAGGATAACATGTAGAAGTAAAGTATACCCTAACTTGTGATCCCCTAGGTTCCCTTCTAGGTTATCCATTATCATATATTCTTATGTGAATCTTTATTTTATTTTATATTTGTTCCTTTAACAATGGTTCATACTATGCTTATTAATTTACCAAAGCATATCCCCCGGGAGTGTCGTAACCAAGAGTGCAGCAAGGCTCGTTGTCGTGTACCAGTTCCCGTTCGATTCTAGCTCAAAGCGGTGTTTTCGGGCTTTACCCCTATGTACATTTGTGCCAGAGCCACCTCTTCCTGCTCGTATCCAGACAGGGATGTATTTGCTTGGAAACCCTTTACTCAATACTCACCAAAATACTAGGAAGATTTCCTATATTTAAACATTTTTATAGGGTTATTCCTAATGTTTTCATATCCTAATTTCCACAAATAACTAAACCATCATATGATACCAACTATAGCATCCCGCCTTTTTATCACATAAACTTTCATTACATTTTACAAAACCGAGGATCTTTAAGGTTTAGTGTCTTGGGAACCAGGAACATAATAAATGGAAAAAAAACATTCTTCTTAAACACTTGAAAGGATTCTCTTCAAGTTCATCCTAGGTTCATTACTGCATCTCATAACCTGGGGACATACATCAAAAGAAAGGGTGAGCAGAAGGCCCAGTAAGAGAAACCAGAGAAACATTTTACATGTGAACTTGAGATACTTAAATAAGGTCATGAAAATAACATTAAGGCATGAGAATGAAATCATGAGATACATCATAATAAAAATAACATTCTTTTATAACTTGAAGGTGTGGCTACAACATTTAATATCGACAATCATTTCGTTTCACCAAGGTCCATCCCCAAGGTGTCGTTAATATTACCAAGGTTATTCACCAAGGCGTCGTTAAAATGGTCATCTCTAGAGATTATGTCTTTACGCAATGCATTGGAGCGCTATCAGGGCGCACCCTTAAATTTGCCTTTATTATCATGTGAGCCACATATATCATCATCAAAAATTTCATAAATAACCCATATAGAATAAAATAAATGTGTTTCATTTCATAATCACAATGTTTTAAAAACTGCTTTAAAGACATGATCTTTACGTTACTTTAAACCCACAGAAAGGGAAAGCGGGTATCATGTATGTAAATCCCAGAATTTAAAATAGAACATTTTTATATATATGTGAATACCCCTATAGAAATAAGAGCTTTGAGTATTCACTTTATAACATGAAATAATTTTTAGAAAAGAGAGAGAGACATTTTGAGACAAAAATTCTGCAGCATAACGGCTATGTTACAAGGTTTTAGAAAACATTGAGAAGAGAGGGGACATGGGTCAAAAATTCATAAATGACCCATCAAACTGTAGAGGGACAAAATATAAGGGATTTAAGAACATGGTAATGAAATTTGAAAATATACCATATGAAATGAAGAACATGAATGGAAGAAAAAAAAAGATTTCTCTTGTGAGAATTCGGCAGCCTAACGGCGTCACTTAAACTTCAACAAAATTGAATTGACAAGGTCAAATAGGGTCTCTCATCATATGAACATAAGAGTCCGGTATGATATATATAGAGGTAATACCCCAACATAATAGAAAGGAACTTGAAAGAATTGACATGAGAGTAGAACTTCAAAACGATAATGGTGAAGAACCACTTAAAAATTCGGCAGCCTAACGGCGCCACTTAAACTTCAACAAAATATTGAATTGAAGAGATCAAATGGGGTCTCTCATAATATGAACATAAGAGTACAGTATGATAGATATAGAGATCATACCCCAACATAACAAAAAGGAACTTGAAAGAATTGACATGAAAGTAGAACTTCAAAACGAGAAGGGTGAAGAACCACTTAAAATTTCGGCAGCCTAACGGCGCCACTTAAAACATCAAAATACTGAATTGAAGCGATCCAATGGGGTCTCTCATCATATGATCATAAAATATCAGTATGATAAATTTAGATATCATACCCCAACATAATAAAAAAGGAACATGAAATACTTTACATGAAAATAGATCTTGAAAAATGAGAAGGGAGAAAGAATCTGTTACAAAAATTTCGGCAGCCTAACGACGCCACTTAAAACTTCATAAAACGAAATAATGAGAGTAAGAGGGGATCTCTCATTATATTAACATGAAAAGGGCAGTAAGAGGAGTATAAAAGAACATCCTCCAACATAAGAACATGGAGCATAAAAGGAATGACATAAAAGAGATTACTTGAAATGAAAGAGAGTGGTCGGATCCCTTACCTTAAAATGTAACTCTTAAACCTTAATGGTTTGGACCTTGAGGGCTTGGGGGCACCTTGGGAGGACTCCTTGGGAGGTAATGAGACCATAACTTCGTTGGGGATGAGTGGGGAGTCGAATTTATGAGAGGAGGGCTTGGTATTTATAGGGAAAGTGAGGGGACAAGACATTATTGGCCAAGGGACACCTCACATGTGCTTTTCTCAAACCCAAGTGCTCTCCCTTGGCATTTACCATGGAGTCAGGCCACATGGGCCCCCCACAACAATAATTAATCACCCTTGGCCAGCCAACCCTTAAAATATCTCATTAAATCATCATGACACAGCTATGATGTCATTAAACATACCGAAACCCTAAAACTGCATTTTTACTATTCACTGAAAAATTCATCTTTCTCAGAAAAATCCCAAAATTTCACCTCAACTAAATATCAATGCTCTGATTTAAAAAATGAACTCCATTTTATAAAAATAATTTTCTATGTATTTTTAAATTTATTTTTAAATAAAAACACTATTCACTGAAAATTCATTTTTTCAGAAAAAACCCCAAAAATTACCATAACATAATATCGATGCTCTGAGTTCAAAAATAAAGTCCTTTTTATAAAAATAATTTTCTAATTATTTTTAATTAAAATTTTAATTAAAAAACACTATTCACCCGAAAAAACTAATACTTGAATAATAATTTATGAAACTGTTATTTAACCATTTTATTGAATCACATTACTTAATCAAGGTGCCTAGATTATTTTAAAACTTTCATTAAGTGAGGTTACTAATCCATTTAGTCATATTACTAATCCTAATCATAAAATCACTATTCATAATTTACTATTCATCAAAAATCAAGTTGATCTTATTAGACTCTAAATTTCGTACTGGACATAATTTTAGAAGACCATTTTTTGAGAATCATTACACATTTTAAATTATTTAAGGTTTACACAAACATTTTTTTTAAATATCCTTTTGAAAATTCATCAAAAATATTCATACTATTTTTATCCAATCATTTGAAAATTCATAAACATCATCATAATAAGAAATCCCAGTTTTTATTTAAAACAAGGATTACACAAGGCAGTTATGGTCTCATTACATAGCCCCTTATAATAGAAGCATAGGACCTTAGAGTAAGGTGTTCTAGGGTGATAGAATCTTGGGGCGGCTCAGTCAACATTGCCCGAGTAGTAATTTCTATCAGTTTGAACTTCTCGCGAAGACGATTCCGTTCTAACTTCACATGATGAAGTTCAGCTTGGATTTGGTCCAGAGCAAAGCCCAATGGTGCTACCTCCTTCCCAAGCTCTGTTAGATGGGCTTCGATCGGTCCAATACTACTAGGTGAGGCCATCAAATCTTCTTTCTATAATAGTTAACCAAGATTACTTAGATTTGGAGACAATAATCAAAAAAATTTGTTCACAGTGGTCATATTGACCGATGGTCACATAACAGTCAAAACCCACTGGTCTCATTTTAATTATAATCATGTTTATCAAATAAAACATTTTTGTTGAGTATAAAAATAAAATAAAATAACACATGATATTAGGGAACAAGATTTATTCAAAATTTCGGGCCGTTACAGTAAAAGATAAAAGAAAACATTCTATGTATATGAAAACCAATCCAAACATATCATAACAATAGAATTAGGGAAACTCCCCTTTTGTAACATTCATATTCAACATTGAAACCAACCCCTTTTTGTACAGTGTATGCATTCTACAAAATTTAGAATTGCACTCCTAGGGCCTTGGGATAATTTATTCCATGATCTTGTTATTTCTCATTTTAATTTATAATTATGAAGTGGTATGTTGGGTTACCATATTGGACAATATGTGGTTGGAGTTTAAAAAATAGTATTTAGTCTCCACTCGACCCCTACCTATCTTTAATAGACACAAGAGAATGAAAATAAAAAATATGTTTTTTTGTTTTGGTGGGGAGAATAAGGCCCCTTATATAAGATAATAAAAAAAGAAAAGTACAGAGGGGTTAAAAGAGTAGCAGATGTCCAAAAAAACAACCCAAACAAAATCACCGAGAAATTCATGCATCACGAGACCGAGTGTTAAAGTATGGTGCGGGGAACTCCCACCCCTACCACGAAGAGGGATCCCTCTTCGACATGTTTTCACTTGCTCCCATATTCATCCTTCGTCATCCGGGAGTCCAGCATCAACAACTTCCTTCATTTCCCCATCTTCAAATGCATGGTTGTATTCTTGTCCATCCTCCTCACTGCTTCCAATTGCAAGCAGAGAAAACGTGTTGTGTGTGCTTACCTTGGTATCCATTTTTCTCTTCGCCGATTGTGAACGAGACATAAGAGATCCAATAGGTTCGTTTTTTATCTCATGTCCTTAGCAGATTGTGAAAATCCCGCATTAGGAGTTTTCAACCCTCCTATGTCATGTGAAGAATCAATTGGTTTCTTACAGGACACCAACATTGAAGTATTACAAGAGTCATCCTCCTTCCTGGGAGTTTTTTTAGTAGAAACCTCTATAATCTTACCATGAGCAGGTAAAAGGTAATTACCCTACACTTGATCTGGAACTAAGGGCAGCCTTTGTTTTGAGGCAGAGGGATGAGCCAATTGCTGAATCAATGCATGATTGCAGAGTGTTTGAGTACTCACTAATAAAGTTGCAGGTATCAAATCCCTACTATGTTCAGTTGCACACTTCTCAGCATATAACTTGGTGGACTCCAGTTCCAGTAGTTGATTATTAACATCATCCTCCACATACCATTTCTTAGGTGCAAGTTTTATTTTCCCTTGTTCATAGGTAGCCCTTATCAATTTGCATTTCAAAGAAATAGGAGACTCTATTTTTTCCTTACCCTTTCGACCCTTTGAGGATTTTAATTTTTGTTGTCACCACATTTCTAGATAAACATTAGCTTGAATAGACAATTATTTACCACCCAGGTGATAATCAGAATCATTATCAGTCTGTTCATCCTCTGAACCAGAATGAGTAGCATCTTTCTGAGACATGGAGATGTGTGACTCACTTACAAGATTATCCCAATACATTTTTTTAACCTTGAGAAAACTAAAATTAAGAGGAGGCAAGGGTGCAGCCATCCCGGCCCCCCCCCCCATCGGGCCTAATGGGAACTTCTGCCCCATCCCTAACCTGGGACATAAGGGGCTCCCCTAAACCGGAAATACTATGAATAGAATTAGTTTGTAGAATCACCTTTTCAGAGGAGTGTTTTCTAGCAGTTCCATCTGGATCTTTAATCAGTGTAGTGGAATCAGTTGCTACAATTTTCTTTCTTCTCCATTGGCTGGACTCATGCCCCTTTAGGAGACAGTTTGAGTAGAATGTATTACTCCTACAATTAGAGATAAGGTGGTCTATAGTACCACAAATAGTGGAGAAATGAGGAGTTCTTTCAAATTCAATTCTCAAATTGACCTCATATTTTGGGGTTGAGAGAATTAAACGGTCAATTAGAACAGAACGTAGATCAACATCTACTAGTATTCTTGAAAAGTGATCAAAAATTGCCATTTCTGTTGCATTATCCATACGGATTGGGATACCAATAGCTGAAGCTATGCCATAGTGAATTTTTGGGTGCCATAGTACCCAACATAGTCCATGTACTTTAACCCAGACCAGAGACCATGTCTCATTAAAAAAATTGAGGTTAAAATTCATATTCCAGTAATGAATTCGAAGAACACCTGGTTTTAGATTAATCGACCCAACACCCCAAGCAATCCCTTTTAACTCAGAAGATGGGAAGAGGACATGGAAGAATCCACGACCTAAGGACACACATTTGAAGTCGGAAAAACCCAAAATCATAGATAATCTAGAAACAAAATTGGAGACCCTCCACAACTTCATACCCTTCGACAATGAAATACGTGAAACAAAAGAAAACAAAAAAAGGCCAATTATCTCAGAAATACCTCCATTAGAGGTGAAGACGTGTGCCGTTGAACCTTTCCTAATGATCCACTGGACAATACGATCCTTGAGGAATGAAAATGAAGCCCCAGAAGAACCAGTGTGTGGAGTGAAAACTATTGAGGAATCACTGTCTTGGACCATGTAAAGTCTCATGTCGTTCGACGTGATGATTGGGAACATATGAGTACAGATTGAGGCTATGGGGATGTTTTCAGCCGCTGTGAGCTCCAAGAGCCGCCGTAGGGTTCCTCTCCCGCTCCTCCATTACTTCCCCACTAAAATAAAAAATATGTGGTTATAATTGAAGTATAATAAATAAACCATACTTATTGATATATTATGATTTATACGATTTTAAAACAATTAAAAATACTCTAGATTCTATGATGGTCAGCACCATCACATATCTACATTAGGATGATCATGATATCAATTTTATGCTGGTGGAAGAGAAATCATACATCTCATTCCATCTAGGTATATATTTATACAAATAATGGTTATTCTACAATATAGTTCTATACAGAATATTGAATACCAAGTTAGGACCCATTCTAATCTAATGATAAAGGTTGGAGGGAAATATAAATTCATTGAACCACGAGTACATCCCACCACCATGTTCAAGTCAAGGAAAACCTTCTTAAGAGTTTAATAACAGTTATATTTCACGTTAAATATGTATATAAAACATCATAAAAAAATAATGCACTAAACAATTCATGTAATAATCATTGTAATCCAATTTAAAAAATAAATTCAAAATGAATAGAAAAAACATTCATTGAACCAATAAATAATATATAGAAAAAATTTAACATATAATATTTTTTAAAATAAGAACATACTATATCTATGTGGAAACGTAGAGATCACCCAATGCATGATCAAAATCAATTAACAAATATAATAAAACTGAAATTGACCTTATTTCATAATATTATATAATAAATATAATATTTATATTTAAATCATTAATTATTAGTTTAATTCTCATGTAAATATAATGATAGTAGCCTATAAATTTGTTAATATATTTGGGAATATAGGTGTATCGGCCCGATGTAATTATTTTAGCTATTTTATGAATAAGAAAGTGAATATATATAAAAATATTTAGAGATACCACTGAATCAGGAAAAACTATTAGATCACATTTACTAAAATTTGATGAAGATCCATATTGAATTAAAAATATGTGCATTATGAAATATTTATATAGTAGAACCCTTTATAGATTCTATCATGAATAAAATACAAGTGAATAAAATAATTAAAAAAGTATCATTAATTTTGGGATGCTAATACACACCCTCTTACAATGAAATATAATGGGGATATTATAAATTTTCGAAGAGGAATCATTCCGTTGACAAATATTGTTCATCCTAGCCAAATTTATTTACTACAATCATGGATTAATGAATGAATTCCATTGAGATAATGGGAGTTAATGGAATAAGTGGTGGATGTAAAAATAAATGTAAATGAAAATGGATTTATAATCCCCCAATGGAATTTATTTTAATTTAGGATTAGAAAAATTGACCTTCCTTAGTTAAATGATATGATATTATCTAAGATGTATCTATCCCATTAGATAACATTGTAAATATAGTTTTAAATCCAACTGTATTTCATATAATTTCCATACATACAATAGACATTGTGGAAGAGTGCATAAACTATTATCAAGTTCTACATTTTCAGCTGAATAAGTAATAGATTTGGAAATTAATAAAATGATGTATTTCTTCATTCTATGACACATAAAAAGATATGAATATTATAGTATATTATGATTAATCGAGGGTGAATGGATCACACAGATGAATGGAACTCCTTGATAACTTATTCTTGTATGCATGTGGGAAAAAATGGCTCCCCATGGATCTACGGAATGTACTATGAATTTTGGGACCACTCATCAAGGATCTCCCAACTATGGAAACAATTATATTTAATTATATAATCAATATAAAAATTTTGGGACCCCCAAACTCTCTCAAATATAGATGATAAATTAGAACTTTTTAGTAGATATATCCCTTTCTAATTATCTATCACATCCATGCAAATGTCAACAGTAAGATACCAATGTAACCATTTGATTTTATCCTCATCCATGTTTTATGGTGCATTTTATGTCTAAGGGTAATCAAAAAATAATTGAGATTCCAAAAATTTTATGAAAAGATCTATTTCAAGATCATATTGTCCATAAATTCTTCAATGAACAAAAAAATGGTACAAACATAAATCACATAATGGATTGAATTTTTTTTGCCAATTCCAAGCCATGGGTCTGATAAATATATTCATGATGATGTAGTTAATATAGAACGATATCACATCACAAGATGATACTATAAATAAATGAATTAATTCCAATATACTGAGAATAATAATATAACTCAATCAAATTATGTTTCTCCAAAAAAAAATAAAAAAAATTATTAAAATTTATTTCCAAAAAAATCCATGCAATGAAAGGAAAATAAAATACTGAGAAATTATAATATATTTAATATTCAAAATATATTTATCTATTTAATATATTTAAATTCTTTTAATGTTGTGTAATTGTTCATATCACACCATAATAAGTTTCTTCGATAACATGTGTGACATGAAAGACATTGTTTTACTAAATATTATTATATTTACTATTTAATATGAAAATAATCTCCAAGATGTGAAATTTTAATTTCTGAATTGTGTTACAAGGATTAAGAAAATATATTTTTACATTCATTGGATACAAGTTAACATATAAATGAATATAAAACCCAATTTAACATGAAGGAAATGGTTTATGTTTCACAAGAGTTTAAACATAATAAATTAAATTAAAAACTATTACTGGATGATATTAATGATATTTACATTATATATATATATATAATTAAATGTTTTTAAATTAATCAAATATATTTAATAGATATTATATACGAACATATCAATTTTTACATATAAATAGATGCATTTGGTCAAAAGGTAGTTTCACCACATTTAAAAGGAGAACTTGTTTTGAAACTAAAATTTTAATGTTTTATAGATTATACTTGAAAAATGTAATTTATATTTTATATAATAATTTCATATTTATCTAACGGTGTGTTTTAGGAATTTCTATATGAATTTTCAGTTTCACGAAGAATAGTGAAAATATAGAGTTTCAATTCAAAACTAGGTTTCCATCTAAACAATTTCTAATGATAAATAGCATTTTAAAAAGTATTATAAGTTATATTAGATATGTTATACATATATTAATAAATTTTAGGTAATTTTAATATTTTTCATGTTAAATTTTAATGTTAAAAAACCTCATAATTTTGAGCGTTCTCCCATAAAAACATTCATTGTGGTTACATCTGTGGGATAAATATAAAATTATCTTCTATAAGCTATTTGATCAGAATTTTTAAAAAATGGATTAAATATTTGGAATAAAATTACGTTATAACTTATAATATGTTCAATAAATTTATTCTTCAATAATAATTATATTCAACAATTAAACAAAGTTATATTGATTAAGGTAAAAATTGATTTACTTCGTGAATGAACATATAATATATGCTATAAAATGACCTATCCATTTGTCAAACACCCATTTTCCAGCCATATACTCACCCTTCGGACTTTAGAATATATTTATATGAGTAACTATTGTAATATTTCTAGAATGTAACCTATAAAATATGTTTATTAAAAAAAATACAATAAAAGATCCTTCTATGTCGTAAATATTTATAAGGATTTTTATTTGGGAAAAAATGACATTGGATAATATATATATATTGTTTTCAAAAATAATTTATTATTATTTTGAAAATTATATTTTATGTTAATTTTTAATAGAATAATTAGTAAAATTAAAATTCTTAAGAAATGAATGAATAGTAATTATTTAATTTATAACATAAATATGTGATGCTAAACATATTTGAAGTGAAGAAAATTGAATTATTTATTATTTTACAATAAATTCGTATATGGATATGCCATGTTAAATAGTTTTCTAAATAAAATATTCAACGCCCATTTTTTGTGATATTTTTAAAATCAATCTAAATTAACTATGTTATAATTGGAATTAATTTTATTTTATTATAAATGATATTTTACTCTATAATTTAAAATTACTAATAAAAATACCATTATCTATGTTATTTTTAAACGTTAATAAATATCAAATATAATCCACTCATATAATAGTTTGTAATATTTATTTAATATATTGATACTTAAATATTAAAAAAAAAATTATGGTTAGGGTTAATGTTGTATTTATAAGCATTACATATTCCTCTAAAAAATAATTCTAAATACACATGGAATTATTATTTTATAGAATAAAAAATATATATAATGAAAGGTAACAAATTTTATAATATATATAACATTAATTTTTTATTAATAGATAAATTAACTAGAATTAAAAACTAGTAACATTAGTTTAAAACCACATTGGTGATATATGGAATCATATATAGTAAGGGATAATAATTTTAAATTTTATTTATTTATCTATGTTTGAGGTTTTTTTGAATCAATATACCCTTACTTCCCATATTATCAAAAAATTCAGCCACACGATTTGTAGGAGACCTCCCAATAGAGAATACCATTGACTATTTAACGGAATGTCCCTCCTCCTCAATTATAATAGGGAACTCACTCTCCCCAATTATTCACAGATATAGAGACATTAGGATCATCCAATACTTTCTAAAAGCAATCCAAATAATCTCCCCTCTCGTCATATAAGCATTAGTTTGGGCACATAAATCTTCTTAGGAATTATTTAATACACAGCAAAAGAGGATACCTTAAAAAGTGATAATGTTTTTCTAAAAGTGTATTTTGTTAATTTAATTGTACACCATCATTAATTATTTTTTATCATTATTATATAATATCATTTACAACTTAAATATATTTATTTATTTTATCTATAAATTATATTTCATAAAACTTAAAAATATTCCATAAAATGGGTTATAAAAACTTAATTCATGTGTTAGAGGGATAATGGAATCACTAAATGATGTCGTTCATATTTACAATACAACTTTTCATGGTTGGGAATAATGATTTTAATGGTTTTTATATATTATATATATTATATTTATAATTTATTAATGATAATATAATTATTATTTTATATATATTCATTCCTTACTTTTTTGGTTATATTATAACATAGTTTCTGTGTGCGGTGGACTACCGCCTCATGAAGCGATGTGATTCATTGATGGATTATATAGAGAGTATTCATGATGCATTTAATAAAAATATGATAAATATTTGAATAAATTTAAAACATTATTAATATATAAATATATATATATATCAGTTACATTTCTTAGTTTCAATAAAATACAAAAATTGAAAAAGTGTTCACGTATACGTATGGCCAACCATCTCGATGAACTGTGCATTTGATTTCTTATCACTAAATAAATTTTTTTCAATTAGAAATTTATACAAAATATATTTTTCATTTATATAATGGTTTAAATTATGAATATTATTAAATAATTATCTATGTAATAATAAAAAAATATAAATCAAGTCAACATAGACACGAGAAAATGAGAATTAACACCAGGAACAATGAAAATAATGACAGATTATTAATGAATGTGTAATAAGATATAATGAATGAATAATAGATGATATCATATAAGAAAACATGGAACTTTTTTATTTTAACAACATGGTTAAACCCATTATATTGTCATTTAATGTATCTATGACCAAGAATAATTCACACGGTCATAGATTTTGTCTTTATTTACATTCAACCGAGACGTAATTGATTTTATTCACCAATTCAAATCTATTTTTTGTATATAATGTCCCATTTAAATATAATATAATTAATCATCAAAATTAATAGTATTTTATGTTTCTATTTGAATTATATCATCCATGTGATGTGACATGAATATTTATAGGTGTTAAAAGTTATCCTAAAATCTCACTTCCTTTTCTGATTGTTATATTTCCCTAAACATTGTCACTTTCATGTAATATTATTCACTGGATACAATATAAATTTTATATATCAATATAAATTTATGATTTATGGTATTATTCAATTTAAATTATATCATGTCCTCTGACAGTGTTTACATTGAATGTTATTTGATTTATGGGAAAATATTGATAAATCTATATTCATTCTCAATAAGTATATTTTATAAATTAAAGTGATAATGAATGATATCTATTATTTGAATATGGGTAATAATGTGTATGTATGAAATTTTTTATTAAACATTTAATGCTTCCCCTCCATGAATTTGTAGTCCCCTAATAAGAAATGAGTTTGGAAAACCCAAAAATTTTATAACCATTGTGTTTTAAACTATTGTGAAGATTGTAACGACCCGAATCTGGATCCCCAACACTGGTGCCCCGTACCCGGTTCCCCACATGACCTCAAGCACGTTTCCTCAAATTCCAGAGTCTGCCGACTAGCTGTGAGGGCCTTGGTGAGTCGGTGGAGAAACTATGCCCTCATTCAGTAAGGTATAGAGAGGAAAAACAACAGTCAATAGCAGAAGAAGTTTGAAAATGCATAAGAAAATTAACCAGACAGCGGAAGCAATGAATACATATAGTAATTATGCTAATGATGTAGCAGGTACAAGTATCTAAGGAAAGTAAAAAACAAAAAAAATGTTCTGAAAGACAATAGAAACCAAGTGTAAAAGAAAACAAAGTAAACTCCTCGGCATCGCGAGCCACGGCTCGGTCCCATGCTCCCTAGCTCCAGTGCAATCAAGAACCTGAAGTAGAAGGGAGCTTTCCCTTATCTATACCTACATCAAAATGTTCTGTTTGGGCCCAAAATAATGGCCCAAACAGGGTGTGAGATACAATCCCAGTAGGCAATCACCCAAATATTTGTGCATAACAGTCAATGAATAGATAGTAGTAATAAAACAAGAAGCAGTAAACAGGATAGCACAAACAGAAAAAATCCACAGTTCTAACATGAAAGTGCACAAGTAAACAACTAGAAACAAGAAGAAAACAGGTTACCCTATGGGTATATCTCATAGCCTAACCCCTATGATTCATCCTATAAGTACTAGCTACCATCTAGGAGGCACACACAGTCTCACCCCTCTGGATCAACTATGAATTAAGTAGACTCTCTGGGGAAGCACTCACCGTCAATTCCCCCTTTTGTCTCGTATCATACTAAAAGCTCTCTAGGCAATCACTCAATGTCTATTCCCTTATGTGGCCCACGTTGAGGATCTACAGAATCTCTGAGGAAGCCCTCAACATCAATTCCCCCTGTGGTCTCTCATCATAATTAAAAGGCACTCTAGAAAATCACTTCGATTAATTCTCACTTTAGTATATTACTCCAGGTTCTCCTAGTCTTGAGTGAAAGATTAAACAGGCTTGGCGTGCGTACATCGTCCATGCAAACCCCAATAACTACTTGGCTATCATTATAAAGCTCTAGAGCAAAATAAAGTAGCATTTCCACTATCCTACAACTAGGAATGGAAACTGGAAATGCTAAACAACACAACAATCATGGAAAAGAAACCTGAGCAATAAATAAATTACTCTACTCACAAGAATAAACCTCTATTACAACAATCAAGAAAAGTAGGAAAACAACAGGGGGAAAACAGGAAACACGCAATACCCCATTCAAGGGTATTGGTGGAATTTGAACAAAATATTCATCAACATTCTACCGAAAGGCACAAACCACCTACATCGATCCTATGAGATTGATCTATGTGAAAAATGATGATAGATTCCCCTTAGGATGATGTAGATTTGAGAAAACGCATGAAATTCTCAATATATGATATCCTGAAAACAAGGAGGAATCAAGAAACAAGGCTCAAGGAGAAGGAAGAACTCACCGTTGCGCTTCAAACTTAATTGACCATGCTTGAATCGGGGAATGGATGACAAGGCGGGAGATCGGGGAAGATTCGGCCGTACGGTCGCTCTCGGAAAGACTGAATATGGAGATGAAGATGGATTCGGGGTTTAGTCGTGACCCCCGGTCCATTTAATGAAAAAATATAAAGTACATGTCACTTAATTTTAGGGTATATAGCGTGTACTAGGTCTTTCTGTAATCCACCAAAATTGGCGTCCATGTCACCCATACACACCGTGTGTGTGGCCCGACACATCCAGCACACGGATTCGAGCCAGAGAAGAGTACATGACGTGTATATTAAAAATTTACAAAAACATCATTTTTCTTAAAAACCCAAGAAAAGGAAAACCATACCTGAAACGAAGATCCGGGTTCATACCAACCTCTCCCCTTAAAGAAATAATTCCCCGAATTTCCCTAACGAGGAGGAGAAGAAGAAACCTCGAACGGCCTCGGCCACTAAGATTGTACATCATCCTCCCTTTCCCAAGTCTCGTCCTATACATTCCCATGCTGTCATAGCACCCGTACCGGAGGAACAGACCGTCCGCGGAGAACCCTCGTACTGTGATCGACAATCCGGATAGGATTCTCCTCGAATGAAGAATATGTTTCAAGCTCGACTTCCTCAGGGTGAAAGACATGAGACGGGCCTGAAAAGTAGCTTCGGAGCTGAGAGACGTGGAAGACGTCATGCAGGGCCTGATACTTCTGAGGTAGCTGGAACCAATAGGTGACCGGACCAACTCTCTCGAAAACCCCAAACGGCCCGACGTACCACGTCGAAAGATTACCCTATCTCTGAATCATATTATTTCCCAACCTCGGTGTGACACGCAGGAAAACCCGATCACCGACCTCGAACTCCAGAGGTCGTCTCTGGTGATCACCATAAGAATTTTGTCGAGACTGCGCTGTAGCCATCCTTTTCCAAATTAGCTCTATCTGCTCTGAAGTCTCCTGAACAAGATGAGGTCCCCGCAAAGTTGCATCTCATGCCTCTCGCCAGCATAAAGGTGATCGGCATGGCCTACCGTTCAAGGCCTCGTATGGCGCCATCTGAATGGTCACCTAGAAATTTTTTTGTAGGAGAATTCCACCAGAGGAATATGCTTCTCCCAAGAACCTCCAAAGTCTAGCATTAATGCTCGGAGCATATCCTCAAGCAGCTAGATCGTGCGCTCGGACTGGCCTTCAGTCTGGAAATGATATGATGTACTCAAATTTATCTATGTACCCAAGGCCTTTTGAATTCCTTTCCAATACCGAGAGGTAAAATGCATATCCCTGTCTAAAATGATGGAGTGAGGAACTCTATGTAGACACATGATATCCCTAATGTAATTTCATCCCAGATCATCGACACTGAAGGTCTCCTTGATCGGTAAGAAGTGGGCAACCTACGTGAGCCTATCGATGACAACCCAAATAGCATCATTCCCTCGAGGCGACCTCGGAAACCCAGTCATGATATCCATCATGACGTCGTTCCACTTACTCTCCAGAATGGGTAGCTACTGTAAAAGCCCCACTGGTCACTGATGCTATGCTTTCACCTGCTGACAAGTAGAATATCTCATGAAAAAACCAGCAACATCCTTCCTCATACCTGGACACTAGTAATGGAAATGTAGATCCCCATACATTTTGGTGACGCCGGGATGGACTACCCAAACTAAGGAGTGAAAATCCCGCATCCGCTCCTCACGTATGTCTGATGGCACCCATACGCATCCCAAGAAACGCAACAACTCATCATCACCCACTCCCCATCCGAGAAGAGGGTCCCCTCCTGACACACTCCCCCGAAGAACAAATCCCTCTAAGTATGATAGTTGCCTCATCCGTACTCGATCAAGTAGTGTAGAGTTATCATCTAAAGAAGATAGGAGGGAATGCCCCTGTCTATCGTGCACCTCCAGATGCATCTAAGAGAACATAGCCATAAGCTTCCACTCACTGCTGGCCTCATGAACTGACTGAAACTAAGATCTCCTACTCAACGCATCAGCCACTGCATTGGCCTTACCCGGCGTATTAGGGAGCTCGAAGTCAAAATAATGTAGTTACTCAACCTACCCACACTGCCTCATATTCAGGTCATGCTGAGTAAAGATATATTTGAGGCTCTTGTGGTCAGTAAAGACCACAATGTGCTCTCCCAGAAGATAGTGTCTCCAACAGCGCAAGGCATGAACAACAGCTGCTAACTCAAGATCATGTGTTTGGTAGTTACTCTCATGTGGCCTCAACTGCTGAGACCCGTACGCAACGACTCCATCCCCCTGCATAAGCACAGCTCCCACCCCGATACCTGAAGCATCACAGTAAACAGTGTATCTCTTGCCTTACTCTGGCAAGACTTGTATCTGTGCTGACGTCAACATCCCTTTCTGCTCCTTAATGGTTGACTCACAAGAATATGACCATAATAACATCGCCCCCTTCTTGGTCAGACCTGTCAATGGCGCTGCTAGACCAGAAAAGTCCTGAATGAATCATCTATAGTATCCATCTAGCCCTAGGAAACTCCGTACCATAAAGACATTCTTCGGCTGCTCCACGGAAACTACAGCTCTGACTTTCTCTAGGTCCACGGATACTCCTGCCACTGAGATGACGTGACCCAAGAAGTGAATCTGATCTATCCAGAAGTGGAACTTCGAGAGTTTAGCAAAAATCTGATGCTCTCTCAGTGTACTCAAAATGATCTCAAAATGTGTGGCCTGGTCGTGTCGATTCTGATATTACACCAATATATCATCCACGAAGACCATGAAGAAGAATTCCAAGTAAGGATGGAAAACTCGGGTCATTAGTGCTATGAAAACTGCATGTGCGTTCCTGAGTCCGAACGACATGACTGTATACTCATATAAACCATACCTGCTCATGAAGGCTGTCAGAGGAATATCTAATGGTCTAACGCGCAACTGATGATAATCGGACCTCATTTCGATCTTCTAGAAAACCCGGGCACTTCTAAGATGATCTAAAAGGTCATCTATGCTTGGCAAGGGATATTGGATCTTGATCGTCAACAAGTTCAGCTTCCGATAATCCACACAAAGCCGAAGGGTAACGTATTCCTTCTTCGCAAAAAAGACAGGCGAACCCCAAGGAGAAGTACTGGGACAGATGAAACCCTTATCCAATATCATTTCCAACTACTTCTTGAGCTCCTGCAACTCTGGCGTGTCCATCCTATCAGAGGGAATGGACACCGATGCCGCTCCTGGCATTAGCTCAATAGAGAAGTCTACCTCACGCTCCAATGGAAAACATGAAAAGTCCTTTGGAAAGACATCCATGAAGCGATCAACCACTGGAGGAAATTCCAACTGTGGAGTCATTTGATCATTCAGATAAAAACAAGAAATCTGGGTTGTCACCCCTCCTAGCCCAAGATGCTCAAGTCCCACCCGAGTCGCCTGAACGTTCCATTAGCCTCCATGCAGAAAAAACTCTCCCTCTAGTGAAACTAAACTCACTCTGTGGAGATAACAGTCAATGACTGCCTGGAAGGGAATCAACCAGTCCATGCCAAGAATGACATCATAGCATGTCATATCTATGACATAGAGATCCCATAATAAGCGATACCCTACAACCCCGCGAGGGAACTCTCTACATTGGCATAAACTAGATGTCCTCATTCCAAACTGTGTGTCTCGTGTCAATGATTCGGCAGAAGAAAAGATGCAGAGTCCAATGCTCTCCATGACAGAAACATAGATAAAGCTATGCGTAGAACCAGTATCGAAAACGGCTGAAGATAATATTAAGGCTACCAAAATCGTACCTCAAACAGTAGAATGGTCGGGACCCTGCCCCTGATAAATCTGCTCCACGGCGAAAGACTGGCATGTACCGCGGCACAGTACCCCTAGCTGACCACTCTGAGCTGAACCTCCCTACTGGTGCATTGGAACTGGTGGCTGACCGCCATGGCCTCGACCTCCAACTCGGCCCGAATGGCCGGAAGAATTCCAGTTTCCCGACTTGTGAGAAACTAGTGGGGATGCTCTTGAATGAGGAATCATGGAAGAACCCCAGTCACTAGCTGCTGGTGAGAAAACATGGTAGAAAAACTGAAGGTACCCATCTTGCTGCATGATCGGCACTCCACGGGGTCTTTCTGGAACCGCGGCCTCGTATGCCCTGAGTGGCCACACTGGTAGCATGTCACCTGACTTCCTGACGAGGAGTCTCGCTTCCACGAATCACCGCGCGTAGGCTCCCTACGACGCTTCTTGCTGTCATTTTGAGGAAAAATAGCTCTGGAAGAAGAACCATCCTGACTCACAGCTCTAGAGTCTCTCAGATTGCACTCCACAATCAGCGCATGGTTGACGAAGGAAGTAATGGAAGTCAACATGATGATATTCACCTACGAGTGGATCTCCCACCTGAGACCATCCTCAAACTTACATGCCAAGAGCACCCAACTTCCATCCTGAATGGGTGTGAAACACTCTATCTCAGTGAAATGAGAGGAATACTCCATGACAGAAAGAGTACCCTGTTCTAGACCCATGAACTCTCGGTCTCAATCGGACCTCAGGGTCCCCGGGTAGAAGTAGTCATAGAACACGCACTGGAACTCCTCCCATGTCATAGCCGGCTATTGACCCGCCTGTGAGATCATGTCCCACCACCTCTTGGAAGAGTCTCGGAGCATGTAGGTGGTGAGATTAACCTGCATCTCTAGAGGCGTATCCAGATGCTCAAAGATAGTCGGCATGGCTTCCAGCAATGACTCTGTAGCCTGAGGTCCTCCCTCCCCCAAGAACGTGGGAGGATGCTGATGCTGAAAGACCCGTGTCAAGTCATCCATAGACGAGGCAGGAGGCGGTGCTCCCTAGAAGGCCTGCATCATCCTCATAAAACCTTCCCTGAATTGTGAATCCGCACACGCAGCTGGTATGGCAGCCGATGCCAAGGCTGGACCGACTGGAGGATCGACAGGAAGTCCCTTATCAGCCCTGTCTGGCATCTGATCACTACCTGATGACAGACATATAACAGGAGGACGTATCAGAGACATAGCTATGAATGATCAGAAGTACACCTTGGATCAGAAAAAACAAGGACAGAGAACACAAGGTAACAAAATGGGAACAGGGGAAGAAAAACATGCAAGATTGCAAAACACACCTACATGGAATGTACAAAAACTTCATGGCGGGTCTTCTTAATACACTGACATGGGTGTGTACTCCTGCCCTACAAGTTGTGTAACACCTCAACTACACAGCGTGTTGACCCCAACACACTGCATGTACAAGAAAACTATCCCCCTGTCCGAGTCTCTTTACACGGTTAACCCACACGGTCCGACTTAACCCGCGACTACACAGCGTGTTCTAAACAAACACGGCCTGTACCAGACAAGGCTTTAGCAGCCTGTGTGGTTGAGTACACGGCCGTCTACATGGATGAACCTTACACGACATGCTCTGAACAAACATGATGTGTGTAGGAGAAGTTGACACTATCCCATGTTTTTCGTGACATGGCCGAGTACGTGGACACGACTACACGGCGTGTTCCAAAAAAACATGGCGTGTGGAAAAGAAGGTATAGTCGGCCCGTCTGTTCGTGACACAACCGCGTAACTGGATAGGATTACATGGAGTGTTCCCCATGGACACGGTTTGTTCTACCCGAGCTCCCCAACCTATGTGGTTGGTGACATGGTCGGTACATAGCTCCGAACAAACACGATGTGTAGCTACCGTACACGGAGTGTTACTGAAGTTAATTTCACGAAACCTTGCTCTACTCACACAGTCAGTGACACGGCCTGAAAAATACACGGCGTGTTCCCAAAAAGTACACACCGTGTATTTTGGGTTTTTTCTGGGCAGTAGCTAAAAAACTGCACAGAATTCCAGAAACACTAAAAACAAGGCGAAAAAGTGCCAAATTCCGATCCGTGAGGACCCGTAACACCTCAAGAACCAAAATTTGGAGTTCACTTTAAGAAAAGAACTAAACAAATAGTTTTCTAACATAACAGCAGAGAATCTATAAAGAAAATATAACAACCGCATGAAAAATCTACAAAAAGTCTATCACAACAGTATGCAATCGCAAATTCACCCTAGATGGCATGGCAAGAATGCATGGCACGTGATTCCTACAAGTGCATATATGATGCATGAGATGGCATACCCGCATCTCATCGGGTTGCGACAGAAATGGAATCGAAATATCAAAACAGTAATGTCAGAAGTCATCTTAATGACTCTAGGTGAAATCAAATCAACCATAAAATATCAAAACTAGAAAATTGAAATTAACGTGGTAGTATGGCTTTAACCTGTACACAGGCTAGCTAATCCAGAGCACAACATAATTCCAAGTACCAAATACGTCCTATCACTGGCTAAAGTCTCCATATAAAAAGCAAGAGAAAAGAACTCCTATGATACCACTTTGTAACGACCTGAATCTGGAGCCCCTCCACTGGTGCCCCGTACCCGGTTCGCCGCATGACCTCAATTGTGTTTCCCCAAATGCCAGAGGCTGAAGAGTAGAAACGAGGGCCTTTGTGGGTCATTGGGGAAACAATTCCCTCATTTAGTAATGTATACAACGGAAAACAAATATTGAATAGCAGAATCAGTAGCAACATGAATAACAACAGAACCCAGACAGTGGAAGAAATGAATACATATAGTAATGATGCAAATGAGACAGCAGGTGCAAGTATCTAAGGAAAGCAGCAAACACAACAATGTGCAGAAATAAAACTGAAACAAAGTACAAAATAAAACAAATTAAACTCCTCAGCATCACAAGCCATGGATCAGTCCCATGATCCCTAGGACCAATGCAATAATGAACATGAAGTAGAAGGGTGATTTCCCTTATCTATACATGTAGAAACGTAGTCTGTTGGGGCCCAAAAGCATGCCCCAAACCTGGTGTGAGTGAAAATCCTAGTATTCAATCACCCCAATTTTTGTGCCTAACAGTCAATGAATAGATTAAAATAATAAAACAAGAAGCAGTAAACAAGATAGCACAAACAGCTACAATCCACAGTTCTAACATGCAAGTGCACAAGTAAACGACCAACAACAACAAGAAAACAGGCAACCCTCTGGGTAGATCTCACAGCCTAACCCCTATTGTTCATCCTATAAGTACTAGCTACCATCTAGGAGGCACACATAGTCTCACCCCTCTGGTTCAGATATTAATTAAGAAAACTCTCTGGGGAAGCACTCACTGTCAATTCGCTCTATAGTCTCGTATCGTATAAAGGATCTCTGGGGATGCACTCAATGTCTATTCCCCCTGTGGCCCGCGTCATGGAACTACAGACTCTCTGAGGAAGCCCTCAACGTAAATTCCCCCTATGGTCTCACATCGTAATTAAAATACACTCTGGAAAATCCTTTCCGTCAATTCTACCATTGGTCTATTACACTAGGTTCTCACAGTCCTGAGTGAAGGATTAAACATGCTCGGTGCATGTACATCATCCCAGTAAACCTGAAGAACAAACTGGCTATCATTCTAAGGCTCAACAGCAAAATAAAGTAGAAGTTCCACTATCCTACAACTAGGCATGGAAACTGGAAATGTTAAACAACACAACAAGCATAGAAAAGCAACCTGAGCACAAAATAAATTACTCTACTTATAAGCATAAACCAATACTACAACAATCAAGAAAAGAAGGCAATCATCAGGGTAAAAACATTAAACACGCAATACCGCGTTTAATGGTATTGTTGAATTTGCAAAAAATATTCATCATCATTCTACCGAAAGGCATAGACCACCTACCTCGATCCTAGGAGATCGATATATGTGATCCATGATGATATATTCCCCTTAGGACGACATAGGTCTAAGAAAACGCACAAAAATCTCAACCTACGATATCATGAAAAAAATTAGGAATCAAGAAACAAGGCTCAAGTAGATGGAAGAACTCACCGCTGCCCATCCAACGCAATCAACTGTGCTCGAATCGGAGAACGGATGGCGAGGCAGGAGATCGGGGAAGATTCTTTCATACGGTCACTCTCGGACGGACGAAATCTGGAGATGAAGATAGAATCAGGGGTTAGGCACGACCCCGGTCCGTTTAATGAAAAAAAGATTGTACAAAGCGTGTACATTTAGAGTACACTGCATGTACTAGGTCTTTCCATACTCCGACAAAATCGGCCTCCATATCGCCCCTGCACACCGTGTGTGTGGCCTGGAATAGCCAGCACACAAATTTGAGCCGGACAAGAGTACACGGCGTGTACTCAGAAAGTACACATCGTGTAATTTGAAATTTTCCAGAAACATCATTTTTCTTAAAAACCCCAGAAAAGGAAAACCATACCTGAAAAGAAGATCGAGGTTCTCAAAAACATGAATCATGAGAATAGTGAAAAAGTTGTCCTAATATGACAAATTTATACAAAAAATTTCTTAAAATATCTTTAGGATCGATTTTTATTGTATCGGTATCATGTGTATAGGAAAAATCATGTCTAATAATTATGCATTGCCTCCAGTCAGATTTTATTATTATTATCCGTCATATTTTTGAGATGATATTATCTATGGATGAATTTCATTCATAGATATGTATTAAATAGAATGTATTTTTAAATTTTTTACCTCTTAATTTTTATTTTTATTTTTTATTTCATAATAATTTATGCTTCACTTAACCCTTACAGAGAATTTAATCTCATCCATATTTTGTATCCTTTCCCTAGGATTCCATTAGGTTTACTATGACTGATATGTAGGGATATGTGAGATATAATAACTTTATCAGAGAAATAAAAAATATGATTTAATTTATATATTATAACTATAATTTATGAATCATGTAGATATATAGTTTTTCAAGACTACTAAACTACTCAATGATTATGGATGAGTTTCCTTGTATCTTATTCTTGTGAAATGGTATATGGAACTAGAACCTAGATGAATTAGTTCAAGGAACTATTGTTGGTATCATAGTAAGTTTACTATAAATATTATGATATATATTTAGGATATAATTGATTATCAAACACTTCCCGATGATAGAATTTCTTGATATGTATAGACGATCGTCCCAAAGAAATTGGTTTTATGATAATGAGTTTATCTATTCATGTATTTGTTATCATATGCTATTTATTTCATTAATATTTGGATTCTACATTTTATATGATAATTATATGATATAATTTAATGTATTCCCTAATTTAGTAATGGATTTTTGAGGTAAATCAGTATCAATAATTTTGGAAAATATAAGTATTTCCCTGCGGATATTGTTAATACATCTAGTATTTGAATTGATAAATTTATAGATATATTAGGGAAGACTAATCATGTTATAAAAAATAAATGTTTGGAAATGGAGTAACCATTTATATAGAGAAATTATTAAAGAATTTATCACTTCATGGGATTATAAAATCTCTAATCACATATTGGGATTACTAATCTAGTGCTATCCGAGAAATTGATTATATATTTTGAGTAGATATTTATAGCATTGGGATGTGGTGAAAAAGAATAGGTTAACCTTGGAAAGTGTTTTCCAAGAGGATATACTTATAAAACGTGGTAATTGATCCAAAATAATTGGGAGCAAAATTAAACAGAACCCATGGAATGTAATTCCTTTAAAGAGACATTCATCATACATTATTTCCTTCTTAAGCAATAAAATGATTTGAAGAGGAATTTTCCTAACTTATATCAAAATGAAAAAGAAATTGATTCCGTATATGGAGGTAAAACTATATGTTTGTATATGTATTTTAAGAATTATATATGCATAATATAGTTCAATATTGTATGATTAATTGATGTGAATAATCCATGTCTCTAAAATGAACCAGTCTCTCAAATTTTTTCATCATTTTGTTGAAATAGTGTTATGTTCCATAAATAATGATATAAAATTCTCTATGTATTATGGATTCAAAAAAATTATATATAATAAGATTATTATAGATAAATAAAATATATAAAGGGAATAAGAGTTAGAATTATACATTATCAGGTGATTTTTTTTTTGAATTAATAAACCTAGTACGTGCAAGAAGGTGATGAGATATTATTATAAATTCACAAAATGTATTTTCTTGGAAAATATTTAAAATGTAAGATTTAATAAATTAATATAATGTATTTTAACAACACTGAAATGGTTCAATAGACAAATAAATTCCACAATAATAATCGGAAACAATGAAATTAAGCTCAATCTTGTGATATTGATAAAACTAAAGTGGAATGATCTCTTTTTTTCTTGTATCTGATTCTATGAAATATCTTCTAAAAGTATTTTATGGTAATCATAAGAATTATGAACAATATATAATTTTTTTATGTTCTATTTCATTATGTATTATAGGGAATTTTTTGAATGGTATATAAGATAATGTAATTTGATTCAGTGGAATGTTGAACGTCCTAGAAGAGACATTACTAATGGAAATATAACCCTTAACATGTTCTTAATGATGTGAAAATGAATATGGGATAATGATATGATTGATACATATAATATTAATTTAATAGTACTACCAACCATGGTACTGATTATTGATATGATCTTTTAATAATTTTAGTGATCATCTTTCTAATGATATAGATCGTAATCTTCTAAATGGGTTGTAAGGTTAACCAATTATGATTTTTTTTTAAAAAAATTGGACAAGGTTATAGAAATTATTTGAAATATTTTAAATATAAAAAAACCATTTTGGTGTTGTAAAATATATAGATAAATATGAAAATTAACGTCACACATATATGGACTACATGATTTATTAAAACTAAATTTTAGTACTTCATGAATAAAAAATGGGAAAAAATATTTTTTTTGGAATTTTTTTTTGGAGTAATTGAAAATGTAATGGTTTATCAATGAAAACCCAAATGATAAAATTTTGATAGTGAAATTACAATTATTATGTCGCATATATCATTAACGAGTGAATGAATTTCATCAACATTAGTAACAAGGGTCATGAAACAAAGATGATACCGAAATTACTTCATTTATGTTTAATCTATTGTATTTTAAATCATTATTTATTTTTGGGTTGATGTCCCAAAAAATTCAATTTATCACTCACTTAATTTTTCTCATTGTCCTCAATCACTCCTTTTAATATTTATGTTATTTCCCCATGTTTATATATTCACATTCCACCAATGTTTTATTACATAAAAACCTAGATATATTTTATTCAATATGACCTTTAGACATCATATTCCAACCTATTAATATGATATTTTATTATCTATTTAACAATGTGGGATTATCAACAATGATATATCCAAATTTCCATTTTTGAAATTCAAATATCAAGTTTAAATTTCAAGGATAAAATTTATTTAAGATGGTGAAAATTTAACGCACTAAAATATAGAAAATAATTACAATTGATTCGATATTATGTATTAATTACCACTAAAGTATAGAAAGTAATATAATTACAAGATAATTTAGTATATTTACTATTTTATATAAATTATATCTATTTTCCTAATTTTAATAAATATTATAAATATTATTATTTAAAATAAATATTATCTACTAGAGATTAAAATAGAATATATAAATAGTACAAACATAAATATGAAAATATATGGTTGAATTCATTGGTTAAAAATTAATTAAAAATGATTCTAAAAACCAATTGAATAAAAAGGATATATTTTTCACCAAATACATTTTAACATAATAAATTGAATTAATTATTATTGTGGATGATATAATTGAAATTTATAAATTATATATATAATCAATGGTTTTTAATGGCATCAAATATTTTTGATATTTATAAGTTGAAATAAATAAAATTTTACACATTAAAAGTTTTATTTCCTCTAATGGAGGTTTCACCTCCTTATTAATGGCACACATGTTCAAAAAATATATATTTACACATGTATAAAATTTATTTGTCAAAATTTTCTAAATTTTTTAATTAGTTAGGAAAATTTTATCTTAGTGTGAAATTATTCACTTTTTTAAAGATGTTTCATATTTTTATGAATAGTGAAGAATAAAATTTTTTAATTGAATTTTTCATTTTCCTCAAAATATTTCATAATGTTAAAGTATATTCTAAAATTACATTAATGTTACCTTAAATAAATTATACATCTAATAATCTAATTTATATCGTTGGAATACAATTTTTTTTTATTTTTGATACAAAAACATGTCAATCATTTGAACAATTTAAATTTAAATATGTACTTTGTTCTCACATCAAGTGGATAAATTTTTAATTAAAATTTTACACTATTTTAGTTGAATTTGTAAAAAAATTTAATATTTTTAATAATAATATGTTATAATTTTTAATTTTTTCAACATAATTATTTACCATAATTATTATAGAATAGTATTATAATTAACAATAATAACTATGAAAAAAATAAGTTCAATTATTGGATAAACATAAAACATATGGTGTAAATTGACATACCGAGTTGCACAAAACCCATATCCTGGCCATATATCCATAATTATCACTTTATAGTTGATTATTTTGATTTAGATAAAAATATTCCTATAAATTAACCAGTATCATATATTTTGTAATGAACAATTGAATAAAGTGACATTCCATGAATTTAATATGTAAAATACATTGAGATATGGATGAAAATGTTTGAAATTTGGTAAAAATAATACCATCAAAGAGGTTATTTTTAAATGTCAATAAATACAAAATATGTCCCATTAATTGACAATTTTATCTTTTCGAAAGAACACATTGAACCATAAATAGTTAAAACATTATTAGCACAATTATTGTAAATGAAGTGTTTCTACAAGTTACATGCGAATATATAAAAATTAATTCTCAACACACATTGTATTTTTATTATACAACATAAAAAATAATTTATAAGAACTTTTTTATATTATATAATGTTTATATCATTAATTTAGCAGTAGTTCGGGTTGGTATTAGTGGTAAGAACACTATATTATAACCTTAAAAATGGGCGTTCAAAACCCATTGGGTGTAGGTTATTGTAGTAGGACCGTAGTGTACTGTAGTAGTGGTGTCACTATAGAAATGGTGGGAACTGTAGTGGTGGAAGGTCACTATAGTTGTCGTAGGGTGCTGTAGTAGTGGCAGATACTGTGTGTCCCTATATCGTGTTGGTATTGTACCAATAAAATTGAATGATTTGGTCTTTGGAAAAGAATTTGGGACGAAGAGCCATATAATGGGCGAAATGCCCAATGGGCCTTTGGTCTATTTAATGGGTCTCTATCTACCCACTTAAAGAGGTATTTCTATTTTATTAAATAATAAATGAGGATTCTGACACAACCTTTATATATTTACTTTAGACTTAAGGATAAATTACATATCCTAGAAAACTGGTTACCTTAGTGAAAAACCAAAATGATAAAAAACGTATACATAGAAATTGATGAGTAATATTATAAAAATGTGTTTTTATTATTGGAGATTTTTTATGTCTGAATAAACCATTATATCCATTATTATTAATTTTTTGAGGCACATTTTGTTTGTGTGGCCTCCAAATTCTGAATACCTTTTAGTATATACATTAATTTCACTCATCATCAACCTTTAGATAGAACTCACTCCCCCATTTATTACATATCTCAAGCCCCTTGTATTGACCAATAAATACCAAAAATATATCACAAATATACCTCCACTCATCCAAAAATCCTTATATTTTGCATAAAACTAGTCTAGGAATTATATTGATCCAACCTAACAAGGATAGTAAAAGAAGTGGTAATTTTTTACTAAACTGGTTTTTATATTTTTCCTTCTACACCTCCTTAAAATATTTTTATATCATTACAATTTGAAAAACGAAATTTCATGAATTTAATAATATGTTATTATTTTTATCTTATGACCTAAAACATCACACACATCCATCAAATCATGTACAAAATCATCATTCTTCTATACGACATACTACTTGTTAGCAAAATGTGGAAATTCATTCACAAAAAACATAGAATATACTATGTATGGGTTTAATAATAATATGTGATGTATATTATTGATATAATTTCCTATAATGATAATATAAATATATATTCCTTTCTGTTCAATCATTAAATACTACATGAAAATGGAAATGGTGTTCATTCATACACAAATCATGTCATCTCTTTGAATGGTGCATTTCATTTCTATCACTAAATATTATGGATTATTATAAATTCATATTTAATGAAAATATATGATATTTAAATCATGATTATTATTCTAGATATGATTAAATCACTATAAATATAATATAAAGAAAAAAATAATAATAGGAAACAGACTCGTGATAATGGAAATGAATAACAGAATCAAAGAAAATAGTGATTGTATATTAATGAAATGATAAGAATCTCTTATAAAGGAATAATATATGATATCAATCTCATTAATATGGTTATTTGTTATTTCAATAACACTATTAAATGCATTATAAATGTGTTCAAAAAATGTAAGACCAAAAGGAATGCACAAGGTGGGATATTTCATCTCAATTTACATTTCAATAATACTATTTTATTTTATACAAAAATTCAAATCTATATAGAATATATACTAATACATTGAAATATTATATCATGATTCATTAGAAATAAAAATTAGTTTATGTTTCAATTTAAATTTTCTCATTTGGGGTAATTTTATTTTTAAATTGACAGGAGTTTAATTTTATCATAAAATCTAACTCTATTTTGTGATGATTCACTTTTTCTTGAAACCACCGCCTTATTATAATTAATTTTCATTAGATAATATATTTATTTTAAATATAAATATTACTTTATGATGGATATTTTTATTTCAGTAAACTTTTCCAATTTTTTCATACGGTTTTTACTTTTAAGGAATTATTATTTATTGAGAAAATATTGGTATATCTATATCACTAAAATAATATTAATATTTGATAAGGAACATTTATTTTGAATTAAATGAATTATTTGACATATTAAGAAATTTATTTGAATTTTATTACATTGGATGTGACTTTTTAATATAAAAACCATGAGGAAATAGTAGTCTTATGAGACAAAATCAGTTTGAGAACCTCATCACATTTGAAACTATTTTTTCTAATATATATTGAGGATAGATCATTATAGTAGTTTTTGAGTTGGAAAAATATAATTTTTTTGTAACTATTCTGTTTAAAACTGTTGTGAGGATATATATTTATGGCAATGGTTTTTGTACTAATAAAGCATGTCCCTCAACAATTAATCATTTCTTGTAATCATTTTCTAGTTATTATTATCATTGATGTTTCTTATTTGATATAATATATTGATTAATTTTATTCTCAATTATTTATTTAATTATATGTGCGTTTTGTTATCTTCCATATCATATTGAGTATTCTTTTTTATTCACAATATAGTCTATTGTACGTAACCCTTTCAATTCATTTTAGATCAATATTATTTTTTGAAAGTTCCATTGGATTCCATGATGTTTACTATCATTGATATGAATGAATATGCAATAGATAATAAAGTTATTCATGAAAATAAAATGGAATATTTTTTAATTGATTTGTTTCAAATGTAATGTAAGAATCATTTGTAAATCTATATTACTTATATTACTCTTTCATTTGTCCAATCAAGATGTTGTCACATAAATTTTATGCTAATGTAATGTTAGAAGGCACATAATCTGAGTTTAGTAGTGCTGGTGCCTAACACATTACCTTGATGTGGTAATAAATGAATGGATTTTAGGTGACGATCTTCTTGAAATTGTGAAAGAAAATTTTAAAATATTCATTCCAAAAAAATGTATGCCAATTCATTATATGATAATATATTCTAAAAGGGTCATTAATTATGTTTCACAAATACCCCACGAGCCTAATAAATCTTCTGATATCAAATTAATTATATGGGACATTCTATGACATTATTTCTTAAGCAATTTTATGGTGTAAAAAATTATTTCTTCTAATAAAACATTCAAAGGGAACTTTTTTTCCATTAACCAATATTTTCTTTAATTAAAATTAATAACCATATGATATTCTCTAACTTTATCTCATATATTGAAAATATGATAACATTTTAAATTGGGGGATTTATATCAATAAAATAAAATCCACTATAATTACCATATATTAATCCATATAATAATAAAATATAATATTCCTTAAGTCTATAATTTCTAAAATAATAATAGGTAAGTTAAAAGGTATCACTAGTGATTAAAAATTATTATACACAATATACAATGTTTTTTATTGGAAGATATTCTAGTAGAACGTAAATATGACAATAATAGAAACTTAAGTAAATTTTATACATTATAACTCCTCATTTAATCTAATCAAATGAATCATAGTTTCTATGAATGTGTGAGATTTATTATTTTGTACATGTGTTAACTTTTGACAGTCCATGTAGATGTGAAAACATCAACTGAACATGATAGTAAAATATATTTATAATCACATTGATATGTGATTGTCACAATGAATCTATTATCCTCCAACATGTCATTATTTATCATAAATTATTATTATGAATTTGGAGACGTGTGATATAGAGGAAATGAGATATTATTGTTCATGAGTAGTGGATCAATCATGACATCTTCTTATCAAATTATAGGAATCCAAAAAATCATATTTGAACACATCTAGTCAAAGATCCAATACACCAAGTAATACATGTTTATCTTTTTCAAACACTACATCAAATACAAGATTATAAATTAACTACTGATCATTACCACCTATCAATAGTAAGGGAATTTTCAGCTATCCTATAGATCCCATTCTCCACAGACTATATATATCACTCCTATAGAAGATATAAGTTATATCCCATATCATAAAAGTCAATTTAATCAGGAAACATAGTGAAATAATGTGTCACTATAATGAAATTAAATGTTTTTATATTGAGAACCAAAAGATCATTAAAATTCCAAATAATATTCCTCCACCAAAGAAAAATGGATATTTTCATGTGTATTTTATCTTATATTATGTCCAGACCCATATATGTGGGTTATAATTCTACTTTAGGATGCATAATTGAACACACATAATTAAAAAACGTAATGTGAAATATTTTTATCAAATAAATATGAATCTAAAATAGAGGATATAATAATAGTATAATAGAAAGTAGAATATCACACTTCATTCACTTTAGTGGAAAACACTATGAAATTTATTCAACTTATACCATGTTACTGTACTTCAGTGTAAACCATATATTAAATAATGCATAGATACCTACCAACCATGAAATCCTTGGGGTCGTCCATGACTCGATATAAATAATAGTGGAATATCTCCCAAAATGGATTTCAAAAAATGTGAGACTATTTTTATTTGTATGGATATGGTCATTTCCTAACATAATCGGACACACTAAAGTTGTAGAACCTCATGTTATCCAACCTATCAATAATAGTGAAATTTCATCACATTATGGTAATAAATATAAATTTATTTGTCTCGTTATCCCACTGTCATGGGGATTTAAAAGATGCCTCCATGAAATGGGGGACAATGTTAATCCCCTTTTGTAAATCTGTGGGATAGAGGATCCCCAGATCATCAATTCACATCATTACTTCATACCAATAAAGGATGAAGATCATGATGTATATCTTGATATATAGTTAACCTTTCTCGTGCATCATTTAGAACATATATTTTTCAACATGAAATTATTTTACAACTCCAATACTATTGAACAATTGATAATAGTCACCATCTTTTAAAATTATTCATTTCACACATCTTAAAGTAAATCGACTAAAACTTTTGAACCCTACTCACGAATGGGAATATTAAATGTACATCAATGATCATTTATATGATCTCTGTAATTGACATCAATCCATCCTAATATTCATATACTGTTTAATCATAACAATAATAATTAATCATAAAATATTTACATGAAAAATATTTTTAGTAACAACATTCATATGTTAAAATTATCATATTTCAACTCATGAAAACTATTTTACCACTACAGAACACGTTATACAATAATTATTTTTGGAATTCAATCCTAGAAAAAATCTTGGCTATTGATACTCATTAATATATGGTGAGAAATAATTATCCACATCAAAACATGTTTCATATTAGAATAACCATAGAACACATGGTTATGATGAAATTGAATGTCATTCAAGAAATCAGATCCCCTTACTTCATTTTAGGGACCCAATACAAAATAACTATATGTTATTAATTTGGTCTCTCATATGAAAGATAATCAACCATTGTTCTAGAGGGAATAATATTCTTATGTACCCAATTTGTTTTTGTTGGCGGTGGTCATGTTGGTGGCATAATATCTAATATAGTAGAATAGGAAATTATTATTTTACAATCCAATAACACTCTATTGTTCAACAAAATATTAAAAATAATTATTATCACTCATGATTTAGATTTCACATTAATTTACAATTAACAAAAAATCATTATTATTATAAAAAATTTCCATATAATAATTAATTTTTTAATATTGTATTTAAAAAAAATTATATAAATTATATAAAAATATTGGAAATAATTTAATGGTATGAAAAAACTAAATTTTAACACAATTATTACTGACTAGTAACACTTTTTATCTTTTTATATAAATTGACATGTAATATCCATGATCAAACTATTCATTATTATTTATTCTTAATATAAGGCCACAACCTTCGAACACTACTTAACCTTGAGTTAAATCACGAATTAACATTGATGATCTTTTCATGTATAGGGTTTTATAAAATTAGGCCATAACTATTAAATTACATCCCAAATATTATAAAGAATACAATTCTACTCAGTATTCATTTTTTATAAAATATATACTCTTAAAAGGAAAAAATAATTATATTCCTGATATGAATCTTGTTGAATTCCTTTGTTCTCTTACCCTTCCATATACCATGTGAAAAAAATTTAAAAAACATGGAATGAGCATAAAAATCTCAGTAAGGGTTATAAAATAAAGAATGAAAACATTATTCTTTAAATACATACAAAACTTATTCCCTTTAACACATCTCATGAAATCATATAATTTATGAATAACACATTGTAATCACAAATCATAAAGTTAAATTTTGGAATCCATAACATACATACATTATAACATTCATAGAATCATAGTTAGTTACATTTGGAATACCCATCATGGAATATTCCATA
This sequence comes from Viscum album, assembly GCA_963277665.1. Taxonomy (NCBI): domain Eukaryota; kingdom Viridiplantae; phylum Streptophyta; class Magnoliopsida; order Santalales; family Viscaceae; genus Viscum; species Viscum album. The sequence continues at coordinate 271,688,969 of OY728152.1, read as the reverse complement.
AATCTCGGAGGAGAAACATTAATGTTTAACTCAATAACATTTCCCAAAGCATTGGAGAGCTATCTTGGGCTCATCCGCCCTAGGATTACAATGGAACCTCCCGTATACGTAACCAATGCAAATGAACCATAACATAATCATTACACAAGAATGATACTAAAGGAATGATAAAATTTACACATTGCAATAAATTATAAATATATTGACATATTATATAAATTCTCCTAACCATTTTCAATACCAAATTACATAAAAAGAATATATGTTATTTTTTTCCATTTAAAACATTACGGCTTGTAGAGGATGCCAAATATCAAATACAGCTTGGAACCGTAGAAAGGTCATTGTCACCGTATACATTAAAAGGAAACATTCATTTTTTTTTAGTTTAACACATCCTAAAAAAATATTCATTTTGAATAAAATTAAATGTCAACGTGGTTTATTATACAACCTATAAAAGAATTTCATGTATAAATCAAAGTATGCCTCAATGAAATGAGATTGAGACGAAGTCTTTTACCTCATGTTCGACTTGACTTGTTCATTCTTTAATCTCATGAATAATAAACTGAGGTTAATTTATACTTGATTCATAATATTTTTCATGATTATTATTCCTTTTATATCACTTATTACAATGTTATAAGCATTACACAATCATTTACGTTAATAACGATTGTTTTTTCAATATTTGGTACTTGAGTCAAAAATGAACATCTTAAAATTACATGTTGTCTATGTAGTCAAAATTCCATTATCTCTAGAATGATAATCAAAATTTAGATATCATATATATCATATATATCCACTTTATATATATATATGTATTTATAAAAGTACACAACATTTGGAGATAAGAAATGAAATGCACCATTCATGGAGATGGTAAGCCATACATACACATGAATGATAATTTCATTTCTATTTCTTATTTAATGTAAGGAAAACTTAATTACACATTGTTATATTATAATTCCATTATAATATCATATATAATTTCTATAAATTCATCCTTTATATGTTCCACATATGGAATGAAGGAGTCATATCACATTGAGGGGGTGGTGTACCCCACTTCCTCAAATGAAATTATCATTTTTACCCATTATAGAAACCATTAATTTATGATACTAATGAAAATTATTGAAGCATAGAAGAAATATATAAATATAATTAATATCACATATAAATACAGTGTCATCATAATGGCCACCATGAGAGTTGGTTGTAGATATTTGACCAATCATTGTTTTGTGAGGTCATAGTTCGTCGTCCACAAAAACGTCATGTTTGTATCCATTAGATAGAGGTGTGTGGAAGAGTAATTAGAATCCATATCATAACAAAATCATATTATATTAAAGATACTATGGATGTTATAATGTCATTATCATACCTAAGAGACTTTCAAAGGCTAAAAGTCTCACCCAAGGATTATATTGGTTCTTCGTGACTCATAAAATATGGTTTTCACAAGCGATAAAGTAAAATTATATTATTATAATATTATTTTTACCATGAATTACCCTATTTACCTTTAACCGCAGTAAATAAAAATCTACTGTTACTATTCACTTAAAATTATTTCCATCCTATTGAACCACTTATTACTTACTGATTAAAACTATGTATTATTTATTTTTGAAATTTATTCAATGTAGTGGTAAAATTTCATTCAAATGAAAAAGTGGTTTTTTGACTACTATGCTATGTTTTTCACTATTCATAAAAAATTGAGTGTTTTAAGAAAAATATAAAAAATAACCTAAAGATAATTTTGATATTCCAAATTAAAAAATTATTTCTATTTTAAAATATTCAAAACATACAAGTTTCATTAATCAAATAAAATTAATTTCATTTTTCCAAACTAGAAAGTGTGTTTTTAAGATGTAAAAATTACAAAAAGATTGACATTTTTCCTAATTTCAATGTTAAATTACATACTTGGAACAAAATTGGATTAAATGGTATAGATATAATATAATTACACATTAAAACCCATTAAAAATATAATATATTCATATAAACAAATTATATTAAAAAGAATTTTTGAATTAAATTTCAGTATTATTCACTATTCATTAAAAATGAAATTTATCAGAAAAATACCAAAATATAATACAAATTTCTTTTATGTCCCCATTATAAAGAAGAGTTTTATTTTTTCAAATAGAACATAAAAAATAGAAAAAAAATATATTTAAAAAGGCTTCTCCATCAACAGGTGGTAAATCAGCCTTTTAAAAAATATTTGAGTAATTATCCTTAAAATTGGATTCATTCAAATTTTAAACCTCTACATTTTATTAGATTATTGTATAAAAATTTAACAAATATATGTAACCATATTTTTGTTTGTTCTGTTCATTCATTCCAACACAAATAAAATACGTTAACAACAATTTAATATAATTATTTTATTATATTATTTTTCGGTATAAGTCAACGTTTTGAGCAACGTAAAATTTCAACAAAACCCACTATTGCATATTGGGTATGCCATCGAAAAAAGCATCCACATAAAAGGAAAATGAATATTTAATTCAAAAATATTATTAATTGTGAAAATATCATATTCTTTATTTACCTTGGATGTTATATCTTTCCTAACTTTTTATAATTTCATTATTGCAATATTATTCATTAATCAAATAAATGGGTGTATTAATCCCTCATAGCATTCTCAGATTCCAACACTGCTACATCAACCATATGGTTTTTTCAATAAAATTTTACCAGATTTATTATCTTATTCCGCAACACTTCCTCTCATCAGTAAAGAATCTGCACAGGTTGTTCCTCATAAGAAATATTTTCTTCCAACTGAACTAACTCTAGACTGAAAAAATTATATGGATCTGGCATATACTTATTCAACTTTTTGAAATGAAAAACATTGTGTACATGGGATAAACCTGGAGGTAAATCAACTATGTACACAATTGATCCCACATTCTATAAGATTTCATGTGGTCCATTGATTCTTAGACTCAACTTTCACTTATTACCAAAACACATCAAAATTTTCCATGGGGAAACATTAAGAAAGACATGATCACCTACCTCGAATAAAAGATCCTCCCTTCTGTTATCCCTATAACTTTTCTTCCTACCCTAACATGTTCTGATGTTTTTATGAATAATCTGAACTTTTTCTACCATCTCTTCTAAAAATTATGGTCCCATCAACTTCCTTTCACCTTCTACATGCCAAAAAGATAGACATAGACACTGCTTTCCCTATAATGCAACAAATGGATCCATCTGTATAGTGGAATGAAGACTATTATTATACGAAAATTAAACCTATGAAATATATTGGTCCCAACATCCCTAGTAATCCATTGAGAAAACACATATCATATAATCCATTTTCTGAATTGTTTTTTCTCACTGCCCATCTTATAGAGGATGAAAAGCTATACTAAAATTTAGTTCAGTAACCAACAACATCTAAAGGCCTTTCAGAAAGTTAGATATAATCCTGGGATCACGGTCAGATACAATGGGCATGGGAACTTCATGAAACCTGATTATCTATTTAACTTCTAACTAAGAAATTTGATCTATTTATAGATTATCTAAAAATAGAAGGAAATGAGGAGATATATTCAATCGGTCAATAATAACCTAGATTGCATTATATCCTTGAGATGTCTTTGGTAATCCCACAAATAAGTCCATGGAAATATTTTCCCATTTTTACTCTAACACCGGTACTGTCTGAAGCATCCTTTTTGGTTACTACCACTCTACATTAACCTATTGAGAAGTCCAACACTTCATAGTAAGGTCAACAATATCTCTTTTCCATCCATCTAACCAGTAATACTCTTATTGATCTCTGTACATCATAGTACTACTAGGATAAACTGAAAATAGTGTACTATGAGCTTCAAAAAACAACTCTTTCTTTAACTATGAATCAAAAGGCCCACAAAATATCTTCCCAAGCTTCAAAACACAATCTTTATCAATGTTAAATTTAGGTATCTTACCCTTCTGAACCAACTCTACCCTTTTCAGCAACTCATTATCTTCCTTCAGAGCTTGCTTAATTCGGTCTGAGAGACATGATCATACGGACACCTAAAGAAATAGAGGAATCTCCTTCACCAAAAACCTCTATTCTAAATTTCATCATAACATTAATCAAAATATATTTTTCCTAACATAACATGGTTAATGTAGCATTAAATTTTCAACTCAATGCTATGTCCACTTTATTTTCGTTTATCAGATGGTAATGAATCATGAAATTATAATCCTAGATTAATTCCATCTATACCCTCTCTCTCATGATCAATTATTTCTCAGTGAATATATTATCCAATCTATTGTGTTCAGTATATATTTCATAATTTACTCCATTCATATGATGGATCCAAATTTTTAATGAGATAACAACAACATCTACTTCAAATAATTTTTTAGGTATTTTAACTTTTGAGGTTTCAATTGACATGAAGCATAATAAATGACCAGATCATTCAGTAGTAAGACACAACCATGTCCTTTCAACAATGAATCTATATTGATAAAAAACTCACCATTTCTGGAAGGTAGTTCCAAAACTAGAGAATTCACCAATCTTCAATTCAATTCCTAAAAATAATCATCAAAATATTTTGTCCAGATAAACATAACACTGTTTGGAGTTAACTTAGTATGTGGGAATGATAAATGTGCCAAATATTCAACATAAACCAAGTAGTGACCTTCTATCCCAATAAAACAATAGATCTCAGTTATATTTGTTGTTCTTAGCCATTCTTGAACAACTTTTTTTAGAAGGATCAACAGTTCTTCCATTTTTTGAAACAATATGACCAAGGAATGATATTTATTTAAAACAAAACTCACACTTGATGATTTTCCCATATATTTTCTTTTTTAAGGTTTTAAATACAACCCATATTTTACATTCATATTATTATTTAGTTTTGAATAAAACAAAATATCACCAATAAACACAACCAAAAACTTATCTTGGAAGTCACAGAAATTTATATTCATAAGATCCATGAATAGAGAAGGTGAATTAGTTAAACCAAATGGAATTAATAAAAATTCATAATGGCCATATCTAGTACAAAACATCATATTTTGAATGTCTTCTTCCTTTACTTTCAACTGATGGAACCCTAACCACTAGTAAATCTTCGAAAATTACAGAGCTTGTAAAGACCCGGAAAATTCAAGGGAAATTTTTTATTAATTTTCTTTAAAATTTTACAAGAGCACGGTTTCTGATGGCACCTGATTCTGAGGCCCGGTGTTCCCGGAATCAATTTCCGAAGTTTGGCTCGGGTACGTTCACTGAACGAACGAGCGGGATTTTCTAACTTTTGAACCGGTGCCCGGAATCAAATTCTGAGGGCACCGATGAACTCGCAGCGCCGATATTCGCTTAAGGATACCTTTTCCGAGGTTGTGTTTTATGCGGGTTGAGAGTTATTTTTGGGGGAAATAAAATGAAGTTAAATAAAATGTGGAATAACATTTTATTTTTATCCATGTTGGTTATATCCTCCCAAAGGGAGTTAGAGGTGGGACCCAAATCCACTTAACCTCCCTTGAGAGGATTAAGTGTGGTGGGGCCCACAAGAATCCTAACTCCTCTACTCCCCTTTAAACTCCCAATAACTCCACTCAATTTAATTTTGATAACTTGAGTTTTAATTGAGATGAGTTCATGTTTTTCAATCCTTTGAAATTCAAAGTGAATTAGTTGTGTAAATAAATTAAGCTTTAAGATTATTTTATTTTGATTAGTATCCTTTACCACCTTGAGAGGTTTTGGGAAGCTCTCTCTTCATCTTCTTCAACCTTGACGAAGAACACGAAGAACACTTAAGCTCTGACGAAGAACGCCGCTTCTCTTCTTCATAGCCGGTGTGTTTCAGAAAATCGACGATGACACTTCTTCGATCTTCTTCCCGTTTCCAAGAAATGAGACGCCGCTTCCTCCTCGTGCTTTCTCCGTCAGCTTACGAAGCTTCTCCGGTGACGTACCTCTTCGGACGCACCTCGACGTCAACGGAATCGACGTTCGATTCCTGCGATGCCGGACCTCCGCGATTCTTGTCTTTTGCGGCTTGTTTACATGCTCCACACTTGAAACCGAGGTAGGGGTTTTATTTATTTAATTGTTCGTGAAAACCAACTTGGTGATGATCGTGGATTAAAACCCTTTTTGCTATCGAATAACGCGAGGGGGTCGGACCGGACAAACACAGACGACCCTCCTCCTTTTTTTTCGTGATGGTTTCTTGATGTTGATACGAGAATACATGGTGTCGTAGCACAACGTGGTATTTTGCGGAAGATACGTGTGGTGCCGTCACGCCGCGCCGTGGAAAGAATTTCATGGATGCGACGCCGTCGCACCACATCGAAGGAAACCGAGAATGCCGCGGCCGGAGCGGGGCCTCGGCGAAGGGACGCGGTGTCGTCGCACCGCACCGGACGACAAGGGCTGCGGCCAGTTCCGGGCCGCGGTGGAGCTTGGTGACCGGCGGCCAGCCGGGCCGCCGGTGTCGGAAGCCGGAAGGGGACCGGCCTTGCCGGTCCCGTTGAGAGGGAGTCGGCCGGCCGAGTCAGGCCGGCCGGAGTGGTGAAAACTGGGGGAATTTAATTCCCCCGGCTGGTCGAACGGCTCCCCATTAAGTGGGGGGTCGTGGTTACAAGGGGGGGGGGGCAGGCGCCCCCCCCCCCCCTGTTTCTTCAAACAGTTCGGCCTTCGGCCGAGCTGGCAGCGCGCCCAGCGCGCTGCCCCCAACCGGACAGGCGCCTAGCCGGTCCGCCAGGCCAAGCTTGGCCGCGTCGGGCCGGGTCGGGCCGTGCCAGGCCGGGCCGACCCTGTCCGGGGTGGGTTGACCAGGTTCGGGCCCACAGGGTGGTCTCGGGTCGGGTCGGCCCGGGCCCGAAACCCCCGTTACCGAACTATTTAGGTTCATATTCCCATAACTCGGGCTACAGACCTCCAAACGACGCGCCGTCAACGGCGATGCGATCCTTGGATCGAGACGGTCGTTTCGGTATATCTCACTCAAGGTTTCAGATTACTTTGAGTTCGGTAGGGTTGGTTCGTACACGAATCCAACCGGGCCCTCGGAGCGGAAACACTCATATCTTGAGCTACGGACGTCCGATTGACATGTCGTCGAGTTTGTTGAGTTCCTCTTAGTGAGAAGAATCTTTTGTCATACTCTGCCTGAGGTTTGGATGCAGGTGGAGTACGTTCAGGTTGGTTTAGCCTTAAAAACCAACCGGGCCCCTGGAATGAAAAGGCCAATAACTCTCAGACCGGGCGTCCGATTGACGCGCCGTCTGTTGCGTTGAGTTCCTGTTGACGATACGTAACTTTTGGATACATTAACTCTGGATTTTTTGACAGTTGATTTATCAGCTTCTCGGCTCGTAGAGTGGACCCTCCTGAATGATCTTGCTGTGTGCGGGAACCCTAGAGCTGGCTGCGACCGCTACTGTGACGACGATGACTGTACAGAGATCCTCAGTGGATTCGACTGCGACGATGATGAAAAAGGTATGGGAATCCTCTGTGTTTTCGAAAGTGATCACTACGGTACATCTTGGGATACATCAACGCCGGACTACATGTCAGTTGATGCATCGACCTCTTAGCTCGTGGAGTGGACCCTCTCGGAAGGAGCATGCTGTGTGCGGAAACCCTAGAGCCGGTTGAGACTTGATGACTACTGATCGAACGACTCGGTATGTTACGGATAGCCCAGAGGTGCGCTTGGTGGTAGCGGCACAGGGGAGCGCTTGGTTGTAGCGGCAGACCCACGAGAGAGATGCGCTTGGTTGTAGCGGCACAGGGGAGCGCTTGGTTGTAGCGGCAGAGCCACGGCAGAGGTGCGCTTGGTTGTAGTGGCATAGGGGAGTGCTTGGTTGTAGCGGCAGACCCACGACAGAGGTGCGCTTGGTTATAGCGGCACATGGGAGCGCTTGGTTGTAGGGGTAGACCCACGACAAAGATGAGCTTGGTTGTAGCAGCACAGGGGAGCGCTTGGTTGTAGCGGTAGACCCACGACAGAGGTGCACTTGGTTGTAGTGGCACATGGGAGCGCTTGGTTGTATCGGCAGACCCACGACAGAGGTGCGCTTGGTTGTAGCGGCACAGGGGAGCACTTGGTTGTAGCGGCATAACCACTGTACATGATGGAGAAGGAGTTTCCCAATAGCTTTGGGTTCAACTTCATGATCGATCCTGTTTGGGTCTTTGCGAGGGTTAGTACCTACAGATCCTTTGTGGGTCCGACGACTTAGAAGAATCAGTGGCTACATTTGATTATCTCTAACATCATACGAAGTATACCTATGTGAGCTGAATCATGTTTACCTTCCTTTGTGGATCGTGTTGTGCTATCCTGTGTGGATTTTGTTTTTCATTCCTGTGTGGAATACGTATACTTTCCTTTGTGGACTGAGTTGTACTTGGGCTCGGAGGTTGGAGCGTATTGGAATTGATGACTTACGTATATGTATGGGCATATACCTAAGCAGTGTCGGTTGTTTCTTCGTGTTTGTATCTTTCCTTTGTGGTTTATCCTTTGTGGATTTTGGGAGACCTTTGGCGGTCTCAGGGTCTCTACTGAGTAGCTTATACTCACCCCTTCATGGGCTATGCCCGCACTATGTTGTGTTGGTTGCAGACGACAGACAGCGTTGATCATGGTTAGGCTTGCAGAGCAGGACGGTACCTGGTGGTGGACCACTGGGCGGAACGTGCTCGGAGCAGACGGTGGAACCTGAGGAGTAGTGGAGCTATCTGTACCCACCCTTCAGGTGGGATTTCCAGTGGACAGCTCGGTGTAGCGGATTTTACTTTACAATTACTGTTTTCCCTTTCGAGTTGTACTTTACTTTCAGTTTGGGTTTGTATACTGGCCCAATTAATTTTCCGCACTTTCAGTTGTACTCTGTTTTTACTGAGTGTTTACTTTTCCGCTTGCTTACTCTGTAGTGCTTGTTTACTTTACAAAAGGCAATGCCTTCCCTTTTTACCGGGATTTACACCTTTGTGCTAGTCGCCAGCCCCTGGTCAATGGAAGGTGGGCTTGGGGTAGTCACGGCACGGGCCCCGAGGACGGGTCGTGACAAATTGGTATCAGAAGAGTTCGGTTCTACCCCGAACTCTGATCATTCTATGTGAAGCAATAATTTTTAGAGTATTGAGTGTGGTTATCAGTCCAGGGAGTCCAGTGTTGGTGCGGCGGCCGACGTATCCGTATACCAGGACCCTGACTTCTGATTTCCGACTTATTGCACGAAAACATTGATTGTGTGTGTGTTTCAATGTTTTTCTTGTGATTAATTTATATCAGCTCACCAGGTATATTGTTCTGACTGTGGCGCACCTGTTTCCTTTTCAGGATAGCCCCACGATGGCAGCCAGCTAGGGTTCTGAGAGTCGAGCATGACGACAGCCCACCGAGTGACGAGGCCTCGGTGGAGGGCCCTTTGTCAGCAATGGCACCGGCGGTAGCCCTACCCGTCGAGCCACCAATGCTTCCAGCCCTAGCCGCTGATGATGCACCTCACCTCAGTGCACTACATGAGTTCTAGCGCCAGTGACCGCCCAGGTTCCGTGCGGAGACGGACCCCCAGGCATCTGAGGACTGGCTGGAGGCAGTTGTACGAGTTTTCAGGCTAGTGAGGACACCAGCAGACCTCATGGTGATCCTCGCTGCGAGCCTACTGTACGCAGAAGCGGGTCGATGGTGGAGCTTGATGCTCCAGGTTCACGACGAGACATCTCTTCTCTGGACGGACATTGAGAGCATCTTTCGCTCGGAGTTATTCCCAGCCACCCTCTGTGCGGTGCGCATTCAGGAGCTTCTTCAGCTGCGGCAGGGCAGCTTGACAGTGGCCCAGTACTCGGCGAGATTTACTGATCTCTCACGCTACTCCACAGATATGGCACGGGACCCGTTCTTCTGGGCCCGGACCTTCGAGCAGGGACTGAGGCATGATATCAGGGCTTCGATGATCTCCCTCAACATTCCGACGCATGCAGAGGTGTTGGAGAGAGCCCTTTTAGTAGAGAGTTTCCTCGCCGAGCAGGCACTAGCGGCAGGACCCTCCGCAGGACGGCCCGTAACAGGGTCTTCTGCAGTTTCCAGTCGACAGGTGACAGAGTGGTCCAAGAAGACTAGACCTACAGGTGGTCGACAGAATGACTCTGGATCATTTGTGTGAGGCACTCGGGGTGGACAACGACTTTCCATGAGAGGGAAGTGTTACTCCTACGGCGGGATTGGTCACATGGCTCGTGACTATCCGACCTTCCAAACAGATGACCAGAAGATGAACAAAGGATTCCACAGGCAAAGGCAGAGGTTCGATCAGGGTGGTCCGCAGGGTGCAGGTGGACGAGGCAGAGGAGCTGCCCGAGTAGCAGATGGTGGGCGACACTTCGAGGTGTTGCCACCACCACCACCACCAGTAAGTCCTCCCCGACCATAGGGAGATGGTGGACAAGGGAGAGCTTATCTTTAGGCAGCTGAGGCCTTCGATCATGGAGCTCTGGGAGAAAATGGATAGGAGCGGAACTAGTGGATGTGTCTTTTGTACTTCTAGTTCCTTATTGCTATTGTGTAGCGTCTTTGTAATATGAGCTACAATAATAAAAGACGCATACCTTTGTGATGTTTTCATTCCTGTCCTCTTTTGTATTGTTACTAAGAGGTTCCAGTTTTGACTGTTGACTTGACCCTCATTTGTGAGACATCTACTAGAGGAGACCCAGTTACCACACACTGAAGCCGATAGTGTGACACAACCCTTGGAGGCGAGAGTAATGGTTGGATCTCTTGGTAGTAGCATCGAGGCCTTACGACGTCATCCATGGTATGGATTAGTATCATCCATGTCGGGATTGACTGTATTAGGCAAAGAACGTGGTTCATCCAAGGGATGAGGCCATATTTCTCTTATCGGCAAAGAAGAAATCATAGCAGCTCTTGTGGGACCAGAGGTGGTCCAGGCCAAGATAGAGAAGGTCCAGGTCATCCAAGAGCGGATGAAGACAGCTCAGAGCTGATAGAAGTCTTTCACTGATGGGAGGCAGAGGCCACTAGAGTTCGAGGATGGAGACCACATCTTCTTACAAGTCTCACCTCGATGTGGATTACAGAGATTTGGCTGAGGTGTCAAGTTATCTCCGCGCTTCATCGGAACATTCTAGGTCCTCAGCAGGATAGGTGAGGTGGCTTATCACCTGGCACTACCACCTCAGTTGCACCGGGTGCACGACGTCTTCCACGTATCTCAGCTGAGGAGATACATGCACGACCCGATGTACATCATTGACCATGGGTAGCTTGACGTTGACGATGGGGCGACTTTTACGGAGGTCCCGGTGGAGATCGAGGATTGATAGGAGCGGGTCCTAGGTGGACGGTCGATTCCTCTTGTGCGCATCAGATGGCAGCACGGGAACCTCCAGGAGAGCACCTGGGAGCGGGAGGCTCAGATGCGTGCTCAATACCCTCATTTGTTTCCCTGGATTTGATATATCTTTACAGGGACGTAAAGCCCTGAGGTGGGAGTAATGTAAAGACCCATAAAATTCAAGGGAAATTTTTTCTTAATTTCCTTTAGAATTTTACAAGAGCGCGGTTTCTGATGGCACCTGATTCCGAGGCCCGGTGTGCCCGGAATAATTTTTCGAAGTTTGGCTCGTGAACGTTCAGTGAACGAACAAGAGGGATTTTCTGACATTTGAACTGGTGCCCGGAATCGAATTTCGAGGGCACTGATGAACTCACAGCGCCGATATTCGCTTAAGGAGACCTTTTCCGAGGTTGCGTTTAATGCGGGTTGAGAGTTAGTTTTGGGGGAAATAACATGAAGTTAAATAAAATGTGGAAACACATTTTATTTTTATCCATGTTGGTGATATCCTCCCAAAGGGAGTTAGAGGTGGGACCCACATCCACTTAACCTCCCTTGAGAGGATTAAGTGTGGTGGGGCCCACATGAAGCCTAACTCTTCCACTCCCCTTTAAACACCCAATAACTCCACTCAATTTAATTTTGACAACATGAGTTTTAATTGAGTTGAGTTATTGTTTTTCAAACCTTTGAAATTAAAAGTGGTTTAGTTGTGTAAATAAAATAAGCTTTAAGATTATTTTATTTTGGTTAGTATCCTTTGCCACCTTGAGAGGTTTTGGGAAGCTCTCTCTTCATCTTCTTCAACCTTGACAAAGAACACGAAGAACACTTAAGCTCCGACGAAGAATGTCGCATCTCTTCTTCATAGCCGGTGTGTTTCGGAAGATTGACGATGCCGCTTCTTCGATCTTCTTCCCGTGTCAATGAAAGGAGACGCCACTTCCTCCTCGAGCTTTCTCCGTAAGCTTACGAAGCTTCTCTGGCGACATACCTCTTCGGATGCACCTCGACGTCAATGGAATCGATGTTCGATTCCCACGACGCCCGACCTCCATGACGCTTGTCTTCCGCGGCTTGTTGACGTGATCCGCACTTGAAACCGAGGTAGGGGTTTTATTTATTTAATTGTTCGTGAAAACCAACATGGTGATGATCGTGGATTAAAAAACTTTTTGTTATCGAATAATGCAAGGGGGTCGGACCGCACAAACACGAACGACCCTCCTCCTTTTTTCGTGATGGTTTCTTGAGGTTGATACGAGAAAACGTGGTGTCGTCCCACCACGGGGTATTTTGCGGAAGATACGCGCGACGTCGTCACACCGCACCGTGGAATGAATTTCAAGGACGCGACGTCGTCGCGCCGCATCGAAGGAAACCGAGGAAGCCGCAGCCGGAGCGGGGCCGCGGCGGAGGGGCGTGGCGCCGTCGCACCGCGCCGGACGACAAGGGCCGCGGCCGGTTCCGGGCCGCGGCAGAGCTTGGTGACCGGCGGCCAGCCGGGCCGCCGGTGTCGGAAGCCGGAAGGGGACCGGCCATGCCGGTCCCGTTGAGAGGAAGCCGGTCGGCCAAGTCAGGCCGACCAGAGTGGAGAAAAACTGGGGAATTTAATTCCCCTGGCTGGTCGAACGGCTCCCCATTAAAAGGGGGGACTGCGGTTACAAAGGGGGGGCAGGCGCCCCCCCCCCCCCCGTTTCTTCAAATAGCTCGGCCTTCGGCCAAGCTAGCAGCGCGCCCAGCCCGCTTCCCCCAGCCGGACCGGCGCCTGGCCGGTCCGCCAGGCCGCGCCGCGCCACGTCGGGCCGGGCCGACCCTGTCCTGGGCGGGTCGACCCGGTTTGGGCCAACCGGGGGGTCTCGGGCCGGGTCGGCCCAGGCCCGACACCCCAGTTACCGAACTATTTAGGTTCAGATGCCCATAACTCGGGCTACAGACCTCCAAACGACGCGCCGTTAGCGGAGATGCGATCCTTGGATCGAGGCGGTCGTTTCGTTATATCGCACTCAAGGTTTCAGATTACATTGAGTTCGGTCGGGTTGGTTCGTACACGAAACCAACCGGGCCCTCGGAGCGGAAACACTCATATCTTGAGCTACGAACGTCTGATTGACATGCCGTCGACTTTGTTGAGTTCCTCTTAGTGAGACGTATCTTTTGGCATACTCCGCCCGAGGTTTGGACGTAGGTGTAGTATGGTCAGGTTGGTTTTACCTTAAAAACCAACCGGGCCCCTGGGATTAAAAGGCCAATAACTCTCAGACCGGGCGTCTGATTGACGCACCGTCTGTTGCGTTGAGTTCCTGTTGACGATACAGAACTTTTGGATACATCAACTCTGGATTTTGTGACAGTTGATGTATCAGTTTCTCGGCTCGTGGAGCAGACCCTCCTGAACGATCTTACTGTGTGCGGGAACCCTAGAGCTGGTGCGACCGCTACTGTGATGACGGCGACTGTATAGAGATCCTCAATGGATTCGACTGTGATGATGATGAAAACGGTATGGGAATCCTCCGTGTTTTCGGCAGTGATCACTACGGTACATCTTGGGATACATCAACGCCAGACTAAATGTCAGCTGATGCATCGACCTCTTAGCTCATGGAGTGGACCCTCCCGGAAGGAGCATGCTGTGTGCGGAAACCCTAGAGCCAGTTCAGACTTGATGACTACTGATCGAACGACTCGGTGTATTATGGATAGCCCATAGGTGCGCTTGGTTGTAGCGGCACAAAGGAGCGCTTGGTTGTAGCGGAAGACCCAAGACAGAGGTGCGCTTGGTTGTAGAGGCACAGAGGAGCACTTGGTTGTAGCGGCAGACCCACGACAGAGGTGCGCTTGGTTGTAGCGGAACAGAGGTGCGCATGGTTGTAGCGGCAGACCCACGACAGAGGTGCGCTTGGTTGTAGCGGCAGACCCACGATAGAGGTGCGCTTGTAAATCACTGGCTGCCTATGCCGGACATCTTCTTGAATAGTCACCTGGAGCGGTTAGACTCCTTTTGACTTGGGTTTATAGGATGATGGGGAAATCGACCATTTAATCGTTTCAAAATCATGCTAGGTGCATCGTTGGAACACTTAGAGCGTGTTTTTGAAAGACAGTTCAAAAGGTGGCGGAGCTGTGGTTTGAGTTTTGGACATTTAACGCGAAAAAGATAAGGTGGGAAGTACCCGCGTTTGGTTTCTAGAGGAGATGATTATGTGATCATGTATCTTGTGGAATGGGCTATGTTACGAGATTTCGTGTTGGTTCGGTGGGAAAATTAGTGTTTTCTCGAGTGTTGATGACTTCAGCGTTGTGTGCTTAAGTGGATGATCATGGAGTGTTGAACTTTGGAAACGTAACGTGATCATATGAATTAATCTTTGCGACCCTTTTAGGTCGAGTTAGGTGTGCGTTATTCCTGAAGGCTTCTCGAGTATGAGAAATTTTATCGTGGGAAGGTTGTAAGGACCCTTTTTTTGATTCGGGTTAAAAAGTGAGGGATTTTTGAACTTTTCAAATATTTTATCTGGTCGAATTTAAGATCGGTCTTTGGAATGACTTAATGAAGGTTTGTGTCCTTCTTTTTAATGTTTTTGGACATGGGTGATTGCCCGATGAGTGTCCAGAGTAGCTCGAGGTGTTTTGGTTGTGTCGTACCCGAAGGAGGCTGGTCTTTAAAGTGCATAAGAAGGACCACGGTTGGCACACAGTTTCCCAAACCATGCGGCCTATGATAAGGAGGCAGAGGAGTCTCCACGGCTTGTGCACGGTTTCCCCAAACCATGCGGGTAGCCTGTGCGGGGTGCCCTTGGGTGTCCAGTGGGGTGCCACATGGTTTGCGCATTGTTTGGAAAACCGTGCGGGTCAAACCTTGCGCGACCCTCCTGTTGTGTTTTTAATTAAAGTTAAAATAAAATTAAAATAAAATCATAATCTAATAAGATCTCACCCTTGTTCCTCTCTGCCAGAACCCACACGAGGCCTCCCCCTTGGAGTCGCGACGCATGGAGCTCCCCTTGTCTCCCTATATTCCTTCGATTTATCCCGATTTCTGGAGGATTCTTCGTCGACTCTCCATGGTATGCTCCTCCCTTCTTCCCTGTCCTTCTTGGCCGATTTTAGGGCTCCTCCGTTCCATAATTTCGTTCGGCCAAGCACCCCTAGGTTTAGGGTGTGGTTGGTTTCAGTTTCTTTCTTGTTCTTCTTGGTCCAAGGTTATGCGGAAGGTCCCCCAGGACCTTTTTGGTGTGTTTATGACATCTTTCACCGAATGCGAGGCGGATTGCTGTTGTTTCAGTCTTCCAGGTTGTTTCCGAGGCTTTTGGGTGGATTTTGGTTGCCGACTTTGGTTCGTGGTGCTTATTCTTAGTGGGGGAGTAGCAGAGGTAGCATTAGTTAGAATGCTCCAAGAGCCTAAGTGGACGGATGGATCCACCATGAGGTAGGGTCCCTCTCCTTTCCCTTTTAAATTTAAGTGAATCCTTTATATAGTATAATACTTCATTGCATTCACTATGCACGTTTAGTTTCAATTAAATGCTTCCATGCAAAGAGTGTGAATTGCAGGAATGAGATAATATGGTTTCTTGGTCACTAAACTCACGATTTAAAAATAAAACCCCTTGATCAGAGCTGAACTGTCTTCATCATAAAAGTAGGAAGTAGATTCTTATTCTTTCATGCCTGATCTCTGTGATGCTTGGGTGATAATTATTGATGAAATTTTTTCCTTTGTTTTTTACCAAATGATTAAAGTATGATAATTACACCCAATCAGATGAAATGGTTAAACTAATAAGGAAGTGGATTAGGGTGGTAATGCCATTCCTTAGAATAATGAAATAAGCCAGACACATGATTGTGGCATGAATCTAGTGAATGGGACTTATCTAGGAGGAGATGTCTTCAACACCTCATAATGCTTTGTAAATCCCTATATGCCTTTGAAATGAAATAGAAGGAATTGGGAATGAATAGGGGGTTAGCCAATACCGTACATGAGTGGGTTGCCTCATGCACCTTATATAAATGTGATTAATATGTTAATTTCTTGAGATGAATACTTAAGATGGGTTGCAGTAAGTATGAACGTTAATGTGTTCGCTTATATGTATGTTGTATGATTCATTGAATTCTTATGAGGTAATTCCATAAGTAGTGTATTATAAACATGGTTGTGAATGTGGAATGACTACATGAAATTCATAAGAGGTACTTCTTTATGAATTCAATTGAAATCGTGATAATGATTATGAATGAATTGAAATATGATGAAATTGAAATTGAAATGGTTTTGGGTATGGGATGGAGATTTTCCCCCTGACTCTTGTATGATAATTCTTGACTTGTTTTCCCACGTGAGTTAAATGTTATTGAACAGTAGAAATGTGAACAAAGTCATGGGTGAACCAGGGAACCAATGTGAGTTTCCATGGATGGACACATACGAGACCTGTTACAGTAATGCCGAGTGAATCTTGGATCCAGTATGAGATGCCATGGACAGACTCAACCAGGCATGATATGTCATGGCCGATGCCTGGATTTTATTTATAGGATTTTAGGTATGGGCTCAGTTGACGGACTATAATGCACCTAGAGCGAGGCCGAGTACTTAGGAGGATCACCGGAAGGGGCTTGTAGAGCGATGTAGGATTCCTAGAGGTTCACCGGAATGGGCTTGTAGGGTGTTGGTGGATTTTCACCCTGAACGATGCCTGGTTTCAGATTTGAGTATTCCAGGAACAGGTTTAAAGAATGTATTGAACAACTGAATAAAAATAATAAATGAATGGAATGGGTACTCAAAGCGATGCCAAGCCAAAGAATAATGCTTGGGTCAGTATTTCTAGTTTACTTGTTTACTGCCTTACTTGTTTACTGCTTTACCTATTTATGTTCAATTAAATACACACTGTCTATATTGGGTTAGACACCGGTGGTGCCCTCCTACTGAGATTATTATCTCACACCCTACTTGGGCCGCCATTTCACTTGGGTACCCGAGTAGACCTTCTTCCTTGAAGGACATAGGTTGTATGTTATGTTGTTTGTACCTGAGGAGTTTGGAGAAAAAACCAAGCGGGAGGTTGGGATGCTTAGGAGAATGTTTTTGGTATCTTCTGTTTTTTCTTATTTCATTTGTTTTGTATTGAACACATGTTTTATTGTTTACTACTTTCCATATCTATATCATCATCCCTGTATTGTGACAACTGGATTTGGCCACCTTTTATTTAAATTATCACTATTTTTCTTTTGGTGCTATTGTTCATTGTTTATCAATTACAGATTCCTCTTTTGAATGTTATTTACTCTGAGATACCACTATCCAACTCTGATAAGAGGGTATAGTCTCCCCATAATCACCTCTAGAGACCCTCTCTACTAGTCGGAATCCTTGGGCATATGAGGAGACACACTTGAGGCCATGTGACCTACTGGTCCGTCAACCGGGACGATTGTGAGCCAGGACGGGACGTTACAAAAATAATTGATTTTACTATCTAGATACCATATGAAATTTGGAGTAAAACATGTCATTAAAGTGAATTTTTCATAATAAGAAACCACTTAGTCATCCTCCTACCTCAATTCCATGAATTTTTTCCATCCTATGACAAACCACATTAGGAAAATAGTTCTCTATAAACATACCTTTCAATTCATCCTAATCTATAGCAACAATCTCCTCTCTATCTGTGATATTTTTCACCATCGACCACCACTGATCGGATTCACCTTTAAAATGGTAAACATCATGCCTAAACAATTGATGTTCCAAACTACCCATGTCATCAATAATCTTCTCCAATGAATTAATCCACCCTTAAGCTTAAACAAGCTCAGATGATCCTATGAATGATTAGGGGTGTCGCCTCATGAAATGCCCCACTACAGACATGTTCCTCTGTGGATGATCTAGTTGATCTCATCCATGGATACCACCACCATTTATATCATGATTCAACTGTTCTAGCATGGAAAAAATCTACTCACATTCGATTCTGACCATCTCAGTTTGATGATTTGGAAGGTTTTTGTAAGAAACTGGATCTTCGTTTCAGGTATGTATTTCATTTTCTAGTCTTTTTTTAGAAAAGAGGAGTTTCTAAAAAATTTTGAAGTACATGTAGTGTACTTTATGAGTACACGCCGGGTACTAGATTGCCGCACTAGGCCGTGTTATTTCCATGTATGGGCCACACACACGGTGTGTAGGGGTGATGTGCAGGCCGCATAAAGTGGAGTATGGAAAAGTAGAGTACACTCCATGTACTCATAAAGTACATGTCGTGTATTGTTTTTCATTAAACAAACCAGGGACACGCCTGAAAGATAGAACTGTCTTCTTCTCCAGCGCCTTCGACCGAGATTGACCCATACAGCCTCAATTCTTCTCTGATCCCCTGATCCTCTATTCGTTCTCCTAATAGACCGCCATCGATTGCATTGGAACCGTAATGGCGAGTTCTTCCTCTCCTAGATCCGTGTTTTCTAATTCATCCTCTTTCTTATGTTATTGTGGGTTTCATTTTTTGTGTTATTTCATAGATCTACGTCGTTGTAATAAGAATCAAGCATCGTGGTTCATGTATATTTATCTCTTGGGATTTAGGTAGGTTTTTTGTGCCTTACCTTTCGATGTATTTGAGTTTTATGTGCAAATTCCACCAATGCCCGTGAACGGGGTATTACGTGTTTACCTTTTATCCCTTGTGGTTATTCATGTCTTGAATGCATGCTTATGTAGAGGGAAATTGAAGATGTTTGTGGATAATTTTCATGTAGGGATGTTTCGCCCATGATTTGTTCATGTTGCAACCTTTGGGTCTCTTTATCCTTGGTTGTTGTACCTGTTTCCATGCCTTGTGGTCATAGGATGGAATGTTGTTATTAATATGCTTGTTGCTCTGTAGACTGTTTATCCAAGTAGCTCTATAGGTGTACTTTGGTTAACCAAGTAGCACTATAGGGGTACTTTGGCCTTATAGAATTAACATGCACTGACAGGAACGAGACCGTGAGAACCCGATGCTGTAGAATATAAGGGATGGTCCGTGTGAGATTCCTAGAGAGTCTTAGATATTACAGACTATACGGGGATAGACTGAGTGAGCTTCCTCAGAGAGTCTTGGAAATTATAAACTAGAGGGGGTAGAACGAGTGAGCATCCCAGAGAGTCTTAGTTTTTATAGACTACAGGAGGGTAGACTGAGTGAGCTTCCGCAGAGAGTCTTTACCTTGTTTGAATGTATTTAAAACCATCCCAGGCTAGAGGAGGAGTTTACCGAGTGAGCTTCCTCAAAGATTCTGTTTTATACCTAAGGCTAATAGAGGATTGACTGAGTGAGCTTCCTCAGAGAGTCTCTAGACCTTGGTCGAAGAGGGTTATATTTTGTGATCTCCCTCCAAGAGTCTCGGACTACCCTAGACTGTAAGGGGAATTGACCAAGTGAACTTCCCGAGAGAGTCTTATAAATTCGTATGACCAAACCAGAGGGGTTAGGGTGTGTGCACTGCCCAAAGGGTTGTGGTAATTATTGGATAGGAACAGAGAGATTGCTGCGAGTACTTCCTAGAGGGTTTCCTGCTTGTGTTAGATGTTGCTTCACCGCTGCTTGTTGTTTTGTGGTTTGATCACTATGGTATATCATCCTGTTTACTACTTACTGATTAGAGCCTGTTCTTTCTACGACTATTCACAGCTTATTGTACTATTACCTTCCATATACTCACTGACTGTTAGGCACAGATCATTGGGTGGTTTCCTATTGGAATTTTGTCTCACACCCTGTTTGGGTCATCCTTTTAGGCTCAAATATCCTTTTTTGTTGCAGGTATAGAAAATGGAAAGCACCCTCCGACTTCAGGTACTTGATTGCTTGGAGCAGGAGTGCATGGGACCAAGAATTGGCTTACTATGCTGAGGAGATATTTACTTTATTTTATAATTGTTTTGGTACTATATTATTTTTCAGAATTACGACTTGTTTGGATACTTTCCTAGATATGTATTGTGAATCATTTCATATATATACATATGTGCTCCATTTGTTTGGTGATTTAGTCTTCCACTACTTATTATTGTTGGTCAATTACTGCTTCTGCTCTTTCTTTTTTATTTACTTTTGTTGTGTACTCTTCCAATGAGGGAATAATTTTCCCATAATCACACCCAAGGCCATTGATGCTAGTTAGCAGCCTCTGGCATTTGGGGAAATGCGCTTGAGGGCATGTGACCAACCGGGTACGGGGTGCCTCTGGGTGGATTCTGGAACAATGACATTACAGAGTGGTATCAGAGGGATTCTTTTCTCTTGATTTACTGTTTGGAGCCTTTATCCAGGGATAGGAAAGATTTTGTACTTGGTAATAAGCTATGCCCAGGAGCAGCTAACCCGTGTACAGGGAAAATCCATACTACCTCATTATTGCAGTTTTCAAGTTTTGAGATTTTACGGTTGATATGATTTCACCTAGAGTGATTCAAATGGCTTGTGTTGTTATTGTTTTTATTAGTATGTTTCTATTTCTATCTCAACCTGATGAGTTGAGGGTATTCCATATCATTCATCATATAGTAACTTATTAGAAATCACATGCCATGCATTCTTGCCATGCCATCTAGGGTGCATTAGCGATTTCATGTTGTTGTGATACACTTTTGGTAGATTATACATGTTGTTGTGATAGTTGCTTTGATAAAAATCCATGAAGTTTGATAGAGGACTGTGTGTATTGTACCATTTTTAAATGAACACCATATTTTGGTTCTTGAGGTGTTATGGGCCCTCCGGTATCAGAAACTGGTGAGTCAGTGACCTTTGTTCCTTATATATGACTGTATTGGATTCCAAGCATTGATTCTCGGGGAGTATGGGCCCTCTCAGATCTGAATTTGGAACCTTCTTGCCTTATTTTCTGTGTTTCTAGGCTTCGGTGCAGTTTCTTAGCTACTGCCTGAAAAAACCAAAAATAAACGGCGTGTAATTTATGAATACAGGCCGTGTAGTTTCAGAATGTGTCACTGACTGTGTGAGCAGGAACATTGTGTTGAGGAAATGTCATTAGGAACACGTCATGTATAGTAGGAGCAAACCATGTAGTATAGATCCATACACATGACCGTATCACTAACAACACGGGCTAGGAAAGCTCGAGTTGAACACACTATGTTGGTAAAGAACACATCATGTAGTCTTGTACCAGGTACCCGACCATGTCACGAACAACACATGTCAGTGTTATCTTCCCTTATACACGTCGTTTTTGTTCAGAACACGCCGTGTAAGGGTCATCCATGTAGTCAGCCATGTAACTAGCAACACGGGTCATGGAAACCTTGTCTACTACACACTGTGTCCACAAGGAACGTGCCCTGTACTCTCAGTTCAAGAACACCATTTGAGTTATCCCTCTAAAGAGACCCGGGTAGGGGATTAGAGATCATGTTCATGCCGTGTGTGGGTACAAAACACCGTGTAGTTTCGGTGTTACACGACCAGAGGTAGCTGGAGTACACGCCCATGAATTTGGTTTAAGAGAACACACCTTGTAGTTTTTATACACATTGTGTAGTCGTGTTTTCGAAAATTCAATGTTTCCTCCCCATGTTCCCATTTTGTACTCTTGTGTTATCAGTCATTTATAATCCTGATCTAAGGTGTTCTTTTGATCTTTTTAGAGATATTCCTCTGATACGTCCTCTGATTGTACGTTAGTTTCTAGAAAGTGATCAGACACCAGATATGGCTGATCAGGGACCTCTTGGAGATCCTCCTGTTGTGCTAGCCTTGGAACCAGCAATCATACCTATCCTAGGCGCCGTTGCATAGTTCAGGGAGGACTTCTGGAGGATGATGCAGACCTTTCAGGGAGCACCTCCTCTTTCCCCGTCGGTGGATGAATTGACGTGGGTTTTCCAGTAGTAGCATTCTCCTACATTCTTAGGGGATGGAGTACCCCAGGCTGCAGAGTCATGATTAGAGTCCACGCTGATGATATTTGAGCATATAGAGATACCCCAAATGAAAAGGGTATATCTGGCTCCTTATATGCTCTGAGACACTTCCATGAGGTGGTGGGAGGTGATCTCGTAGTCAGGGTGCCAGCAGAGTATGTCTTGGGATGAGTTTGACCGCACCTTCCACGATTACTTTTACCCAGAGACCTTGCGGGCCGACTGATCCTGGGATTTTATGAGTCTACAGTAGGGTAAACTTTCTGTTATGGAGTACTCACCCCACTTTACGGATTTGCAGCGCTTCACGCCGATAATAGCAGGTGATGAGTTGTTTGTTTCTAGGAAATTCGAGGATGGTCTCAGGTAGGAGATCCCTTCCTAGCTGAATATCATTAGGTTGAATTCGATATCCTCTATCGTCAACCAGGCATTGATCATTGAGTGCAGCCTGAGGGATTCTAGATCAGTGAGACAGGGTGGTTCGACACCCAGAGTGGGTGCTCATCATACGGATAGTAGGAAGCACTGCAGAGAGTCTTCTTGATGAGATCAGAGCATGCGGGATGTATCTTATGGCAGCAAGGTCATATGATACAAGTGCGGTAGGAGTCGGCATACTAGGCCTCAGTGTTAAAGAGATCCGATGGAGTGCCGATCTTGTGGAAAGATGGGCCATCTTTAGCGCTTTTATCAGATATTCCCACCTTCAGCTGGTGGTAGGGGTTCTTCAATGACCCTGCGTTCAGGAGATGCTTCCCCATTTTCTCACCAGTCTGAGAACTAGAGTTCATCCAATCATTCGGGTCGAGGTGGAGGTCTCCTCCATGGTGGTCAGTTACCATGTCACCAGCAACAGCGGATTGGAACAGCTCAGTGTGGTCAGCCAGGGGCACAGGGCCGCAGTACAGGCCAGAAGTTCACTGTGGAGTAGACCTACCAGGAGCAGGATCCATGCCCTTCAATAGTTCAAGGTACGATCTTAGTAGCCTCAGATTTATCATTAGCCCTTTTTGATACTGGTTCTTTGCATAGCATTATCTTTATTGCTGTTTTGGAGAGCCTTTGGCTCTATATCATTTCGTCTACCGACATGCAGACTCTTGATACACCATTGGGAACGAGGAAGTCTATCATACGTCAGTGCAGAGAGTGGCCTATTGAGGTTCCAGGGTGTCTTTTCTTATGGGACCTCTATGTCCTAGAGTTTACAGGCTATGACGTCATTCTTGGGATGGACTGGTTGGTTCCCTTCTAGGTAGTCGTCGATTCCTATCATCTTAGGTTTAGTTTTGTATCACAAGAGGGCGGATCATTTTCCTCATAGAGGCGAGTGGGATTTCCAGACGGGTAGAGCTGGGCCATAACATCATGGGCTTGGAGGATTTACAGCCTAGATTTCTAGTCTTTTTCTAGATGACCAGGGGACTTCATAGTTAGACTTTCTTCCAGTGGTGGATCATTTAGGGGATGTCTTTCCAGAGTAATTTTTAGGTTTTCCTTTGTAGAGTGAGGTATACATCTCGATTTAGCTCATGCCCGGAGCAGCACCGGTGTCCATTCCTACTTTTAGGATGGCTACAACTGAGTTGCAGGAGCTCAAGAAGCTGTTGGAGGAGTTGCAAGAAAAGGGTTTCATTCGACCCAGTACATCGCCTTGGAGTTCGTATGTCCTTTTTGAAATGAAGTTAGACGGAACCCTTAGGCTTTGTGTGGATAATCAGAAGCTGAACCAGTTGACAGTCAAGAACCTATATCCCTTGTGAGGATCGATGACCTCTATGATCAGATTCGAGGAGCCTGTGTGTTCTCGAAGATCGATTTGAGGTCTGGTTATCATCAGTTGCACGTTATACCATCATATATACCTCTTACAGCCTTCAGGAGAAGGTATGATCAATATGAGTATATAGTCATGTTGTTTAGTCCCTTGAATGCCCCAGTAGTATTTGTGGCACTAATGAACCGAGTGTTCCATCCGTACATAGATTCAATTGTTGTGGTTTTCATGGATGAAAACATGGTGTACTCTCGCATTTGACACGACCATGACAAATTTCTTAAGATCGTTTTGAGTACACTGAGAGAGCATCAGTTATATTCTAATCTCTCGAAATGCCACTTTTGTATGGATCTGATTCACTTAATGGGTCATTTCATCTCAGAGAAAGGAGTATCAGTGGACCCAGAGAATGTGAGAGACGTAGTTTCCTAGGAGAATCCAAAGAATGTATTTGAGGTTTGGAGTTTTCTAGGTCTGGTTGGATACTACATGCATTTCATTCCGGACTTCTCAAGCCTATCATCACCGCTGATAGGTCTGACCAAGAATGGGGAAAAGTTTTTATGGTTAGATTCTTGTGAGTATCCTTTCAGGAGCTGAAGGGGAGGTTGATGCTAGTACCGATACTGGACATTCTAGATCCTGGAATGGGTTATACTGTTTATTATGATGCTTCAGTATCGGGTTGGGAGTTGTTCCTATGCAATGATATGGGTTCGTTGGTTATGGGTCTCAGTAGTTGAGGCCACACGAGAAGAACTACCCGAGGCAAGATCTGGAGTTGGTAATCATTGTTCATGACTTACAACGTTGGAGACATACCTTCTGGGAGAGAACATTGTGGTTTTCACTGCCCACAAGAGTCTCAAGTACATCTTCACTCAGCGTGATCTGAATTTGAGACAGTGCAGGTGGGAATGTATCTCCAGTATTTCGACTTCGAGCTCGCCTATACACTGGGAAAGGGAAACACAGTAGATGATGCGTTGAGCAGGAGAAATCAGATTCAGTAAGATCGAGAGGACAATAGTGAGTGGCAGCTTATGGCTCGGTTCTATGAGATGCACTTGGAGGTGCACGACATACAGGGGAAGAATTTTCTGTCTTCTGTAGTTGTTACCTTTTCTTTTCTTGATCGAGTACGGATGAGGTAGCTATCAGACTCAGAAGGCATAGTTTTGCGATACAGTGTGTCAGGAGAGGACCCTATTCATGGATGGATAGTGGGCGAGGATGAGATCATACGTTCCAAGGGATGCGTATGGGTGATAACAGACATACGCGAGGAGATGATGTGGGATTTTCATTCCTCAATTTTGGCAGTTCATCTTAGCGTCACCAAGATGTATCGTGATCTACAACACCAGTAATGGTGGCTAGGTATGAAGAGAGATGTTGCTGGTTTTGTCATAAAATGTTCTACTTGTTAGTAGGTGAAATCAGATCATCAGTGACCTGCATGGCTTTTATAGCAGTTACCCATTCCCGAGTGGAAGTGGAACGATGTCGCGATGGACATTTTGATCGGGTTTCCAGGGTCACCTTGAGGGAGTGATGCTGTTTGGGTTGTCCTCGATAGGATTACGATGGTTTCCCACCTCATTCCAATCATGGAAACCTTCAGTATTGATGAGCCGGGATGGTTGTACATCCATTAGATTGTACGTCTACATGGAGCTCCACACACCATTGATTCAGATAGGGACGCGTTCTCTACTTCTTAGTTCTGGAAGGGACATCAGAAGGCCTTCGGTATACAAGTACTTTTGATTACAACATGCCATCCCGAGACTGATGGCCAATCCAAGCATACGATCCAGGTGCATGAGTATATGCTCCAAGCTTTCATTCTATACTTTGGTAGTTCTTCGTAAAAGAATATACCTCTTGTAGTGTTTCCCAATAACAATAGTTTCTAGGCGACTGTTCAGATGGAACCTTACGAGGGTTTGTACGGTAGGCCATGCCGATTACCCACATCCAGGCTAGAGACAGGAGAGGCAGCTTTGTTGGGACCTCGTCTTGTTCAGGAGACCTTCGAGATGATAGAGTTGGTTCAGAAGAGGATGGTTGCATCACAGTCTCGGCAGAAGTCTTGTGTTGATCATGGGAGATGACCTCTGGAGTTTGAGGTCGGGGATCGGGTTTTTCTTCATGTCGCATCAAGGGTGGGACAGGAGTGGATTCGGAGATAGGGTGAGCTTTCACCATGGTACGTCGGGCCATTTGAGGCATTGGAAAGAGTTGGTCCAGTTTCATATCAGTTGTAGTTACCTTAGAGGTACCGGGCTATGCACGACATGTTCCATGTTTCTCAGCTCTGACATTACTTTTTCAGACCCATCTCATGTCTTTCGACCTAAGGAGGCTGAGATTAAAAAGGATTCATCGTTTGAGGAGAATCCCTTCTGAATTGTTGATCGTAGTGTGAAGGTTCTTCATGGCTGGTATGTTCCTCTAGAACGAGTGCTATGGCAGCACGGGTGAGTGCAGGACGAGACTTAGGAGAGGGAGGCCGATGTACGATCGCAGTGGCCGGAGCTGTTCGAGGTTTCTTCTTCTACGCCTCTCTAGGGAAATTCAGGCACAAATTTTATTAAGGGATGATGTTTTTAAGAACCAGGATCATCGTTTTAGTTATGTTTTACCTTTTCTGGTCTTTTTTTATAATAGAGGAATTTCTGGAAATTTTTGAAGTACATGCCGTGTACTTTATGAGTACATGTCTTGTACTCCCCTGTCACGTCGGGCTATGTGCAGGCCGTGTCTGGGCCACACACACGGTGTGTAGGGGTGAAGTGGAGGATGCTTAAAGCGGAGTATGGAAAAGTGGGGCACACGCCATGTACTCAAGAAGTACACATAGTGTATTTTTTTTTTCACTAAACGGACCGGGGTCACGCCAGATGGACAAAACTGTCATCCTCTCTATCTCCTTCGACTGAGAGCGACCCGTACGGTCGTGAATCTTCTTCGAGCCCCCAAGCCTCTGTCCGTTCTCCGAATTGACCACCTCTGATTGGTTTGGAATCGCATCGGTGAGTTCTTCCTTCTCCTAGATCTTTATTTCCCAATTATTATTCTTTCTTAAGTTATCGTGTGTTGAACGTTTTGTACATTTTTGTATATCTACACCATTATGAGGAGAATCAAGCATCATGGTTCAAGTATATCGATCTCCAAGGATAGAAGTAGGTGTCTTGTGCCTTATGTTTCGATGTATTTGAGTTTTATTTAAAAATTCCACCAATACCCATGAACAGGGTATTGCGTGTTTACCTTTTTTCCCTTGTGGTTATTCATTCCTTGCATGCTTGCTTGTGTAGTTGTGAAATTATCATGTTTGTAGATAATTGTCATGATTTGATGTTTTTCCCATGATTTGTTCTTGTTACAACCATTGGGTCTCTTTAGCCTTTGCTGTTGTACATGTTTCCATGCATTGTGATCGTATGACGAAATGATGTTGTTAACATGCTTATTGATCTATAGACTGTTTAGCCAAGTTGCTATATTGGTGTACTTTGGTTAACCAAGTAGCTCTATAGGTGTACTTTGGACTTATAGAATTAATATGCACTGACTGGCACATGTCCGTGAGAACCCGGTGCTATATACTATAAGGGATAGACCGAGTTAGCTTCCCAGAGAGTCTTAGATATTATAGACTATACGGGGATAGACCGAGTGAGCTTCCTCTGAGAGTCATGGACATTATAGTCTTCATGGGATTGACTGAGTGAGCTCCTCAAAGAGTCTTAGTTGTTATAGACTACAGGTGGGTAGAATGAGTGAGATTCCTCAGAGTCTTTACCTTGTTTGAATGACTTTAAAGACTTCCCAGGCTAGAGGAGGAATTGACCGAGTGAGATTCCTTATAGAGTCTATGTTATACCAGAGGCTATAAGAGGATTTACCATGTGAGATTCTTTAGAGAGTCTCTAGAACATGGGACAAGAGGGTTAGACCGTGTGATCTCCCTCATAGAGTCCCGGACTACCCTAGACTGTATGGGGAATTGACAGAGTGAGCTTTCCCAGAGAGTCTTATAAATTTGTATGAATACACCATAGGGGTTAGGCTGAGAGAACTACCCAGAGGGTTGTGGTAATTGTTGGATAAGACTAGAGGGGATGGCTATGAGTACTTCCCAGAGGGTTTCCTACTTGTGTTAGCTGTTGCTTCACCACTGCTTGTTGTTATGTGGTTTGATCACTATTGTATATCATCATGTTTACTGCTTACTAATTACTGCCTTCTGTTTCTGCTACTTTTTACTGCTTATTTTACTATTACCTACCATATAATCACTGACTATTAGGCACAGATATTCGGGTGGTTTCCTACTGTGATTTAGTCTCACAGCTTGTTTGGGTCATGCTTTTTGGCCCAAACAGACAATGTTGTTGCAGGTATAGACAGCAGAAAGCACCCTTCGACTTATGGTACTTGATTGCTTGGAGCAGGAGAGCATGGGACCAAGATTTAGCTTGTGATAATGAGGAGCTGTTTACTTCCATTTATACTTGTTTTGGTAATATTTTATTTTTCAGCATTGTGACTTGTTTATATTCTTTGCATGATATGTATCATGCATCATTTCATATATATACATATGTTCTCCAATTGTTTGCTGCTTTATTCTTCCGCTGGTCATTATTGTTTGTCAATTACTGCTACCACTCTTTCATTTTTATTTACTTCCACTATGTACTATGCAAATGAGGGAATCATTTCTCCACTATCACACCCAAGGCCCTCTCTACTAGTCAGCACCCTCTGGCATTTGGGGGAATGCGCTTGAGGACATGTGACCAACTGGGTACGGGGCGCCTCTAGGTGGCTTCTGGAACTGGGACGTTATAGATGTTTTCCTCCTGATGTCAACCCATCATAACTACCATGTTTTCTCTATTGAAACCCATTATGAAAAAAGAAATATCTTAGGCGAAGCAATATGGTAATCTTTAGAAGTTATACCATTTAAATCATACCATAAATTAATTTATGTATATTAATTTAACAATATTTTAACTCTTAAAGTTATATAAACCAGCCTTTGATACCAACTATAAGGCACAACCTTAGAACATTACATAACATTGAGTTAAATCGCGAATTAACATTGAGGACTTATTCCGGTTCAGATTTTTAGAGATTTAGTCATTACCTATTACATTACATCTCAAATATTTCAAAGTAGACACTTCTACTCAGTATCCATTTTTGCAGAAAATAAAAACAATTAAAGGAAAACAAGAATTCATTTGGTGAAATAAATGTTCCTAAAGTCATCATTTCTCTTATCATGGCTTATACCCTTTGAAAAGAATTTCAAAAACAAGTGATGAGTATAAAAAGCTCAGTAAGTGTTATAAAATAATGAAAGAAATCCTTAGCCCATAAATTCATCAAAAACATATTCTCTTTAACAGACCTCATGAAATCAAGATATTTATCAATAAAACATAGTTATAACAAACCATAAAGGAATCGTGTGTCATCCAAAACATACATACATTATATCATTCATAGCTACATAGTGTGTTAACTTCGGAATACCAATCATGGTATATCCCTGAATATAATAGGGGAAATATTATCTTGTACCTTTTTCATATTACACAATTCATTGTATAGCTATATCATGCTCACTCTCCATAGTTTTATCACGTAACCACCTATATACGTAACCAATTACAAATAACCATATCATATTCATAACACATTATCAAACCTAAAGGAAATATAACATTTACATAGTGTAATAACATTTCAATATATTAACATAATCAATCCATTTTCAAAACCATTTTCAATACCAAAAAATATTTAAAGAGTATATGGTATTTATTTTCCATTCAAAAACACTATGGATTGTAGAGGAAGTCGAATTTCAAAAAATGTCTAAGGCAGTAGAAAGGATGTTGTCCCCACATACGTTAAAAATGAACACTATTTTTTTATTAGTATAACGCTTCATAAAAAATATTCCTTTTGAATAAAAGTAAAATTCAAAGGGGATTATTATACATAGTATAAAAAAAGCCATGTATAAATTGATGAATGCCTCAACGAACGGATATTGAGACAGTGTCCCTCACCTCGTGTCCGACTTGACTCATTTGTTCTATAATCTCTATAAAAATAAACAAAAGGTAATATCTACTTTCTTCAGAACCATTTTAAATTTTATTATTCCTTCTATATCACTTATTACCACATAATAATTATTACATAATAATTTAAGTTAATAAAGGTCATTTTGTCGATATTTGGTATGCATGTCAAAAATGAACTTCTTATAATTACAAGTTGTCTATATCGTCAATCTTCCATTATCTTCATAAGGATATTCATGATTTAGATATCATATATATAATATATATCAAGTAAATATTTATGTATTTATAATAGTACTTAAAATATGTATATAAGAATTGAAATGTCCCATTAATGGAGACGATAAGCCGTACATATGCATGAACACTACAATATGTTTGTATCTATTAGATAGAGGATTGTTGATGTGAAGTTATAATCATTCTCATATCAACATCATAGTATAATATATATATATGAATATGTTTTTTATATAGGAATGGAAAAGTGAGAGTTTAGGGGGTTGGAGATGGAAAATGAATGAAAATAACTTGATAGAAGGATTTACCATTAAATCTTGTAACTCCCTTTGGTTTGAACCAAAAAGATTAATTGAATTTCATTATTCCCTAAGTAAGGAATCTAGGTGTAAGAGATGGTTGTTTGCAGTTTATTGGATCAGATTTTTAATGAGTGAAGGGGATTGAGATATTCTATTAGTGGGTTAGAGGTAGTTCCCTTTTATAAAAGGGAGGAGGGGCTCTTTAATAATGTTTTAATGTATTATGTTATTATAAAATGATTTTTATTTTCAAAATGTCCAAAATTATTTAATTAAAATATAAAATGTATATATGTTGATATAAAATCATCCAATAAGAGTTAGAAAGGTTTGGGATATTTTGAAATCCATATCAATTTTATTTAATCCTTTGTGAACTTCTTTAACTTTTACCATGCCTTATTTATATTCAAAATATATGGTTAATAATCATACTGTAAAATATCATGCGACCCAAAATGGATCATTAATGTCATTTGTAACATAATATATTTAATTTGGCCAAATAATATATTTTTATGACTATTCTATCAATTTAAAAAATATTTATTGATTTAAATACTCATTTAGGTCAATTTT
This sequence comes from Viscum album, assembly GCA_963277665.1. Taxonomy (NCBI): domain Eukaryota; kingdom Viridiplantae; phylum Streptophyta; class Magnoliopsida; order Santalales; family Viscaceae; genus Viscum; species Viscum album. Next base: position 271,657,559 of record OY728152.1, on the reverse strand, counting down.
TATAGTATTCAGATCATGTCTTTTTAAAACATCCTAATAAAATTGTTTTTTTTTTAAAAAACATCGTTAATTAAATGATATCAGGTCATTGTCATGTATTAAACTTGGGGAAGGCATAAAAAGTTTCAAAATAAATTTATTTAAGTATTTCTATTCTCATCTATTTAAGACATTCATTTAATAGTAAATTATTACATCATCATTGTGTCATTAAAAAGTTTAATTATCGTTGTCTAAAAATTATAAATGAAATATTATTATGTAATAAATATTTTAAAATTTATATTTAATATTTATATAAGACGATATAAATTATATAACCCAATATTAACGATTTTTTTCACAAAAATACTTGTTTATGATATTTTTAATTTTTACTTTAAATTAAAAGTAATAAATGTCATTATCTTACCCAAGTTTATTACAAAGGCCAAAAGTCTCACCTGAGGATTTTATTGGTCAGAAATGAAACAACATATATTATTAAGACCATTGTTATAATAATTTTATATTATGATAATATTATTTTTACCTTGAATTACCATATTTACCTTTACCCGCGGTAAATAAAAATCAAAACTTACTATTAATCAAATATTATTTTCATCATATTAAACCACATTCTACATAGTGATGAAAACAATGAATGTCAAATTTTTTAAATTCAATTCAAATAAATGGTAAATTTTCATTTATATTAAAAAATCAGTTTTAACTACTATGCAGTGTTTTTCACTATGCATCAACAAATGAACATTTTCATAAAAATATCAAAAAATCATCTAAAGATAATTTTGATATTTCAAATTCATAAATGATTCTTATTTTTCCAATTCCAAAACATAGAAGTTTGATATATTAATTTAAAATTAATTTCTATTTTCAATAGTAGAAAGCGTGTTTTTAAGAATTAAAAACTACAAAAAGATTGACATGTGTTTTGTCAAATTTTAAATTGAAATTACTTCTAATGACCAAAATTGAAGGAAATGGTAAAAATATAATCTAATTACACTTTAAAACCAATTAAAAAGACAAATTTATGCATATAAAAAATTATATTAAAAGGATGTCTTGAATTAAAATTCACTATGATTTATTATTAATTATAGATGAACTTTATCAGAAAAATCTCAAAATTTCATCCAAAGTAAATTTTGATGTTAAAATTAAATGATGATTTTTATTTTGTCAAATAGAACATATAAAAGTAAAAAAAATATATTTTGAAAGTAAATTCCATCAAATGAGGGTAAATTGATGTTTTAATGAATATTAGAGAATTTAACCTTAAAATTGGATTCATTCACATTTTAGGCCTCTATATTTTATTGGCGAAATGTAATAACATTTAACAAACATATGTAACCATATTTTAGTTAGTTTTGTGAATTCCTTCTAATACAAGTACTATTCATTATCTAATATAGAAAATAATAATAATATTCTATTATTTTACGGTATAACTCAACGTTGTGGGCAACAATCGATTTAAAAGAAACCCATATTTTTGTTTTGGGTATTCCAAGAAACATATAATCCCCATTAATGTAAAATTAATATTAAATTAACAAATATAAATAAATATGAAACTGTAATATTCTTTATTTACCTATAATTATACAACTCGTTACCATCAAATATATAAGTAAAAAATATTTATTTATTTTTTGTCTTTTAAATAATATTAACTTCTCATTTATCTAAACGATAATATAATAAAACATATGATTGTATGTGATATAAAATGTAGTCTACTTAGTTCCAACCTAATTAAGCCTAATATGATACATGAGACTCGGTACATATATGTTACACCATCAGGATCTGTGACCCTCTTAGACGGGTAATGTGAATTAATAATGTAATGAAACTATTATGATATCTTATTTTAAATTAAACCTCTTATATTTAAACTAGTATCGGCTCACACCTTCTCATAAATCTAAACCATACTATAATGTTTTAGTAATAAAATGTATTAAAAATGTAATTTTACATGGTTTGGTCGAAAGACTACAATGTCCAATTAGCGGTTATTCAATAGAACTATGTATTCATCACTATAATTTGTCATGGAGAATTGTTTTTAGTTTATCCCACATATTCATATAATCTCTCCTTTAATATACATTATCTATATTCATAGGACATAAAAAACGTCTTCCCATTATAGTCATAAATTATAATTGTAATCCCCCTAAACACCCAGAGTCGCATTGGTTCTATGGATTCACATATTATATATGCAAGAGAATATTTAGAACATAACTAATGGAGATCAATAAATAATCTTTTAATTATTCTACAACATCATATAAGTTAAACTTCTACTATATACAAAATATTTGACTGATATTGGTCATCATTAAATTCATGTTTACAACTCAATTCCCATATCAAATTGGTATCAGAGATATTTATCCGAATCTTCGCACATAGATTTGAAAACTCACTTAACATCAATAAAATTTTCTAATCTAGAAGATCCATGGGAATTGAATTTTCTATATAAATAATAATTAAATTTATAATATATTAATATATTGATGGCTTCATCATCTCATATTTCTATAACAATTCCCATTGTTGGATCCACTTCTTCCGTAAGCATTGATTCAAGTGTTATATTTTCATTAAACAATGATCAATATTCCAATATTTGTTGTTTAATTTAATAATTATAATTTATTTTTCAAATTATATTGTTTCATCATTCAGGGGCTCAAACACCTCACACACTATTATAATTTTCTATATGTATATTTTTGACCAAATATAATATTTTCAATATTTAAAATATTGAAAATCACTATAGAATTTTGTTCCTAGGAACATCAATAACATTTTTTATAGAATATACATATATGGTTTCTCCCATAATTCTAATTTAGTATTTATTTTATTAAATTTACTCCTAGAAATTTAAAGTAATACAGGATTCCCATTTAATCGTCACATTTTTCCTCAAAATAAAAAATTCAACCTACTACATTCAGAAAGATTTAGTAAATTATCATAATCATTGAAAAAAATATCCACTAAAACCTACAAAAAAAATCTATAAAACAATAATATAATCATATAGTGTTCATAAATTTATCTTGTAAATGTCATCATTTAAATATGTTAATTTATAAAACATCAATAGAAACCATATTGACTTAACAATTTCATAACACTCTACTAAACTCATATAATCATAATCCACTAAAAGTATCATAAAAATATATTTCAAATTTAATTTTATGAAAAACGATTCCAAAAACACCACAATGATAATATCCATATTTAATAATATATAAGTTATCATTCAGGCTCAAATTTATTTCAAACCCATCATTTGTGATGAATTTATCGACTTATTTAATCCTTAAATTATTTATGGTTTTATGGTCATTGAAATTCCCATTAACACATTCCCTGGTATATTACATTCTCTTATATATCCATATTTATGATAGCTCTAATTTATATGGTATTAATTCCACTACAATGATTACATTTTGATAATATATTATTCCATTATAATCATTCCATTGAAAGATGATAACATTGAATTTGTTTTTATTAATAGTTGAAAATTAATATTCTTTAAAAATTATTAAATATGGACAATATTGATTGATAATAAATATTGATAATGAAATTTTAGGAATGCATAGGATATGAATGGGATGGGTGTGGCCTATTTAAAGATATCACTATAATTATTTGGCATTACTAATGTTACAAAACATGTTTAAATGATGTATACAATATGGCTATATGACAAAGTAATAATTTTTTGTAGTTTTTTTATGCCATAACTATTTATATAAGTTGTATTGGATTTGAATCCATGAAAAAATGTATGACGTATTTCTTGAGTCCTAGATGGTAATATTCCTGATAAATTTACCATGTCATTGTGTGAATGTTAATGATTGTATAGATTTATGTAGTTTATATATTGAGAATTACATTTCAATAGTCTTGGTGACTAAGATGTTAAAATTATCAATAGATGTTCACTGATCTAATGTTGATAACTACATGTCATGTATTTTGATAATACACCCTATCAAATGTTTTATTCCTTATATAATCTAGATATATTTCAATATATGTAACATTAGAGAGAATCTCACATAACAATTTTTATTATTTTACTTTCCCTAGGTTATAAAGATGTATATAATGAATTATTTATATGATGAATTATTTTTTTCATTTGTGGTTTAAAATTTCAAATATTTTATGAAATACATGTATTGATCTAGTATCCCATGAATGATATACTAATTGAATCTTAATTAATTAATCAATTTAATGTGTATCATTGAATGAATGTAAGAACTATATCTTAGTTATTAGGTATGATAATTTACACTCTTTGTTTAACTAATAAATTTATATTTATGGATTAAATATATTAAATATTTTATATCATACTTTACTAAATCTAGGTACCCTATACCCCTCTTATATTCTTCATCCATGCATTATTTATTTATAGATGATTTTTTTCATGAGGTTTCCTATATTTTGGATTATTTTTAATTGTTGGTTACTACATCATAGTTAGTGTTTATAGTTTTTTCACCCTGTTTAATAGCTATTCATTCCTTGTTCCAATATTTTTTTATATTGGTCCATTGACGATTTGTATCCTTTATGGGTATTGATAAATTATCCAAAAGTGATGTTTTTATGTGAAATTATCATTCGAAAACTACTTTGCGAATGTGATGAAATGTATAGATAAAATATAATAATATGTTATTTAATATTGGAATGATATTCTATAGGTTTTTTTGATTCTTATAGAGTTATGTTATATTTTATTAAGAACAAATATATTATTTAGATAATGTGGATTATTATCTTAGGAATTAAAATTTCCCTATTGAATTTTAATGATTAAAATGAGGAAAACCACACAAATATTGTATGATTAATAGGAAATGGAATGAGGCCTTAACATAATTATATAAGATAACATTTTGATTACATTTAAAGTGGATTCCATCGTCGAGTATGCTTATTTATTCTTGTATCTACCTCAATCCACCGAATACAAGGTTTGTTGTTACTAAATATTACGCCTAAATTATTAGTTTAATATAAAATTTTAGTGAAATCCTTTTTCATAGAATTTAATTTTTTAAATTGTTTTATGTAAAATATTTTATTATCCTGTTAAAATGATTTTATTTCATTGATTTCTCCATGAATATGTTTTACTAACAAATAAATTTTTATAAAATGTATATAACATAGGATAGTATACCACAAGTTATGAGTTATTTTGAATATATATATACTTTGATTAATTGTTGAGGTATGGTATGATTTTCATATGTATTGGAAGTTTCTTGATTCCAGTGATGGTGGAAATGAATGTATAATATTGAATAGTGTTTTGGATGACACTAAATTTGATCAAATGAATTAAGATCTAGGATTTATATTTTCCATTATTACATGGTGGTTTTCATACTTTATATTGATTTATAATTCACAATGAGTCAATTATTCTTATGGCTGTTTATATTGAAATATAAAATACCAAGAAAATTGTAATGAAAAAATACTATAAAAATGAGCACTTGGGATTTGAAATTAAATATAGGTATTATTATATGAGTGTAGATAATGGATAGTTTTCAAATGAATTATCTTATTACATGGGATAGAAATGTGATAATTGTAATGCTAAACTAAATATATCTTTTGAACTTGTTGATAAATAATTATTTGAATACAAAAAGTGATAGATATAATAAATTAATATTAATTAATAATTACTATTTGAATTTATTTAAAATTTGAAAATGATAGGTATGATTAAAATAATCGTTAATTCTTGAATATAATGGTGGAAACCATATTTTTACAATTTGTAATAGATACAGTTCAATTATAAGGTCAATTATCTAACCCATGATTGGTGTTTTTAATATAATGTTGGTAGCCATATTATCCTTCATGGTTTAATGACTATGTAAGATCAGAAATTTTTTATTAGTATATCATCATCCTTTGTAAAAAAATAATGCTTAATAAAAACAAATGTTGTAATTATTTAGTCAATATTTAAATCAAATTAATTATCCTACTAACATTAAATGTGAAAGAAAGTTAATGAATTATTAATTTAAATTATTATTGGATATGAATAAATAATTTAAATAATATGATATAATTTTTTTTAAAAATTCAATATTATCTTGTTATTTTTATATTAAAATTTAATAATAAATAAAAAAAATTATATTATTGTTCTTTAATAAAAAATGATACCTTATTAATTGATTGAAAATTAGTATAAATAACACCATTATAGAAGTTATATTTAAATGTTAAAAAATATAAAATATTTTCCATTAATTGACAGTTTTATCTTTTATAATCGACATATTGAACACTGAATAGTAAAATCATTGTTAGCCCAGTTATGGTTAAAGTAGTGTCTCTATGTGTTACATGTGAATATGTAAAAATTTATTATCCAAAAATGTGATATTTTTATGAAAAAAAATTATAAATTATTTTTATACTAACTTGGTGTTAATTATCTTGCATATATATCATTACATTATAATTATGGATAAATTAAATATTTCAAAAAATGAGTCAGAAAAGTGAAAACCAAAAATGATAATATACGTAACAAAACAATTAATGAGTGAACATAATAAAATGAGTTGTTTTTTATTAATGGAGGTGCTTCATGTCCAAATCAACAATCCTATCCATTCTTATTAAATTTTAGAGGAACATTTGGTAACTGTGTCCTCCTAATACTGAATACCTTTGAGTATTTACCAGATTTTTCCTCATCCTCATCTTTCAGATGGAACTCACTCCCACAATTCATTACATATCTCAATCCATTTGTTACATCCAATAGATTACAAATAAATAAAACCAATATCTCTTCCCTAAAACTATAATCCTTATCTTGTGCATAAAACCAGTCTAGGAAGGATTCATTTTCAACCTAAGGAGGATACCTAAAGAAGAGTTTATGTTTTTCTAAATTGGTTTTTATTTTTTTCCTTATACACATCCATAAAAAAATTTATATCAATATTATATAAAATCGTCAATTAATAAATATAATTATATGATATTAATTTTTCCTTAGGACCAAAAACATCACACACATACATCATATCAGGTGAAAATCATCATTTAGGTGTACGAAAGACTAATAGACCCCGGAATGAGACAATTCGTGCGTATGTTCAATAGAATATATTATGGTTGGGTTTAATATTAATATATGTTATATATGAAAGAAATATTAAAATATAATTATAATATAAATATATACACTTAACTATTCATTCATTAAATGCAACATGAAAATGGAAAATGTGTCCATTTGTACATAAGACATGTCATCTCATTAAACGGTGCATTTCATTTCCTATCACTAGATATTAGTGATTAATATAAATACATATTTAATTAATATATATGATATTTAAATCATGATTTTCATTCAAGATTTTATTAAATCATGAAAAATATAATATGAAGAACAATACAATAATTTGAAACAGACACGAGATTAAGGAAATGAACATCTGAAACAATAAAAATAATGAATGTTTATTCATAAAAGGATAAAGAGATTTTATAATGGAATAATATATGATATCAAACTTATTAATATAGTTTTTTGTTATTTCAATATCAGGATTAAAACCATTATATTTTTTTAATGAATGTAGGACCAAAATGAAAGAGCAAGGTTAGAGATTTCATCTCTATTTACATTTCATTGAGACATATTTGATTGTATACTAAAACTCACATATATTTGGAATATATTCTTATCCATTGACATGTAATATCCTCATTAATTAAAAAATTAATGATATTTTAGGATTAAATTTCAATTATCTCATAAAACGGAATTTAAAAAGAAAATGACCAATAGTTTAATGTTATCATAAAATCATTCATCCTTTTATGATTGATAAAACTATCTTGAAATCAACACCTTATTATAATTATTTTTTCATTAGATAATATATTTATTTTAAATATACATATTAATTTATGATGGAAATTATTATTTCACAAACTGTGTACCATTTTTTCATTTGGTTTTTACTTATAATGATTTATTATTTTTTGATGTAATATTTCTATATCAATATTCCTTAGTTAATAATGATATTAGATAAGGAAAATTTATTTTAAATTAAATAGATTATTTGATATATTTGGAATGTTTTTAAAATATATAACATATTATGTGGAATTTTTATTATAATCACCTTGAAGAATTGGTAGTCAAATGACAAAAAATTATTTTTCCAGTCTCTATACATTTGTAACTTGTATTTTTATTCTATCACGAGGATTGATCATTACAGTAGGTATTTGGTTAGCCAAATATAATCGGTTTGTACCTAGTATGATTTAAACTATTAATAGGATATATATTTTTGGTACTGGTATTATGTTCCCATGAATGATATCCCTCAACAATTAATCATTTATTATATTCATAATTCATTTATTATTATCGTTGATTTTCCCCTTTTATATTATATATTTAATAATTTAATTTTGAATTTTTTATTTAATTCCATGTTTTTTAGTTATTTACCATGTCATATTGATTATTCTTTTTGATTGATAATAACTTTCATTGTACATAACCATTTCTAATCATTTTATATCAATATTATTTTGTTTAATTTCTATAGGATTCCATGATTTTTACTATCACTGTTATGCATGGATATTCTATAGGTAAAAAATCTATCCACAAAATAGAAAGAAAATATGTTTTATTTATTGAATTTCGAATTTAATGTAATATACATTTATGAATCTATTTTTCTAATATTACTATTCTATGTGTTTCATAAAGATGTATTCCTTTAAATCTTATTCAAATGTAATGGTAGAAGGTAAGACTATGTGTTTATTAGTGCGTGTATGCTACAAATTACCTAGTTTGGAATATATATGAATGGGATTTTATGTGAACATATTCTGGATATCATGAAAGACTATTTTAAAATATTATGTACACCAATATTTATGTCAATTCATATTATTATATTATATTTTATAGATGTCATGAATTCTGTATAACTAATACGCCATGAGTCCTATAAATACACTAATATAAAATTAATTATATGGAAAATTCTTTGAAATTACTGATTAAACCATTTGAGGGTGATACAAAATACTATCTTCTAATATCACATTCATATGGATCATATTTTCCATTAACCAATATTTGATTTCACAAAATATAATAAAAATATTACATTCTCTTAATGTATCTCATATATTGAAAATCTCATAACATTTTATATTGTGGGATTTATATTATGAGAATAAAATCCACTATAAATAACATCAATGAATCTATAGAAGAATGAAATATCATATTCCTTAGGTCAATAATTTCGACAATAATAATAATTATGTTAAAAGGTACCACTAGTGATTAAAATTTATTATAACTAATATAAATTTTTTTCTTTGGAATATTTTCTATTTGAAAATAAAAATGACAATAACCAAACCTTATGAAAATTTTATATAATAAAATTCCTCATTTAATCTATTCAAATGAATAACAGTTTCTATGGATGTGTGAAATTTATTATTTTGTTCATTGTTCATCTTTTTATAGTCCATATAGAGGTGTCAACTTCAACTGAACATGTCAGTAAATAATATTGAGAATCATATAGAAATGTGATTGTTCCATAGAATAATGTATCCTCAAACATGTCCTTATATATAATAAATTATTATTATTCATTTGGATACATGTGATACCGGGGAAATGAGATATGATTGATCTTTTGTCGATAATCAATCATGATATCTTCTAATCACTCTATAGGAATCCCGTAAAATCATCTTTGAACACATATGGTCAAATATCAATACTTTATGTAAGACAATTTTCACTTTATCAAACACTGTGTCAAATAAAATGTTATAAATTAACTAGTGATCATTACCACCTATCTATGGTCAGGCCATTTTACACAATCCTATTGCTCCAATTGTCGACAGAGTATATCTTTCATACCAATAGGTTATATTTGGTTTACCCAATGTCATAAAAATCAATGAAATCAAACAAAATGTTGAACCAATCTATCACAATAATATAACTAAATGGTTTCAATTGGAGAACCATTAGATGATGAAGATACCAAAATTATTCCACCACCAATGAAATATAGATATTTATAGGGGTTTTTTATTTTATAATGTGTCATGACCAAAATATGTGGGTTATAATTCAACTTTAGAATTTATAATTGATGCTACATAATACAAAACCATGTAACTTGAAATATATTATTAAAATAAATATGAAGCTAAAATAGAGGATACAATAATTGTATCCCTAAAATTAGATGGTCACACTTCATTCAAAGTAGTGGAATACTCTATGAACTATATTCAATGTATACCATATTAGTGTAACTGAGGTGTAAAATGTATATGAAATAATGTATTGATACCAACCAACCATGATTTACATGGTGTCCTCCATGACCTGATATAAAAAATAGTGGCATATTACCCCTGCTAGATTTAAAAAATAGTGATACTATGTTTATATGTGTGGATATGGTTATTTCATAACATAAATAGACATAATACAGTTCTAGAACCTCAGGTTATCCAACCTATCAATAATGGTGTAATTTTTTCACATTAAGTTAATAATTGTAAATTTATTTTTATCATTATCCCACGCTCATGTAGATTTTAAATATGCCTTCTAGATATGGGGGGACAATGTTTATCCACTATCCTAAATCTTCTGGTGAGAAGATCCCCTGATCTTTACTTCACCTCATTCCTTCTTAACACAAAAAGAAGAAGCTCCTAATTTATGTGCTGATATAGATTTTCCCTATCTCATACATCATTTAGAACAATATTTTTCCAACATGGAATTATTGAACAATACAAATATTATCGAACAATTAAAAAATTTCACCTTATATCGAAATTATTCATTCATACACATCTCAATGTAAATCGATGTAGACTCCAAATCCCTAGTCACGTATGGGTAAATGAAAAGTAAATAAATGAGCTTTTATATATTCTTTTTAATTAACATCAATCCTTACTAGATATTCAAAATCTAATTAATCTTTACAAAATATAATTATTCTTCCAATAACTTCATGAAAAGTAGTTTTAGTAATATATTATATGTGTCTGAAGTAACAATTTTCACCACATGAAAACTATTTTACCAATAGATACATCCTTCTACCAATATTAATGTGGTTATTTTGTACTAGAATAAAATATCAGTATTTATTCTCCGGAAGAAATGGTGGATACTAATGATCCATATAATAACATGTTACAGAGTTGAATCACCATAGAACACATAAAGATAATGAAATTTAATGTCATTCATGAAATCAGATTCCCCAGGTTTATTTGAGGGACCCATAGCCAAAAACGATATGTGATTAATTAGGCCCATCAAATACAAGAGAATCAACCATTGGTCAAGATGGAAAAGTATTCTCATGAACCCAATATTTCTTGTTTGGTGGTGGTCATGTAGGTGGTGTAATATATACTATAGTAGAGTTGGAAGTTATTATTTTAATATCCCATAAAACCCAATGGTTTTAAACTACATTAACAAAATCATTATTATCACTAATGATTTATCTTTCCCATTAATTTTTTATTAAAAAAATTTAAATTATCTTATAAGAAAATTCTTATAATATTGAATTTTTGAAATATGTATTTAAAATAATAATGAAGAAATTAAAAAACCCATTTGGAATAATATAATTTTATGAAAAATAACATCTGAAATAAATTATTAGAGTAATAAAATTTTTAATCTGTTTATATAAATAGTCATTTATTATCAAAGATCCAACTATTGGTTATTATTTAACTGCTCAGTAACACCAAATATATAATTAAAAAATAATTTTTTTTAATTTTGTTTCAAATATTATTAACTTATAATTATTATAAATTATTATATAATAAAACATATGATTTTATGTGATATTAAATGCAGTCTACTCTATTGTTATCTAGAGATGCCTAATATGATAGCTGAGATTCTGTACATCTATGTTGTACCATAGGGATCAATGGCCTACTTAGGGGGTAAAGTGAATTATCAGTCTAATGAAAATTTTATTATCTATTATTTTAAATGTAAACTATTATGTTTATACCAGTGTGATCTACTCATTCTCATGGATCTCATGCATACTCGAATGATTATGTAATCAAATGTTTCCCCATTGGAATATTTAAAAGCCTAGTCAAAAGACCACTAATTTTCAATAGTTTTTATTCATCACATCTATGCATTCATCACTATAATCTATCACAGAATATATCTTTTTGTTCGTCCCACCATTCTTTATAATCTCACAATGCATATACTTAAATTCTATTCATTGTAAAAAAGCAAAAATCTTCCCTCTATAGTCATAATCTTTCAATGTAATCTCCTTACATACACTGAGTCGAATTGTTTATATGGATTTACATATTATATGTGCAAGAGTGTATTTAGAACATTAATAATAGATATTAATAAATTTTCTTTTAATTCTACTATATAATCAAATCAGATACCAGTCCACCCAATACAATATCTTTGACTAATATTACTGATCTATAAATTCTTCATTATAGCCCAATTTCGAAAAAAATTATCTCATGGATATTTAATAGAATATTCCAACATATATTTCACAATTCACATAGCTTTAATAGTTTTTCTCAATCAAGAGGTTACATATGTCTTGAAAGTTCAATATAAATAACATAATAATTTATAATATGTATATATCTTCATCGATTCATTTTTTGATCTTTTCATAACAGTTCTTATTGATGGATCAAATACTTCCATATGTATTCATTCAAAGGTTATATTTTCATAACAACATGATGAATATTCCCATTTTCATTTTTTAATTTAAGAATAATAGTTCATTATTCCATGTCCAGGGACTCGTCATTCATTGGTTGAAACACATGAAACTCTATTATAATATTCATTATATATATAGGTTACCCAATAGATTATTTTTAATATTTAGAATATTTAAAATCACAATATAATTTTTTCCCATGATCCTCATTAACATTTTCATTGAAATTTTCATATATGGATTCTCCCCTGATTCTAAATTAGTATTAATTACAAAACGTTTTACTCCTAAACATTTATGGGAATATAGATTTCTCAATTAACCATCTCATTTATTCAAAAAATATCCATCATACTATTTTCAGAAAGCTTTTTTAAATTATCATAACCATTGAGAAAACATATCCAATGAATCCTACACATAATAGTTCTTTAAATAATAATATAATCATCTATAGTCTATAAATGTAGCTTGGACCAATCATCATTTTAATGTGTTACATTTTAAAAATTCAATAAAAATCATCTTGAATTAACAATTTCATAACACTCTACTAAACTTGTTCCTTCATTATCAACAAATATTATAATAAAAATAATTTCGAAATTTAATTTTCTAAAATATGACTCCAAAAACATAACTATTATAATATCTATATTGAATAATATAAAATTTACACCTTGGGATTGTATTTATAACAAACCCATCATTTGTGATGAAATGATGGCCTTATTTAATCCTCAAATTACTTATGGTTTTAGGTTCATTGAAATTATCATTTACACAATCACTGAGATATTACTACCTCTTATAAGTCCATATTTATGGTACCCGGGATTTATATGGTATCACTTACACTGCATGGATTTTATCTAAATAATGTATGATTGTTTTATATTCATTCCATTGAAAGACAATTACTTTGACTGTGATATTATTAAAACTGTAAATATTATTATTCTTTAAAAATGATTCAATAAGGATAACTATTGATTGATAATAAATATTGATAATGAAATATCATCATTTTATTGGATATGAATGAGATGGGTGAGTTCTTATTAACAATATCTCTTTAATGATTCGGTATACCTCCAAATAAAAAACATGTTTAAATTATGTATACGATACACCTATATGAAAATGTAATATTTCTTGAAGTTTTTATGACTTACCTATTTATATAAGATATATTGGTTGAGATTCAATGACAATATAAATGATGTATTTCTTGATTCCATTATGGTATGATTGCTAATAAAATTTCCATGTCATTGTCTAAATGTTAATGAATGTATGGATTTGTGTATTTCTTTTATTGAGAATTAATTTTCTATAATCATGGTGAATTTTATGTCCAAATTATCCATAGATGTTCACCAAACTGATATTGAAAATTAAATATCATGTGTTTTGATAATCCACCTAATCATAATGATTATTCCAAATATACTAATCATATATTCTACTTTATGTAACATTAGTGAGAATCTCATATCATACTTTATTTTTTTTGCCTATTGTATAAAAAATTATATAATGAATTATTTCTAGGATGAAATATTTTTCTTCATTATATGTTTTAAATTTAAAATATGATATTAAATACATGTATTGATCTAGTCTCCCAAGACTGATAAACTAATGGATTGTTCATTGTGAAAACCATTTTAAGTGCATCATTGTATGAAAGTAAATACTAAGTCTAGGTTTCTTGGTCTGTGAATTTATACTCTTATTTCAACTAATTATTTTATATTGATGGTTTAAATGTATTATTTATTTTATATCAAACTCTCACAATTCATGGTACCCTCTACCCAACTTCTGATCTTTTTCCTTTGTCATATTTATTTGTGGAGGACTTTTCCCCAACGTTACATTGAATTTGGTTTCATTTTATATTTTTTAGTAATTTACCATAGTTAGTATTTATTTTTATTTCATCGAGTTTAATAATGATTTATTCCTTCTTCCTCTATTTTTCTATGTTGATCTGTCAAATACAAATATCCTTCAAGGGTATTGATAACATCCAATTCAATGATGTTTCTATGTGGTTTCATCCTTCCAAAACTAGTTTTATAATGTTATGGAATGTATAGGGTGAATATGATATTATATTTATTAATATTGGAATGATATTATTTTGGTTATGTGATTCTTAGGGAGTTATGTTATATTTTATTATAAAAATATATATTTTATAGTTATTGTGTTTTATCGTCTTTGGGATTAAAATTACCCTATAAAATTTTCATGATTACAAAGTGGATAACCACATAAATTTTGAAGGACAAAATCGAAATGGATAGAGGAATTAACTTAATTATATAAGGTGACATTGTAATTATATAGAAATAGGATTCTTTCTTTGAGAATGTTAATTTATTTTTGTAGCTACCCCTATCCACATAATTCAATGTTTGTTGCTACTAAATCCAATACATAAATTATTAGTTTAATAAAAAAATTTAACAAAACCCATTTTTTATAGATTTTTATGTATTTAATTGTTTTAAGTGTAATTATTTATTATTATCCTTTAAAAAGGATTTTATTTCTTTGGTTTCCCCATGAATATGTTGTACTAATAATATATTATTTATATCATTTATATAAAATAGCGGATAGTATACCACATACTATGATTAAGGTATGGGATGTATTTCTTGTGTTTTAGATGTGTCTTGATTCCAGTGATGGTGGGATTGAATATATAATGTGGAATAGTGTTTTTTATGACACAAAAATGTATCGAATGGATTAAGATCATGGATTTATATTTTCCTTTGTTACATAGTTGTTGATCTTATTTCTATAGTTTCCTATTTCCCCAAGAGTAAATCATTATTAAAATATATTATATTGAAATATGGAATACCAATAAAATTGTAATGAAAACATAATTTATAAATGATCTCGTGATATTGGAAAATTGAATCTTGAGATTATTATATTAATAGAGGTAATGGTTTGTTTTAAAATGAAATATCAAATTACATGGGATAGAAATGGGATAATTATAATGATAAACTAAAAATAACATTTGATTTTTATGATAATAAATTATTAAAAAACAAATTGTGGTAGGGATAATAAATTAATATTAATGAATAATTAATATGTTAATTTTTTTAATTTTGGACAATGGTACTAGTATGATAAAATTGATCTATCTTTTTTGAATATAATATTGGTTGCCAAAGTTTTACATTTTATAACAACTAAAGTTCAATTATAAGGACAGGTAGCTAACCCAAGTTTCCTATTTTAGAAAATATTTCTTATGTTTTCATATTATTATGCACCACTACCTGCGTTAGTTGGAGAAATATACAACAATATGTGTTGAGGGTGCGAAGTTGTTTTCCCCATATCTTGGATTTCGAGGATACTGATGGATGGCTTCTATCACACCCCACTATCTATTTAATATCATATAATGAATATTGTCATAATTGATCTATAATGTGTTATGTTATATGAATTTTGTTTATAAAGCATGTAATGGATATCAGTTTTACAGTATATTCATAGATTGGAATGTACTGATTCATTATTATAATATATAAAAAATATTTACTATATTGACTAATATTAATATTGGTGTTATCATCCTAATGATTTTATGGTTTCCCGTATTGATGATGATACATATGTGTGATGGATTACAGTCTTATTATTTTGTTTTCATGTGTGATAGGAAGTGGTTCTCATGGAAATCATGTGGTGTAGGATGGAATAAAAATTTTAGTATGACATGGTATCCTAAATAAATTGGATGACTTATAAAATAAATGGGATCACTAAGGAAGAACATGTATGGATTGGGGTTTATATTTTGTAGTGAAACTAGTTGTGGGTCATCATTATTTTTTTATTTATTTAATATGAGATTTATTTATTTTAAAAATTATATAGTCAGAGACCCTTTTAGTGATTGGATATATATTTATCTTCATATGATAAGATTTTGTTTAATCCTTTTAACAAACGTTGTTTCGTATGCTTTATTTACATCTGTGTGAGTTGTTTTAGAGAGGAATTTATTGAGTATACATGTATGATCACTACATATATATATATATTCTACGGTATTCATTATTTGTTCAGTGATTCATATGAGATATAAAATATCATGGAGATATTTAGGTCTTGTTGATGTTTGTAAACAGTACATGGGTATTGTTTATAAAATTTTAATTTTTTCATAATTTGAAATAATATTCATTTGTTTATATATTTTATAAATTTACTACTATGATGTCTTTTATTAGTGGATAATTTATATATAAATTGAATATATATTGTTGAAAATGTCTTATATTTATATATATATTTTCAAGGATTTTTTTCACAAATTGGGTTCTATATCATGTAGTTTTGGGGGATGATTTACATCATTATTATTATCCAAGGATGGGAACAATTACAAGGTGTGGGAGAATTGTGACAAATTGAAATTTGATATATGAACAAAATATGAAAATAAATGAAATATATTTCATAATAAAAAAGTTCTTAAATTTAAAAAAGGATTTCATGAAATAAAATAATTTACATAATTTTAATATTTTGGATGGTATGAGATGTACATTGTGATTTAAGAAATGATTAATAGGAGTTTTCATGAAACATTTCAATAAATATTTTATAAAACTTTTCTTTAAAAATTATCTCTAGTATTTTCTATGAACATCATTTTTTTCATAAAATTTTTCATAAAAAAATTCTATGTTTTTCATTATTTTTTCGTAAAATGGGGAATTTGATAAACAATTTTTAAAATTATATTTTTTATTAATATCAGAATTTATGAATATGGTTTTAGAAGCTAATTTTTATTTGTCTCATTCTTGTTTGAGTTAAATGTAATAACTGTTGTTTTCTCTAGACAGAGTTATTAATCAATACACCGGAATATTTGTATTCTCAATATATCCCTCTTATGCATTAGGTAATTAATTATTACCATGTGAAATTATTATAGATTTAACTGGAGTTTCATTATTTCATTTATTTGTATTATGCATCTTTATATAATTACCTAAAATTATATGGGTCAATTAAAATAGTGATAAAAATATGATTTCCCAATACTCCATTATGTTAATTTTATTATTTTAGTGCATTTATATTTAAATAATTATATTTCATGAATTAAGAAATGTTATTATGGTGAATGTGTTTATTTTCATATTTCTAAATGTAACTGTATGTATTTTATTTTATATTTATAATATTAAAAAGAATCAAAATTCTTATAATTTTTCATGTTCAATAAAATATCTAATAATTTTTTTTAATTTCAATATATTTTATAATTAATCCAATCGATGATACTAGTTTGAGAAAAAGAATTAGTTATATATTTTAAAATATGTTTTATTATATCTGAAAATTTTACTATATAATGAAATTAATTTCAATTGGTTTTCAAGTATTTCAACGGAAAAATATGTTTTCACTTTATTTTATATTCCATAATGATTATTATTTTGATCCATTATTTATAAATGAAATATATATTAAATATTGATTAGTGAAACATATTTTCAGGCCAATGATATAGTCATTTTTTCATTAATGAAGTGGGCATATTATTTAAATTGTTTGGTGTCACATAAATAATATATTATTATAATTAAAATTATTATTTCTATTTGTAATGAAATTAAATAATTAACTAAAACTCTAATCATATAGGTTCATAGAAATTCATGTAAAAAAATATTTTCTATATATCTAGAAAACCTAGAATTGTTATGTTCGATTCTTTCTAGTTAGTATCAAAATAGATTTTAGATAACATTATATATTACAAGTTGACATATTTATTATAATTTTATAGTTAAAATGAAGAATATTTTGTAAATATTTTTTTGGGTAATTATAATTAAAAGGAAAAATTCATTTTATGTCTAATATGATTGGATTTTAATTTAATTGATGATATTGAAAGAGAAATCATTTTAGTTTTTATGGAGAATAATTGATTGATGTATAGATAACCTTTAGGTATTTTATGTGACTTAATTTCATGGAAAATAATGTAAATTAAGATAACATTTATCATGTTTATGGAATAATATTTTATAATTTTTATAAAATCATGACAAATATGGGATTATATTATTTGTCAAAAAAAATGTATTTCATAAAAATTTATTTTCCCAATGATAGTGTTTTCGTATTTTATTTTTCATTATATGTATGTATTCTAACAATTTAAATTTTTATTATACATCAAGAAATAGAAATAATAAGATGTTATAATATCCTTTATTCAATACATGAAACTATCTATTGATAGATATATTGACCCATTAAAATTTAATTAATGTTTAACACGCTTAAAAAATTATTTGATGGAATTTATCCTTTTAAATATGAAATGGAATAGAAGTATAAATTGATGGAAATAGATAGCATAGTTATGAAATTGTACATGTGAAATGGAAATAAATCATGTAACCATATTTTATCATATTATCTATCCTTATAGATAAAATGTAATTCAAAATTGTCAATGATAAATCTACTGGTGATTATGTGTAGAATATCCCCCCATCGTCATAGTACACAATTTGATAATATATTCAAGATTATGACTCTTAAATATTTACATACAACATATAAGAGATATTTTATTTAGAAAAAACCATTCTCCTAGTCATAACCTGGAAATTAATTTTCATTATATAGTTTACTATTTATGTTAGGACAATTTCATTGGACACCAAATTTTTTTTGGAATAAATAAAATATTTTAGGATAAAATTATTCATGGGTGAGGTTATGTGAAATGTCATGAATTTTTAGAAATATTATAGTATATTGTTTTAATAGTATTCACTTTATAATTAGGTTCATTTTAGAAATATCAATAATAATGAATATAGGAATATTCATTACTTTTAAAAATGTTATCAAATAATCAATCTATAATCTAAATATAATTTTATCATTATTAATTTTACATTATGATAAAATGATTTTTTATATAATGGTTTGTTATATTTTATTTATATGATTTGTATATTTATATAGCTAAATAAATTTTTTTTGAAACATGTATTTTTTTGAAATATTTTTGTATATATTTAGGTTAATTATTATCATTAAATATATAGGTTATATAATAATGTAATGGTAATAATTTTTATTATGAGAATATTTTAAACTCAAAATAAATTGTTTTCTCATATAATATATTATTATTTTAAAATGCTAACAGTTTTAAATTTTACAATTAAAATTTTATAAACATGATATTATATATTTTTCATATCTAAATTATAATTATATTATTTTCTTATCAATTTAATTTTTATGGTAATAGTAATACAACACAGTTTTATTCGAATACTATATAATTAATGGCATCACCATGATAATAATGTGATATTAAAATTTATGAAACATAAATGAAATATTTTACATGAAAATATAATGAATATATCACCTAAAAATCATTTGATTAATATTAATTATTAATTATGTAATGATAAATTTGAGAACATTTTCATATGTTGATAAATTACTTGTGAAACATTGTAAAACATAAAATTAGTGTCTTTAAGAAAGTATTTAAAAAGGGTTTCATCCTTTTTGGACGAAAAATCAATGATTTAAATAATGGATTCAAAAATAGTATCTTGAAAATGATGACTAATCATTTATTTTTAAAATTATGTATGGATTTTAAAATTATATAACATAATAATTTATCAAATTCATATATAGCACTAGTTTTTGGTATGTATCACCAAATTAACGATAGAAATATGATATCATCAAAATAATGAAACTGTGTGTACAATATAAAATTTTATATATTATAATGTTTATAAATAATAAATTATAATTATTTTATTAATTTACTTTTAATATTAAGTGAAATAATAATTATACAAAATGGTTTTATAACATCAATTTCGTGGTAGTATTAGAAGAAGAAAATCCAAATAAATTATATTAAAAACATTTATATCCATTATGATTATATAAGTTATAAATAGTCATTATTTTTATGTATATAAATTATAGGTAATAAGTTTTTAAAATTTAATTTCTATCCACATGTTTTTAAAACCAAAATTGGATGTTCCACTTTATATTACTTCAATGTGAATTTCTAGTAATTTATTATTACTAATTATATATAGGAAAATCATATCATGATACATGAAAATAATGATTATATTTCTCAATCCCACTTATTTTAATTTTATGGCCCAATGTCCATTTAAAAAATATATCCCTAGACCACATTGATATAATTTTTTTGAAAATTCCATCAATTCTTACTATAATGGGGGACCATTCGATAATTTCAAAAAATATTTAATATGTTATATTTTTCAATATTATTCCTCTTAAAACCCTAAAAAATACCTTTCTATTTTTATTAGGATCTCTCCTTTCAAAAAATCGTTTCTCAAAATTTGATACACACTATTCGAATGAGGTGGTTTGAGGAGCATGTTAATAGTTTCAATGTAACTTTACCCTTTTTTTCTTATAATTATTTATATCAAAACACAATTAATAATTATATTATTTTTTTATTATTAGATTAATCTATTAATGGAATTTTTTGATCCATTAATGATGATTGACCATCCATCACCTAAAATTACAGACAATTTCAAATTCCATTACTATATAAAATATGGTTTTTATCCAATTAAATGACTTTTATCAATCAAATATATTCATCATGATAAAAAAATTATATGTGAAAATAAAAAAATACTCCCATTATATGTTAAATTTTTAATTCCACTCCTAAATTTATTATGGCCACACTATTCTTATGAAAAACATCATTAATTGTGGTAGTTATACCACACCTATGTAATCAAATATTTATTATAAAAACAAATGTGTTGTTAATATTCATAATGATACATTTCATGGATGAATATAAAATTTTAATTCATGATCATTCAAAAAAATGTTTCAGGAATTGTGAAATAACCATCATTACAATGAGATTAAAATTAAATAATCATTGTCACTTTTAATGGTTAAAAATAAGGTTATTGAAGAAGATTCACTAAATGGAAATAATTTCCTAAAAAAACTAAACTACATTTATACTGTAATTATATGATTTTAATACAAGGAAACATATAATAATTACCTATCTATTGGATAATTTACATCTCCTATTACAACTATATCACCTTAGTAGTGTATATTATGAAATGAACGACCACAACATGAAAAGTGTAAACAATATTTTTTTAATATGAATGAAACATGAAAATAAATATATTATGTGGAATAAATAAATTGATTTGAGCATGGAAATCAATAGCAATAAATAAAAAAATAATATTGTTTTTAGTCCACAGTGATGAAAATGTACATGGGGTTCAGGACAGATGGTAAGAGGTGATTCCCATTAACCATTACATAAAATTATCTTATTAATTTTCTCAAGTAACCCACTCTAAAATTTCCTATGAATATCATTTTTTATAATCTTTTTTTATATTTATAAGTATTCAATTTTCCAATTTCATTTTCCTCTCACCTAGAAATTCATTTACTTATACATTTAAAATCTTATTTTTAGGGGTCACTTATGTTTTCGTGTCTTTGGGTTGAGATGATTGTTTTTATGTATACCATTAATATTTTAGTTATATAAATAATAAAATGTTTTTTACTCATGTTTTGGTGAATATATATATATATATATACTGATGGGTGGGTTAGATATAACTATTTAATGCATTGAGATATCATTTAATCTCAATAAAATTTATTCTATAATGTACTATAAAATTTTTATTTTATTTTATTCTTTCTAAATAACATATTATATTTTATTATAATTTAATGGTGATTTTTATGATGGATACAAATATGATGTCTTAAAATTTATTCATAATTTCTTTGCTCATGTAATCAGTTTTAAGGGAAATATTTTGATTTCATGATACAATATGTATATTTCAAAATAAAATTAATATTTCAAGATCATATAAATTATAATTCCTTTTATTTGAATCTATGTTTATCTCCGTAAATATATTCATATTTTTTTACATTTTCAAGATTTCTCATGAAACATTCAAATCATTTAATAATTTTATTATTGAGTACATGATTTTGTTTCCACAAAATTTTAAAAAATTAGATCGTTATATTGTGAAATGTTTGATTAATATGTGGTTCATGTTCTATGTTTTTTTAAAATATGTTTCATTTACTTTCATGTATTTTAATGGAATAATTAAATTTTACATTCTTTTATAACCGTTAACTTTTTTTATCCTCATCCCATATTTTCAAATGATTTCAATAGTGCCTAAGGATGACTGGGAATGATTTGGAATTCAATATTCTTGTTATGAGAAGTTATATTTGCATCAAGCAGTTATATCACTTCATGAGTTTTTAATAGTGAAATAAATCACTATTTGGTAGGAGAATTATGAGTTTTTTTTAATTCATTTTACTAATTTTCTAAAACAATAAAATGAAAATTTTCTGATTATATATGTTATGAAATATTTCTAATAAATAATATAAATATATTATTATTTAAGAAATATATTTATAGCCTATAGAATTGGATATTAAAACTATATATACCCTAGAAAGGGTGTAATTTGATGTTTACCCTTGATACATCATCATAATATTTATATTTAGATGTTGAAGTAAAATCTCACTAGGGTATGTTAAGTTGAATTTCATCATTTTAGAGTTCATATATTTTTTTGAGTTTTATGAGTATACTTCCTTGTATTAGATTCAAAATTAATTTTTCTTCATAATTTTACTATTATTCGATTTTATGAATCATAGATAATAACTATATTATTTGTATTTAGTTATAAATTTGGATTCATATGCCCATAAAAATCAACATATGTATTTACACTCTTTATATACATAATGTATTCTAAATCAATTTTAATTTCTCGAAAAATTTCATCACATGGAATAATTTCCACTCATAATGTAATCATTATTTATGTTTCAAAAACGTCAACATTATATTAGTATATTGACTATTATATATTACTACAAAGTTTTTTATTTGTAATTTTTTTCTTTTAATTGCATCTAATATAAATATAAAAAAACTTAATTAGCTCATTCCTAGATCGGAAATCTAAAACCCTTAGAAAAAACATGATAAGAATCAACTAAATTCAGTAATATTACCATAATATTTCCAATAAAGTTTGCAGAATAAACACTATATCCAGAATATTCTTTAATTGAATCATTTTGTCTCTATAAGTGAATAACACAACAAATCATATTGAGTACATAGTCAGTTTCAAATGTTACTATAAATATCATTACATTAAAAAATAATAATGAAACCTTATTAGAATCAATATATGATACCAATATTCATACATATTCATATTTTTAACCATATAAATTTTTGATTACTCAAGATGGAATATTCCTTGAAATCAATGAATTTAAATAATTCTAAGAATTATTGTGGTTTTTTTGATCCATCATAGAATATTACATCCATTATGTTATAAAATATCAATGGTTTCTCTCAATGTTATTTATAATGAAGGAAATAACTTATATATATATTATTGGGTTTCAGTACATGAGTATAATGATTTATATTAATTAAATAATGGTTTTAGCTATATAAGAGTCCATTAATATTGTGACCCATTTTAAGAAGATTCTCAATAAATAGATGGAAAGGAACCAGAATTCATGAATCTATTGGTCACATTTCTATTTCTTTCATAACATACACTTATTAATAAAATATTTTCTCAGTCATAGAATATATGACTCGTGTAATTATTATTAATTAACATTTTAACCTATATTATCAAATTGATTCACATAATAATATTTATATAGAATATGATTATTATGATGACTTCCTTCATCTATGTAACAAATATTTTACACCAGATATTGGCCTCTAATTATATTGGGGATTTCAATTACCTATTTTATTACACAATATGATTCATTGTTACATTGTTTTATAATTTTGATGACCATCTCTTGGTCACATGAACATTACTAGTTTTGGATATCATAATGCCTATGGTAAACGTTCCAATATACAATGGTGTACATAGATTACATACCCTAAAAAAATATCTATAATAGATAGGTTTACCCCTCAAAATGTAATAAAAAAAGTGCCCAGATCACTGTGAATCACTGAGGGGGGGAGGGGGTGAATCAGTCATCCATTTTTATCTTTTTACAAATTGATTCTTTTCAATTAAACCTCTATGGGTGGTTAAAGCCTAGATCCACTCATATCGGGTCTCTCTTCCTTACCTCGAATTATTTTCTAAATGTAAAGGCACTAAACACATGGATTTACATGGATCGGCTCAAAGACCTACCCCTTTTTTGGTTATTCACCCCACATATATTCTCCACTATAATTTAGTTAGTAATTACAATGGTCGATACAGAGTCACACTGTATCTCTCATGAGTCCCATAGAAGGTTTTTTTACTGCTTCACATAGTGCTACCAGATTCCCACTGTCCTGCTCTAGATTCTCAATGAAGTCTTCTTCTCCTCTATGAATCTCACAGGGTTCTTATATCTCTCGATTCACATGAATAGCTTCATTCTTTAAGTTCATCTTTGATTAAATGTAGATTATCTTCTGATATCTTCACATGGTCTAGCTGAATCACACATTCATGTGAATCTCTTCAGGGATCTTCAACAGCCTTGGATAATTTCTGTGGGCCTTTCTCAATAACTCTGATAACTTTATTTGATCAGTGCTCGTCTCAAAAATGCTCAGGTAATTATTTCTTCTTCTGATGAAGACCTGAACTCACTTATATATGTTCCAATGGTGCACAAAACCTCTTCAAGGATATAAATATGAATGAATGATCTTGTGCAATATCAGCACTGTCATTCTTCTTGGATTCTCAATTACTAAAATCTCAGATATAGGAGTTTCCTTAATTTATTCTGGCTTTAGTCCCAGTTCACATTCAATTCACGGATGGATTTCAAGGGTATCTCAAATTCTTATTCCTTAGTGTAATCACTGAATGCACAAAACCATAAACTTTTTTTCTTGGGAATAATCACATACACCATTGTGATTATTCAAACACTGAAGATCATCTCACTTGGCATCATCTGAATTTATACATGTGTATGTGTTCATGCATGTTTGCATGCATGTGTCATAATATTTTTAACATGCATTGCATTTTCTTCTTTTCTCAATATGCATAGAAACTTTTGATTATTTATTTTACGTGTGAATAAGAGGTGGTCGGTGGTTTAAAACACCTCAGCTAGATAGATTAGACAACGATCATTTAAATACACAATGTGAATGATCATATGGTCATCATGGATCTGTGAAATCAATATCATGATTGATTGAACGACAAACCGAGTGCTTGCGTTGCATCAGATGGGTGATATTGTGTCTCTAGTTTTTTTGGAAGTCCCACATCGAAATGGAGACATGGGTTTGGATTATTTAAATAACATTCCACCGCATCCTATCACCAGAATTCTCCCATATCCATCCAAGGTATTGTAGCGTACCATGTTCACCCTATGGGAACGCTCTAGCACCCTCTATGCTCCTCCGGGCGTGCACTTAGTGCCCATGCCACACAGGTTCATCACTGTGCGGTACTTTCGGGCTTACACACGGTCGGCACTCGTGCCCTATGGAAGGCTGGCCTTAAGGGATTCCTTTGAGTGAGGTTAACCCTCGAGTCCCACAAGTTCTTAAGGTAAGGACCTCGGCTGTCCCTCCATGGTTGGCTCATTTTTTGGTAAATGAATAGTCTAAGTACTTAGTATAAAAACTATGTATACAAGTATTAATTTTTCCTTAAAATTCTAAACCATACTTCTTTATTCAAATCCCAATATCCCTTTTTCTTTTTGAAATATAAAATCTAAAATCTTCAATAAATTCTTTTAATCTAATCATTGATGATGCATAGATCATGTCTTCATTCATCATGTATTAAAACATAATGCATGGACTTTAACAATTCATCCACTTTGTGAGTATTTATGGATATCACTTCATTTATTATGAAATTATGTATTGGATGTACTTATCCAAGTGTTGTAACATTGTATCACCTTGATACAAGTATTTTATCATAAGACCGATTCAACATCCATCATAGTTTTCCTCGTAGAGAATTGATCTTGTGTATCATTCAATGCATTGAATCAACAACAATTATCCAATGCTTCACCAACTTCTTCCTCAATACCTCTCAATCTCATATTGTCATATTATTGATAAAAAAACGTTTCTCTTATGTACTTCAATACTTATTGACAACCAATTATACTCTTATGCACATCAAAAAATTTTGTAATTATCACACTAAAACTCTAAAATGAGCATTCGAGTTAACATATATCCAGTAATATAATCTAATTGGATCCACCATGTGCATTTTTTCAAATAGATTCAATAATAATTTAAATAACTAAATAAGAAAAAAAGACAAAATAAAAGTATATAATACCCATAATGTTTGTAAAATTTTTAATTAAAAACAAATATGTTTTTTATAATATCGAAGAATTAAGAGCAACCTAATGGTTTTAAAAGATCAATCCCGTGTTGTACCAATTACATGAAACATCCAAAACATCCATTTAGTTCCTACTGCACATGCCCTTAGAAAATATACATGGTATCACCAATGATCTATATGGTACTAAACTCAAATATTATGTCTTTTCCCATTACATAGGCTATATATGGAGAGGTATATATGTGTTCTATAGTGGTGTAGGCACAAATGGACTATAAAAACTGATCTGGTGGTCTGATAATAACATGTTCATGAAAAAACAAATATATTGAGAAAAAATAAAAATGTTGTAGCCAAAATTCATGTCTTATTATAATTAATATATTGTTTAAAAAATATTAATAACACCCTATTTTTGGAGGAATCACACTATTACATAGGTAAATTAGGTTGACGGTAATATTGATATCACAATATATAAAGAGAAATAATATATCACATTCCATCCTGGTGGATATGTGTCCAAATTAATAAAATTTGGAAATCCCCTTCAATAAGGTACATGGTATACCATGTTGGGGAACAATTCCATCCTATGGGAAATGAGGATATTGTATAAAACATCATATCACAATTTGAGAATCCCATCATAATGCACAATTCTAGACATATATTCTAAATTTGTTCAATATTGTTATATAAGACATTTACTATGTATACCAATCATCATGAAAGAGGTTAAAATCACTTAACTATTAATGTAGACATCTAATGTAGTCATATTTCATAAATAAAATCAAATGGAATGTTTAGAATCATTTTTAGATCCCACTAAATAATATATAAATAAATAAAACATATCATTCTTTTATGTAATTTGATTATACATTCCACGAAATGAAATAAGTAAATTGCACAAGGAAATATCATAATCATTTATAAATTCAATAAGAACTCAAACAGAATTACTATTTTGTAATGGTTGAATTTAGAATTTTTTTTATCATTAAAACATTTATTATTAGTTTATTTCTCTCAGCCATATAATGATGTTATCATATCCTTTATGTAATATAATATGTAATAGGTGTGTTCCAACTAAATGTAACTGAAATATTTGATTTTCATAAAAATTTATTTGACTATACCGTCAAAAGTCTTTGAAGATGACTATCAAAATACAAATTTCGGTTATAACAACTAATATTGGGGTGTACTAATAAAGATATGGGATTTTCTCTTTATTTACCTATAGGAATCCTCAAAAATATATATCCTAAAAAAAATTGTAGTTGAATTATTGAAAAACCAAATATTTTTAAAAAAAAGAGATACACCCACATAAATTATTTGAAGATTGTAAGAATATATATTTATGAAGAGGAATATTATACGTGATAAGACAATGTCTTCATTGGAAAATAGATCAATTAGAATTAGGGATGGATGTTGAAATAACATTGACAGTTTGGGAGGATATCAAATTCCCGATGAAAGTTCAAATTACAATAAAAATTGTGGAATTTATTATCCCTAAATAATTGTGGAATTATTTCAATGATAAAATGAAAATAATTTGATTTTAGTATGTTAAATTTTTTAATAAGAATACCCATCATTACAATGAAATTAAAGTTAAATAATCATAGTAATCTTAAATTTTTAAAAAGAATGTTATTATGGAAGATTCATGGAGTGGAAAATAATTCATTAAAAATTAAAATATTTTTAAATTGTAATTATTTGAATTGAATACCATGAAACATATAGGAATTGTCTAACTATTTGATAATAAACATTTCTTATTACATCTATATCACTGTAGTTGTATAGATTTTGAAATGACCAACCACAAAATGACAAGTGTAAACAATAGAAATGTTTAATATTAATTGAACATGATAATAAATGGATTATGAGGTATAATAGACATGAATTGAACATGAAAATAAAATTCATTCAATTAAAAATTATATATTATTTTATTCTATAGTGTTGAATATGTATATGGTGGGTCAGGACTCAAGGTATGAGTTGTTTTCATTTAACCATTACATAAAATTATTATACTAATTTTCTATAGTCACTCACTATAACATTTTCTATAAAGATCATTTTTCTAACAATTTTATAAATATATAAGTATTAGAATTTCTAATTTCATTTTCCTATCAACTAGAAATTAATTTACCTATATATTAAAAATCATATTTTTGGAGGCCACTTATGTTTTTGTGTATGCTGGTTGAGATGAATGTTTTTATGAGTACCATTCAGGTTTTAGTTAAATAATTGATACTATGTGTTTTACTAATGTTGTGGTGCGAATATATATATATATATGCACACACACACAAACATATATAACGGGTGGGTCAGATATAACTCTTTAATGCACTGAGATATCATTTAATCTTAGTAAAATTTATTTTATATTTTACTATATATTAGTTATTATAATTTTCGTTTTCTAAATTAACTATTAAATTTTATTATAATTTTTATCGTGATTTTTATAATGGATACAAATTGGATATACTGAAATGCATTCAAAATTTTTTTCATAATGTTATCAGTTTTATGGGAAATTCTTTTATTTCATGAAACAATATTTATATTCAATGATTAAATTAGTGTTTCATGATCATCTAAATTATAATCCTTTTTATTTGAAGAATTGCTTATCTCCATCAAAAGATTCCTAATTTTATTACATTTTCATGCTGTCTCACAAATCATTCAAAATAATTTAATTTTTTTATTCTAGAATATATGATTTCATTTCCACATCATTTTAAGAAAATAATAGAGTTATTTTATGGATGGTTTGATTAATATGTGGTTCATGTTCTATGTTTTTTAAAAAGAATTTTGTAAATTTTTTAATGAATTTCAATGGAATAATGAAATTTTACATTTTTTAAGTTCATTACCTTATTTTATAATCCTCCCATATTGAAAAATGATTTCAATAGGGCCTAAGGATGAGTGGGAATGATTTATAATTTAATTTTCTCGTTATGAACTTTTATATTTGTACGAAGTAGTTATATCATATCATGAGTTAATATTAGTGAAATAAACCAGTACTTAGTAAGAGAATTATGTGTTTTCTTATAATTGATATTACTAGCTTTATAAAACAATATAATGAAATTGTTATGATTATATATGTTATGAAATATTTTTAATAAATAATATAATAATAAAATTGATATAAAAATATATTTATAGCCAATAAAGTGGGAGATTTAGACCATCTGATCTCTTGTTTGAGTTTCAGGTCTAGAGTTCGTTGTATTTGTTCATAATTAATTTTTTCATTATTGTACTATTAATCTATTTTATGAATCCTATAGATTCAAGATATTATATTTATTTAGTTATAAATTTGTATTCATATGCCCATATAAATCAATTTATATATTCTCATTTATTATATACATAATGAGTGAAAAATCGCTTTGAATTCAGGGAAAAATTTCATCACATGGAATCATTTCCCATCATTCTAGATACATCATATTCGTTTCAAAATAATCAATATTATATCAGTATATTGATCATTTTATATTACAATATAGTTTTATTCCTACATTTTTTACATTTAAATAAATCAAATATAAATATATAGAAAACCTATATATCTCATTCTAAGATCCGGTATCTAAAACCCTTTGAAAAAAACTAGATAAAAATTATCTAAATTCATTCATCATTTCAGCATACTTCCAATAATGGTTGTATAATGAACTCTATATCCAGAATAATCCTTAATTGGATCATTCAATCTCTATAAGTCAATAACACAACAAATCATTATGAGTACATGGTCGGTTTCAAATGTTACTTTAAATATCATTATTTTAAAAAATAAAAAATGAAACAGTATTAGAATCAATATATGATACCAAAATGTATACATATTCATATTATAAACAATTTCAATTATAGATTACTGAAGATGGAGTTTTCCTTGAAATCATGAATTTTAAAAAATATTAATAATTATAGTATTTTTTTGAACCAGTATAGAATATTACTTCCATTATGTTATTTTATATCAAGGGTTGATCTCACTGTCTTCTATAAAGATGGAAATATCATTTATATATATTATTGAATTTTAGTAGATGAGTATAATTTTTTACCTTAATATAATAAAGGATTTAATTAGATTTTATTCCATTAATTCTATGACCTATTTTAAAAGTAATCATAATAAATAGATGGAGGGGAACTATAATTTATGAATCTATTTGTCACAATTTTGTTTCTTTCTTAGCATAGACATATTAAGAAAATATTTTCTCAATAATATAATATAGGACTCCTAGAAAGTTTATCAATTAAAATTTTAACATATTTTATCAAATTGGATGACTTGATAAAATTTATATAGAATCTGAATCTTATGAGGAGTTCTGTTTCACGCTCAAATTTACCCAAGAGAAGAAGGTAAGACAGTCCTTGTAGTTTAGCATGGGTTGTCGAATCCCCAGAGACCTAAGAAGTAACCTATAGACACGTACATTATATGGACTGTTTTTGACTATGATGTGGCCAACTTGGGTTGATTTTAGATGGGTTTAATGAAACTCTATGAGACTTCAGTGAATTCAATTTAAAAGAATGAGTTGATCCTAGGTTATCGCTTGGGGTGGGTGGGACGTATTTCCTTTTTAATGATTTCAATTTCTTATATTTGAGATGGGTTCATTTAAATAGATAAAACAACATCATCACTTACTAGTTTAATGCCTACACCCATTAATACTAATCACCTATACATTTGAAGGATCAATGTTTTGAGCACTTCAAGGTAAAGGTTCGTATTAGCACTTGAAGTGTGTGGCCTTAAATTCAACAAGGACGATGGCGTTTAAAAATCATCAAATAAAAATCTCAATTAAAGAAGTGATTATATAGTAATGAGGTGATAAATAACATCCAATATAGCCCCTTTATACTCCATTGGATCAAACCATAAGTGGGTTTGCCCTCCATTGATCCCATGGTTTCAATGGAAGCGGAAAGTGGACTCATGAGGGAGGAAATAGAGAAGTAAAGAAAACAACAAAAATAAAATGATCACTCCACAGTTGTGTGAATAATTTTACAAGGTTTGGTGTGAATAAATTCACACCTTCATCCAATGTTATAAAAGTGATATGAAGAACAACATAATAAGTGTATAAGAAGAACTTTTATTAAAAAACTAAAGTGAATTGAACAACTTACATGTGAAAGACAAATTTGAGACAACAAAATTGCAGCATAACATTACAATTGAACATTGCATCCAAGATTCATAAATCCTCTAACACCACCGCCTTAAATAGGAATTTTTGAGCCCAAGGGTCGAGCCTCCAACCGTACATGTTATCCCACTTGAGTATGGTATGTCTAGGGTGGTGGAAATTTGTGGAAAAAAGACTTTCCACCATTGACCAGAAAAGGCATCCAGCTTTCATGCACCGAATAGACGTGCTTGAACTGGATACTATATGGCCGAATTTGGGTTGGATATAGAAGACTTACATTAAGTTTTGGATGTCACCTAATATCCTGTAAAATATCAGCCCAAAAGGTGTTATGTATTTCGAGATATGGTTTAATTTGTGGGCTGTTTTTCTGGGACGCAGAATGTGGCCCAGAATTTTATCTCTAACTTGGGCTGCCTAAATGGACACCATGGAAGCCTAATTAGCATTGGATCCAGAGGAGGTATTTGTTCCTAGACATGTCTTCTATCCTCTCACGGAATTTGGGATTCATTGGGCATGTATAATGGCCCCCACCATCTCATCAGTGGGATGGTGTCCAATCTTCCTTCTTTAGAATTGCTTTCGTTCATCACAAAATATCCCCTTATTATTCCATAAATTCTTCATTGATCCCTGAATGAAACATGTTCATATTATATTGTAGATAAATTTAAAAGAATATCAAATTAAAATATGTATAATCAGATGAATCATGGATTACTTAAAATGATGTTCAAAAAATGTCCCACATAATAATGCATTTTAAGAAGGTATTACAATCATAATGTGAAATGATGTTCAAAGTGTAAAATAAGCTAAAAAGGTATTTATGAATAATAAATAACATGAATATTACATATATTAACAATGTATATTAGCTTAATTTAGTGGCTAATCACCCCCCCCCCCAACTTGAGTTTTGCTAGTCCCGAGAAAAATATATCTCAACAATATGAAATTCTAATTCCCTTTTCCAAAAAAATTTAGTACACAATGATCACCAAAAACATATAACAAACAATCATGAAACCCATAAAAATATTTTAATACAAGATAGTTTCTTAAGAAGATCCTAATCCCAAGCCCATTCCTTTGTTCAAATTCATTTCAATATTTCATCCAATATCAATTATGTATGAGGATGTGTTGTGCATCACAATAGACATGGGGGGTTCATATTTATTCAATGGGGAAATTACGGAGTGCTAGGTGGAATCACCTTTTAATATTACGGTGAGTATTCGATTTTTTTGCATATATTTTTTTTGTTTTTTTTTGTTTTTTTTGTTTTTGCAATTTTGCTATTGTAATTGAAGTTACCCTCAAAAGAGTCAACCCCTGTTGCAAGACTTTTCCGATGACTCCCAGGATCAATGACCTTAGGGAACCAAGTGAAGCCCACATACTCAGGAATCATCTCGAGTTAAATCAGTCACAAACAAATTCAAATTAACAAAAATATAGATAAAATTACTATCTATGGGCCAGAGAACTATAGAGTCACGATCCCCAAGTGCCAAAAGCCACGCATTAGGTCATTTCATTGCTCTACGCACAATTTTTTTTGAATACTCATATTAAACTAAAATGATCACCAAACCTATGATATTTATTTAGGGGACCCCATGAACTCTTACTAATACCCCACTATCCTAAGGACTTGCATTGTGATCTTTTTTTTGGATGTGAATATAAATGATGAAATATCACATTGGACAGCCACACTTTCAAAAACCTATGCTCATGAAATTATACAAGGATTAAAATCAGAATTAGGGTATGATAAATTATTTGATATACAGTTTCAATGTGTGCAATGTGTATTACCATGTTCAAAGTTAAACGAATTTTCCTTCAATTTTCACAATTTTTTTTCCTCAAATCATTTATCATATTTTTTGACACAAAAGAATTTTTTATTTTATCTCCCCCACCAACTTAAAATAACAATGTCCCCAGTGTTTAACGAAAAGAAAATTTAGAAGGGGGTAGAGGTAGAGAATGAATGTTCAAAAAGTAAATTGAAAATGTGGGTTGTGGAATGAAGTCACCAGGTGGTTGAAGTTGAAATTCATGTTGCTTCCTTTCAATCCTTCGATATCCATGTCACTTGCAGAGTTCCCTAGTAGAAATAGGAAAAACAAAACAAAAAAACAAAAAAACAAAATATATATATATATATAATAAAGGAAGTAAAATATAATTATATATAAAAAAATTATAGAATAAGGAAGCACAAGAAGTCATAGGTCAGTGGTAAGTGTGTGCCCCTATCTCCCTTCGGTATCGGGTTTGAATCCCGCGGCTTCGCCGGTTTTGGTAGGGTTTTCCCCATGACCTACGATGTGGACTTTTTTATTATTATATTTTTATTTATTTTTTTGTATTTTTATTTTTTTTAACCTACAAACACATAAAATTAATGTAAATTAAACTGATTATACATTTTCTTATTTTTAAATTTATTGGTAAGGTATTACTCAAGGATCACACCACGTGACACGAATGAATATGGTTCTCCCCTTTTGTACCCATCCATCCACATTATAGAAGAACATGTCAACAGTTTATTTTTTTTATTTTTAAATATCAAAATGTCTCATTAACCCTATTAAAAAATATAAATTTGATTAAAACAATGAGATTATTGGATACTTGAAAACCATGGGTTGCCTCCCATTCAGCGATTTGTTTAACGTCGTTAGCCTGAAATGGACACTAAATCTGTTAATTTTTTTCTGGTTTATAGGTTGGCTCTGTTAACTCTACCTCTATTTCATGTTTATTGAATGATTCAATGAATGGTTTTAACCTTTGACCATTGACCTTGAAAATGTAACCACATGTGGGATATTGAATCTCTACTACCCCATCGGGGAATACATGATGCACTATGAAAGGTCCTGACCATCTAGACCTTAACTTTCCTGGATGTAAATGAAGTTTTGAACTATACAAGAGAACAAGTTTTCCAGGTTCAAAATTTTTGACCTTGATATTCCTATATTGGTAGGCTTGAACTATAGCTTTATTGATCCTTAAATTTTCATAAGCCTCCATCCTTAGTTCCTCCAGTTCGTTGAGATCTAATCGCCTTTTTTATTTCTGGCCAATGAGAGGTCATAATCCATTTTCTTAATTGCCCAAAAGGCCTTATGCTCAATTTCAACAGGTAAATAGAATGATTTTCCATAAACCAACCTATATGGGGAAATTCCTAAAAAGGTTTTATATGCGGTTAGATAGGCCCAAATAGCTTCTAAGTGTTTCTCAAACCAATCTTTCCTAGAGGGGTTGACAATTGTTTCATGAATTTGCTTAATCTCCCTATTCGCTAACTCGGCTTGACAATTAGTTTGAGGATGGTATGCAGTGGAAATTTTATGAGAAATACCATAGTTACACATGAGTGAAGATAATGGGCGGTTGCAGAAATGGGATCCTTGATCACTGATTATATCCCTAGGAATTCTAAATCGAGAAAATATGTTCTCTTTTAGAAATAAAATCACAACTTGATGATCGTTGGACTTAGTGGGAATGGCCTCAACCCATTTGGAGACATAGTCAATAGCTAAGAGTATGTAGAGGTATCCCCAAGATTTTGGGAAGGGACCCATGAAATCAATTCCCCAATAGTCAAATATTTCAACCACTATGATAGGAGTTAGTGGAATTTGATTCCTTTTTGTGATTGACCCTACTTGTTGACACCTAGGACAGCTTTGACAAAATGTCTAAGAGCCCCTTGAGAGGGTGGGCCAGGAGAGACCACAATGAAGAATCTTAGCAGATGTTTTCTTAGAGGAAAAGTAACCTCCACATGCCTCACTATGACAGAATTTAAGGATGGACTCTTGTTCAGATTCTGGGACACACCTCCTAATCCCTTGGTCAGGGCAGAACTTTTAGAGGTATGGATCATCAAACACATAGTTTCTAACATCAGAAAGGAATTTCCTTCGAGATTGAGTCCCTATGAAATTTGGAATGACTCCTGTTACTCAGAAATTGGCTATGTCGGCATACCAAGGGCAGTCACTCACAGAGTATAGGTGTTCATCAGGAAATGAATCAGACATAGAACGGTGACTTGTTTTGTCTTTGAATTCCATCCTAGATAGGTGATCAGCTACATCATTTTCAACGCCCTTTTTATCCTTTATTGTGAGGTCAAATTCTTGTAAGAGAATGACCCACCTAATCACTCTAGCCTTAGAATATTGTTTTTGGATGAGGTATTTTAGTACAGAATGGTCAGGGAAAATAGTGATATGAGATCCTAAGAGGTAGGACCTAAACCTCTCTAAAGAAAACACAATATAAAGTAACTCCTTTTCAGTAGTGGTGTAGTTGATTTTGGCATCGTTTAAGGATTTTCTTGCATAAGAAAAGAAATAAGGAGTTTTATCACAACGTTTTCCTAACACACCTCCTATAGAAAATTCATTGGCATCACACATAAGTCTGAAAGGAAGGTTCCAATTTAGAGATTTCATGATTGGGGGAGAGGTGAGAGAGGATTTGAGGGTTGATAATGAATCCTTGTAGCTTTCTGTCCAAACAAATGGAGCATACATTACTAGGAGAGCACAAAGGGGATGGGATATTGATCTAAAGTACATGATGAATATTCTATAGAAACCAGCGTGTCCTAAGAAAGACCTTACTTCCTTGACAGTTTTGGGTGATGGAAGGTGATGAATGATGTCAACCATGGCATTATCAACTTCAATCCCCCTACCTGAGACCAGATGGACTAGAACTGGTCCCTTTTTAACCATGAAATGGCATTTTTCCCAGTTTAGGACTAGATTATTTTCTTCACATCTTGACAAGACTCTCTCTACATTTCTCAGACATCCCTCAAATTTATCCCCAAACACGGAGAGGTCATCCATTAAGACCTCGAGAAAATCCCCTACCATGTCTGAGAAGATTCCCATCATGCACCGCTGGAAGGTTCCCGGGTCATTGCAAAACCCGAAGGGATGAGTTTGAAGGAATAGGTACCTAATGGACCTGTAAATGTAGTATTCCCTTGATCCTTTAGGGAGACCTCAATTTGATTGTACCCCGAGTACCCATCTATGAAATAGTAGAAGGCATAACCTGCCACTCTCTCAAATACATGGTCAATGAATGGTAAGGGGAAATGGTCCTTCTCGGTGAATGTGTTTAGATTCCTGTAGTCAATGTAGACCCTCCATCCACTACTCACCCTTGTTGGAAGAATATCTCCATCCTCATTAGTTATCACTGTGATTCCACCATTTTTTGGAACCACTTTGATTGGGCTCACCCATTCACTCTCAGCTATGGGATATATGATACCAGCTTTTAACAATTTCAGACGTTCTTTCCATACTACCTCCATGAGATTAGGATTGAGTCGTCTTTGAGGTTGACGACATGGATTTGAATCAGATTCCAGAACAATCCTATGAGTCCTGATAAGTGGGTTAATCCTAGGAATATCAGAAATGGTCCAACCAATGGCTTTCTTATTCTTCCTAAGGCAACCTAGAATCATCCTTTCATGATTGGATTCAAGAAAAGAAGAAATTACAATAGGATGTGTTTTATTGTCCCCTAGGAAGGCATACTTTAGTGCAGTAGGATGTTCCTTCAATTCATCATCAGGTTGGGTCAGAATTTCAACAGAAGATTGGGACATTGGATCAAGTTAAATTTATTTTTTTAGAGTTTCAGATAGGATTGATTCCCCACATGTAGAAGATTAGGCTACTAGATTGGCTATATCAGATTTAGGGAAGGATGTTGGAGTGGTCTCCATGAAAGTGTTTTCCTGAAATGTTTCACTAATTGTTGGACCTAAAACTTCATCATAAGAGCAATTTTAAAATGATTCAATCCAAGGAGAAAAACGTCCTTCATGTGAAAAAAGGAAATCAATCTCATCCTGACTTAAATATTAATCAAATATTCCTTTATGTTCCATGGATTCATTTTCAATGCTTCCAATCATGTTTACTTCATGAATGTCCTCATCATCCCCTATTTGTGAGCTTGCATTATAGATGTTCAAGTCTAGACTCATGTTCCCAAAGGTGATGGTCATGTTCCCATTTCGAACTTAGATAACATATTTGATTGTTGCAAGAAAAGGACAACCAAGGATGATTGGTTTTTTTCCCTTATTTCCTAAGTTTGGATGGTTTTCAAGGACAATGAAATCAGCAGGATAGATGAAGTTTTAAACCATTACCAGAACATCCTTCAAAATCCCCTTTGGAACCCTAATGCTATGATCAACAAGCTGAAGTGTGACAGATGTGGGTTGAAGCTTTTCTAGGCCTAACTGGCAGTACAAAGCATATAGGATGAGATTGAAACTAGCACCTAGGTTACACAAGGCTTTGAAAACTTTTCACTCTCCTAGTTCAACATTGATGTATGGGCAACCCGGGTCATTCAACTTAGGAGGAATGGTCCCATGAATGGTGGTACTCACATTAGCAGCCAAAAGGACTTGGTTTTTTGTGAAAATTTTATTTTAAAAAGTACACATGTAATTAAGGTACATTGAGTAAGAAGGTATGGCTTGGATTGCATCGATAAGGGGAATGTTCAACTTGACTTTTGAGAAAATTTCCCTCAATGTTTTACTCAGTTCAGGATTGGTTTTCCCCCCTCATGCATTGAGGAAATGGTGTAGGTTGTGGGGTTGTTTGTTGAAGAGTTGTTTCTTTCACATTGTTATCAGTTTCCTCAGTTTGATCTTGTGGTTAATTTTAATTTTCATCCGAGTTTGAATCTTCATGTGGGTTCCAAATTAGTTTTTCATGTTTCTCAATTGATTTCCCACATCTTAAAATAGTCACATCCTTTAGTTGTTCATGAGTTGTTTGAGCACATCTTGAATCTCCCCTTGAAGTTGAGGATGGCACCGCCTGAGTAAGAATGGGTGCCTTTCCAGTTTTGATGGTTTGAAGTTCTTGTTTTAGGGAAGAGACTTGTGAGTTAATCCTCTCCATTTGTTTGCACAGTTGTTCTAGTAGGCTTTGTGGAACAGTTTGGGTTGGTGCTTGAGAAGATTGGTTTATCCCAGGTAATATTTTGGTGGTGGGATATTTTGTTGAAAATGGACCGGTGGCTATTGGTATTGGATAGGTTGGGTTTAGAACTGGTTATTGGTTTTGTAGCTCTGACGGGGGTAAGGATTTTGTCCCTGTGGTTGGCTAGGTTGTTGGTTATCTTTCCAACGGAAGCCTGGTGGTCATTATACCTAGGATTGAAGTTGTTTTGGTATTGAGGCTTCGAAACGTTCAATGCATTTACTTCTGCTGGGGGTCCTCCTAAAATAACATCCTTGATGGATGAAATGGTTGGGCAGTTTTCTTTCTTATGGACATTTTTGTCACAAATTGTGAAAATAGTGTCAACGGTTTGGAGTTCATGGACTTTCCTAAGGTCTATATCTTCAACCTTCCTAGAGAGTGCTGCGAGTTTAGCCCTAAGGCTTTCCTCTTCTCTATGTTTATGAATTCCATTAGTTCTCTGTGGCTTTTCAAAAAAAGGTGATGTTCCCCATGTTTGGTTTTGTTCAGAAAGGCTTTCAAGATACTCGTAAGATTCATTTGGGGATTTGTTTTTAAATTTTCCATTACACATCATGTCAATGAATTGTTTGTTCCCCTGACCCAATCCTTCATAGAAAATTCTCACTTGTTCATGAATATAAAAACCATGGTGTGCAACCATGTTTAGAGTGTCTTTGAACCTTTCCCATGTTTCATAGAATGACTCTCCCTCATTTTCAAAAATGTTTTGTATACACTTTTAAAGTGCAATTGTTTTGTGGTGGGGAAGGTATTTTTTGTATAATTCTCTTTGTAGTTGGTCCCAAGAGTTGATGGATGCTGGTCTCAAATTGTATAGCCAATTTTTAGCTCAATCCTTTAAAGAAAAAGGAAATCACCTCATCTTATCTGATTCTAGTTGATGTGGGGGACACATGGTTTCTGCAATATCATTGAACTCTTTAATGTGCAGGTATGGAATCTCGGACTCCATTCCATGGAATGTGGGAAGGTGGTTTAGGACATGGGGTTTAAAGATGTATTTGGAATCTCCTAGGGTATTGTGTCTAATGTATTAGGGGGATTGGTCCAAGAAGGTGTGAGGAAGTCATTCATGGTTTGATCAATTTAATTCCCCAAGTTTGGGGCTGCCTCATTTGGGATTGCATTTTGGTTCCCACCCAGGTTTAGGAGTTGGTTTCTTTGAAGACCTTCCATTGAAATGGACTCAATTTTTGACTCTGGGTGTTAGGAGGATTAGGATATAATGGAAAGAGTTCCCTTGGTGTACTAGACTCCCCAAACCCAGGACTATCCACCCTAACTAGATGATTTGATTGATCGCGGGTGTTGGCGGACACGCGCCAAAGGACAAAAAAACGAGGTAGGGAAAAGATAAGAAAATTTGGATGAGAAAAGAAGAAATGGGGGAGAATATAATGGGTGTTTAGATGACTTACATGGGTTCCCGGAAACAGCTCCAAAATTTGATTCACGCTCAAATTTACCCAAGAGAAGAAGGTAAGACGGTCCTTGTAGTTTAGCTTGGGTTGTCGAATCCTCAGAGACCTAAGAAGTAACCTTTAGACACGTACATTACATAGACTATTTTTGGCTATGAATTG
This sequence comes from Viscum album, assembly GCA_963277665.1. Lineage (NCBI taxonomy): Eukaryota > Viridiplantae > Streptophyta > Magnoliopsida > Santalales > Viscaceae > Viscum > Viscum album. The sequence continues at coordinate 271,616,164 of OY728152.1, read as the reverse complement.
GACAACATGGGTTGATTTTAGATGGGTTTAATGAAACTCTAAGAGACTTAAGTGAATTCAATTTTAGAGAATGAGTTGATCCTAGGTTATCGCTTGGGGTGGATTGGACGTATTTCCTTTTTAATGATTTCAATTTCTTGTATTTGAGATGGGTTCATTTAAAGAGATAAAACAACATCATCACTTACTCATTTAATTCCTACACCATATAATACTAATATCCTATACACATTAAGGATCAATGTTTTGATCACTTCAAGGTAAAGGATCATATTATCACTTGAAGTTTGTGGCCTTAAATTCAACAAGGACGATGGTGTTTAAAAATCATCAAATTAAAATCTTAATTAAAGAAGTGATTATACATTAATGAGGTGATAAATAACATCCAATCTAGACCCTTTCTACTCCCTTGGATCAACCCATAAGTGGGTTATCTCTCCATAGATCCCATGGTATCTATGGAAGCAGAAAGTAGACTCATGAGGGAGGAAATGGATAATTAATGAAAACAACAAAAATAAAATGATCACTCCACCGTTGTGTGAATAATTTCACAAGGTTTGGTGTGAATAAATTCACACCATGATCCAACGGTATCAATGTGATATGAAGAAAAATAGAATAAGAGTATAAGAAGAACATTTTTTAAGAATCTAAAGTGTTTTGAACATCTTACATGTGAAAGGCAAATTTGAGACAACAAAATTGCAGCATAACATTACAATTGAACAAAGCATACAAGATTCCTAAATCATCCAACACCACCGCCTTAAATAGGAATTTTTGAGCCATTGGGTCGAGCCTAAAATAGTACAAGTCATCCCACTTGAGTATGGTAGGTCTAGGGTGGTGGAATGTTCTGGAAAGAATACTTTCCTTCCTTGACCCGAAAAGGCATCCAGCTTTCATGCACCGAAAAAACGCGCTTGAAATGGACTCTAGATGGCATAATTTGGGTTGTCCATAGAAGACATAAATTAATCTCAGGATGGTCCATAAAATCCTCTAAAGGCACAGCCCAAAAAGAGTTATGGTTTTTGAGATACGGTTTAATTGGTGGGCAGTTTTTCTGGGACGCAGAATCTGGCCCAGAATTTTATCTCTAAATTGGTCTACCTAAATGGACACCATGGAGGATGAATTAGCATTTGATCATGTAGAGGTATTTGTTCCAATACATTCCTTATATCACCACAAGAAATTTGGGATTCATTGGGCCAGTATTGTGGGACCCACCGTCTCATCAGTGGGATGGTGTCCAATCTGCCTTATCTAGAATTACTTCCTTTCATCAAAAAATATCCCCATCTTCTTCAATGAATTATTCATTGATCCCTGAATGAAACATGTTAATATTTGAGTGTAGATATATTTAAAAAAATATCAAATTAAAATATGCATAATCAGAAGAATCATTGGTTACTTCAAATGATTTTCAAAAAATGTACCACATAATAATGCATTTTAAGAAGGTATTACAATCATAATGTGAAATGATGTTCAAAGTGTAAAATGTCCTAAAAAGATGTTTATGAATAATAAAGAAAATGAATATTATGTATATTCACAATGAATATTATCCTCATTTAGTGACTAATCAGCTTCATACCAATTTATAACCAATATATTACACCCGTTATAGGCCTCTAATTCCATTGGGGATTTCCATTTCATATATCATTACCCAATATAATTCATTATTAAATCTTTTTCATAATTTTTATGACCACCTCCTGGTATGATGAATATTTATGGGTTGTGTTTTGATAATGCCTATGGTGAACATCCCTATCTACAATGGGATTCATAGATGACATATCCTAAATAATATTTCATTAATAGATAGTTTTACGCCTAAAAATGTAATAAAATAATTTTAATTATTACACTAAAATTCTAAAATGACTATTTGAGATAACATATATCCAATACAACCATATAATGGGATCCAATATATGAAATTTTTTATATAGCTACAAAAAAACATAATAAACTAAATGAAAAAATAGACTAAATAAAAGTATATAGTATCCATAATTTTTGTAAATTTTTTAATTATAAAACGAATATTTTATTTATAACAAAAAATAATCAAGAGAATCCTAATGGTCAAAAATGATCTATCCCATGCAGTAACTATAACATCAAACATCCAAAACAACTATATAATTCCTACTACACATGCACTTAAGAAATATACAAGGTGTCACCAATGATCCATGTGGTATTAAACTCATATATTCAGCCTTTTCCTATTACATAGACCATATATGGAGAGGTATATAGGTGTGACATAGAGGTGCATGCATAGATGGACTATAAAAACTCAACTAGTGTTCTAATTGAAACATGTTCTTTAGAAAACCAATTTATTGAGAAAATCGTCATTTAGTAGCCAAAATTCTTGCCATATTAAAATGAATATATTTTTTTGATCAATATTAATAACTCCCTCTTATGGGAGGGATCACACCATTACATAGGTTCATTAGGAAGAGATTTATTTTGATATCATGGTAAATAATGAGAAATAATATAGCACATTCCATCCTTGTGGATATGTGTACAAATTTTTTAAATACGGAAATCCCCTTGGATAAGTTACATGGTATACCATGTTGGGGAACAATTCAATCCTATGGGAAATGAGGATGGCATATAAAAATTCATTTCATCATGAGAAAATCCCATCATCATGCTCTATTATAGAAATATCTTCTAAATTTTTCAAAGAAGGCACATAGACTATTTAATATGTATACCAATCATCATGAAATACGTGAAAATCACTTAACAATTGATATAGACATATAATATAATCATATTCCAAAAATAAAATCAAATGGAAAGGTAAACATTCCATGATTCCAATAAATAATATATAAATACAATTATACACATCATTGTTTGAATGAATATGAATATACTTTCAAGGAAATGAATCAGGGAAATTACCAAAGGAAATATCATAATAAAGTATAAATTAGATAACAACTCAAAAGGAATGTATACATTGAAATGGGTGACTTTATAATTTATTTATAATTAAATCATTTATAATTATTTTATTTCTCTCAGCCTTATGATGATGATATCTTATCCTTTATGATATATAAGAGAGAATATGTGTGTTCCAACTAAATGTAAATGAAATATGTCATTTTGGGAAAACTTTATTTGACTATACTATCAAAAGTCTAGGTAGATTACTTTATGAAAATACAAATTCCAGTTACAACAACTAATATTTTGGGTGATAATAATAATACATATATATTAGGATTTACTATATATTTACCTATTGGAATAACCATAATTATCAATCAAAAAAAATCTAGGATATTTTAATGATTGAAAACCCCATAATTTTATAAAAAAATGAGATACACCCACATCAATTAATAGATGATAGTTATAATATAGATTTTTTATGATGAATCCTATCTATGATAGAAAAAGGTTTCTGTTTCAGTAATTTGAACTTATCAAGAAAAATATTTAGTTATATCTAGAGGTAATCATGTACTCATAGGTATCGAAATTAACCACTATGAAACTAATATCACAGCGTAATACCCCTTCTTGTAAAACCATGTTCACTATGGTTCATCGAACTAAGGGTAATTTTCCCTCTTATTTATACATTCCAAAAATTTCATTAATATCTTACTAAATTATTTTTAAATTTAAAAATGTGAAAATGAATCCAGTGACTAAAAATTAAAATATAAACCCATTATAATATGTCGAGTTCTTTACATTCTCCCCCCATTGGGATTATCTACTAGGACAAGCTTCTACTGGGTTCTTGGGGGATATATGATTATTGGCTCATTATCTGACATATCAACTCCCATGGTTTCTCTTTAATATTTATATACTTAACCATAACATAATTTTGATACATTAAATATCCTTAAAATACATTCTAATGTACATTAATTATAATGTTAGGATATTCCAAGTTGGGTGCTTTAGTTTCCAAATTCACAGCATCATGTCAGATCACATTTAATTCACTGAATACAGACATTGTTAATGGATAAATGTTTATAATTCCAAAAATAGAATTGATCATAGATTTGTTTTTAATATATAAGTCAATTCCTTAATTATACCTATAACTTTAATGTATCAATATATAATGAGGTTTGTTTTACCAATATGTTTGTGGGCCAATATCTATTTATAATAGAGAAACTCATAATCTATAACATTAAATTTTAATCTTTTTTTATGTTGGTTGGAATATGAATTCATCTAAAAATTGATTTTATATGGGTTTTTATATGTTATATTTATGAAATATATTATCTCCAAGTAATGACTTATAAAAATTATAGAAGAGTCGACTATATCTTTTGAATTGAGGGGATTGTGATCTTGTCATCCATAAAATGAGTCATATTGTTCTATTTTATGTAATGATATGCAAAGGAACATATAATTGATTTCAACCATTAAATTGTGATCCTTTAATGATTGACTAATTCATAAAAGGTATACAAAAATATTATACTATAACATCTACATTTTCTTTGTTGAATAGTTTCAAGTCTTAGGATAAAATGAAATACACGGTTTCCCCCAAGACCACAATTCTTATTAATGATATTATATGAAATGGGATATAATCTCGGAATCGTTTTTTGATTTTATACTAAGATGTACACCATGAATCATTGTTGTCTCAACAATACATATCACTACATGTTCATCATCATGGGTAGATTCTTTAGTAGAAAAAATTTGATTTCTCATAGTAAGATAATTGTATATCAGAAAAATTGGATATTTATATTTATATGTCCTATGAAAACAATCCAATAAATATATTATTACATCATATAATTTTAGGATGTGTAAAATATTACAGTCCCAACATGATATTTTGTGAATTATTTTATTTGAATTAATTTATCATTTTTCATATTATTCATTTCATGCAACATCGAACTATTATATTTTATATTAATGAACTATGTTCGGCTTTGGATGTATGAAACATTGTGGTAATCATTCAATAAATGAAAATTATGTCTTAGAGTGATATATAATGAATAATTAGTTTAACCAGTGTTTCATGGAATAAGGACATTCCTTGATGGATTGTGTAAAACCCAAGAACATGTTTTACCATACTGTAATATATTAATAAAATGTTATTATTTATTATATTAAGATATAACCAAGCCATTAATTTACAGGTTTTGAATATAATTAATAAATTTATTAAAATATATGGTTTAACCAAATATAATATAAATTCATTGGCTACCAATTAAATTTTATTAAATTTGAAAACAGATTGAATATAAAAGGAAATATTATTATTTTTATGTTTAAAAAGATGACTGGCCCTAATAAATTAAATTAATATAAATATTTTAGTGATAAAAATTTAATATAAATGGTATATAGTCAATAAAATATTTCTTTTATTCAATTAATAGATTTTATTGATATAAGATAAGAACAATACAAACTTTATGATTAAAAAATATAAATTTAGAAATGTAGTTTTACCACCATTTAATGGATAAACTAATTGGAATCCAAAATTTTTAACTCTTATATATTAAATATTTTAAATTAAAAATCATATTTTATATAGAAAAATAAATATATCATAGTGTAATTATTTTGGTATTTTTCTGAAAATTTACATTTTTTAATGAATAGTTAAAAATCAGAATTTTTATTCGAAACTGATTTTCTATATAACTTATTTTTAAAGAAAAAATATATATATTTAATTGTTTTAAAAGTTAAATTAGCTCATATCTTTATAAATTGATCTGATTTTGGTCATTTTAATCAATTTCACTTTGAAATTTGTTATACAAACATAACAACTATTTTGAAATTTGTACATTAAAAACTCGCAATGTCATCTCATCAGCGAGATTATTTTTAAATTAATCATTTAAAATTATAATATTTTATTTTTAAAAATATATTACATATTTAGAATAATAATTAGTTATATGTTATGATAATTTAAATGTATATTTCAACCAAAAATATCAGTGAAATTGATTAAAATTAATTACAACTATTAAGATAAAATTCAAGTTAACAATGTACTAAACCTTAAATTTAAGACCCCAAATGAACAATAAACATTTACAAGACACCTTTTCTATTCCTAAAAAGTCCATTATCCTTACATTATTGAGATTTATTTTTTTGGGATCACATTGTTTTGTATAAACATGGGAAAACCTAACTTATCTTCAAAAATGCCAAATGTGTCCATTCCTTTACCTATAAAAGGCCACCACATATCCTAATACATGAATCCTCTCATCACAGATAGGGTTATAATATATCTGCCCAATTGACTTCAAAAAATCCCTCCATTATTATTTGAATCATCACTATATGATGAAAAACTCTAAGGATACATTTTTCATCAAACTAAACAGAGTTACCTAATTTAGAGGTAACACCTTCTATCTAGCTCCTTTAATTTATGTTCATTCTACAACCCCTCCAATATATTTATTTCATGATATTATATCAAAAAAATTATCATTAATATACTATTATGTTTTTATTATAAATTTTATACCTACAAAAACACATAACTTTATCTAATGGTCAATAAGCTTACTATTTATGTGTTCATCGAACTACCAGCTCACGAAAAGATGATTTATCGTTTTCCTTTATTGCCTCTCATGGTAGACATTATGGAAGAAAATATATTTATATATGATATATACTATATTTATTATATATTTATGCTTCTTAAATCCCTTTAAAAAAAATATCTTTATACTTTCCACTTTAAGTAAATACTAAAATTTTGTTTTAGGAAATATGGACTACCAACCCTCAAAGAGAGATATGTATATATATATATTACTTTTTTTCTCTCTTCCACTATTTTAATATGATAATAAAAATAGAAACATTGTTCTTATATACGTATGACTAACCATCTCCATGAACAGTTTCTTCTGTTTCATACTTATAAATTCTATATATTATTATAATAAATGTATGATCAATATAAATGATATTTTTATCACAGATTATATTCTATAAATAATTATATATGTATAATGACAAATGATATAACAAATTAAGACATAGGCGAAGAAGGAAGAGAATATTACCAAAAGTAGTTCCTTAATATATAGTTACTAACAAGAGGGTAATATATTGAAATAATAAATAAATATACGGTATTATATCTAATATTATGTTTCTGTAATATATATATATATATATATATATTATATTTAAATTTATCGACAAATATTTTATGTGTATGAAGAGAGTAATTACACAAGGTAAGAATATGTCAGTTAATGTTTTATTTCCATGAGATGCATGCATTATTCACCACCCATTCTTTATTTGTCATGCATGCATACCATTTTTGTTATCAGTGGAAATTGTACATAAATTTATGTTTACTTAAATATCAATTATATGATCTTTATTTTATAAGGTTAATGATTCAAAAGCTTCCAATTTCATAAAATATCATTATTCCAATTTTCATCATTGGGACATATGTTTTATTATGAACCTACATTATATTCTTGGAATATATGATTCTATTTGACATGTAATATATTGAATATTCACCCTTTCAGATTATTTCAATCTTTATTTAATTTATTTTTCATACATGGAGAGTATGACCCCAATTTAATATGTTGTAATAGTTTATTGAGACAATGTAATTGTTTGTAAATATTATTTATGATTATGCTTCCATTATTGAGAACATATAGTATGTATCCCAAGAAAAATAAATTTTTTTCTTCTCCACTAGATATTTATGATATATTTATGTATTGTTAAAAATTTTCTACTCTTTGTTACATAAAATAGTTTAATTTTTTTAAATAAATAACGACATTAATCTCGAATTGTTCAGAAATATGTGTTCTATTAAAATGGTGAATTATCAGAAGGGTTTCCAAGAATACTGTACAATTCTGTTAAAATCATTAACAAATATTATCCCTATAATTCTTTTAATAATGTTTACAGTGTAACATTCATAGCAGTTTCGAAACAAGGATTTTTTGAAACCTTTTACCTAGAAAAATAAATGTTTATATTACCACATACGAAATATATCAGTTTAATTGCTTCCATTTTTTTGAAGCTTTCCTTGAGTGATTAAAAAGATTATATTAAATAAAATAAAATTAAAATAAAATAATTTAAGATAAAATTCATGATTTCCACATAAATACTCAAATAAATTTTCAAGGAAATAGTTTTTCAAATGGTTTTTAATATTAATTTATCATTTTTTAAAAAAATTATTTTAAAAATGTTTTAAAAAATATATTTATAAGATTACATGGTAAATTTTTGTAATAATGTTTATTTTATTGGTTTTCAATGAAAATAGTTTTCAATGGGATTTCAATATTTTTTTATTAGTTTGATAAATATTTACAAAAAATGAATTTCAAAAAAAAATGTCAGGATCCTTTAAAATGTTTTCATGTTATATGGTTTTCAAAATTTTTCAAGATCACTTTATATATTTTCCATGAAAATGGATTAGAAATTGTTTTCAAATCATTTTTTTAATCTAAGAATTTTATTTTCATGAAAATGGTTTTCAAACGATTTTTAATTTTTAAAGATTCTTTTTAATAGGAAAATCAAACTTTTGTCAAAAAATATTTTCCAAATATAATTCTAAGTTGTTTTCTATTTAAGATGGCATATATTGATGTTCCTCATTCTCTTTTCAGAAATTATCCAAAGGGTCTATTTATTTTATATTTATTAATGGTTATTGGTTTGATTGAATGATTCTAATAATACCTATTTCAATTCCATGGGTTATATACTCCTGAATCCCACTTCCTTTCAAAAAAATATTCTTTTACTAAATGGTTATTAATCTTGTATCTTTCCATATGTTAACATATTATTACATCTTTATGACACCCATTTCATTTCAGGGTTTATGGTATTATTTTTTATAAATTTTGGAACATGTATGTATTATTTCATAATTAATTGGGTGGGGCCTATGTCTACCTCTCAAAAATTGTGAAAATATTTATAACTTGTGATATAGACCTATCTTAAATGTGAAATGGTATCAGTTAAATATTACAAGGATGGATTGAGGAAAGAACATGGGTCAGTATTACAGGGAAGGAAAGAGAAATGAACTCGGTTTATTATTATAGTGATGGAACATATAGTGAACTATGTTTTGTAATATTGGGCTGGAATGAGGTCTGAACCAAGATTATTTAATCACTTTTCCTACTAATATGGCCTTGGAATTGATTCCTTTCCTACTATGGATATCGTTATATATGATTATGTTTCTGCCATAATTCCATGTTTTACTCCAATTTTTTTCATACATGGATTATAACTTTTAATTCATTATTATTTAGGTATTATTATATTCAATGATATAAGAAATTCTCCATGATTATAAGCTATTAAATATTGGATATGATGTTATCTTTTCTTGATAACATTATCTTACCTTATTATCTATATTGTTGTTACATATCTCCCTTGTTTACCATTACATATGACATGACATCACCCATTTTTATGTTTCATTACTTTATTGAATGGTGATATGAATTATGTTTCATGTTTCTATGAAGGATAATTGTTAATAAGAACCTAGTTGGAGATAATATAACTTATTTATGGACCAGTTTTTATGTTTTTGTGTATCCAAATGAATTACACTAATATGGTATATGGATTTTTATTTCATAATAATTTAAGTATTCTATTAGAATTATGTAATTATAAAGTATAAAAACATAGGATTCATATAGTTTGTATCAGAGAAAATTTTTAGTTATCCTTTAGAATCTGGAATGAAAAACACATTGTGAAAACTCTAAGGACATGTCTAAGGATGATAAATAATATAGGAAAATGTATTACAATTTTGGTAAAGGATATAGTAACTGGTTTCCTAGAAATACATCCTAGTAAAAATATGAAATTTCTATATGGATAAGGAATAGATGTACCTAGGAATAACAACTCTTTCATGTTTTTCTGGGCCTAACTCAAAGTTATATGGTAAACGACAACAGTCGTTGTTGCACATCTAATTCGACACTCCTAGTTGATATTCCTAAGTAATTCACAAGATCTTCATAGACCATAGTGAACAATATAAATATATTTTGGCTATCAACATCCTATGATGATCCCAGGGAGTCAATGATTGTAGATGTTTTTGTTAGGACCAGAACTATAAAGAATAAAATATAAATATTTATTTAATTAAATGTCTTATTATGTAATATTGTTATAGAAAACACATGCACTTATTTTTTATTATTAAATAATATTGGATTTTAAATTTCCCTTATGTATCACTATAATTGATTATACATCCATTAAAAAGTAACCACATAACAAATATAAATATATATTTTTAACTAATAAACCTTACATAGAGAAAGTATGTGATTATCTCCACTGGTGGGATGGTACCCTATGAAGCACATTTATCAGAGCTTCTGAAGGAGATACCATATCACATATCTCCCCTATACCATGCTCCCAAAAAAACCAAAAAACATATTAATGATCGAATCCATTTATAAAAGAAGTTGGAGGTCATCATGATCACGACCCAAACCAAGTTCACTAAACGACCCCATAAAAATCCCACCATTTCACACCTTACTCTTAGGGTATATGTTTTTGTATTAAAGGGATATCTATCAACACCACAATAATACTATAAAGTAAATTATTTTTTCTAGAATAATTTTTATATTTTTATCCTATTGTTGTTACTTTATAAATAATTTTTATTTATATTCAATAAAGCACAAATTTGGGTTTTCCTTAATATTATAACTAAATTAATTAATTAATTAATTAATGGGTTTTTTGATTAAATAATGTCATAAAATATGTTTATTAAATAGTTTTTATTAAAAATTAATGATAATAAAAAAATTTATGATATCAAGATTAATTTTATAAGTGTTTAAAAAATATTTTTATAAAAAACCCATCATTTTCAATAAATGAATTTTTTTTATATTAAAAGATAAAATCAACATATTTAAAAAATTATTTAGATAAAATGAATTTTTTTATTTCAAATGTCAAAATTTTATAATCATTAATTTTTCATAATTTTTCAAGATAGTAGAATATTTCTGTAAAAATTGATTGTCTTATAAATATACATTGTTTTTATAACATAATAATGAATCTAATGTTATATAATAAGTAATATAAAGGGGATACATAGACATTTATATGTTATCCGATTAAAATAATTTGAATTTTGTTTTATCTTATTAAATTGATAAATCCATAATGTATCCTCCAACACTTATATTATATTTTCTATTTTTAAAATCATTTCATTAAGAGTGTGATTCACCGCCACAATATGAAGGTAATTAGTTTATTATCATTGGCCTTCGGCCTAATAAAATAATAAAATAACCAATTTTGGAGAAATATTTGGAAGGAACAATAAAATTGGTTTTAGTTTATGATATTTTATTATATAGTGTTAAAAACCAAAATAATAATTAAATATTCCACCTTTCATATATAATAACACCCTAGATCCAATTTATAATCACTAATACCCTTCGAGAATGTCCATAGTCTTCCCACTACTCTCTAGAGTCCTCCAAAATATCCCACATTCAATCAAGAATACCCAACCAAGCCTTTTGAGTTACACACTCACTTAAGGGGATGCTCTCTTATTTATTCAATTCATGAACTTCCTTTCAAATTAGCCTTTTTAATTAAAATTGATTATATTCCCATTAATTTCATAAAATTACATCACTAACCAGTGACTTTTATTTTAATCAGATATCATTTATGATTTATCAAAATTACAATTTCCTCAATCGTCACTATTCTGGAATTCTGTACGGGAACATCATCTTCGAGTCTCCACTTTTATCAAGCACCCATTTTAATGTTATGTATTACAATTTCCATTTTAATATGTTGGGATATTTTATTATATTACCCCTCATACTTTCTATTTATTCATAAACGATGATATCAACTTTCGCTCAAATTTTGCACTTTCATGAAGCATTATGCACACTTGTTTCCATGTAGAATTTGTTTAAGGATTTCATCCTTTGTCTTGTTCTTCAAGTGTATTTATTCTGTCACGCATTCTATATACAATTATTTATGTTGGGAAATGACATCAAATTTCCCAATTACATTCCATTTCTTGTATAAATTATAAGTGACCCCATTCAATGACATTAACCCATTTTTTTAAATTAAATAAGACATTGTTATGCTACTAAAATTGCACCACGATTTTCCTTGCCGAATTAATTATGTAGTAAATACCAAACCCATTATTAATTCATGTGTATTCACTTTTATTAATATAAACATTTTTATTGGGGACTAAACTGCATATATTTCGCATTCCATGATTGTCGAATAAATAATGATGTTGAATAAATCCATGATGTATGATCTATGTGGCGCACATAAGCATGAAAATCAAATGATTTTGAAGAATATTCCCTAATAGTGTTCCAATGTGATGGGTTGTGAGTAGAATCATGATACATCGCATGAAATGTTCTTGTATTCTAGACTTGAATCACACAGCTCTATGTAAAATGATCCTTGACTCATGATCCTCCACGCACAATGAGCCTTAACTCATGATCCTCTATGTGCATTGAGTCCTGAAAGGATGATTATGTCATGTTGTATGTTGTGGAGAAATTTCCCATGTAATAATTATCATATCATAAATTATTATTCATGTTCAATTTATTATCTAGGGTCGTTCCTATTTTATAACTTGCATTATCTTTCTCGTGTTATGACTACATTATTTACCTTACTAGAATTTATAGTAGAATAATTTATTATGTTTTTCCGTAGGATATCCCATAATGTTTTATGTTTGTTGGAATATTATGGAAATTTAATGGAATTCCCAAAAATTTAATTGTGACCCATGTTCGAAATTTAATCTTTTGAACCAAATTCCCAAATACACTAGACATATAAAACTTTCAGATTGTATAATTATTAATTTTATGTAATAAATCAAGAATTTAATGTGTATAAAGAGAATAGTTTTTATAGTTGGTATTAGTGGATTGGTATAGTTATTTTTAGAACTAGGATTAAGAAAACACTTATAAAATCATTAGGATTATTCAAATATAGATAATTCATTACTCATTAGACTATGTATAATAAAACAAACCTAGATTTTGTAGAGTGTATGGAATGTGGTTTACCAGGAAAATAAATTCTAGTGTGGATAATACAAGTGGATATGGTTCTTAAATAGATGTATCTATGGTTAATAACAACCAAAATAAATTTGGACCTAACTTAGGGTAATACTTTACATGATAATGGTCCATACAATGAAACAGTTTTGACATGCTTGTGGGATATGCTTCGGTAAATTCATAAGCTCATTATGAACCATTGTTATTGGAACAAAATTCCTATAAGAATATATGATCATGTATATAAAATATTGAACCCTAGTACCTCATATGTAATCGAGACAAATGTAACTTATATGTAGTTTTTTTAATTTCATTATGTTCCACTTTATGTGTTTAAATTGATTATGATACACATCTCTAATTTTCCTTTTTATTATTACCAATGGCCAAAAATAACAGGAATCACGTTAAAAACTAATGTAAAGGGAAGTGTGATTATTCCTGGAATGGGATCCCAATCTTTCAAGAATAGTAATAAAAAACATTGTCACGATACTCTCTCTGTTAATATAGATTTTGAATAGAAACATGTATCACGGATAGTTACCAAACCCCCATAAGATAGAACAACCCCCATTCGAGATCTTCATGAGATAAAGGAATCATACTTTCAATGAATAACATAATCCCATAATCACATAACAACGCATAAAATACATTGATAATATCATCATCATCCCTAAATGTTCACAACAAGATAAGGTGTTTATCATTTAGTGGGATAAGCTTATCAGTGGTGAATATTTATCATAAATATATATATTGAGGGAGATATTGAAACAACGTAGTGGAAGCAATTCCAGAAAATTATTCTTGGAAAATATTTTCAACATACTCCACATTATAAAATTATATGATTATTCCTCTCCCACATGAAAAAGGGACCAAAAATATGTTAATTCATATGAGGTAAACATCACAAGACTTTCATGATACATCAATAGTTTCTTCATTACCCCATAATGCAAGGTTGACGTCTTCATTAGTGGCTAAAAACAAGTCTATGAAAATCCAAAAGAATTATGTGACTTTTAATGATATGAAAAAATAGTTCGATGTGACCCCCATGTAGAAATATATATTGATGAATCTAAAAATTATAATGGGGAGAAGAATCGGAAATTGGACTTTTATATTGGTGGTCAAAGTGAGAAATCTAATGGTGTCGGGAAATTTCAACATCCCACATTTAAAAGGTGAGGATAAAATCACCCCATAAATTTCCTAATGCTATGAAGGAAATGATTTAGGTCCATTAACGATGGACATATATCTAAAATTTATGATAGGATAAACCCACTATTTGGTTGGCTGAAAGGAATGAACCATTCAACCCTAACAAAATTTTTTATTTCTACAACTATAATGAAGAATGTAAATTTGTGATCCAGTGCACTAATCTAGAGATATTTTTAGGAAATCAACATCCTCCAAGGTAGCACGGGTTGGCTTTGTCGTTTTCTACAGCCATATTGAATCTTTAATACGAGGTAGTGACTAGTATTTTCGTTATTCATTCCAGAACAGTGAACATAATTTCTTATTCTAGTTCTATGATTTCCTTTTTATCAAGGATATGTATAAGATCTATACAAACACCCCCACAAAGAATTAAGGTATAGATATTAGTGAAAATGGAAAATAGAGAATATTTGTGTCCCAAGTATATAACGTATCCCCATTAAATAATTGTGAACTAAACTTCCTAGAAAAAAAATTTAGGCTTCTTTTTTTTTGGAATTTAATGAAATTATGGGAACGTGTTTGATTTCGCTATATAGAGACCACATAAATTTCCAAAGTAATTAAATAACTATCTTTATTGTGAATTGACACTCGATTATATATAAACTTGAAGGAGGAGGATGGATATTTTATTAACAACCTCATCATAGTCATTGATATTATTTCCCTATTAGATATAATATCTAGCTGAAATGATTTTGTCTTACTCAATGATCATCCTCATAGACATTTCTATTGTGATGGAATACACTAATGTGTATTTATAGTTATTTCCTAACCCTCCTCTTAATTTATCGGTCAAATTTTTAATCACCTTTTACCTAGGGAATTTACAAATTTTCAAGAATATATATATGATGGATTTTTTGGAAATTGATGAAATAAAAAACCAACTACATGAGAATTTGGATAATGGATTCATACACACATGTACTTAACCATGGATTATAGTTGTCCTCTTCATCATGTAGAAGGATCTACCAACTTTCCTTTTCATTGATTATAAGGATCTCAATAAGATCCTGCTAAATAGAAAGTATCATTTTCCATGAATTGATTATTTTTTCGATCATCTACATTCAGTTTAACACATCTCCATGCTGAATGTTTGATCAGGATATTACCAAGTTAGGTTGAATAAGGAGGATATACCTAATACTACTCTTCATACAAGGTATGGGAACTCTGTGTTCATTATAATGCCATTCGGACTCAATAATGCACATTGAATTGATGAATACAGTCATTAGAGATTACCTCAACAAATTTGTGGTAGTCTTTATAGACAATATTGTAATATACTCCAAATCAAAGGAGGATCATGTTGAGAATAATATCAATTCAATAAAAACATATGATAGGATAAAAACTATGAAATGTACAATAAATGTGATTTATGGTTGAAGGATGCCTCATTATTGATGCATATCATTAAAGTAAATTGGATATTTTTTATCCTTCAATAAAAAAATTATGATGGTCGAGGATAGAATTCAAGATTGATATAACTAGATTCCTTGGGTAAGCTATACATTATTATAGATTTTGATAGATTTATAATTATTTACTAGCCATGTTACCAAGCTAACTCGAAAGGGATTCAAGATATATTGGAATGAAGAATTTTAGTAAAGCATCATCGAGTTGAAAAAGAGGCTTATCACATCACTTGTGCCCACACAACCCACATTTTGTGATCTTTTTTATTTTTCATAAATTCTTTGAAGAATGGAAAATGATGTGTGTGGATGGAAGATGAATATTTTGTTTCCTACGCATCAAGGATGTTGTAAATACATGTGAATAATTATCCCATGCACGATATGGAGTTGGAAGAGGTGATATTTTCATGTAAAATTTGGTGGCATTATATCAATGAGGATATGTATGAAATATATACAGATCACAATATGATTATATATATATTCCCATAGAAAGAGCTGAATATGTGCCAACAGAGATGGTTGGAAGTAATAAATGCTTATGACTTCTCAATCCAATATAATCCTTGGAATGAGAACAATGTGGCAGAGGATGTATTTTGAAAGGATCGAGAAATTCTATCATCAATGATAATTGAGAAGGATGTCACCTTCTTTTATTTGAATTTCTTGGACATGCGAATCATATAGAAATAAACATCATCAATCCTTTCACAAAAAACATCTCAAATGTCTATTATAGAAATGTTAATTAATGCTGAAAATGATAATTTGGGGATTAATATCAATGTGGAAATTATATAGAATGTTAAATCTCAATATTTAAATTTTAATTAAGAAGGAATTATGGAATTTTTTTCAACACAATGTGTTCCATAAAATCCTAAGATAAAGAAGGGACTATTTGATGATGCACATAGCCGATCATTCTATAGTCACCTAGTAAACACAATGACAAATCAAGATCTCTGAGAGAACTGGTTGGAATACATGAAGAAGGAGTTCAAAGATTATACATCAATGTTACAAGTGTGTCCGCTAGTTAAGGATGAAATGCAGACGTCTAAGGAGATGATTCAACCATTACACATACCAAAAAATTAATGGGATAAAATCACCATGGAATTTTTCACTGGGCTTCCAAATACATCCAAAGAAAAATTTATCTCTCAGTTTTTGTGGATCATATTACAAAGACATCAAAATTCATTATTATTTGAGAGGATTTATACATGGATCTACTAGAAATGATATATAACCGATAATTGGTAATGATACATTTAGTACCACTATTGATTAACTCTGGTTAAGATCCAAGATTCAGTGATATTTTATTGTAAAAGTCTTCATAATTCACTAAACACTGAGTTGAACATCAATGCTGCTTATAACCCTAAAACTAATTCCCAAACAATGAAACCTCTACAAAAACATTTGTAAATGCTGACCGAATGCTCAATTAAATTCAAGGGAGTATTGGACCAAATTATACCCATTGTCGAGTAGTCGGAAAACACTAGTTTCTTCTGAAGAACCCAAATGTCCCCCTATGAATCCATCAATGGGATGAGGTAAAAAACACTAAAATGTTGGGATGAAGTTGCGGGGAAATGTTCAAGGTCCTAAAATTGTGGGAAAATGGGGGAGAAGGTTAATACCACTCAAGAGTACATCAAAGAAGATAGGAGTAAACAAAATAGCTATGATGACAATAACATATGTGACCTAGAGTTTGATAATGGAGACATGGAATTCCTCTATATATTTCTATGGTAGATACTATCCTTATTTAGGAATATGGGAATGAATTGTTCATGGTACATTTTCCTTTTTGAGATACTTGATTGCATATGAGTCATGGACTATCAACTAGAACTCCCACAGAACATGTCTCAGGTACCTGATGTAATCCATGTATCTATCTTAAAAATGTACATACCAGACCCATCACATTGTCTCAATGAATAAGAGCTACCATTGTAGTACAAAATTTCTTCTGAGGAGTATCCAATTAATATGATAGAACATAGAAAAAAATTTCTATTAAATAAGTT
Organism: Viscum album; assembly: GCA_963277665.1. NCBI lineage: Eukaryota > Viridiplantae > Streptophyta > Magnoliopsida > Santalales > Viscaceae > Viscum > Viscum album. The sequence continues at coordinate 271,598,167 of OY728152.1, read as the reverse complement.
AACTACCATCGTTAAAGTTTTATGAAGAAGACAAATGTTTATAGAGGGAACATGGGAACTAGAGGAGGGAATTATGTTGAGTTAAAATTATCTATTTTAGTTTGGGAAAATAATATTGTGGGGGAGAGATTACTATAGGGTGGAAGATTGTAATAATCCAAAATTTTATGAATTAAATTCCCCATTTTATTCAATTAAATATCTTATTAAGTAATATGGTTATAGAAAAAAAAGAACTTATTTTGATTTGATATATGATATTGGATTTTAAATGACCTTTATGTATCGATAATGTTGATTATATAGTTTTGGGTTAGTGATCATCTGTCTAGATTAAATATAGGTTTTTAAAAATACCCCTTCACACTGACAAAGTAAGTGATAACATCATCTTGTGGGATCTTACCCAATGAAGTCCATTTATCAGAGATTCCTAGGGAGATATAATTTTTATTATTTTTACAAGGCTAATATGAAGCCTAAATACCACAATATATTCATGATTGTAATCGTTTATGGGAAAAAATCATGCTCCTTGAGGTCACATCCTAATCCATGCTCAACAAACTCTTCCATGGAAGCCCCTTCATCAATGATCACACCCTCAGTGTGTATGATGGTGTATTAATGGGAATTGTATCAAGACCCTAGAAATTGGATTATTTACATTATTTTCTATATAATAATTAATATATATTTATCATATTATTGTTACTTAATAAATGATTTTTTATTTTGATTCAATAAATCAAACATTTCATTTTTTAATACTAAAATTTAATTAATTAATTAATTAATAGACTGATTTTTGAAATAAATAGTATTTTAAAATATTTAAATTATTTAAATTTTAATAATTATAAACGATCATTTAATTTTAAGAAAGTCAAATGAATTTTTATAATGGTTGAATGTGTTATTAACAAAAAACAATCATTTTTAGAAAATGTGGGTTTTTATTTTAAAAGATAAAATTCACATTTTTAGAAAATTACATAGAAAAAAAGAATATTTTTTTTCTAATTATGAAATCAAAATTATCTAATGGTGAATTTTTATTAACTTTCTGAGAGAGTCAAGTTTTTTGGTGAAAATTAAATACCTTATAAATATACATTTTTTTACCACAACATAATGAAACAAACATGATGTAATATGTAAAATAAATGTTATCCAAGACTGATAATATGTTTTCCCTTTAAAATATTTTTATTTTATGTTTATCAAATTTATCTTATAAATTCATAATATAACATCCTTGAATTATATTATATTTTAGGATGTTGAAATAATTTCATTGAGAGTGTGACTCCCATCCACATAATAAAGGGAATTAATTGATCTCATCAATCCATGTCCTTATAAAATAATTTATTTGAATCCCATTAGGTAGATACAATGGGAAAAACCAGATAATGGTTTGTGTTTTTGGATATTTTCTTATGTAGTGTCTAAAAAAAAATTAATGAAATCCCTCGCTTTTCTTAGATAAACACTCATAAGATATCATTCCTCTTGAATCATAATCGTTGGAGAATGGACATTGTAGAATCATGTTTTCTCCACCGAACTGAAATACCGAGGATTGTGATCTTTTTCATTTACTGAACCGGTCCTTCTTAAAATCTATCTTTGAAACATAATTCCAAGAGTTGGATCGGTAATATGTTTCGTTTTTGGGAATGGGAGATGGCCGGGGAAGAATCTCTAGTGGTAAGACATGTTTCGGGCAATTCATATCTGAAAGGCATCATGTTTAAAATGACAGCATAGGGTGCACAGTTTTTGAATAGTATATGAACCCATGCATCCAAAAGTAGTTAATCGTGCGAGCATTTTTTTAAAAATTGAAATGGATTTGAGCATGTGGTGTGAACAGTTTAATAAACCCTGCACCTAGCCCGTTGAGGGTGTGTCTTGGTGGCAAAAGAATCTACATGGTATTCACATCGATTGGAAACCCGTGTGGGACAAATCGTGCATGAAACACAATTTTTAGATTTTTATTTGTTTTATTTTAATGTTATTAAATTTTTAAAAAAAACATAACCCTCATCCTCACCCACCTTCAAACACATATCACCAATCCCAGGGTGGATCTCTCTTTTGATTAATGACCAACTCCTTATGTATCCTCTGGGATCAACATTGGTTTCTCATTTCCTCTGTTTTCTTCTCTGATCCTCTTAGGTAATGTTTTTCCTCCCTTCTCACCCATTTTGTTAGCCTCTATTTTAAATAATTCGCGCCTAGTAATTTGAGGCCAAAAACTAGGCTTTGCCATTTATTTTTTTTCCAGTTTTCATGATTTCATAGGTTGTGCGGATGGTCTCACGGGGCCATAGGGATCATGTTCCTGCAACTTCCACCTAAGGCAAGTGATTTTGGGTGGTCTCAGTTTGCCAATAACGTCTCTGGGCAAGATTTATACCTTCCCCTTTGTTTTTATCCTCTTGAATGAAGATATTTATGTTTCCTTGACTCCCATTAATTAAATAGGTAGGGCGTTGAGTTTTTTTGGGTGGTTTCAAATCGTGTTGGTTCATCGCCAAAGTGGATATCTTTTTTCCACCATGAGGTCAGGACCATTTCCAATTCCTTAATTTGATATATGAATTAATGAATTCATTACTGCACTTTTATTAGATATTTATTTCATTAAATGATGTATTATGTTCAATGAATCTTAAATGTGAATTTACCACTTTTCATGGTTTAAATTCTAAAGATGATAAATTATTGGTGTTATAATAAATATCATGTTTTTATAATAAAACAACTCTAATAGAAGTGCAATTCCTTCAAGCTAAAATGGAATGGTTAGAACTTTCTTTCTTGACTTGTCATGTTTATAATTTTTATTCTTGATGTTATGTTCTGATAAAACATGCTTAAAACATGACCTTAATGACATTAGAAACACTGATTTTCCCTTTTTTAAACGATTAAAGGACCAATGCACCGTCTAAGTGTTTGGCCATGTTTTGGATTGGAATTACCCATGTAGGTAATTTCCCTTTGTATAGATACATGGATCCCTTTAAATTAAATATACAAGTGCTAGAAAATGGAATGAGCTGAGTTAAATGAATGGTTAATTCTTAATTAATGACCCTCAAAACAAGTTACCAAAATTTTTTCAAATGTTTTTAATACTAATAAAACCTTCTGTGACATGTGGGTTCCCGTGTTGGAATTCAATGATGGACTCAATGGATTTTCATGCTCATGCCTTGGGAGATACATATATTCCCATGTAAGAATTCCATGGACAGACTCGGGTTCATGAGATAAGTATTTGTTTCATGTCTATGGTAACCCTTACCATACTATGGGAAGGTAGCAGGGTGGACCATTCCCTGTGAAAATTCCTTAACGGTTTTTACAAAAAGGTTGCAACGCAACATGACAATTTCAAACTAGTCAAAGGAATGGCATGATCCAATAAATGAATTGTTACAATGCTAATTTTCGTATCCACATGAATGGAAGACATGTCTTGGACCAATAAATAAATGTTTGCAACTCTACATGACCTATCCAAACAAATTGACGAAAAAATAGAACAAAATGAATTTTTTTGATTACAATATCAAATAGGAAGGGACTGACTCGAACTCACATTGTGTCTTGAGAGAAGAATACCTTTGGTCTCAGGAACCCCATTTAGATTCAAGGATACAGTTTTCTTAGGTTTATACCCACCTAGACTCATGTCATGCTCTATTAATTTTATGCTCTCTATACTACTGGTTGGTCCCTTATTCTTACAGGATACCTCATATACACTCTATGGATCCTTCATTGACTAATAGGTTTCATGGTTAAATCCCATCAGGCCCTATAATTTAATAGCCTCATTTTACCTTGGTCGATAATCGAGGACTAGTTATGTGTATTTTTGTGGGATTCCATAGATTATTCTCCTTGGTTTACACTCTTACCCCTTAGATAGACTCAGATACTACTGAGTTTGATTTCTGTGATTTTATGTAACCCATTTAATTAACCTAAAACTACCTCAAAAGATATCTTTGCTAGGTTTCCAGGTTTTATCATGGAACCTTCCCTACTTGTATTATCACAGGATGACTTGGATACACTCCTTGAGTCCAGCATTGATAGGTCGGTGCCATGGTTAAATCCCATCGGTCCCAGTCATTAATGAGACTCTTTTTACCTTGGAGGATACTCCATGGACTCGGTATGAAATGTACTCACATGTGACTAAAATATAAAATGGTAACACTCAACTAAAAAACATGTTTCCTGTCAAAACACCAACAGAGGGCTGAAGGAGGTACTTGGGTATTTAGTTACAATATAAGGCTTAAATTATTTATGCATGCTTGCACCCAATTTAATTTACAATACACTGTCCGAATTGGGTTAGACACTGGTGGTGTCAGCCTACTGACAATTATATATCACACCCTCTATGGGCCGCCATTGCACTGGGGTACCTGAGTAGACCATTCATATTCACAGGTCCTTGGAAAATGTATGATGTAGTTTTCTTGTACGAGGAGGAGGAGATAAGAGTCGAGATGGAGCTAAAGATTCTCATGGATATCAATTTTGAGGTTTTTTTCTGTTCTGTAAATGAGTCCTACATTTAAATGTATTTAAATCATGTTTTATTATTCACTACATTATATTATATATCTATTCTATGTTATTTATTAATCTATTGAATAAATTGGTGTTGGCCTCTTTTGTTGAATAATATAAAAATATATCTTCTACTACATTCTTATCACTATCACTTCTTATTCTATTGAATTTTTGTTACATTGTAATACTGTTGCGCAACTCTGATAATTTGGTATAGTCTCCCCACTAATTAAACATACACCCTACTAATAGTCAACAACCTCTATCGAACGGGGAGGCGTGCTTGAGGTCATGTGGTGATAAGTTCGGCCACCGTCTTAGTGGTCTCTTGGGTCAGGACATTACAATGTGATATCAAAAGTGGTTTTTCAATTTTTTTCTTACTTATTGGGTTTGTAGACACTAGACTATGAATGTTTCTTTTCGTGGTAAATAGTCACGCATGGGACTAATCGCCCCACATACGGGGAAAGACCATGTGGCCCAGGCTGGGATTATTGTTTTTTCTATTCACTGTTATAATTTATTTGATTTCACCTTGAGTTATTGGATTACATTCCACTACATATGATTTAGGGAATTATTAATATTTCTATTTTCCTATTACAAAAAGGATGTAACCTACATGCATCATATTAGGAACTAATAAATTCACATGTCATGCATATATTCCAAGGCATGTAGTTCTATTAGTAGGATTACTTCTAAGTATGATTCAGTGAATGGTCAATATGAAATGCTAAGAGTTATACCTATTGAGTTAATATATTATAATTTTTTCTATTATTACTTCTTGTTATAGCATGCTCCTGTGATTAAATTTCCATGCTTATGTGATTTTAGCTTGTTTCTCCGTATTAGATGCTTGTAGTGGCATACTAGCTAACGTTAACACATATAAATTGTTTCAAGGGATAATTTTAGTTGATTCGGTTATGAAAGAATCCATTTTTTAATTTTAAGGTGTATGGGTGCCTTATTGCTGGGAAAAATAAACCCATGAAATTGAACCATTGTAAAAGAATACTAAATTACATTGCTAATGTAAGTTGGTTTTATCTGAAGGGAGCCAAATTCAAAACTTTAATGTCTATGGGTACTTTTCAGGTTATTAGTTGGCCACGCATATAAGTGGTATGGCTATGTTTGATAATGGAAAATTCTGAATTTTCATTAGTACAAATCAATGAGATCGAATTTCCCATAAATGGAGTTTAAGTGTGCATCATGAATTGGAAAATGGAAACCTGTATCATATGAAATACAATGATGCCTTGTTAAATGATTATAAATATGAAATGTTTTTATTGTTTATCTGAAATAAAAATTGATTGATTTTAAAAAAACTGGTCCCAAGTAGGTCAATTGGGGAATGTTTTTATGATATTACCCATTTCAGTATTTAAATATTAATAATTATGTGTTTACAATTAGGATTATTTATCGAGGACAAAGGTTGGATAAAATGGGACCCTCATAGGTCGCCTTATTTACCTAAACGTAATTTATATTTATAAGTTTCAAAAATGACGAGATGTCAACAAACATGAAATATTTTAAAAATGTAGTTTTATAAAACATGCTTGTTTTTTCCTTGGGGTGTTGGTTAAAATCATGTACATTGTGTTGTATTGAAAATGGTACTTTCGTGTTTTGATTTATTCTATGATTATTGAAAGACTAAATGTTATTAAATGTATGAGTCTTTAAAATTGATCTTATAGTGGTGTCCACTATTTCAAAACCCTCGTGTAAGGGTAGTTTAGACTTATCTTGAGTGCCTTGGAATAGAAGTGTGAGTACATTCTATAGGTGTTATTTTCTGTATTAATGGCCTTATTATTGGATTTTGAGACTTGTGACCTGTTTGACATGACTTAGTGTTAGGGATGGATATTTTTCTTTGTAAGGGGCTAACCGGTGTTATGTAGATCTCGTAGAAATTAAATTCCTTGCAAGTCTCATGGATTCTCTAACCTCTTGGAGTCATTGGGTGTTTTTCCCCATTTTGGACTCTCAGTTTTTAAGTGATGCCCTTGTTAGGAAGGGTGTTCATGCCTTTTGTGGGCTTTTTGTTGGGCAAATCACCGAGTAAAACTTTCTTTCATCTAGTTAGACATGCCTCGGGCATGGTCAGCCACTTGGTAGGTCATATGACTACTCCTTCTTGGTGATGGACAACTTGGTATGTCGCCGTCCAGGAAAATGGTCGTATTGGGAAATATGAATCCAAAATAAATCTTCCTTTACTATTGAGTGTGATCTTAGTTCATCTAGTAGTAGAGAGACTTGAGTTTTAACAAATCAGGTCATTCCAATAATTAGGATGGTTTTCAAAAAATTTGGTTATTTTGACATGCTGATCTCATTGTTTTCATCAATCATGATTTTGAGCAGTCATCATTATTCACCATCAACTAGGAAACACATTAGGTGGGTAGTGTCATGTTGAGATGGATAACATTCCCTAACAAGTATAAGGAACACCTAAGGGTACCATTAGGAAATGGTCGTGTTGCTTGAATTCCCTTGAGGCTTGCAAGCCTTAAATTATGTCGGTTCATGCTTGGCTGCATGACCTTGATCTGGTTCGACTGTTATTCCATTAATTTTCTGGGTGTTTTAGACCAGAAACCCCATCTTAAATCCTCTTAGTGTAATCCGCTTATGGGAAGAGAATGTTCCAAGTCTAGAAATCATCCTCGATGCACTAAGAGAGCATCATTGTTTTGCCATGATAAATCTTTAAAATATGTAGATCTTGTTGGATAATCATTTTCAGTGTAACACACTAAAACGTGGTTCTCCTCGAGGCTTGGTATGTCTGGAGTGATTTCTGGGTTTTCATGTAGGAATTATTTTTTTGGACACATGGACTCCAACTGTATATTTTGATTTACTTCATCTACATAATCCATACTTCTTGCAGATATGTCAGAGAAATGGCTCGACTCATTCTCTTCATTTCAATTGTTGTTTATGGTTATTTAGGGATGTTTTAAGTCATGTTTCCTAGTGAAGGAATGTGTGGTATCATGGTCAGAAATTCTATCTATGAAAATCATGAAGGAATAGTTCTGTTATGTATATCCGAATTCGACAATTTCCTTGTCATGAAAATATTCCAAGAGATTCCTAAGAACAATTAGTGTTATGACTTAATCAAAAATTCCAATGGTGGAGGTACCATGGCTTGGAATTCTATTTTTCTTTATTTAATACCTATGTTGAGAGTCACCATCGATGGAGTGTTACCGAAACTTTCACCTGATCATTTCCCTATATATAAGGGTTCATATAAACATGGTTTCTGTGTTTTAGTTAAACATTGAGCATTCGATCGGGTTTTAAAGTGAGAATTGTGGAATTCTTATGATATGATTAAAGGTGACCAGGCATTATTAATGCAATGAAACCATGGGAACGAAACCTCACGACCATTGTAGGTAGGGTGGTGCTGACGTCGATATCGAAGGCTTCTTGGGTAAGAGAATTTTTATGGTGGTTAGATTGTAGATTCATGTGTTCTGAACCATACTAAAATATGGATGTCTTTCAACATATTCATTTACTTAACTAGTATTTTTTAAAACCGATATTCGAAAAATAATTACAATAGTTGGATCACTCCTAGTATAATTTTTCTCAGGCTTTGCAGAAGGCCCAACATGTTTCCCGAGTGGCTCGATATGTTTTCGTACTTTTAGATCCAAAAAACATCATGTTTTAAATACCATAATAGGGTGATATGTTTACGCATGGTCTGCGAAACTGTGCCGCCCAAAGCAGTTAATCGTGCATAGAATTTTAAAAAATGGGGTAATGGCATAGTGCGCGGGCTGCACATGGTTTCATAAACTGTGCGCCTCACCCATGAATGGTGTTTCTTGGAGTCAGAAGACTCTTCATGCTTTGCGCATAGTTTGGTAAACAGTGTGGGTCAAACCATTTGTCACAGATAGTTTTTAGATATTTATTTTTTTAATTAAATTATATTAAATTAAAATAAAAATAAAATAAAACTAAGCCCTCATCCTCGACCACTCTTAAATGCGAAGCACCATCCCCATGGTGTTTCTCCTCTTCAATGCACGACCCTATCCTTCGTCCCCCACTTGGATTGACGTTTGTCTGTCGTTTCCTCTTTTTTCTTCTCCGATCCTCCAAGGTAAGTTACTATCCTTCCTTCTCTCTCATTTTCCAACATTTCTTTGACATAATCGAGGCCCGATGAGGTGAGGCCGAACCCTATGTTTTGGTGATAATTTTTTATTAGATTTCTTTAGTTCTTAGGTTGTGAGGATGGTTTCATGGGGCCTTAGGTATCGAGTTTGGGCAACAACCGCCAAACATGATGTTGTTCAGGTAGTCTCGGTCTACCAAAAATGTCTTAGGGCAAGGTTTATACCTTCTCCATTATTTTGTACCTCTTTAATGAACATCAATATGTATCCATGACTCCCTTTTATCTAATCGGTAGGGTCTTGAGTTGTTCTGTGTGGATTCACTTCGATTTAGTTTATCACTGAAGTGGACATCTAGGTTCCATCTTCTGGTAGGGTCCCTTTCCAAGTCCTCTTTTTTTAAATGCATTATTAAATTACATACTATACTTCTATTAGAAATTTATTATTTGTAATGAAATATTAGGGTCAATTCCTTTTAAATGTGAATTTATCTTCTTTCATTCTTTATATGCTAAAGGTGATAAGGGATTTGCATGATACCAAATATCAGGTTTTTACAATAAAACCCCTCCAAGGAGTTGCACTACCTTCAAGATTAAAATTAGTGGTTAGACCTTGATATCTTGACTTTTCATTTTTATAAAAATTTTCCTTTTATTTAATGTTGATATACATCATTCTTAGAACATGGCCCTAATTACCTTAGAAAGACTGAGTTTCCCCTTTTAAAATGATAAACGGAGCGAAACACCGTCTATTTTTTGGTCTAGTTTGGGATTGGAATTAACCATGTATGTTGTAACGACCCAGATCCAGAGCCTCATAATAGGTTCCCCGTACCCGGTTCTCTACATGACCGCAAGCGCGTTTCCCCAAATTCCATAGGCTGCCGACAAGCAGCGAGGTCCTTGGTGAGTCATTGGGGAAACTATGCCCTCATTGGTTAATGAATACAACAAAATAACAAACGTGCCCAATAGTAGAAGCAGTAAACAACATAAAACAACTGAAACTAAAAGTAGAACCAATGTCTGATATAATAATGATGCAGTATGGTACATGTGTCTATGTAAAGCAGTACAGAAATCAACCTGCTAAAATTAATCTAAAACAATATACTAAAAGTAAACAGCAACTCCAGCAGCATCGCGAGCCAAAGCCTGATCCCATTCTCTCCAGCTCCAACCAGCAATCAAGTACCTGAGGTGGAAGGGCCACAATCCCTATCCACACCTGCAACCAAATAGTCTTTTTGGGCTGAAAATCAGGACCCAAACAGGGTGTGAGACTAATCCCAGTAGGCAACCACTACAAGATTTGTGCCCGACTGTCAGTGAGAAATATAGAAAAATTAAAGGAAACAAATACAGTAATGAACTAGGACTACACCAGAAAAAATCCTACCAATTACCATTCATATTCATTTAATTAAACAACCAAGGAAACATGTAAAGTTCTCTATTCCAAGGTAAAGAAAGTAACACAACAGGCAACTCAAAAGGACTACCTATCCAAGAAGTAGTACAAACCCAAGCTTTTTCTTTTGATTGGTGGACTCGTCAAAACCAACCAAAAAAATTTCACACTATCTCTCTAGGTGGCTCAAACTAGCCTACCCCTATAGTCCAGTAATCAAACAAGGCACAGACACTATGGGAAGCTCTCACGTCAATTCCTCTCTGGTCTTTCAATGATAGTTACAGACTCTCTGAGAATGAACTTATGTCTAATTACTCTTGTGGTCTCAATACGTGTCTAAACTAAGTACACTCTTGGGAATCAAAATGTCATACTCTCGTAGGTCATGTATATGAATCTAAAACCAAAAGACCCTATAGGGAAGCACTTAATCGTCTATTCCCTCTTTGATCTCCGGCACCAGGTTCTCACAGCCCTGAGCAGTCAAGTCAAGCGTAATCAACTGTCAGTAGCCCTAAGTAAGTTCAAAAACTACATGGATAATAGTGACAATGAATCAAAATCATTTGAACTGCAGGCAACATATGCAATCAGTTATAGCAAGTAAACTAGCTTTTGCAATTGGGTTTCCTCACCGGAAAACGATGCCAAACGGTGATAAACAGCCAAACAGGGAAAGAAACACCCATGGGGTGATCCTGAAACATGCATCCAAGCATACATTAGTATCAATTAATCATAATCTATTAAGAAATATAAGGAAAATAAGCAATATGATCAAAATCCCAAACTTGAGATACCAGATACATGGGTATCTACAAATTTTGCAACCAAAACTCAAGGACATTCACCATAGGGCAACAAACCACCTACCTCGATTCTAATAGATCGATATAAGTGAACCACGACGATTGATTCTCCTTATAACATCAACGTTCTAAGAAAACATCCAAAAAGCTCAACCCACAATAACATGAAAATGAGGTGGAATTATGAAACAAGGCTTAAGAATAAGAGAGAGCTTGCCGAGGCGATCCCAACACAATCGACGATGGCTGAAACGGAGATCGGATGGCAGATCAGGGGCTTGGAGAACGATCATAGCAATATGGGAGCTCTCGGCCGAACCAAACCTAGAAGAATGTCGTTTTGGCAATTAGGCGTGACCCCAGTGCGTTTAGTGAGAAAAAAGAAAATACACGACGTGTACTTCTGGGGTACACGACATGAAATCTGTTTTTTCTGTACTCCACTTTAAGCAGCCTTCACATCACCCCTACACACCGTGTGTGTGGCTCAGACAAGGTCAGCAAACAGCTTTGAGCGGAAAAGGATTACACGGCGTGTACTCTGAAAGTACACGGCGTGAACATAAAAAATTTCTAGAAAACTACTTTTTTCTCAAAAATGATCAGAAAATGAAAAACATACCTGAAACGAAGACCTGTGTTCTTACAAAATTCCCCCATTAAATAAATTTGTCCCCAAATTTCCCTAGCGAGGCGTCGAAGAAGAAACCCAAAATAACTACGACCACTAAGATCGTAGAGCGGCCTCCCGCTCCCAAGTCTCATCCTGCACTCGCCCGTTCTACCATATCACCCGTACTAGAGGAACATACCGTCCACTGAGAACTTTTGTATTGAGATCCACAATCCAGGTGGGATGCCCGTCAAATGAAGCATCCACTTCAAGCTCGTCCTCTTCGAGTTGAAAGACATGAGACGGTTCTGAAAAGTAATGTTGGAGCTGGGAAACGTGGAAGACGTTGTGCATAGCCCGGTACCTCTGAGGTAACTGCAACTGATAGGCAACCGACCCAACTATCTCCAACACCTCAAACGGCCCGACGTACCGTGGTGAAATCTTAACCTATCTTCGGATCTTCAGGTGTCCCAAACTCGGTGTGACACGCAGGAAAACCTGATCCCCGACCTCGAACTCCAAAGGTCGTCTCCACTGATCAGCATAAGACTTTTTCCGAGACTGTGCTGTATCCATCCTTTTCTGAATCAACTCTATCTGCTCTGAGGTCTCCTAAACAAGTTTAGTTCCCAGCAAAGCTACATCCAGCAAGCATAATGGTGATCGACATGGCCTACCATACAAGGCCTCATAAGGGGCCATCTGAATAGTCTCCAGAAAACTGTTGTTGTAGGTGAACTCCAAAAGAGGTATATGCTTCTCCCAAGAACCGCCAAATTCCAAAATGCAAGCTCGGAGCATATTATCAAGAACCTAGATCGTATGCTCGGACTGGCGATCAGTCTGGGGATGGTATGTTGTACTCAAAAGTACATGTTTACCCAAATCCCTCTAATGCCCCTGACAGAACCGAGAAGTGAAGCACACATCCCTGTCCAAAACAATGGAGTGTGGAACTCCATGCAGACGTACAATCTCTTAGATGAAAATTCATCTCGGATCATCAAAACTGAAGGTCTCCTTGATCGGTAATAAGTGATAATTCTTCATAAGCATGTTGATGACAACCCAAACAACATTGTCCCCTCGATGCGACCTCGACAATCTGGTCACGAAATCCATCGTGACATCGTTCCACTTCAACTACGAAATGGGTAACTGCTGTAAAAGCCCTTCTGGTCGCTGATGCTCTACTTTCACTAGGTGAAAAGTCAAACATCTCATGAAAAAACCAGCAACATTTCTTTTCATTCATGGCCACCAGCACTGGCGATGTAGATCATGATACATCTTGGTGACGCCAGGATGAACTTCCCAAACTGAGGAATGAAAATCCTGCATCAGCTCCTCGTGTATATCTGTTGGCACCCATACGCGTCCCTGGAAACACAAGATCTCATCCTCAACAACTATCCATCTAGGTAGAAGGTCCTCTCCTAACACACTCTCCTGCATGACTAAGCCCTCTAAATCCGATAGTTGCCTCATCCTCACTAGATCAAGAAAAGTAGAGGTAACAGCAACAGATGACAGAAAGGTCTGTCCATTTCTGTCATGCACATCCAAGTGCATCTCAAAGAACAGATCCATAAGCTGCCACTCGCAGTTGGCCTCCTGAACTGCCTATAACTGAGTCCTCCTTCTCAGTGCGTCTTCCACAACATTGCTTTTTTCAGGCATATGAGCAAGATCAATGTCGAAAGATTGTAGGTACTCGACCCACCTCCACCATCTCAGATTTATGTCACACTATGTGAAGATATACATTAGGCTCTTGTGGTCATTATATACCACAAAAAGCTCTCCCAAAAGATAGTGTCTCCAACAACCCAAAGCATGAATAACAGAAGCCAAATCCAGGTCGTGCGTAGGATAGTTCCTCTCGTGTGGAATCAACTACCAAGACCCGTAATCAATGACACCATCTCCCTACATAAGCACAGCTCCCAACCCGATACCTGAAGCATCACAGTAAATAGTATAGCCCTTGCCCGGCTCTGGAAATACCAGTATAGGTTCTGACGTAAACCTCCCCTTCAGCTCTTGAAAAAATAACTCAAAAGAATATGACCATAAAAACATCACCACCTTCTTGTTCAGACCTATCAGTGGGGCTACTAGGCATGAAAAATCATGTACAAACCGCCTGTACTAACCAGAAAACCCCAAGAAACTCTATACCTCGAAGACATTCTTTGGCTTCTCCCGTGTAACTACCTCTATCACCTTTTCTGGGTCTACTGATACTCCTATCTCTGAGATGACATGACCCAAGAACTGAATCTCATCCATTAATAAGTGGAACTTTGAGAGCTTAACATATACAGATTCTCTCTCAGTGTACTCAATACAATCTCAAAATGGGTAGCATGGTCGTGTCGAGTTTCAGAGCATGCCAAGATGTCATCCATGAAAACCACCATGAAGGAATCCAAGAAATGATGGAAAATTATGTTCATTAGAGCCATGAAAACTGATGGCGCGTTCATGAGACCGAAAGGCATAATCAAGTACTCATACAGACCATATCTACTCCGAAAGGCTGTAAGAGGTTTATCCAATGGTCTGACGCGCAACTGATGACAACTGGATCTCAATTTGATCATCGAAAAAACACTGGCTCCCCGAAGCTGATAAAAAAGATCATCAATCCTCGGCAATGGATATCAGTTCTTGACCGTCAACTGTTTCATCTTCCGATAGTCTACACACAACTGTAAGGTACCATCCGCCTTCTCCACAAACAACACTGGCGAACCCCAACGGGAAGTACTGGGTCGGATAAAACCCTAAGCCTACAACTCCTCTAACTGTTTTTTGAGCTCTTGCAACTCAGGCGTCGCCATCCTATAAGGAGGTATGGATATCGGTGCTGCTCCTGGCACAAGCTTAATAGATAAGTCTACGTCTCTCTCCAGAGGAAACCCGTAAAAGTATTCTAGAAATACATCCAGAAAAAGATCAACAAACAGAGGAAAACATTTCTGAGAAGTCCCTTATTAATCCAGATATAAACTAGAAATCTGAGCTGTAACACCGCCCAACCCGTGATTCTCTAGTCCAGCTCTGCTCGCCTGGACTTCCCAATCACCCTTGTTGAGAAAAGATCCGCCCTCCGGGGATGTCGAACTCACCCTTCAACATTAGCAGTCGACAAAGGCCTGGAAGGAAACTAACCAGTCTATCCCAAGAATGACATCATAACCCGTCATCTCAAGGAAATAAGGATCCCTCAAGAAGTGATACCCACCAACCCCAAAGGGCCACTCCTTGCACTGACACACAATAGAAGTTAAAAGTACTAAGGGAGTGTCTAGTTTCATCATATCCTCATAAGTAAAGAAAATAAGTCTAAGGATCTCCATAGTATGCCCAGAAACAAATCTATGAGAAGCTAAGGTATCTAAAATTATAGAAGATAAAACTGAGGCTACTAAGATCGTCCCTCGAACTGTGGAAGGTCCAGGATCTCGCCCCTGATGAATCTTCTCTACCGCAAACATCTTTCCAGTACCGCGACCCTATGTAGCAGCCTGATATCCCTGAGCTGATCCTCCCTGAGCCTGACCACTGCATCCAAAACCTCTACCCTAGCCTAAATGACCTGAACAACACTAGCCCAATGTCTTCTGTGGAACTGATAATCCTACTCTTGTACGAGGAGTAGAAACAGATCCTCCTTCACTAGCCGCTAGAAGAAGAACCCTGCAAAAATGCTATAGATGACCCATCTTTCCGCAAGATCAGTAATCTACTCCATATCTCAGGAACTAAGGCTTCTAATTACCGTTGTTTCCAAACTGATAGCACACCACCAGGTTTCCAGACGGAAGTTCCCGTCTACCAGAAGAAATGCCACGCTTCCTCGAGTCACCTCGAGTATACTCTCGGTGGCGCTTCCTACTGTTAGTATGAAATGAATCAGCGTTGGATGCTGAACCACCTTGGTCAACAGATCTAGTCTCACTCAGATTTATTTCAGTGATCAGAACATGGTTGACTATCTGAGTAAAATATGTCAACTGGAAGATGTTCACTTGCGATCTGATCTCTGGTTTGGGGCCTTCCTCAAACATTATTGCCAAAAATAGCTAATCATTTCCCAGAACGGGAGTGAAAAGCTATAACATAGTGAAACAAGAGGAATAATCCATAATCTAAAGAGTACCATGTTGTACGTTCATGACATCTCTGGCTCTGTCAGCCCTCAGCGTCGCCAGATAGAAGTTGTTGTAGAACGTACGCTGGGACTCGTCCCAAGCCCTAGTCCGATGGCGCCCTGCCTGCGAAACAACATCCCACTATCTCTTGGAAGAATTTTGCAGCATGTTAGTCACGAGCTTCACCCTTCTGTCTGGGGATGTCTCCAGATCCTCGAAGATGGAAATCATGGTTTCTAGTAATGACTTTGTAGCCTGAAGTCCTCCATCCCCTGTATAAGTGGGATGATGCTGCTGCTGAAAAATCAGCGTCAACTCTTCCATAGATGGGGAAGGATGCTGAGCTCCCTGGAAGGTCTGTATGAATCTCATGAAACCCTATCTGAACTGAGTGACAGCACCAGTGT
Source organism: Viscum album (assembly GCA_963277665.1). Lineage (NCBI taxonomy): Eukaryota > Viridiplantae > Streptophyta > Magnoliopsida > Santalales > Viscaceae > Viscum > Viscum album. Next base: position 271,581,955 of record OY728152.1, on the reverse strand, counting down.
CTGTAATCACTACAGGTGCCATGTCTAGAAAGATTGGCGGAACTTCTGGTTGTCCCTAGTCTGTTGTATCAGGCGTACGGTCACTACCTGGTTCCTGACATGCAACGGAAGGACGTCTTCGGGCCATATCCCTGAAAGGTCAAAACAACACCTCAGATTTAGGATTAACAAGGAAAGAAAACACAAGGGTACAAAACCGGAACAAGAGAGAGAAACACTTAAGTTTTCAAAACATGACTACATGGCGTGTATTTAAACTACACATAATTTTTGTTAAATCCATTCACATGGGCATGTAGTTATGTCAGTACTGGTCATGTAACACCATAGACTACACGACTTGTTGTCACAGCACAGGGCATGTACATAAACTCCACTCCCCTGCCTGAGTCTTTTTTCACGTCTTACCTACATGGTCCCCATAATCCTAAACTACACGACATGTTCACTAAGAACATGGTGTGTACTAGACAGGTTCGATGACCCATGTAGCAGGTTACACGGCCGGCTACACTGATAACCCTTACACAGTGTGTTCCGATCAAATGCGGCGTGTATAGGACAATATAACACTGACCTATGTTGGTTGTGACATGGAAAGGTTCTTAGAACAAGGCTACACGGCGTGTTCTTACAAAACATGGCGTTTACTACACGAGCTCCCCTGACCCGTGTTGATAGTGACACTTCTGGGTACATGGTTGACTACTACACGGCGTGTACTTATCGTACTCGGCATGTCGCCGAAGACATTCTATAGCCCCGTGTCTCTGTTCACACAGTCGTTAACATGGTTTAAAAACTACACATCATGTATTAATAATGTAAACGTCCTATATTCTGTTTTTTTTCCGGGCAGTAGCTCCGAAACTCCACCGAACGCTAGAAACACTAAAAATGAAACATCTATTTGCCAAATTCCAATCCGTGGGGGCCCATACTCCCTGCGAATCAAATCTTTTCATCATAACAATTCATACAATAAGTAAACAGTATAATAACCCAATGATCTGCCAAATTACAATCCTCAAGGACCCATAACACTTCTAAGACCAAAGTTTTTCATCCATGATAAATTAACGGAAAAAATAAATGACACCCTATCAACATAGTGGTACTTCTATCATAGAAACTATCACAACATCATGCATAATATATCACGACATCTATCACAAGTGCATGAAATCTCTAATGCACACTAGATGACATAAAAAAAGGCATGACATGTGATTTCTTAACTAGTTCCTATATGATACAAGAGATGGAATACCCTCATCACATCGGGTTGAAACAAAATAATACCACAATAATAAGAACTGTAACAGCAAAAAACATGTGCATCACCCAACGGTGAAATATAATAAAATGTAACACTTTCAAAAACTGAAAATTGCAATTACGAGGTAATATAGAATTTCCATGTACATGGGTTAATTACTCCCAGGCACAGTTAAATACTAACCAACCATTCCTTCATATCCCTATCTATTGTCACAAAATAGTAAGGCAGTAGAAACGAATGAAAACCTCCTCTGATACCACTTTGTAACGACCCGGATCCGGAGCCTCATAACTGGTGCCCCGTACCCGGTTCACCACATGACCTCAGTCATGTTTCACCAAATTCCAGAGGCTGCTGACTAGCAGTGAGGGCCCTGGTGAGTCGGTGGGGAAACTATTCCCTCATTGGGTAAATCATACAGCAGTAGAACGAACGTGCACAATAGCGAAAGAAGTAAACAACATACAATAACTAAAACAAAAAGTAGAAGCAATGTATGATATATATAATGATGCAGTATGGTACATGTGTCTATGGAAAGAAGTAAACAAATCAACCTACTGAACTAAAACAGAAACCAAATACTAAAAGTAAAAAGAAACTCCAGCAGCATCGTGAGCCAAAGCCCAGTCACATTCTCTCCTGCTCCAACCAGCAATCAATTACTTGAAGTGTAATGTCCACAATCCCTATCCACACCTACATCAAAATAGTCTGTTTGGGTAGAAAATCAGGACTCAAATAGGTTGTGAGACTAATCCCAGTAGGCATCCACCACAAGATTTGTTCCCTACTGTCAGTGAGCAATATAGAAAAAGTAATGGAAACAAATACATTAATGAACTAGGAGTACACCAGTAAAAATCCTACAAATTACCATTCACATTCATTTTATAAAACAGCCTGGGAAACTAGAAAAGCTCTATATTCTGAGGTAATGAAAGTAACACAGCAGGTAACTCAAAAGGACTACCTAACCCACAAGCAGAACAAACCCGAGCTTGTTCTTTGGCTTGGTGGACTCATCACAAAAAACCAAACAAAATTCACACTGACTCTTTGGGTGGCTAAAACTAGAAGGCCCCTATAGTACAGTAATAAAACAAGGCACAGCCACTCTTGGAAGCTCTCACGTCAATTCCCCTATGGTCTTGCAACGATAGGTACAGACTCTCTAAGGAAACACTTACGTCTAATTCCTCCTATGGTCTCGATACGTGTGTAAACTAAGAACACTCTTGGGAGGCACAAATTATTATTCCCGTAGGTCCTACAAACGTTACTAAAACCAACAGACCGTCTAGGGAAGCACCTAATTGTCTATTCCCTCTATGATGTCCCGCGCTAGGTTCTCACAGCCCTGAGCAGTCCTGTTGAGAATAATCGACAGTCATCATCCCTATGTAAGTTCAAAAAATACTTGTATAATAGTTACAATGCATAAAAATCATTTTAACATAATGCAACACATGCAATAATTTATAACAAATAAACTAGCAATTGCAATAGGGTTGCCTCATAGGAAAACAGTGTCAAACAATGATAAATAACCATATAGGGAAATAAACAGCCATGGGGTGATCCTCAAACATGCAACCAAGCATACATTAGCATCAATTAATCATAAGACAACAAGAAATATTAGGCAAATAAACAATAGGATCAAAATCCAAAACCCGGGACACTCGATACATGGGTATTTGACACCAACCAAAACTCAAGTACATTCAGCATAGGGAAATAAACCACCTACCTCAATTCTATGTGATCAATATAAGTGAACCATGATGATTGATTCTCCTTTGAACGTAGAATATATGATAAAACATCCAAAATTATCAACCAATAATAACTTGGAAATGAGGAGGAATCCGGAAACAATGCTTAAGTAGAAGAGAGAGCTTACCAAGGTGATCCCAATGTAATCAATGGCGGCTGAAACGAAGATAGGACGACAGCTCGGGGGCTCGGAGATGCATCATGGCCATATGTGAGCTCTCGGCCTAACAAAACCTATAAGAAGGTCATTCTAGTGATTAGGCGTGACCCCGGTGCGTTTAGTGAAAAAAAAGAAAATACCCAGCGTGTACTTCTGGGGTACATGGAGTGTACTCTATTATTTATGTGCTCTACATTAATCGGCCTCCACATCAGCCATACACACCGTGCATGTGTATCGGAAAAGGTTAGCACATGACTTCGAGCGTGAATGAAGTACAAGGTGTGTACTCTGAAAGTACACAGCATGTACTTAAAAAATTTCCAGAAAACTCCTTTTCTCTCAAAAACGACCAGAAAAGGAAAAACAAACTGTAAACGAAGATCTGGGTTCGTACATATGTAATTTCCCTTTGTATGGATACTAAGAGCCCAGGGAATGAAATATACATGTTATGGTAAATTGAATGAGTTGAGTTAAATGAGTGGTTAATGCTTAATGATTGACTATAAAAACAAGTTTCCATATTGTTTTACAATGTTTTGAATACTAAAAAAACCATGGGTGACTTGTGGGTTACCAATTACGATTTATAAAATGGACTCAATGGTTTTTCATGCTCATTCCTTTGGAGATTCATGAATTCCTGTATAGGAATTCCATTGAAAGACATGGGTTCATGAGAAAAGGATTGGTTACATGTCTATGGGAACCCTGACCATGCTAAGGGTTGGTAGTGGGGTTGACCTTGCCCTTTGAAAATGATTTAATGGTTTTTACTAAAAGGTTTCAATAATACATGACCTTTTCAAACTAATTGACGGAAAGGCTTGAACCAATCAATGGATTTATTCAATTCTAAATGGAATATCCTCACTAATGGTAGACAAGGATTGGACCAATAAATAATTTGTTGAACTCGACAGATCCAAACTAATGGAAGGTGTGACTTGAACCAAATCAATTATTATGATTACTATATCAAATATAAATTGACAGATTGGAGTTCACCTTGGATTCTGAGAGGAGAATAACTTGGGTCTTGGGAACCCCAATACTATTCAAGGATATAGATTTCATAGGATTATACCCACCTATACCCCTATTCTAGTCTATTCTCTAGATTTCTGGTATACTACTACTGGCTACCGTCTTCTTATAGGAAAACTCGTTTACACTTCATAGATATAGCATTGACTAGTTGGTTCCATGGATAAATACCATCATTCCATGTCTTTTTGTATCCTCATTATACCTTGTTCAATCACCTTCGAGTCATTTGGAGACATATTGTGGAATTCATTAGATTATAATCCTTGTTTTACACTCTTTCCCCTTAACAAGACACATATACTATTAAGTTAGCTTTCCATGAGATTATGGTACCTTGTAATTTACCCTAGAACTCCCTCAATGTATATCATTTCCACTCTACCTTATTAAATCGTGGAACCATCACTACTTATACTATCACAGGATGCCCTGGATACACTCCTTAGGTTCAGTATTGACATGGAGGTGCCATGGGTAAAGGCCATCAGCCCCGGTAATGGATTAGCCCCATATTTCCATGGAAGAGCCTCCATGGACTCTATAGGTGACATAATTGCATGTAACATATAAATTAAATAGTAATACTCAATTCATTAAATGGTTACATGGTCAAACACTATCTGAGGGCTGAAGCGGGTACTTGTGGATTTAGTTACATTGTAATGAATACGTTATTTATGAATGCTTTCACCCTGTTTAATATATATTAAACTGTCTGAATTGGGATTGAAACCTGTAGTAATGGCCTACTGGTATTTATATCTAACACCCCACTCAGGTGTCCATTTAACTAGGGAGCCCGAGTAGACCATTCTTGTTCACAGGGCCTCAGACTTTGTTTGTTGTTGTTTGCTTGTACCTATAGTAGACGAAAGGATCAAGTTGGAGCTCATGATGCTCGTGGAGATCGCCTTTGTGATTTGTGTTCTTTTCATTACATGATTCCAACATTTCATTTTATTGAAAATCTTATTGAACTATTTACTTCATTCTATCATGTATCAATTCCATTTCATGCATTAAACTATTTTATAAACTTGTGTTGGCTTCTTTTCTCAATAATATAAAAATATATCTTTCGAAAAATTATTATCACTCATACAGATTCAGAGGTTGAGTTTTATTTACTACGTAATAACATTTTGCAACTATGATAAGTTGGTATTGTTTCCCCATTGACTAACCTTACACCCTCATTGTTTGTCGGTGTCCTCTAGCGTACTGGGAGGTGTGGTTGAGGTCATGTGGAATCCGGTCCGACAACAATCTTAGTAGTGAGCTGATTTGGGACGTTACAACCATTCTCAAAACTATACTCCCTAGAGTCTTACCATGGAACCCCCATGATTTTGAGTAGCCTATCCCATGCCTATAGAGTCATAGACTAATGTAATGGATCCTTATCCTCTCCTTTCAATTCAACCACATTCTTAGAAATCAGTTCTTTTAATTTAAATTCATTTTATTTACATTAATTTATTAATTTTCTATTACAAACCAATGGTTTTTATTCTAACCACATATCCTTTATCCTCTATCTATTTTATCGTTTCCTAATTTTCTACTATGCCGAAATTCTTTACGGTAACCTCATCTTCTACTTTCCTCTTTTATCAATAACCTATTTTTAATGTTATTTCATTTGACTTTCATTTTATTATGTTGGGTTATACTATCCATTATTCCCCCTTACATTAAATTTTATTTATAAATTTGGAGAGTTTGTTTCACTCTCATTTATCCCTCATATGAACCTCTATTCACATTTGTTCCCATGCTGAAATTTTGTAATGGTTTTTTCCGTTCTCCTCTTTCTTCATTGTTGTTTATTTTGTTACACCTTCTATTTACAGTTCCTCATATTGGGGAATGTCGTTTACTATACCTAATAATTTCTATTTCAATTATAAATTTTTAAAGAAATATTACTCTTTCGTGAAAATTTTTTATGAATTTCTATGTGATGTCATTATTTGGCAGAAGTTGCATCTCTGTTTTCTTTAAGAAAATAAATTTTTACAGAATAACATACCAATTTTTTTAACTATATTATTCAACGAATGTACATATACTTATTTATTATATACATATATTTATGTATTCAACATTCCTTGAATACTATATAAATTTGGATGTTGAATGAATCTAGGTTACATGACTATTATGGCATACATAAGCATGAGAATGAAATAATTATGAAGGGTGTGACCTGATAGCACTCCAATTCACTGGGTAATGTATAGTAACACGACATGTAATGTGGAATGGTCATGGAGTCTTTCCTTGACTCGTGATCCTAGGTGTGTAATGATCCTTAACTCATGATTAGGTTATGTTTTATGATGTTGCCACAATTCCCATGCTATAATCACTATATCATTCATTATTTTCCATATTCCATTTATTATTCAATAATGTTCCTATTATTAAACATTTATATTAATCTTAATGTTATTACTTTATTATTTCCCTATCTGGGATTTATATCTCACCCCTTCCATATGTTTATCCTGAGGGAATCCCTTGCTATTTTACGTTCATTGGAATATTATGATCATTTCAACATAGTATTGAATAATGTTATTGTATCCCATGTTCATGTTTTTATTTTTTGTACATTATTAAAAAAATCAATAGACATATCAATATTTATAGATTAATAATATGTACTTTTATATAATAAATCTAGTATTTAATGTTTAATAATGGTCATGGTCAATATAGGTCCCAAGATTTAAACATTATATGAGTAATTATTTTCCTGAAAGAGTAGTATCCTCCTATAAAAAATAATTCTCACACCATTATTTTGGTTTTATTAAATGGTTGGAACTAGAAGGAATGTGATTAATATATAATATGATAGATGATTGGATGGTGATTAGTAATGTGGGATGATCACCAGAGTGTAAGATGTTTGGATCATTGTAAATCAGTTTTCCTAGAACATGATTGAAAATGTGTACCTTAACCAAATATTGGAGTCAACAATGAAGATAAATAATATGTTCACTGAGTGTTGTGGTAATGGGGACCATGAAGTAAAAAAGATTTGGTTACCTTTGTGTCATCAATTAGGAATGAATCATCTAGATGAATATCTTAGTTGAACAAGAAGATGTTTTGACTGTGGGAAATATGGACACAAAAATGTGACTGTATGGAAATAATGAAGAGTTTAGATAAAAAAAATTATGATAAAATTAGACTCCCTAATACATCATCGATGTAGAAGTGTTTTATATGTGGGTGAAAAAGTCATTATGAAAAATAAATTTATTTATAGGATAGCTCTTTTAGAAAACCACTATGGTGGGGTGAGTAATTGATACATTGCAGATTGTAAAAACCTGAATCTGATACTCAGGTATGGATTTTTATTTTTGGTTTATTTGAGAAAAATATGAGTTTTGTGAAATTTTAGGAGTACACGTCGTGTACTTAGGAGTACACACCGGGAACATGGTTTTTCCGGGTAGATGTGTACTGGTAGTGTAACGGCCATGTACAGGGCCATGTGGGGTGACATGGAGACTTCTTAAAGCAGTTTCGTTAAAGGCCAATACATGGAAGGTTCCCTCTTGGAACACACCTTGTTTTTTTATTTTTATTTGTTATATCGGAGCTGGGTCGCATCTAATTTGTAGGACCATCTTCTTCTTGGGACATCTCATCCAGGAGCAACAAATATTACAGAGTCTTCTCTGAGCTCCCTTTTTATCGTTTTTTATCTGAGTCAAACACTGTAGGTTTTGTTAGAATCGTATCAGTATGTTATTCATTTTTATAGAACATCTTCTCATGTTTCCTCCTATTTCTTGAGATATAAATGGTAGATTGTTTTGGATGTTTTTGTAGATCTAAAGTGTTCTAGGTCGATTAAGTGGCTGAGGTTCAACTATATCGATCATACCATGTCATGGTAGGTGGTTTGTGCCTTTCCCTAATTGTCATTAAATTATATGTGTGAAAAGTGAACAATACCCTTGTTTAGGGTATTGTAGGTTTAAGTAATTTGACCATATTAATTCTTGTTATACATTATTTTCTTTATTATGGGTGTTTGATTATGAATAGTGTGTATTACCTTGATATGGATGTGTTTTCCTCATTTGTTTGATATTGTCCATTGGGTCTAGAATTTTCTGTTAGGTTTTTTCCATCCCATGCCTATTGATGTTAGTATGTAGATGATATTATCTAAAAATCTCATTATATTCAATGAGGTTGTTTAGAATTGTAGTATTTTGATATTTACAATGGCTTCTGGATTTTTTTGGGCATGATTTCTTACACCGGGCTGTGGGAACCCTGTGTAGAGAGACCATAGAGGGAATAGACGTTAAGGGCTTCCCCATAGTTTCTGTTATACTTTTCAAGTTGTGATACCATTGGTGGGATTAATTTAAGTGCTCCCTAAGAGTGTCTGTAGTTCAAAATTGTGAGACAGTAGGAGGAAGTGGACGTTGAGTGTATCCTCAGAGAGTCTATAGTTACCATTACTAGACCACATGGAGAATTGACGGTCAGTGCATCTTCAAAGGGTCATTATATTTGATAAACTAGAGGGGTTAGATTGTGAGTACATACTAGAGCGCTTCTTTTTTGTTTTTGGTTGTTTATTTTTAATTATATTTTATTGTAGCCTGAGCTGTTTGATTGTTTAATTTTGAGTACATCCTTGTTTATTACTTCATTTTACATATTTCCAACTATATATGTTCACAGATAGTTAGGCACATATCTTTGGGTGTTTTCCTACTGGGATTCGTCTCACAGCCTATTTTTGTTATTCTTTTTTTCCCAAAAAGATTATATTGTTGTTAGTATAGATAAAGGAAAGTTCCCTTATGCTTCAGGTACATGATTGTTTTGGAGATGGAAAGCATGGGACCAATATGAGGCTTGCGATGCTGTTGGAGTTGTTTAATTGTTTGTCCCTTGTACTTTGGTTTAGTAATGATTTCCATCATTGTGTATTTTTTGGATGTTTTCCTAGATACAGATGACAAAAATAGTTATATATATATATATATATTCATTAGTTGTATTTTACTTTTAGTGTTCCGATGTTTACAAATTGTATAGAATTACTTTTTCTACTATTGTTATCTTATTTACATTATATTGTGTTAATATGCCAATGAGGGAATTGTTTCCCCACTATCACACTCATGGTCCTCAATGCTAGTTGGTAGCCTCTGGCATTCGGTGGAATACGCTTGAATCCATGTGACCAACCGGGTACGAGGCACCTTTGGACGACACCTGAAACTATGAATTTACAAAGTGGTATCAAAGGGTATTATTTTTTCCATGCGTATTATATGGAGCGAATAGATAGGGTTAGGAAAGAATAGGTAGTTTTTAATAAGCTGTGTCTGGGAGTAGCTAACCCGTGTATAGGGAAAATATACTTTCCCTCAATTTTTGGAATTTTTTGGCTTTCAATTATTGCAGTTGATTTTATTTCACCGTTGTGTGATTCACATGTTTTGGGTTTTTATCGTTAAAATTATTGAGGTTCTATTCTATTTTAACCCAATGATATGAGGCAATTCCATCTCATGCATCATATATGCACTTGGTAGAGATCACAAGTCATGAATTCATTTAATGCCACATATGGTGCATTACCTATTTCTTGTTTTTGTGATAGATGGTTTGATATATAAGATTACTTTTGTTATAGATTCCTTGATTTAATACCTATTATTTTATAGGTTATTTCTAATATGTATGTTTTATTTTGGATGATTGCCAAAATTTTGTCCCTGAGGTGTTATGGGCCCTCATGGATCGTAATTTGGTGGATCATGTGATTTATTGCACTATTAAACATTGATATGTGTTAATAGCAATACAATATTTGATTCGCGTGGAATATGGTCCCCAATATATTGGGATTTCTCACTTTAATTACTGTTTTGGTGTTTATTATGGGGTTCTGGATTAGTTTCTGAGGATTTCTGTACGTAAAAAAACCAGAATAGACGGTGTGTATTTGGGAATACATGCCATGTTTCCTTTTTTTGGGAAGTAAAAACTTTTCTTATGTTCATGCCCTGTTCTTTGAGTACATGCCATGTAGTCTTTATCTGTGTCACTTTCTATTTGGACAAAAACATGAGGTAGAGAAATCTTCTGTGGGACACGTCGTGTACCGGAAGTACACATCGTGTTGTAAGGACCGTGTATCTATTCGTGTGACTAGTGACATGGGTCAGTGAAATCCTTAAAGTACACGCCATTTCTAGCATAAACACACCAAGTAGAGTAAACTATTCTCAAACAATGTAACTAATGACAGAGGTGACTAAAACCAATGTGGTACACACTATGTCCAAGGAAAACACACCATGTATTTTGGGTGTTACACGACAAGTTTTTTTAGAGGTACATGCCATGTTAAAAGTCAATGGGAACACATTGTGTATGTGTGATACAAGATTTGAACTCTGGTTTTTAAAATTTTTAATTTTTTATACCTCATGTCCCTTTCTTTCACTTCTATGTTTCATTCCTTTATATCTGATCAATGGTGTGCACTTGGCCTTGTAGTGTTATGCCACCAAGACGTATTTTGGTTGTACGCCCGATATAGGGCAGTGATCAGACACCTGACATGGCTAATCCAGGACTACCTAGAGATCCTAAAATTGTGCATGTCATGGCACTAACCTTCATCCAGGATACAGGTGTTGATGCATAGTTCCTAAAAGACATCATGTGGTTTATTAAGACATTCAGGGGAGCACCAAAACCTTCCCCATATATAGAAGAGTTGGCGTGAGTTTTTCAGCAGCAGCATCCTCCGACCATTTCAGGGGATGGAGGACCTCAGGTTGTAGAGTTATGGTTAGAATCCATGATATCATTTTTCAAGTATTTGGGCATGCCTCTAGATAGAAGGGTGAGGCTCTCTATAAACATGTTGTGGGATTCCTCCAAGAAAGAGTGGGATGTGATTTTACAAGCAGGGCGCCAGTAGGGTATGCCTTTGGATGACTTCAAACATTCCATCAATGATTAATTATACCCGAAGAATTTGATGGCCGACCAAGCCAGAGAGTTAATGAGTTTGGAGTAGGGTAATCTATCAATCATTGAGTATTCTTCTCGCTTCACAGAACTACAGCACTTCACACCCATTTCAGGTGTGATGAGTTATTCCTGGAGAGGATGTTTGGGGATGGTCACAGGCATGGCATCTGATATCATGTGGACGTCTTTATATTAACTTCTATAACTTCTATAGTAAACCAGTAACTGATCAGAGAATGAAACCTTGGATATTATTGAGTTGTGATCCAGGGAAGATCGACATCCAGAGTTGGCACCCCTCCGACTGACAGCAGGAAGCGCAATAGGGAGTCTACGCTTGGAGATCTGAGAAAGCAGAATACTTATTCAGGTATCCAAGTGATATTCTACCAGTGTGGGATGAGTTTGAATATGAGGACACATTTCTCAAGAGACCCAGTTGTGTTCTGATATTACAGCAATATGGGCCATCTTCAACATTTCTATCAGATTTCCTCACCAGATGCTAGTGATAAGTGTTATGAAATGACTTCACATTCAATAGCACGACCACCAGTTTCTCATCAGTATGGGAACTACATATTTTCTGACCATTTTGGTCGTGGTGGAGGATTTGGACATGGCGGTTAGACACAAGGTTTTGTACATCCACATGGTGGATCAGCTCAGGGATCTCTGACATCTTCATAGGGTCGTGGAATAGGTCAAGGTTTTTTTATTGTGGAATCCCATCAGGAGTAGGATATTTGACCCTTTATAGTTAGAGGTATGATCCTAGTAACCATTGTTTTATCTTAATCACATTTTGATACAGGGGTTTCTCATTTTTTATTATCTATTATAGTTGTGGAGAGCCTTAGGCTCTTTATCTTTACCTTTACTAATATCATGATTAGAGAAACCTTGCTTGGGACTTGAACAACATGCTTATGTCAGTGAAAGGAGTTCCCTCTTGAAGTTGGTGGGTGTCACTTTTTATGGGACCCTTATTTCTTGGACATGAATAGTTATGACTTCATTCTCAAAATGGACTGGTTAGTTCCCTTCCGGGAAGTTGTTGATTGCTATCGTCATATGGTGAGATTCACGTCACCATAGGTCATATCGTTTCTATATAAGGACAAATGGGATATCTTGGTGAGTAGATAAGGACCCAAGAAAGATGGGTTTGGAGGATTTACAATCCATTTTTCTATTTTGTATATGGATGTCTAGGGTACTTTATTAATGGAATTTCCTCCAGTGGTCAATCTCTTTAGGGTTGTCATTCCGGAATAATTGTTCAGGTTGCCTCCATAGCGAGAGGTAGACATTTCTATTGATCTTATGCTAGGAGTGGAACCGGTGTCTATTCATCTTTATAGGATGGATATAACTGAGTTATAAGATCTCAAGAAGCAGTTAGTGGAGTTACAGTCAAAGGGTTTCATCTGACCTAGTACTTCTCCTTGCGGTTCACCTATCATTCTTATGAAGAAGGTGGGAGGTACCCTAAGACATAGTGTAGATTACCGGATGATGATTCAGTTGAATTTCATGTACCGATATCCCTTATCTGGGATTAATGTTCTCGTTTATCAACTTCATGGAGCCCAAGAGTTATAGAATATTGACGTGAGATGCAACTATCATCATTTGTGCATTAAACCATCTAATATACCTCATAAATCCTTTCAGAGTAGTTATGGTCTATAACTGTATGTGGTAATTCATTCGGTCACACGAACATTCGTGTATTTTTTATGAAAATGAATAACTTAGTGCTCCATCCTTACATTAATTATTTTCTATTAGTCTTCATGGATGATATATTTGTGTACTCTCACACTCAACAAGACCATGCCACACATATTGAGATCATTTTTAGTACATCGAGAGAGCATCCGATAATTGCTAATATCTCAAAATGTCACTTTTCGATGTACTAGATTCACTTCATGGATCATATTATCTTATCGTAAAGATTATCAGTAGACCTAGATAATTTTAAAGAATTAGTTTCTTGGGATCATCCAAATAACTACATTGAGGTACAAAGATTTCCCAAGATGGATGGATACTACATGCGCTTCATACATGACTTTACATTCTTAGGAGAGCCCTAGACTATCTTTACTAGGAAGGGTGTGATATATCTATGGATAGATTTGAACGATTAATCCTTTCAGAAGAAGAAGGGGAGGTTGACTTTATCACAGATACTAGTTATTCCTATGTCGGGAATGAGTAATACTGTTTACTATGATGAATCGTGTGTCGGGCTAGGAGCAGTTCATATTCAAGGTGAATGATTTGTTTCATACGAGTCATTTTAGTTAAGGACATAATAGAGGAATTAACATATGCATGATCTCAAGTGGGCTGAATTTGTTCATGCTATATACTGTTGGAGACATTATCTATTGGAAGAAAAATTTTGGGTTTTCATCGACCACAAAATTCTCAAGTACTTCTTCACTCATCACGATCTCAACTTGAGACAGTGGAGGTGGGTTGAGTACATTCATTCCTATGACATAGAGCATCCGTACACGATTTGTAATGGAAATGAAGAGGCTGATTTGTTGAACAGGAGGAATATGATACAGGCAGTTTAGGGGGCTAGCAGTGAGGGGCATCTTAAGGATATGTTCTATGAGATGAATTTGGAGGTTCCCGACAGATAGTGGCAGAACTTTCATTATTCTATAGTTGTTACCTTTACTCTAATTTATCTAGTGCGAATGAGGAAGAAATCATATTCTGAAGGCCGGGTTCTACAGGAGAGTGTGTCAGGAGAGGACCCTATTATTGGATGGACCATTGGTGACAATGAGATATTCCATTTTCATGGGAACATATGTGTGTTACGAGACATACATGAGGATCTACTATGGTATTTCCATTTTTTAGTTTGGGAATTTCATCATGGGGTCACCAAGATGTATCGAGATCTTCACTATCAGTTTTTGTTGAACAATATGAAAAATGATTCTACTAGTTTTGTGATGAGGTGTTCAACCTGTCAATGGGTGAAGGCGGAGCATCAGTGACAAGAAGGGATTTTATTGTAGTTACCCATTCTTGAGTGGAAGTATAATGATGTTTTTATGGACTTCCTGATAGTTTTACTGATTCCACCTCATGGGAAAGACATGTTTTGGGGAGTCATTTACAGAATCATGAATGTTTCACACTTCTTATTGATCAATGATACCTTTAGTGTTGATGACATGTGAAGTTTGTACATCAATGAAATTGTACTCCTACATGGGTTTACTCTCTCCATTGTTTCAGATAGGGATGCCCACTTTACATCCTAGGTCTATTAGGGACTACAGAGGGCATTGAGTACACATGTACATCTGATTACAACTTATCATCCCCAAAAATATGGCCAGTCCGAGCATATGATTCATGTTTTAGAGGACATGCTTCAAGAAACCATCCTAGATTTTTTAGGATCAGGGGACAAACACATAACTCTGGTGGAGTTTTTCTACAATAATAATTTTCAAGAAACTATTCAGATATCCCCTTATGAGGATTTGTATGGTAGGCCATTCAGATCCCCCATATGTTGGCCGGAGGTAGAATATGAAGCTATAATGGGACCTCAACTTTTTCTAAAGACTACGGGGCCGATATAGTTGATTTAGAATAGGATGGCTACTACACAATCAGGACAGAAGACTTATTCTGATAAATGGAGTCATCCTTTATAGTTAAATGTCAGGGATCAGGTTTTCCTACATGTCACACCATGGTTGGGCACATGATTATTAACAGATAGGGAAACCATTCAGTAAGATACGTTGGGTCGTTTGAGGTTTTGGAGAGGGTTGGGCTGGTTTCCAATCGGTTGCAGTTACCTAATTGTTATAGGGATATTTAAAACATCTTCCATGTTTCTCCACTAAGATGATACTTCTCAAACCTTTCTCATGTTTTTTTAACTAGAGGAGGTTGAGTTGGAGGAGAACACGTCATTCGAGAAGCATCCTATCCAGATTGTTGATCAATGTGTGAAAGTTCTCTTTTGTCGGTCTGTCCTTCTGGTATGGGTGATATGGCCTCATGCACGAGTACAATATGAGACATGGGAGAGCGAGGTCGATATACGACTGTCGTGGTCCAAGTTGTTCAAGTTTTCTTCTTTTTCCCCACCATTCATGAAAACTTTTGGGGCCAATTTCATTATGGGGGGGAAGTTTGTAAGAACCATAATATTTTTTATAGGTATGGATCTTGATTT
The DNA here is from genome assembly GCA_963277665.1 of Viscum album. Taxonomy (NCBI): domain Eukaryota; kingdom Viridiplantae; phylum Streptophyta; class Magnoliopsida; order Santalales; family Viscaceae; genus Viscum; species Viscum album. Next base: position 271,566,403 of record OY728152.1, on the reverse strand, counting down.
CTGGCGTTTTTGAGAAAGAGATAAGTTTATGGAAATTTTAGGAGTACACACTGTGTACATAGGAGTAAATGTCGTGTACTGGGTTACCAATGGTAGTTGGGTACTGTTCGTGTGATGGCCGTGTACCTGGCCATGTGGGGTGACCTGGAGATTTCCTAAAGAAAAGACGGTAAAGGCCTACACACACCATGTATCCTCAGGGGACATGCCATGTATTTTTATTTTTATTTGTTATATCAGACCGGTGTCATGTATTATTTTCATAACCATATTCTTCTATAGTTGTCTCATCTAAGACTGAAGGATATCACCAATTCTTCTCGGAGCTCCCTTTTGGTCGTCCATTGTATGAATCAAACTTTGTCAGTTGCATTCACATCACTTTGGCGAGTTCATTCTTTATCTAGAACCTCTACTCTTGTTTCCTAATTATTTCATGACATATCCATGTTTGAGTATTTTTTAATGTACTTTTAGAAATAAAAAATTATCTGTTAATTCAATTGCTGAGGTTCAACAATATCAATCATACATCATCGAGGTAGGTGGATTGTGCCTTTCCGTAGGTGTCTTTGAATTATTTTTGTGAACAGTTCCCAATACCCATGTTTTGGGTATTTAGTGTTTAGTCAATTTGATCATATTAATGACTATAATGATTTTTTTCTTGAGTAGGGGTGTTTGATTATGAATAGGGTGTATTAGGTTTCTATGGATGTGTCTGCCTTGTAAATTTGATATTGTCTCTTTGGTCTAGAACTTCCTGTTAAGATATTTTGCTTCCCATGCATAGTAATGTTTTAATGGAGTTGATATTATCTAAAATTCTTGTAATAAGAATTATAGTTGTTTATCCATGTAGTATTTTTAGATTTACTATGGTTTATGGATATCTTTTGTGCATGATTTCTTACCAAAGGCCATGTGAACCTAGTGTAGTTATAACATGGGGGAACGAATGCAGAGCGCTTCCCCAGATTGTCTATTATAATTTTCACATTGCGAGATCATAGAGGGGATGAACATATGGTCTCCCTCATAGTGTTTTTAGTTAAACATTTTGAGACCACTGGTGGAATTGGACTTTTAGTGCTTCCTCATAGATTCTGCAGTAAGTATTACGTGAAAACAAGGGTAGTTAATGGTGAGTGCTTCCTCAGAGAGTCATTGTCTAACCAGAACCTTAGGTGTTATACTGTGAGTACTATCCAGAGGGTTTCTTGTGTAATTTTTGATTCTTATTTGTTATTGTAAATGAATATTTCTTGAACTAGTACATTGTTTAATTTTTAGTACTTCCTAGTTTATTATATCTTTTTGCATATTGTGTTCTATATATGTTCACTAACACTTATTCATAGAACATTAAATGATTTCATACTAAGATTTGTCTCACACCTTTTTTGGGTCATGATTTTGGGCCCAAACAGATTACATTGCTACAGGTATAGATAACTGCAAGAACCCTTCTTCTTTAGGTAATTGATCTTTATGGAGGTAGGGAGCATGGGACCAAGCTCAATATTGTGATCCTATTTGAGGTGTTTACATTCATTTCCCTTGAACATTGGATTAGTACAATATTCCAACATTGTTACTTGAATTTCTACATTCCAAGATAAACTTTACATGCATCATTATATATATATGTGTGTGTGTTGTGGTTGTTTTTTACTTTCAGTCTTCTATTGTTTACTCATTTGATGGTATTACTGTTTCCACTATTGTTATATGATTACCATTCCACTGTTTTACTCTCCCAATGAGGGAATATATTCTCCACTATAATATTCAAGGAATTCCCTTCTACTCGGCACCCTCTATTGTTCAAGAAAATGAGCATTAGTCCATGTGACCAACCGGGTACGAGGCACCTTTGGGCGGCACCCTGAACCAGGACATTACACTAATGAGGAAGAGACTATATATGAAATGTAAAAAGAAATAATAATTACATAATAGGATGTTGTATCATTTTAAATTTCAAAATGATGAAATAATCAATGTTGCAATGTATTTGGATTCGAGAATTATGAATGGTGAAATATATAAGTATTTTCTTGTTAATTCATTTTCACTAATGATTTATGATAATAAGATTAATCGACCTGTTTGAATGTAAATATTAATAAATGTAAAGGTTATGTATATAAAAATTAAATTATTATGGTAAATATAACCCTTAATATCTTCGTTACGATATGATACAGTTGTTTGGAAAAATATTTGTGGGATATGAATATGTAAATTGGATGGTACTGATTATCATAGAACTAATTAAAAAAATTATAAGTATTTCATGATATCATGGATTTAGTTTATAAATCATGGATTTATTGAATATATCCATTAATATATGTAATAATGATTATTTTGTTTTTCAAAAGGATTTATGCTTATTCATGTTGTTAGCATGTTCCAATAAAATTTTCTATGTGGGTATTCACTTTTTTGGTATGTGACAAATAAGAACTATTTTTTAATATATGGGGGATCCATGTTCTTATGATTTCCAGAATTTTTTTCTAATGTTTTATATTTTCATATATTAGAGGGGTTATAAGGCTAACCATTCAAGAAAATTTGATGTTAAACTTAAGAGGAATTATTTCTTTATTTAGATTGTATTGATAATTCAGTTTAAATGGATATTTACTGATTGAATTTATTTCAGGTTTTTTTTATCTTTTTTATGATGTTATATTACCATGTTTTTATAAAATATCATCATCTATGTCAGGTGACATCCAATTAATTTTGGCATGTCCATGGGTCATTATACCATGAACAAAGAAATATTATGGTTTCATGTCAACTACAAGCGTACATGATGTCTATTTTTATGTATAATTATTTTTGGTGAATGATTAGTTATGATAAAAGTTTATTGTGATGTTTTATTATTATTTATTAAGACATTATGTATTTTATTTTGATGAATACTATGTGAGAAATAATTATATGTTTTATTCTTTTATGGGCCTTATGAACATCTAAATGTTTTTTAATACATTTGGTATCAATGTAAATGTATGAAAATCCATATCATCATGTAACAGATGAATTAAAAATAGTTTTAAGAACAACCAAATAATGAAATTTTGTTTATAGAAATATATCATTTAAGGATATTTCATTATAGCCTTCTTAAATAAATGAATTACTCAAATATAGTATAATTATGAAAAAAACATTATCGTGTTACCTTAATTATTGATAAACCAATGGCTATATAAATAATCATGGTATTATATTTTTTTTGGCCCAAATAATTCCTCTAATCATTCACTTGTCATTGACCGATAATCATGATCACTCTTTTTAAATATTTACAATTTTCCTCTATGTCAAATAGTCACTACCAAACTATTTTCTCTAAAGCGGAAACATCATTATATGTATCTTTGGGTAAGATTTATGGTTCCAACATTCCAATTTTGATGGAATAATTAGTATTAATATTTATTATGTCGGTTTCAAGGAAATAAGAATTAAAATATTAAATCTATGAAGACCCAAATGAATTTTTATGGAGAAATTAATTTTAAGGGGGTTACTAATTTACACCATGAGATTTTTTGAATTATTTTTTTCAAATTAGCATTACCTTTTATATATTTCGAAATTCACAAAACACTTAAAATTTCTTATTTAATACTATGTCTTTATGTTTATCTTCAGTTATGAGAGAAAACATGTTGATCATGTCGTAAAGACCAGAAATATCATTAATGGAAATCCCTCTTCATATTATTAAATGTCTCATTAGGTAAAATGTTTATATGAAATGTAAATTTTTTTGGTTTTATGTTAAGAATTGTTACTATTGTTAATATAGCTTTTGATCAGTCATCACATGATTAGTATAAATATTGGGCTCTAATAAATCCAGTTTACTTAGACAAAGGATGTGATGGCCTCATCTAGTAGACGTAACCTATATAAAGCCCATTTGTTAGTGCTTGGAAAGGAGGTTGTTTCTTTGGTATTCTCTCTTGTCCAAGCTCATGCCGAGCTTGAATATTTTAAGCTCCAGCAGAACCGCCTACAAGAGAAGTGGAAGTTGATAGAGATTACGACCCGAGCAATGTTATCTAAACCACCCCAAGAATCGGTCACCATCGTATGCCTTACACTTCGGACTTATTCAGGTGTTATAAGGGGTTTTATAACAAGTCATTAGAACAATGAGGATGTACATTATTTTTTTATATAACAATGAATATACTTTCATTTTATTATTGTTACCCTGTAGATGGTTTTTAAAGAACAAATAGTATTTATAGTTAATATTCCACTAAGAAATCTATTTTGAAAATTCATGGATTTTTGATTTAGATAATATTTTAATAAAATATTAATATTATTATTAAATCAATTTTTATTAAATATAAATGATCATATAATTTTATGAATGCAATTGTAAATTTTATTATGGTTTGAAATCCATTTTTGTCAAAACCCATGAATTTTCGATAAAAGTCGGTTTTTATTTTAAAAGAAATAAATAAAATATTTAGAAAATTATTTAGATTAAATATATATTATTTTGGAAATCAGATATTCAATATTATTCAGCTATGAATGTTTCATAATTTTCTGATATAGTCAAATTTTTCGATGAAAATTAAATACCGTTTAAATATATTATGTTTTTTATGACATAATAATGACCCAATGGTGATGTAATAAAATAATATAAGCCTTATGTTCGGCCAATAAATGTTTTAAAATTAATATAATGTTATTTTGAGTTTTTTATGAATTATTTTTCAAAGCATTAATAGATCCTTCAAGGCTTATTAAACATTTTTTCTTTTAAAATTGATTTCCTTGGTAGTGTGACTCTCCTACACATAAGCAGCCCCATTATTTTAAGTTGTTTGGACATTGGCATTATAAAATATTATTTTAAAATTCACTTTCTAAAAAACCATGGGAAAAACCATGGGTTGTTTGTTGTTTGGATTAGTTTAAGGTGTGGTGTCCCAAACATAAATAATAAAGAATTCCCTCATCTTTCATATATAAACCCACCCATGATCCGAATTCCTCCTCCCTCAAAGACTTCAGAGTTTGTCCAAACTCTTAACTACTCTATATATAATCCTCCCATGTTTCCCAAAGCATCCTAGAAGCCTCTCCCAAACCTCTCTCAAGCCTTCGGAAACACACATCCAAGTAAGGGTTTTTCTTCCTTTCTCATTTTTGTCCAATTTTCTAAACATTTTTATGCCCTTTTAAATTAAATTACAAATGTTGTTGTATGGTTTCTCTCCTCCCCATACTTCCTTATTTATTTTTGAATGATGGGATACCACTTTATCTCTCATTAAATTCCTCACATGTACACCCATTACTAAGCCGAAAATCTGAAAGGAATTTCTCCCTCCTCATTTACTTTCAAGAAATTATTTTGTATCATGAATCTAAATTCCATTAAATTTGATGCTAAAAGAATATATATGACCCCCTTAATTTCCATTTCATGGTCATGTGATGATACACCACATTAACTCTCATCAACCATTTTTATGAATTCTTACATCATGTTGTTACGCTGCCAAAATTGCACAGATTTTCCAAGCCAATGTCATTGTGTAGTGAATATAATGCCCATTTCTCTATCAAGGGTATTCACCTTTGTAAAAATTTATATATTGATTATAAAGTTTTATGTATTAATTTCATATTCCTTTATTGTGTAAGAAATAATTTTGTTTTATGAATCCATGCTAAATGATCCATGTGGAACACTTATGCATGAAATGAAATTTTTTAGAATGGTGTGCCCTTATAGAGCTCCAATGCATTGGATAATGTATAGTATCATGATATGTCATGTGAAATGGGTTTTGAATCACGATAATTAAAGTTCAATGAGGTTTTACTCATACTTCATCTGCAATGAGGATTTACTCATGCCCTATGTGTAATGAGCCTTGGCTCATGCTAATTCCATATTAAGTGTTGTTGCCACATTTCCATGTTATAATTATCATGATTTTTCATGCCTTTATGTTTATTATTCTATTGTGTTCTATTTATATGCCTATTTTATAACACGTATTTTATTGCTCATGTTATTCCATGATTATTCCCTTACTGGGCTTTATAACTCACCCTTTTCATATGCATGTCCTCAGGATATCCGATGAAAATCCATGTACGACGGAATGTAGTGGTCATGGAAATGCTATTTTCAATAAAGAAGTTATATTTCATGATCTAAGTATATATTTAATGATCCTAAGCCCCAAAGACACTATACCATTTAAACTTATATGTCATATCAAATGGAGTTTATGTAATAAATCAGGTTTATGTTTGTAATAAAAGCAGGGTTGTAATTGTTGGTATCAGAGGATAGGATTTGTTATTTTTGGGATTAATATTAGAAAACACTAGTGAAGCCTTTGAGAATATACTAATTATAATAAAAAAATCCCTATTTTTTTGTGAGTATTTATTTTGTTGTTTATCATGAAAATATATCCCTATCTGGATATGAGCATGTAGAGGCGGCTCTAGCCCTGATGTATCATATGGGTAAATACCGAAAACAAAACTTTGAGCAAGACTCAAACAGGAACTGGAGCATGAAAATGGGCCTTGTTTCACTCTTTCTTATGACACTCTCAGGAGATATGCTTTGGTAAATTCACAAGATTAGTATGAACCTATATTAAAGGACAAAAAAATTCCCTAAGAATATATGTTATAAAGTAGATCATGGATAACATAGACTGAAGCCAATAGATTCAAATGTTAAGGAAATAAAAGTTATTTATAATTTTTTAGTTTCTTCCATAGTTTACCCTTTATGTGTTATCCATAAATTTCCTTTTATTAAATCCAATGGACAGTAATATATGCGCTTAGGCTAACAACCGATGTGAAGATCGATGTGATTACTATACTAATGAGACGCCCAGTCCAATGGGAGCCGGAATCGCTAATTGTGTCATTCTTATCTCTCCACTAACTCAATAAATGAATAGAAACATGGTTCAAGAGGCATGGTCAACCCCCCCCCCAAGAAATAACAAGTCACTATAGTAAGCTTCATGATACCATGGCCTCTTACTTTTAATGGATCATCTGATCCCTCAATCGCTGAACAATGGATCATCTCTATTGAAAAGATCTTCTCCATCCTTAAGTGTTCTGAACAAGAGATTTTTATCTTGGCTGCTTAACATATGGAAGGTGAAGCTAATCAATAATTGATTTTGATGAAAAATAAAAAGCCATGGGATGATTTTGAGGCATTGGAATGGATGGATTTCTAAAAGATGTTTGTCGATAAATATTTTCCGCACACCCTCCGGCTTAAGATAGAAAGGTACCTCCTTGCCCTTAAGAAAAAAGACCATGAATCTGTTTGAGCGTCTGGGGAAAAATTCACAAGTCTTGCATGATACGCTTTCGGCTTTGTCGTTATCCCAGAATGCAAGGTTGACCGCTTCATTGGTGGGATGAAACCTAGCCTATGAAAAGCGCTGATAATCCATGACATCGATAGCTATGAGGAAATTTGCTGATGTTCCCATAAGGTCAAAATGGAGATCATATAAAGAAAGGGGTATCATGGGGATAAGAAGCATACAGTGGATATCAATGCTGGCGGTCCGATGGATAAATCCAATGGTGTTAAGAAGATCAAGCACCCCAATTTTTAATGGTGTTGAAAGAACCACTCTGTAAATTTCCTGAAGGGAATGAGGAAATGATTTAGGTGTGGAAGAGAACAAAACCTAGGTGTTAACTGCCTATAAGAAAAACCCACGGCTGCAATAGAGGAAAGAAAAATTCCGTTCGAACCTCAATGTGCTATTCATTACTGCAACTACAAAGAACCAGGTAATCTTTCAAATCAGTGCCCTATGCCAAGGGTTTTCAGAGGCAACCAACAACCTCCATGGCATCAAGGGAGAGCTTTTTCCATCACTACTTCTGAAGTGAACCCTGACAATGAAGTGGTGATAGGTATGCTCGTTATTCATTCAATAATGGAAAATATACTTTTTTATTCTGGTTCTACGCATTCTATTATATCTCTAAGGTTTAGTATAACAATCCCAACAACACCACAAATCATGTAAGAGAAGATGTATGTTATTACGAAAAATGGAGAAATCATTGCATCCCATGAATATAACTCATCCCCTATCATAATCGGTGGATTATACTTCCTAGTGAACCTTTTCACACTCTATTTGGAGGAATTTGATTCAATTATTGGCGTGGATTGTCTTTCCTTATATAGAGCCAACATAAATTGTCGTGAGAGGAAAATCACTCTCCAGGTAGGGAATCAACCCTGATTCATTACAACTGAAAGGATGAAGATGAATCTTCTTTAGCTCCATCATATAAAGCATGGATATTAATGCCCTATGAGCATGCATATCTGGCTCAGATTATGGAGTCTAAGGAGGCAACCATCTTATAAGACATGCCTATTATGTGGGAATTTGCTGAAGTGTTTCCCAAGGAATTGTCTGGTCTTCCTCCTAAAAGAGATTTTGAATTCTCAATTAATATTATACCTACGGTGTTGCAAATATCAAATACTTTGTATACAAAGGATATTTTGGAGCTTGAGGAGATGAATAAACAACTACAGGAGAATCTAAATAAAGGGTTTATAAGCTCAAGTGCTTCACCATGGGGTTCACTAGTCCTCTTTGTCATGAAGAAGTATGGGTCAATGCACATTTTCATTGATTATCATGAGATCACAAAAATCACAATAAAGAAGAACTATCCTCTCCCATGAATGGATGACTTGTTCAATCAGGTGCATGGTGCACAATACATCTCCAAGGTGTATTTGTGGTCAGGATATTATCATTTAAGGGTGAAGAAGGACGATATACCCAAGACTGCTTTTCGAACAAGATACTAGCACTATGAATTCACAGTAATGTCTTTCAGACATACTAATGCTCCAAAAATATTCATAAACATTATGAATAGTGTCTTTAGATATTACCTCTACATGTTTGTGGTAGACTTTATAGATGATATTCTGATATACTCCAAAACCAAGGAAGATCATGAGGCGCATCTAAGAATTGTTCTAGAGACAAATCTGAAGGATAATAACTATAAAAAGTACAGAAAGTGTGAGTTATGTTTGAAGGAGTTCCCATTCAGGGGCCATATCATCGCAAGAAATGTAAAATCTATAGATCCCTTCAAAACAGACCAATTGAGGGATGGTCGGGTCCAACATCAGTAATAGATATCTATAGCTTCATGGGGTTAGCTGGATATTATCAACAATTTTTGAGATATTTCTCATGATTGTCTGACACTCATACCAAGATAACTCGTAATGGAGTAATGTTTTCTTATAGTCATGAATGTGAACAAAGCTTCAAAGAGTTGAAAAGGAGGCTTATCACTGTGCCGGTTCTTAGTTTACTCACAAGTGGAGAACTTTTTGTGGTATTTAGTGATGCTTCGAATAAAGGCATGGGATGTGTGTTGATGAAAAATGACAATGTCATTTATTATGCATCAAAGAACTTGAATGATGATGAACAAAACTATCCAACACAAGACCTCGAGTTAGCTGCAGTGATCATTGCTTTGAAAATTTGGTGGCATTATCTCTTTGGGATGAAGTATGAAATATATATGGACCACAAAAGCCTTAAGTATATATTCACATTGAAAGAGTTTCACATGCGCCAATGAAGATGGTTAGATCTGATCAAAGACTATGGCTGCTCAATTCATTACCACCATTGGATAGTGAACAAGGTGGTGGATACCCTAAGTAGAAAGGACCCAGCAATTCTGTCATTAATCAGAATTGAAAAGGATCCAATCTTCTATGATTTTAATAATATGGACATGGGAATCATAAAGAAGGGAACATAATCAATTCTTTCAAAAAAGATTGTCCATCCATCAATTTTTGAAAGGTTAAAGGATGCTCAAAAGGATGATATAGGAATTCAATAAAAAGTGGAAGCTATCGGAAAAGGTAAATCCTCATATTTTATTGTTAATGATGAAAATGTTGTGAGGTTTGGGAAAAGGATATGTGTCCCATCATGTTCGGAGCTGAAGAAGGATCTTTTGGATGATGCACATAGTTAAAATTTCTCTATTCACCCAGGAAACACAAAGATGAATCAAGATATCTAAGAGAATTATTGGTGGGATAATATAATGAAGGTGATCGCAGAATATATATAAAAGTGCTTGGTGTGTCAGTAAGTGAACGCAAAGTGGTAGAAGTCTAAGGCCATGATACAACCATTCCCCATACTAGAATGGAAATGGGATAAAATCATCATGGACTTTGTCATCGGATATCTGAAGACATCCAAAGGAAAATTGCAATTTGGGTCATTGTGGATCATTCTAAAAAGGATGCACACTTCATTTCTATTCAGGAGGATTTCTCATTGGATCAACTGGCACAAATATATATCTGGATGTGGTAAGGCTACATTGAGTACCACTATATATGGTGTCCGATCGAGATCCAAGATTCACCACTATGTTTTGGAAGAGTCTTCAACATGCTCTAAATTCCGAACTGAACTTCAGTATGGCCTATCATCCTCAAAATGATGTCCAATCCGATCGGACTATTCAAATACTTGAGGACATGTTGAGAGCATTCTCAATGGACATTAGAGGAGGATGTGATCAACATCTTCCTATGGTTAAGTTCTTTTATAATAACAGTGTCCACACAAGCATCCGAATGGCACCATATGAATCCCATTATGGGAAATGGATCTGAAATTCGGCGTGTTGGGATGTGGTGGGTGAGTGTAAGCTGCATGAACTAGAAATGGTCGATCAAATGGTGGAGAAGGTGAAAACCATTCAGTATCATATCAAGGCATACCATAGTCGACAGAAGAGTTATGAAGATAACCGTCAACGAGTCATTGGGTTTAAAGTTGTAGACATGGTTTTTCTACACAAATCTCCATCAAAAAAGATCATGAGGTTTGGAAAGAAAGGGATGTTAAGTCCAAGTTACATCGACCCCTTTAATATTCTTGATCATTTCGGGGATGTGGCCTATCGACTATCTCTTCCACCTACCATGGACAAGGTACATGATTTCATTCATGTATCCCTCCTAAGAAAGTACATACCAGACCCTTCACATGTACTCCCTTTAGAGGTGGTACTGTTAGAGTATAATCATTCTTATGAGGAGCAACCAGTGAAGATCTTATATCACCGAGAAAAAGTTCCACGAAATAAGGCAATGCCCCTGTTCAAGGTATTGTGGAGAAACTACATGTTTGAAGAAGAAAAATGGGAATTGGAGGAAATGATGAATCATATTTACCCACATCTGTTTTAGTGTGGGAAAAGAAAATTTTTCAGGGCAAAATTTTTTAAGGGGGGAAGATTGTAACGAACCAAACATACATTAATGGAAATACCTCTTGATATAATTAAATGTCTCTTTATGTAAAATGTATATATAAAATGTCAAATTTTTTGGTTTTATGTTATGAATTGTGACTATTTCTAGTATAGTCATTGAAGAGTGATCATATGATTAGAATAAATATAGGGTTTTAACAAATCCAATTTAATCAGACAAAGAAAGAGATGGACTCATCCAGTAGACATGCCCCATACGAAGCCCATTTTTCAGAGCTCAAAAATGAGGATGTGCCTTTGGGCTTTGTTGTTGACCAAGCCCAACCGAGCTTCAATATGTTAAGCTCGAGCGGAACCACCTACGAGAGAAGTGGAAGTTGATATAGATAACCACCGGAGCAATGTTATCTGAGCCACCCCCAGAGTCGATCACCATCGTAGACCATACCTTTTAGTCTTATGAATGTGTTATAATGGGTTAGGTAAAAAGATATTAGCACTATGGTCATATACATTATTTAGGTATATAATAATGAATATACTTTCATTTTATTATTGTTACACTGTAGATGGGTTTTAAAGCACAAATAGTTTTTTAGTTAATATTCATCTCAGAAATATATTTTTATGAATTTATGGATTTTTGAATTAAATGTTAATTTAATAAATTATTATTATTAATATTAACTTAATTTTTATAAAATAAAAATGATCGTATAATTTTATGAATGTAATTGTAATTTTTACTAATGTTTGAATGCCATTTTTGTCAAAACCCGTGATTTGTCGATAAATGTAGGTTTTTATATTAAATGTGAAAATTAATATATTTTGAAAATTATTTAGATAAAAGAAATATTATTTCTTGAATCAAGATGTCATAATATTCCAACAGTTATTTCTTCATAATTTTCTAAAACAATCAATTGTTTTGGTAAAAATTAAATACCGTTTAACTATATAATGTGTTTTAAGACATCATAATGACCCAATAGTGATGTAATAAAATAATATAGTGCTTATGATCGGCCATTATATGTTTTACCATTAAAATAATGTGATTTGTGGATTGTTTGACTTATTTTACAAAAAATTAATGGACCCTTCAAGGATTATTAATCATCTTGTCTTTTAAAATTGATTTCCATGGGAGTGTGACTCACCTCCAAATTAGAAACCCCACTATTTTAAGAAGTTGGGACTTTGGAATTATAAAATATTTTTTTCCACTTCACTTTCACAAAAACCATGTTCAATAACCATGAGCTGGTTTGTGTTTTGGATTAGTTTAAGGTGAGGTGTCCCAAACATAAGTAATAATGAATTCCCTTCTGTTTCCTATATAAACAAACCCAAGATCCAAATTCCCCCTCACTCATTGCCTTTGGATTTCATACATCATATTCCCTACTCTCTATATACTACTTACAAGGTTCCACAATCTCCCAAGAATCCCCTCTTAAGCATTTGGAATCACACATCCAAGTAAGGGGTTTTCTTCCATTCTAATTTTTTTTCCAATTTTCTTAATGTTGTTAAGACCTTTTAATTTCAAATAATAAATGTTGGGGTATGGTTTCAAACCTCCCCGCACAAATCCTTCTTTATGTTTGAATGATGGGATACCAGTTTCTATCCAATAAAATGCCTACCATTTACACCCGTTACTATGCCAAATATTCCGATTGTAATTTCTCTCACCTCTTTTACTTTCAAGAAATTGTTTTGTGTCAAGACTCTAAATTACATTATAATTATTGGTAAGTGTATATATATTACCCCTTACTATCCATTTCATGTTCATATGATGAGACACCCTTTTCTCTTTCATTAACCATTTTTATGAATTCTTACGTCACGTCATTACGCTACTGAAATTGCACTGATTTTCTAACCCAATGTCATTATGTAGTGAATTCCATTCCCATTTCCTTATCAAGTGTATTCACCATTGTGAACATTTAATTATTTTTTATAAAGATTCATGTAATAATTCTATATTCATTTATCATGGAATAAATTATTTTTTTCTTTAAATCCATGTTATATGATACATGTGGCACACTTATGCATGAAATGAAATGTTTAAGAAGGCTGAACCCTTATATCCCTCCAATGATTTGGGTAAAGTATAGTATCATGATACCCATGTATAATGAGTGTTGACTCATTCATATTCATGTTAAATGAGTTTTTACTCGTGCTTCATATGAAATGAGGATTTAATCATGCTCTATGTGCAATGAGCCATGGCTCATGCTAATTCCATGTTAAGTGATATTGCCGCTTTTCCGAATTATAATTATCATGCTTTATAATGCCTTTATGTTTTTTGCTTCTCTTGTGCTCTATTGATATTCCTATCGTCTAAAATGTATTGTATTCCTCATTTTATTCCATGATTATTACCTTTCTGTGCTTTATAGCCCACTCTTTTCTTATGTATGTCCTCAGGTTATCCCATGAAATTCTATGTAGAAGCGAATATAGTGGCCATGTAAAGTAATTTTTCAATAAAGATATTGTATTTCTTGTTTTAAGTTTTTATGTAATGATCCTAATCCCCAAATCCAGTAGACCTCTCAATCATCTATGTTGTATCAAGTGAATTTTATGTAATAAATCATGTTTAAGTTTGTAATAAAAGTAGGGATGTCATACATTTACTACATGAAAATTAAAATTTTCCTTTCTCTACGGGGAACAACAAGTATAGATTATATTACCCACAATAATGGATTTCCTGGATGGTTTCTCTAACACTCAAGACAATGTTTTTCTGATATATAATATATTATTAAAATGTTATCATCTAGAATAATATGTAATAATCTAGATTTCAAAATAAATGTTATGGATTTTACTAAAACATTTTGGGAAATTTATGGTTATGAAAAATATAACATGAATTCATATGTTACTAATTAATTATAAATTAATATGAAAAATGATTGATTATAAAATTAAATATTATTATTATTTTCGCCAAAATCTGTTTTACCCTATTAAATTAAATTCAATTAAATTAATTAGTGATATTAATGTAATTCATATTGTATATATTGAATCAAATATTTTTTACATTCAGTCAATAGATTCAATATAAATAATATTGGATCAAACACAAATTTAAGGTTTAAAATATATATTTTTATAAACCTAGTTTAACAACTATATGATCGAGAAACCATTTTATATACCACTTTTTAAACTTTTAATGATTAATATGTCAAAATATAATTCATATTTAAAAAATTGACATATGAATTAGGTTGTGGTATTTTTTTTTATATTTCGGTAATGTTTATATTTTTAATGAATAGTTTAAACTAATAAATTTTAATTCCGAACATAATTTCCATAAAAAAATTTTATAAGGTTATATTATATTTTAATTTTTTTAAAGTATAATTAAATCATATATTTTTCAATTAATCCAATTCTGGTGATTGGAATCAATTTCACTTGGAAATTTTGTATAAAAAGTTGTCAATATTTTGGGCGTTTTTACTTTAAAAACCCACAGTGTTTCCTCGTTGACGATAAAATTTTTATAATAACTTATTTCAATATAATAATTATTATTTGGAAAAATGGTTTCAATATTTTTAATAATGATAAATTATATTTCATAATATTTCAAATATAGTTTTTACCATAAATATTATTGAATGATATTAATAATAATTAAAATGAAGAGAAAATTTATGTTATCAAATTACTAAACATTAAATTTTTAATGTAAAATGACCAAAAAAACATGTCAAACACATTTTGTAGGAATTCATCATCTATTAAAATTCTATAAAATTATTTTTTTGGAGTGATATGACTTTTTTATGTAATAACACGTCTACTCATAACATTTGGGAAAATATTCCAATTGTGTCCCTTCCCCTCCCTTTAAAAGGCCACAAGCTCTCCCTCTTCAAGAATCCTCTCAATCCACTTTGGTTCGGCCAATATCAGTTAATATAATTAAAAACATCCATTCATTTCTCATTGAAGCATCCGTTTTGGAATAATGGATTCCCAAAAATCAAATTTGCACAATCCAAAATAAATTACCCGATTAAGAGGTAACACCGTCTCTCAAGATCCTTTTTTATTTATTTTAATTATCCCATCCTATAACATTATCTAGTGATTTTAATAAAACACCAGTATAATCAATATACTGTAATTTTCTTATTTTGGGGTTTTTACCTTCACTTACACACACATCAATCAAATAGTTGACCAATATACTGTTTATAGGGATGGTGAACTACCGCTTCACAAACCAATGACTATTCATTTTCTTGTTACCACCTATTATAGTGGAAATTATGATGGAATGTCTATTTATATATTTTATATATTACATTTATTATGACATTATGTTTATTTAATCATTTTAAAAAATATATCTTTATACATTCCACTTTGGTGTAAATAAAATAATTTGGTTCGATGATGTGTGGACTATAATCACCTCAAAGAGATGTGATTTGTTCACATGCTACATAAAATTTATTGAACATAAATTAATTGAATGTAGATGATATATATTTAATAATAATACTAATATAATTAAAATATGAATATATATATAAATATATGTCATTTTCAATCATTTTTTTAATATGATTATAAAAACGGTAACAATGTTCTTTGTACATATGAATTATCGTCTCAATGAACAATGTATTCCATTTCAAACATCTATATTTTAGATTATTATAATACAAAAAAAAAAATAGAAATTTTATTTTGATCATTGTATGCATTCTATAAATTATGATTTAATTATGAGGACCAAAGATATAACAAATTCAGACACATGTGATGAATAATGTGAATATTACCCGAAGTGAAACCTTATCATAGGATTGTTAATAAATGTGTATTATAAAGAAATAATAAAACCATATACTGAATTAGATATAAGAATATGGCATTTTAAATGATTTATAATAAATTTATATTTATTATATTGGTGTTTTTTCTGAGTATGAAGAATGTCAAGACACAAGGTAAGGGGATTTCATCTCACTTTTTATTTTCATGATATACATGCTTTATTAAACAACCAATTTTTTGTTGTATACATCTCATGGATGTAATTGATGATTAGCATAACTAAATTTTTGGGTAGTTTCATGTCATTTATATGATCATTATTTTATGATCTTAAAGATTCCAAATCTATAAAATTTGTAAGATAGTGTTGTCTCAATTTCTATCTTTGAGACACATATTTGATTATGAACCTATATTATTTTTTGTGGTGTATATACATCGATTTGACATGTTATATATTTAATGAAAAATATTAAATTACATTTCAAACTTCATTTAATTTCATTTTCATATATTGATAGTATTATCCCATATTACCATGTGGTTAGTGTTTTTTGTAATAATCACGTCGTTTATCAAGATTGTTTATGAATGTGTTGCCATTATTGAATTCATGGGGGTACATATTTCAAGAAAATTATTTAATTTTCTTAGAATATAGATATTAATGATATATTCTAGTAGTAGTACCATTTTTCTACTCATTGGTATAAATTATAGTTATGAATGTGATTTTTATAAATACTAACATTATTATCCCTTTAGTACGAAATATATGTTCATGTAAAAACATTTTTTCCAAAAATTGTTTCCATTAATATTAAAATATTCTTTTCTAATCATTAAAAATTATTTTCCCTTTTTCCTATTACAAATATTTTCAATGGAATTTTCTTTTTTCATTCAAAATAGGGAATTTTACTAACCTTTTACAATTAAAATGTAAGGTTCATCTTATCTCATATGAAATGTTCAAATTCACCAGCTTCCATTTCAGTGAAACATCCAATGAATCTTTAAAATAATAATTTTTTTGAGATCAAATAATTTTATTACAAAATATTTTCATGATTACATTTAATTTTTTCAATTTATTTTTCAGATAACATGTTTTTCAAAATGTTATTAATATTCTTTAAAAAGTAATTAAGGAAAATTGTTTTCAAAATTATTTTGAATCCCCTATTATATGTTTTCATAGTATTTTGTCTTCATACTATTTCATTTAAATCTTTTCAAGGAAAAAAATTTCAAATTGATTTTAGACCTTATTAATATGTTTTCAAGGAATTTATGAATACATTTTTTTCAAAACATTTTCTAGAGTCTTTTATAGGTTTTCATGGAAATTGTTTAAAAACAAAATATTAATACTCTCATTATATGTTATCAATGAAAAAGATTTTAAAAAGGTTTCAAATGATTTATATAAATTCAGTCTTGTTTATTTTCATGTTAATGGTTTTCAAATGTGTTTTATGTTTTAATGAACCCTTTTCAATGATGAAATGATAATTTCCTAAAAAAATCAAAATATAATACCATGTAATTTTCCATAGAGGATGACCTATCATTATGTTACTCATTATCTTATAGGAAATTATCCAAAGGTTCTACTCGTATTGTTTCCTAAATTGTTTTTGTTTTGAGGGAATGAATCCTATGACACCCATTTCTCTTCATTGGGATATATGGTTTTAAAACGTACTTCCTTTCCTGGGTTATGGTTTTTTGAAATGATTTTGAAACCTATATTCTTTACATTGGTTATGGTTTGATTACATGTTTCTAACAACCATTTCATTTTATAGATTATGATATGATTTTTTATGATCATCTGGAAAATGTATGTTGGAATTAATTATGAGATGTGTCAGACCTATATCTCACTCCAATTCATGGGTAATGATAAGCTAAAATGATTTATATATGTTGTCACACTATTAATTATTTTTAATGATTCACTCAATAATGCACCAGATATGTGTTGATTACTATAGGAAAGGTTATTTCTCTGTTCAATGGACAAAAAATCAAAAAAGTATAGAAATTGACAATTACATGTTAGGATAGCTTATTACAAGACATGTAATATCATTTCACTTCATGTTGTATGCTGTGAAGCCAAGTCATAAATAATTTCAAAACTATTGAAAGTAACACAATGTGAATCCTTATTACATTATGTGAACCTTATTTAGATAGGATTATTCTCTATTCTATAACACGAGGAATTCCATTCATATTTCAATCTAGCAGATGGATGTTTCATGACGTGACGTATCATTACATGTTGTGAAAGGACCCAGGATTCCAAATCTGAATTGAGCATTGCGTGAGATAGACATATATTCAAAATTCATTGAAAAAAATAGGGATCCACATTACATGACTTCAATTTCTATAACACTACATGTTATATTCCATATATATATAGTATATGTCTACCAGATTTATGTGTTTATATAATTTGTTTATTTCATTATTCATCCATTCCCTTCTAATCCCTTTCAATAAAATCTAATTCATTCATGTTTTTCATTATTTTACATTAATATAAGTAAGGTGTATTTACATGGACTCCATTATTCATTCATTTCCATACCACTGTCTTTGTTCCTTGTATGTGAGTGGTTTTTATCACAAACAATCAATGAACCATACTACACTCATTATCATGATTGTTTCAAGAACCTAGTTTGATTGAATTGTGTTTGGATTAAGATTTAATTTACTCATTATAAATTGATTGATTGATATTTAGTTAATCATAATATTTTCATGTTGGATATTTTATTATATAAATAATTCTTAACAAGATAAACATTATTTAAATTTTTTATCAATCTATAATCAAATTTTGCAGGAGCGTCTATACCACCTAGTGTAAGGGTATAGTGTATGTTTATATGAATTAAATAAAACTTCTACTATCTAGTGGGTAATGTGAAGGATTAGTAATCTAGATAAATATGAAAGGTATCATAATTCATTCAACTATCCATGACCACATGATATTTGAATGAATGAACCGATCTAGGCTAAAGTATAATAGCTTATAACAAATAACTCATGACACTTTATACCATAGAATATAAGAATAATGTTTGTAGGTTGTGGTTATTTCAACAACATGGAATATCAACCCTCTAGGTATAAATAGTTTATTTGACCATAGTAAACCAGTTACCTCTAATTTCTTTGATGCCCAAATCATAGGATCCACTAAGTAAGAATTTATTTCAATATTTCCACTAAACCAAATAATTTTTCCTGATACTTTCTATATATCTGATTACAATAAATTAGTCATTAGAAATAGTTTTCCCAAAATGAAACAAAAACATTATGAATCCTACCTCAAAGGGTTATTATCGATAAATTTATATAGCCTGCCCAAATTTTGAGGGATCGACCCCACACTATCACTATATTACATCATAGCAGCAAGTGAGGTTAATGATACAATGAAATCTAAAATGACCAAAAACTGCGTGAATAAAACAATATGTGTGGATGAATTAAATTTTGGATCAATTATCGATGATTAACCTGATATTTTATGCATGGTAACATATGTCCAATCACCTAGGTTCAACTCTCCCTTTCCACATTTCCCTCTTCTTTTTCAATTCAGTTTTTTATCAGATGACACTGCATCATTGCTTCTTTCATAATTGTGCAGGAATCAGATCCATTCATCCCATTAAAATATCCTCAATTTACATGAACACTTCTCCTTCAATCCTAATTTAAAATGGTTCGTCTATAGGGCTTTTTGGTCAGACATTGAAGAGAGCAACAGTCCTGCAGGTCAAATTCAACCAAACCCCCAAACACCTACCAATATGCAGGTGCAGTAGCATCTAGAACAACAAGAGAGAACCTTCATTTATTATGGATTTGCATCAATAAATTGAGATATTCCTAGGAACATATATCCTCATATTTGGGAACAAACATTTTAAATTAATCATAGAGTCATTCAAATAATCCATATCATGGGCTAGAATAGTGGCCTTCAATGTGATGATCCCCACGAACAAATTTGAATCTTCTAGGAAGTTTGTGATACCTTTCCCAATCCTGGACTATATTTTTGATGAAATTTGAATTTTTACCTTTCTTATAACTTTGTGATATTGAGACAATTATTGGATCATAATTGAAGATCACATGTCAATCACATCTAGGAATAATCTCGCCAATATATTTTGGCAATTACATCCCAAAAATTCAGACATGGAAGGTCAGGAATGATATAAAAATCATTTCACAGAAAGAAGGAAAATAAACATGGGAATCATGGGATGGTTTCAAAGAAATAACAAGTGTCCTCATTGTTGAAAAAAATGGATCCATATTTAATTATTGTGACAAGGCCTCCATCTAGTTGCATGAAGATTTGTCGATTCTGCCACTAATGGATGACTGATGTTCAAGATGCCTGTGGATATAAGAGCATTTTTGGATGAGGTATCTCAAAATTTCATCCAATGAAGAATTATTTTAGACCAAATTATCTTGATATTCATCAATTGAAAGAGGATAATATACTAGTATCTAAATCCAAAGACTTAACTAAAATACATGAATGCATCCAAATACATGATACACCACCCCCTCGAGTTCATATAATAAAAATGTAGTCATGCTTAATGCATGGTGGACCATAGTTATACGAAGACATAAAAGCATGAGTTGAATAAAAACTAACATAAAATTGCAATTACATAAATTATAATCTGAAAAATAAATTATTCTAACTACAACACCAGTACAATCATCTGAGGCTAGATTAAAAGACACCTCAAAACAACCAGGGCTAATTTCAACATAAAAGTATTTAAGGACCCCTAAGAACTCAACGACCTCTATGGTACCCACACATGAACCATATTCCTTGATTGTAACAACACGCACAACAAAACGATTATCCTCTATGTGCACAACAGTAGTTTAAACTAGTTCAACAAAGACCATTTAGAGCAAACTACTCATCTCGAAAGTAACTAAGTGATCCTCCTGGATACATAACTTCAAAAAGAGGAACACTGATTGAATTCACAATAGAAAGAGACGGAGAACCAACAAGATAACCTATACAATCATGAAATTCATATGGGTAATATGTAAAATACACTATTAGATAGATTACAAAGTACTCTACCTAGTAATAATAAGACATTAACAAGGGATTAATATAAAGATTTAGTGATGATAATTGGTGAAATTTTGTATTTTAATCAATCATAAATAATAGATTAATTAAACACTCATTAACAGAAGAAAAATTCACTAGTAGGAGAAGACGATGTTGACGAGACCACTCAAGTAATGACCCATGTGGTATCACCATCCACAAACTCCCAAACACATTTTCCAAATAAATAGAACCATGTTATGTTGTTCCACCAACATACAAGCCACCTCTGTTCATGAAAAATATTGACAATTAATAAATTAGGAACAATTAAAAATGGCCATATAGATGTTAAATAAATTTCAGATCAATATAATCATTTTTTATCATATTCTTAAAATGATAGTTTATACATAATTCCTTAAACATCTTCCTTCTAATAAAAGAAAATTGGAAGATCTAGCAGTTATCTGACTGAATGAAGAATGTTATATTGTTCTTCAATATAAAATTCCACCTAGGATGATAACCCCTATATTATTTTCAAATCAATGTTCTATTAATGAATGTAAAATTAGAAGTGATCTATGTGATCTCTAAGAAAGTTTTAACATCATGGTGATGAGTGTATTTCCCATTTTATGACTTCCAGTGCTCTGAACAACTCCTGTTTAACTACATGATGATTTCATATTAGTAAATTACCCTTTAAGAATTAAATAGTATGTATTTTTTAATTATTTAATGTTCAACATTAAATAATACTTATTGGTCTTTTACATGTATGAGAAGGTGTCATCCCCATTGTTCGTGGATAACCATTTATAGTAAAAAGAAATGCTCTTAAAAATGTTAATAAAGGGTGTTTAATCCATTGAGTCAGATATGGATAGGTAGTAGTAAACCTCATCAAAGCATCTATACAATCACATGATGGATTCGATTGCAGTACAATATATTTAACGCATGTCAAAAATTAATATATTGAAATGGAATAAGACAGTGGGGAGTTTCTCCTTTATGTAGAAAAATAGTTTAGTTTTCTAATATTTATCTTCAATGAACCTATCAAAATCGATCAATTCCCATAATTCATAACATAAATCATTCAACCAATAACAATGGAGTTGATGCGTCAACCTAGAACTCATAATTATTCATACATATGATTCTCAACATCTCTATCAGTAATCATTAACTACAAACTATCTTAGTTATAGTTCAAATGCGGCTTATTTCATGATAATGCTTATGAAATAAATTTCTTGGGGAGTGGATGACATAACAGGAATTATCCCAACATTTTGTACCCAAAACGTCAGCCTGAGGAAGGTGAAGACCCCAAATTCCATCCTCAAAGGATACTCACACCACCAATGAAATAAGTTATTAAAATGAATTAATAAAACAACTTCATGCTGGAATAATCTTTTCAATATATAATAATGAGTGGGTTATCCCATAAAAATTATTTCCTATGAAAGGATGGTTCACATTGGAAAATTCATTTGAATAGGAATTGGTCTCAACACACACCATCACTAGATAGCGAGTGTTCATGGATTGTAGAAATTTATACATGGAATCACAAAAATATCATATCCCCTTGAATTTCATGTATTGATTGTTGGATAGACTAGAAGGACATGAATATTACTTTTTATGAATATCTAGGATATAATAAAATTTAAGTCAACATAAATGATTAATCCAAACCACATATACATGTCTATTTGGTACCTTCACCTATAGGTGAAAGATGTTCAATATGTCTAATTCACCAGAATTATTTCAAATCTTCATGGAACATTTATTCCATGATATTGTGGAGGAATTATTAAAAATATCTATGGTATTTATTTCTATTTTAAAAGATATTTCTATGACTTAACAAACAAACATGATGTGGACATATGATTTTTTATGAGAAATGCCTAATAATTAATTGATAAATTGTAATTTTATAGTTTATATAGGAGTAGTCGTACATTATACATTTTCAATTTAGGGAACAGAATTGGAACAAATTATGATTAATGTAATCAATTATTCACCTTAAACTTCAATATTTGATGGGAAAAAGAAATATTTACTCCATTCATGTTTATAAAAGTCATTTTTACAAAACATTGAAAAAGTTTACCACCCACTAACACCCCTATTTTCAATGGATGTTCAATTTGAATACACTAAAGAATTTCGGTAGGCATTCAACACATTAGGAAAAATCCAAATATCAGCTCCGATAATCATTTCAACAATTCGTGACAAGGTATTTCAATTGATGTTGATTCTAATGAATATTTTAATGGTTCTATTTTAGAATAATTAGTTGGTCACATCATTTTTCATATATACTATTCATGACACACACTTAAGGAATCAGAATTCAACTAAAAAACTACAAATAATGAACACATTGATTTTCTATATTCATTAGATAAATTTTGTTATGATATGGTTTTGTCCAAGGTGATTTCACACACTAATCATGATGAACTAATGTATTTAATGAACAAAACGTATTCCATGCCACGAAAGACATGGAGGATCCTACTACAATATGAATTTGATATTTTCATTAAGGATACCAAATGAATGTAAAATTTTACCACTGGTCGAATTTCTTAACTTCCTCTTCCACCCATCATGGAAAATGACTATATTGAAAACAAAGAAATTTTTCCTAATGAAACACTTTTCGTCATAATTTTTATAGAGTGTATTTCAGATATTTTTAATTATCTTTCCATAGTACATCAACACCAAGATAACTCTTAGAAGTAATGATTATATTTTAACTTAAATAATAAACTAGATCTGGGATGAAATACTATTATACAAACGCTAAAGTAATGGATTATTGGAGAATTGTATTCCCAAAAAGAAAAATTAAATGTGATATACGTGTTTAATAACTCAAAAAATGAGGGAATCTTAGACCTTAGTGCACCATAAAAAATATTCTACAATGTGGAATTTTTTGGTGAACACTACACCATGACTCAATGGAATATTAGAAAAGCTATGATAGGTGACAACGAACTGTCACTATAGGAAAAGAAACTAAATGAATCCAAACCAAGTCATGAAATGTGATATTTTTTACATCTAGGACTATATTTCATGAGGCAATTTCATAATTCAGATTTTAAATCACATATCCTTGTTGGAATTGACTAAGTCTCTAAATGTGTATGATATGAACCTATAGTGCGGAAAACATCTAAATTGGTCATGAATTTCATAGAAATGAAGATGTTTTCAAGATTTTTCATTCTTAGATTTCTCATCTGTTAATAGGGAATACATTTCACTAATCCAATTATAAATGGATTTTTGAAAAGACAAGGAATATATAAAAACATAGGAACTCCCTACAACCTACAAACAAGTGACGAAGTTGAATTTTCAAATAGTGAAGTCAATAAAAATATTGGAGAAGAATTTAAACATAAGTCGAGTTATAGAAGAATGAAATTGGAGTACTTTCTATGGGTGTAATACATTACATAAAATAACTAATTTGTACCACACCATTAGGATTAATTTATGGGAAAACTTAATATTTTCCTGTCGAATTAGAGCATCACTCATACAGTGAAACTATTTATTTAAAATTGGATTCTCAAAAAGTTAGAGATGCTCAGTTGCTACAGTTTGATGAATGGGAGGAAATCAGAAAATACCCTTAGGAAAATTTCATGATCTATAAAAAATAATAAAATGAAATGGGCAATGTATTTCAAGAAAAATCGTGGTCCCCGAATTTGAGGTCCTATTATTCAACTCAAGATTAAAATTGTTCACTAGGATGCAAAAATCTAGATGGTTATGACCCTTTATAGTCGTTAATGATTTCCACTATGGGAATATTGAAATTCAGAAGGATGGTGGACCACCATTTATCTTCAAAGGAAAAATATAAATAATCTATCATATTCCCTTCTATGAAGGAAGTTCTATTAGCATAAAATTCATCTGAACCTCCTGGTGTCATTCTCTCTACATTAGTAAAAGCACTGACTTATAGGTGACCTTGGATAGGTCACCTTATCCTATATTACATTAGAATAATCTATATGAAATCATTGGACATTCCAAGAGATGATGACTAGGGTTTGAGCCAAAACTAAGCATAAATGTCAATTAAAAAACATGTAACCCTATTTCATGATGTGTACTTTTTCGACCAAAATTATATAAACCCACAATCACACTACTTGAAACTTCATTAAACATAATTTAATTCAATTAAACTATTTTTAAAAATAATCCAAGATCCTAGGTTTCAAGGCCAAACATCCATCCTCCCTCTCATGACCCCTACCCTTCCATACCTCATGGTCGCGCCTCCCGACCACCCTCTTATCCACTTCTCCATCATTTCCCCCTCCATCACATCAATAAAACTGACCCTCATCCCCCTTCACTCCCTTCATTTCCATGAAACAATCCCTCTCTTCTTTCCCACCCTCCCACTTGACCAAACACATCCATCTATCTCCTTTTGCATAAACTGAGCCCCCATCATCATCATATGCATCCACACCCCTCCTCCTTACTCTTTAGAAGGCATAGAAAATAATATTTTTCCCTTAACATATAGAGTCATCATCATTCCATTATTTACCAGCACTAGTGAAGTATCCAAGAGCTGCTACACCTTCGTTGCCCTTAACATCCCAGGTAGCATCACCCACATCTCCTATTGAAGCTTATGCTGAGGCCGCTAGTTAGGTAGATAACCATTCCATCTTGAGTGAGTCATTTGTTGGTTACCACCAAAAGTTTCATCCAATATTTAATTTTTATTACCTGAATCATTAGGTAAACCTCAACCAGCTATAATTAAAGGAAATGGGGACCACAAATTCAATTTAACTGGCTATTCTCACATACCTAAATTCCAATTATGAAATCCGCTCCATCATCAACCACCTTCATATTGCATCCATCATTGAGGTACCTATAGACACATACTGAGATCTATTTTTGGTGCTTCTCTAAAACATTGAGGTCATAGTGGATAGCCTCCCCTTTAGACTTGGATGGAAACATCATGATCATTCATTTACCGAATTTAGGATAGGCCTTGACATTTACACATTTTAGTATTCAATATCTTAGATATTTACGACCCTCTAGACCGAGCCTATGAGAACTAATTTGATACCGATTTTTATTTTGATCACCAAATATTCACAAATAACGCATGATACCAAGATTACCAAATCCATATAGCAACGTATCCCACCAATCTGAATCCTTCATATATCCATGAAACATGTAGTGTTTACCCAAGCTATGTCTCATGGTAGATTGTTCTGGATGGACGTCATCATCTTAGCAGCAATTATGTGTGGCCTTGCCATCATCATGGCTGCTAAGTTCTAATATTACTACCGAGATCACTCTAAGAGAAATAGAGGTACACTTATGGGATGTCCCATCATCACCATTATGGCCTCCCATCTAGGATGGATTGATGTTACTCTTCCACCCAAATTAATGGTACTGATAATGTCCATACATTTTATAATTCATCATAAGATACATATCCAATTTAGATTTTATGACACTTACTAATGGGAACTAGGAGTTTATAAGAAAACTGACTGGCATCCATGAGATGTTACAGTATAACTTGCCCATGCTCCACCCACTAATTCACCTCCAGTACCTCCTTCTCATATCCCTATCTCTACCACCACCACATCCAATTTTCCTCCAACAACCTATCCCACCCCAAGAGATATCTTGTCCATACATCTTTAAATCATAGAGTATTAGAGATTAATCTTTCCTCAACTATACATTCCCTTTGGAAAAATCCCACGGATACATTGGAAATCATATTATTTTCTTTTGTGTCATCCATAATTCCATGTTTTATTTAAATGTTATGATTTCATGTATTATGTTATTTATTTACATATGATTAATGTATTATGAAATCAATGCATTATGAAATGATTCATTTATAATATCATTTATATAAAGGGAATGAAATTCTATTTTCCTGATCAAGTTCTCATAATATTGTTTCATGATTGATATTGAATATTTCACTTCTTTAACCTCACGGAGCATTTGACCACATCATCTTTTTTGTTTCCATCCATAGGATATGAAGATATGTATTATGTCTGATTTTTCTATAAAGGGATCTAGTCAAAACGAACCTAGTGGGATATAATTTTTTTTAATTATGTGTTAGTGTTTATGTTTCCATCATTAAAAAGGAACTAGGCTAGTTCATTCATTGAGTTTATGTTTTTATAATGTTTTACATATTACAAAAAATAAATGTAATGTTAATGTAATTCAACACTAGTTCCCTGGAGCTGGTATCAAATAAAATTTTTAATTATCCTTTTGGATGTTGAATTGACCAAACCATAGTGATAACCCTATGGAAATGTCTATGGATAAATATAAGGATATGGATAATATAATAAAATGTCCAAGAATTTTGGTAAAGGATAGAGTTAATGGTTTACTATAAATACATCATTTTATGGATATTAATTGTTCATGTGGATATAGAACAAATGTAACAATGGGTAAAAATTTCAACAATATTTTCCATTCCAGACTCATGGTAATATAGTACATGACATTGGGTATTGTTGCACACCTAGTTTGAAACTCGCAAGGATTATCATTTCGGAATTTAAAATCTCATCAAAAACTATAATGATGGATTTAAAATATAGTTGGAAATAAATAAACTAGGGAAAACAATGTTTTCAATGATTATGTAACATATCATAACACAAACATCCTACTGGTTAATTTTAAGGACTATTGAACTCTTCGATATTAGACATATTTCCTAATCTATGACTTTTGGTTTTACACAATGGATTAATCCAAAAGAAATCATTTTAATGGTGATTGTGATGGACTATTCAATGATTTTCCTCCTTAGTAACGAAATGTTATGGTCAATAAAATGAAAACCATTGTATCAATTCTCACTCAACATTATAAATATATGAATCTTTGTTGACATCCAAATGAGAAAAATTGGAGAAAAATTCTTTTTAGTATTTCATTACTTTATGTCAGCCTTCATTCATAGGGTATTTTGATCGACTTGTTACTGAATCATCATACCAAGATGTTGAATGTGTTACTTGATTTGAGGGAAATGGATGATAAATCATTCATTACCAATATGTCTATTTTCATTAGACTTGTGAGGTATGATTCATGAATTATCATCCAACCAAAATAGAAAATTGATAGATTCTTCTATGGATTAAATCCTGGTCTCATATGGGAAGGGTAAAAAACAGAAGTTAGTAGTTATGATTGGATTTTTGTTTGTCAAATCAAGATTAAAATGGAGGTCAGAGGCAGGAATCAACCACATGGTTTTTAAAAGATAAAGAAGATGGAGTTTGATTAAAAATAAAAAACTAACAAGATAGGATGATCTCGGATGGCATTTGGAATGGGGAAAAAGTGGAACATAATATACCTCCCACGATTTAGTACCTCAACTATACGATAAATGTGGATTATGATAACCAAGTCCCAAGCCCAAGGGCTAGTGATGACGATCGACATCAAAAACATATGAAAGCCAAGGGACAATGGGAATTATAATTTAATACCTATTTATGATGAGGGGTTTGATAATGACATGATGATAGTTAAGAAAAGCATTGACTCTATAACTACTTATGTCATATTTTATTCTAGATTCATCCTCTCTTTAATATATAAATCAATTTATAAGGGTTTTATGACTACACAAAAACAATTAGATACAGAATCAGTTGTGTAAACCCCAAATTATATGATGATTCCAATTCAGGTCTATGATTCCTCTCTCGTTGATGTGTGTGAGAATTATATTCGAAGAAATATTTTCATTATTCACACATATGAATTTGATATAATCATAGAAACAGATTAGATTTATCCAAATAAATATAACATCAATTTTCACGGAACATATGTTACCTTGGGTGTTTCAGACCCTCATGCTCTCATCTATCAATGTGATGAGAAGAATGATCTTCATGTGGATATTACATATAGTGCGTGGTTCATAAATTTGATTCAAAATGGTTGATTATATAAAATGGCTGGGGATAAAATATTTATTAATGATTAGACACTTTTTTAGATATTTTGTATGTATTTCCAGATGAGTTTTTCAAACCTTCAAAAAAACAAGAATTTGAGTTTCAATAGAACTCATGACTACTTCCAAACTAACATCAAAGTATCCTTATAGAATGGAATCAACTAAGATGTAGGAATTGATGAATCAACTTCTAGAAAAACATTATAAGAGATTCATTCATCTATTAGTGTATCCTTAGGGTGAACCATTTAAAAACATATTGGTCAATGTCAATCTACATTGACTATCAAGATTTTATTAATATCACAATCTCAAACAAGTATCCAATTTCCCATATTGATGATTTATTGGATAAAATTCATGGAGCACAATACATTTCCAAGATTAAGATTATTTTAATTGGTGGTAGAATTTATAGATGAAATTCTAATTTATTCAAAGGTCAAGGAAGATCCTGAAGATTAGTTTAAAATTGTATTAATGACCCCATGGAATGAGAAAATACAAGAAAAAATTTCAATGTGGGAATTTTTGTTGAAAGGTATTTCATTTAAGGGTCAGATAATTTCAAGAAATGGTAGAGTTCTAGATCCCTCAATGATGGGGTCTATTGAATTCTAGAAAAGACCAGCCATGGAGACTGATATACATTGATTTTGTGTTTTATCTAGATTTTATCAACGGTATTTTCATATTTTTTTTCCTTAATATATAATCCTATAACCAAGCTAAAAATGGATGATTTTCATGTTCTTTAAGACATATAAATGTGAGGATGATTTTAGGGAACTGAAGAGAGTGTTAGTCAATGCACATGTGCTTACATTACCCTATTGTGGAGAAGGTTTTTATTCTATATTAATGCATCCATGATGGGATTGGGATATAATACTATATAAAATAACAAGGTTATCAATTATTCCTCACATTAATTGTTGATGAATCAGAATAATTACCCAACATATGATTTTGAGTTAGTAGCAGTAATTATTGAATTAATGATATGGAGTCATTAAAATTGTAGAAAAAATTGTGATATATATACTGAAAATAAACATCAGAAATAAATATTTACATATAAATAGTTTAACATGTAATAGGGAATATGGTTTGAGATGATACAGGATTATGACTTCTCAATACAATACCACCTAGGGAAAGGTAAAAAGGTTGCATATGCTTTGAGTTAGAAGGATCAATCTAGCGTATCCAGGCTTTGGATCACAGAAGATCCAATATTTATGGAATTAAAATTGAGGGATCTAGAAATTATAATGGATGTTGGGAAATTTTAACTTCCAAAAATTAATATTCTACACTCTATCCTTGTAATGATTGAGGTGGAATATAAAAAATTTGGAGCTACAATATAATGTCAGTAATTTTCTTCAGTTTAACCATGATCAGGATGGAATGATGAGTTTCATGAACCACAAATTTGTTCCTTCAATTAAATATTTTAAGAAGGATCTATTATAGTAATGTCATAGTTCTACATTCTATATTCATCATGGAAGTATGAATATGTATATGGATTTGAAAGGGTACATCTAGTGGTACGAACAGAAGAGATATATCACAATGTTTGTATCTCGGTACATGGTATTCCAACAAGTCAATTATAAATGAAAAAACCAAAAGGGGATGTTTTATCCATTACCCACACTAGAATGAAAATTGTAGAAGATCACTGTGAATATTTTTATTGGAAAACCAAAAATATCTAAAGGATTTCATGGTATATGGGTTTTAATTGACC
This sequence comes from Viscum album, assembly GCA_963277665.1. NCBI lineage: Eukaryota > Viridiplantae > Streptophyta > Magnoliopsida > Santalales > Viscaceae > Viscum > Viscum album. Next base: position 271,535,179 of record OY728152.1, on the reverse strand, counting down.
ACCTTACCAAGTCAACACACATCATCTCTGTTTGATATCACTTCCCTATTGATCAGAATTCTATGATATACAATAATAATGTTGTAAGATTGTTGGAGTACAACATTCTATTACATCAGATTGGGATATAACGTTTAACTGTAATTTCTGGTGAATCCTTTAGAAATAACATGATGCAGAATTTAAGTTTACCACTTATTATCATCCTCAGAAATATGGACAGTCTTAATGAACAAATAATCCCCAGATGATTTGTTGAGATTATTTTCTTTTTATTTCAAATGTGATAGGAAAACAAACCTTCCTCTAGTTGAGTTATATGTCAAAAATAACAATAAAAAAAGCATATAGATAGAACTTATGAATCTCTTTATGGGATTAAATGTAGAGCTGAAACATATTTTTTTGGGGTTGGATAATTGAATCTATTAGAACCTCTGATAACTGAAGAAATTATTAGGAATATTAGAACCATTAATAAACATATCAATGAAATTCCAAGTCATAAAAAAAGATACACTTAAACCTAAAACCATGGTCAAAAATTTCATGTTGGTGAGATGGATTTTTTAATAATATCACCATGGATGAATATTTAATGTTATGAAAAAAATTAAACTAATCCTGATGTGTAGCAGCCCAATTCAGATTTTGATTATATCTAGGTGGTAGCCAATTTCTTGGAACTTCCTCCAAATCTCTCTAATGTCCATTATCTGCTCAATGTATCAGTATAATATAGGTAAACACTTAAACCATCACATGTAAATAACTCAGAGGTCATTCCAAAAGTGCATGATCTTTTGTACGAATAACAACAGTATGTAATTATGGGCTGACCAGAAAATGTGATACAAAACATGACCACTCACCTTGATTTTTTTTTGAGGAAATCACCTATTAGAGGCTTCCATGTGGTCACTTGAGGATATCATTAATCAAAAAGTATCCTAATTATTCTACTGTTGATTAATTTGGAGGGTGAAATTCATTTTAAGGGGTTAGAATGTAACACCATGAGTTTTTATATAACATTTTTTCTCAAATAAATTATGTTTTCATTTATGTATTACAATGAACTATATCAAACATTAAATTCAAAAAACACAAAATTTACATATATTAGAGTAGAACAACTAATCATATGATGCATATAACATCGACCTAGCATATATTACATGAAACACTGACATGTCGTATGTTACAAACAATGCTAATGTTTCTACCAAACATCATTTTAATGAATAATTATTTAAATTAGATAATTATAACCTATCTATTAAATTTATCTATAATAATAATAATAACTAATTTTAAAAAATTTTAATAATTTTTTTATATAAATAAAAAAAATTTTATATTTAAACATATAATTATTGGTATATTCTTTATACATTTAAAATTATTATTTTCTCAAAAGAACTAATATTAGTGTATTTCTATGAAAAATAATTAAGTTCATTGCAGAAAAATTTAAATAATTAATTTGATAAAAAAACATCAAATAACAAATTATAAAGACTAAGTTAGCATTGGGAATTTTTTGGAATTTTTTTTGACAAACATCATTTCTTGAAGAATAGTGAAAAATACTATATTTTAAATTAAATCTACTTTATCATATAATTTATTTATGAATAGAAATTAAATTTTAAATTTTTAAAGATTAATTAGATAATATTTTATCAATTAAACCAATTTTATTCATTTCTACAAATTTCACATTTCAATTTTAAATAAAACATAGAAAACTATTGAAATTGTTTACTATAAAAACTCGCATTGTCAGCCATACTGTGGTATTTAAAATAAATTAATTTCAGACACTTCTATAATTTTAATTTATAGTAATATATTCCATATTTGGAATTTGAAAAAAAATACATTATAATATTTTCAACTTAGTTTCTGACCAAAAATATTATTGAATGTAATTAAAACTAATTACATCGATTTATTTAACATTATACTTATGTATAGACTAAACCTAATACTTACTAGCCTAAATGACCTGTAAAACTGACCAACGGTCAATGATATGACATATTTAGGGAATATAATAACCAGGATACACTTTTTACTATTATTGGATCCACATACAAGTTGAAAAATGTGGAGGAAATTCTCCCTACAAATATTTACATGAATACCACACCTCCTCAACAATAAAATGGGATCCTTTCCTCCCACTTAATCACCCCTATCAAACCATTTATATAGATAAATATATGAACAAATAGCATACCCACATACCTAACATTCACCTTTAATTTTCCCTTCTGGTATAAATCCTACCAAGGAATCATTTTGTCACAAACCTAAAAGAGTTAACTGATTAAGAGGTATTGTCTTCCCTAAAGATCATTTCTGTTCTTTTATTTATCCAACCAATCCAATATATTGATACTATGATTTTATAATAAAAACACAATCTAAAATATATGTGTATGTTTAAATATAATGTTATTACCTACATTCACACATACTTTTATATAATGTGTATGAAACTAATGTTAATATGTAGGGAAAACTAATGCCTCACTAAAAAATGATTGTTCAATATTACATTCTACATATCGTGGTGGACATTATGATGTAAAATATGTTTATATATGTGATATATTATATTTATTATTTATATAATCTTATTTATTACTTTTAAAAAACATATCATCTTACATTCCCTTGGGTATAAATATTATAATTTCTTTTGAGGAAGTGTGGACTATCACCCCTCAAAGCGTTGGGATTCATTTATACACAATAAGATATGTATTAAATATGTATTTACTGAATATATATTATTAAAATTATATAATATATATAATTTTACAATAATATATAAGCTTATATATATATATATATATGACTTTAACATCTTTCTTTTAACATGACAATTAAACTGAAATAATGTTCATAGGAACATACGTCCTTTCGTCTCCATGAACGGTGTATTCCGCGACATAATTCTATATTATATAAATAGTTATAATAAAAATATAATAAATTTATATTTTATTTATATCAGTATGTGGATTTTTTGAACATTATATAAGTATATGGACCAAACACATTAAAAATCGTGACAGTAGCGATGAACAATCTGAATATTAACTGATGTGAATCCTCAAAATAGGACTGTTAACAAGTGGGTGAAAAAAGGTCATAATTAAACCATATATGGTATTGTATATATAAATATGATTCTATAAAATATTTATAATAATTTTATTTATTTATTATACAGGTGTATTGAATGAGTATGATGAGAATCAAGACATAATGTAATGGAGTTTCATCTCTGTTTTATCTTTGGGAGATACATGCCCTAAAAACCACTCACTTATATAGTGTGGTGTATATAATGATTAATAATTTATAAAATTTATATTATAGTTAGAATTATTGGTATTCACATATTCATATTATGATTATATATTCATTGGGTTTTAGTTCCAATTTTAATAAATCGTTTAAATAGTTTGGTATAAATTTTCCATCTTGAGACACATGATTTTTTATGAACAGTAATTATTTTTTTGTGTACTAAATCATGAATGTACTTAATTTAATGTTATTTTATGCTTCATGTAATATAATTTTCTAACATGGATATTATGATCTGATGTTTCCATGTGGTGAGTGTCTATTGAAACAATCTTGTCACTTCGTGAGATTGTATAAGATAATACATCAATTAATTAATTATCATGATACATATCTCATTAAAAATCATTAATGATATAATATTATTGTTATTAATATATCCTCATGTATTAGTTCTATTTTACATTTTTATATACTTAATATAATGTTTTTAATTAAAATATGATATTCTCTCTCATTAGTAGGAAATTTATTTTATTAAAAAAAATTTATTAAAAAATGATATAAAAATGTTTTAAAAAATGTATTCAAAAGTTATTTGAATCCAATTATCATCGAAAAATAATTTTAAAAATGGTTTTTTTTACATTACTTTTTTTTCAAATCTATTATTAATTAAAATGATATTTGAAAAAGTTTTACGTTTTACACAACATTTCTCAATGGAAAAAGAATATTTTTCTCATGAAATGATTTTAAAAATATATTTAAAAATTATTTCACATCTAAGATAACATCAATTATGGTTACTCATTCAATTATAGAGATGTAATTAAATGTTTACCTTTATATTATTTTTATGAATTTATTATGTTTTTGTGAAATTTTTATGAAGAAAACTATTTCCATTTCACAGGTTATATGCTTTGGAAACACACATCCTTTAACATGTAATATTTATGATGAAATGATTATGAAACCTATACTTTTCATGGGTTATGATATCATTACATGTTTATAAAACACATGTCATTTCATGGTTTATGATATGATTATTTAGGATCCTATAGATCATGTATGTATGATTTCAAAATGATATGGGTGGGACCTAAATCTCCCTACAAAGGATTGGGTAATGATTTATATCTAATGAGTTATAATATGATGGTTTTGAGAGTAAAACATGACTACTTATATGGTCATGGGAGTGAACCATGACTTCTAAGATGGTTTGAAGAGTGAACTCATGCTACTACGATATCCATGGGAGTGAACCACAACTACCTATATGGTACGGGTAGTGAACCCATACTAATAAGATGACTATGGATGTAATTGATTGGAAAATATGGAAACAATATTACACAATTATGTTTTTTCCACAATTCCATACATTATTCCAATGTTATTTATGTTTATCTTTTTTCCTTTATTTCCAAAAGATATTTGTATTATTATCTACCAATATTAATTCATTGATTCATGTATATGATGAAAGATATAAAGGATACAATATTTTATTTTCATAATAAAGTTCTCATATAATTTTGATCATGATTATTAAAACATTTCTCCCTTGTTTACCCTTTCTGAACATTTGATTTAAGTACGATTTATGTTTCAATCCACAGAACAGAAGATATGTATTATGTTTGATGTGTCTAAAAAAGGTTATATTCATCATAGGCCAATTGGAAAGGAATCTAGTGGGATTATGTACCATTGTTTATGTCTCTATGATTCCAAACACACTATACCTATATGGTTGTTGGGTGTATATTAGTATAATGATTAAAGTATTCCAGAAAATTTATGTAATATTAATGTATGTTAAGACAAGTTCATTATATATATTATGGCTACATAATTTATTGATATTTACAAACTATATAAAAAAGTATAATTATAAAGATATAACTAAATAGTTTATTTTTATGTTTCTCATACACCCACCTTATTGGAACTATACTAGAGGAATACTTTAAGGGGGTGCAGTAAATTAGTATTCTTGATTCCCCTAAGGAGAATCTCCATTGAGTGTCACCTACATAAATTTTTTCTAAAAAATGGATGGAAAAATTTAATCATTTACCTTGAATAGTTTAAATTCCACAACCATAAACGCATTAATAGTTATATCTTTAAGTATGACCACATTTAATTCTTCAGATAATTCAAAATTTGTAGAAGCATAACATTAGTTTAAAATGACGCTATCAAGACCATATGAATGTGATTAAATTTATAAAATTCATCCACACTCCAATTCAATGGAAAGATATATTGGTTAATGAAATTTTAAATATACTCTATAATGATTATAATCTTGTAATAGAGATTTTTAAAATATTTCATATTTAGTAAAAATATTATATTATTGAATAATCTAATTAAAATCCTTTTTAGAAGATATTCTGTGTGAAACCATTGTTTATTTAACATAAATCATGACATCCACCCATAGTGAACATATCCTTCTATCATTAAGGTAGATAAACTAACATAGTGATACTTTTTTGAAATTATATTTTTGAAGATATTGTTTATGATAATGATCAACTTCATAGCATTATACGAAGACGCCTCACCCAAGATGAATGGATGGAATTGAAAATAAATTTATTTCATAAAATATGAATCACTTAGTTAATTTTGAGGGACACCATAAATAAAATATTGTGTAATTGAAAAATCCTATCGATGAATTGAGAATCGATCAAAGGTCAAGGTACTTGAAAATGGTCGTGCATAACCAATTTCATTTTCATTAGTGTTCATATAGGGGTAATAATTTATTATATGATAGAGAAAAAATGAATTAATTACCCATTATTATGACCTCATGGTTTAAAACTACATTAACAAAATAAATCCTAACACAAATTTTCCATATCTTTTTATCATTATTTGTTTAGGAAAATGATTTTATCATTTAAATAATTTTCATGAAAATATCAAGTATTAAAGAATGAAATTAATTTTTTTAAGGAAATATAAAAAAATATTTGGAAATAAATAAAAATTATAATACATTTTCATTTAATATATCTATATAGTATTAAAAAACAAAGAAATTCCTCCAGAGCAGTTAAATTTTCCAATAAAATAGGAAATTGTTATTTTATATTGAACTACTTTACTATACAAGTCTAGTCTATAATGACCTATTTTTTAGGGGCCATGCTTTGACTACTCAATGCCCACCTCCCATATGCCATGAGTTTCTGACTACTGTAGAGTAGAAATTTCTTATAAAGGGAAAGCATTTTCTTATAAACCTGCAAGCATTCACCTATCCCTATGAAAATGTACTAAAACTAAAAAATACTTAGTAAACATATATGTATCTCACTATGATAACATCTGATTATAATAATACAAGATGAATTTTATGTGTGCCAAGATAATAGAACAACCAAAATAGAAATGTAAAAGCTGCTAGAGTCTATCTGACAGAAACCATACTTGGAGGGCATGTACATAAAGTTATCTGAATTTCGCTGCAGCATACCACGTCTATCATGAGTCCCTGAATAACCAACTATATTTGGACACCAAGTACACTTCCAAAGATGGTGATCATATTCATAACACACAACATGTTGTGTTGAATCACATGCAGGGGTGAGTAAAACATTATTTAGTAGAGACCCCAAAACACAAAGGTAAACCACCAAAGAAGAGAAAATGAAAACTACCAATGTGGTACATGAACTATATCCTCAAAGAAGTACAATCAAGAGAATCACTAGAGTCATCTCAAACATGGATACATATACTATGATAGTACACGAATATCCAAATCCAAGGAGAAACACACTACATTATCTTAGGAGACACACTCTGTATATCCATAGGAGACATAGTTCCTATAACCGTAGGAGACCAACTGCATATAACCATAGGAGACACTCAATGTATAATTTGAGGAGACACTCTCCATATATCCTTAGGAGACACACTCCTTATAACCTTACAACACACTCTATATATGTGTGTGTGACACATTCCATATATTCATAGGATACACACTCCTTATATAGGTAGGATACACACTCTCCATATGTATATGAGACACACTATATGTATATGTGAGGGAGACAAACTCCATATATGGGTAGGATAAAAACACTGAATATGCATAGGAGACCCACAGTATATTTGCGTAGGAGTCACACAATGTATTTTCCTTGGAGACACACTCTGTATCTTCAAACTACCAACCATATGATATTTGTCCAAGTGGGATCGTTCTGAGAACAACTACTCCTCGGGCCAAAATTGTAATATTCCAACCTCCAAAAAAATTCATGTAGAGTATATCATATGTAAAACCTCATATTGAGGATCCGAACACCACAATCATCTCACCAAATAGATAGAAGTTTTAGAGTCATATGCATTTATGTAATAATGGAACAGTGGGGTTTGGGTCTGGTCCGACCTAGTCAGACTGGCCAGATATGGTCGTTCTGAATTGACCCTAACCATATTGGCACATTAGTAAGGCATGTTGGAAATGCTGGACTCAGCCAATTGCACCACGGTTCTGGCCCACTTGGTCATGGGTGCTACCCGTGGGGTCGCCGGTGTGGCCCAGTTTTTTAGGTCTAGACTGCCTCATGTGGGATGATATTCTCCACTAGAAACGACCCACCATAGCATCAATACCCATGTCTCCCACACACGATATAGCCACATATTTCTCGATCAACATTTTTTGAACATTTGGTGTAGCCATTCCACCTAACCAGTGGATCCCACGACTCTACCATGGATCCCCCTTGGAATTATGGAACTATGGATATCCACGTTCCTCAGATGAAGACTCCTACTATGTTGGTTCACCGCAACCATGGGCCTCCTCCGCCACCTAGGGTCACCAACACAGCTCAATTTCGTGTTCCAGAATCTGATGTGGTCCTTTGTGGATAGTGTATTTTCACCACTATCGGTCGCACTACCGACGGATCTTCTTCCAGGTTCACCTAGCCCGATGTGCCACCGGGCCAATTCCATATTTTCTATTGGATTCTTATATCTAGGTTGCTTTATTCATTGTGCTACCAAATAATCTTTCCCATTTCGATTTCAGATCCCTTTCCATATTTTCATGATGATGAAGAACGAGAAAGGATTTGGGGGAGGAAGTCTATCACAAGAATGCCAGATGTGGATGGTTATGGGCCATGTTAATTTTTCCCATGATCCTCCCATGAAAGAATAGAAGAATGATGTTTAAAAAAATTGCTACAAAAATATTTATAACATGTATTAAATTCCCAAACATCTTCCCAAATGAAAACCCTTCCATAAAAAAGTATTGAATCATTGATAAACCTGTTTGGGGTTTATCCACGTTCTTCATAAGAAAAAAGTAAATCAAAACAAATCACAATTAAGAAAAATACTCTACATAGAAATAGGATCTGTCATATGATAGAATTCATCATTGATTGAGATCCATACATGAACGTCCTCTATCAGTCATTCATTAGCGTTAATTATTCATCGACTAGAGAGATTCGTTCTCCTTTCATAAGGGTAGCTTCATAGATCGAGGGAAATATATATCCAGAATAATGAATTCTAGCATTGGTAATTTCCCCTAATTAAATGATGAAACACTTTAACATGATTAAAAAAATTTAAATTCCTTTCATCATTGCCATAATATTTTATTGCATCGTTGTTGAGTTGTCGCATCACAGTGCTACTAAGTCTCTATGTAACAATGAAAAAATAAATTAAAATAACTTTTAAAATATAAATTATTTTTCTTTTAATATGTCCCTAAATAAATATTTGTATCTAAGCCACGCTGGCATATGTCAGTCCAAGCCTTGGGTAAAATCGCTATTCTGACTGCAACACGGCACTTCGATTTCCACTCTGGCGACCCGTTTAAAAATTATTAAAATTACACACCAGTGATATTTTTAATAATAATAAGAATAGTTAGAAAATTTATTCCAGGGACCCTCAACCTCAATAAAACTTTTCATCTTACTGCCCATTCTTGAAATAATCCAATATAATTTTCTAAAAATTCTATATAGAAAATGAGTGACATTAGATTCTCCCCACCATTGGGATATATGTCCCTGAAATCCAAAACAGGGGATAAACAAACAACTAGAGATATTAAGAAAAAATATAATCCCCCACTCCCATGTGATCTCCTAGAGAATATATTTCAACCACCAAACATGCACTACATGAATCTATATCCCATGATGGGTTCTCTCGTGTAGATCCTCAATCTCTACTAGAAACTCTACAAAGTCACCACATCATCAGCATCCAGATCAACCCAATCAATGATGTGTGATGAGTAATGTATGTATCTCTTTAGCAAGGATATGTGATAGATTTCATGAACCTGTTTTTTAATTTGGAGGTTCAACCTATTGGTATGACAACTCTCCCTCTCTTTGTATTATCAGAAAACATATGACTAATCATGGATATAACATTCCATCCCAACCAAATCATGGTATAACACATTAAGGATAGACTCAAAGGGACATGTGGTCCCCCTCCATTGACATCAATTGCCTCTATCCTCTATCAATATAGTATTTCATATAGCTCTGTGCAATCTTCATCTACACCTAGATGACCTGCATATTCTCTGTAGTAGCCTGCTCTAACAATGGGCCCATGATCACTAACTCTTCGAGGTCAGTCTAGTAATGTGGTGACATACATGGTGGTCTGGAAAATGCCTTGAATGGTGTCATACTGATGGTGGAGTGTTTGATCATTTTGTAAAAACTCTCTACTAGAGGTTGGTGGTTGACCCAATTATGGCCAAAATCAGTGATTCATGAACATAGCATGTCCTCTATAAACTAAATGGTCTACTTTGTCTGATCATTTGTCGATAGGTTGAGTGATGTGATCAAGCGTAGTGGAGTCCCAAACTAATCATGCATTCCATTCCCCACCCAACATGTTGTTCATGTGTCATGATCTGATTCTATCGTATATGGATTCTCTAGGGAGCCAAAATATCTTATGCACATAAAGGCATCCCATTATCCCCACTAAACCCTTTCCCTAAATCACTAAGAAGTTGGATGACTTGGTTTATCAGTCAACGACCAACCACATGGTATCACCCCCCTTTGACATATGTGGTTGACCCTTCATTAAGTATATCGATATTTGATCCGACTTCAACTTTGGATCCTCCAGGGGTTCTGTTAAACCCATGTGAACCTAGTGCTCAGTCTTCAGTTTCTAGAAAATGAGGCATTTAGTGAAAAAATATTCCGTTTAATTCTTCATTCCCAAACAAAAAAACTAATGTCAGTGGTTTTAGTACATCATTTTTACCCCAAGATGCACATCCAAATGGGATGTATTGAACTATTTTAACACATAATCTCATAAATATGCATTTACAACTAAGCATCACGTGAAAAGGATGATGGTCTCCCAACCTTTTTAATATCCATCATTGGCATACCCGATGGACATCTGAGCGTGTGTAGATTCAAAAAGGGTATATTCTAGCTGAAACTTGCATGAATTGTATAAGAGTATAGGTGTAACAACCATATAATGGAGATAATCTTCTTCATCTCCTTCCTCGAAGGATATCTGAATTGTGGCCAACTGCAATGAGGCCATGTTTAGTAGATCTGAACTCAATCTCTTGTTGAGATCACAAGTCACCACATTCCCCTTCCCATGATTATAGAATATTTTGAAGTCATAGTCATAATTAAAATATATTCAACCCTGTGATCTATGATTCATATCATTTTGAGGAAATTTTTACCTTAGAATTGTACGGTCTGAGTAGATGATAAACCTCTCACCCATATGTTTGGGTCGATACATAATCAATGCGAAGAATACACCCGCCAACTCTAGATAATCGGTTTTATTGTACTACTCATGTGGTACCACATTCCATGAATAATAAGAAATAACCACATTACCTTGAAATAGGACACAACCAATCCCATTTCCCGATGCATCACAGAACACCACACACTCGACACCTTCCTATGGAAATCTCAGAATGGGAGAGATCATAAAACATTATCTCATATAATGAATGATATCCTAGAACTTCGCCATCCACAAAAAAATGATCCCCTTACATGTCAAGTGTGTCATGGATTTTACTACTCTCATAAAATCATCCTAAAACCTCTAATAGTACCTTACAGAACAAAGGTAACTCCACACTTTCGAAAAATTATTGGGTGGATCCCATGAAAGCACTATATATATCATCGATGAATATAATGAAACAATAACCTCCTAAATGACATATCCCAAGAAATAGACCCCTAGTATCTAGTATTAACACATCAAGACCTTCTCATAAAGATTATGTTGTATTAGTACGTATAGAACAATCCTCAAGTGTAACACGTGCTCCTACTCGAACGCAGATTACACTGGGATTCCAACACTAAAGACCAGTACAAACCTATCAAGGTAATGATAGAAGATCTTTTTCCTGTGTCCCATGAACACTTATTGAGATTTAATCATTCTAAAAAACATCACTACATACTCATAGTGGCCCTAGTGTCATCTAAAAGGTGACTTCCGATTTCCCCCATCCGACACCTAAAACTGGTCATTGTCTGATCCGAGGTCTATTTTCATAAACCATCTTTCACTCTTTAGTTGATCGAAGTGGTCATAAATCCTTGGTAGTTGCTACTTATTCTTCACGGTCACTTCATTCAATCTCCAGATGTCCACACAAAACCTCGTGCTCTCATCTTCCTTCATGGAAAACAATACAAGGGCTTCCCTTGGTGAAACACAGGATCTCACAGATCCCTTCCCTGGAAGGTCCTCCAACAATACCCTAATGTCATGAAGCTCTATTAGAGCAATATAATATGCCAGTGTAGATATCGATGTCATCATTGGGTACAATTCAATGCATAAGTATGCCTCCCTATGAGGAGGTAGTCATAGATGATTCATATAGATAGACATCCTCATACAATACCACAAATACAAGAATGTGAGGAATCATATCCTACACTAAAACGAGGGTAATGTTAGCCAACTAATGTGTGATTGGATTAACACTCCTATGTGTGATTCCATCCACGGAAACTTGTTTTTTCCTTTTTTCCATTAAAGGAATACATGGTCCCATCTTAACAAGCACACCACACTGTAGGCCAAAAATATAAATTCAAGGCATGAACTGTGGGTAACTAGTCCATAACAAAAATGATGTCATAATAAAAGATTCTTCCACCATGAGCTCTCATCTAAAACTATCACCTCCCAGACTAAGGAAACATTGTTGACCATAGTGTTTGATCATCAAATCTCATCTTGTAGCAGTCTTTATGTGTTGTGTTCGAGTAACCATTTCTACAAGAAACTCCATGTATAAAATATGGGTCACAGAGAGATAATAGTGGTTGGAAAAAATGTGTTTCAATGTTAATAAAGTGTAGAAAAGAAATATTTCATACCATTAATCATCCTAGGAGTCTCTAGAAAATATGAATCTATTACCAGGAGCTGGAATCATCCATGTCCCCCAACGCCCTGAGCTCGAGGTTGTTCACCTAGGGGTGGTGATGGTAGTGTCTCAATCCTAAGTCCACCACATGATGCTCGTCCTGCTCATCCTCCACATCCACCTCCTAGAATACCAGCCTTTTCGCACATCTATTACGGCCTCGGCATTCCCATGACCATCTCCTGGTCGGTCACATGTCTTGATAGACAATATATATCTATATGTCCCAGATAGCTTCATGAGTGGCACAACCTCTCCTTTGAATGACGTTTTCTACACTGGGGGCTCTACATTGATGACCTAGTGTCTTGGGGTTGTCCCTTGGACTGGCTGTTCCTCTTGGACCCTTGTCTCAGTTTTCGGCTACCTGCTACTAAAGACCCAACTACCTGACGCCCAATGGTATATCCCACTACCAGAATTAGCTCCTCAAGGAATCTCTCTACTAATAGATCTATTTATTCCAACCCCCATGAATAGGGATGCTAAGGGTTATCAATTATTCATAGATATCTCATTGTAGTCCCTTCTCAATGGTGTGGGCCCTGAAGAATGGGTCCCACGATATTTCTTTAGTGTAGTGACAATGATCTTTGAATATCACTGAGTACTCTTCCACCATATAGATTTCCAACCACAGATGTTGGTGCTCCTGAATACACACATAGTGTAGCATTGCTGGAAATAACTCATCCCTTAAAAGATGATAAATATCTATCCAAGAGAGGGTGGCATCCTCTTATGTCTATATCATCATGATCCACCATATCCCCACCATACCATGGAGAAGACTCATGGATATGACCTCCATCATGTCCAGGGGAGTCCTCATTAAGAGGAAAATTCATGTGACCTCCTCCAATATATCCTTAGCTACCTCAAGATCCATCTAAGCGTAGAACATGTGAGTATGTTGTCTCTGAAACTCATGAAATGAAATAAGCATATGTGCATCTAGTAATAGTAACATTGATCAGAACTGGTGCTCTTCGGGTGGTGGTATCATTGGTAAACCATTAGGTGGTTCCATCTCTGGCGACAATCCTCCTACTGATGCCTTATCTCTTAAAAAACCATCCTTGTTATAGCACCCCAAAATACATGCAAGATGCTTGTGTGGAAGCATCCTAAAACAGAAAAAGATGTACCATTGTCAATATAGTACACCTAGTAAGATGTATCTATCTATATAAGGACATGAGAACACACTTAATTCCTATATTATTCATGAACCATTATTTTCCCATGAAACTAGTGTTTTCATCTACTGAGTATGAAAGTAGAATTCACACTCCTAGTGTTTGGATTCAATGTCCACCTCAACAAAATAGGGTTTTCAGACCTAAAATACAACCTTGAAACACTTATCAATGTTTCCCCAAAACAAAACAAAAACATACCTCCTTTTGATACCACTCTGTCACAACCTCTCCCACGGGACCCGTTCATTGACTACACAATCCCTCCTCCCATAGGCAAGGGGTTGGAGACTAGCACCGAGTAGGAATTTATCTCAAAGGGGAAGAATTTTCTTAAGAACCTTCACACATGCAACCATCCCCAAAAAATGTACTAAAACAAAAAACAATTAGTAAACAAATTTTCCTCCCACAAAGACAACCTCTGAGAGTATAAGTACAAACTAAAAGGTAAACGATCTTGAATACAAGCCCAAAGAAAATAGAAAAGTAAAATCTCATGGAATCCATCTGCTGAAAACCCTAGATGGATGGTAGGTGTAGAAAGCCTTCTGAATGTTACAAATTTATACCACATACATCGGGTCACCCTAAAGCACCACCTATATCTGGCGCATAAAAGAAAATGTAAAATATTTCGATCATCTATAGAAGACACGACATTTGAGGGAAAACCCTATATAGGGTTGAGTAAAACTATACTCAGTGGAGACACAAAACCAAAAAGAAAGATACAAGGAAGACTACCTATTAGGTACACAATGTTTATACTCATTGAAGTATAATTAAATGATTCACTAGTGTCATATCACACCAGGATACATATAAAATGAACGTCTAGTCATATCCAATTACAATGAGACACACTCCTCATCTTTATAGGAGACAAACTTTATATATCCATTGGAGACACACTCCCTATAAAAATAAAATCCACACTCAATAAAATCGTAGGAGACACTCTCTTTATATCCATAATATACATGCTCTATAAATCTATAGGAGAAACATTTCATATATCCATTGGAGGCACGTTTCGTAAAGATGTAGGAGACACACTCTATATAAGAATAAGAGACACCCTCCCTATATGCATAGGAGAAAAAAATCAATATATGCATAAGGGACACAATCCATACCTGAATAGGAGAAACACACCATATATTCATGGGATTCAAATTCTGTGTTTCTGTAAGAGACACACATCATATATTCACAAATCCAATCATATGCTTTCTCTTTCAGCACGTTCATTCTGGGATCACCTAATCATCGAGCCAAATAGGTCATACTACAACCTCCATGAAAACCCATTTCGAGTATCTCAAAAGGCTAGACTAATTGTGAGGGTCCCAACACCAGAAATGTCTCATCAAACACACAAACTATTTGAGAGTTATGGGAATTTAACTAAAAAGGGACATGTTGGGTCTATGTCTTGTCCGACCCGACTGGGGTCTGCTAACCCAATATGGTCCGTCTGACCCAACCCAATCAGTTGGTGACTAAACCCAAATGGGCTCAGCTATTCTGGTATGATTTTCCACATGTGGGAAGGTTTTCTACACTAGTTGTGACACCTGTGTCTTCATCACATGGATTAGTCCCGTGAAACTGGGTCATCACAATCAGAAAGTGGTGCGTGTCCAGTCCACATGACTAGAAAATCATTCGGCTCTAACTTGGGTACATCAAAAAACCAATATGGTTCAGCGAGCTATGCCTCTAAACTACGGCGCACTACTATGGTCTTCTACTAATACCATGGTCCGCCAATGATTACCTCAACTTCTACAATCGTCGGCCTCACCCACCACCAGGGGTGGCCTAATGAGGCACAATGCCTTGTCCCAACCACTTTGGTGTCCTCTTTCTGCATCTTACATCCACCACCGTAGTCCCACCTGGACTACTGACCATCATCGGTAGACATCTTGGTGGCTCTTTCACATTGTCTTCATGGATTATCCATTACACCGAGGTAATTCTACCACGACCGGTTGACTTGTCTCTCCGGAGGCCTCACCTCATCATGTCGCCAAGACATCACGGTTGTGGAGATTTTGGATCCCATTCTGGATCATCTCTACAATGAGGAATTTTAATGGAATTTGGGGTGGAAGAGGATCACAAGAATTTATGTTGTGGACAGATATGGTCCTTTTTTGGGTTTTCCTTTATCTATCGATGTAGTAATTGAATAATGAGGCCAAAAAACTAAATTAGAATAAAATTATAACATGGAATAAATAACCAAAAAACATCCCAAATTAAAACCCTTCCCATAAAAACAATGGAAATAATGATCAACCTTTTAAACGGTTTATCTGCATTCATAATTGGAAACAATAATGGGTAATAGAAACAAGAAGAAAAAAATACCCTACCTAGATAAAGGATCTGTAGAATGATAGAATTAGTTGTTGTTTGTGATTAGTCCCTAAATGTCTTCGATCCATCGTTCTTCAGCATTCATCAATCATTGAAGTGAGGGTTCCCATCACATTGCCTTTGGGAAACATTAGATCTCCTGGGAAAAAGATCCTTGACATATTGAAATATAACACTTGTCCCTACCCATGATTAATAGATGAAAATCATTAACACGTTTTAGTATTTTATAAGAGTTTCTAGGGTTATAAGAAACTGAGGAAATAAAGTAAATAAATTTATTGTATATTTTATTTTTCTCTTAAAATTATCATAAATTAAATTTGGTAGTTGACCTGCGCCGTTCGATGCTAGTAACTACCTTTGATAAACTCACAGTTCTAAGCGCAATGATTGCATCATATTTCTGATTCGGTAACCCATTTAGAAGTTACTAAAACATTACATGCTCTCTATTTTTAATGATCATAAACATACTTCGAATATTTATTCTGGGAACCCATAGCCTTGAAATCAGGTTCACTCCATACACCCAGTCTCAAAATAATCCAATATAATTTTCAAAATATTTACATGAAAAATATGGGACATTACAGACTCAGAAGAAAAAATCTCTTACCATTTATTAAGAAAAAAATTGTCAATAATGAATGCTGATGGGGTAGACATGAATAGACCTCATATAACATAAGTGAAGTTACATATCATATTATGTAAAATAATCCCATAAATAAACAAATAAGTTGTTTTTTTATACAAATTTAGAATTTACTTGATTGAGGATCAAGAGAATATCATTATTGAATCTTTTTTAAACCATTGATATGGATCTGGTGGACATGGTCTTAGTAATGATTGAGTAGCCCTTCTACTGATTTATCTTTGGGGGACTAGGTAGAGATGAAGCCCTAATTATATAGCATATTTTCATTCGATATTTAATAATAATCCTGAATGAGGATCTCTCACAACCCAATGTCTTAAGGGGGTGTTTCCGCACACCCTTTCTTCCTCAATAAAATTATTCCAGTTAATATAGATTCACAGAGAGTTAAAATGTTTCAAGATCTCTACCTGAAAATTAATGTTTTCTAAAAAAATTTGAAAATCACCATCCTTTGAATCCCATCCAAGAATATTAGAATCTTTTAACTGTATAAAACTTGTCCCTGTGAACCGGGGATGCATTTTAGTGTCCTCCAAAACCACAAACTAGGTATCAACACAGACATTTTGAACAACATGAGGTTCCTTAGTTACTTCAGCTAGTGTAAATTAAATAGGTGAGCCTCAGATCATCTCTAGATTAACATCAAAATAGTCATTTCATTCTATAATTCTGACACAATCAACCAGAGCCACCATCATATACATTGAGCTTGCACCAACATCTCCTAGTTCTCACTAAAATAATTTACTCATACGTTCATATCCCTACATATACTGAGTCACACATATTATATGGAATAAAACCCTTTAAATTGAATTTATCCCAATACATTATTCTTTTCCAAATCAATACATATTTTAATTATTCATTTTAATCATCAAATATGATTTCCAATCATTTCGTTAAAGATAATCAAATATTAATGGTTTTTAAGAATAATTTCATATATATAAATCCCCATATAAGATTGACCTATAGAAAATCAATACAATATATCCACATATATTTTTCAATACACTATGAAATTTGGATATTCTCAAATATAGCATCTCCATAGTTCATGAAAAGAATAAATCTACTAATCCTAATATTCATAACAATTTAGTCACACCATATGGTATACTTTTGATTCTTCTCTGACAACAGAAATCATTACATCCCATTATTTCTTCTAATTTTATACCCTGGTAATGGAATAATTTTATTATTATTTATATTATCTTCTTCATCACTTATAATTACATGTTTTTCTTCTTTGTTGATGCTCTCAAAATTAACATTTTTTAAAAAATAATGCTCATTTTCCTTCATCTTATTTTATTTTGGTAACCACAGATGATAATTTAATTTTTAGATTTAAATAAATATCTTTATCCCTTGGTTCCAATAATATTTATTTGAAAATTCTTAACATTATCCATATTTGGATTCTCCAAGGATCCTCAATTTTTTATTCCTATCAAGACCATATGAATGTGATTAAATTTATAAAATTCATCCACACTCCAATTCAATGGAAAGATATATTGGTTAATGAAATTTTAAATATACTCTATAATGATTATAATCTTGTAATAGAGATTTTTAAAATATTTCATATTTAGTAAAAATATTATATTATTGAAGAATCTAATTAAAATCCTTTTTAGAAGATATTCTGTGTGAAACCATTGTTTTTTTAACATAAATCATGACATCCACCCATAGTGAACATATCCTTCTATCATTAAGGTAGATAAACTAACATAGTGATACTTTTTTGAAATTATATTTTTGAAGATATTGTTTATGATAATGATCAACTTCATAGCATTATGCGAAGACGCCTCACCCAAGATGAATGGATGGAATTGAAAATAAATTTATTTCATAAAATATGAATCACTTAGTTAATTTAGAGGGACACCATAAATAAAATATTGTGTAATTGAAAAATCCTATCGATGAATTGAGAATCGATCAAAGGTCAAGGTACTTGAAAATGGTCGTGCATAACCAATTTCATTTTCATTAGTGTTCATATAGGGGTAATAATTTATTATATGATAGAGAAAAAATGAATTAATTACCCATTATTATGACCTCATGGTTTAAAACTACATTAACAAAATAAATCCTAACACAAATTTTCCATATCATTTTATCATTATTTGTTTAGGAAAATGATTTTATCATTTAAATAATTTTCATGAAAATATCAAGTATTAAAGAATGAAATAAATTTTTTTAAGGAAATATAAAAAATTATTTGGAAATAAATAAAAATTATGATACATTTTTATTAAATATATCTATATAGTATTAAAAAACAAAGAAATTCCTCCAGAGGAGTTAAATTTTACAATAAAATAGGAAATTGTTATTTTATATTGAACTACTTTACTATACAAGTCTAGTCTATAATGACCTATTTTTTAGGGGCCATGCTTTGACTACTCAATGCCCACCGCCCATATGCCATGAGTTTCTCACTACTGTAGAGTAGAAATTTCTTATAAAGGGAAAGCATTTTCTTATAAACCTGCAAGCATTCACCTATCCCTATGAAAATGTACTAAAACTAAAAAATACTTAGTAAACATATATGTATCTCACTATGATAACATCTGATTGTAATAATACAAGATGAATTTTATGTGTGCCAAGATAATAGAACAACCAAAATAGAAATGTAAAAGCTGCTAGAGTCTATCTGACAGAAACCATACTTGGAGGGCATGTACATAAAGTTATCTGAATTTCGATGCAGCATACCACGTCTATCATGAGGTCCTGAATAACCAACTATATTTGGACACCAAGTACACTTCCAAAGATGGTGATCATATTCATAACACACAACATGTTGGGGTGAATCACATGCAGGGGTGAGTAAAACATTATTTAGTAGAGACCCCAAAACACAAAGGTAAACCACCAAAGAAGAGAAAATGAAAACTACCAATGTGGTACATGAACTATATCCTCAAAGAAGTACAATCAAGAGAATCACTAGAGTCATCTCAAACATGGATACATATACTATGATAGTAAAAGAATATCCAAATCCAAGGAGAAACACACTACATTATCTTAGGAGACACACTCTGTATATCCATAGGAGACATAGTCCCTATAACCGTAGGAGACCAACTGCATATAACCATAGGAGACACTGAATGTATAATTTGAGGAGACACTCTCCATATATCCTTAGGAGACACACTCCTTATAACCTTACAACACACTCTATATATGTGTGTGTGACACATTCCATATATTCATAGGATACACACTCCTTATATAGGTAGGATACACACTCTCCATATGTATATGAGACACACTATATATATATGTCAGGGAGACAAACTCCATATATGGGTAGGATACAAACACTGAATATGCATAGGAGACCCACAGTATATTTGCGTAGGAGTCACACAATGTATTTTCCTTGGAGACACACTATGTATCTTCACACTACAAACCATATGATATTTGTCCAAGTGGGATCGTTCTGAGAACAACTACTCCTCGGGCCAAAATTGTAATATTCCAACCTCCAAAAAAATTCATGTAGAGTATATCATATGTAAAACCTCGTATTGAGGATCCGAACACCACAATCATCTCACCAAATAGATAGAAGTTTTAGAGTCATATGCATTTATGTAATAATGGAACAGTGGGGTCTGGGTCTGGTCCGACCTAGTCAGACTGGCCAGATATGGTCGTTCTGAATTGACCCTAACCATATTGGCACATTAGTAAGGCATGTTGGAAATGCTGGACTCAGCCAATTGCACCACGGTTCTGGCCCACTTGGTCATGGGTGCTACCCGTGGGGTCGCTGGTGTGGCCCAGTTTTTTAGGTCTAGACTGCCTCATGTGGGATGATATTCTCCACTAGAAACGACCCACCATAGCATCAATACCCATGTCTCCCACACACGATATAGCCACATATTTCTCGATCAACATTTTTTGAACATTTGGTGTTGCCAGTCCACAAAACCAGTGGATCCCACGACTCTACCATGGATCCCCCTTGGAATTATGGAACTATGGATATCCACGTTCCTCAAATGAAGACTCCTACTATGTTGGTTCACCACAACCATGGGCCTCCTCCACCACCTAGGGTCACCAACACAGCTCAATGTCGTGTTCCAGAATCTGATGTGGTCCTTTGTGGATAGTGTATTTTCACCACTATCGGTCGCACTACCGACGAATCTTCTGCCGGGTTCGCCTAGCCCGATGTGCCACCGGGCCAATTCCATATTTTCTATTGGATTCTTATATCTAGGTTGCTTTATTCATTGTGCTACCAAATAATCTTCCCCATTTCAATTTCAGATCCCTTTCCATATTTTCATGATGATGAAGAATGAGAAAGGATTTGGGGGAGGAAGTCTATCACAAGAATGCCAGATGTGGATGGTTATGGGCCATGTTAAATTTTCCCACGATCCTCCCATGAAAGAATAGAAGAATGATGTTTAAAAAAATTGCTCCAAAAATATTTATAACATGTATTAAATTCCCAAACATCTTCCCAAATGAAAACCCTTCCAGAAAAAATTATTGAATCATTGATAAACCTGTTTGGGGTTTACCCACGTTCTTCATAAGAAAAAAGTAAATCAAAACAAATCACAATTAAGAAAAATACTCTACATAGAAATAGGATCTGTCATATGATAGAATTCATCATTGATGGAGATCCATACATGAACGTCCTCTATCAGTCATTCAATAGAGTTAATTATTCATCGACTAGAGTGATTCGTTCTCCTTTCATCAGGGTAACTTCATAGATCGAGGGAAATATATATCCAGAATAATGAATTCTAGCATTGGTAATTTCCCCTAATTAAATGATGAAACACTTTAACATGATTAAAAAAATTTCAATTCCTTTCATCATTGCCATAATATTGTATTGCATCGTTGTTGAGTTGTCGCATCACAGTGCTACTAAGTCGCTATGTAACAATGAAAAAATAAATTAAAATAACTTTTAAAATATAATTTATTTTTCTTTTAATATGTCCCTAAATAAATATTTGTATCTAAGCCATGCTGGCATATGTCAGTCCAAGCCTTGGGTAAACTCGCTATTCTGACCGCAACACGGCCCTTCGATTTCCACTCTGGCGACCCGTTTAAAAATTATTAAATTTACACACCAGTGATATTTTTAATAATAATAAGAATAGTTAGAAAATTTATTCCAGGGAACCTCAACCTCAATAAAACTTTTCATCTTACTGCCCATTCTTGAAATAATCCAATATAATTTTCTAAAAATTCTATATAGAAAATGAGTGACATTAGATTGTCCCCACCATTGGGATATATGTCCCTGAAATCCAAAATAGGGGATAAACAAACACCTAGAGATATTAAGAAAAAATCTAACCCCCCACTCCCATGTGATCTCCTAGAGAATATATTTCAACCACCAAACATGCACTACATGAATCTATATCCCATGATGGGTTCTCTCGTGTAGATCCTCAATCTCTAATAGAAACTCTACAAAGTCACCACATCATCAGCATCCAGATCAACCCAATCAATGATGTGTGATGAGTAATGTATGTATCTCTTTAGCAAGGATATGTGATAGATTTCATGAACCTGTTTTTTAATTTGGAGGTTGAACCTATTGGTATGACAACTCTCCCTCTCTTTGTATTATCAGAAAACATATGATTAATCATGGATATAACATTCCATCCCAACCAAATCATGGTATCACACATTAAGGATAGACTCAAAGGGACATGTGGTCCCCCTCCATTAACATCAATTGCCTCTATCCTCTATCAATATAGTATTTCATATAGCTCTGTGCAATCTTCATCCACACCTAGATGACCTGCATATTCTCTGTAGTAGCCTGCTCTAACAATTGGCCCATGATCACTAACTCTTCGAGGTCAGTCTAGTAATGTGGTGACATACATGGTGGTCTGGAAAATGCCTTGAATGGTGTCATACTGATGGTGGAGTGGTTGATCATTTTGTAAAAACTCTCTACCAGAGGTTGGTGGTTGACCCAATTATGGCCAAAATCAGTGATTCATGAACATAGCATGTCCTCTATAAACTAAATGGTCTACTTTGTCTGATCATTTGTCGATAGGTTGAGTGATGTGATCAAGCGTAGTGGAGTCCCAAACTAATCATGCATTCCATTCCCCACCCAACATGTTGTTCATGTGTCATGATCTGATTCTATCTTATATGGATTCTCTAGGGAGCCAAAATATCTTATGCACATAAAGGCATCCCATTATCCTCACTAAACCCTTTCCCTAAATCACTAAGAAGTTGGATGACTTGGTTTATCAGTCAACGACCAACCACATGGTATCACCCCCCTTTGACATATGTGGTTGACCCTTCATTAAGTATATCGATATTTGATCCGACTTCAACTTTGGATCCTCCAGGGGTTCTGTTAAACCCATGTGAACCTAGTGCTCAGTCTTCAGTTTCTAGAAAATGAGGCATTTAGTGAAAAAATATTCCGTTTAATTCTTCATTCCCAAAAAAAAAAACTAATGTCAGTGGTTTTAGTACATCATTTTTACCCCAAGATGCACATCCAAATGGGATGTATTGAACTATTTTAACACATAATCTCATAAATATGCATTTACAACTAAGCATCACGTGAAAAGGATGATGGTCTCCCAACCTTTTTAATATCCATCATTGGCATACCCGATGGACATCTGAGCATGTGTAGATTCAAAAAGGGTATATTCTAGCTGAAACTTGCATGAATTGTATAAGAGTATAGGGGTAACAACCATATAATGGAGATAAACTTCTTCATCTCCTTCCTCGAAGGATATCTGAATCGTGGCCAACTGCAATGAGGCCATGTTCAGTAGATCTGAACTCAATCTCTGGTTGAGATCACAAGTCACCACAATCCCCTTCCCATGATTATAGAATATTTTGAAGTCATAGTCCTAATTAAAATATATCCAACCCTGTGGTCTATGATTCATATCATTTTGAGAAAAATTTTACCTTAGAATTGTACGGTCTGAGTAGATGATAAACCTCTCACCCATATGTTTGGGTCGATACATAATCAATGCGAATAATACACCCGCCAACTCCAGATAATGGGTTTTATTGTACTACTCATGTGGTACCCCATTCCATGAATAATAAGAAATAACCACATTACCTTGAAATAGGACACAACCAATCCCATTTCCCGATGCATCACAAAACACCACACACTCGACACCGTCCTATGGAAATCTCAGAATGGGAGCGATCATAAAACATTATCTCATATAAGGAAATATATCCTAGAACTTCGCCATCCACAAAAAAATGATCCCCTTACATGTCAAGTGTGTCATGGATTTTACTACTCTCATAAAATCATCCTAAAACCTCTAATAGTACCTTACAGAACAAAGGTAACTCCACACTTTCGAAAAATTATTGGGTGGATCCCATGAAAGCACTATATATATCATCGATGAATCTAATGAAACAATAACCTCCTAAATGACATATCCCAAGAAATAGACCCCTAGTATCTAGTATTAACACATCAAGACCTTCTCATAAAGATTATGTTGTATTAGTACGTATAGAACAATCCTCAAGTGTAACACGTGCTCCTACTCGAACGCAGATTACACTGGGATTCCAACACTAAAGACCAGTACAAACCTATCAAGGTAATGATAGAAGATCTTTTTCCTGTGTCCCATGAACACTTATTGAGATTTAATCATGCTAAAAAACATCACTACATACTCATAGTGGCCCTAGTGTCATCTAAAAGGTGACTTCCGATTTCCTCCATCCGACACCTAAAACTGGTCATTGTCTGATCCGAGTTCTATTTTCATAAACCATCTTTCACTCTTTAGTTGATCGAAGTGGTCATAAATCCTTGGTAGTTGCTACTTATTCTTCACGGTCACTTCATCCAATCTCAAGATGTCCACACAAAACCTCGTGCTCTCATCTTCCTTCATGGAAAACAATACAAGGGCTTCCCTTGGTGAAACACAGGATCTCACAGACCCCTTCCCTGGAAGGTCCTCCAACAATACCCTAATGTCATGAAGCTCTATTAGAGCAATCTAATATGCCAGTGTAGATATCGATGTCATCATTGCGTACAATTCAATGCATAAGTCTACCTCCCTATGAGGAGGTATTCATAGATGATTCATATAGATAGACATCCTCATACATGACCACAAATACAAGAATGTGAGGAATCATATCCTACACTAAAACGAGGGTAATGTTAGCCAACTAATGTGTGATTGGATTAACACTCCTATGTGTGATTCCATCCACGGAAACTTGTTTTTTCCTTTTTTCCATTAAAGGAATACCTGGTCCCATCTTAACAAGAACACCACACTGTAGGCCAAAAATATAAATTCAGGGCATGAACTGTGGGTAACCAGTCCATAACAAAAATGATGTCATAATGAAAGATTCTTCCACCATGAGCTCTCATCTAAAACTATCACCTCCCAGACTAAGGAAACATTGTTGACCATAGTGTTTGATCATCAAATCTCATCTTGTAGCAGTCTCTATGTGTTGTGTTCGAGTAACCATTTCTACAAGAAACTCCATGTATAAAATATGGGTCACGGAGAGATAATAGTGGTTGGAAAAAATGTGTTTCAATGTTAATAAAGTGTAGAAATGAAATATTTAATACCATTAATCATCCTAGGAGTCTCTAGAAAATATGAATCCATTACTAGGAGCTGGAATCATCCATGTCCCCCAACGCCCTGAGCTCGAGGTTGTTCACCTAGGGGTGGTGATGGTAGTGTCTCAATCCTAAGTCTACCTCATGATGCTCGTCTTGCTCATCCTCCACATCCACCTCCTAGAATACCAGCCTTTTCGCACATCTATTACGGCCTTGGCATTCCCATGACCATCTCCTGGTCGGTCACATGTCTTGATAGACAATATATATCTATATGTCCCAGATAGCTTCATGAGTGGCACAACCTCTCCTTTGAATGACGTTTTCTACACTGGGGGCTCTACATTGATGACCTAGTGTCCTGGGGTTGTCCCTTGGACTGGCTGTTCCTCTTGGACCATTGTCTCAGTTTTCGGCTACCTGCTACTAAAGACCCAACTACCTGACGCCCAATGGTATATCCCACTACCAGAATTTGCTCCTCAAGGAATCTCTCTACTAATAGATCTATTTATTCAACCCCCATGAATAGGGATGCTAAGGGTTATCAATGATTCATAGATATCTCATTGTAGTCCCTTCTCAATGGTGTGGGCCCTGAAGAATGGGTCCCACGATATTTCATTAGTGTAGTGACAATGATCTTTGAATATCACTGAGTACTCTTCCACCATATAGATTTCCAACCACAGATGTTGGTGCTCCTGAATACACACATAGTGTAGCATTGCTAGAAATAACTCATCCCTTAAAAGATGATAAATATCTATCCAAGAGAGGGTGGCATCCTCTTATGTCTATATCATCATGATCCACCATATCCCCACCATACCATGGAGAGGACTCATGGATATGACCTCCATCATGTCAAGGGGAGTCCTCATTAAGAGGAAAATTCATGTGACCTCCTCCAATATATCCTTAGCTACCTCAAGATCCATCTAAGCGTAGAACATGTGAGTATTTTGTCTCTGAAACTCATGAAATGAAATAAGCATATGTGCATCTAGTAATAGTAACATTGATCAGAACTGGTGCTCTTCGGGTGGTGGTATCATTGGTAAACCATTAGGTGGTTCCATCTCTGGCGACAATCCTCCTACTGATTCCTTATCTCTTAAAAAACCATCATTGTGATAGCACCCCAAAATCCATGCAAGATTCTTGTGTGGAAGCACCCTAAAACAAAAAAAGATGTACCATTGTCAATATAGTACACCTAGTAAGATGTATCTATCTATATAAGGACATGAGAACACACTTAATTCCTATATTATTCATGAACCATTATTTTCCCATGAAACTAGTGTTTTCATCTACTGAGTAAGAAAGTAGAATTCACACTCCTAGTGTTTGGATTCAATGTCCACCTCAAAAAAATAGGGTTTTCAGACCTAAAATACAACCTTGAAACACTTATCAATGTTTCCCCAAAACAAAACAAAAACATACCTCCTTTTGATACCACTCTGTCACAACCTCTCCCACGGGACCCGTTCATTGACTACACAATCCCTCCTCCCATAGGCCAGGGGTTGGAGACTAGCACCGAGTAGGAATTTATCTCAAAGGTGAAGAATTTTCTTAAGAACCTTCACACATGCACCCATCCCCAAAAAATGTACTAAAACAAAAAACAATTAGTAAACAAATTTTCCTCCCACAAAGACAACCTCTGAGAGTATAAGTACAACCTAAAAGGTAAACGATCTTGAATACAAGCCCAAAGAAAATAGAAAAGTAAAATCTCATGGAATCCATCTGCTGAAAACCCTAGATGGATGGTAGGTGTAGAAAGCCTTCTGAATGTTACAAATTTATACCACATACATCGGGTCACCCTAAAGCACCACCTATATCTGGCGCATAAAAGAAAATGTGAAATATATCGATCATCTATAGAAGACACGACATTTGAGGGAAAACCCTATATAGGGTTGAGTAAAACTATACTCAGTGGAGACACAAAACCAAAAAGAAAGATACAAGGAAGACTACCTATTAGGTACACAATGTTTATACTCATTGAAGTATAATTAAATGATTCACTAGTGTCATCTCACACCAGGATACATATAAAATGAACGTCTAGTCATATCCAATTACAATGAGACACACTCCTCATCTTTATAGGAGACAAACTTTATATATCCATTGGAGACACACTCCCTATAACAAACAAATCCACACTCAATAAAATCGTAGGAGACACTCTCTTTATATCCATAATATACATGCTCTATAAATCTATAGGAGAAACATTTCATATATCCATTGGAGGCACGTTTCGTAAAGATGTAGGAGACACACTCTATATAAGAATAAGAGACACCCTCCCTATATGCATAGGAGAAAAAAATCAATATATGCATAAGGGAAACAATCCATACCTGAATAGGAGAAACACACCATATATTCATGGGATTCAAATTCTGTGTTTCTGTAAGAGACACACATCATATATTCAAAAATCCAATCATATGCTTTCTCTTTCATCACGTTCATTCTGGGATCACCGAATCATCGAGCCAAAAAGGTCATACTACAACCTCCATGAAAACCCATTTCGAGTATCTCAAAAGGCTAGACTCATTGTGAGGGTCCCAACACCAGAAATGTCTCATCAAACACACAAACTATTTGAGAGTTATGGGAATTTAACTAAAAAGGGACATGTTGGGTCTATGTCTTGTCCGACCCGACCGGGGTCTGCTAACCCAACATGGTCCGTCTGACCCAACCCAATCAGTTGGTGACTAAACCCAAATGGGATCAGCTATTCTGGTATGATTTTCCACATGTGGGAAGGTTTTCTACACTAGTTGTGACACCTGTGTCTCCATCACATGGATTAGTCCCGTGACACTGGGTCATCACAATCAGAAAGTGGTGCATGTCCAGTCCACATGACTAGAAAATCATTCGGCTCTAACATGGGTACATCAAAAAACCAATATGGTTCAGCGAGCTATGCCTTTAAACTACGGCGCACTACTATGGTCTTCTGCTAATACCATGGTCCGCCAATGATTCCCACAACTTCTACAATCGTCGGCCTCACCCACCACCAGGGGTGGCCCAATGAGGCACAATGCCTTGTCCCAACCACTATGGTGTCCTCTTTCTGCATCTTACATCCACCACCGTAGTCCCACCTGGACTACTGACCATCATCGGTAGACATCTTGGTGGCTCTTTAACATTGTCTTCAAGGATTATCCATTACACCGAGGTAATTCTACCACGACCGGTTGACTTGTCTCTCCGGAGGCCTCACCTCATCATGTCGCCAAGACATCACTGTTGTGGAGATTTTGGATCCCATTCTGGATCTTCTCTACAATGAGGAATTTTAATGGAATTTGGGGTGGAAGAGGATCACAAGAATTTATGTTGTGGATAGATATGGTCCTTGTTTGGGTTTTCCTTTATCTATCGATGTAGTAATTGAATAATGAGGCCAAAAAACTAAATTAGAATAAAATTATAACATGGAATAAATAACCAAAAAACATCCCAAATTAAAACCCTTCCCATAAAAACAATGGAAATAATGATCAACCTTTTAAACGGTTTATCTGCATTCATAATTGGAAACAATAATGGGTAATAGAAACAAGAATAAAAAAATACCCTACCTAGATAAAGGATCCGTAGAATGATAGAATTAGTTGTTGTTTGTGATTAGTCCCTAAATGTCCTCGATCCATCGTTCTTCAGCATTCATCAATCATTGAAGTGAGGGTTCCCATCACATTGCCTTTGGGAAACATTAGATCTCCTGGGAAAAAGATCCTTAACATATTGAAATATAACACTTGTCCCTACCCACGATTAATAGATGAAAATCATTAACACATTTTAGTATTTTATAAGAGTTTCTAGGGTTATAAGAAACTGAGGAAATAAAATAAATAAATTTATTGAATATTTTATTTTTCTCTTAAAATTATCATAAATTAAATTTGGTAGTTGACCTGCGCCGTTCGATGCTAGTAACTACCTTTGATAAACTCACGGTTCTAAGCGCAATGATTGCATCATATTTCTGATTCGGTAACCCATTTAGAAGTTACTAAAACATTACACGCTCTCTATTTTTAATGATCATAAACATACTTCGAATATTTATTCTGGGAACCCATAGCCTTGAAATCAGGTTCACTCCATACACCTAGTCTCAAAATAATCCAATATAATTTTCAAAATATTTACATGAAAAATATGGGACATTACAGACTCAGAAGAAAAAATCTCTTACCATTTATCAAGAAAAAAATTGTGAACAATGAATGCTGATGGGGTAGACAGGAATAGACCTCATATAACATAAGTGAAGTTACATATCATATTATGAAAAATAATCCCATAAATAAACAAATCAGTTGTTTTTTTATACAAATTTAGAATTTACTTGATTGAGGATCAAGAGAATATCATTATTGAATCTTTTTTAAACCATTGATATGGATCTGGTAGACATGGTCTTAGTAATGATTGAGTAGCCCTTCTACTGCTTTCTCTTTGGGGGACTAGGTAGAGATGAAGCCCTAATTATATAGAATATTTTCATTCGATATTTAATAATAATCCTGAATGAGGATCTCTCATAACCCAATGTCTTAAGGGGGTGTTTCCGCACACCCTTTCTTCCTCAATAAAATTATTCCAGTTAATATAGATTCACGGAGAGTTAAAATGTTTCAAGATCTCTACCTGAAAATTAATGTTTTCTAAAAAAATTTGAAAATCACCATCCTTTGAATCCCATCCAAGAATATTAGAATCTTTTAACTGTATAAAACTTGTCCCTGTGAACCGGGGATGCATTTTAGTGTCCTCCAAAACCACAAACTAGGTATCAACACAGACATTTTGACCAACATGAGGTTCCTTAGTTACTTCAGATAGTGTAAATTAAATAGGTGAGCCTCAGATCATCTCTAGATTAACATCAAAATAGTCATTTCATTCTATAATACTGACACAATCAACCAGAGCCACCATCATATACATTGAGCTTGCACCAACATCTCCTAGTTCTCACTAAAATAATTTACTCATATGTTCATATCCCTACATATACTGAGTCACACATATTATATGGAATAAAACCCTTTATATTGAATTTATCCCAATACATTATTCTTTTCCAAATCAATACATATTTTAATTATTCATTTTAATCATCAAATATGATTTCCAATCATTTCGTTAAAGATAATCAAATATTGATGGTTTTTAAGAATAATTTCATATATATAAATCCCCATATTAGATTGAACTATAGAAAATCAATACAATATATCCACATATATTTTTCAATACACTATGAAATTTGGATATTCTCAAATATAGCATCTCCATAGTTCATGAAAAGAATAAATCTACTAATCCTAATATTCATAACAATTTAGTCACACCATATGGTATACTTTTGATTCTTCTCTGAAAACAGAAATCATTACATCCCATTATTTCATCTAATATTATACCCTGGTAATGGAATAATTTTATTATTATTTATATTATCTTCTTCATCACTTATAATTACATGTTTTTCTTCTTTGTTGATGCTCTCAAAATTAACATTTTTTAAAAAATAATGCTCATTTTCCTTCATCTTATTTTATTTTGGTAACCATAGATGATAATTTAATTTTTAGATTTAAATAAATATCTTTATTTCTTGGTTCCAATAATATTTATTTGAAAATTCTTAACATTATTCATATTTGGATTCTCCAAGGATCCTTAATTTTTTATTCCTAATCATTGACTCCTGTACATTTATGGCTATACTAATGATTTTTATTTTCATCTTCACTTTCATTGGCCAACATATATTAATGAAAATTCATTCCATATGATCAAATTTATCATAATAATAATATAAAAATAAATTCATTTAAATCTATAAAAGTAATTTCTCAACAACTATTATAAAATTATACAAAAAATTAGTAATGTATGTTGGAAAAATCAATTTGGAGTTACAAGTTATAAAGACACAATATACATTTTCATAAAATAAATTTTTTTAAAATAGCATTGAAATATTTTCATTCATATCTAAAACTAGAATTATAAATAATACCATGAAATTTAAATATTTTTTTTAAAAGAACTAACAATAACACAATAATTATTTCTATATTGATTATATATTATTTTATATTCATGTGTCATTATTTAGATATAAATTCATCATAGTCACACCATCCAAATTATTAAAATAGAAATATTGAATCTAATATATATTGTAATATTCGGAAAATTGATAATCAGATCGATAATATATATATATGTATATGTGTGTGTGTGTGTCATAGTGTTTTTATATTCCCAATAAATCATCATTAAAATTATTCAATAATTTCATCTTTATTTTTTTCATAATGATAAATTGAAAGTTGTCTTCATAGTGATTTAGTGCATATATAACATTTAATTTTGGGTTGTTTCAATGCATTATAAAAGATCAAATCACAATTGCATTTAATATTTTATTTAGAAAACATTTAAAAAACATTTTATGTCATCATGGAGACTTATAACATGTCTATGGAATTGAATAATATACCAATACATATGATCCATATGAGGAGTCGAATTACTCAAAAAAATATTATATTGAATCTTATGTTTCATGATATGACTTGTAAGTAGGTGTCTAGAAGAATCATATTAATGTATGAATCACTAATAAAAAAGATGAAATATCATTGAGAAATTCTTCTATGACACTTGTGAAACATTAAATAACTAATACATTGGTCATCCTAACTCAAACATAGATCTAAATCACTCATACACTGCATAATAATTTTCATTATTTTATATTCCACATGGAGATTAAAAAAATGTGACACATGTAACACCCCAAGATTCCATGTTACGATTCTCTCTCAATAATGCAATATCGTGCATTGTACACAAGTTCGAGATTCTAACACACCACGACCAATCAAAGTAGCCATTATGAATAGTAATACCGGTCATTCGAAATTATATAAATTTTATATTTCAGAATGGACTTCATTTTTGGATTCATAATATCAGAATTAGCCTATATTGAATTTTTGGTATTTTTTCGAGAACATCCAATTTTCGATGAATAGTGAAAAATACATAAAAATAACATTTTTAATAAAAATAATTTATAGTGGTGAATTATACTATTGATTGGTTTTAAATTATAATTATAGAATAATATTACCATTTTATCCAATGGTTGTCATTACAATTAAATTCACTTTGAAATTGGATTCAAACAATTGTCAATCTTTTGATTGATATTCTTTCTTAAAAACACACTATTTGTTATGACTACAAGAATTAATTATAAAATTAATTAATGAAACATATATGTTTTGAATTTGGTAAAATAGAAATCATATTTGAATTTGGAATATCAAAAATATCTTAGAGTGAATTTTTGGTATTTTTCTGAAAATCATTAATTTTTTATGAATTGAGAAATACCTAAGTGGTAGTTAAAAAATTGATTTTTCGTTTAAATGAAATTTTACCGCTTCTGTGAATTTAATTTCAAAAATTCGACATACGTGGTTGTAATTAGGAAGTAAAATGTGGATCAATGGGATTAAAATAATTTTTTGGTGAATAGTAACTTTTCAGTTCTATTAATCGCGATTAAAGGTAATTAGTGTAATTTAAGGTGAATATAATGTTATAATAATATGAAATTACTTTGAAACTTGTCCTACCCTTGTTGGATGAGTCATGTCCTACAAATAAAATCCATGGGACAACTTGGGGACCCCATGGAGCCATTTGGGTAAGAAAATGTCATTAATAACTTTTTATTTAAAATAAAAAAAAAGTTGTCACAAACATGTGTTGTTTTACAAAAACAATTATTACATGGGGTTATATAAAGTAACATTTCGACTATAAATAATCATTAAAAAGATAAAAATAGTTCCTACATCATGATATTTTTTTATAATTTTTAGACATTAAATAAATTAAATATTTTATGACACCATGATGTTGCAGCGATTACCTCATTAATGAATGATTTAAATAAAATAAAAAGATAAGGTAAAATCTAAGACATACACATGTAAATATTTTAATGGATGGGTATATTTCGAACCCATATCACCTTATCCTCAAAATATACCATCGTGGGACCTTTAAAATCCAAAATTAGTTTCATAATAATGTAACATTTAATGACTTTCCAAGAGTGACCCTCCAGTCCTCTTATAAAAGGCCCCCACCTCTACAACCTTACCCACACCTCTCAAGACTTTTGGCTCGGCCAAAATCTGACAAATAATCTCTAAAATTCCCTCTATTACTCTTAGATGCCTCACTTTGGGAAAACGTTTTCCCAAGGAAGCCTTTTACTCAAATCAAAAAGTG
Source organism: Viscum album (assembly GCA_963277665.1). Classification (NCBI taxonomy): domain Eukaryota; kingdom Viridiplantae; phylum Streptophyta; class Magnoliopsida; order Santalales; family Viscaceae; genus Viscum; species Viscum album. Next base: position 271,500,968 of record OY728152.1, on the reverse strand, counting down.
TTACCCGATTTAAAGGTAACGTCTTCACTTGTGTTCTTTTGTTTTATTTTGCTTCTCAAACCCCATAAACTCTTTCTATTCCAATATTTTATAAAAAAACATTATATTCAATATAATAGGATTTTTTTATGATATGTATTTTATTTACAATTACACACACCTCCGTCTAATGGTTAAAGAACATACTGTTTCTGTGGTTGGCGAATTACTGCCTCACGAAACGATGATTGTTCAATTTTCTTTTAACACTTTTCATGGTGACCATTATGATGACACTATATTTATATATGATATATATTATTTTTATATTTTCCTTATTATTATGTATTTTTCATTTATGGAATACCTTTATGGTTTCCATTATCGGAAACATGATATCATCGTATTAGGAAGTGAGGACTACCGCCCCCTCCAAGTGATTTGATTCGTTAATGTCATATGTGGGACATATAAAGTATGGTTTTAATGATATTATATATGATATTATACTGGAATTATAATATACCTTTATATCATTATGATTTCATTCCATTAAATACGAAATAGAAATGAAAGTAGCATTCAGGCGTACGTACGGCTTACCGTCTCCAGGAACAGTGCAGTTCATTTCTTAAATTTAAATGTTATCTAATATTATAAATGAATTTATATACTGTATATATATGATATATATGATATCTAAATCATGAATATAAATCTGGATATAATGTAAATTTTACCACATGACCAACTTGTAATTATAAGAAGTTTATTTTTGACTCAAGTCCAAAGATTGATAAAAGACCGTTATTAACTTAAATAATTACCTAATGTTCATAACATGGTAATAAGTGATATAAAACGAATAATGAACATGAAAAAGGTTCTTAAAAAAATTAGAAATTAACTCTATATTATTATTTAGGAGATTAAAGAACGATCGAGTCAAGTCGGACACGAGGTAAGGGACTTCATCTCAATCTTCTTTCATTGAGGCATATTTTGTTTTATACACAACTTTTTTTATACGGTGTATAAACCCCATTGACTTTTAATTTTATTAAAAATGAATATTATTATACAAAACATTTTTACTAAAAGAAAAAAGGAATGTTTTGTCTTACGTATGATGCGATAATGACTTCTCCGCTACCATGACCATTATTTGAGTTTTAGCTTTCTCTACAAGCAATAACTTTTTTTAAATGAAAAATATATACCATGTTTTAATTTTCTTTTATTTTTGTATTAAAAATGATTTTGACAGTGTTATTATTATATAAATGTGTTTTATTGATATCTTCTTATTGAAATGTGTAAATTATATGTTTCTTTTATGCATGTTTTATGTGTTGCGATTATGTTATGGTTTATGATATGTTTAAACCTGTTTATATGAGGAATGCATTGAACTTAATAGGGGACGAGTGGAGCCTGATATATCTTCTTGATGCATCAGTAGGTATCATTGGAAAAACTAGTGTCTTGGCATGAGGACGTGACAAAATATTATTTTTAGTATTGGCATGAGGCCTTGGCAACGTGGTTATGATAGTCTGGCATTATGCATTCCATCATTATTAATGTGGTTATTAATATTGCATGTGATTATTCGACTAGTAGAATATCCATGTGAGTAAGTAAATGGCATTATTTAATTTTAATTTTTCCATATTATACTGAAGTTCAAGTTTAAAAGGCTTTTTTAGTTATACATTGCCTTAAATGTTTATGTTTATTAATGAATATTTCCTCTATATTGTTATCCTTTCTGAGCATCTGAGCTCACACCATTATATGTTATATTTTTTCCAGGATGTGAAGAAATATTTTATGAATGAACTATCGGGAATGTCTGGAGGGGATATGGGTGTGGACTATGGAGACTATGTTATTGTAGTTTTTCACTTTATGCTGTAATGTAACAGTTATGAATGTATCTAGTGTTTCCAAGGCAACAAAACTAATCGGGCTTTCGAGAATTGATCATTTGTGATCATGCCAATGTTATGTAATAATGAACCGACTCTAGGTAACTGGGGTTGGGGCATTACATTTGGTATCAGAGACAGTTTAGTTATAACCTTGGAAGCTATATTTAGATAAACTCTGATTAGAGCACATATCCCTAAGATCGACTATGAGGATTAGTATAGAAGGACTTCCCAAAAATTTTCTATTGTTGATATTTTGTATGTTTTCTGAGCAATACATCCCTGTCTAGACATGAGAAGGTAGAGGCGGCTCTGGAATAGATGTACCTAAGGGTAAAACCCGAAAACCACGCTTTGAGCTAGACTGAAATGGGAACTGGTGCACAACAACGGGCCTTGCTGCACTCTTGGTTACGACACTCCCGGGGGATATGCTTACGATAATTCACATTTCCTTTACAAAAAATTATAAAGGGTTTATGAGTATATACATCCTTAATGAAAACATGTTTATGATTATGGATTATATTCATCAATAGCACAATTTATGTTATGTGTTTTTCAAGTTTGTTATTATGTATTTCGATTCATAAACTAATCTAGTTTATGACATTGTTTAGAAATAGCATCTAGTGGAAGGAATGGAAACAATATCAATGCACACACTCCATGTAAATATTTCCCTCCTGATCAAGATAATTATAATGGAGATGGTGATACAAATGGTGGTAGTCAGCTTATCACCATACTGGGACAAATCACTCAGGTTATGAATAATAACCTTACTCGTATGGAGCACCCTGATCCGCAGCGTCGAGGATCAATGTTAGATCGCTTCATGAGGTAGCAACCACAAACATTCAATTGGAGTACCAATATATTTGTAGCTGGGAAATGGATAAGTTACCTAGATAAAATATTCCATGACTTGGGGAGTAATTAAAGGGAAAAAGTTATCATTGTAGTTTACCGCCTCACTGGAGATGCTGATCAATGGAGGTCATTGATTCAAAACACGGAAGAAGATAAAGAAGTATATAATATGAAATGGATGGAGTTAAAAGATGTTTTCTTAGAAAAATACATTCCTCATGACCATCGAGAAGAGACAGAAAGTCAATTTATTAGTCTGAGACATAATGATGATGTCAATATCGCAATGTATGAGGCTATCTTTACATGGTTAGCAAGGTATACTGGAGATTATATACGTAACCCAATAAGTAATATTGATCGTTCCTTTGATGGGTTAAACCCATTTCTTCGTCGAGAATTAGTGTCACAATCATTCTCATCATATGAATATATAGTCTCGTGTGCTATCAAGAAAGAAATGTAATTCTCTAAATCTTATGACAATAAAGTAATGCAAGAGAAGAAGAGAACGTTGGAACAAGAGATAGATAAAGGGAAAAATGGAAAGAAGGATTTTCCGTTATGTGATAATTGTGGGAAGAATCACCCTGGTACATGCCTAAAAGGAATGGTAGTTTGTTATAAATGTGGAGAGAAAGGTCACCAGGCTCGTGATTGTATGGGAATGAAAGGGGCTATCAATGTTGAATGCTACAATTTTAGGGAAATGGGGAATTATGAAAATTAATGTCCTAAGCGTCAGGGAAACATTCCTCAGAAAAGGCCAAGGGATCAAGGCCAATCTTATGATGTTACTACAGTTGAAGTGGAATAATTAATGTTTTGGTGCTTTTGGACTCAAGGATTATATTCTGGTTATAAGAATGATGTGATATATATAAGGATTATACTAAAGTACTTTTTTTCATTACAGTTTTAATATGTTGAAGGTAATAATATTTTTAGTATGTGGCAATAAGAGAAACGTTAATTTTTTTGGTGGAATCTGATGTTACAATTGTTTTTGAAATTTAGAGATATTTTATAGAAAGTCCGGAAATAGGTATTTTGGGTAACTATAAATGTTATAATGGATTAAGTTGAACTTTGGATAGTATTTTTAAGGTTAAAACATTTCTTAAGATTATTTTTGGAATATTATAATACTAATGTTTTAAGAAATGGACAACCAGCAGGTTGGGGGATAACACGTCGTGTCAGACAAAGCTGCAGGAATCGAACCCACAACTATAGTGTGACAGGCATTTATTACCTACCACTAGCCTAAAAGAAGTCCCTAGTTATTAAAAAATAGTATTCCTAATCAAAATGGAATGTGTTAATATTTGGAACCTTGTACGATTAAGATAAATATAATATTTTTTAGTTATATTATCTTTTTGAGAGAAAGATGAGTTTGTTGTAGAAATTATTTGAAGGTTGAAACACTAATTGTCAGGTATATATATATATATACCTCTCTCTTATTCTATGAATCAATTAATTCTTAAACTTCAGTAATGGGATATTAAAAAAAATCTGTTATCCTAATACCTTATGTTTTCTTGAACTGATGATATTTAAAATCGCCATAGATTAAAGGCTTTGAGGCCCTCAATTTTAAACTTGTTTGTGATTGATGACCTCAATCACTACCTAAAAATATTTATATTTTTCATCCAATTATATGCCTCTAATTTCCACAAATGTTCTTCTAATCGAGATCATAATTTGGTAGTGACTTTCTCATTTCCCTTTCCCTCTTATTAAGGCTAAAATTTATTAACCTTATTTATGATGTGGGTTTTGCACAAAGGTATTTTCTATTTTCAACCTTTTATTTTTGAAGAACATTTTAAAATTTAAAGGATGAAATTTATTGATGTAGGGGATAATGTAACACCCCAAGCTTCCATGGTATGATTCTCTTTCAATAATGAAATAGCTTGCATTGTACACAAGTTCGAGATTCTAACAAACCGCGACCAATAAAATTAGCCATTATGAATAGTATGACCCAAATTTTGAAATTATATAAATTTTATATTTTATCATGGACTTAATTTTTGGATTCAGAATATCGGAATTAGCCTATGTTGAATTTTTGGTATTTTTACGAGAACTTCCAATTTTCAATGAATAATGAAAAATACTTAAAAACAACATTTTTAATAAAAATAATTTATAGTTGTAAATTATACTATTGAGTGTTTTTAAAGTATAATTAGAATATAATTTAACCATTTTATCTAATGGTGGTCATTAGAATTAAATTCAATTTCAAATTGGACACAAACAATTGTCAATCTTTTGATTAATGTTCTTTCTTAAAAACACGATATTTGTTTTCACAACATGAATTAATTATAAAATTAATTAATGAAACTTATATGTTTTGAATTTATTAAAATATAAATTATCTTTGAATTTGGAATATGAAATATATCTTAGAGTGAAGTTTTGGTATTTTTCTGAAAAACATCAATTTTTTATGAATAGTTAAACCACTAACTCGTAGTTAAAAAATTAATTTTTCGTTTAAATGAAATTTTACCGCTTCTATAAATTTAATTTCAAAAATCCAACAGACATGGTTTTAATTAGGAAGTAAAATTTTGTTCAATGGGATTAAAATAAATTTTGGTTAATAGTAACTTTTAAGTTCTATTAATCGCGATTAAAGGTAATTAGTGTAATTTAAGTTGAATATAATGTTATAATAATATGAAATTAAAATTACATTGTCCTACCCTTCATGGATGAGTAATGGAAGACCAATAAAATCCATGGGTTAACTTCGGGACCCCATGGACCCACTTGGTTAGGAAAATGACATTAATAAGTTTTTATTTAAAATAAAAATAAATTTGTCAAGAACATGTGTTGTTTTACTAAAAAAATTATTCAATTGGTTTATATAAGGTAAATATTCAACTATAAATATTAATTGGAAAGATAAAAATATTTCCTACATCATGATATATTTTTTATAATTTTTATACATTAAATATATTAAATTGTTTTATGACACCACGATAATGCAGTGATTACCTCATTAATGAATGATTTAAATAAAACTAAATGATAAGGTAAAATATAAGACAAAATCTAGTCTAAAACCTATTTTAAGGGTATATTTCTAACCATTATCACCTTATCCTTGAAATATATCATTTAGGGACCTTTAAAATCAGAAATGCATTTCATAATAAAGTAAAATTTCCTAAAATTCCAATAGTGTCCCTCCTCTCCTATTATAATAGGCCCCCACCTCTACCACCTTTCACACACCTCTCAAGCCATTTGGATCGGCCAAAATCTGCCCAAATACTCTGTCAACCTCCCTATCTTACTCATAGAAGCCTCATTTTGGGAAGATGTCTTCCCGAGTAAGCTTTTGGCTCAAATCAAAAAGAGTTACCTGATTTAAAGGTAACGTCTTCACTTGTGTTCTTTTGTTTTATTTTTCTTCTCCAACCCCCTAAAATATTTTTATACCTATATTTTGTAAAAAACCAGTATCTTCAATATACTATTATGTTTTTATGATATTTATTTTATTTACAATTACACACACCTCCGTCTAATTGTTAAAGAAAATACTGTTTATGTGGTTGGTGAATTACTGCCTCACGAAACAGTGATTGTTCAATATTCTTTTAACACATTTCATGCTTGCCATTAAGATGTCACTCTATTAATATATGATATATATTATATTTATATTTTCCTTATTATTATGTATTTTTCATTTATGTCATACCTTTATGGTTTTCATTATGGGTAAACACGATATCTTCATTTTAGGAAGTGCAGACTACCGCCCCCACAAAATGATTTGATTCGTTAATGCCATATGTGTGATGTATAAAAGATGGGGTTAATGATATTATATATGATATTATATTGGAATTATAATATAAATTTATATCATTATGATTAAATTCCATTAAATATGAAATAGAAATGAAAGTAGCGTTCATGCGTACGTACGGTTTACCGTCTCCATGAATAGTGAATTTCATTTCATACCTATAAATGTTATGTAATATTTTTAATTCATTTATATACTGGATATATATGATATATGTGATATCTAAATCATGAATATAATTCGGGATATAATGTAAATTTTACCACATGAACAACTTGTAATTATAAGAAGTTTATTTTTGACTCATGTACCAAAGATCGACAAAACGACCATTTTTAACATAAATAATTACATGATGTTCATAACACGGTAATAAGTGATATAAAAGGAATAATGAACTTGAAAAATGTTCTTAAGAAATTAGAAATTAACTCTAGTTTATTATTCAGGAGATTAAATAACGATCGAGTGAAGTCGGAAATGAGGTAAGGGACTTCGTCTCAATCTCCTTTCATTGAGGCATATTATGTTTTATACACAACGTTCCTTTATAAGGTGTATAAACCCATTTTACTTTTACTTTTATTCAAAAATAATATTTTTTTTCGAAGCAATTTTACTAAATGACAAAAGGAATGTTTTGTCTTACGTATGCGTCGACAATGACTTCTCCGCCACCGTGACCATTATTTGAGTTTCAGCTTCCTCTACAAGCCATAACTTCATTTAAATAAAAAATAAATACCATGTTTTAAATTTCTTTTATTTTGGTATTGAAAATAGTTTTGAATGTTTTTTATTATATCAATGTGTTGTATTATTATCTTTTGATTGAAATATGGAAATTTTATGTTTCCTTTATGCATGTTTTATGTGATGCGATTATGTTATGGTTTATGATATGTTTAAACATGTTCATATGAGGAATGCATTGGAATTAATAAGTGATGGGTGGAGCTCGCTATAGATTCTCGTTGCATCGGTAGGTCTCATGAGACAAACTAGTGTCTTGGCATTAGGCCTTGAAAAAATATTATTTTTAGTCTTGGCACTAGGCCTTGGATACGTGGTTATGATAGTCTGACATTATGCATTCCATCATTATGAAAGTGGTTATTGATATTGCAGGTGATTATTTGACTTGTAGAATATCCATGTTTGTATGTAAATGGCATTATTTCATTTTAATTTTACCATATTATGCTGAAGGTCAAGTTTAAAAATATTTTATTTAAGTTATACATTGCCTTAAATGTTTATGTTTATTTATGAATGTTTCCGCTATATTGTTATCCTTACTGAGCATCTGATCTCACCCCTTTCTATGTTTTATTTTTCCTAGGATGTGAAGAAATATTTTCTGACTGACCTACATGGATAGTCTAAAGGGGATATGGGTGTGGACTATGGAGACCATGTTATTGTAGTTTTTCACTTTATGATGTAATGTAACATTTATGAATGTATCCAGTGTTTCTCAGGATACTAAACTAATCGGTCTTTCGTGACTTTATCTTTTCTGATCATGCCAATGTTACGTAATAATGCACCAACTCTGGGTAACTGGGGTCGGGGTGTTACAACACATGATAACAAGTCATATGATTTCCTGAGTGTTATTTTTTCTATTATTACATAACATTCCATTCATCATTAGAGTTAATAGAAAATATCTTCAAATGGGATAATAGTATTCTCATACATATCATGAACACCTATATTGTCTCAAATGACATGTCAGAATTTGTTAAACTTACTAAAATCATCTTACAACACATCCTATATAATTGAATCTTGTTAATTACTCAAATAATATATTTTTCTTGAGTTTCACCGTAGATATTATTTTATATCCACTTCAGTGAATAGTTACCATCATCCATTTGAAATAACACATTGATATCATTAGCCTACCTGAATTAGTATAGAAGGATGGATTATTCATATATTAGTTGATGAAAATCGATATTTAAGCATGCTTATATACCACTAATAATATCCCCATCAATTTTTTATAGCAATATAACACATCAAGATTATTATTAATATGTTCTCATAATTTTTTATCTTTATAAAACATTATTGACATTAGGGCCTATAGAAATGTTATCATGATGTATGGGTATTGAATCATAACATCCATCTATAGAAAATACCTTTTCCACTATATAATAATAACATAAAATATTAAATGTTATCCAATTGTGATCATTTATTGGTAATGCATGGGTAGAATTAATTTTGTATTGTAATTTTTCGATTATCCACCTTTTACGTAATTTATATATTACAGTGCCCTGTTATGAGAAAATAGATCTACACACCAAAGTTTTCACCATTCTATAACATTGTATTATTTTATAATATGAATATCCTAATATTTTCAAACACCTCATATGGATGTTAATATTCAAATGAAGTTCCCCTTTTCTTCTACCTCTTAATGAAAAAAATACAAATATGGAAATGGTTTTTCTCACACTCAAGGTAATACCATAAATGAATAATGATAACTTAATATAGAAAATCACCCCACTACACATTACTCTTCTAAACATAAGAAATTGGTTTCGTTGTTTGATCCTGTTCTCCACCATTCACAATGTATTTTTTACATTTACATTGAGATAATGTTTACACCACATGTAGGACAGCAATGATACCTAGAAAAGTATACTATAAATTTACACTGGGTAACCCAATGTAAAAAAACAATACTAATTTTTCCAGTGTAGCAATGAGATTTATTATTATTTCTCTATATATAACTAACTTAGAATAATTTATAAAATATGTTTTTATATATTTAGTAAAATCTATTTTGTAAACCTACACTCATATTAATATAAAAATAGAATATTCAAGTGAAGATTGTTTTAAATAAATATTTTTTACAACAACTCATCCATGATGATAAAAAACATTACAAGGATGAGATATTGAGAATCATATCATAGAACTTATATTTTCCAAGGATTCTAAAAATTGTATGTATTCATTAGGAATAATTTTTTTTGTAGACTATTCATCCTTAATTGCTCCACCCAAATCGTTTTTTGGTATAATCATTCTCTTTTTAAACACTTATTGTTGACAAATACCATTATTATTATTAGAATACACATGGTAAAATAATTGATCGTTAATTATAGTAGTTGTTCTAAGACTTTTTTCAAACCCTAGAAATTTTAATGTTTCTCACTCAACTTATTTGGTATCACATCATGATATCATTCCCATTGATAATTAATTTCTAGTTGTATTTTTAAAATATGTAATTATTCCTTCGTTTGGATTTATATATAGCTACCAAAAGAAATATTACATGGTAATATAGAAAATATTATCCTATTTTTTATAACATTCTATAATTGTACTCTTCCAACATGGATAGTTTTACAACCACCAACTCCATTTTATCTTGAAAAAATGTAATTATTTGTTTTGAAAATCACTATGTAGTATCAACATTGATATGGAAAATAATAATGGGTTTATCTTTTCACATCAAAAATCCATGTTCATTAGTAAAATTGCCAAGTAGATATTTGGAGTGACTAATCTAGTTAAATAATCCACATATCTTGTCATTAAAATTAACATTAATATCTATGGGAACCATCTCATACAACATGTTGGAACATTATTTGAAAATATGTTTTTTATTTTACACTCTAGGAAAACACTTTTTTATTAGTATTTGCGTCATTATTTGATGTTTTGTCCTTCCACATTCAAAAAAATGAGGTATAACGTGATTTAGAGCATTCTAGTAATCATTAAATTAGTATCAATATACATTGAAATAAATATTGAAATCATCAAATCATTAAATTCTCTTTCTAATAAAAAGATACATCCCATTTTGTGATTTCTATCTAGTGGGGTTCATTTTTTATTTTTTTATTACTCCTCATTACATATTGTCTTGTACATGTTCTATGAGTTGACAATTATTCCAACTACATTTTCCCATATGCTAAAAATTCTATAAACACCATAATTTTAAAACAAATCTCACTCTGCTATTATTTGATTCATGTTTCTTGATTCAATAAATTGATATCACTGGATACTCACACCATATATGTAGGATTTTATTTAGGATCTACACTTTTGGTATCTTCTCACACATTCTAATGATATATCAACTGGTCTCGTGGAATTTATGATATCATATATATATATATATTTAAATATATATTTTTATAATATAATTAGTCTAACATGTTTTTGTTAGGACTGAATATTTCCTTATACATGTAGTAAGTGGGGGAGAAATATTTACATTATTTTAAGCTCACTAATCTACATGGATGAATATATTTTGATGGAAAATCATACCTTTGGAAATGATTGGTTTCACATTTCTTCAGATCTGTTTGGGAATGTCAATATTTGGATCATTCTATATTAATAAACTCGATTTCCAACTCCAAACATCATATATTATAAATATATATTCCATCCACAACTAATGTAATATTTAACCCAATTCTTTCGTTAACATCGGAATTTGATCCTCATGCATTTTGATACAATATAATAGGTACTATTAGTGCACCTTCATTCGTATATCATTTTATTCTAATTGACTATCGTTGAATATAAGGGTGACCCTTTGTCATTTTTCTAATTCATTAATTTTCTATTCACTAATCTTACTAACAGATGATTTTTCATCATTGTATAATTTGTTGTCTCTATCAATCAATTAAAATTTATTTTTTCAAATATGTAAGGAATTATTAACATCATTTTTCTCTTCGATGATAGATTTTATATTTTGAGTCATTCATACAAATTATTTTTACACTACTACAACATCATATATAATCTATAATTTAAAATAATATGGATCACAAATAGAGACCATAATGCATGATACAACATCATTATAAAAATTAATTATATAATATATAAAAATAAATAAAACACTCAAACATGTATAATATCAACATACCATCAACATCATGTACTCGAATGAACATCATGTCAATTTTAGACGGATTCTACACTTGTTAATTTATTACATGGTTTAATATAATTAAATTGTAAATCTTTATTTATCTATATTTTTTTACATTATTAATTATGTCCATTATTCCTAATTTTCATAAAAATATCTTTAGAGAAATTGACATTTAATTAACTATAATTAATGTTATAAATCTGGATATAAGGTTAATATTTTAAAATCTCAAATATAAACTTTATTGAGATGTATTTATGTCTTTACTGAGTCAAATAGGATTTACTCTAATTCCAGATGTTTTTCCCATGGAATTATATACTTCATAGAGGGTAGATTTGAATTAGTTGTCAAAAAATATAAGAATTATTATTTTTAATTAATCCTCCTATATTACTCACTACCTCAATCCACTATTTCGTACACCATTTAACCTAACAAAAATAGTAAACTAAATTAAGAAATGAATATAAGAATGTTAAGAGAATATATTATAATGAAATACACATTTCATTAATTTTTTATTCACCCCAAATCATTGAAGTTATATTATAGTTGATCAATAACTACACTACATATTACTTCCCAAACCTAGAATTTTTTTACTATGGATACATATTCATTCATCAAAAATAAATCCATATATAACTTCTCATAATAGTCATATAGTTGAACAATGATATCCCTATACACCTTATGTAATATAACAATTATGGATTCACACCATGTATTTGCAAGTGTTCTTTTCAACTATTTTTTATGTAGATAAACACATCTGATAAGGATACTAATGAATCAGGAAATATACTCTCCCCAAACTACATACAAGTTCATAAAAATAAAATGTTTCATTAAGATATAATTCTTGTATCTTACACCATGAATCATCATGACTTCCTAAATTTTATACATAATCTGCATAGCTAGATTTATTAAGTGAGTAAAATCCAATAATATTCAAAAATCCAAAAAGACATTGTTCTATGAATGGAATGTAACAAATTAACAGAACATGATCTATATTGTAGAGACCTATTTTTTCATAATAATACTTTTATATATTTCTTTGAAAATTTACAGTGTTGGGCGTTGAGACAGTGTGCAATTTTGAGGCTCAGTGTGCCCAAAATTAATTTTATAAAATTGATAATTTTCTATATTACCCACACATGGATAAAAAATAAAATGGGACGTCTCTTAAACGGTTGATCGGATTAGAAATTTGAGACCACAGTTCGGTCCAGAAAGAAATGATTTGCCTGGGTGGGATATAAAATGAGTTGTTGCGGGACGTTCAGACCCCTCTCTCATTGGCGGTGTGTTAAATGGATAAATTAAATTATTAATTTATTCATTTAATAGCTCAGAACCAAATATCCCTCGGATGGGGACTCAAATTAAAAATCCAAGGCCACTAATGAGCTCCGGAAATACATTTTTACCCTTCGAAGAGTATATCCATTGTAGGCATTGTGAGATTGGATTGTGTGCCAGCGTGGGTGATAAAATAAATTATTTAAATATAAATTATTTAATTATTTTATTAATTTCCTTTATCCTGGATAGGGGTTTTAAATTGTTTTTTAGAGGGGGTTGGCCACATTATTCAGTTTGGAAAACGTAGCCAAACCCTTTTATCCTCTCCTATCCACTCCTCCAATTCCCGTTGATGAAGGATGAATGAAGATACTTTCAATCCAAGTAAATTGAAGTACAATCCGCATTTCGGATCACGATTATTGCAATCTTCACCAATTATTGATCCAAACCATAGGGAGGATTTCCATTTGTGGATTCCTTACCCTTCTGGAATTTTCATGATGAATGTTAATTAAATTAATTAATTCGTGGATCAAATAAAATGGGTTGAATCAATTTTATTCTTATTTGTCTTGAATTTATAATTCGTGAAGTATGATAAATATTTAATTGCAATTTATCCATGTTTTTTATTCTAAATAAAAATGTTGAAACCAAAATGGTCATCGATCCTCACTAAGACCGTTATCATTTATTATTTATTCTCCATGAGTTATTCCCATATTATTCATCTCAACATAATTAAGAATGTCAAGAACTCAATGTTTTGTTGAGCATGGAATACAGACATAGATATCTCTACCCGGGGATCACAGATCCACATTTGTATCATTTTTTTGAGTTAAATTAATGCTGAATGGGCTTGAAGAAGGTTTTTGCGGCGCGAGTACGGGGAAGGTTCTGGTAGTTTGTAAAGGCGATGGTCGGCGTGGCTCTAGGAAATCAAGGAATAATGAAAAAGGTGGTATGGCAGTGTGCAGAGAGTCTGAAGTGGCTTTGGCTGGTGGTTCGGGTTTCTAGTTGGTGGCCAGGTCATGGTCTACGAGGTCGTCGAGGGGGGACCACGACACCAGGGTGGTCGGGGTGAGGGGGTGAAGTGAACCGGAGGTGCGACGGTCGAGAAGCAAGCCGAGGAAGCAAGGTGGTCGGTGGTTCAAAAAAGTGATGTTGAATGTGGAATATCCGATGGAGGTGGTGGCTAAATGAGGGGATAGAAAAGGCATCAATGTGAGGTTCTGGCAGTTATGGTTGAAGGAGAAAATCATGGATGATTAAAAAATATGAGGGATAAATTTTAAAAGAAATAAATGACAAAAGAAGAGTGATTTGAGAGCATCTGTGTTGCAATGGTATTGTTATGCATGTGAGTTGATTTGAAGAAAAAAATTGATAAATTATAATAAAAATAATAATAATTTTAGTATTATTTATTATTGGAAAACTAGGTTTTTATAGTATCTTTTTTGTGCGACCTCTATTTCACAAATAGTAAGAAACAATGTGACCATGACTCTGAGATGGAAATTTTGATTCTAATATTGGATTTTTTTTGTTTTTGGTATTAGGTACCCAAAAAAATTAAATAATAATAATATTTTATTATTATTAAATATTTGACCCATAATAACACATATGTGCGGCGTTCGATTGACTTGTTATCGGTGGTGATGTGACCATGGCTTTAATATGGTCGATTAAAGTCCAATGTTGAATATGAAATTCTGGTTTGTTCCGTGGATCCACGAGACACCCAATAATAATAATAATAATAATAATAATAAAAATAATATTGTGGGATCTTGTGTCTAGAATATCACCCTATTATACTATCGAAATGAAAAACTGTGCGCGCCACTGAAATCCCTGGGATGAGGAAGTTCTTATGAGATACTCCAATTGAGTTTTAGAGAATGGTGAGGTATGATTGATAGCCTATGAAGTAGAACCAGAGTGTTTTTTGTTGTGAGAGTTAGGATAGATACACCATTGATGACTCATGGTGCGAATATTCGTATCTCATCTACTCCGGTAGAGAAGGGACTCCCCACATCATGGGTGTAGGTTCGTTTCCCCCTGATGTACTAGTGTACAAGCCCCCATAGCAGATATTGTGACACAGTTGGTTACTCCCCTACATTACTAGGGTGCGGGTACTCTAGTCACCCAGTTGTACACCCCTGTCGATTCAGGGTGTAGTTCCTCTTTACACCTTGTTCTATCATAGTCAGTACTCCCCTACCATGCCATGGTGCGCATCCTCTAGACTAGGGTTCGTACACCCCTGATATAATATGGTGTGGGGTTCCCACAATGATAAAACTATCAGAGTTGTACTCCCCTACAAGGTAGAGTGTGGGTACCCACTTAAATATTAGTACTCCCACATCTTTGAGCGGCGACGGGTAGCAAGTCCTTCATGGGAGTTGTAGCTCCCTCGACTATAGGGCACAATCATGAGAAGTGGGCCCCCCAACATTATGAAATCAATACAACAGTAGATGTTAGTGCACCCTTGACAGAATGAGGTGAGGGCCAATGCTTACTGGATCAACTGAGATATCATGGTTTAGACAAGATCAGTGTTTTCCCAACATAACACAATGTCTAGGAGTGGGCTTCTTCACATGGTTTCCCTTAGTCTTGCCTTAGGCGCAAGACCAGGGCAATGAGACCTATCGTGTCATGGACTAGAGGCAGTTCTAGAATAATTTTACCAATGGAGCATGTCCTTTTGAATTGAAAATTTGAAATGGTGGAGTTGTACTGGATGGAGTACATCTCTCAGATGGGTGCCATCAGGGACTTCAAGCTCATGGAGTGTGTACTCTTAATCCATGAGTTACACTTTGAGACTACTTTTAAAATCTTGGTTATTGGTTTGAGGTTGGAGCCATTTTTTTTTGTGGATGAGATGATATTATCTAGATGACATAGTTATATGTATGGGAATATACATGAGTAGAGATGACTATGAATTATATTTGTTGTTTACTTTGTGGTTTTTTGGTTGTGCTTTATTTTGGGGATTTACGAGAGACCATCGTCGGGCTCAGGATCCCCTAATGAGTACTGAGTTTCTCACCCCTACACGGGAACCACTCGCACATGTTTTTTCTTGGGTAGACATTTGACATTTTAGTATAGGATCATAGTGAGACGGGAAAGATGGATGTTAAGATGATGGGCCAGGAGGGGCCTAGTAGGGCCAGACGGACATGAAATACTATTTTAGCTTCTAGTAGCTTCTCCTCTCAAGTGATCTGATGGTATTTTCCATATATGTCCATCGATTCTCCCTTACTACCATATTGTTTTCTATTTTTGGGGGCTTGTATACTATCCCAGTTTTACCACTCAGTGATTTCTTGTTGTTTTACACTGGTTTCTGATTACATAGTGTTCACCGTTCAACTTTACGGTGTTGGTTTGTGAGTGAACCTATTTACAAATATCTAGAAAAAATCCCCCCACATGTAGGCTGCAGCGTTCATCACTAACCACCATCCCCTGGACTTTGGGAGGTGGGATTGGGGTGTGACAAAGTATGGTCCCCGAGGGATGGGCCATGACAAAGTGGTATCAATTCTGGTTCGACCCTTGGGATATTGTTCGGAGGTTTCCCTCCAAATTTCATTGTTGGGATTAAGGAAACAATGTCAAAGCGTCTCGAGAGTGGCTCTTATGCCAAGGCGTCCATTAATTGTATGGGTAGCCAATTTATCCATTCCCCAGGACACTAATTACTTGCTTGTCAACTCAGCACCCTGAACACTTGTTGCAGGGAATGATGGTAAATGCATCATATAAGATTGAGACTTTGACTATCCTTCATGATTCATCTCCCCACCCACATAGATGTATATATATCTATTCATATGATTTCTATACTCCTTAATAACATTAAATATGTCTCTGCAATTAAATCCAACCATGATACTATAAATGGTTCCTAATGAAGATCCCATGAGCAAAAAGGCCTCAGTTAAAGAACCCTCATGCGAGCCACTTTCTCAAGGTGGGTAGGCAGCATCACCCCTACCCATTGAGCAGTAGATAACCCCAATAGAGTAGGTAGAGGACGTTATCAGGATGAGCACACTTCATGAGTACTATTACCATATACCAATAAGGTTCTACGGTTATCCATACCATCAAACATTGGAGGTTTGTCTTGATTCGGTGGTTTGCCTCTTCAGGCCTGTACAGACACCGTCAGATCCGACGGTGGCATTGGTAGTCGACCATTTCCCCGGAGCAGCTAGGCATTAGTGAATCTTGGATTCTCAGATAAATTATGAGTTGGAAGCATCGTGGGATAACATCCAATAGCTTCTCATGAGGAGTTATACCACCCCTTCTGTCATGTATGATTTTAGGAGCTCCTCTAGTGATGGTAGGAATGGATGATGGTGACTAAGTATGAGACTAGCTTCACAGACATTGTACACTACTCTCTAGACACGATATTTAGTAGTTACATTTGAGCATATATGTTTGAGAATGAACAAAATAGAAGAATTTTAACTATCATTCCACTGCATCCCCACCTATTTCGGGGTGTTGCAGCAGGCATTGGTGATAGAGAGATTTTTTTCAGAGCAACGCCATAAAACATGGTGAGGCAGTTAGCACAAAAGAGATGAGAATTCTACTAAAACTAGAAGATTCAAGACAATGAGATCTCAATGTAAGAGATTATATCATGATCATCCTCAGGAACATGGTCATATAGGCCCCAGAAAGTGCAGCAGAATCATCATAGAAGAATCCCTCTAACTTGTGCAATCAAGGTGATGTTGTGTAGAAGATTCCCTTAGAAGAAAGTGCGAGAGGTCCTAGAAAAACCTAGTGCATGATGTTTTAGATCATTTAACTTCCCTACTATTAACCCCAGTGGAAAAGGAGGGTAAAACAATTCTTTAATTGATGGTGTTGAATACTTTACTTGTCGAGTGTGTATGAGAGTCTCAGTTGTGATTCATCTACTATGAAATATTATGTGACCATATATTCTTATGTGTTTCACCATATGAATATTATGAAGGAGGAAATCATGAGACACAATTTTAGTGACAAAAAATTAATCCAGCAGTGACATGGGATGTAGTGGTTTGTTCAGGGAGAAAAACTATCACCCGAGCTCTATCAGGTCATTCGAGACTGTGCAAGTAGATGGCGAAGTTGCATACAACCTTGCCTTACCCCAAATAGCTGGATTTGGTACACGACGTCTTATATATGTCATAACTGAGAAGATATGTGTGTTTTCCTACACATGTAATCAACTGATGAATGCCTTATGAGGTTGGACCACCCCTTTGGTCCACACTCATTAGAAGCACAGAATCATGCAATATTTCTTGTGAGGGGGAGAGCTAAGTGCGGGCTCATAATCCCATGTTGTTATTTAGATTTTCTTTTAGAGGTCTAAATTCTTTAATGAGTAGAAAACATATAGACCCAGTTTTATCCGAATAAGTATTTTAAATATTTTTATGATTTTTTCCAGAGCTGGACACTTAGACGACGTGGAATTCTAAGGCCTGGTGGTCCTGGAATTATTTTGTGGAAAATATTAACTGTTTTTATATTACACATGAACACTTAACTAAAAAACCATATATCTCTTTAATGGTTTAATAGATTCGAAATTTGAGACTATTGTTGGGTCTAGAACGTGGTGTTTCCCCTAGGCGTGACATAAAAATGAGTCAGCACGAGACATTTGGAACCCTCGCTCGTGGGTGGTGTGATGAACAGATAAATTTAATTATTAATTTATACATTTAATAACTCAAACCCTAATATAACTCAGATGGGCACTCAGATGAAAAATATGAGACCACCAATGGGCTCAGAACATAGTTTTTGCCCTAGGCAGAGTATATCCTCGGTCGACGTTGGGAGGTCGGCCTGTGTGTCAACATGAACGATTAATTAAATGAATAAAAAATATTTATTTAATTTATTGATTAATTTCTTTTAACCTAGCTAGAGGTTATAAATTCTTTATTTAGAGGGAGGATGGAAACATAATTCAGTTTTTCCA
Source organism: Viscum album (assembly GCA_963277665.1). Classification (NCBI taxonomy): domain Eukaryota; kingdom Viridiplantae; phylum Streptophyta; class Magnoliopsida; order Santalales; family Viscaceae; genus Viscum; species Viscum album. Next base: position 271,481,985 of record OY728152.1, on the reverse strand, counting down.
ATGAAGCCAAACCCTTACACTCACTCTTATACTCTCCTTCTCTTCCCGTTGATAAAGAACAAACGATGACACATCAAATCCAGGCAGATCGAAGCACAACAAGCGCAACGGATCTTGATGAATTTGATCTTCACCAATGATCGATGCAAACCTGATGTAGGATTTATAATTGTGGATTCCTTACCCTGGCTGAATTTTCATGATGAACTTGAAATAAATTAATTAATTTATAGATCGAAAAATAATGTGTACAAGAAATTTTCTTGTTCTTTATCTTGAATGTGAAATTCTTGAAGTATGATAAATATTAAATTTCCATTTCCCCATGTTCATGATTCTCAAAAATAATAACCAAAAGAACACATACATCAATCTGAAATTTGACCATGATGTTTTCTTATTCATTCTATATGCATTCTTCTCTTTTTATTCATCAAAAAATAATTAAGCACATATAGAACTCAACATTTCATTGTGCGAAAACATACGAACGTAGAGATCTCAACCTTTGGATCACATATCCACATTTTTCTCCTTTTTCAGAGTTAATTCAAATTTGAAAAGGAAGACAAAAGGATTCTACTGTGTTGGTCCGGTGAGGATTTTGTCACTTCATCCAGGCAGTAGTCGGTGATGTTCTGGGTGAGCAAGGTGGCATGGAGAAAGCGGTCTGCCTGTGTGCAGTGAGTATGAGGCAGCTTCATCCAGTGCTCCAGGTGTGCAGTAGGAGGCCAGTCTATGGGGTATGAGACCATATATAGGGAACCAAGATGCTTGGGTGGCCGGTGAGAGGTGGAGAAGTGGACCGAAGGCGCGGCGATCGAGCATCAAGATGAGGTGGCATGGAAGACAGCGGTTCAAAAAATCAAGGCCAGAGGAGGCAGATCTAATGGAAGAGGTGGAAATGTGAGGGGATGATTGAGGTGGCCACATTAAGGTCTGACATATAGGGTTGAAGGAGAAAATTGTGTAACATAGGAAGATAGGAGAGAGAAAATTAAAAACAAATAAATCATAAAAGAAGAGTTAATTAGAAGCTTGTGTGTTGCACATGTATTGTTGTTCATGGTATTTTATTTGAAGAAAAAATGTTAAATAAATATAATAATAATATGATAATGTTATTATTATTTTTGTTGGGAAACTGGTTTTTTGACCATAACTTCTTCGTGCGACCTCGGTTTAACAAACTACCAGTGACAATGTGACCCTGTCTTTGAGATGGACATTTCGAGTCCAATATTGGATGTATTTTTTGGGGTTATCTGATAGGGTACCCAGAACAATCAAATAATAATATTATATTATTATTATTATTAAATCATTGACAAGCCCTATCTCCTACGTGCGATGTCCGATTGACATTCCATTAGCAGTGACGTGACCCTGTCTTTAAGATGACCGACTCGAGTAAAATTTTTAATATTAAATTCTGTTTCCGGACTTAGATCCATAAAACACCCAATAATATTATTATTATAGTTTCAGGATCTTGTATTTGACATATCTACCTCATACACTGTGAAAATGACGAACTATCTACGGAAATGAAACTTTTGGTATGTGGAGGCCCTTTGGAGATACTCCACAATCGGTTTGGAGAATGATAAGGTATGACCGATAGGCTCATTGGTAGAACGAGGTTGTTTCTGGAGGTGAGATTTTGGACGACAACTCCCTTGATGACTGAAGGAAAATTTATTCCATACTCCTCTGCTCTGGTGGAGATAGGACTCCCTATGCCATGTGTGCAGGTTAGTTTTCCCTAACATACTTGGGTGAGGGACCCCATAGCAGATATTGAGATAGAGTAAATTTATCCCCTAATTTACCAGGGCGCGAGTCCTCTAATCACCGAGTTGTACTCCCCTACCGATTCCGGGTGTGTGTTTAAATTAAACATTGTTCTAACTAAGTAGGTAATACACTGTTGTCCCAAGCTACGAGGCCTTTAGCATATGGTGGGTACTCCCCTGACGTACTAGGGTGCAGGAGCCCCAGAGTGAACAAACTACTTGAGTTGTACTCCCCTACCAGGTATGGGGCATGTCCACCATTATGGAGTAGTACTCCCCCATATCCGTGTAGCGATAGGGAGCAGGTCCTTCATGGGAGTTGTTGGTCCCGTGATTTAAGGGCATAATTACAAAAAGCTGGCCCCTCCACTTTATGAAATTTATACAATGGTAGAAGTTAGTGCTCCCTCGACAGACTGAGGTGTGGGACACTTATTACTAGAGAGATTGAGAAATCATGGGTCAGACTGGAGAAGTGCTCCCCCAACTAAACATATTATCGAAGATTTGGCATCTTCACATGTTTTCCTTAATTCATGCATCGGGCGCCATACTGTGACAATGATAACTCTAGTGATGGGCACTAGTGGCATTTCTAGAATAATGTTTCCAATTAAGTCATCCATTCATAAATTTTATTAGTAATGGTTGAGTTGTACCTGAAGGAGTACATCTCTCTGACAGGTTACATCAGAGATGTAAAACTCATGGAGTGTGTACTTATGATCCTTGAGTTATTCTTAGATCCTTATTTGGAAATCCAGGTAATGGATTTGATGTCAGAGCCTTATGTTTCTGTGTGGATGAGATGAGTCTATCTTGATGACCTAGGTATTTGTATGGGCCTATACTTGAGTAGAGTTGACTATGAATAAATGTTTTGTTTTACATCATGGTTATTTGGTGGGTTTTTATTTTTTATATTTATAATAGACCATAGAGGGTCTCAGGGAACCCAATTTAGTACCGAGTTAGTAACCCATGCATGAGCTTCTTCCGCACGTGTTGTGTCTTGGGAAGACGTTTGACGTTTTGTTAGAGGTGCTTAGTGAGATGGGACTGATAGACATTAAGATGGTGGACAAGACAGGAACTAGTAGGGCTAGACGAACATGACATACTACTTCAGCTTCCAATAGATTTAGTACTCTAGCGATCATGTGGGATTTTCCATAGATGGCCATAGGTTCTCCCTTTGTACCTTGTTCTTTCCTCTTTTTTTGGTTATGTACACTGTCCTGGTTTTCCACTCAATGATTTCTTGTGTTTGTACTATTGTTTCTGATTACATAGTGGTCACCATTCATATTTTTTGTTTTGGTTTGTGAGTGCATGTGTGTCGATGTATCTAGGAAAATGCCTCCTACATTCATGTTAATGACTTCGGCTCTAGTCGGTAGCCCCTATCTTTTGGAGGCTGGATTGGGGTATGTAACGGTACAGGCCCTAAGGGATGGGCCGTGACATATATTATGGACTGTCATCATCAGATTTTTTTAAAAAATATGAAATAATAGATATTTTTTTGGACCATATCATTACTCCATCATCAATACATAGTAAATATTCACTTTTATAATAGAAACACATTTTCATATTTTTCACCATCAACGATACATCTATGTTATTATTATTGACCAATATGTCAAAAATCATAGGGTTGGAACACCATGTAACCATTCAACCCTTATTTTCAATATATAGGTCACCAAAAATAATATTTTCATTTTTCGGGATAAAAAAATCCCCATATCATTAATTTTTTATCATTCTCATTCAATTTTAATTAATATATTAATAAATCAATGATCCAATGATCCTTATTTATTTTCACTAATTGAACTTTTTCTGGTAAGTTGATAATAAAACCCATGTTTTTTTATTTATAATCACGTTTCTCATCAAATTTATATTCCAAATTAATAATTTACTAGGACCATGTTAGGAATAAACAACATCTGAAAAATATCCAATGAAATCCAAAAATAATAAATCTCCATTTTATTAATAAAATCATTTATCAATTTAAAAATGTTTCATGGAACCATTTTTATTTTTCAGGGATAAGTATTAAGGATCCAATGTACATCAAAATCAATAGATAAATTTTTAACACTCCCATAAAATCATATCATCTTATTATCTATATATAATCACAATCATCTTGTTCACATTTAATTTAATATATAATAGTAGTATGATGTACATAGTTACCAATTCCATATTAGATATCCTAGAATATAAGTTTAATTTTTAATAATTTACTCATAAATTCATGTATCTCTCATATTCCACTTTCTTCATAAAACTAATTTGATTCATATCTCTATTGTGACAGCTCTATAATTTAATATCATCTCATGGATCATAAAATTTAAATTTAATAATATATTAAATTTTCTAAAAAATTAATGATTTTATTTTTCATATAATTTAGTCTTATATTGATCTATATTCTAAATACATGTAGACTAGAATATCATGGATTAAGTGTAGATATAAAAATTATTTTCTGATTTTTCCATCATTGAAAAATAGTCCTAGCATAATCCAAATCTGTCAAATCCCTGGGAAACTAATCAAGAAAAATTGGAATTCATCTAAGAAACTAGGTGCTTTTCTATGTATTTGAATTATACACAACATAAAATGAATCATATATAGAGTCCAATGACTTATAAATAGATCTAATTAAATCATGAATGACTGCATATCACTTGTAAATTGTTTTATTTCTAACATCTATGTAGTAATAATTTACATGTAAACAAAATTAAATTACTCATACTAGTCACCTTTAGTAATTAGAATCTTGGAATCAACCATACAAACGTTTTCATTCATTGAATTTTATCTTACACTAATTGATGACCAATATACAAGACTAGGAAATGAAATATATGCATTCTATACTACATCAAATTTATGATCATACATTAAATTCCTAACATGTTCCAAGATAACACATAATATACTCAAATATTTTTTGTATCATCTCCATCACATCAATAACAAAAAAATACACTCAAATGATTTTTTTGGAATATAACAATCACACTTAATTCAATTATGACCCATTCCAATTATCTTTTATATCTACAAATACTCACATTAGAGTATTTTAATGAGAATAACTACACTTATAACTCTTTATTGTGCGATCAGTAATAACCTTCTCCCCAGTTATATAACACATAAAATCTCAGTAGTCATAATGATAAAATATGAAAATATGGGTTCTCTAAAGCATGGTAATATAATCACTCAATTTAATTTAGCTTTTAACATTATTTATAATTTCACTTTAACATTTTACATCCATCACACACTTAATCCATCCTAGAAATGAGGTGTAAAAAATTTATCTATACTTTAAATATAATTTTCATGGGGGTAGAATAATAAATCATCTAATTTAGTGGGGTTCATATATAGAACCATATCCTTTATAATCATTTGGAATGAATATAAATATCCGATATGATATACAATTTAACGTAACCCTTTTGAATTTCTCATAATGAATCCATGATGTCAATTTAAATAAGTAATGTAAGAATTCTAAACCATTAAATAATATTACCGGGTCTACAAAATAGAAAAACTGAAAATCTATATTGATAATAAATAGAATCACACTTGAAATGGAACCGCATTATATTTTTCACTAGGGTATCAAACTATCACAATTTGATTCCTAGGAAATTACACCCAATTTAAAAAGAAAAAAGTAATCATTTAAAATATGCGGAAAAAAATTATTTTCTAGCACATGACATTATTTTGAAACCTAAATGTGGGACTCAAAACAATCTAACAGCTGTACACCATCATGATGTAGGTTAGGGTTTTAACCAACACACCAATGTAAATTATTGTACAATCTTGGCCCCAAATATCCCCCAAAAAAATTTACTATATTTTCAATAAACCAACATCCAGTACCAATGCTATGTACAAGTAATTTCTAATCATTAAATACTCAATATATGACATGAATATGTCTTCTATTTTCATAACTACATCACATTTTACACCCCCAGTTTGTCACATTCTATTTAAATTATAAAACACATCATGATTGGTACAAGGGTTTACCCTTTTTACGAAGTAGAAAAAACCCTCCCCTATATAATATGTGACTCACTGCATGATAACATCAATACATGAATAATAATCTAATTTGGTTTTTATCACACACAATTTAGGGGGGAATTGCACAACCACTATTGAAGCGCCGGGATTATATTTTTGAAATAAATGAGGAATGTAACTATGAATCCTATACTATATTGGGAAACTGATGATTCCAAAAAAATTATGTTTTGATGAATATTTCATGGATTTTTCAAAATTACTCATAGTAAAATCACATGGTTACTCTCTATCTCATAACCATAACCCTTAAAGTGGGGTCTGATATTTTTTTATGACTATAACTCCCTCACTTGAATTATATTTGAATGGTTCTCTATAAACCTTATTCCCCACCTATTGATCACTATAGGATATAAATTATACTTATTAATGACTAATATGGATATAAGATATAGTTTTCTACTTTGAAAATGATTAAAATTTACGAGTCTCAATGAAATTTTAGTATCGTTATTAGGTTCAATGGATTTCAATGACCATAATCTATTAGGATATTCCATGTATAACAATTCATACAGTCACACTAAAAATTGATGAAAAATATATTTTAAAAATATTTCATATATAATCCATGTTAATGTAGTCTACAAGGTCACAAGTGTTAGCATATATAAAAAAAACATATTTTTTCATGAGACTAACATACTAAACATGTCATAATAGTGTATAGAGGAAAACTATTATGTTTTAACTCTCATAATAAACATCGTGCAAATAAAAAACATTTATATACAATAGTTCCATAAATAAATAAAAATGGTATCACAAAATATTCCAATTCTATGTTGTACTAGCCTCCATTATATAGTGCTTTCCCCATACATGAATCATGCATATCATGGTATGTATATATCCCTCATCGGTGCTTACATGAAGGGATAATAACATATTAGTTGGACATTACATGCACTTCCCTATATTAATATCAAATATTTTTTTTGGGTACTAATTAAAATATACATGATATAAAATATAAAACAGAAAAAAATAAGTTTAACATATTAAAATTCATAGTACATACAACCAATTTTAGTAAATCCCAAAAAATAAGAGGGTTATCGACATAACATACCTAATTTTAGGATACCCAAAAAATGATTTTGGGATTGATTAGATAAAATATTATAGGTTATTCCATCCATGTAAATGTTTATACTAAATTACAAAAAAGGACATCACAGAGGATAGTGGAAAGGGTAGACCAAGCCGGGTCTACTTCCAAGCCGTTATAATTTCTGAAGGGATATAAAACGTTATGGCACTATGATCCCATATGATCACTCTTCTCCAATAAATGAATAACATTATAAAATATATGTTTTATCAATATTCCCTATATAATATGAATACCAAATGTCCTCCAATTTGTTGAAAACTCAGAATATTTTCTGTAAACATCTCATATAAGTATACTTTCTAAATAAATTTAAATTAATATTATATATATTATTGGATTCCTATTTAATATTATATTATGTTAATTAAAAATATCAATTTCTATAAATATATAACTATAACATCATTGAGAGGAAACATTTATATCATAGAAGTCATAGAAATAATAATTTATTAATTAAAATCACATTATAATGGTTATTGCATATTGAAAAAGTTAAATTAAAATTTTAATATTCATAAAAACATTTTTTATTGGAAAATATATATTAACTTTAAACAGATGTTATCCTACTATATGGTAATCATGAGAGGGAAGAGTGGTATACATAATTGTCATAATTGTAATGTCCCTTTTGGTTCCCTAGAGGACGGAGTATGGAATTAATAATTCAAAGATAAAACATTATGAGAATTTATTTTTGGGTAAAAACATAAATAATTTGATGTATATATGAATAGATTCATGAACTAGATAACTCAATAATAGTTTCCATATAGGTTGGCCACATGGTTTCACTTGTTCCACGTCATATGATAAAGGACCACATCTAGTAGAGTGGGTCTCAAGGTTGTGTAGTGGGGATACAATACCTTATTCTTCATATCTATATAGAGAGGAAGAAGAAAAGAAAAGGTATTTGAAGATATATATTGAATAGAAGCATTAGTCACAATATATATAGATGCTGTAATATATTCCATCGATCCATGAACATGCAATGAAAAATGTACAATGATGTGATCATACATTATGCAACACAATAGAAATACATAGACTAACGAAATGGATAAATAAACAAATGAACCCAAATAATTTAGAAGAAATATTCCATTCTTATCCCTAATCATGATATAATTTCATAGCTAATAATGTGTCATAAAAATCATGCAAAGTCCAAGATCCTATCCAAAAACCAAGTGATCGGTTAGAGTAGAAAATGATTCCATGAACAGGGTGAGAGTAAATCTTAGTAGGACACTGATATGAACATGTAATATTATATAGTCCTCTATTATAAATAATTACAATGAATTTATAACAAATAAATTATTGAATAACAATGTTATTCATGTATGGAACAGTTTCCTCAAAGGACACATGGCTGACCATTCCAAATTTAACATAAATCGAAATTTCTCTGAACATGAGTTGTCATATATGTGTGTGTATATATGTACTGACATATATAAATATATATATTAAAATATTTATGTTAATTTTGTAGGACTAGTGTAGTAAGACTATAGAATCCACATAACGATATCATTAAATCCATAGACTTTAATGAAATGACACATTTCTAATGATATCGATGAATGGAAGGGGGTTTAATTCCAAATAGTTTCAGATGAATGACAAGGGAATCCATGGACATTAGTTTCATATCAATGATAAGGGATTCCATTCCTAAAATATCCATATAAATAATATAGGATTCCATTATTAACATCTAAATAAATTTTTATAATCATTATATCATACATATCACAAAATGAATGTGTGAAGCGTAATGTCTAACACTTCCCTTAATCATGTCACAACTACCAATATCCATGATATTATATAAATAAAAATTAGTCAATATAATTAATACATTAATGTAATCCAAGACATCTCAATCATAGCATTTAACATTAATGGTATGGACAAAATCCTCAAGGAAAATTCTTGCCAGACAAGATGATTCATCAATATCATTTTATTTGTCAATCAATTGACAAGTAAAAAAAATTACATGGTTGAATACATTAATCAATACAATTAAATTCATTCATTTAGGATGGTCCTTCATAAAATTCATGTATCAAGTAAATGATCATAGACCATAGAGCTTATCTAACCAATTTAAATTTCATTTACCATTCCTCAGTAGTCCCCTAATTTATGATAACAATTGGGGGTATTAATAGATATTGATGAAAATTTACAATATCAGTGGTCTATGGAAATATATATTAATTTAGTAACCAATTTAAATGAATAATTTCATATTTTAGGATTAAAACATGTAATATATATATTGTGGCTCAAGGAGGAATTTTTTAAATATTTAAAAACAATGGAAAAAGGAGGTCAATTGATTGAATTATTAGGTTGCTTAAATTTATTATTGTATAGAATTTATTTGATCTATATTGAGATAAATTAAATGAAATAAATAAACTAAATAATTATTTATATAATCTCCCATGGAAAAAACATCCATTAAAGTGAGTGAAACTAGAAAAATAATCTATATGAATCCTAGACATATAGTTTCCCATATAACTTGAATAAAAATTTTATATTTTGTGCCATTATTAAGGAAAAGAATAAAATCCTAAATGAGTAGGTTGGGAGAGAATGAGTGGCATACTATGTAAAAGGATTGGTGGGGAGGAAATAGAGTAATGAGGTGAAATGCCTTATGTGGAATTTATATATTTCTTTAATATTATATGGCATTCGATTAGGACACATAAATATATAAAATATGATCCAACTACGAATTTCACACTATTGATGAGAAATAATATGTATTTTCTATGCACATATTTAGGAAATATGTCCACTTTGATCTATAATGAGCACCCATGCCCCACATAGTTTTAGTGCAATATTAGACAAACAGTGAACCAACGTTGAATCATTTATAAAGGCTCTACCCCATCTGGCATAGTCTCTTATATTTATCATAGGGGTTCAAAATAAATTTCAATGTACATGAAATTACTCATGGTTTTGGTCTCATGGTTATCCATAACAATGGAATAACCATCTTCCCTACATTTTTATCTAGAAATTAATCATTTGTCGACCAAATCAAAAAATAGTGATCTGAAAACCCATTACATAACTAAGGAATTCAATCCCATTATAAAAAAACTATGCCTTATAAAAATCGAGGTTATGTTATTATTATCAATATTCATAATCCCTCATCCACTGGGAAAAATTAAAAATTACTTCATAGTTTCAACACATACCAAAATGGGGGACATTATAATTATGGTTCATTTATTTCATAATAAAAAGAGGTTTTGACACCAATATAACTTCAAAAATTAATTATTATCAGGAATATTGGAAATATAATCTATTTTAATTTTCCAATAAACCCTATAGTTTAAGGAACCATAGAAACACCTTATTTTATGAAATGATGTTTTAATGAAGAATGAATATGGGTTATCCTTCCATACATGTATATAAAAAATTATCCATAGAATAAAAAATAACATTAATAACAATTGGAATACGGATTTAAAATTTTATTCTAGGAAGTAATATTGTGATTTAAGGAGACAAAAACATATGATAATGATGATTTATTCATACTCCCTAACCTAATTAGGGCTATTTTAAGGAATAAAATGGCCAAAAAGTTCATTTATACGAGTTATTTATAAAAAAACTAGAAGGTGAATGATAAAACCTATTGGGTACGCTATAGTAAAAAATAAAATCACTAGAAATAGATATCCCTATTAAGAAACATGTTATAGATAATTGGATAACCTAGGATTCTTATACCCAAGGCGTCATTCTCCTCTTCATTCCCCCTTCTTCCAAACTCCAACATTCTCCTCCTATCATCACATCTTTATAAAAAATGAATAACATGGATTTTAGATATTGATATTAAATAAAAATAGATATATATAAAGGATTTGATATTTATAGAAATAAAACCCCCATTATAAGACAGAGGTCTTGACAATAGTTTATTTGAATAGAATCTTACAATTATAATATTTTTCACATATATCATCCTCTTATATCATGTATTATAGTAATATATATAAATAGGTAAAATAAATAAATTATAAATACTAAATAAATATATCAATTTAATATTTTTATTTCATATTTATGTTTAACTCATTACCCAATTCATAAGATCTGTTAATATCCTAAATAATAATCCAGTTATATGAAAATTTTTCCATATTCATTATAGGCCTAACATAAATTAAAATATTTTTTTGAAACTTTTAAAATTATATGATTCATGTAATGCCCTCGGGTTTAATCATGTAGTGATAGGATTTAACCCCCCCTCCCCACCCCAAATTTCGAGATATAGCCTAACCCCTCTAGAATGTTAGATGGTTTTTAAAAATTATAACAGCTAGAGATTTTGAAACCATACATTGTTTGGTAGTATTTACATGATGCAACACCAAGATCTAATGAAAAAAATTGTTTTTTTCATGACTATAATATCATAGTAGTTGAATATTATTGTTTGAATATAACTGACCAAATTTTGAGAAATATATAATTTTAATAATCCATAAAACTGTATTGGTAAATGCTACCCAAATAATCCCTTGTTTTTTTGGTAATGTAATTTAATTTTCCAAAATTCATTATAATTATATTTTTAATGAATATTATAAATTAAATTAGGATGTTCATAAAATTAAATGTCATAAACAATGTATCAATATTTTGGTCTTCAAATAATAAATTACATATGGTGGTTTTTTTAGAAACGATTGATTTTATCAAGAATAATGAATAATACATATTTTTTTCAAAACAATTTATTTTCAATCATTAAGACGTACCATTTGGTTATAAAATAATTTAAAAATAAAATCATTACTATTTCATTATTATTAATCCCTTCATTTTATTTATATTCATTTTTATGGTTTAATATATAATTAAAACATCTTTTGGAACAATATTGTAATTTTTTAAATGATTTTTGTTTCAGTTATTATTTTTGAAATAATGTATTATCGACCACTTTTAAAAATTGAAACATGAAAAATGGATTACGAAACTCAATTTACTAAGTCTTTAATTTTTAAATATTACCCTTTAATATTTTTTATATTATGAATTGTGACCATAATATATTTTGATTACTATGGTTAAGGATAAAATTGGTTATCCAGTGGAATAAAATGAAAAATTTTAGAATAATAATTAAACCAATGAAAATACTATTGATTGATTATATTATGATCATATATTAACATTCAAGTAAAAAACAATTTTTATCCATTTTAAATGAGTTAGTTTCATGTTATATTTTAATATTTATTTTATTTATAATTATTACAATAATTATATTTTATAATGTATGGTATTTTGTTAAATGATTTAAAAATAATTTAAATCTTATCAACCCATAATTGAATTTTATTGTGTTTCAAATATAAATTATGTCCTTTTATTGGTTAGTTTTTGTTTTATTGTATCATTATAGACCACTAGATGTATAAAAAAAGTTATGGAAATGTAATTGTAAAAGTTATAATGGGGGTTAATAAAATGATATTGTTGTAAAAAAATAAGTATATATAGTAAATATTTTATTATAAAACATTAGTTACACTATATTTAAAATTAAAATCTAATTATAACTACATAGATTCATTATTAAATGAAAATTTATTTAAATAAAAGTAATAGATTTTGTAATTCCCAACGTTCCCCTCCGCACACTTATATATGAGGACGTCATCTCCACTATTACACATAAAATTTTATAATTATATCTAATTGAAGAAACAAAAAAAATTATTATATCATCCATCGCTATATCCCAGATATTCTTTAATTTCTAAAATACACTTTAAAGGCTCAAGGAGTATGACAAAACCAGGATCTCACAAAAGAGGTATAACTCTTAAATAAGATTTTATATGTTATTTCTTCTTCTAAATAATCAAAATATCTTTTATTCATTATAAAATAAATTAATTTTATATATTAAATATATTGAATTATTAATATTATTATGCATTAGCCATTATCGACGTTCATTCCCTTCTATAAAAAATAAATACACCGCACATGCATGAATACAGATTATCCTATCAAAATAGAATTATAACTAATATTTCCTAACAATTATAAAAAAATTTTAAAATTATTTATAAAAACTATACATATATTTTTTTCATTAACACATTTATATGAATGGAAAAATTTATTTATCATTATTTTGTACCATCCATAAAAATATGGAATCATATTTCATGCATGCATATGACATATGTTTTCCTAGAATGGTTTAATTTATGTTTTAATATATTTATTTTATGAGATAATATAAACATATATATGTATATATATTATTTATATTTATATGATTTTAATTGAATGATTGAATTTTTTTTATGGACCATGATAAATTTTCAAATACCACAGCTTCTAAAATTAATATCTCATGAAAAATGAAATATGATGCACCAAAAATAAAAATTTTAATATAGAATTATATTTATATTTATGTGAAAATATTATACGATACACATATATGATATTTTAATTATATATATTATTTTTATATTTAATTATAATACATTTAAATTTTATATATATAAGGTTAATGTTATATTAAAAGATGTCAAACTAGAGAAAAAGAATTTATGTTACAATACCATTATTCAAGAGGATTTTTTTATCATTATGTTCCAAATGATGTTATATTATGAAAAATATCTCAATAATTAAATGATTTTTAATTTCATATTTTTATTTTGTGATATTTTGTTTTTTTCCGGTTCAATTTATTGTATTTATCAACTTGATCAACGCAAAGATTTTTTTAAGGAAAATAAAATACATTTATATATTTGGTTGATAATTAATTTTAATTCATACTCATGTGTTCTCTATAAATGAGTTCATTTTGTTCCTGTTATTCATGAATTTTTTAAATTCCATTCCCCTAGTGTATCAATATTAATTAGTAATTTAATATTAATATTCAAGTAGTTTTCTAAATGAGCTTATGATGACTATTACTAAAATTTTAAAATAATAACGGTATTATCATACACATCATGAAAGGAATTTCCCCCATTTTAACATCCCAATTATTTTAATATGACATTCAATGTAATCATTTATCTTATAAAATAAATTTTTATCATTCTTATGAGGTAAATATTTTTATTTTAAACACATTTCTATATCCATACATATCTCGAAACTCTTTATTACCATTTATTAGGTACCCTTATAACTTTTTTAAATACAATTTTTTGATTCTTATCATGGGTTCATTGTTAGAGTTTTTAATTTTTTAGGGGGTTTTCGTATTATAGGGATGGTTCATGGTTTTCCAAAACATTTTTATAGCCCCAAGAAATGGTTCACAACCCAATGAATAGTTCGAACTCGTTGTTCATTAGTTCATTGGAACACCACCCCATGTGCCAACACGTATTGAATAATAATGATGCTAAGGTTTGGTGATAGTGAGGAGACTATACCCAGAAGTGGTGATAATAATAAGTTTATATGTGTATTTTACTTATTTGAATAATAAAAAAATCAATGTAACTGTCAAAAGAATAACACAGAGTAGAAGATTAATAAAAAAAGAAGAATATAATGTCATTTGAAGGGAAAACATGTCACAAATGGTCATACAAAACAATCATCAAGATGGTTAGAACATGGACAAAAAATGGTACATACATATATAAAGAATAAAGAACGCCAAAAGGAAACTGTATAATTATGAAATAACCACCATGGTGTCATTATATTTATATAATGTAAAATGTAAATCTATGATCATAGAGGTCTAGTTTCATAGCCTGATCTCATTCCTTCCCATAGAGATATAAAATATAAACATTTGTCGAGGGGTCTATGTTGGTTGTCGGAATGAACTCAATATACCATAACTAATTTGATCCTATTTTAAATCCCCAATTATGAAGGTGTGTATTAAAAATAAATAGAAAATAAATAGACATAAAATTAATAAATAACTTCCTTCCAAT
This sequence comes from Viscum album, assembly GCA_963277665.1. Classification (NCBI taxonomy): domain Eukaryota; kingdom Viridiplantae; phylum Streptophyta; class Magnoliopsida; order Santalales; family Viscaceae; genus Viscum; species Viscum album. Next base: position 271,466,893 of record OY728152.1, on the reverse strand, counting down.
GTGCTCAGTAGCCTTATGTATGTGATCACATTATTCATCAATATCGGATAAGTCTCTAAATATGTTCCTCTGAATATATATTTGGAATAAAACTCTGTTAAAATATATTTTTAGTGGGAATGAAAAATGAATTAGTTCCCATGGAATACCCATATGAATAACACATTGGTTAAACCCGTATATTCCTCCACAAACAATTCATTGAATCATCATTCCATCAATCAAGTACTTCGATTCATAATGGATTTACCAAAAAATGTTATCAAGTTCCCTCAAACTTCTTCTTAGAAAGTCCTAGTCAACACTCAGTTTTATTTCATGAGGCTTGAAGATATCCATCCAGAATATAAAACTGCCATTTTCGGAATTGTTAACGTCCTAAGGTAATATAATACTCATATTACAATAATCTATATCCCTTTCCCCCCAAGTATAACTTTAATCCTCATCCCAAACCGATGGAAAAAACAAAATATTATAATAGTTCTTCAATATCCACATGGCATTATATGTTGATGACCCCAACCAAAAATTATTTCCAACCCCATCACCTAATCTGCATTAACTATGGGGACAATTACCAATAATGAGAGGTCAAACCCACCTTTACTAAGTCCCCTTTAGGTGCACAGGTTTCCAACGTGCGAATTAAATAAAATAATTTAATGAAAATTACAAGAAAAAGGTATGAACCATAATCCAACACATTATTTCTCTAATACAATGTATCTACATCCAAATTATCAACACCATACCAAGTACCAAGATCTATCAACTCATCATTAAAACATCATCACCATAAACTGGAAACCAAATTTTCTCAATGTGTTTATCAACCTCAAACCATGTATCATGGGCCATGCCCTAATTATAGATACCATGTTTCCCCAATCTATATTTTTAACATCACCAATGTACTTGGTACATGTCCATCAAATTCCTATGGAACCAATGATAGAAACATAAAAAATATAATTAATTTAAATTACTCACCCAACCTATACATAAAAAGAGGTAATAATCTTGTTTTTTATCATCGCAAGTATAAAATAGACTATTATTTCATTATAGGAGTCAAAAACATCAATTTAAAAATTTAAATGAATTCAATTGTTAATTGGGGGTATCTATTAAACTGCACACATGGGATTATATTTATCAGATAATAGAAAAACCTATAAATCAGGGTGAAATCTTGTAACTACCATTTTTATAATCGTAGGTTCTCACTCATAGGATATCATCCTCCCACATGGGACGATATGTAATAATTAAGTATTTTAGAAAAAATACCCTCAAAATTTGGAAAATTATCTCACACAGGTTTAGCAATTTGTGTGGAATGATATTCGAATAAGGTAAGAAAGGGGATTCAAAGCACTAATGATGCCCTCTAAGGAGACCAACATATCAGTAATACGATCATGGATGGGGATTTGGGACAAATAATAGGGGAGAGAATAGTGGGAGAGGACCGAATATTCTACGTGTGAATTGATAGAGAAATATTAGGAAAATAAGATAAATTGAGGGTGGTAAATTGGTTATTTCACAATTTTTAAAGAGGGGCATGAGTATGTCACATGTTTTGGCTAACCGTGCACCAACTGTGTACACCCACTATCCAAATGGTAACCCCTTTGAAATCAGTCACACGGTTTGGAATCATGGTTTGTCAAGACAATATGACAACCATTCTCACAAATTACCTAAGTAGAACTAAGACCACTCGCTCGGCTAAATGGTTTGACAAACCATGTGTATCCAATAAATACCCCCATAGAAGAGAGTCAACAACCGCACAAAATTTACCCTTCACGACCACATTGTTAATGAAATTCCTAATCATTTGATAATAGGGTACATGGTTAAGACCACATGTTTAGAAAGACTGTGCTCCGACTTTTAGCCTTTTCACCTTTTCCAAAAAATGATTTTTGAGAGTCTCAGACAACCAAAAAAATTAAATGACATGAAAATCATGTTGTGACATATAACCCATATAAAAAATAGGACATAACTCAATCAAACTATCATAATTAGGTTCTAAAGATTACGATAAGTGTTTGTATGACCACCAAAATCATATATTCAAAACGATGAGAAATTTCAACCCACTAAAAAGCTCAAGATGTTAATGTCTCTCAACTATAAAATACATCATCCCAGAGATATAAATCCTTAACAAAATATGGTAAAAAAACATACCCATATATTTTACATTAACCTAGTCTACCATGAATATTATTCAATGTAATTTATTCTTTTGGTTTTCCTCACTATAGTAATTACCTTTCATGTCTCTTCCTTACCCAAATAATATTTTATCATGGCTCACATCCCATAAATTTACTCAAATGTCCTCCAATGATTCATCATCATTCCATCACCTCCTTAGTCTCTCAAATAATGATAATGTCAAACCATGAACCCATTTAGTCTCACATATCATCAGAGGCCTACAAGTATGTGTGCCATACATGACACTCATAATAACCCACACCTAATATGATACCCATGATTTTATATGTCAACTAATTCTAAAAAATAATCCCATATCCTATATACATATGCATGAACATAATATTCCACATGTATATTCACCTCATACAAATCATGCATCACATTGATTCCCACAACTAATCCAAGAACCTATTAACCATATTTATATATATATATATCCCATATCATAATGTATTATACACTTATACCTAGTGAATGGTTTGTCCATAACAATACCCAATAACCTCCTGCAACAAAACTATTAATTCCATAACAATGAAAAACTCATATACACCCACAGAGTACCTCAAACTGTCATCCCCACACAATATTGCAGTAAAAATATATATTCAAAATCATTTACCTGACCTAAAGTATGACTAAATGAGGCCTATCCTCCATATGGATCTACAAAATCAACTGGTAACTATTCCAACAATCATGTCACACTATCTCTTCCCCAAGCTAATTTTTCTACTTAATTGTGTCTTCATATTACGGGTACCACCCTTGTCCTACCTCAGATCCTAGAGTATTACCTAGTCCCTGATCCCCATATATATGAGAGTGAATACTATATAACATATCAATATTTTACATAAAACCACATTCTCGACACACCATAAGAACTAAATTACTATGGTTTGAACATTCTTTGGGTGCCCACATTGTTATATTACAACTGGAGACCAACACCTTCGTGGACTGCCTGAATGTATGTCTTGACATACCTGTATAGATTCCCCACGTCCCAAATTCCTACTACATGAAACATCACTCGTAATTGGACATGATGAAATCCCCTAGTTGTAATATATCCGGAGCATCATCTTTCTCATGGATCTCATCTCATAATTCTCCACCTTAAATAATGATGTAAACCTGAATATTTTGAACTGAACAATTATGGAATGCCACAATCCATCCTCGAAATGCTGCAACTTTGTGATGTCACTGCCCATTATAGTTGGTGAAAAATGGGAAATTATGTGATATTAGATTAATAATATGTGGAAAACATATCTAAATACATGATATTATAAAACTCATGGACTCGATACACCCACAATGTATCTAAGAAAATGATCTTGGAGAACATGGAATCAAAAGTTTTTAATGTTGGTCCCTCATGTATGTCTTCCAAAAACTAAGCATTCCACTAGTGATTTTTTAGTCATTAATGAATATATGTATCTATATTCATCCTCCAATATTGGGGTTTCCAAAACATTTTAAATATAGTATAGAATTACTCTACCCACTTTTTGGATTCTTGTATTCCAGCATCACCATGAAATAGTGGATGGTGATGAGACTGGAAAGCATATTTATGATTTTCAATAAATGCATCAGTTCCATAATATCTCTTCTTAATATATTGAATGTTGTAATCTAAGCCCCCTGAGTTTCTTATCAAGAAAAGTCCCATTTTCTGCTATATTTTGTGGGTATCCTTCCTCCTCTAGAGCATGTACCAAAGGCTCATGCTCAACATGAACCTTTGAGACCTCATCCCGTGCATGATCAAGTGACACAATATTTCCACCAATAGGATGATCTACAAAAATTTTATTAGTTGGTAACATGATGAATTCCAATACGATGGTTAAGTAGAATTAATAGTCATATATGTATATATAATATATATAACGAAATCTATAATATGTAGTAAATCCCCCCACACATACACTCCCCTGACAAACCCATGTCACATGACATCCACCCTCAAGGAATCCTACTTACCCAGATCACGTAATGGTATAGCGAATCATATTTCCTCATGTCTCAATCCCTACACAAAACATATTTAGATACCCCATATTTTTTTGTCAATATGAGGTAGATGATTTGAATTCCACCAGTGAGTCTATAAATTAAATAACTTTTTATATTATCTAATGGAACATTAATCAAATCACCCCATTTTACACTTCTTTGCAACTCATAATATATTCCTGACAATATATCAGAAGCATATAGAATGTCATATCATCACATATTGATATAACTGGAAGCCACTTATAGCAGAATGATGAGTATAATGACACCCAAAATTATAAGCATGAATACAGTTAGTAGATTGTATATTGACACATTAAATAGCCCAAAAACTATTATCACATTACATGTTACCAATGAAATTCAATAAAAAACATACATGATATTATATAATGGGCCTATCATGATGTATATTCAATCCTCCCATTCCATATCGGTCCAAATTTAAAATCCCCATAAAAATAAGTATCAAAACTATGTGCACTATTCGAGGTGGATATCAATCAATAGAAAAAGTAAAAAGAAGAACATTAATTTCAATCCCAAGAAAACAAGGTCAATCACCCGTGAATTTGGATGTTGGAAAAAAATATGATCATTATAGCCAGTTCCTACTACCTCCTCATCATTTGAATACAATATCCAAAATATTAACAAAAATTAAGAAAAGGAAACACATATGATTCCATTTGTACTACCCTAACCTTATTCATAACCCAAATAGTGCTTCAGACTGGTTTCACAATGAGCCATATGGCCCGCTCCTCGTACACCAAATGCTACTGACTTTTACTGAGGGTTAGATGTGTTTGTAGTGGGATATTATACCAACAGTTATTGATAAAAATTTTGTTCCTAATATAAAACACAGTTAAATAAGGAACATAAATCTGCTGAATAAATAATAGACTAAAACTCAACAAAATCATAAGAAAAACCCGGAAAAATATTATACCATTTGTAGATAAAACATTTCATGATAGATCATACAAAAAAATGGACATAGTGGGTCTCTCGTGGCCATACATCAGTACATAAATATATAAATCAGGGAAAGGATCGACATTAAAATCATGATCTATTAAATAACCACCATGTTCCCATGACATCCACACAATCAAAAAGGAACATTTATGATCACATAGTTCTATCTTTTGATCATGATCCAGTACATGATCTCAATGAAAAAATGTATACATGCTTATCGATAGTCATGTGTAGTGTTTGAGAATGTACATAGTAGGCCACCACAAATATGTTATTTATTATATCCTCAATTATGATGTTTTCTAATAAATATGAATATAATGGTAATGAAAATAAATTTAATAAATTTCCATCCAACCACCATCTCAATACCCACAAGAAATTGTTTACCCACTTTGGACATTGTCGATATCTATATTAAAAAATATTCTCAAATATTTAAATGTCACATAAAATAGGTATTCATATATAATTTTTTTTATGTGAGGATCCACGCATTAGTACCCTAGGTTTCCACTACCGAATATCACATCTAGTGAATCCCCCTGTTCCGACCACAAACATGTCACTAACACCTCATTCCATCAATTAGGTTTATAGTGTCTAAAATTCATGCCCAATAAATAAGATCCAGACCCTTAAAACTATACCCAAAATGTCCCCATCAACACTTATCCTGACATCATGAGGCAAGATGATAATATTTCGCTAATAATTATTCACATCCATCAAAATAGACAACGTGTTGAGGCCTAGAGATAACCACCCTCCAATTAACATCTCTAATCATACTCTAATGTAATTGTGAGAATTAGAACCCATATAATAGTCTCAAATCCATCTCCAAATGGTACATTAGCATGTACAAGGATTTATATAATGTGATAGCACAATATAACTGATTTTCAACACCATACGATAACAAACATAATCTATAGGTTCCACCACTAAGAATTATTATTCAACACCACGTAGACTGGATCACATATATGTCTGAATAACTATAATGGTCCATTGGAAAATAATATTATTTAGAATAACTATAAAACCTAAAACACATCATATAACACATCATTACTCATTGAGCATGTCATTATATCGAGACGGAAAACGCCATTCAAATTCAGGAGAGATATTCCCTCATTCTGACGACCTCGTCACCTCAAAATGATGACCATGTCTCTTAAACCTACTGATCATAATCACCCTATTTATCTTGGGGTATTCTCTTATAATGAAGACCATTTCACCTCAATCAATGTTATCATACTCACCATAATCATCATTTCAAGTATATAAATTTCTTTTTGAACCTATGAAATCAAAATAAAAAATATAATTAAATTAAAATACACAACCTTTTAATATTGAAAAAGTGATGAAAATCCATTTATATGGATTCAAAAGAATAATATTGTATATTCAATTCATAGATTCATCGCAAAACATCAATTTAGAAATTTAAAAAAACACATGAATCTATTAGGGTTCTCCTAAAGACTATCCAGATAAGAAAATATAGATGACAACCCCAAAACACCTGTAAAATTACAGAGTAACCTAGGAACCACATACCAAATAATCATAGTAACGTTATCATCTAATATATTCTTCAAAATATAGATTAAATTAGAAAAATTAGTCTATTAGGAAAACTCTTGGAACATTGGAAAAAATAGATCAAAGTTATTTAGCTTATACAAGGAAAGATAACATAAAAAGGGTAACATGTGAATTAAAATCCTTAGAAATGTGGTTATAATGAGTCTAATAGAACAATAATTATATCTCAAATGAGGGGTGGAATAATAATAAAGGAGATCAAAATGGTAGAGGGGCCCCTATGTTTTTCATGAAATGAATAAGAAGGAAAAATGAACATTATGGGAGGAAGGGAGAATTGGTGTTTTCCAACATTTTAATATGGAAATTTGTTATGTCTTGGGGTTTGGAATAATGTTCACAATCCATGAACACTCATAAAAAAAGGATCACTCATTTAAAATAGGATTCATTATTTGGAAACTTGATTAGGACATGCTCTGTGATAACCATGTCCATATACTTTATAAGTTTAACTATTACAGGAGGCTAGTCCATATAGTGTGATTAACCACAAGAATCACATAAGAAACCTCTTATAAGGGATGAAAACCCTCAAATGGTTTTTAAATTTAGATGATAAATTATAATAAATTGTTCCTATTTGTACAATATGGAACTCGATTAAGGACACAGAGTTATATATATCGTGTTCCAACCATGAACCTAGTCATAATTTTCACAAAATATGTTTTTCAATGCTTGAATCTATTGAAACACATTACAACCCCATAGGTAAATATTTTGACGTAATAAAAATTAATAATATATAATTTTTTCAATCAATCTCTCGGAATTAGGTCCCAATGTTCTAGAGATGTGGATGCCTGACCACCAAGCTCACAAATTTAAAAATGGTTATGAAATTTTAGGGCTTTCCAAAACCAAAGATGTCAAACATGGGGCCTCCACCTAAAAATCATAAATCATAAATATATGTTGGTTTTTTACTATTTGGACACATTTCAACAATCCATTATGTTACCATAAAGAATCCATGATCCCCATATAATGGGGTTTCATGATTATAGTGCATGGTTTTTATAATCACGAGGCCTATCTAGAAACCTGTGTTTGTATAATTTTAAAGTCACAAAATTATAATTAAATATTAATAGACCCATGTTCTTTTCTAAATCACCCCTCTTAAAAAAATTTAGATTCATTTTATTGTTGATCTCAAAAGGATTCCATGGCCCATCAAGCATTTTCTCATTCATATTGATGATCATAATGATGAAATATAATCTTCTATGATATGTGATATATTCTTTTTGTTAGGTTATAAATATATTATATTTCCCTAATTTTAGAGATTTTTGATTCATATAATTATTGGATATATATATATAGGTTTTAATGGTTCATGTATTTTTGATTCAAATAATTGTTGGTTATAAATATATATATATATATATATATACGTTTTAATGGTAGGTTCTCTACAATAACATTAAAAGTGTTTTGTTAATGATAATTTCTTGTAGTTGTTTTATTTCATATCCTCATTGGGAAATTAGATATAAAATTACAATATTTAATTGAATCCCTTTGAATCTATAGATCCTTTTATGATCCCGTTATATCTAATAGAGATTATGAGGCTAGGTTTAATGGCTACCAAATGGGTGATCAAATTTTATTAAAATTATTATTGTGGAATAAATATTTGAGGTATAATTTTTATGGAATTAATCATTTTTAAAATTATTGACATGTTAACTTGTTATAAGTTATTATTTTTTTATGATGGAATTTTTAAATGGGATGAAGGATGATTTCTAGTAATAGGGTTGCATAGTTTAAGAATAATATTTCAATTTTCTAAAGGGGTAAAATAATATAATTTCTTACTAATTTACAGTATTGTATTATCTAGAAAATCTATTATTATTTTCTAGGAGAACACTTTTTTACAAACTCTATGTATTTTCATTATTACATTAGTTTTATATGTCATAATTTTGAAATTTCAATTTAATTTGAAATAATTATTCATTATCAATCACTTATTAAAATATGAATAACTCTAATTGTATCCCTAGTATGTTCGCATTTTTTCAAAATCATGATACATACATTTGTTTTTAATAAATATTATTATTATAATATGATATAGATATTTATTCTTTATATCAATATTTACATGTTCTGTACTTATTATATTATTATAAAACATGTTATGTTGGAAAAGACACATTTACAAAAATTTAATTTGAATGAATGAAAGTCTTAATTTATTTTTTGTATGTCATGATAATTATTATAATATTCTACAATAGTTATGAAATTTTGGGTTTTCCCGAATTAAAACTATTTTTAGATTCTACGATATATCATTAAATAAACCTATCATTTTCTTAACTAAAATTCAGTTAATTTATAATACATTTTTTTTAATTAATTAATCTAAATTAAAATATAATTGTATCCTTTACAAATATCAAAATTATTCCTAATTACTATAGTGGTTTATAAAGTATTAAAATCCAATTTTCACTATCTTATTTTTCATATTTCTTAATATTAATGATGTAATGAAGTGCCTGTTTGATTCATTTGGAATATATTAACTATATAGTCATTTAATTTTTTGAGAACAAAATCTAATTCAGTCCGTCAGATGGATTAAAAAATAACCTAATTTTATTGATTGTTTTTTACAAATAATAGAGGATAATAATTTATAATTGACGGTGGATTTATAATTTTAACTAATTTTTGTCCAATATTTTGACTAATGGTCGATATATAATATTAAATAATAGTGGATATATATTTTTATCTAATGGTGGATCTAAAATTTTATGTAATAGGGGAACTAATATTTGATCTAACAGTTGGACTATAATATGAACTACTTTTTTATCTAATATTTTAAAAAATGTATTTTAGAATACATCACACATATTATAAAACATTCATGTTGTTTTATTAATTTATAAAAGTGATATATATTATATAGGTTCCATGATAAGGCTTTGTAAAATATTTTAATCAATTATAATATATGTTATGATTTATTATTAATTGTCAATATAAAGTTACAACATTATTGTAACATACCACTTATTTCTTATGTTAATTAACAAAAATGTTTCTAGAATAATATTTATTTTCTCTAAAAATTTTAAAAATGTTATCATGAGTAAAATTTATTAAAATAATATATATTTATTTATATAGATTTTATTCCAGAATTTTTTAAGAGTCCATCTAATTTCATTATTCATGGAATTATTTGTCTTGGGTATGTACTATTTATATGAAAATATATATTAACAATTATCAGTGAATCTATATGAATAATTTTACAAGATATTGAAATATTTTTTAATTAGACTATAGGTTCTAAATTCAAATCATTATTGTTATGGTTTTTATGGAGATTGAATTTCTATGTCATGAATCAATTAATTTTGTTTTTCCTAGTGAATGTGTTTTTTGAACATTACATATATTTAATTAAAGGGTTTTGAGAATTTTTTAAAATAATAATGTACCCTACATATCAACTTTGGCCCTCATTTTCTCCATAAGAAATTTTTTGGGAACTTTTCAAGTGATTTACTAATAAATGTTATATGTTATACATTGTTATAAATTTTAGAAATCCCCTCAAGATAAATGAAATCATTTAAAAATATTTCTCCTTGATGAAACATCTGAATTTCATGATAATGACTTTCTAAATTATCATATTTCCTTTTTCACATCATCCTGGTTTCTGAGTCTGTGACACAACTTCTTGTCTCCCACACAGAACCAATATTTATTATTGGTTAATTTACATAGAAAATCATTATTCTTCTTCGCATTTAAAATATAATGACTCCCTGACACTAATTTAAGGACAACTCAGTTTATGATTTGTAATATCTATTGTCAATTTTTTAATTAGGTTGTGACACCCCATATAAAATTCATTGTGTTATGGATATCCCTCCACCAGAAAATCATCGTGTAACAAGTTTACGATTTAAAAAAATAATCATACATGTGGACATATATCTATCACTGATTAGAGAGTTATAAGAGTATATTAGAACTATTTTGACCAAATTAATATAAAATTATTTTTTTGTTTTATACTCTTTCAATATCAATCTATCTATAATAATTAAATTTGAAAATTAATTAAAATAAAAATTCTATATGATTACCATATTAAATCTTGTTTATACATCCACCTCTGTACTATCTACAATTATATTTTATTATCTAAAAAATATTATTAGTAGATAAAATTCTTATGAATAGTTTATCTTTATCATTATATTTCATGATACAAAACAATTAGTACCAAATGATGAAAATTTTGATATTATTCAATCCCTCTATAATGATTCTTTCAAATTTAACTGTGATAACCTATTACTTGATTTCTATGTAAATGGCAAGGTTATTATGATGATAGGATTAAACCAAAATGAATCATGGTTCTTAAATCTCTACCTCACATTTATTTAAATGATTATTTAAACTTGCAAACCCAAAATGTGAAATACCTCTAGAAATTATTTATAGAACACTGGTTCATCATGTAAGGAAGTAAAATCTATCATAGGATGATCCGGATACAGTAATAAGAAATTATGAAACAAGATACAGTATAAAATAATGCATTGTAAATATTTTATATTTTTCAATTAATATAAGTGTTCTTTTCCATGTGTCTAATTTTAATATAACTCATCATATTGTAATGATAGTTCAATTCATCTACCATGGCTATGAGAAATTAATTTTATCCACCGTTATAATGATTCTTTCAATGTAATATAACATTATTATGGGTGAAGATGAAACTGAAAACCAAATTTTCCTCTAATTAAAAATTATTTTGAAAGAAATGAATTCACAAGGAGAAGTACTATAAAACCCAGTACATTTGGAATGTCTAAAATGATAACAATAAAGAAATGGAATGAAAATATGGTATTTGTTGAAAAAATAAAGAACATCATAGGGTCCACTCTTGATGAAAATATTGGGTACCTAAATCAGTATGAAATGAAACTGAAGAGCATACCTAAAAAAGAAAAAAAATGAAAACGTGTAGAATCAAATTCATTAAATTTTGTTTCTAATGACTCTTATTGTTTTTATCTACATGATTGTGAAAAATTAAATATGAATAATATTGTAAATGGTGTTTAAAAATTTATTTTAATATAATTGATTCATGAATATATTTAGAATAAACCATTAAAAATTAAAACAATATCGATAATATAATGGATGTTCAAAATAAAATTATTTAGACGTACATTGATGTGAATATAGGAAATAACGACATATCAAGCCTGATTATCCAAAAAAATTAAATAAATTTATAATATGATGAAGAAAAACAATTAGCCACAACTTATAGTTTTATAATAGTGTCATATGATATTGTACTATCTAGAAATGAGATAGAATCTGGTAGAATGTGCATCATGGAATCATAGAATAATGTTAGTAATTTGGGATTTTATTGAGTATGTTCATATTTTAAATATTATTACAAATTTTGATAGTGTTTCTAAAATAAATTATGAAATTGAAAGATTAAGATAATATAATTTAAATGTAGTGGATTAAGATAATATTGATAATTAATATAAAAAGAAAATTTTTTTTTAGAAAAAAATAAATTTTTAAGAGATTGAAAATTCTTGGAATATTTCATCTTCTTCTCATTCTACAATTTGTGGGAATATAAATAATTCTGAAGGTTTTAATGAAAATTTTTATGTCAAAGATTAGAAATGTGAAAAATAATTATCTTAATTTATTATAGGTTATGAAAAATGACATATAATAATTTCATTAAATAAGAAAAAAAAATTAAGATATATCTGGATGTGGTAGAATATAACACTAAACATTAAAAATCATTTTGTCAATATAAAAAATTATTTTACATATATTGTTACTTGAGTTTTATAATGGTAGGAATAGTCACTAAAAATGATTTCAGTCTCCTATATAAAAATTATATGTGATTTATACAAACTAATATTAATAAATTTTTGTTATGTATAGTAAAAAACAGTAATTATTTGAATTCTTTTTCGGCACCTAATTTTTTTTGTTATTTATCCTATGGGTCCCACAATTTCTTAGGAACCAATGTATTCATGTAATTGATTTATTTATGAAAAAAGACTTGGATGCCTAAAAAAGCACATATGGCACAAGGAAAGTGGGTTCCTTGGGAATTTGATCAGATACTGATCAATGGATACATCTTAGAAGACATGATATAGAGGAACTATTACATTTTGAGACAATTCCCAAGGAAAAGTAAATGGTTTTGGTAATTTTTCTATTTGAAATTATACATTAGTTCCTAATGTTCTATATAATGAATTTCTCAAACAAAATTTATTTTTTACATAAAAATATTGTGGTGGTAAAATTGAACTTAAATTTTGATAATGATAAATTTTTATTAGTAAAGATTATTAATTATTATTTTATTCCATTATTATGGAAGATAATTGTATTACTAACTTGGAATAAATAACAATTCAACATGTTAGTTATTTATTAGTGTGTAGAGTAATAGTATCTTCTAGTATAGATGTTTAATACATTTTTATTTCATTAAGGTATATGAAATATAAAAACATGAGAGTTTTTTACAACAATAAGCCATGAGGAAAGAACATCTTCTGTATTGTGAGATTTCATGAAAGGTAAACAATGAAAAATTCTATTTAATCAAATCAATCATATAAGTACTAAATATGATTTAAAGCAAGTATATATTGTTCTTTCTGGTCCTACTAAAATTTATAGTGATGGTGGAAATATATATACATTAGTTATTGGTGATGAAAATTTTATGTTTAAGGGGTATAAATTATTTATCATAATAGTGATTCATTTTCAAGATTTACCACAATTTGAAATATAGTTCAAATGAAAAATAATTTATGATGGATTATACTCATAGTATTGAAGGATTTGAAATTAATAATATATATTTTGAATATATTTATCAAAATAATATCTATTTACAAATTCATCTTCTCCATTAACACCACAAAAAATAGATTTTTTAACAATAAAATTGAACTAATTTTTTATAGAAGGAACAATGGTAAGTGAATATACATTTTCCATATATTTCTTCGTCGATTATGTTTGTTTATTCTTGTTATATTTCCAATTTATTTCTTATTATAACATTTTTAATGAAAAATAAATTTTCTTAATTTAAAAATAAAAAATAAAAATATGGATATTATCGAGTTTTCTATTTCAATTTATTTATTTTGAATTCAATGGATAATTTAGTTAAATTTGGTGCGAAAAGTGATGAAGTTAATTTTATTGGTTATTTTAATAATATTAAACCTTATAGGGGTTTTAATCAAATAAATATGGTGATTGAATAATATTTTCATGTTATGTTTGATTAAAATATAGTTAAAATAAAATTTGATTCTATTATTTTTGATGATGAGTTTATTAACATTATATTTATTGAATAAAACCCTGATGATAAATATGAATCAATATAGGTAGAGTATACTCCTTCTCAACTAGATCCATGATCATAGAATAATCATGATGATCATCCTATGGAAAATGTTGTTGGAAATGTTGACTTTGGCTCTATTTCATATATTTTTTCCAATTCTTATTTTATTGATTATTTTTTCCATAATAAATATTAATTATGATTTAAAATATTATGACTGGAATGTTTTTATACACAATGATCATAATAATTTTTCTAGAAATAATATTTGGCCATTTGTATAATTTTATAAATATTATAAAGTAATTGGAACTAAGAGTATTTTTAGAAACAAGTTGGATGAATCTATATAGATGTTTAAAAACAAATGCTAGAATTATTGATCATATTTAATCTCAATAATTAGATATTGACCTTAAAGATTCATTTTCACCAGTTTTCATTTTAGAGGTTAACAGAAAGTTTTAGTTATTGATTTTTTCATGGTTTTAAATTATATTAAATGGATATCAAAATTTTATTTCATAATTTTTTTTACAACTGAATAATTTTATGTTTCAGAACACCCATGTTTTGAAAATAAAAAATAGATTATTTGTGATTTTAAATTATCGAACCCCTTTTATAGACTCAAATAATTACCTCATTCTTTGTATTATCATCTTTCATTATTTTTATTAAATAATTTTTAAAAAAAGGAACTTCTGATCCTAATTTTTTTTAAAACATTCTCAAATGATATTTTAGTTATAAAAATATATATTTTCGATATTATTTTTGGTCCTTATAGTAAGATTTTTTTATTAATTTGCAACTTCAATGTCTTTTGAGTTTAACATTATTTTAATGGGGGGGTTAAATGACATTCATTTAAATTAATTTTTTCAATGGATTTAAATAATTTTTATGTAATACGTGTATGTATGGTAAATATTTGATTAAAATTTTAGGTCTCAATTCCGTAAAATTTATGTAAACTGCAATGGGTACAAGATGAATATAAGATGTTGATGCATCATGAAAATATATTGATATTAATATTTATAGAGACTTTATAGGTATCTTTCTTTTATTAACTACATCTAGACACGATATCATTATTTTTATTTGTTTATGAGATAGATTTCATGTAAATCCAAAAGGGAGACATATTTAATATATAAAAAGTCTAATTAGTTATGATAATTGAACTGTTTACCCTAAATTTGTATCATAAATATAACTATTCTGATTTAAAATCATAATATTACACAGATATTCAATGTGAAAAATTGACTTAAAAATAACATTATATATGTTTCATTTTCTTGAAAATTGCATAATTTCAAGGAATTTTAAGAACAATTTATTTGTTAATCTATCAACTAATGTAGTTGAGTATATCTCTACGACTGAATTTTTTATTCAAATTTTATTGATTATGTAATAAAAATGTGAATTTTTTTTATCTTGATAAAGTTTATATTTCTTTCAAAATACATCAACAATATGTCTTTTTAAAAATCTATTGCATCAACTAAAATAAAATCATATGGATCTGAGATATTGTTTTATTATAGTACATGTGAATAAGAGTGATATTTTTTTAGAATTTATTCTTACATAAAATCATCTAACATAAATATTTAATTATCCATTATATTTTTCTCATTTTAAAAAAAAATTAGCATGTGTTGTTGGAAGAAGAATTTCATTATCTGTGTTTTTTAAGGGATGTTTTTATTTTATATTTTACATATTTTAAAAAATGAGAATGTAATTTGATATAAATGTATATGTTTTTTAGCAAAAATTAGACGATATAATTTATTTATTCCAATCCATGTATTTTCGTTCTCCATGATGGCATGTTAGATTATTTTTTTGAGTGATATTAAAACCATATTATTATTTAATATGAAATCAATTTTCTATTTACTCTATATTTTTATGGTAAACCATGGATTATTTATTGTTATTTTTTAATTCCAAATTCATATGTAAAATAATATGTCTATCTCAGATTATTTAAACATTGAATAATTGTAAATAAATCAATAAAATGTTCTCATTTTGTAATTAACGTGATACATGTTTTTTTCCAATAAATATTGTTAGTATAAAAAAATTATCGTTTTCATTTTTATTTCCATTATTACATGTGATATACTGAAAATTATTACATTACATCAATTGTTTGGATGAAAACACATTTAATTAAAATTATTTATTATAATTGGATGTTTGAATTTATTATCTATGTGATGCACCAATTTTTTCAACATCATGAAATAGTTTAAGAATTATATATTTCTTAGAATTAGTAATCATTTTTTCCTTACATATTTTATTCAATTATCACAATAATTACCCATATTTTTTCTGTTATAAAGAATATAAGTATTCCACATCTAATTAGACTACATGATAATAATAATATAATATTTATGTACCATAAAATTATATTGAATTTCTTCATTCTTTTTCGAATTAATCAAATATTTTTGTCACTATTTTTTATGATATATCACAATTTACATGTTGGATTGATATTCTATTTTATTTTTTGAATAGATCTCCAAACTATATTCATTTAAGTATTTTTCATCGTCTTTTTATTTAGTATATTAGATGGATTAATGATAGATGAATTCTATGGATCAATATATTCATATATATAACAAGGGATCGTAATTTATTACTAAATATTGATATAATATTTTATCTAATGGAAGATCTAATATGTTAACTAATGGTAGATCTAAAATTCAAAACACTTTTCGATCAAAAATTAAAACTAAAAGTGGATTTGAAATTCTAACTAATAGTGGATCATTTTATATTCTTAAGGGTGGATCATTGTTTCATATCAATGTTAGATATAAAATGATAATATATTTTTTATACTATAATTTACTAAATATTTCTACCATCATGTATTAATGTTTGCTTTCTTTTGTTAAATGTTCATTGTTATGATGAAATATAAATACTCTATTATTAATTATTTTTAATATTTGGAATTATATCATAAATATTACTATTATTTGAAATGGTTTATTAATTTACAAACCAAATATATTTTTTATGTATACCATTAAAATAAATTTTATAAAATTTTTATCAGGTTTAATATAATTTTCAAATTATTCACTATTGAATTTAATATGCTACAACATTTAGTGAACTTAAATTTTATTGCATATATTCATTATTTTAATTATTTCAAGAAAAATATTAAAATTGTTAATATTTAAAAAATAATTATGTACTTAATAAATGAAATTATATCAATATATTGATACATCTTTTATTCTGATGATTGAATTAAAACTCAATATTAATGCATTATTTGAGTAATTATTTGACTTGGAATTTAACGGCCCACAAGAAATTATTCGTGAACTATTTTTAAGGAATCTATTTCAAAAAGTTATTAGGTCAATTAAATCTGTTTGAACTTATAGTGACCCTAGATTGAAAAACATTGATATTACATTATTTCAGATGAATACTGACAACATCAAAAAAGTACATGTTGGGGGACCATAATATTTTAGTGTCCTTGGAAACCTAAAAAGAAATCATCAATCATGATGAAATATCATAAGTTATTACTGAAAATATTATCCCCTTTATTATATATACATATAATTATTACTCATTACAATTGAAAATTAAACATAGGAAAGGGTGACCTCAAATTACCAATATGATTAATAAATGGGATACAAGAGTATAACGTGAGATTAATGGTATTAGAACATGTGAATAATAGTTGAAGATCATACCCTTAATATCAAAGATCATATAAATAAGTCCTTGGATAAATATTGGTATTTGTTAACCCATGAATCCTAAGGTAATCAATAGAATAATCCATGGGGGAATAAAATTGTTATAAGATGTAGAATTTATGGCATAAGTGAAATAATTGAATATTTTCATTTGGAGGGTCATACCACCATCCCCTGTTGTATCCCTTTCCATATAGTGGAATGAATTCATTATCCAACGCATATTAATAATAATAGTTTCCTCCATAGACCATATTAGTTTTTAAGGTTCAATTCCATGACCAACTAATTAGTCAAGGTTCACTGTCATGATCATCTCGGGCGGATAAAGTCCAATATTGAACTAAGTTCACTCTGCATTCCTACCATTTATATCTAATGAGATATAAGGGCATTCCCAATGAATTTTTGAGATATATGGTTCCCAAATTTATGATAGTTAAATCATAAAAACATATTCCACAATATTATAAATCATTAATCATATAATGACCCATAAAAAGTGATGGGATTAGTAAACTTAATATCATAACCCATGAAATTAGATTCATATCATAAAAATTTTCTCATATCCTAACTTAAGAAAAATAGAGAGGTTTCAAAATAATATAATTTCCCATGAAAGTAAGTGGGTTTCATAAGTGTTATATCGTGGTATAACCTACGGAATTGAAACATGACTAATAATCAATCTTTTAAGATAAACCATTCAAATAGACATTATGAATGGTATATATGGATCACATCCCCAATAAATCCTAAAATAAATAAAGGATGTCATGTTACGCGAGGAATGATTCTGAAATATCAGTAGTAGAATTTCATAATTAAAATATCATTTCAATAAAACTTATCTTTCATAACAAATTTTAAATGATCAATTTCTTATAATGAGTGCTTTGAAAACCCCTTTAAAACAAATATTGATGGAAAAATAATTCCCACTATGAAAAATATATTACTAAATACTAAATATTTTTGAATGAATATTCCACTGAAAATACAATTGAAAAAATATAATTAAATATTGGATATATTTATAAAAAAATTATTTGAATATATTATCAAAACATGATTATAAAGCTGAAAAATCTTCTGAAAATGTTTTATTTGAAAATAATTTTTTAAATTATATTGTATGTTTCATAAACAT
Organism: Viscum album; assembly: GCA_963277665.1. Lineage (NCBI taxonomy): Eukaryota > Viridiplantae > Streptophyta > Magnoliopsida > Santalales > Viscaceae > Viscum > Viscum album. The sequence goes on along the minus strand of OY728152.1, from coordinate 271,447,617 downwards.
TTTGAATAATTATCTCTAAAAAATATAATGAAATCTTGAAATAATATTATTTTATATTAACATTAAAAAAATATAAAGGTAGCATGGAATAATTATCTTTGAAAATAAATTTGAAAATGTATAAGAGAATCTTGAAATCATTTTTAATACCATTTCATTGAATATAAATTTGAAAACGTATAATGGATGCATGAAAACATTTTGTAAACAACTTATTTCAAAGAAAAATTATGGATGCAATTAAAAGAAATATTGTATTATTGTGAATAAATGGTTTTTGGAAATAATATTGAACACCTATAATCAGAGATTTAAAAACAAATTTAATCCATTTATTTCAAAATAATCATAATGTATTGTTTTGAAAAAGAATAAAAAAATTGAAAAAAAAGGTATTGGGGAAAACATTTTTTGAAATTCTTTTTGGGGAAGACATATTTCAAGCCGAAAAGAAAAATATTGTAACATTTTCATAAAAATAATTTCATTATTATATAATGTAAAAATGATTATTAAAATGGAACCATTACATGGATATAAAAATAATTATTATGGGAGAATAAAATTCATGATATTTATTGATATTTGTATAATATTATTTCAATAATGAAAATATATTCTTAATCAATCCTGATAAATGATGAGATGGTATAAATAAAATCTTACCTCATTGGTAATGTTAAATCATAAAACCCATTAAAGAATAACATTAAATAAAACATAAAATATCTTGAAAATAATTTTACCATTTATATTACTTGTCAAAGGGATATATATATATATATATATAATCATTGAATAACATATAATTTTTCTAAATGAAGTAAAAATTCAAACGAAATTACCATTTTGATTTGGTAACTATTTTACTATAAACCACATAACTAATAGATAATAAATGGGATATGGAAATACCAATTAATATATTTTTAATAGTCATATAATACATTAATTTTCAGTATATAAATCACAAAGATGAAATTATTGGTGAATAAGGAACATGTCACGAAGAAATAAATGTGTGAAAACAAATCTCCTTACAACATGGGTAACATTCGAATCCTGATATCTATAAATTAACAAAATAATTCAAAACATATAATATAATGAAAAAATTGAATACATTATATGAAATATCATTGTGAATTATATACACCACAAAGCGCAAATAAGAGTTGAATATATCAAATATCTCATAGAAATAAATTTGACACCAACAAATACTTACATTATCTTTGGACATTATATGTACATGTTAAAATATTATTTCTAAAAAATATATGTTTGTTATAAATCTTAAAAACCCATATTATTATATTTTATATGATAAATTCTTTTATTATGGATTTATTTTACCTGTATATTAACAATTTTTTTTTAATTCTAATATCTGGGTAATAACCGCATTGTTTTCTGTATATGAATTGAATCCATATTCTTGATCCTCATACATATATTATTATTCAATTATTTAATGGGAAACAAATATTATATAGTCCTCATATATATTCATTATATACTATTTATAATAATCTAATATATATAAAAATTAAATTAAATACACTATTCAGGTAAATGATTGGTTATACCTATGAATGAACATTGTTTCATTTTCATGTTGTATTGAATGGAAAACGTATATTACATATTTGTTGTCATGGATTTTCCTATGTTCCCTAGTAACCCAATAACTGAGCCATTCCTGGAACAACCCGTAGGGTTTTCCCATTCCCCATAGGTAAGTGACTAGCACTTGGCATCATAAAACGTGGAAGTGGGAACGATCATACAACATACAAGGAGAAATTAAAAAGAGGGAGGAAAGTATGCATATCAAAAGAAAACTCTACTTGAATTGAAGTACCAAAATAAAATCAAGCATAAACAATCCCAAATTACTACAACCCAAGTACTAAAATATGGAAGCACAACCCAGGTCCCTATGGAGTCAACTTACCCAGACCACATTTTAGCAGTTCGAACCACCTAAAAGTGATCATCTTCCTTAACTCGGGCCTTGAATAAGATAATCTAAATATCCTAGAGGCCCATGTATTTTGTATTAAAAAAAACCTAGTATGGTCTCACTATGGATTCCATAATATATTCCATCTATTTATTAACCAATTAAATGAATTCAATTTGAAAAGATAAATAGGTTTTTCATTTTATTTCAAAATTTGAAAAATAATAATAAATAGTTAAAATAATGGAATAATACATTATTCAAAGGCTTTACAAATGATGGAATATTTCTATCAAATTGGCTAAAATAAAACAGATGTTAAAAATAGTTTATGTAAACATAGAAACGAGATGTAAATTTTTTTTAACATAATTGGCATAAATTTTTATCTCATATATATATATGTATGAGAGAAACATGGTCATCTATCAAATAGGTACGATAGTATTTTCGGATATAGAACTCCATAACCTATAATTGGTTATAGAAATATGGATGCCCACAAAACCTCTAGAAACTAGTCAGAGTGGACTCATCACCATCTCTTAGGGGACGTGACCTACTAAATGTATGTTTTTAACGTTGAAGTAATAATATTGTGAGGAAAAATAACTGACAATATAACACATTCATTAATGTGCTCTTACACAGTCAATGAAGGGTATTATATTATAAGACATCTTAAAATAACAATAAATCCCATAATTCCATTTAAATACTAATTTTACATTTAATTCCAAAATAGGTCTTAATAAAAAACATGCCTATTTAAAAGCATAAAACATCTGGGTTTTTATCATGAAAAAATTAATACATTTAAAAAATGTTACAAATTCCAACATTTTAATCAGATAACCTAAAATTAATAGAATTTGGGGTTTTAATAGATATTCCATTAATTTAATTTCAATAATTACATTTATCAATTCAATTTATTATATTCACATAATAACCAAAATATATATTTCTACAATTTGAATCTCACTAATTGAATTTTCCATTCCACAAACTCTTCTTCCATAAAAACCCAAATTCACTAGAATTGTAGGTTTTCCCAAAAAATCAATTGACTACTAAATGATTCAAATTTAATCCATTTTATTTGAATTCAAATAATTTATACAATAAAAAATTATGGTAAAATTAAATTATGCACTATGGTGAAACAACCTACCTCAAGGTCTTCAATGTTAGTGGAAAGGACAAACCACCATGTGGGTTTCAATATACCTTTTTACGAACTTAATATCATATTTGTTGATACACCAATGGTCAATGTTTGTCAAGGGTTACTAGAACCAAAAAAAACTATTTTATTTTACAAGGAATATCAGATGTGATAACATTTTCTCTCTCTTGGATGATATCATTATTATCAATTTATGTTAATAAAAGTGTTTCAAATTATACATCAATAGTTATTGAAATTACCCATTTATAATTTTATATTTAAAAAAGTGATCCTTAACAAAAAATTTAATTACCAGAAATATATGTCTCACTATATATATATATAATTAAAATAAAAAACATTAGATAATTTTAATAAATTATCGGAAGTTGGTTTATCAATATATATATATATAATATAATATATATCAATTTTGATTATATAAAGAATTATCAGTTGATAATTTTTAACAGTTATCCATTCAATTATATCTCTCCAATAATTTTATAAAATTATTGTTCGATAATTATTCATAATTACAATACGTCAATTTTACATAAATAATCATTCAATAAATTTATTCAATTGCTTATTTATAATTTTAATAAAATTTATCTAATTTATATATATATATATATCTGTGTGTGTGTGTGTGTGTGGGGGGGGGGTATTTATTGTGATAAATTCACAATATGTTTCATTAAAAAATTACTTTTTATTTTATCCATTGTCAATTTAGGTTTCATATTTTTTTATTAAAAAACCCCTTTACAAGAATTTTAAAAGTACAATAACAATAGAAAAAAAATTAAATTAAATTAAACAATTAACAAATAAAAAATGCACATCTCATGTTGATGAAGAGAAGGGTACTCGTTCCAGGGAATCTACCCCTAAATTCCAAATATGCATCCCAAAAATGTATTTTTATTCCAAGCTTCCCTGAATGTGAGGAGAACGAAGAAAAACAATTTCGGGATCACAGCTTATTTGAAACACTTGTTCATTGAAAAGAATTAGTTAACTGTAAAACCACTTTTATTCATATGATTCAACATTATTACTAACTAATTATGGTCATAAGTCTACATATTTTTTTGTTATTGTATGAATCATTTTAAAACAGATGGAAATTGATGGGTTTTAAAACCAGTTCTGTTAAAATTGGTGTTACTGGGTGGTTAGGGATGATTAACTATTTAAATTTTTTTTAAATAATGTATTTATTAACTTATTAAATAAATTTATTTAAAAGGTAGAAATACCAAACACCCATTGCACATGATTTTTATACCCAATCTAGGGTAAAAACTCATTCCAGACACAACAACTATCTCATATTTCTCATACGATGAACTTTTAAAGAGAAATTAATGATTAAATAATTAAAAATGGAATGAATAATTAAATAAAATAAGAACTGTTATTTTTGTGAGAGATTCATTAAAAAATAAAACACATTCGATGGTAAACCCCATACAGGGTAAACTCTGTGTTCTAAATTTATCGGTGGTCTCAAATTTCCTATACGATGAAACATTTGATATATATTTTATTATTTTTCATAACATAATATATTAAATATTTTTTAATAATTCTATCTCAAGAGATATGAATCCAAAAATCTTTCACCTTTAAATTTTATAACCCTCCTAGCATAAACACCAAATTTCAGACAACACAGTTGTATTTGATTTCTCACACAATGCAACTTCATGGAGTTATTAATTTATTTTAAAGAAAAAGTATATTTGGGATATTTTATATTCTATATTTTATGAAGCCTTCACCGAGAAATTTAGGTCCACATAATATCATAATAACTCAGTTTCTAACTCCAAAAAAAGTAATTGAAATGTTTAAGATGTTAATTTACATTTATTTTCATTGACACATTCATAAAAAATCATGATAACACATTTTTCCTCACATTATATATTTATAATTTAACATAAGAGGATTTATAAAAACAAAAAATAGTAACATGATATTACAACCTCCCCACTATAGGAGGATTCAATTACCAGAAAGCCTATAAAAATGTCTCCACGTCAAAAATATGAGGTCACTTGACTCTCATTAGTGCCTCCCTCTCCAACACCTCATCAGAATAAAATCCAAGTTTCCAAAGCACACAGACCAGAGGTTTTATCTTCCCACGAATTACCTAGGACTTAGAATCAAAAAACCTAACTAGTCATTCAGTAACAAATAAATCATGTTAAATCTCAAGATAACTCATGCTCAAAACCTGACATGGATCATAGAGATATTTTCATTTCTGAAATACAAGGAACATGTTAAGTATTAATGTATGCTACAGTGGAAGTTCTAAAAAGTAAAAAAAATCACTTGGTCAACATCCTCGAATGTTCCTAAAAAAATAGTATCCAGCTTCCATTTTATCCCAAGTCTTTGGTGAGACAACTGGGTTGAATCCCTCAAAAATACATTATCACCAACTAAGAGATATCGAAGGCGAATGATGATGATAACCAAAAGAGGTATACTTGATCAGTTCTTTTAAAATTTTCCAACATATCTACTGAATCTCAGATGTATTCTCATGGACCAATATCAGTAGAATTAAAGAAAATTTTCTATTATATGATCAACATAAATCATATTTACAAGGATGAACATACAATTCCAAAAAAGGATTAATTCAGATCACGAACTACACAATATTGTTAAAATAAAAATAAACTAGCACCAAAACATGATCCCAAGCCCTACCTAATTCATGGACAAAAGTGTAAAGAATATCCTTAATAATATGTATCTCTCTCTCTGTCAGTCCATCAGATGATGGATTACAGATCGTTTTTAAATGGATCTGAGATCCCAGTGCATCTTGAAGGCCTCTGTAAAAGTGAAATATAAACTGAGGGTCCCTATTAGAGACTATAGTAGTTTTAACTCTATGTAGGTGAACAATATTCTTCACATAAATATTTCCCAACTCCTCGACTTTGGATGTTTCACGAGTGGGTATAATGTGAGCCGTCATGATTAACCAGTAAATTACCACCCGTATCGGATTCTTCTTCCTCAGGGTATGAGGTAACCAAACCAAGATGTTTATAGAGATTTCCTCCCACTTCGATGAAGGTAATAGAAGTGGTTGAAGCAATCCTAGTGTATTCTAGTGCTCAACATTCACTAGATTCCACGTATAACATACTGAATAAAAATTAAAATTTTATTATTCAACTAATTTTGATGAAATTTTGAGAAACCATATATGACTTCACGAAATGAAAAACCAAACCACCAAGGTAAAAATGTTTGCGAACAAACAACATCAACCCAACACATAAGAGGCCCCACCCAAAATAAAAAACAATAAAATCATCTTCCTTCTACTCCTCACTATCGGTAAGCTATCCCGAGTATGAATTAATGAGGTTAGAACTTTGGGAAAATCCATTCCCTCCCAAACATCCCATTTTAGCGTAAAGACAAGGAGAAAGCCCTCTTCTCTAAACCCCATATAGAGTATCCCCTTTTGTGATAGATGCAACGACCCTCAAAAGTCAAACCGCTGGTCCATAAGGATTTAAAATGACAATAATACATTCAAACAATTCAACATAGTCTACCAAAAACAACATAGAAATAGTTGTATCTCCTCCATCCATACTGGAGATTCGTGACCAAACTGATCACACATCCTTCACGCTCCACTATTGTCAGAATCAAAAAACACAAATGAAATCAACAGTTTTCATTGAAACCATTTTTCTGTCATAATTCCAGATTAGAACAATCACAAAATTCATTTCTAGAACCATACCAAAAAATAAAATTGGATCGAAATCATAAAACAAGAAACCAAAAAATCCATACCAGAGAATAAAGAAAACCCGCCACAAACCTCAACTGCAAACTCACCACCACTTTCGAACCCCACACACTATGACCAGATCTACCCACAATAACTAGAAAACGTGGTGTCTTGACGGCATCCTCACGGCAGAAGCTGAAAAATCAATCTTTAGACCTTCACGACACCACCATGGAATCCATGTACAACTCGAAGGGTATGTCATGAGGATGGCTATAAAATAGTTATATCAGCGAGCTATTTGTGACAATGATGCAATAGTGGATGTCGCATTCAATGAACCCACCGGGCCAAAGTATCAATGTGAAGTCGAGATGTAGAGAAGAACATGAAGATGACGGAAGGGGGAACCCTAGAGTGGAGCCCCTTATGGTCACATCACTACGTGAACATATATGAATATCAAAAAACTAAATATTTCCCCATGTCATACATAGACACCAGAAATATCTTCTCATGTCATAGAACATATTAGTGGTTCTTGGGTGCAAAAGAAAATAGAAATTATGAAAATACTCCATTATATCGTTCCTTTTCAATAACAGTATAACATAACAGTTATGACAACACGGAACACCATCTATGAAGTGTCACCATTGAGCATCGATCTCCCCACAATAATGGGAATCTCTAATGCTATCGAATTTTGTATCCAGATGTTGTTCCTGATGAATCGTCTCACAAATAGGAGATGTAAATTGAACACTCGATAAAGAAACATCATCTCGTTTCTTCAGTTCTCTAACATGAAACTGTGAAAAATGATTCATCAAAATCTACTCTTTTGAATATTCTTTCACATTCATTATTTTAGGATTCCTTATTAATGAATCTGTAATAACATTACATTTCCCAAGGGTATAGGTGATTTCAGTTTTGAATGATTACATGTACTCAAACCAACGCCTCTGGTGGAAATTGAAGTCCTTTTAGAGAAGATAAAACTCAATCTCTTGTGGTATAAATACATAGTAAACCATTATCTATAATGTTAATGTATCCATCGTTTATGCGTGTAGATAACAACTTCAATTTTGAGGTCATGGGTTGGATAGTTCTTTTCTTGTGGCTTAAGCTAATGAGATCAATAGGAAACAACATGATTACATTGCATAAGAACAAATCCAAAATGTGATCCCAATGCATAAAATAATTCCACATAGCATTTAACAGTCTCAGGAAGATTTAAATTCAGAATAATAATCAAAAGGCGATTTATCTCATAAAAAGAACTCAGAAACATATCATTCTAGGAAAACATCATTCCCTTTCGAGTCATAGTATTCATCAGAGATGGCAGTTTTGAGAAATTCTAGATGAAGCAGGAATAATATCAAGCTATGACCAAGAATCTATGAATCTCGAATATATTTTGTTATTGCACCCCAGTAATAAAAACCTTAAACATCTCATGATCAACTAATATTCCTATTATTTTCTTCACATTCCTCAGGAATTTTACTTCCCGAATCCATAAATCCCACATTTAAAGTGTGGAATTACCTTGGTGATTTCTTAGAATACATAAAACTTTTATCAGATGATGCCCATAATCCTAATCTGACCTTGAGTTGAAAAGTATGTTGTCCATAAAGGATTCCACAAAGGTATCAAAATATTCATGGAAAATAATTTTCATCAAATCCATGATAACATCAGGAGATTTTCTTAGGCCAAATGGCATATCAAGGTACTGAAAATGGTAATACCTACCCCCAAAAAGCTATTTTTTGAATGTAATATTTTTTATCCTCAATTGATGGAAACAAGATGAATGGTCGATCTTTTAAAACCACTTCTCCCTATTGATCTGGTAAAATAGATCAGAAATATGTGGTAGTGAATATTTTTCTATATCATAACTTTATTGATCATTCGATAATTTACTCATAAACTAAGAGAACCATCAGATTTCATGGGGAAGAAAACATGTTCCACCTTTGGTGAAACACTCTGGAATATAAATCTGTTCTCTAGAAGATTTTAAAACTAGGACATTTTTTCTTTCAGTTAGGCTGAAGACATTTTTTAAGAGGGAATAGAGAGTGGTTGAGTAGTATGAATTAACTCAAAATAAAACTCAACCAACCTTAGGGGTGGAAACCCAGAGATTTCAAGAGGAAAAACATTGGTAAAATTGATGTCAAATGGATGGAAATCACTACTCAATAATTCCCACAATAGATCAAATGTATACATTGATATTACATTCCATATTTCTAGAGAGAAAGATCCTGAAATACTTCATCATAGGACCCAATGTTCTTGAAATACATGAAACACACCGCAAAGTGTAGTAAGGTAGACCTGTCAGAGATAATAATTTATACGGGATTTATTATAAATGAATCAATCCCTCGTGAATATGATATTAATAGATTTAAATAAGAGAACATGAAAACTCCATGAACGATCAAGATCAGATAGAGAAAATATACAAGTGAGGCTATGAAGACCCTATTATGTATTCGTATCGAGGGGTGTTGTAATATCCATTCCACATGATAAAAGATAAAAAATAATAAGAAGAAAATTAATGATACAGGTTGAAATATATGAGATAGATGAACCAGTATCAAATATATAAATCAATTAATATATTGTTATAGTAATATTAGTTATCATTTTTGTTGGACCCATATCAGCTTCCTCTGAAGAAACATCCACTACATAAAGAAGCTTTGTTCCTAATGTCTTGGGATTGAAATATTTTATACATGAAGAATTTGATTTCCCTGCAGTTTTTGAAGGTGCTAATGATATCATGTCACTGCATAATGTCTATATGTAACACCCCAAGATTTCATATTATGTTATTTCTTCAATTTATTTCAATATCTTGCAGTACACGAAACACCAAGTTCAAGCACACAATGACTTACCAAACTAGTCATTCAAAAGCGGTTACAAATATTATTAACTGAATTTTGAACTATATATAATCCTTATAATTTTAGAATTCATATTATGAGTTTCATAGACATAATTTATTAACTAATTCATTTTTTTCCGATAAAAGAACTATTTTTCAAAAAATGCACTTTACTACATTTTATTGGTGAACCCTTTTTTAATCCAATATTTGATACTTTTATATATTCAATTTTACAAAATAAACTTCTTATTTATAATTGGGACATAATAATTTAGTTTCAATAAAATTTTGGTGTTTTTATGATAACTTTCATATTTGGGTGAATAGTGAAAAATATTATATTTTAACTAACAACAACGCTTATAAACAAAATATTTTATAGTGTTAAATTATAAATTTTAATTTTTTGGAAGTATAAATAAATTATATTTTTACCATTTAATCCATTGTTGGTAATTTTAAGTAATTTATCTTTGAAATTGGACAAAAACAAGTGTCAATCTTTTGATAGTTATTGTTTCATAAAAATACTCCTTTTGGTTTTGACAATGGGAATTAATTTTAAATTAATAACTAAAACTTCTATGTTTTTAATTTCGTAAAATATAATTTATTTTTAAAATTGTAATATCAAATTATTTTTGGGGTAATTTTTGGTATTTTTCTGAAAACATTCAATTTTTTTTGAATATTGAAAAACACTGAGTTGTTGTTTAAAACCAACTTTTTTAAAATAATTATTTATTTTATATAAATTTAATTTAGGTAAAAATATATACATAACACCTATATATTTTCAATGTAAATATATTGAGTCATTTTGGAATAATATTATATTTATAAAATTTTATTGGACTTTTCACCGTTTTTTACCGACCAGCTAGGAGATTTTGAAAATTTTCATAAATCATAAATTTACCACTTCTTTGAGTGGAATTTCAAAAATATGAGAGACAAGGTTGATATCAGTAAGGAAAATTTTGGTTCAATAAGATAAAAATAATTTATGGTGAATAGTAACTATTTACTTTTATTTACCACACTTAAAAGTAAATAGGGTAATTAAGTGTAAAAATGATATTATTCTTACCCTAAAACATGTCATGATTCTATTGGATAAGTGTAATTTGACTAAAAAAAATTAGGAATAACATATGATCTGTTTGGTCCACATGGAATAGATTAGGACATTTATTATTATTTAATTCAAATAATAGTTAAAAGAGATAAAATCAATGTGTAATAACTAAAACATTTTTAATATAGGGTTCTACATAAGATAAATGCGATTATAAATTTTTATTAGAAATTTATAAATATTTCGTACATAATGGTATTTTATTTATAATTTTTAGACATTAAATAATTAAATTTATTTACGACACAATGATGTTGATGTAATTACCGTATTAATGAAATATTAAAATAATTGACAGTATAAATATCCAAATAAATATAATTAGAGACTTTAAATAAATTAAACTAATTTTCTTGGTTAATATTACCTGTTAGGGTTGGTTAGATATTTTTTAGAAGTAATCATGCTATTTTGATTTTAACAAAAAAAATCCAAATAGGGTCAAAATTGACTTAAAATAGTTTTTAAAATTAATATTAAATTATTAATTGATATAATAGTCCTAAAAAACTCATTTTCAGCCAAAAGACTTATATAATAATTTATTAGACGTTAATGAGCCAATTTCACTTCGAATGGAATTTTATTGCATGTTTATTAACCATATAATAGAAAAATACAAAGAGACATGGTAAATATCAAACTATTTAACTAATTGTTATATCTAAAAGATAATGTTAATATTTTGTCCTAAACCTATCTAAAACCTATTGGTTGAGTGGGTATCAACCCATCCCCACCTTATCATTTAAATATTTTAATTTTTATCCATTAGAATCTGAAAATGAATTTATTATAATATAATATTTTATGTTTCGTCTAAGGTGCCCCTCATCCCTATTATAAAATGGAACTTCCCCTTCTCTCAAATTCACACCTCCAAAGTCATATGGCTGAGCCAAACCCTAAACAAATATCCTCCCAAATATCATACCTTCAACCTAGTGACCTTCCTTTGGTCATAAAGTCAACCTATGGATCCCTATTGTTCAAATCAAAAGGAAACCCCAAAGAAGGGGTAATTATTTCACCACCCTCTTTCAAGTTCTCTTATTCTTCCACTTACTATTTCTTTTTGTTTCCATTCTGAAATAACAACTCCAGTATCTTCTATATATTGTGATGTTATTATAAATTTGTCACAACTATATTCATTATTCTATCCATCTTATGAATGATAATGTCACCATGTGTGCGTACGTACGTTTTACCATCTCCACGTCGTGGTGTAATTTTTTATTCAACACTGTGTTATTTGGATGGATGTAATGATGAGTAATAAGTATATAAATAATGAAAATAAAATGCTAATTTCTCTTTAATATTAATATAACATCCAATTCCACACCTTTATGAAAATTATATTGTCGCTCGTGCGTACGTACGGATTACCTTCTCCACGACATGATGAGATTCATTTCCACGTTCACCATTCATCGATGATTATAAATATATATATTACTAATACGTATGAAACATATTAAATAATAATGTTATTGGAGATATATATATTTACATATATATATATGTGTGTGTATGTATGTATTTATGTACTTACATATATCTTATTCACTTGCTTCCGTTCAAGACAATATAAAAATATAAACATCGTTTATGCATTCGTACGTCCTACCGTCTCCATAAATGGTGTTTTCCATTTCATATATATATCTTTTATAAATATTTATATTCTAACTTTATATGATATGTGAATCAAGTATTATATTCTGGAAATATTTAAATCATGACCTAAATGATACGGTCAATAATAGAAAGTTAAAATACGCAAGATAAAGAAAGCGATTATTACCCAAAATGTTAATTTAACATGAAAATCAGTATTAAATGGGTAGTATAAAGTCATATATGAATCATTTATGATATAATAAATATGAATATGGTCCTGGTATAATATAATAACATAAAATGGTCATTATACATAAGTTTAAACTTACCCTCGACCAAAGGAAAGTGCAAGGTATGGGGTTTCATATCTCACTTTTAATTTCCATGAGATTTCTATTTTTCAACACTTATTTATTGCATGTGGTGTGGTTTTGTACTGCCATTTGATATATATTATCATGATTATTTTTATATTCATGATATGTTTTCATTCATTTAGTGGTTATTTTCTATTGTTCATATGACTCGATTTATTACAACTAGGTAAGGGTTATTTCCTCAATCTCATTATTATCTGAGGTTGTTTATGTGTAAGTATTTTCTAGGAAATACTTATCATAAATACCCATATTTTATAAAAATTATTTCAAAAGGAATATCATAAGTTTTTATGGGAGGGTCTATTTAATTGGATCATCATTTTAAATGTTTTAAGGATTTATCTTTCTAAACCCTTATAATTAATGTCTAGGATTTAAAAATGATTTTAAGGATTTATTTTTATGGACATGAATTTTTTGAAATGATAATTATTTTACAAATATTCAAAGTGGTATGGGACACATTGATTCAAAAATACATTTTAAATGACTACCATTATAAATTGTTATAATTTTAAATGATTTCATGAAAAATGTGTATTTCTCTCAAAGAATTTTACTGATCATTTTCATCTAAATCAATATACTTTAATATATTTTAAACTTGTTGATGTTAATCTATTATAATAAAATCTTCTATATTGTATTGAATGAGTTATGATATTTTTGAATGTGGATGTTCTATTTTTATACCATTCATGGTTTATGGATATTCTACTAACATTTCGTATGCCATTTTTAGTACAAATGTTTATGTCAGGTTTCAACTTTTCATATGAGGAAGTGAGTGGACTTAATAAGTGACGGGTGGACGCCGTTATAGCTCCTCGATGCATCGGTAGGTATCATGAGACAAACTAGTGTCTTGGCACAAGGCCTTGACAAAACATTATTTATACTCTTAACACAAGGCCTTGACTATGTGGAAATGATGTCTAACATTAGGCATTCTGTTGTTATGAAATTAGTTATTACATGTGATTATTTGACTAGTATAATATACATGTTCTTGTTTATATGGTGATGTTTGATTTATTTTTTCCATATTATTTTAATGATTTTGTTCTAAAAGGCTTTTGTTATTATTACACATCATTCCTTAAAAGTTTATAGCTTACTCTAAATTAGTTACCCTTACTGAGCAAATGAGATCACCCCTTTCTTGTGTTTTATTTTCCCATGTTCCCATGAAGTGTTTTATTTTTTAAGATGTAAGGATCAGCTACGGGAGCAATGGAATTTTCAAAGGATTATTTTTTTGTGGTTTATGTTAGAATGTGTAATTAACATCAATATATGTAATTTATTTTCCATGAATGCTAAACTTATCAGTCATTCGGGACATGATTCCTTGTAATCATGCCAATGATACGTAATAATGCACTGACTCTAAGCTTCTGGGGTCAGGGCGTTACACATTAAGTTGGAGAATAATTTTATCATGTTCCATAAATATCTGCAGGAATCAAAATTCATGGGATCCTTAGTGAATACCCTCTTTGAATGCCCTGGAACAACAAACTAGTATTATATCAAAGGGCTTCTTCTAAGAATTGTAGGAGTTTGAAAATGAACGTATTATTCATAACCACTATGAGAGGCATCACACTTTATCATCCCTTTAATATAACCAATGCTTCCACTAGGAGAAAAAGGAACTCCCTTTAGCTGTGACATTCTAGCTAGGTCTATCTCAACCTCCATTTCCTTGTCTAGTAAGTCTGCATAATTGCATAGCATTAAAAATAAAATCCAATTACATATAAATGATATAATCCCAAACATGAAATATTTAGCCTTCATCCTCTCGTTAGATAAAATTATAGGCTCAAACTGCACCATCTCAATAATGATATTTGAATACATTGTCATGGTTCTGTAAACATGATTATTCTTGAAAAAACTCCATATCCATGGTTAACACAGTTGATTCTAGATAAAATTATTCATTTTAAAATAACCTTGATTTCATTCCACTCTAAGATGTCATGTTTCATTTCCATAACCATCATATACCACTATCTACATCTTGGTCTCTCTAACATGATGGTGGAACACTTCACCTTGATCTTGTCTTGTGTCTCCAAGAACTCAAATAGAAATTCTATCATTCCCATCCATTCATTAGCATGTTGAGTATTGTTGGAGCCTTTAAAAAATAGTGTTTTCTGGTGGATGAACTCTTTAAAATTATTTTGAAGAAAATTTCCTTGAGGATCCACATCTGGAGACTGAATGGTTACATGAGTTTGTGACTATCCTAGAGCTTGGAAAGTATTCACAATCACCTCAAATAGATTAGGATCAATATTAGGAAATGATTTTTGTGGTTTAGCAGCAACCTCTTTGTGGGACTTATTCACATTTCCTCTTGGACGGATGATTCTACGCTACATTAGTAGACAAAATGATGTAATTATAACAACAATAAGACAGAGTAACGAGAGAAATTATTCATAATAGAAGGAAAAGTCAATATTTGGATTTCACATTATCCAAATAAAAATTAAAAAATACAATAACTAATCTATTATATGTCATTACCAAACCACCCCTCGATACATTAGGTACATTGTGTTGGGATCTGGTTCATCATTCAATCACAAATACCTCCTAATACTTCATAAGACTTAACAAATGAAAACTAACATCAGGAAAAAATCTCATCCTACATTGATATGATTTTTTCATAAACCATTTTGGGTACCCTGGTATCCATATAATTGATCCCACTCTAACATAACCCAATGGGTGTTCACGATCCCCACGGGTTTACAACTAAGACCTGGAATAATAAAACATGAATTTGGGAACTATTGTACCACTAAAATTTAAATGTAAAATAATTAAGATAGTATGAATATCAAAATAAAACACCATAGAGAGTAAATTACTAGAATAAAATAAGAAACAAACATTCCCAAATTACTTCATCCCATGTAATAAAACTGGTAAGCACAACTGAGGTCCCTAATGATAGAACTCACGAAGACAACATTTTAGCAGCTAGATCCACCTTTATTTCATCCTTTTCCTTTTCTCAGACCTAAAATATGATAATCAAAAAACACTCGAATTCAAAATTAGGGTGTGAGATTAAAAACTTAGTAGGGTCTCAGTAAGTATTCAATAATAGTTTCCAATAATTTATTAACCAATAAAATGATTTCAATTCATAAATATAAACAGATTTGGAATTATAAATCATAATTAATCGAATCCATCTACACCATTCAAATAATGGAAAAACACTTTAATAAAAGGAAATAATGAATTAACTGAATTGTGTTTATAAATATATATATATATATATATCTTATGATAATTCGTTGTGTTTTTTAATCCATATAATTAATAATTTGTAATTTAAAAAAATTATCCATCCAATCATTTCCTTCCAATATTTTTATGTAATTAATGTTCTATAAGTATTCATAATTCTAATATTACAATTTCACAAAAATACCATCTCAATAATATTAGGAATTATGTACTTAATAATTTAAAAAAAATATCTCTTATGTGTTTATATATATATATATATATAAAACTTTTGATTAATTCAAAAAAAATTATTTATAGTATCACTTTATATTTTCTCATTTGATAATTTAGGTTTCATATTTTCTATTAACGAGCCCAATTTTCTAAATATTATGAAGTACAAACATAAGTGAAAATTTTAATTAAATTAATCAAAGAACCTGGGAAAATTCAAACCACATGTAGAGGAAGAGGAGGGTACTCATTATAGGAAATTTACCTTAATAGATAACTGATGTAATCTAACATTATATGGAAGTCTGAGGTTCCCTAAATATTAGGATAACAAACAAAAATAATATTTAAATCATATCTTATATTAAACCCTTGTGAGTTATAAAAAAAATAACCTCAAATGCTCATTTAATCATCTACATAAACTTCAGCATTAACTATGATGCGTTTTAAAACACCCTTTTAGTATTTTGGTGTTTTAACAGTTTAAAATGGGTGAAAATCAATGGTTATAAAAACATGTTCCATTAAAAATGGATTTCCATCAAGGATATGGATGATTTAATAGTGAATACTATTTTTTAATAAATTTAATTACTAAATTTTTAAATAGATTAATTTAAAAAGAAGAAAGACCAAACACCCATCGCTCATGGATGTTATATGATGCCTAGGGTAAACACACTATTCCAGACACAATGACAGTCTTGTATTTCTCAAATGATTAATAGTTCAAGATATAATGTTTCATTATTAATTAAAAAATGGAACAAATAATAAATTAAAATAAAAGGGGTGAATTTTTCACATGATGCATTCAAACATATAACACATACAAATGTTATACCCCATCTATGTTAAAAACCACATTCCGTACCTATCAGTGATCTTAGAATTCCACGAAGACACATTCATTGGGATATTTTCAATTATTTCTCAAAAAATAACATATTTATTTTTTTTATAACATTATCGAATGAATGAGGCATCCAAATGTTTGAAACCTTATAATTTTATACAACACATAGGGTAAAGACAATTTATCGGACAACATAGTGGTCTCATATTTCTCACACAATGTACCATCATGGAGTTATTCAATTATTTGGAATAAAAAGTGTGTGATTAACATATTATACCTGATATTTTATTAAGTCTTCATTGATGATTTTTGGGACCCATAATATCATAGTAACACAATATAAAACTCAAAAAAATATTTATTTGAAAAATCCAATAGGTTAAATGACTATTAATTTCATTGAAACATTAATAAAAAATTTCTAATAAAACTGTTTTCCCCCAATTATGATAGTATCAATTTAACACAGGAGGCTTTTGGATTACCTGATGTAATAATGGGATGCTAGATGTGTCTAAATAAATATATTATCATTATTAAATTATAATTATTATGTAATATATATTATCTATGTTTTCAAAACATGTAATTAAAATATTCCTTACCCTCTGTGAATGAATCACATCAGTTTGATGAGGTGGCAGTCCACACGTCCATAAACAAAGATATGGTAACCCCTAAACTTGAAAGCTTGAAGGGTTATGTTATATAATAATTCCAAAATCATAAATACATAATAAATAAAATATATATCATATAAAAATAGTAATTGCATAATTATATCAATAATTTGAATGAGGTAATGTTAGAATGAATGACATTGATCCAAGAGGCATTGGTCCACAATTCATACGATCGATGATTTGGTCTCCCATTTGATGGATGATTGTGTTAATGTAGGAATAACCCTTAACATGTAATGAACCATTTTTTAACCATGGAATTCCATTCATATAAATATGTTTTATTGTATAATCACATAATATTACATATATAACCTAAGGATAACCTAATAAATGAATTAGGAGTAAATTAAAAGGTATCGTTAGAAGTTAAAGAACATATACTAAAAAAATAGTAACCTCACCTTTGGGATAGTAATGTGACCCTTATAAATATAAAACTGGAAATTTTAATAGTAATATAACCAATGAATTTTTAAATAAAATTTATCCATATTATAAGTAACAATATTCTACAATTATATATTATTATAAGAAAATATATATTTCAAAAATTATCGATTATGTGTTGGTATTTTTGTTAGTCAAGAATATTTAATTATATTTTTTTTATTTATTTAATAAATTAAAATAAATTTATTTTCATAAAATAAATTCATTATTTATTATTTTTATGATCACATGGTAAATTTATGAGACATTAATAATTTTTTAAAATTTTAGAATGCAGTTTTAATTTTAAAATCTGTATTTTTCAAGTAAAAAATGATTTTAATTAAAATTTAAATTTTTGATATTGAAGAAATTATTATTTAAAAATTGAGTTAATTAATGTATTTTTCTCATAAAAAAATTTCTATGTTTAATTTTTTTTAAAATTATTGAATTTTTGGTGAACAATAACATTCAATAATATATGATAAATGATACATAATAGTATATCTGCATCATTATTGAGTTTTTGATTATGTATATAACCATTAGTTCAAACTCACATGCCATATTTTCTATTTTTTGGTCACAAGATCAAAACTATTCATAATCATGAGAAATTTTTTTAAAATAATGATTTAAATAATGGGAAACCCCTCATCTCTTCAACTTTAAAATCCAACCTCACCCCATGTTCCCTTCACTCTTCCCAAGACTCCTTTCTAGTCCAAAATATACTCAAATATTTTCATAATTTCCTCATCAACATCTATAAACCCTTGGCCTCTTCAATATAACAAATTTTTATCCCCTGAAGATGTTCTCAAGGAGGATATATTCATGTGGTAAATCAAACTTTTCATTTCTTTTATTTTCATTAAAGTTCCATTGTTTATTTTTCATTCATCACCATCCTTTATACAAAATGTATGATAACTCTAGTACCTTAAACGTACTATAATTTTGTTTCGATAATTGAATAATTATCTGAATCTCTCATTTCCCATACTTTAATAATATAAATGAAATCACCATTTGAGGTGTGTTAATTTATCACATTCAAGGATTATTGGTTTTTGATTTCTATTAACATCTTAATTTTGGTTCATGAAACCATTTACATGGTTGAAAAATAATATAATATATGTATTATGTCTAATTTATGTTTCTGTAAAGTGTTTTATACATGATATAAATTTATAAGAAAAATTGAGTTCATCGTGATGAAAAACTGCTAACTAACCAAATCAATTATCCTTAATGATTAATTTAATGATTCATATTCACTCTAAATAACCAAAAGAATTTAATAACAATGTAATCTTCTGGATTGTCACTAATAACCTATACCATCATTTTTTGACAACTATTCTCATCTTAAATGATTATCCTTACATCTATATAAGTAAACTAACCATGAAATCCAAAGAACAAAACTCTTATAAACAATGAAATTAAACCTCTTAACCCATAAAAATAGACCCAAAAGTACATAAGAGGGCTATAATATATCAACTAAAACAATAATTGGATTCAGAAATATTATTTAATTAATGTAATTTTTCTATCTAAGAAATTATGACCATGTATAGAACACCATCAGTTTAATGGTAAGGGATTACACACAGACCTCCTTTATTCTGTTGAGTTGTTTTATCATTCATTCTACCCAAATTTGGTTATCCTTTCTATATTAGGTTTATATTTTAAATTCTATTTATATTATCCAAACTCGTGCATCAAGATCCATTCATAAGTCGTTTCTAAAGATATACATGGCTTTTGAAATGATTTCATCATCAGTGCTTCCTGATAAGAAAACAATATAAAGGGAACTTTATAAATTCATACCCAATGTCAAGTGTACAATATAATCTATTTTAATACATCAATGTTTTCTTAAAATAATAAATTTTATTATTAAAATAATTTTAGTTCAATTCTAGTTTCATATAAATCATTATTCCTTTTTTAATTTTATATTATCTTTAATATTTTCCATAAAACTGAACCAACATTTTATAATTCTAAAATTTACTAAATAATCTTCATATATATTGAAACTTATGTTTTACATCACAAACCCTCAAATATAATTATTTTACATTATTAAATCTCACTAATATTTTAATTCCATTTTTGTGAGGACATTAGTATGATATACCTATTCACTAGGCTTTATGTAATGATTATGATACCCATTTCTTTAAATGGGTACCCTTATATCTATGTATGATTGATTATATAAGATTTTATATATGGAAATAAAATTCATGAACATGTTATGATTGGTGTGCCATTATATTTCTCCAAATTCATTGGGTAATGTTGATTCTCATGAGATTTTATGTGCCACGGTCTAGGCCGTTAGCCTTGAATCGTGATATCATGTGCAATGGTATAGGTGGTTAACCATAAATTAGGATAATCTATGTGAAATTATCCATGAACCGAGATAAGTTCCTATTTTATGACCCTGCCACATTATTATGACTCCATTTTTATATGATTCCATGTTTATATGTTATGATTCCTTATATTCCATGCCTTTTTATATCATTATGTCACGCCATCTAACAAATGTGTTGAAGCATTATAATTATACTTATTCTCTTACTGGGATATTTAATCATCCCTTTGTACAAGTTTTCCTAAGGTTAGAATTTAAATATGTTTAGAAAAATGGAATTTAGGTTCTCTATATGAATAATAAATTATTAAAATTTTAATTTAGTACCATGTTTTATGTTTTATGTACATATTCTTCAATAAAACTAGACATTATGATCCTTCACTTGTACTATGATGTTTAATTATGATTAAAATCATGTAATGTTATGTGTCAAACGATAGAGTTAATATATAAAAAATATATATTAGTATATTAAATATACATAGGTTAATATATTATAATTTAATAATATTAATTGATGGGGTGGATAAAGACATAAAACAATAGTTCTTATGAAAAAATGGCACCTCTTATATGGGTAACTCCTTATGAATTGCACCAAAGGGATTCCATGGTTGTATTTCAACACAATGGGAGGATAATAGGATGAAGGTTGGTAATTTATTATGATATTATTGTTTGGGATGTAAGAGGAAATGTGCTTGAGATATTTTGAAAATGTGAGGTGGTATGATTTCCCTTTTTATAGTGGATAAGGAGTGAAATTCTATTAAATATTAAATGGTAAACACTACTGATAGGTCTACCTTATAATGTATGGAACCATTAATGACCAATTTTCAATAAATGAGATTATATTTTATAATTTTGTCCAATTATTGGATTTTGTAAATTATTAAATGTTACTTGGACCCTTCAAATAATGTTTAACCATTAAGTAAAGTCAATTTACATTTATCACTATAATTAATTTTAATAACCTTCACTAATTTTTTTGTTAAAATATTATGTAGAACATATTTGAAATTATAAATTATTTTGAATCATAATATGTAATCCATTTTTCCATATTCGATACACATAATTGGAAGAAATTAGTTAAATAATAGTCACATTGTGGGGGACAAAACAACCATTTTTAATGTGAAAATGTTAAAAAGAATGAATTGTTTTTTAATTTATATTCAATTTGAAAATGATTATAATGTAAACATATTAATTAATATTTTTATAATTTATATATAATTAATTTCAAACATATTAAAAATAATTATATTATATATATAAATTAGATGAAAAAAAATATTTAAATTAAATTTCAGTGTAATTCATTATTATTGAAAAAATAGTTCTTCATATAAATATTTAAAATATTAACCCATTTTTTATTTTAAAAATATGATTTAATAAATGGAGATCAATTTTTTAAATAAAATATAAAAAAATTCATAACAAATATTAAATATGTGTTAATTAAATGGTAATAATTTTTTTCAAATAAACATTATTTTATTTATAAAATTGGAATTATTATTATCTTATTATAATCAAATATTTTATATGAAAGTCAAGTTTTTTTTATTTAATATATAATATATAAATTTTATTGTAATATTTATTCAAAATTGGTTCTATTAATTATTTAGAGAAAATTTTATCTCTTCATAAGAAAATAGTTTTCATAAAAATGGTATTTCATTATTTTCATATAATTAATACATTCATTTAAATCTAATTGGTAACTAAATTATTGAATTCATATACATTTTTAAATCATATATTCTCCATTTTTTAAAACTTGTTCCTAATTTCCATTGTAGTGGATAGGTCGTACCTATAATATTATTCTAAAAAAATATTAATAATATATTTTAGTTTAGTAAAACACGTACTTGATTGTAACCAAAGAAATTGAAGGAATTGTATATAATGTGTAAAACATTTTAAACATAGTTTTTTTGTATTTAATGTTAATCTATGAGTTTCATGGTTTTGATGCTGGACATGGTGTTGTGTATAATGTAATCAATACATAGTGCTTTCATATAATACAAGTTGTATTCAGTGTTGTGTGAAATAAATAATATGGAAGAGGATAAATTATCTCAAAATAATATTTCCCAAATTTTTGTGGTGTTACATTCTACCTACCATAAAATGATTTTTTCCCTCCAAATTAATCTGGACTGTTAATAGTTTGATACATGAAATTCCCTATCATAGAAACTAACATTTTAAAAATGTATTGTTTAACCATAATTATTACCCAATGTAATACATAAATTGGTTTCCTCGTATGAGATCATTGGTTGGGATTGAATTTTGGTCATTGAAGAAAAGTGATAATAATTATAGATCTGAATAAATATCATAAATCTTTATAAAGTTAAATATAAATGGAACATTATGGTCTCTAAACCATAAATCTATAATTATTTATAAGAACATTGCTTTAGTAATATAGAATTCTTTTGGAAAAATATTATTCAATATAATTTTTTTATATTTGAGATATTCTTTTAATATTTAATAATATAAGGAAATATAATAACTTGATTTCATTCCTTAACATATGCCCAATATCAGTATTTTGTTGTTCCATGGTCAATTTTAACATAATCTATTACTACATGAAATAAAGTTGAATTGTTCATTCCAAAGGTACTAACAGACCATGAGTTATATTAATAATTCATTCCACCCTTAATTAGTTAAAATTAATGAAAACTGGTCAGAACAAGTTATAAAAACTTCATAAATCATCATATAGATAGAGAATACTTGAATCTCACAAACTTTATATGAATTTTAATATTAACATTCCGTAAATGTGTATTCTTATAACTCTTCATAAATATAAATGTCTAAAACCTTTTAAATACAGTAATTAAATTTCCAAATGTCACCTTATCATTGATCAATCATGTATCATATGGTGTAAATAGGATGTCACATATCAAAAATTTAAATCCCTCCATCATGTATTCCCTGGAAACACGGTAATAAAATGAATTGAAATATATCCTTATTGAAAACACACAAAATTATTCATTATTTACATAATAAACAATATTGGATAATCATTAAATCCAGAATTGCTGTAAAATCCATCCATTCTAGATTTATACCATTTGACAAAAAATATGAAACGGTTCCATTGTAATCAATACCCTCCGATTTGATTATTCATATTGAACACGTCTTTATTGTAAAATAATTATGCCAAAATTGGGAAAATATAACGTTTATATTCATATAATAATGTTTTTCAATGAATATAACCATTCCATTATATCAATTTTCATATTCATCATAATCATTTATCTTATTTTTGTAAATATGTAGAAAAAACATAAAATGATCACTACATATATAATTAATCATTTATATTTATTTAATATGAATAAAAAAATACTATAATCCCATCACTTATATGATTTTACGGAATTGTTCCTTTCAATTCCGTGATGTAAATTCATTGATCAGTAATTGAATTGGGATATGTTCATGTTCTCCAAAAATTATACATTGAACTCCCAAAAATTGTTTCACACTATGGACCTTTCTATCATATAGATTAAAATGTTCTCACAATTTGAAATATTCCTTCATGTTCTTCTTCAATATTTCTTTAATTTTTCTAATACATGTCATATTTCCACTTTTTCATTACCATATGAACATTTATAAAATCTCATCATCCATTTATTCAATGTGTTAGTAATCTCGTGGAATTTAAATTAATTAATAGTACACCTCAATAGATGAATGGGAATAATTAAAACATTATATAATCTGATCATCATTCCATTTGGATACTCCTTATAAAATCATCCCTCACATTCACCATTAACCTAGTCCCTTCTAATTCTTTCCACTGACTAAAACAATAAAACTATTCATTTGAACACTTATCATAGAATAAAACCAAATAATCATGAAGAATAACATAATGAATGTCTAAATTATTACTCCATGTTTAATTATATGTATCCTTATGATAATCTATAGATTTATCCTTAAATATATACTTAGATATATCAGTTCAGATCTTAATAATTTTACTCACCCTAATTTCCCAATTTTTTCAGAACCTTCCCTTTCATTCTAAATATAGTTACCTACGCATAACAGACATGGATATAACTAAATTTTAGATTAATATTCATAACATGATAAAATTACATGAATTGGGAGAATTGTGGTATAATGTCTTTGGAATCCAAGAACATAATCTTCTGTCATGGTGAATGAATTTCAATTTTTCTCACAATGATCTTCCAATTTAGTAATTATACATAAAACATTTCTTAATAACATGGGTAATTCAAACATAATAAATATTTATCTTAGAAGATTAGTAAGGTTAAAAAATATATATTAGTATGAATAATTTTATCATAATGGTTAGAAAACATGATAGAAACATTTGCTGATCATGCCCAGAATATCAAAGAGAATTTACATGAGTCATGGTATAAATATTGGCAGTTCATAAGATGTGAATCATATGGGACTCAATAGAATTGATAATGAGGGAATGAAATTGGAATAAAACATATAATTTGTGGCATACATGTATGTATATAAATATATCCCTATTGGTCAAGGATCATTTCAAAAACCTATCAAGGAAATTTATTTTGCCTACAAATATTGGGCATGACACACTTATATACCCAATAGGGTACCTATACATATAGATTAATGAGTTACTATCCAAACCTTATTAATAGTCACGGTTTACTCCCATTACCATATTAGTAATTAAAATTCACTCTCCAAACCAGATTAGTATTCAAGCATCCTACATATCACATTAATAGTGAACAATGTCCTTTTCTATATTGAGTTCACTCCCCATTTCATTGATTTTTATCTCATGAGATATAAATCATTTCCCATTTAACTTGAGGTATATTTAGTTTCCAAACATATCAAAATGAAATAATAAATTTATTTTCCATATGATTATAAAACAATAATCATTTCGTGACCCCTAAAAATAGAAGGGTTTTATAAAAATCATGTCATAACCCACGAAATGAAATGGGTATCATAAAAATTTCATTACATCAAAAAAATTGGATGATATATAGGTTTTATATTAATAGAATAATCTATGAATGAATGTGGGTTCTGTAAGCATTATATCATGGTATAACCTAGAAAATAAAAACATGTTTAATAAAAAACATGACATCTTAATAACAAATAATTCCATTAAAGAGTAAGAATGATGTTCATGGATAATGTCTATAGTAAATCAGAAAATATAATAAATTATTTAATCATTGATGGGGATGTATTTCTAAAGATCAAATGGTACATTTTTTTCAGGAGAACGACCTTTCTTTAAAAATCAAATTCATAAAACATTTTCAAAAATACATTTATTATAAATAATAATATGATATCTACATGAAAACATTTCATGTGGAAATATCATTTCATATTTAAAAAACTATTATAAAATAATAAAACATTTTTTAAAATGTTAATTTTTTAAATAACCATTAAAACATTTAATGGATTATTGAAAACATTTTCAAAAAATTATATTTGAAAATAACATTAACAACCTAAAATATGATCATGAAAAATATTTGAATCATTTTCCTCATAAAAAACATTGAATAATTATAAATTATTTCTTAGAAAATATTAAAACCATATATGTAAAATTACCATTGGTACTTTAAAAAGGAAAATTGAAAACATTTTCAAAAAAAATCATAAAAAATAACATTGAAAACATATAATCGATGCATAAAATAATGTTGAAAAAATTTTCTTTGATAATAACCATTAAAATATATAAATGAGACTTCAAATCATTTTCATTTCATTTTCTGTGAAAGTTACATTGAAAACCAATAAGGGAAGTATGAAATAATTTTCAAAACCTAATAATTGAAAATAAATAAGAAAAAATATAAATGAAGCATCAAAATATTTTGAAAACCATTTCATTGAAAATAACATTAAAATTTTATAATGGATTGTATTAATTTATTTTTAATATATTTAGTTGAAAATAATTTAAAAATATAATTTTTATTTTGATAAAATAAAATGATAAACACGGTTTTGTGAGAGAAAATATTTATTTCATAAGAAATAAATTTAGTTGGATTTTTTAAAAAATATTAACTATCATAAGTAACAATGATTTGGAAAATGGTACCATTACATGGATACCAAAATATCAAATACTGTAATCTAAATACCAAGACAATTTTTGTGATAAGGTACACGAAATTTCATTCATATAATAATAATCTTAAATAATCCCAATAAATGATGAGATTGTTGGAAGAAAAAATTACCTCCTTGGTAACATTGGAAACTAATACCCATGAAATAATAACATTACAAGAAGATTAAAATATCAAGAAAATAAAAACATAGATGATATAACAGGTGAAATGGTAGTATATACACCTATTAAAAAAATATAGTTTCATAATATAACATGTGTCTAAATAAAAGGAAATTGAAAAAAAAATTACTATACAAATTTGGAAACATTAGATCCATATACCCCATGAATGATTGATCAATAATGGGAAATGTACAGACACCTAAAATTAACAATAAAATTCATAAAATTTATTAATTTATACTATATATCCCATTCAAAATAAATGAGTGGTAAATAAGGCATATGTCTTGAAGATATTAATCTGAGAATATAAACCCCATTACTACAAGAGTAACTTTGAATCATTAGATCTATAAAATAATAACACTACTATAAAAAATTAATTATATGAATTAAATTAAATTCATGATATAACATATAAATTTGAAATATAAACACCGCATGACATGTATATGTAGTAAATAATGAATATGTATCATGGAAATGATAGTGATAATATGAAATCCATATCTGATGTCTTGAATTTCGTTGAACAAGTTAAAACCTCCAATATAGTAAATATATAATTATTATAAATCTTCCAAAAACTGTATTATTATATATAACACCAAATAATTTTTTATTATGACTTTATATAACCTTTTAATTACAAATTTATTTTCAAACATACCTTTTAGGTAATAACATCATTTCTTTTTGTATATGTTTCAAACTGTTATTCTTGATCCTATTACATATATTATAATTAAATTATATCGATAATTTTAAAAATTATATGAAAAAATTATATATGTATAATATATTTTTTTATTATAATATATAAAATATATAAATACTAAATGAAATACATGCTTCTTAGAGATAGTAGTCAATACAAATGTGTGTATGTTGTCTCCATTTATATGTAATATTTAATGAATGAAAGTAAATTAAATATATATTATCATTTAAGTATAATTATTCTATCATATATTTCATATAATTATATTAAACCCATCATTTATTAATTCAATTTAATGTGTTAAATATTCCCATATCATTGGAGATGCAGTAATCCATACATCCACAAGCAATGATATCGTATTCCCACAAAATGGAATGTATATAGGTATGTGTTATATAAAAATTTACCATTATTAATGAAATTATAAAAAATCATATATATCATATAGAAAAATTTATTCCATAATTATTCCAATCCTTTAATGTTGGTAATAGAAAAATGAACTACGTCTATTCTCAAAGTGGTAGCCAGTAATACACATGAATGATGATTTCATATTCCATTTGATTGATGTGTGTGTGTGTACGTATAATCCTAAAAAATATACATTTATATTAAGGATTTATAATATAATATATAATCATTTAAAGTTAAAAATTGAGGGTTTGGAAAATTATATAAAACAAATGTTCTTCGTGATGGACGCTGCCTCTTCTAGGGGCAACTCGTTTTGGTTCACACAAAAGTGTCTCTTGGATAGATTTATACACAATGTTTGGATTATAAAATGGTGTGAGGGAATATATTAGGTGATTTTTGAAGGTATTGTCTAGTAAATATGTCTTCATACGTGTGAATTTGTTTTCCAGGGGGAAAGGTGAGTGATATTGTTATAGTGGAGGAGTGGTGTTCTTGATAATATAAAAAGGTAATCAATATTGGGAGGTATCCCATATTTAATGTGCATCAAAAAATAGTATATTTTAATTTAAATGTATCATATAGCCTAAATATTTCCATCCAATATCTTTTCCAAATGTGTATTGGTTTTTAGGCCCCTTTGGTTAATGTTTAAACTCTCCATAACTCATTTTTAGCTTAATCACTGTATTTATTTGTATATATTTTCTCTACTATTTTTGAAAAAAAAACATAAGTTCAACTTATTATAAATTATAAATTAATATAAATCCAAATATTTATTACTTTTTATAAAATTTCAAAGACGTATAAGGATTAATTTAATTTCAAAAATAATCTGGTACATGGGAAGAAACATACAGTTTTTAATGTGAAAAAGTTCTGATGATTGAATGGTTTTTATAATTTGTGTCAATGTAAATTTGATTCCAATGTCAAAAATTTTATCAATAGAGTTATAATTTATAAAAATAAAACATAGGACTAATTTAAAATATAAATAATGTATAAAAATAAATTAGATGATAAATAAAATTTCAATTAAAATTCAGTATTTTTCACTATTAATCAAAACATGACACTTCATAGAAAATTATAAAAAATTAAACCTAATTTTTTTTTATATTTAAAAACTATAATTTATTTTTTAAAATTATTATTATAAAATTTAAAAAGAATTGATTTTAAATATATCCTTCATTAAAAGGTTATAAAATTGAATTTATTTAATAATACATCTTTTAATTCATTAAATTCGATTTATTCTTATCATATACTAATATAATATATTGGAAAAGTGAAAAAGTTTATTTAATTTATAATATATAAATTATATTTAAAAAATTCATAAAAGGGTTTTTTTTAAATATTTTTATAAAATTGAATTTGTACTTTGAAAATTAGTTATCATAAAAAAGAAATCTGTTATTTTCATATAGTTATTACATTCATTTATAGATAATTGAAAGAAAGAGGATTTATTTTATATAGTTCTGTAAATAATAATTTCAAATTTTAGTTAATCTAATTTATAACTTCTATTTCAATGGAAGGGTGATAAAAAAATAATATTTTAAAACAATATTAATGTGATATTTTATTTCAGTTAAAATCGGTGTTCAATGTATCGATATCCTTTAATGGGACCTGACATTATGTAGAACAAAACCCAAGAATTGTATTGTGTGTAATGCATGATAATCTTTGTGTTGTATGATGTTCAACCATTACATGGTGTTACATGAAGTTCAAGCTAAACTCGGTGCTTTTATATATGATAATAAATATTTAGTGTTGTGATAAATGCATAATTTAAAATATATTTAATTATTTCGACGTCATATTTCAAAAATTATCAGGTTGTTATGGAATTGATATTAACGATTTAAATTAATATAATTATTATTTCAATTTTTAATGATTTTGATTTTATCTCTCTTAAATAGTTTTGATTTATTTTATCCATGTTTGGATTCTCTCAATCTATATAGATATCCTTGTTTAGTGTTGTTTTATAACCTTGAATGGAATCTAGTACACTCGATATTTCATTGACTCTCTATTTTTTCAAAATAAAATGTGGTGAACTTCACTCGCTC
The DNA here is from genome assembly GCA_963277665.1 of Viscum album. Classification (NCBI taxonomy): domain Eukaryota; kingdom Viridiplantae; phylum Streptophyta; class Magnoliopsida; order Santalales; family Viscaceae; genus Viscum; species Viscum album. The sequence continues at coordinate 271,417,098 of OY728152.1, read as the reverse complement.
TATAAAAATAAAATTCATGTGTGACAGTTGCTTATAATTTTTAGATAGTTTCTCAATATGAATTATTCTATGACTACTACAACATTTATAGGTCATTGACATTGCATAGAAACAAGTAAATGCGCATTAATTTTTCATATTATATTTCATTTTCTTTTCTAAGTGAGTATCAAAAATTTTAATCTGCCAAAGGAACTCTCTATTTTTTTATTATTTTCCAAAAAAATCTATTATTTGTTGTCTATTTCTTTAGGTTGTGTCATCCAGATTCAAAATTTAGTACCATTCATGTTGTCAATAATGATATCTAATATATGTGTAGTAATTAGAATGTGACTCCCTCTAAATATTTACTGTGTTTTGGATATCCCTCATCTAGAAAAGGATCTGGTAATTATGTTAGGATTCCCCCACAAAAATTACTTTAGTGCACCTATGTCTTTTCCCATTTTAAGAAACTATAAAAATTAATATTAATAATTAATTGAAATATTAAATTTATTTCATAGATATTTGTAATCAATCCTATTAACCCAATTCAAGACCATATATTATTACCCTATCATATATACAACTATAATGTAGACCCAGATCAAGGAAATAAAGTATAATGATAATTTTTTTTCTAACATTTGATGATCTTAATGAAGGGGGACACTTTATTATAATATAGATGAAGATGATCTCATCTTTGTTAGGGATGTTTTGTTGTTCCTACATGAATACAAGTGGAGATAATTTGTGTGTTTCACACATCAAAGTGGGTGGTTAACCCTAGTGCAATAATGAAGTAATATGACCATCATAGATAGTATTGGAGTCCATGAATGAAAAAAGAGATTAAAAGTGTCGTGACATGATGCTACCCCTATCAACAAGTGTATGTAGATAATCAATTACGTGTTAGTCACCAATGGAATTTTCCCATTATGATGTGGAAATGGTATGACATCATTTTGGACCAAGTTGTAGGTCTTCCAAGAACCCCTCATAAAATTTATTCAATTTGGGTTATTGGGTCCCAATTTTCAAAAGTGGCCAATATCATTCCAATTTGGATTAATTTCATGATTTATGAGCTGTGAAAAATATATGTCTAAGAGATAGTTTCTTTTTAGTGGGTTCTAAAAAATTAAAGTTTCAAATCATAATCTTCATTTCACTTAACGATAATGAAAGGGAATAAATATGTTTTTGGGTACTCATGAGTTTCTAAGAATATATTTTGACATAAATAATGATGGGAAATCAGAGAGTACTATTCCGGATTTAGGTACCATGATGCTACCATGAATCCTTAGATATGGTGGAACATAGGAGGAATATTTAGCACATGTTCAGTTATCAATAACCCATTGTTATTAGTTATATATTCACATTTCACCATATGACAAGATATATGATAGAACATAAAAATAACATTTTTTATTAGATGTAGGGGGATAGTCATAGTTATTGGGACCATGCCTCACACTAGAGACATTAGAAAATTCATAGTTGATTCCAAAATGTATTCCAATAATATACAGTGTATAGATGTCTTATTCTGATCGACATCATTGCCCACTGGATTTTGAAATGACTGACTATGCATTTAATCATGGGTCACTAAGATTGGGTTTTTATCTGATTAAAATATAGTGAATGTCAAAGCCCTGGTTTTATCAGGTGGATTGAGATTATGGAGGGGACTAGGATGATTTTATTATTATTTGATCTTCCACATAGTGGTAGTGCTATTATTCTTGTATTTAACATGTCATAGCATACATAGTATCACCCCGACCCTTCTAATGTGATATATATATATATGATGAAAACCTTTCAGTTGATTCATCTATTGAGGAGAACCAAATTAATGGTTTGGGTAATTTTGTGAATGTTTCATTGGGAAATGTTTTTCCTTTAGTCCATGTGATCTGGAATCATGGTCATGGTCATAAGGAAACATGACATAGGGAATCATATATGATGTCTTAGTGGACCAAACTGTTCAGCATAGAAGCTTAGTAGGGATTCAGAGTGACGATCGAAGAAAGTCTATTATATGTTAGGGAGATGTAATATTGAAATCTTTCTTATGACCATACATTTATAGTTTTTATGTACCTTTTAACCATGTGTTAATATTCATTTGAATACCTATTGTCTCAAGTTCATTCTAGCGAGTTTTGGATGTTTGGGGGGAGTTTGGTAGTGAATGGTTGGAGCACGGTTTTAGAAAACTGTGCAGCCACCCCCAGAAAATTGTGCACTACGGAAATTGGGTGTTTTCATCAAGGAAATATTTACTAAATAAATGTGTACAGCCAAAGGATAAACCATGAACCAATAAATTTTGGTGTTCACTATTAGGGTGCATTATTTTTCTTACCTTGTAACCCATACAAGAAACCAGGTGTTCAAACATTTAAACCACTTCAATTTTAGTTATAAATTCATTAACACGTGGTTTTAATTGCTAATAACCCCCAATGAACCTAAATATAATTACATTTAATCTTGAGGGTCCTAATATTATTCCATGTATACTTGATCCTTTATTATTGAGAATCTATGATCATGTGGAGGATATTTACCCCACTATTGTATGTGATATCTTACTTTTTTTACATTGCATATCTAAAATATTTCACTACATTGTGAGTGGGATGTATCCTATCATTTTTGGTGGAATATATATATATATATATATCATTGTGTGTGTGTGTGTTTTGAATGTTAATTTTTTGATGGATATTCATCCTAGGTTTTTATCGAAAATGGTCTTCACCTTTTTTTCATACATTCTACCTCAAATCAAGGATAATGTTTTTGTGAATGTTAATCGATACCCCTGAGGTAGATGGTCAAAAAGATAATTACAATATTATTAAGGATGGAATTATATTTAATTGTGTAAATGCATATCCACATTTCCTAATATTGATTAAAATTATAAAAATGTGTTGAATCACTGTTAATTTATGGGACCCCTTATATATCTCATTAGATCCATCGGATATTATGAGAAAAAGTTTAATGTTTAACCAATGGTTGTTCTAATTTCTTTGAAATGGTAATCATTAAATCCAAAAAGGTATTTTTGTTTTATTAAAATTAACCATTTTGAATTTGTTTTGTTTATTATTTTCTCATATATGATTATTTGTCTCTATAAGGTAGTGTTGATGAGATGGGATATGAATGATGGAATTGGGATAAATGGTTTAATAACACATTTTCATATTTCTATATGGTTATAATTATGTTAAATATATATTTAATATATTAAATGGAACTATGATGTAAATTTGAAAAAAAGTCATTGGTGTTGGGCGTTGTTATTCATAACCAATGGAATGTTTTTTTTGATGGGTGACCCATTTACTCTTGATTTTGTTGTGACAACGAGGATTTATGTACACCTAATTTTGGTTCAATAATGATGCTCTATGTATTGATGATTTTTGGACTACAATGTTTCTCCTTGTATACAATAACGTTTTTTCTAGGAAAATTCTCTATATACCCATCATAATTATACTTGTCTAATGATCCAAGAATCTAGGACATAGTACCACGAATGATTCTATAATGTATAAAAATGAGGTAAGAATAATTATAATGATTGACTGTTTAATTAATTTTTTGATCGAATGATATATGATTTAGTTTTATGGAATATATATATTATTAGGCCTCTTTCATGGTGTTCCATAGAGTTTAACACACAACATAAGCAAAACGCCAATTATTAACTGAGAAGACTTCAATATTTCATGTTAGGATACGGGAAATGGACCTATGATATATTGATGAGTACAGATTTGGAAATTTAGAATGGACATTGTGTCCATACCGGGTGTCTGGACCAATTTTGGGGTTTATAATTGTCTATTTTATTATGTCAACACTTAAAACATACATGGAACTACATATTTACTATTTTTTAATATAGTCACTTTCATTATTTTGTGTATTTTATTATATGATGGATGGTACATATTGGTTATTGTTTATTATAATTGTTTTTATTGATATATTTATTTCTACCATTATATTTCATTGATAATGTGGTTATAATATTCAAATGTTTCATTTTATACCATTGTAGATAAATGAAATCTTCTCCCATCTATGGATACGTGATTGATGTCATGTGGGGAGCATGTATGGGTCACCAAAATGTGTATGATGTTTTGAGATTATATATATATATTTTCAAAACAAAAAGGTTATTATCCTCCATTTAAATTCTACATTTATTTTTGTTATATTTTAATTAAGATGATATAATTTATAAAAACTATACTTTACTAAAGATATGATCTATTGATTCAATACACAATTAATATTTTGATGTCTAAGGATAATAATGATTTAAGGATGATTTTATGAAATTTATTTTTCTATAATTGTTCTATTATGTTATATTGAAATATTTTTCAAATAAATTTATTTCAATGGGTTATGATATGAAAAAATGATAATGTCTTTATGGATGTCATCACCTATCCATGTGTTATAAAATGTGACAAGTTATTTATGATATTATGTTATACAAACCACTGTATTATGATGATTCTATGGGAGGACCTCGAATTATATATCATTCCATTGAATGGGGTATGGATGGGTTTCACATGATATAATTTATGAATGGATATTGACAATTGTTTAGGAAGGGACTATGTCCACTATGATAGTTTAGGGAGTCTACCATGACTATGAATATGATGAAATATGAATTCAAACCAATCCATACTAATGTTCTTGGTAATGATCATTGACAAAAGAAATTAGTCTTATTTATTATATATATGAAAATAGTCATTTGAATTATTCCAATATTATTGCCCAATATCTCATGTTCATTGATTTAATTTACATTCATGTCTTATAAAATGCCATGATTTTTTCAATTATACATAAATATGATATATTATATTAAGTGAATGGATTTTAATTTTAAATATAATGTTAACATAAACATATTCTCATTCTATATAAATGTGATCATTGATATTTCTATTTTTTATACTGACTAAGCATCTAAGAACAGAATTTATTATGTTTTATTTAGAAGGTAAAGAAGAATTTTTTTATGTATTTTATGTATAATAAAATTATAATGTGGGATTATATTTATGAGAAGTTTTTAAGATCATTTAATAAATAATTAAAATTAAGTATCTTGTTTAAAGAGAAGCTAAGTAATAATATTTCTCTAACGGTTCATTATGCATTGTATAAAATACTCCTATAATAAAATATATTATGTACGTAAGAACGGTATACAATTATATAGTTCGAATTAGACCATGGATTCTAATTTTTTTGGGATTACTATTTGATAACATCAATGAAATCCCTTGGGATAATTATTACTAACTGATAACATCATAATGTTTTAGCAATTAAGTAACTTTATTTTTTTCAATCAAATTAAGAACACTATGGTTATTATAAGTGGATGTGGTGTCATTATATGTTCATCTAGGGGTAATTTCTTGAAATGGGTTGGTTGGGTATATCTTTAGATTCTTTCTAGTTTATATCTATTGTTACCTTTCTGAAGACCTATTCTATCACAACTATGAAAAATTATTAGGTCATCATTGATTTTCCTTATAAACAATTATGAAGGATTGTAATAGATGATAAAAATTGATGGATTAATTAAAATCTATTGTTTTAACTATTAAATTGAAAATTTCATTATTTGGAGATACATTGAATGATCACACAAGAATTATCACTATGATTATGGTTCCTGGAACTAGTATTTTTAGTTTCAGTCAAGAGCTAAAACATGGTGGAATACTATTAATGATGAATGTGACCTGGAATGGAATGAATAACATCATGAGTAACCAAATGAAACAACAGATTGAAGGAGGAAACACATTTATTCTTCCAAACTATACATCTCATTATATGATTAACAATATCAATGTGGGTGATTTCTCGATCAGACCAGATAATTAGAAAATGGTTTTTCATGAAGACAATTGAGGATACAAGATTCATTTTCTTATTGGTAAGCTTTGTTAAAAGAATCACTCAATTAAATATTATCATTGGATGATAATAGTTTTCATGTTTGAGAATTTGGGTAAATAGAGATTAATTATCGAGGAAAATGAATCAGTTAATGGTGGTTCATAAATTCATTCATAAGGTTTTATTTATATATCAATGACTTCTGTGTGGATAATATTGGTATTATCCGATCGAAATACACAAAATAAGGGGTTCTTTCATAGAAAAATGTGTAAAATATATTATTCCAATCAGTAAAGTGAATTTATTGAAGGGTTTAAAAGTGGGTGTTTATTAATTATGTTTTAGATGTGTTATATCAATGATATTTTGGATAAAGGAATCATCAAACATCTATTTATTATTTCCCAATAGTTTTTAAGGGATTGAAACTATAATTTTTAATAAGGGATGTTCCATGGAGACACATCATTGAGTGAAATATAACCCATAGATTCTTGATGTTGGGATTATAAAGTTTAGTTGGGATAAAAATATAATGATTTAAATTTTATAGTATTTAATTACGTGGAATTATTTTATTTCTTGAGTAAATATTAATTCATGATTTCTTTTGCCAATCATTCAACATTTTTTTATTTATGAAGTATATTACAATATTTGAAGAATTTATTTCATCATTGAGGTTTTTTGGGATTTTTTGATGACTGTAATCATATAACGGGTATTTAAGAAGATTACACTAAATGGTTTGGGATATAATCTAAAAATAAAGAGAACATCATTGATGTTAATATATTATTTAATGTTCATTTAATTGATAAAATATGGGATTATGGGATATTTATTTATATAATTATCTGTGTTTAACCTTTAGTGATATTGTTGAAATTTTAGAGTAAAATTTATTATTTCATCCCAATACTGTTTATACAATTTTCATATTATCTTACCTTGTGCGGACCATTTAGATTATCAAAATGATTAAAGATAACAAGAATATATTTTTATCCTATTTTGGATCATTTTATTGAATATAATATTATGATAGTTATTTATGAACGGATAAAATTTATGAAAAACACTCATCTTTAGATTAAAAATGTAAAAAATTTGTAATAATTTATCAAAAGAGGTAATTATACATGTTGAGTAATTATATTTCTGTATGTTCTCAATATAAATAATAATTGAATTTATTAACTCAACAAATCTAACCATCCAAAAACTATTATATCATATTTTATTAATTTATGATGAATCGGTTTAATTTTTCACACCTAATTAAATATTGGTTTTTCCCTCATTTACATTCTCATGATCATTCACTTTCATATGATGATATTTAACATTGACTCACCATCATTAATTTGAAAAAAATTAAATCCCTCATTTCTATATTTTAACATACTAATAATGTTCTCTAATTTTAAAAAGATGATATGTATTACTTTAGATGACCATTATATTTCCATTTTCCCATTTTCAAGTGGTTGTTTTATTAATGAATTTTATGAATTCTATTTTTAGTAATGGAATATTGAAATATCAAACACTTGATTACTAAGAACATTTTTATATCTTTTATGACCTCATTATTTAATGTGGGATAATCTAACCATTAGATATTTTAAAAGAACAATATGTCTGTTAGTATAATTAAAACAATGCACTAAGAATTAAAATATTATAAAATATTACCATTTGTTCACCATTATTAAAAATACAATGAATTTTATGGAATGTGTATATGTAAATAAATTATGAAATATATATATTAATAATTATTAGTAATTAATTATTGATATATTCCATGTATTTAAGAAATCTATTTCTTGTAGTGATTTTATTTTTAAATATAAAATTTTAATGCTTTTTTGAGAAAATATTATCAATAGCCAGATGGTTTGGAAGACAGCAAGAAACCTGCTTCCATTAAAATAAAAAAAATTTAAACATTACAATGTATCTCAAAAGTAAGGGGCTTTACAAAGCAGTGTATACAAGACACCATCTCTACCATTACTGAAAAAATTGTCACAATAGGGGGGAAAACAAAAGACAAACTGGAGGTGACCTCTATAATTTCCTCTTTTAGACAGGGCATATGTAACCTGATTCACCTCTTGGTAGGCATGCAACACTTCAAGACATAATCCATCCACAAGGCGAATACAAGAAATCCAGGCAGGCACTATTCTCTAAGGAACATTCCGAGAGTGGCCTTTTAGAATCCAGACAGCTAGAGAGGAATCTGACTCCACCCATAACCTGCTCCAGCCATAACAATCCATGTACCTGATAGCTTTGATCATCGCCCACAGTTCAGCCTCAATAGCATAGGAAATACCAAAATAGTTAAAAAAACAACCCTTCACGAATCCCTGATGAGTTCTGAAAACCCCACCACACCAAGCAAGACCCAGTGACCCAGAGGCTGCCCCGTCCATGTTCAGTTTTATCCACCCTACTATTAGAGGAATCCATATGATGTACTTGGCCAATTTGGGCCTTCTTTCCATTCCACTCACTCCAAGATATCATAACAATACTATAAAAAAATCATTATTCATAGAGTCTGTTTGATCCATTGAAGCAAATTTGATCCGTCCATGTATGAACATGACACCATCCTTGACTGATGGTTTGTCATTATTGAAAATAGTACTATTCCTGGATTTATAGATATAATAGAAAATAGAGATGATAGTTGAAAAGACCAGTGATTTCAATTGATCACTGAAATATGTTTTAAATTCCAAAATGAAGACAGAATCAATAGAATATCAATCCAAGCAGCAGTTAATTATGGACTGAACATTGTGCCATAATTTAATAGAGAAAGAGAAATGCATCAACAAATGACTTATAGATTTATCACTGTCCATGCAGAAATAACATACTGAAGACATGTGGAATCCTTTCTGCTATAGAGCACTCTAAACTGGGATTCTATGTTTCCAAATTCTCTAGAAAAGAAGATCATCATTGGGTGAGATAAAAGGATGATCCAACCCTGCAAGCCACGATGGTATACCAGAACCTGCAGTGCATTGTAAGATATAACAATTTCTACTGAAAAATACACCATTTGAATCAGGATTCCATATGAGTATATCAGCATCAACATATTGATAACTTTGAATTTCTACATGAAGGTGATGAGGAATGAAATCATAATTGTCCAGACTTCTTTGCAAGTCTGAAATGGTGATCCCCCTTACTGTTGATGGAATTTAATTGATATCATTAATAGGAGTGGACAACCATGGTGTTCTCCAACATTTTAGTTGAGAATCAGTAGAGACCAACCATTTTGATTGATAGATAATATATAAATATGTACCCTTTATAGAACACCACACAGAGGATTTTAGGTAGGAACACTTACATTTTTGAAGTCTATCCACAAACCTACCAACTAGAAATTCAATAGAAAATCCAAGCTGAGAAATAAGCCTCCAGGTGAAACTATGAATAATGGCATTATTGGAAAATTAAATATCCTTAATACCCATACCCCCATCTTAACTGGCTTGATGTAGTCATTCCAGGGTACAGTCACCAATTTCCTCTAATGGGTTGATCGAGTCTAGATAAAATTACGTTAAATATCACTCAACTCATTTAATAGGCTTGCTTTCCATTTGTATACAAAGAAAGAGTAGACAAACATAGAGGCAATAACAGAGTTCACTAGACATATTCTACTGGCCTGGGACATAGTCTTCCCCTTCCATCTTGCCAATTGATTTGAGATTTTAATAGAAATTCCTTCCAAGTGGACACATTTCACTCTTCCTCAGAATACAGGAATCCCCAAATAATTGGAAGGTAAGGTACCTATTTTTACTCCAAACATTGAATCCACCGTCCTTTTCTACAATGAAAAAATGGTTAGAAGGATGGAGACAAGAACGTGAAATTATTTCATTGTTTATACAAATAAAAAATGTATTGAAGGAATCTAATGGTTCTTCAGATTGATAATACCATTCTAAAATCTGAAAATGGCATTTCCAAATGTGTGTCTTCCTACTTTGAGAGGTTATATTTTGCAGATGCTGATAAAAACACTGGGAAAATCATTGAATGTGTTGACCCTAGTGTTGATGATAGTCAAAACAGAAAGCTCATAGAGGTTCCAAGTCAAAAAGAAATACATTATGATTTATTATCATTGAATAAGGACAGTGTATTAGGACTAGATGGATTCACAAATTAATTCTTCATGTTCTATTTGGATATCATTCATAAAGAAGTAATTATTTCTGTCCAAGAATTCTTTCCTCACTTATTCATGGCATTCAGGATGATTTCTAATTTCATCTATCTGATCCCTAAAAAAGCGAATGCATTAGACATCAAGGACTTTAGGCTATTTTCCATTGGTAACACTATCTCTAAGGTTATTAGTAGAAAATAACCAATCGGTTAGGTGATGTTGCTAGGAATATTATCTCTTCCAATCTGTTTGGTTTTGTACCTGGGAGGAGGATTCAGGACTGTCTTCTCACTGCTTTAGAATGTATAAATGTCATGAGAAACAAGGTTCAATATGGCAACATGTCTTTAAAGGATGACATTTCAAATATTATCAGTATTTTTTATAAAATTTAATGATTTTATTTTATAACAATAATATAAATTTTCAAATTGACATAAAAAATTTATGTTTCAGTGAATTTTGTGTATTTTTTTTAAAAAATGATTTTATAGTGAATAATTATAAATAAATATTTATTTTCAAAACTATATTTCTATTTCAATAATTTACAAAGTAATTTATAATTTAAATTGGATTCATTGAAAAATTATTTCTCTTATATATTTTTATTCTAATTACTTTTATATTAGTTATTAGTCAGATCTAATTTGGTTTGAAATATTTTACAACATATAAGGATTTTTTTAAAACTATTTTAAATGACTTTTATTAATTTCATATTGAACTAATATCATCCTTTTCTAGAAATTGATTACCAAATATAGTATTCCATTTTTGGGATATAGAGGTCCATAATTGGTAAATACTACACTTATATTTTTTCATTAGGTATAGAAATGATAATATATATTCTTTACAATTTTGAAGGATATAATTGTCTATCCATGGGCTAAGAAAAACAATAAATGATATAAAATGATATATTAACCTAAAAATTTAGAATTTCTGATACTATTGATATAATAACATCATTATTTTTTTGTGCATATAATTTTTCAATATGATTACATTAGATCGAAATATGTTATGTTATAATATTTCATGTATTTCATAAAATGACTTAAATTATATTTTCTAGTAAATAATATTTTATTGAATGATTTATAATTCATAAAAATATAATATTTGGGGATGTGATATGGAAATTATTTACAAAATCTACTATCTTTTCCATTTATATTATATTTCTATACCCTGGAAAACGGAAAAAAAATTCTATCATGTTATTTAATGAAAAGGATAATAGTGGTCAAAATGAAGGAAAAAGGGTAATGAAATAAATATAACATGTTAGAATGTAAATTTTCAAGATTATTTATAATTAGAGTAGAATTATATTGTAATCATGTCAATTTGGAACCATTCTAATTTCAAAATTTACTTATATTAATTTTATTCTTTCTATATTTCCATGAGTGTCTCTCCCCACACTTATAAATGGTATCCACCTCTTCCCTTATAATCACTAATTTTTATCCAAATATATTGAAATATAATTTCAATAATATCACTATATATACCTTAAAAACATCATGGATCTTATTTAAAATCTACAATACCATTATATCAATGATTAAAATTTAAGACAAAATTTTTTTCTCAATGAAGAGGAATAAACCATAACTAAGCATTTCATATTTTATATATTCTTTTACCACATCTAAATTCATGTAATACATTATAAAATAATTAATTCAGAATTTTTAATATACCTAATTATTATTATGATGAAATAATATGATTTATTCACCTTCAATGTATGTTATTAATTATTACAACATTGCCCCTGCATACATACGACCTATCAGCTGCAAGTATTGGTGTTATTATTTTTTCATCTACTCCCTTATTATATGGTTATAATGATCAATTAAAACAATATATATATATATATATATATATATTATACTAAAAATATTCTATAAATTGAATTTATTAATTACCTTTCATAAGTTCAATCCATCGAAAAATAGAAACACCTTTCATGTGTACCAATATCATACCATCCCCATGAATAGTGTAATTAATTTTTATATCGCTACCATTAATGGGTAATTATAAAAATATATCTCTAATATATATACATATATATATATTCTTTATATCATTATTAATATTATGGATTCAATAGAACAACTACAAATATTTAAATAGCAGAAGTACAGATCTAAATGTGTCATCATAGATAAAACCATTAAAAACTAGAAACAATAATTTTAATAAGGAATTATTCATAAATTGGAGTTGAAATTTTATATAATGATTATATATTTTATTATATATATTTACAAGAATCTAGTATAGAATTATAATATATCTAAAAATATTATAATATTTGAATTATAGTTTTTGATAATTGTCTAACCTGAGGATTTGGATTTTTCTTACCATAGAATTGATTATCATGATTGTATATGATTATCCTTTCATGATGATATGTTACTAATTAACTCAAAATAATCTTGAAATTTTTTTCATATACTGGTTATTTTTTAATTTACATATTTTCTTATCATTTTTATATATTTGAAAAATCAATAGTTTAAAATAATTTCTTAATTAAAACCAACATTTTTCCATCTTCAATAAAAATTAAATTTTATTCAATTCAAATAATTTATTTGTATATTTTTAAATAATTATTTTAGAATTCATAAAGTACTATTTGAATTAATTTTAACAACTTTTTTTAAAAGAGTTGTTGAGAATAAACATTCTTTTAATTTTACCAATGATATACTTCGGTATTTTTTCCCAAAAATGTAAAAGTAATTGTTATTTTAATATACTCAAATTTAGTAGAATATAATACCCTCATTACTACCTAATAAATTGAAAATTATATATCATGTATCTTATTATATTTTTGAAGGAAATTGTTTCCTTAATATTTAGCAAATTTTTAATTTTTTATGTGGTTCTTTAACAGTTAAATAGATGTCTTCTCAATGAAATATTCCAGATATCGCTTAAATGAATTTTTATCTTAGGTAACATTATTTTATTTTAATTATTTTATACATCTTACTAGATTGAATGATTGAATATATTTTTTATTGTATATATTATGATGATAATTTCATAATAATTATTCTATGAAACTTATTTGTTTTCTATAAATTTAAATTTCTATTATTATTCCCATATGTACCCCCAATAACTTTTCATGGGTTATTCTAGAATGAAATGATAAAATGGTTATGAAAAATGTTACCTTTCATCCAGTTACATTATATTAAGAGTAATTTATTATTATGTATCCGACATTTTAATGGATTGGGATTATTTGAAAAGTTGGCTTGGAATTATATAACCCTACAATGAATTGGGCAAAAATGATAATCAGGTGAGATAACTAGGAATTAAATGGAAACCAATTTTGGTAAAGAAATATTTCCACTATGATATTATTCGGAGTGAACATTTGCTAAAAATATAAACTGGAATTATTTATGAAATGATTCAATATTTTGAACTACCTATATTTATGAAATTATGCATGACTATGAGGTACAATATAATAGTTATGGTTATAAAATTTTAAGCAATTGTTCTCTTACACTTATGCTCATGTGGTATTTATGTGATCATTCATATCTCCCTATTTTACTATAACTAAGCATCTGATCTCACAAATTATTATGGTTCTATTACAAAGGTTTTGAATAATGGTTTTATATATTATTCTTTTTCTAATAGTAATATGTTGGAAGGTCATTAAGAAAAAAATTTAAGATCATTCTTGAAATTTGAATATTTATTATATATATTCCAAAGACAAAAATAATTATGTTCATAGAATGGATCATGTTATTATGCTAATATGATTTAATATTTATGTATGAAATGTAAGTGTTGAAATTAGAAGTATCTCTACAAATAACTATTTTTGAAATATAATATTTATTTATATATCAATTCAAACACCATATATAAATAAACTATTATTAAATTCAAAATTCAATATCATAAAGAATTATAATCAACTGTTAGGGAATAAAAAACTATATCAATTATTATAACTAGCATGTATATCCTTATATGTATTCATAATTGTTCATAAAGGTTTTTAAAATTATAAAATTAACAAATATATACATATGTAATAAAAAATATATATTCATGTATTAAATAATGACAAAATATAAGTAAATACACATTTCATAAAATTATAAATAGATTAAAGAGAGATGAATAACAATTAAATACATAAATTCTAAAAACATTATGATTACGCATTTTAATATGGATGTATTGTAATTAGATCAACATAAAAACATTAAACATATTCACCATATGTACACCATAATATTTTCTTATTAATGTAATTTATATAAATATATGATTTTTAAATATATAAATTTTATATTATAAATTTATTATTTAATAAATTTATGTAATTAAAATATTACATTTATAATACATTACTTCTACCTTTATCATGTCAATTATTAAATTTTCCTTTCAGATGATTTAGATAACTTCTCAGAAAATAAAATTAATTTATAAATATAAAATTAACAATAATGAATAATTTATAATTTAATATAAAATCATTATGGTCATGATTTATTTTATTAATTTTAATCCATTTATGAAATATAATATAATTTATATGAAAAAAGTCATTTGAATATAATAAGTTATGACATGTCAATTTAATTGTTATTTGATTATAATAATTAATATAATGTTTAATTATATATATAAATGTATCATAGATATTACAAAACAAAAATATAATCATTTTATAACTAAATAATTTATAAAAACATTTCAAATTAAATAAATATCCCAAATATAATTATCTATAATTTCTAATTTAAATATAATTAATCAAATATATTTCATAATTTGATAATAAAAAATCTATGCTTTTATTTTATATATAATTTTATGACTCAACTGTGTTGTAAGTCCATACTCAATTCAAAAATAGTAACGCATATTTTTTTGGTACAACTAGGTTAGTGAAAGATACAACCGAATTATTTGTTTTATTCTCTCACATCACTATAACATATGTTGTAGCTTCCAGTAGTCGCTTAAATAAAATATGATGGTTTATAATATAAAAATTTTCATCTTGGATTCATATATTATGGTATCATAAATATCTTCTTGATGATATGATGATATATTTTATGCCACGTGAATGGTATATAATTAAGAAAAAATATTTTATGATTCCCCATGTTGTAACATATAAAAATGTTAAAAAAAATATTCACACTGTGTAAAATTTTATGAACTTACATTTTGTATAGTGAAGTATGAAAATAGATTATGACATCTATTACCATAAAATAAATAATATATCAAAATATATATCATTTTTAAATGATTAATTGATATATATAAATGAAATAATTTTTTTTTAAACATTGTTTTAAGTATTAATTTTTATATAGATGTTATGAAATAACATTGGTGTTTCTAATGAAATAATAACAGTGCTGAAACATTAAAAAAATAAACCTACATAATCCATTTTTTTAATGTGAAACCAAGTATAAAAAACATGAACAACCTTATTACCATAAAATGAATTTTTATGGAACTAATTTCCAGAAACACATTTTTTTTGAACATCACTAATATCTAGAAAACAAGGTCCATCAAACATTTTGAATCACTGGTTTGATATAAGTAACCCAATATTTGTTTTTGGATTATCCATTAAACAGTAATGTCTGAGTATCTCAATGGTTAAGGCTGTAAATGAAATATAACAACAAGATCAATTTTAAAACATTAATTGATGTTTGGATCTAATTTTCATAGATATCTTCCCATATATATAGACCCATGAGATGATTTCATAAGAAATTAAGGATTTATTAATATGTTCAAAATATAAGATTAAATTTAATAAGGTTAACACACATTTCTATCCCATTATACATTCATGGATATATAATATAACTGAATTATATAATCATCCATGAGATTCACCAAATGAAAATTTTCTAATTCATGATAGATATTATGAATAATAATTTGATCATCTTGTTTAACATGTATCATCCTAACTAGGTCATAGTATATAATTGAAACATATTTTAATAATTACTGTATGTAAATATCATTTAATATGATGTGTTAAAAGGGAAATGGTATGATATCTAATATACACACACAATGATGTAAAATATAATCGAGATTCATGTATGTGTTACCATGTCACATATGTAAATTATAAATAATTTTGTAATAAAAAATACATTATATTAATTTAGGATTTATAGAATATCTCAAATATTTATCCCTTATTTTGAAATTATATTATAGTTATCATAAAAAATTCAATATTAGCACCTGAACTGCTCTAAGTTATAACCATCTCATTTTATTAGTTTTGAAATGATTATAAATGAATTGTTTTCCACAATCCATTTCCAAACATCATATTCAACTAATCCATATAATTTCTAAAAATTTGGAATTCATTAACATGAACCAATATTGAATCTATTTCAATAAAAACTGAACTATGGAGACATTCGATCAAAGGAAACTTGATCAATCTGATCAAATTTTTATATATATTGATAATTGTTAAGGTATATTTATTTTACATCATCATCTCATAAATTTTAAATGAATCATTTCATGCTAGAATTATCTTCATAACATCAAGTGAATTCGGGAACATATTCCCCCATTTCTATTTCACGTCATCTCTATCATAAAACAAGATAATAAAAGATTCAGGTTTCATTGATACCAATAATCATCTTACTAAAACATCTAGAAATTAAAATCAATAATGCAATTTCCTATTTTAAAGTTCAATTTACATTTTATATAACCTAAACAAAAATATACATAATAGGATTGAATTTTATGAAGACATTCTAGATATCTAATTTCACATGATAATAGCTTACCTGAGACTGAAATCACTCATAAATATTTATATTGAAAACATAATTTGATGATATCAAATAAAATGGTACGATAACCTTATAGAGAGACTCCCATTTGCACAACACTAGAACACAAGTAATTTATAATCATTATAGATATACCTTTTTTATTGGTAAATACCTGAATTCACTAGAGATAGGTGAGAAAATATTTGATGTCATATGAAATTCAATATATCACTACTCAGATAAAATGATCATCATAGAATAGATTTCACACGTCCATATAGAGACAACCATTAAAAAGGAAAACCTCATAAAATATATGAAATCTATATTCAATATGTACACCAAATATTCTATGATTATTTATTCATCACTAGAAACCATGGTAACCATTTGAATCAATCATCTTATAGATACTATATAAAACAAAGTCCACCCCCAAATGCATCTAGATGTTAACAAACCTTATTATACTGCCTAATAATACACCAGCATTGATCTATTAATAGAAAATAAATCTACAATTATGGATACTCATTATTTGATTTTGATGAAACCACTAATTATACATAATATAATGTTCATATAGGAGAAATTTAATTCACACATCAATTGAAAAAATCTTCTAGATATGAGTTAAAAATCATTTAAGATACAATATTGACAACATTATGTTATATTAGACTTCAAGTATTTAGAAAAATCGTATATCCAAGGGTTTTAAAATTTTATATTAAATAAAATAAATATATATTTATCAATTATAATTATGTTATAGTCAATCCACAATATCATTATATTTTTCTAAAATATATTTCATTAAAATGATGTATTATTTTTAAAATGAAATCATCCAGGTGAACTGTTTTATATATTTAATGATCAATATACAGTATTGTGATTGATTATTGTGGTTCACTATGAAAAAATTAATTTATTTTTAAAATATTGATGAGATTCCAATTACAAAATTAAAAAAAATGGATTTATGAAATAATGAAATCATAATATATGAATTTATCCTAAAAAATTGATCCAATGAGTAGTGTAAAACATTATTTGGAGTCTTAGTAAAATCCACTAGTTATGAAAGAGAATACCAACATCTTATATTCTTAAATATGACATGTAAATAATATGTATATATTTTTTAAATTAGGTAACATTATTATTTTAAAAACAATATTTATAATGTATAAATACAATATATCAGCACTTGAAGGTTATAATATCAAACAATTTCTAGACAATAACATTAATCAATGGTTATTCCCTATACCCCTTAAGTATCATTTTTCTCACATTCAAGATAAAATATAGTGGTATCACATTATTACACATGACTGAATCTATCTAATATGAAAAATATTCTATAATAACTTTTAAACTTTAATAACCCCTTAAAAATTAATTTAAATCATGTATCCTTAAATATAAAACATTTGTTACATTCCATTTTTAAAAAACTACTACATGAGTAATCAAAATGTTATATTTTTTGAAATATTAAATTGAAAAATATTGACATGGTAACAAATTATAACATCAAAACACCCATTATTAAATGACATATCAAATTATAATTAATTTAAAATCACTCTGGATGAAATATATAAATTCTCGTAATAATATCATATTGAAATAAAATATTAATTAATTTTTTTGTTGGATGTATAATTGGTTGAAAATAATCCTGACTCAAATGTCTATAATTTACTATATAACACAATTATAATTTTTGTCAAATATGGTATATACATATAGTGGTACCTTCAAACCATTTAATTATAATATTTTATGAAAAAGGATTAATACCAATAAAATTTAATTTCCAATCCATAATGATTATAACATTATTGAAGATTTTTATCTGAATTAATATTCTCAAATCAATGTTCTCAAAGATGATAATATGTCTTTTATCAACTGAAACTATTACTGTATCCTATCAATATACAGTAAAAAATTGACACTATGATATTTTATAAAAAACTCATGAACCAATTTTTTTTATTCTTCTCATCCTAATCATCCAATATTTAATTTAAATTGGCATTAACCCCCCCACCCCCCACCCACAACTAGATGATTCATGACATCAATTCCACCACACATTGGACTTTTCACCACCCTACCTCTTCAATGATTTTCTCTACCTTCACTAAATTGATCAAACAACCAATATCATTATAATTTTATAAATCTCCCATCTCAAACATTTTTTTAACAAATATTTCCCAAAGTTGAATCCCACTAGCTACAGTCACCCTATCTAGTTGTATAATAATTGTTATTAAATTACATATCATTCATTTTATTACATTTTTGTTTTATTATTTGTTTGAAACTATGTTACGAACCAGTTTATCCTTGCTGCATTTTATAATTTCATCTCATTTTTCTAATTTTTCTATAGATATTTTTCACAATATAATAAAATTTTTATTAATACTAAAATATATATTTCTAGTTTCAATGAATAAAAAATTGAATGTCGTAAAACAAAAAATCAATTAATAAAATTTGGGACATTATTTTAAAATTATATATTTATTTTTTATTTATTATACCTTGTTATCCAAAGTAATTTGGTATTTTTCAGATTATCAGTCCCATTTATAATAATAAAATAACAAAGTTGACATAAATAAAATATTACCTGTTTGAAATGAAAGATTTTTTCACTTAATATTAATGTGTCATTATTAATGATTTATTGTAGTCATGTTATATATAACAAGTACCTCTCATTTATTAAATACATGAGATAAATTTTTATTTATTGTTGACGAATATGACTAACAACAAGACCTAAAATAAAAAAATAATACTATATATATAACATTATTAGATTTATTCAATTTATGTAATAGTTCCACTTTTTTTACATCAGAATACATGAAGAAGAAAGTATCTAGTAGATGTTGTATTCTAATTTAGGGATTGAGTGTTAGACCATTAATATCAATGATAAAGGGTATTTTTTTATTAAAATATAATTTTCAATTATATTGTGAGGTGTAAATTAAATTTGTAATGAGGAAGAGTATGAAAATAAATATTATCCCATACAGTTGTGTGGAATATTTGGTTTATTTGTTAATTTATGTGATTTTTTTATTTATATTCATATTCAAGGATATGTTTTTTCTATAAAAGAAAATCGATATCTAATATAAATGTGATTCACATATAAGGGAAATAATTCATTAAAATTCATCCATGTTTCTTATATTATTAATCCTTTAATCAGTCTTCATATTTATTTCTTTGATATTTAAAATATAATTATTTTGTTTAACTCTAGAGAGAACCAATGTTCTTTAAATAACTTGGTAGTTATGCATTATAAAAATATTATTTTTTTCAAAATAAATGAAAATATTATTAAATTTTTTTATCCATTTTAATAAATTTAAAATATTTCAAAAAAATTTAAAAATATATTTATTATAATTTTATTTCATCATTATTATGGTTTTTATTTTGATAAAAGTAATGTTACATTACCCTGGAACAAACCCCAACATCTTAATGGTTTAAATAAATTGATATGTTTTTCATCAAAAATTATAGCTCTGAATTGAAGAATAATATTCCACTATCTTGATTTTAATTTTTTAAATTTGAAGAAGTAATAAAAACACAATTATCTATTATATTTATACAATTTCCTTTTTAATATTTGTGATTTTTTAGTGAGTAATCAAATATAAACAATATTTTATGTGGTATCGGTATTCTAAATCTGAAATATCCAAACCTGATTGTGGGTATTATAGTTTATAACCTGATAAATGAATTTTTAGTAATATGTAATAACACAGTCAATATCCTAAAATATATTTATTCAAACCATTTACTAAATTTTAAATTTTTAATAAATGAGAGAACATAAAATATAAAATATATATTTTTTATAAATTACATGATAAATGAATTATATATTTATAAATGATGTAAAAAGTATTCAGAAATATATTTTTTAATAAATCTATTCTATATGACGTTCCTATGTTGGAATAAATATAATGTTATTTTAATTACATTAATTTTTTTACAAAATGATTATACTGAATCAATGAACCAATTATTCTTTTCAAGACGAATAAGGTAATTTAAATTAGTTATCTCAATTATATAAAGATGAATGAAAGGGAAAATATTTTAAACCTTATTCAAGAGATTATTTTCATATAATATAGTGTATTGGATTTTATAACTATAGGATGATGTTATAAGGAACTGACCTTATTATATTACATAATCCTAAATTTATTCAAGAACTAACATACAATAAAATTGATTATCTTATCATGTTTATAGGTTTAGAGAATTGTGACATAATACATTAATAAAATACCACATTAATACAGAGTGGATACAATAAAAATAGTAATAATTTCTTCCAAAATATAATAATTTTTATATAAAAAATTATTTCATTGACAAGTCATCATAACATTTAACATGGATTCTTGATTTTTCATACAAATCCTGGTAACATATGTAAAAAAATTTTAAATCTTGGGATGAGCAAAACATATTTAGTAAGTGGTTTAATAAAAAAATAATGAGCACATTAGTCCATGACTACTTATAACAAATGAAATAATTTTAAAAAAGACATACTTTTCACCAATAAAGACATACTTTCTGAAAATAAAAATATAGATGATATTTCCACAAATAATATAAAACATAAATAGAAACATAAAATAATACTGTGGAATTAATTACTTATATCTTATCCCTTACAAATACAATATTATTTGTGACCCTCAAAGTTACCTTACATTGTTGCCCACATGGCTACATTATGGTGTAACCATCACAACTACTCAAGGGGTAACCATACAAATGACCTCCAACATACACATAACCAATAACATAAATGGAGATATAGTTATAAACCATAATCATAAATAATGCACAAGAACTAGTAAATAATCATACAACAATAATATTTTCATAAAAACATTTCTTTAGATATCTTGTAAAACAGAATTTTAAAATAGTATTTTTAATGTAAATCCCCTATGAAATATCAAATAAATGATGAGACACTAAATAAAGTGGTTCGAATATGTATATACATTTTAAATACACATTATTTAACATAATATATACAAAATTAATCACAAAAATTATTTTAATCCAAAATATATAATGAAGAAGAGGTTAACCCAAATAAAAGAGATTTGTTTATAAAATTCCTTACCTCGGGTATGTCTTACTATAAACATATTTAATACTCATATATAATGGTTAATTTTTTTTAATAATATCTTATAAAAACATATAATTTTTTATAATTCTTTATATTATCATTCTATTACATCATTTCCCAGTTTAATTTGTTAGTATTCTGTTCATTCCACTGTTTTGGGTGTGTTATTTACATGATTTGCATGGTTTCTTTGTATTTGATTTTCCTTTCATCTGGAAATGAAATTCCATAAGATCAAAGGAATGGTATTCATATTTTTCTAGAATATATAAT
The DNA here is from genome assembly GCA_963277665.1 of Viscum album. Taxonomy (NCBI): domain Eukaryota; kingdom Viridiplantae; phylum Streptophyta; class Magnoliopsida; order Santalales; family Viscaceae; genus Viscum; species Viscum album. Next base: position 271,394,507 of record OY728152.1, on the reverse strand, counting down.
GATACCATATTAATATTATTTATCATATGTGGTGTTGTATCATTAAATAAAAAATCAATGATATTTGTTTATATCATTTTTGGTGGTTCCTTGATAATCATTTACTCGATTCATTATATAACATAATTTCATGCATATAATTTCATTACAAAACATATAATACGTTAAAACATACTCTCTAAATTATATTTCAATCATTAAATGTATTTTATGATCATATTTGAATGATTCAATGGCTATGGAAAACACATTATCCACGATTTCGGTAAATCGACACATCTGGAACAGAATTTTTATTCTTAGAACAACCGGTATGGGAGAGGAAGGATGAAGATGATTTTTTTACATGAACATGATAAAATACAGAATGTATAATATTATTTAGATTTCATACCTCCTAGATAAGTGAATGGGAAGATATTATTATAATGGAAAGGAATTGAAAAGAAAACACAAGGAAAAGGAAGAGGATTCTTACCTACTGATATCTTCTACTTGAGATCCTCCATGTGGCTATTAGTTTTGGACCTTTGGGGAGACTATTAGGTTATTAAAATGGGGAAGAGACTTGGGATGTATAATTGGTAGAATCTAAACAATGATCAATTATTGAGAGGTGTGAGACAAAGAGGGGAATGAGGGTGATATTTATAGGGGACCAGAGAACAGGGTTTACATTATTTTAATCATTACTTAAATATTTTTTTCTCAAGAAAATGAATTGTATTGATTCATGTGACCCCTAATAGTAATAAGTGAATGTGTATTCTATCCATGTGGTCTTACATCAACAATGATTTCAAAAAAAGTGTATTTAACTATTAATATGAATATAAGGTATTTTAACGTATTTCACTATTCATCAAAAATTAACAATTTCATGAAAATCCAAAAAATTAACCCCAAATATTTTTTATGTCTAGATTTTATAAATGAAATATATTTTTTGAAAATAATTTTTTCTATATTATTAATTTAATATTTAAATAAAATCATAATTTATTCAAAGATTGTCAATTATAAAACTATAACTAATTATACATCACCGTGAAAAATTAATCAAGTTTTCAGTATCTTAAATTATTAAGATAATAAAATAATAAAACAATTTACTTTTCATTAGATTTATATTACTATTAAAATTACTCTTCCTAAGGGTATTTCAATATTCACCAAAAATCCAATTTACTTCCATTATAATACACATAACATATTTATAACTATTGTAGATGACTATTTTTTAAAATTCAAAACATATAAGCAGCAAAATTTTGTTATGGGAAAGTTATAACAATATACTAAAAACAATGTTTCATACATTTTCAATTTATTTTTAAAACCATGTCATTTACCTTATCCCCACCTTCTGTAAATTATGTCCTCACAATTTTGTTTACTCATTAAACAACTAGGGTAATATTCCATCACAACATTTTCATATTCCCATGTTGCTACATGAACCATGTGGTTTCTCTACAAAACCTTTATAAGGTGGATTAGCTTATTCTGCAAGACTATTTATACTTGATAAATAAGATGAACATGTTCCTCTTCAAAAAATATGTTCTCTTATAGATGAACTACTTCTGCTCTCAAAACATGATTTGAATCAAGCATATACTTTCTCAACATCGAAACATGAAAAAAAATGTGTGCATGAGATATACTCAGAAGAAATTTTACTTGTTAGCTAACTGTTCCAACTTCCTCCATAATTTCATAAGGTTCAATAAACCATGTAATTATCTTTCCATTCTTATCAAATCACATAAAACATTCCCATTGTGAGATTCTATAAAAACCCTGATCATGTAACTCAAAGAAAATTTCTTTCCTCCTGTGGTCTGTATATATTTATGACCTTCTCTGAGTTTCCCTCATGTGTTGCTGGATCATCATCAATTTCTTGGACACATCCCCTACTAATTATAGTCCCATAAACATCATTTCCCCAACTTCATCCCAAAACCTAGAGTTCAACATTTCTTCTCATACAATGCCTCAAAATATACCATCAGTATACTGGAATGAAAAATTATATTATCTAAAAACTCAACTAAATAATGATGTTGATCCCAATAACGCCAATAGTCTATTGATAAAAATCGATGAATATCCTAAAAAGTGTGAATTATTCATTCTATATACCCATCTAATTGAAGATGAAAAGTTGTACTGAAATTTAATTTTGTTCCCAAAGGCTTCAAAATGCCCTTTAAAAATTTTAGAACTGATCATGGGATCCTGGTTAGATAAAATTGAACGTGGAACTCTATGTAACCTGAAAATACCTTTTAGGTATAGTTGAGAAAGCTAATCCAAATACATTTTATCACTTATAGATAGAAAATGTGGAAATTTAGTCATCCAATCAATAATAACACCAATGTAATTTTTACCTTAAAACTATTAGGTAGTCCTTCCATAAATTCCATTGATATATTATCCCACTTCCACTATAGCACTACCATTAGCTGAAGTATCTCTTTCAATAATTTCGGATCTTTTTTTTTCAGGTTGACATGTCAAATACTTTATGGAAAAATTATAAATATCTATTTTCATTTTATCCCACTAGTAATACACACAATGTTCTTTGTACATATTAGTACTTCCAGAATGAACTGAAAATGGAAAACTATGTGCTTCACAAAAAAAAATCATTCTTCATCATGGACTCTCGAGGCACAAAAAATATTTTTCCATATCTCAGGACACATCCATAATCATTTTAAAATTATAGAAATTTACACATTTAAACCAATTCTACCTTTCCTGTTTCCCATGGCGTTCCCTCTTTGATTTCTTAATTTTTACTTGATAACGATGACTACACTAAAACCTAAATTACAATTTATTTATTTATTTAAACAAGAACATCCAATCAAAAATTCATCAAACCATTAATCAAGGTATCATGTTCCAAATGTAACATGGTTAATGATGAATGATTTTTTCTACTCAAGGAATCAACCACAATATTTTCATTTCTTGGATTATAATGGGTCGAGAAATCATATCATTTTTCAATTAAATTCATCATCTCGACCTCATGATTAATTCATTCTAAGTGAATATATACATCAGACAATTATGGTCCGTGTATATTTGACAATTGTCTAAATATAAATGATGCCTCCAAATTTTCAAAGAAAAAACCATAGCTTCCAATTCCAAATAATTTGTGGGATAATTCAAATCATGATGTTTTAGCTATATTAATGCATAAAAAATTTACTGATCATGCTGCATCATAAATCAACCAAGTCCCATTAGTGAAGAATAACTTTTGATGAAAAACTCACCATTTTTATAAGGTGAGGCCCAAACTAGAGCATTCAACAATCTCTTCATCACTTCCATAAAACAAACATCACATTCTTCTTTAAAAAACATTTATCCCCTTTTCATTATAACTTAGTTACCTGGATAGATAATCATGAAATGTTTTTAACAAACCATCCGAAATAACCTTCTAATCTAGGAAAACTACGAATCTCTGTAACATTTTAAGGTCTTCCCCATTCATCTACCACATTTTTGGCTATATCAGCTGTTATTCCATCATTATATACAATGTTCCGAAGGAAAGAAATTTCTTGCAACAAAAATCACACTTTATGGATATTACATATAGTTTCATTTCCATTATGATTTTTCAAACAACCCATAGTTGATTTTTAGGCACCTGTTTATTCTTAGAAAATACCCGAATTTCATCAATATACACAATATAAATTTTATCATAGAACTCAGGAAATATTCTACTCATAAGATTCACTAATATAGTAGTGAATTAGATAAACCAAACAACATAAAAAAATTTATAATTCCGATATCAAGTAGGAAATGAAATTTTTTTATGTCATCCTCCATTACCTTCTTTTGATGTTATACAGATCTCATGTCAATTTTGAAATTTAAAAATCTCCCTAAAGATGATCAAACAAGTCACCGATGTGAATAAAATGATACTTTTTTTAATAGTGATGTTATTCAATGTTCTATAATCAATTAAATATTTTATTGAACCATCCATCTTTTAAATGAACAAAATAGAATCACCCCTATTGAAGTTTTAGGACTAATGAATCCTTTATCGTGCTACTCTTGTAATAGATTTTTCAATTCAATAATTTCCATTTGAGCCATTCAATATGGGGTTTTTGAAATTAGATTAGCATCAGTGAATATTTCAATTGTAAATTAGACTTCCTGATCAGTTATAACACCCAGTAACTCATAGGAATAACATCAAGATATTCATTTACCCCTCTAAATTCATCAATCTAAATAGTTCCTTTGTTTTCCAAAAATGATGAAGATAACATTAATTTCCATATTTCAACATTTTCTAAGATTCTAGATATGTTATCAATTTAATAGGTTCGTTCTTGTTTAAAAACAAAAAATATTTCTCAAAAACAAATTCATTAGCACTATATTTATTTATAATATGATAAACAAAAAGTCAATCCATTCACAGAATGAAAACAATATCAACTATAGAAAAAATGATAATTTTTTCAGGTAAAGTCCTTCTATATATCACAATCAAAAGATTCTTATAATTCCTATTTTATATAATATTTCCCCCTGGGGTTTTAATAATATGTTCTGGTCTCATTTGTTGAGGTGATTTTTCCAATTTATAATAAAATTAATTCAATATAAAAGAATTTGTAGTCCTTGTATCAACCAAATTTATAGAAAAATCTATGTAAACAAACAAGATAACTAATAAAACATCATTTGATGGCCCTATGTCTAAAGAAATAGTCTCAAATGATATCAATACACCTTTCTGGTTATATTTTATCATCTTTGTATCATTAGGATATTTCTTTCGGGATGCATTTTCATAATGAACCATCACACCACATTTCAAAATGTAAATGATTTTATAACATGATTATTATTATGATCAATTCCATTATAATGTCAGGCCATATGTCCAAACATTCCATATCAAAAACGCTTCCCCGTTTTTGTAAGGCATTTCCCATAGTGATTTTTGGCACAGTTTTCACAAATAGAAAACTGGAATTTCATACATCTGATTTGATAGATTGATTATTACTAATATAGTGCTATATGTACCACTTCTAATACTATTTATAAAATTGAATTTTTTTTCATATAAACTCCATATTTATCCTCTCTACACATTGAAAAAGTTTCTCATATGATTTTAATTCATGCGAGGCCAATTTCCTTTGAACCTTGGATTCAATCCTGAGTAAAAATAGTTTTTTTTATATTAGTATCCAAAATAAGATTTTGAGAATACCTCACATGTGGGGTGAAGTGTTCTCCACACACAGCCACTGAATCTTCTCCATGTTTTTTCAATTCAATGAATTCTTTCTCCATTCTATGTGGCACAAAATTAAGTAAATATTATTCAAGAAAAAGTCTTTTAAATTCATCCCACTCTAATGCATCAATATCTTCTATATCCTTGTATTAGTTACCATTAACAACCAATGATCATATTCACATTAAAAATGATAAATGGAAAGATATAACTTCTGATTATTTTAACATTCCATAACATCAAATATCTTTTCAAGGGATTTAATCCATCCTTCAATCACTAATGTGGAAAATGACCTATTTCAAGATGGAGGGTGTTGTCACATAAAATGCTCCACTATTGTCATGTTCTTTAGTAGAAACATTGGTTGTTCTCTTTAATGGACGCCACCCCAATTTATTGTGGGTCTCATCTAATCCATTACTATGACAAATTGGTTAGTTCCAATCCCCCACATTCCCAACTACAGATTCAGAAAGATACCATTCTATCGCTGCCTTTCCTATTCAGTTCCCTATTTTTTCTGCTGAAAACCATTTTGAACAAACATATCATATTTGAACTAATATTGTAATCATAAATTGATTGGTAATTTCAAATTAACCATATAGTAAAAATAAATTATGGTATTCTATTAGAATCATCCTAACTCTAATGTTATCTAAATCAGTATCTAATACTAACTATAAGGATCTGACCTTATCACATTGCATAATCAGGAATTAAGTAAACAAATCACTTCCTTCCACATTGAGTATATATTAATGTTTAGTGATTTATATAATTGGGACATAATATATTCATAACATTCCACATTAATACAGTGTGGATACCATAAAAACATTATTTATTTTATCAAAAAATATACAAAATTTCAAATAAAATAATATTTCATTGATAAATATTCATAAATTATATTTTCAAATAATCAAACCATTTTTTTAGACCCCTGATATAAATTTATGACACCAATGTGATTTCTCATCCCTAAGAGATCCCAAGTGTTATTTATGTTCCCACGGAATGCTAAAAAAATATTATCAAAGCAAGGGTAATTTCATTATATCTTCTTATTGTTATTGTCTCTTTAACAGTTGTCTATATTCCTCTCTCTCCAATCTCCGCACTATGATTTTTATATCCATTCATTTTTTGGTGTATTTCACCCCCATTTTATTAATCATAAACCTATATATAATTTTTTGTTTCCTATTGACAATAATCCTCATTGGTGGATCCCATTTAGGTAGTTTTCATTTGTGTTCTCGTGATCACATGGTAGCTAGCTCGATTTTTATCGTTCAATTGGATTAAGTATAAATTCCTTGATTTAATTTAATTTTTTATTTGAATGTAATTTATTGAAATTGATTTAAGTTAATTGATTATAAAACCAATTATATTGAATTGGGGTATTTAATTTTTGAAATTGGATATTGGTATACAGATACGATAAACCACAAATTCCATTGAATATGGTATTTAATGTTAATTTGATGAATTCTTGGAGAAATTTTAATTGTTGAATTTAGTCCATGAATTTTAACCGTGAAATTTAGTTGTGAATTAATATCAAATTCATTTATACAGAAATTCAATTTATATGGCTTCCAAAAAATCCTTGTGTATTATATTGGAAAAATGCATGTTTTGATTAAAAATACATTTTTACTATAAAATTTGAATATTTGAAATGTATAATAAAATCAATTTAATATTAATAAGACATAATGTAAATTTCCCACCATTTACTTTTCAATAGTGAATATGAAATTAATTGTTTGTTAACAAGATATTTAGACAACACGTTTAAACATACAATATTCCAAAATATAAATGTATCATGGCACATCGCCTATAGGATGGTGATGAATTCCCCTTTTTCAATACTAGAGAGAAATGTGCACAAACATGTTGTCAAGTCACATTAATTATGTTGATTCCCTAGATATGAACTAACATTTCATCGTATATTAGAACATGTAGCTCATTGTGTATTATTTTAAATGAATATATTCCAATGTTGAAAAAATTACATGCCTTAAAATTTATATGAACAGTTTCATATAAAATGTTGATTTAAGGAATTTTTTCAACTTATTTATTTAATTTTAATTGTTAATAATGATTTGTTTAAATTTTATTTTGAAATTAAAAACATGTTTGTTTGAAACTAAAATCTCTCTATTTAGATAATTAAATGGTGTAATATGTTATGAAATCTGTAGTGAGACTCTAATGTACTTTTAGATCATTCCCTACTTATTCCTTTAGGTGTCTATAGATAATATACATTCATTCGATGAGGGGAAACCCATATGGATGGGGTTTTTATTACTGGTATTATTTCCTGGAGACTTTCATCTATTGGGACTTTTGTTATAAATAATTTTTTTATGCTTTGGTGTAGTCCAGTAGGTTGATTATACATATTTTACATATTGTATATTTCTATATATGGTATTTCTTTTGGATGAATACTAAATTATTTATCTATATCCGCATTTTTTACAAAAAAAATTATTCAATATTATTTATTGTATGATGTCAGGTGGTAGTCGATATCATGTGGGGATATTGAATTTTTTTTGTCCAACATAGTATAATCTATGTTTTTAGTTTTCACGGGTACACGTGTTGGTTCATGACAATGTGTTACTAGAGGTGTATGTTTTACATCTTAATTTGATGAACGTATGTAGTTATTTTTTCTTGTTTGGAATTAGTAGGTAGTTTTGATCGAGTTTCATTCTAGATCTCACCAATATGTACCATAAATCTCCAGTGGATGATTATGAAATAAATCTTGATTAATAGTTCTAGTCTTTTTTCTGATTTTGATTACAATATATGGAAATCCAAATTTTTTTTGTATATCGGTTGGGTTTTAATTATAATTATTTATCTTTTAGAGTGTTCATATGATGTATAATTTGTTTTTTACTGATGTTTTGTAGCATTGTGCCTCTAAGAATATATTTTTAATAGATCATGGTATAATATGATATTGAACCTCAAGAATTGAATCCTCAATTGGACCAATGTATTGATGGCATGAATATGCACACTATCATTTTCATTGAAAGTAATGACAACCAATTTGGCTTCATGCTCCATCTATGGAAAATCAAATGGATGATCTTAGAAATCATTCTAAATAATTTCATCACCAAATTCAACTTATATTTAACTTCTCAAGGATCATAAAGAGTATAGTTAATTGTTTAGAAGGATTCGGTGTTTGTTATGTTTCTTAGAAACATTTGATGAAAACATGGTGAAGTGTGAGACCTTCATGTTGGAAGGACTGAGTAGGAGATGTTTGTTCATGATGACGAGAGCGAAAAAACATGATGGATTATACTGTGAAGAAATAAAATATATTTTCATCAAATTGTTATATAAAGATTCGATGTTATTATACATGTCTAGTGAATTTTTCATGATTGAGTGTGCTGACAAAACCATGATAAAATAATAAATCTTTTGGGATTAGATTAGGCACTTATCAACATATATAGTAAAAAATGAGAACCTGAAGAGTCAATATTCATTTTCATGGTGATTATCGATATTAGTGTTTTTTCAAACTTTCATGTTGTCCCTATAAGAGGAAATTTTATCTAAAACTTGTGTGGCCATATTTAGAATTCAAATTTGGTAAAGAACATAAGACTTGTGGCTCCTATAGATACTTAGGTTGCCTATAGAAATTCACCAAATGTATATTCCCCTATCTATAGTGCCACCAGATCATCAACACATTTAAAATTTAACTCCAATCAGATGCTACATGTAGGATTGGGTTCTTGAAAGAGTCTTCTAGAATGAATCTTCTTCACATAGTAGAATAGTTGCAACATGAAGCATATATTGGTCTTGTTAATATTAGAGGTACCATCACTATAGATTGATTATTATTGTATAATTTATTTAATAATGTTTCATCTCATTATATTGTTTCATCCAATATTATTAATATTTTAATTCATATTATAACGATTTTATCTTATGTAATTGATCTTACTACACCCCTTATAATGAAGAGATATTTGGGTCTCTATAGTCCCACTTGTGTTTTATCTCCGGAAGATGTCGAGATTTGTTGAATTTTTCTATTTCACAACATGAATCTTATTGACTTCATATTCAGGATTTATTGGATCAGGACCATTAAATTCCAGATTTATTGTTATCTTTTCTGTGTTTCTTTCATTACACTAGTTAGTGTCTGTTTTGTCTTCTAAAAAGAATGGGTCCTAAGTTCATGCTTAGATGGACCTTCTTTTCCAAATCCAGTTGAATTAATAATTATGATTTTATTTTATATTTATTGGGAATATTTGTGAAATGATCTCCCTCCTATTATCTCCATGTTTTCTGATGTGTTTCCTTTTGGATTATCTGATTTACTATCCGAATGGGAGGTGTGGTTTTCTATATTCTTTATTTCCTCGTACCCATCCAGTTTTTCCCTCCAACAGAATGGAAGTAGGTGAAATAAAAGAGTTTAAGACTCTTCTGGATGAACATAATGATAATGTTGTTGTATGCCCGAGTGTGTCACCTTGGGCTAGATTGGATCCCTTTTCAATGAAGTATTATATTTCTCTCTTAAATTCTTTTTGTTGATTAAAACTCAATCATGTTATGGTAAAGAAAAAAATATCCTTTCCTTTGGATTGAGGAACTGTTTAATCAATTGAATGGGGAGAAGTACAACTGAAATATTGATCAGAAATCCAGTTAGAATTAGTTGATGATAAATTAATATAAAATTCATAAAACTACTTTAAGAGTTTGTATAACCATTATGAGTATACTTTCATTCAATTTTTAACTAATTATCCTATAGTATTTATGGAAATAATTAGTTGGATTTTAAATGACTATATTAATACGTTTTTTGTAGTATTAATCTATGAAAACTTGTTTTACTCTATGTATGATGAGAAGTGTGTGTGTTATCCGATAGTATTATATGAATTTCTGAGAAATCAATGACTCTATGAAAATATTTGGAATCTGATTTTTTGAATATGAAAGTGGTATTATTGGGAAACATGGAGTAAAAATACAACATTTTAGTTGATCGTGAAATGTTAAAAACTATTATGATATTGGAACAACCATTAAATGTTTTTTATATCTGTTTCTTCATGAGTCTGACTATGTATTACTGTTGGTTCATTGTGGACTGCTCAAATTTTTCTTCACCAATGACTTACCTAACATATAAGGGAGTAATGTATTCTTAGGTTGAGAGACGTCAGAACACATTTGCTGATATGAAATTTATTCTGACTATTTACTTTTTTTGGATCTTTTATAGTCCAGTCATGGCTATGTGGTCTTATGTGATGCATTGGGTTTAGATTTTGGATGCATTATAATGTTGGTTGTTCAGGACATTAAATATGGTTCTCATAATCATAGGCCTAAATAGAAGAGTTATCCAACCCATGCCCTTGAACATATAGTTCTGATACATGTTATTATGATTTAGTGGAACTTCCATTATGGATAGGGGTTTAAAATGTTTTCATACTATATGATATTTTTTTTATTTCATCTCACAAAATAATTTAAATCACAGTTTGAGGTGTTTGATTGAATACCTAAAATATTTTCATTTTGACATCATCTATACAGTGGGAAAATGAAATTTCAAATCATTTTAATTGATCTTGGAACATATAACCTAGGTAGTTAATGAATCGTCATAAGAGAGGATATTCATGAGTATTTTTTCATAGTTGCATATTAGAGTTTAAGATTTTGGAGAAGATGTTTACATATCTACTGTTCAGTTTTCACCATCTCTTCAATAGATGATTCACCAGGATTGGAATATTGAAGAGGAGTTCTACACCATTATGGACTCTCTTTTTAGTGGGAGACTATTTCAAATTGGCTATTCTATATTTAGAGAATTATATGTTATATTAAATTTTTTCTGTTTTGTCAACAGTGGTTAGGAAGGCTGTAATGGGGTATTTCTATAAATGATATTGGGATGATCACCCAGGGACCCTAAATATTTTCACTGACATGTGGTGTAGATTTTGGTGTCCAGGAATGAGATAGGGAGATTAAAATTTTTTCTCATGTTGTTGTACATGCAATAGGTTATGGATGAGCAGCAGTTATAACACCTTAATATTTTTTTTTGAATTATTTTTTTCGAAACAATTTAACATTTCTGCTATTTTGAAATGTAGACATCAATGAAGATAACTTATATTATATTATATCACTATATCTGGAATCCATAATATAATACACCATGTTAATCCTGAAAAAAAAAACAAAATCTAAACATGATCATTCTCTACACAAAACACAGTGTTTGTCTATTATTACAGGAAACAATGACTTTCCTTATTGTCTTCTCTAATATAAAAGAATGAGTTTTATCGAACAATATTATATCATTAAACTGTTATTAAATTATATAATAAGATATGACCTTCCTATTAAATTAACTATTATGAATAGAGTTAAATATTTTATGATAATATACAGTTTATAAAACATAATATTAATTCATATGTTACCAATTAATTATAAGTGAATAAGAGAATCGATTAAAAGTAAATAGAAATACTATTATTTTAAGGTCACAAATCTATTTTACCCCCACAAAATTATATTAAATTCGATTAGTGAGTGATACTAATGTAATATATATGTTATATAATCAATCACATAATTTTTGTATTAATTCAATATATTTTATAGACATAATATAAGAACAAACCCAATTTTATACTTAAAAACATAAATTATTATAAATGTAGTTTTATCACATTTTAAAAGAGATCCTATTTGAAATCCTCGTATCAATACCATTATAGATATAATATGTAAAAATATATATATTTTAAATAGATGAATTAAAAGTTATTTAGGAAAATTATTTCTTGTTTTCTATATGGTTTCATTTTTTAATGAATAGTAAAAAATGAATTTTATTTTAACAAATAATTCTAAACTAATTAATTTAAATGGATAAATTATATGTGAAATTGTTTTAATGATTTAGTGAAATTATATTATTATAAATTAATCCAATTTAGGTTATTAAAGGCAATTTCTCATGGAAATTGTGTATAAAAAACATAACATACTTTAAATGGTTTTTTTACAAACATGTAATGTCCTCCCATAAGTGGGATTAATTTTAAATTAATTTCATCCAAATATTTAGTTATAATTTTGAAAAATATATTTCATATTTCAAATTATAATAATATATAATTTCTATTAGGTCAATATTTATTTTTGACCAAATATATTTGTGAATGAAATTAAAATCAATTACATCAATTAATGTTAAATTAAGCTTAACTAAGGAATGAAACTGCTATTTAAGACCCAAAATGACCAAAAAATTTGTGAAAACCCCATTGGATTTAAATTATTCGGTCATTAACCTTCCTTTAATGAGGGTTTTATGGATTTTTTTTGATTTTTTTTTGTTAAAATATGGGTACACCAAACATGCTTTCAAAAATTCCATGTATGTCATTTCCTTATCATATATGTGGCCACCACATCTCCCTCTTATTCACAAATTTCAAACCACTTAGGATCAGCCAGGATCTTTTCAATACATATTCCTACTGTCCTCCCTAACTCCTACTACCCTTCCCTTTGTAAAAAAATCAATTCAAGGAAGCCCTTTTGCACAAACCAAAAGAAGTACCAGATATAGAGGTTACCCCTTCTCCCAATCTTATTTCTTTTATTTTACATATCCCCCACAACATTCTATTTATTCTATGAGTTTATAGAAAAAAATATAATCCAAAATATACTAGGTTTTTTATTTTTTTGTTTTAACATACACTTACACACAACAACACCAAATGGGAAATAAAAAAAATGTTTTCATGTTGGGAGAACTATTGCCTCACTAAACGATGATTCTTTATTTTTTCGTTTACCTCCTCTAATGGTGGATATTATAAAATATAATATTTTAATACATGATATATATATTATATTTATTATGTCATTAATAAAATTTATTCCTTTTCGGAACATGTATATTTTTACTTTCCATTTGGTGTATATATGATACTTTGGTTTAAAGAACTGTGGACTACTTCCCCCTCAATGCGATGTGATTCATTCTAACAATACATGGAAAATTATAATAATGGATTTAGTGAAATTATATGATATAAATTAAATTATAATTATATTTTAATTATATTATATTCATATACACATATATTTAATTTTCTTTCTTTCTTTCAATATGGAAATAAAAATGGAATCAACGTCCATGCATACGTAGGACTTAACAACTCCATTAACTTGTTATTTTGTTTCATAGTTATATATTATATATATATAATAAAAATATAATGTTTATAAATTTTATTTATATCATGTTTTAAATTCTACAATATTTATATAAATAAAAGTAAAAACAATATGACAAATTACGATACATGGAATGAACAAAGAGAATATTATCTGAAGTGGAACACTAAGAAATGATAGTGAACATGTAATTAATGTAAAATCATAAAAACCATATATATTGATTTTTAAATTAATATTGTTCTTTAAAATATGTATAATGAATTTATATTTATTATATAGATATTTTTAATTAGTATGATGAGACTGAAGACAGAAGGTATGGTGATTTCATCTCACTTTTTATTTCCATGATAAACATTTTATGTTCGCCACTCCATCAATTTATATTATATATATGCCTCCCATGATTTTATTCTATGTAACATATAAATATATTTATTCGTATTCACATATCCATTTTTTGATCTTTCATTCATTGGATTAATGTTTCTATAGTTACCGAATGGGTGGAATCGTATGGTCTCAATTTTCTTTCACTGAGAGTTATGTTTTTTATGCACGTTGATTCTCTTTCAAGGTTTATATAATTTCATTTTACATTATAGAACATGAATACCATTATTTTTAGGCTCATTTAGGATTCATTTAATTTCCCTTTCTTACATGGCTAATATTATCCCATGTTACCAAGTTATAAGTGTTTATTGAGACAATCTCATCGATTTTCAAGTATTTTTATGTTTATGTTTCCTTTGATGAAATCTTATAATACATATTTAAATAAAATCCTTGAATATTTTATCCTCTAGTTATTAATAGTTTGTTTTTATATTTTTATCTTTTAATCAGTTCATTGGTACAACATATCATTACAATTTTTTTAATAATGACATTCACCACCATCTCTTTAGTCGGAAATCTCTATTCCGTTAAAATCATGTATTACAAAAAGGGTTTCAAAATAATTTTATACTATTATAATCTGATTATTAAATTTAATTTTTAACCATTTATATTTTTCAAATGTTTTCAATTAACTATTGATTTAACTTTCTAAAAAATACATTTCTTCAACCCTTTTTACCTTGAAAATTAGTATTATTAGTACCTCGTAAGACATGTAAGGATTTACCCACAGTCATTAATTTAAGGATTTATTATCATTTTTAAAAGGATAATTTTTTGGAAATTGTTTTTAAAAAAGATAATTTAATTTAAATGTTATTCAAAATATTTTTAATCTACTCTTATATTATTTTAAGGAATTTTATTTTCAATAATTTCCATGTTTTAAGGAGCCTTTTTCAAAGATGATGGGATATTTTCATTGAGAAATTATATCAAAATACCCTTCCAAGTAATATTACATCTAAGATGAAATATATTGATTTTAATTATTCCATTATTGGAAATGATCCAAATGATTCAATTTTATATTCTTTATTGTATGGTTTATCATTAGATGGAATGATGCATAAGATACCTTTTTAACATCTATTAGTGTTAGGCATTTGAGACCCTCTTATTTTCACAGATTACACTTCCCTAATGTGATTACAAAACCTATCACTTTTTATAATATTATGTGGTGAAATATTAATGATACCCATCTCATTTCATGTGTTATGATTTAATAAAACCAATGTATATTAATGGTTCTAGACATGATGGAAGTTTTATTATCTTGTTTAACTTTTATGAATGATTTTATTATGAGATGGGTGTGACCTATATCTACCATAAATGCATTAGGTAATGAGAAGATGTATATGAGGTCAAAGGTTAGATGGGGTGTAGCCTAATCCTAATAAAATAATGTAAAAGGGTTGTAGCCCTAGCCTAAAATAAAGAGATCACATAGGTTGTATTCCATTCCCGAAAACAATTGTGGTACAAGAGATATAGCCCATGCCTAAAATAAATAGGGTATGTAAGAAACGAGACCATATTTTCAGGTATGGGGTTGTTCATTTCTAGAGTTTTTGTGAAATAGTGGAAAATCTGGAAATTTAAGGAGAACACACATTGTATGTAGGAGTACACACCATGTACTCAATTGTCTCGGGTGACTGTGTATTGTCCATGTGACATCTGAGTACATGGCCATGGGGGTGACCTAAAGATCTCCTAATGCGGGGCCCAGTAATGGCATATACATGTTGTGTATATTTAAATGAAACATTGTTTTCTTTTCTTTTTATTTGTTATATCAAACCAAGGTGGCATATAATTTGCAGAAATCCCTTCTTCCCAACTCGTCTCATCCAGGAGTGACCATAGGGAACGATTATTCTCTGTTCCCCTGATCGATCATCCGTTCTCTGAATTGGCTGTATTCAATTGCATTGGAATCACTATTATGAGTTCTTCCTTCTTCATGAGACTCATTCTTGGATTTCTAATCATTCATGAGATATCCTTGGTTGAATGTTCAAGTCATTTTTTATAGATCTACGTCCTTAAAGGTTGATTCGAGGGCCATAACAGGAGTATTTCGATTTTACAACTCAATGCTATGTGGTTTGTGAATTTTTGTAGTTTTTCTTTCAGTTATATGTGAAAACATTCCCAATACCCTAGTTCGGGGTATTTCGTGTTTCGGGATTTTATCCATGTTGATTCCTAATATAGTTTTTTTCTTGAGTTAGGAATCTGGATTGTAAATAAATACATTGTTTCCTTATTATGGAGGTGTTTTCCATGTTTGATTTTTTCTTGACCACTTGGACTAGTATTCACTATTAGATTGCTTGATTTTGATGACATGTTTTTTTTAAGATGGAGTGAATTTATATGATATGTTGTGATATTCCCTATAGTTTTTTATTCATGTAGTACATTTAGGTTTTCATTGGATAATTAAAATATTTTGTGCAAGATTTCTTTACACATGGATATGGGAACCTGGTGTAGTGAGACTATAGAGGTAATTTACATTGATGACATCCTCAGATTGTCTATTTTTTATTTATCATGTAGTGAGATCATAGGAGGTATTGACATAGATTCTCCCCTCAAAGATTCTACAGTTACCGTTATGAGACCATCGATATAATTTACATTGAGTGCTTTCTCACAGAGTCTATTGCTTTTCGGTAAAAGAATATAATGGTAATTGACGGTGATTTCTTCCTCATAAAGTCTTTGTTTGCATGAGACCAAAGGGGTTAGACCATGTGAGCTTACCTAGGAGGTCTTTATATCCCTGTATAAGTGGAATCAATGGGTTTAGGCTGTGAGAACATACCCAGAGGGTTACTTCACATTTTTTGGTTGAACAAGAGGGGATAGGCTATATGAACTTCCCAATGGGTTTCTTGTCTTCTCTTGGATGACTAATTTACGAATTTAAATGAATGTAGTTGAAATTGTATGATAGTTTACATTTGAGTACTTACTAGTTTATTTCTTCATTTTTCTTATTTCATTCCATATATATTCACTCACTCTTAAGAACATATATTTGGGTGGTTGCCTACTAGGATTCTTCTCAAAACCTTTTTGAGTCATTTTTTGGGCTCAAACAGATTATGTTGTTGCATATATAGATAAGTTTTAACACCCTTCTACTTCAGGTACATTATTTTTGTGGAGCTGGAGTGCATGGGACAATGCTAAGGATTGAGATGATACTAGAGTTTTTTAAGAATTTTTCCTTTGTAATTTGGTTTAGTACTATATTCCAGCATTTTGACTAGTTTGGATTCATTCCAAGATACTTGTGACATGCATAATTATTGATATATTTATATATATATATATTGTAATGGTTTATTTACAAATTCATCAAATTTTTTATTGATGTTTGATATTATTATTACTTCCACTACTGTTATCTAATTATTTCTATTGCGTTACTTTTCCAATGAGAGGATAGATTTCCTACTATCATACCCAAGTACCTCGATGCTAGTCGGCATCCTTTGGAATTTGAGGAAATATTCTTGAGGCCATGTGACCAATTAGGTATGGGGAACCTCAAGGAGGCACCCAAAATTAGCACGTTACAAAGTCGCATCAAAGGAATTATTTTATTCTTTTCATACTGTTTGGAGGATATAGTCAAGGATATTATTGAATAGTTAGTTTGTAATAAGTTGTTCTTGGGTGTAGCTAATCTATGTACAGGGAGACTCTAATTTTCTTCAGTTGTTGCAATTTTTATAGTTTTCAATTTTATAGTTGATTTTATTTCCCCATTGGGTGATTCACATGTCTTGTGTTGTTAAAATTGATAATATTGTGGTTTTTTCACAACCTGATATGATTTGGGTATCCATATCATGCATCATATAGGATCTTTCTTTAGATCAAATGTCATACATTATTTCCTTGCCATTTAGGGTAAATTACCGATTGCATGTTGTTGTGATAGATGTTGTGCTAGATATGCATGCTGTTGGGATATATTCATTGATAGAATAACTGATATTTTATAGGGTATTGGATTGTGTATGGTTTGATTTTTATGAGCTCCAATCATTGGTTCTTGAGGTGTTATGGGCCCTCATGGATCATAATTTGGTGGATAATTGCACTATTATTCTTGTATATGACATGTATAAGATGAAAAACATTGATTCGAGGGAAGTATGGGCCCTCAGGGAATATAATTTGAAACATAAATGTTTTTTAAGTGTTTTTTGGGTTCTAGAATAGCTTCTAAGGCGTAATGTCAAAAAAAACCCCTTGAATATATGGTGTGTATGGATGAATAAATGACAGGTATCCTTCTATTAAAGAATGAACTATTTCACCTAAATACCCACCGTGTACTGTATGAACACACCGTATAGTCTCTAACTGTGTCACTAGCTGTGTGGGAGTTGACATGAGGTTGAGAAGCCCTTGTAGAAACACGTCGTGAATCGGACGTAAACGTCATGTTGTAGTACCATGTTCCCACCCGTGTGACTATCGTCACAGATGGATGAAACATAGGTTATACACATTGTGACAAGAGTTAACACATTGTGTAGTGTATCCCATGTATCCAGCTGTTTGACCAATAACACTGGTCCATGAAATCCTTCTTGTACACACCATTTTTTGAAGGAACCTGCCTTGTAGTCTCATTCTATGAGATCCATGTGGTTAAGTCATGTATAAGAACATAGAAAGGGGAAAAGGACTCAATTACATGTCGTTCCTTGGAAGAACACACCGTGTGTATATGGTGTTACAAGACTAGGGTTGGACGAAGTATCCACCCCTGTGAAGGTATAAAAGGAACACGTCATGAAGCGGTCATCCCCGCCATGTATCCTTGTTTTGAAAAACAACAAGAATTCTTCCCTTCTCATTTTACATTCATAAACTTCTATGTTATATTCCATGAAAATTTCGAACTAAGGTGTTTTCTTGACCATGAAGAGTAATTCCACCATGATGTCCTCCGAATTTATGCCAGAATTAGGGAAGTGACCAGACACCAAACATGGTAGATCAGCGATTACCAGCAGACCCTCTCATCATACTTTTCTTGGAACCAACCATCATTTCAGATACAGGTGTGGATTCAGAGTTCTGAGAATGCTTCATGATGTTTTTGAAGACCATCATGGTATCACTAGATCATGTCCCGTCTATGGCTGAGTTGATGTGTTTCATTCAGTTGTAGCATCCTCCCACCTTATCAGGGAATGGAGGACCTTTGGCAGCTGAGTCATGGATGTAAGCCATTATATCTATCTTTGAAAATCTAGATATGCCTCCATAGAGGAGGGTGTATCTTTCTACTTAAATTATTCATGATTCTACCAAGAGATGGTGGGATGTAATCTCACAGGCAGGACGACAGCAGGTTATGGATTGGGGTGAGTTCTTCGTACCTTCTAGGACTAATTCTACCAAAAGACATTGAGGGTCGATCGAGCCCAAGAGTTTGTGAGTTTATAGAAGGATAGTCTCTTGGTATTGTATTATTCTTCTCACTTCATAGATTTACAGAACATCACACCCATTCTGGGGGTGATGATTTATTCCTAGCGAGGATGATCGAGGATGGTCTCAGGCATGACATCCAATCTCAATTGAATATCATTAGATTGAGGACCACATCTTCCATAATCAACCATGTCCTCATCACATAGCGCAACATTATGGATTCTGGAGTAGTGGCCTCGGGTGGTTCATCATCTTGAGTTGGTGCTTCTTTGGTTGATAGTAGGAAGCACGTCAGGGAGTCTACACATGATGATCCAAGTATGTGGGATACACATTCTGGTAGCCATGTGGTATTTATCAGTGTGGGGAAGGCTAGAATACGAGGAAAAATTTCCCAATAGACCCAATTGAGTGCCGATATTGGGGAAATATGGGCCATCTTCTATGGTTCAATCAGTGTTTCTCACTGGAAGCTAGTGAAAGGGGTTCCTATATGACTCCTCATTCTGGAGTAGCACCAATAGTTTGTCATCAGTCTTGGAACTGGAGTTATTCTAGCAATTAGAGAAAAGGTGGAGGTCACGACTGTGGTAGCTAGTCTTCAAGCATTCAACAATGTCTGGGTGGATCAGATTTGGGGGCTCATGTAGGGTCACAGAGCTGCAGTACAAGCCAGACTATTGTAGTGAACCAGGCCCAGCAAGAGTAAGATTTCATACCCTCTATTGATCAAAGTACGATTCTAGTTGACTCAGATTTAGGTTCTGATGTTTTCGATATTGGTTCATCCCATAGTTTCATATATGTTGCTGTAGTGGAGATCCTTAGGCATTGTAACATTACATCGACTGATGTATTGATATTGTAAACACTGTTGGGGACTAAATAAATTAGTTTATGTTAGTGCATGTAGTTCCCTCTTGAGTTTGTCACGTGTCACTTCTTATGGGACCTCTACATATTAGAGATGACATGATATGATTTCATTGTTGGAATGGACTAGTTGTTTCCCTACCTGGTCTTTGTCGACTGTTATCATCCTATGGTGATTTTCACATCACTAGAGGGAAATTTGTTTCTACATAAGGGCGATTGAGATGTCCAGGTGAGTAGAGCGGGACCCGAGCATCATGGTTTGGGAGGAGTTACATCCAAAATTTCTAGTCTGTATCTAGATGAATAGCGAACTTTATAGAAGGACATTAATCCAGTGGTGAATTGTTTCTGGGATGTCATCCAAGACGACATTTCATGTTTTTCTGCAGAGTGATAGGTGGAGTTTTCCTTTGATCTTGTGCCCGGAGCGGCACGACCATTCCTTCGTATAGGATATATACTCCAGAGTTATAGGAGCTCAAGAAGAATATAGAGGATTTTTACGAAAAGGGTTTCATCTGACTCAGAACTTCTCCTTGTGGATTTCATATCCAGTTGGAAAAGAAGGTGGATGGTACCCTTAAATTTTTTGTGGATTATAAGAAGTTGAACCAGTTGATATTCATGAACTGATATCCATTTTCTAGGATTGATGATCTATTTGTTTAGCTTTTATTATCCCTGGTTTTTTTAAATATTGACATTAGATCTTTTTATTATTAGTTGGACATTAGACCGCAAGATATGCCTCTTACAAACATTCGTATTAGGTATGGTCTATACAAGTATGTGCTTTTGTTTTTCAGTCTAATGAACAAACTTGTAGTTTATATGGAACTGATGAACCGAGTGTTCCATCAATACATGGATTCCATTGTGGTGGTTTAAATGGATGATATCATAGTGTACTATCAAACTCTACATGACTATGCTACCCATGATGATATCGTTTTGGGTACAATGAGAGAGAACCCATTATATTATATGATCTCGAAATACCACATTCTGATGGACCAAACCTGCTTCATGGGTCATGTTATCTCTGAGATATTACTATCTGTAGACCTAGAGAAATTGAGAGCAATAGTTTCCTTGGAGAAGCTGAAGAACGTATTTGAGTTGCAGAGTTTTATTGGGCTGGATATTTACGACTGACATTTCATACATGACTTTTCAGGCTTAGCAGTGCCACTAACGGTCCTGACTAAGATGTTTATGAAGTACCTATTAAAATATTCATGCGATTCATCTTTTCAGGAGCTGAAAGGGAGGATTAATTCATAACCTATTGTAGTTTTTTTGTGTTGGGAAATAACAATATTTTTTACGATGATGCATCAGGTATTGGGATGGGAGAAGTAATTATACTTGGGTAAGTTTTCATTGAAAATGGGTCTTAGTAGTTGAGGAAACACAAAAAGAATTACATGACACGCGATCTCAATTTGGATATAGTTTTTCATGCTTTACATGGTTGGAGACATTATCTTTTGGGATATAATTTTGTGCTTTTCACTGACCACAAAATTTTCAAGTATATTTTCACTCAGCGTCATCTAAATTTGTGACAGGGAAGGTGTTTCAAGTACCTTATGTCCTTTGATTTTGATGTTGACTACATTCATGGGAAAGGATACATAGTGGTTGGTGCTTTGAGACTGAGGAAACAGATGCATGTAGTTTTAGAGGCCAGTAGAGTGTGGACGCTTATGGATATATTCTCTGAGATGCATTTAGAGGTGCAAAACAGATAGGGTCATAGGTTTCGTTCTTTTAAAGTTGTTACATATACTATATGTGATCGAGTGGGAATGAGGAAACTGTTAGACTATGGATGTCTATTTCTATGGGATGGTGTGTCAGGAGAGGACCCTATTCCTATATAGAACATAGGTGAGGATGAGATATTTTGTTTTCAGGGGTGCGTAAGGGTTTCTGCATACATATATGTGGAGATGATATAGGATTTTCATGCTTCAGTTTGGGCAGTTCATCCTAGTGTCACCAATATGTATCTCGATCTACACACTCATTATTGGTGTCCTAGTATGAGGAGATATGTTAAAACTTTTTTGATGATATGTTTCCCCTATCAACTGGTGAAGGTGGAGCATCAACGAGCAGTAGAGAATTTTCAGTAGTTACCCATTCCCATGTTTATGTGGAATGATGTCTAGATAGAATTCATGATAGGATTACTGAGGTCGCATTAGGGGAACTATGCAGTTTGGGTTGTCATTGATAGATTCTAGAAGGTCGATCACATCATACCAGCCAATGATACCTTTAATGTCAATGAGTTGGGATGGGTGTACATCTGATAGATTGTACGTCTACATAGGGTTCCACACTCCATCGTTTTAGAAATTTATTCCCATTTTTCTTCTCGGGTTTGGGAGGGACTACTGTGGGCTTTGGGTACATAAGATCTGATTACAAGAATGTGGAATTGATTTAGAAGATGATGGCTACAACACAGTCATGATAGAAGTCTTATGCTGATAGATGGAGACAACCCATGGAGTTCGATGGCAGATATCATGTTTTCCTATGTGCCACACCATGGTTGGGACACAGGATGATTAGGAGATAGGGTAAGCTTTCGCTGAGATACTTCAGGCTATTTAATGTTTTGGAGTGAGTCGTACCGGTTTCCTATCAGTTGTATTTACCTCATAGGTATCACGGTATGCATGACGTATTCCACTTTTTTAAACTCTGATGTTACTTCTCAGACTCGTCTAATTTTTTTCAACCTGAAGAGGTTTAGAAGGAGGTGGATGCATTGTTTGAAGAGCATCCTCTCTGGATTGTTGATCATAGTGAAAAGGTTTTCCGTGGATGGTATGTTCATATAGTACAAGTTCAATGGAAGCACAGGTGAGTACAGGATATTCCATGGGAGAGGGAGGCTAATGATGAATCGTAGTGGTTTGAGATGTTCGAGGTTTATTCTTTTACGCCACCATGCTAGTGAAATTTTTAGACGAATTTCTTTAAGGGGGGAAGTTTCTAAGAACATGGACTTAATTTTCATGAATGGTTTTTTCTTTTCGGGTGTTGTAGAAAAAAATAATAGATTCTGGAAATTTATGGAGTGCACGATGTGTACGTAGGAGTACATGTCTTGTACCTGGTTGTTGCGGGTGACCATGTACTGGCCGGGTGACGGCCGAGTACATGGCCGTGGGGGGTGGCTAAGAGACCACCAAAAAAGGGGCTCGGTAAAGGCATATATAGAATATGTAAATTTAAAATACATGAGGTTTACTTTAATTTTTATTTTTTATATAATACAGCAGTCGAGTCTAATTGGCTGAAATTCTATCTTCTCGACTCGTCTCGTCTAGGAGCAACTATAGGGAATGATTCTTCTTCGAGCCCCCGATTGACCATCTATTTTCCGAATAAACCACCATCGATTTCTTTGAAATAACCACAGTGATTTATTCCTTCATTTGGAGCCTCATTCCTTGATTTATCCACATTTTTAGAATATCCTTAGTTGATCTTATTAGAATTTTTTGTATACATACATCATTTAAGGACGATTCCAGGCCCAACACCGAAGTATATCGATCGTATAACTTTGTGGTAGGTGGTTTTTTCCATTCTATAGTTTTTTTATTGAGTTATATGTGAAAAATTCCATAATACACTAGTTTAGCGTATTGTGTGTTTAGGGATTTTAACCATATTGATGCATTCTCGGATGGTTATCTTTTTTTATGAATCTTGTTTGTAAATAGGATTAGTTATTCCATGTTATGGGGGTGTTATCCATGATTGATTTGATCATGACCATTTTTTCTAGATTTTCCTATTCGGATTCATGGATTCCATGCCTTGTGTTTTTAGGATGGATTTATTTTATCTGATATGTTGTGATATTCCTTGTAACTATTTAGCCAAGAAGTACGTTTAGGATTACATTGGCTGTTGAATATCATTTGTGCACGATTGCTTTACACAGGGCTGTGGGAACCTGTAGTGGTGAGACCATAGAGGGAATTGATGTTGAGGGATTCCCCAGAGTGTCTTTTTTTTCATTATCATGTCGCTAGACCATAGGCGGGATTGACGTTGAGTTCTCCCTCATAGTGTCTATAGTCACAGTTACGAGACCACAAGGGGGAATTGACATTGAGTGCTTCATCATAGTGTATGTATTTTATCATTAAAAGACAATAGGGGGAATTGATGGTGAGTGTTTCCTCAGAGAGTCTCATTTTTCATTAGACCAAAGGGGTTAGACTGTGTGAGCTTACCTAGGAGGTCACTATATTTTTTGTATAATTTGAACCAAAGGGATTAGGCTACGAGAACATACCTAGTGAGTTACTTGAGGTTTTTTGGTTGAACCAAAGGGGATAGGCTATGAAAACATCCTAGAGGGTTTCTTGTTTTCATTTTGTTGAATAATTAAGGAATATAAATGAATTTAATCGAAACTATAAGACTATTTTCATTTGTGTAATTCCTTGTTTATTGCTTCATTTTTCTAGTTTCCTTCCATATATTTTCACTGACTTTTATGAAAAAAAACTTTTGGTGGTTACCTACTAGGTATCCTCAAACATCATGTTTGAGTCATGATTTTGGGACAAAACAGATTATTTTGTTGTAGGTATAGATAAGGGAAATCTCACATCTACTTTAGGTACTAGATTGCTATGGATTTAGAAATAACGGGACCAAGATATGGCATGTGTTGCTTCTGGGGTTGTTTACATATTTTTACTTTGTAATTTTTTTTAGAACTGTATTATATTATTATGACTTGTTTGGCTTAATTCCTAGATATTTGGGACTTGTATCATTATGGATATATATATATATAGATATGATGCAGTTGTTTATTTACTCAGTATTCTGTTGTTTACTGTTGTAGGATATTATTATTACTTATAATATAATCATCTATTTATCTTTATTGTGTTACCCTGAAAATGAGGGCATAGTTTCCCAAGTATCACAACCATGTCCCTCCATACCAGTCAGCAGCCTGTGGCATTTGGGGCAATGCGTATGAGGCCATGGGACCAAACTGGTACGGGGAACCTCTTGGTGGAACCCGAAACTAGAACGTTACAATGTGGTATCAATGGAATTATTTTCATCTTGAAAAACTATTTGGATCATATATTTAAGGATAGGACTAAATAGGTTAATGGTAAAAGGATTTTTTCAATAATATCTAACCCGTGTACAGGGAAAAGAAAATTTACCTCGATTATTTCAATTTTTATGGATTGCAATTTTACAGTTGATTTGTTTTCACAATTATGTGATTCACATGTCTTGTGTTGTAAATTTTTATAATATTGAGGTTCTATTTCTACTAAAACCTGATGAGATGAGGGTATTCTATCCCATGCATCATATAGTCATGATCTAGAGATCACATTTCAATCATTCTTTCCATGACATTTAGAGTGAATTACTAGTTGCATGTAGTTATGATAGATTTTGTGCTAGATATTCATGTTCTTTTGATAGATTCCTTGACAGAATACCTTCTATTATATAGGGTATTGGATTGTTTCATTTGGATGAATGTCAAAATTTGGTTCTTGAGTTGTTATGGGAACTCATGGATGAAAATTTGGAGGATAATTTCACTTGTATGCTTGTATATAACATATATATGATGCCAAACATTTATTCTCGGAGAGTATGGGACCTCAAAGATCATAATTTTCCACTTAAATGTTTGTTTTAGTGTTTCTATGGGTTCTAGAATAGTTTACGAGGCTTACTGTTTAGAAAATCCTAAAATACACGTTGTGTATTGTAGAATACACACCATGTATACATCTATTCGGGATGGAAATATTTTTCTAAAATACACAATGTGTATTGTTTGTATACGTTGTGTAGTCTCTAACCATTTCACTAGCTATGTGGATAGAGACATGGGTTTGGGATGTCCTTGGAGGAAAATATCATGTATCAAACTGTAAACACCATTTTGTAGGGACCGTGTATCCACCAGTGTGACTAATGAACTGGATGGATGAAACATAGGTTATACAGGTCGTGTCAAGATTCAACACATCGTGTACTATAACCCATGTATTCAGTCGGGTGACTAACAACACAGGTCAGTAAAATCCATCTACTACAGACCAAGTCTGGTACAAACACACCATGTAGTCTCATTCAAGGAGAACCATGTGGGTTAGTCATGTAGAAGAACTCATGAATTGGAAAACAATTCAAATACACACCGTGTCTTGGGAGAAAACGCAGTGTGTATAGGCTGTCACGCGATCAGGGTTTGCAGGAGTACATTCCCATGTGATGGATTAAAGGAAAAGGCCATGTAGGGGTCATACACTCTGTCAATACCTATTTTTAAAACCAAACATCAATTCTTTCCTTCTCATGTTTCTTTCATGAAAGTATACATTTTATTCCTTGATAATCTTGAACTAAGGTGTCCACTTAACCTTGCAGATTCATGAAACTACAACTTCATTCCATTGTACACCAGGTTTAGGGTAGTGACCAGACACTAGACATGGTAGATCATGGATTTCTAGCACCTCGTCCCATCGTACCTGTTGTGGCACCAGCCATAATTACGGATACAGGTGCTTATGAAAAGTTCCTAGAAGGATTTATGAGGTTTATGTGGCCTTTTAGAGAGCACTACATCCCACCCTATCTATGGAAGAGTTGATCCGGTTCATTCAGCAGCAACATCATCCCACTTTCTCAGTGGATGGATGACCTCTGGATATTGAGTCATGGTTAGAAGAAATGTAATCTATCTTCGAACATCTAGAAATGCCTCTAGAGAATAGGGTGAATCCCTATACTTATATTCATCAGGATTCCTCCTAAAGATGATGGGATGTGATCTATTAGGAAGGACTCCAGCATGTTATGGTTTAGGGTGAGTTCTAGCATACCTTCTATGACTACTTATACACCAGATTCTTTGAGGGCTGATTGATCATGAGTGTTCATGAGTTTGGAGTAGTGTACTCTCTTGATCGTAGAGTATTCTTCTTGCTTCATATAGTTACAGTGCTTCACACCCATTATAGGGGTGATGAGTTATTCGAAGTGAGAAAGTTAAATGATGGTCTCTGGAATGACATATGATCTCAAGTGAACATCTTCAGGTTGATGACCATATCTTCCATAGTCAACCAGACGCTGATCAGAGAGCATAACCTGAGGGGTTCCAGAGCAGTGGGCTAGTGTGGTTCAAAAACCAGATTTGGTGCTTCTCTGAATGATAAAAGGAATCATAATGGGTAAAATACATGTGAACATCTGAGTAGGTGGGATACACCTTTAGGTATCCAGATGGTATGTTACCAGAGTGGGAAGGCAGGCATATGACTCTACATTTCCTGAGAGAACTAGTTGAGTGCCGGTATTGCGGAAATATGGTCCATCTTCTATGGTTATGTCAGTTTTTCTCACCTGAACCTTTTGACAGTTGTTCCTTTATGAATACTCATTCAAGAGAACCACCACCAATTTCCCATCAGTATGGGAACTGGAGTTATTCTGGCCATTCTGGCCAAGTTGTAGGTTGCATCAATTTTTTCTAGTCGGTAATACCTCAATGAAAACAGGGAGGATCAGCTCATGAAAATCATGTAGGGTCATAGGGCCGTGGTACATGCCAAAATTTCATAGTGGATCATACACAATAGGAGAAAGATCTATGACCATGTTCAGTTCATGGCACGATTCTAGTTGCCTTAGTTTTAGCTTATGTACTTTTCAATATAGGGGATTCCCATATTTTCATATCTTATTCTTTTGTGGAGATCCATGGGATCTGTAACATTATATCATATGATGTCTTGACGTTGGACACACCATTGGGGACTAGAACGACTAGTGTATGTCAATGGAAGGAGTTCCCTCTTGAGGTCGGCAGGTGTCACTTCTTATTGGACCTCTATTTCTTTGAGATGACAGGCTGCAATGTCATTCTCAGAATGCACTGGTTGGTTCCCAATGATGTTTTTGTCAACTTATATAAATGTAGGGTGGGTTCCAAATTAAAATAGGGAATTTTTTTTCTACATAATTGAATATGGGATTTCCAGACGAGTAGAGTGGGACCCAAGCATCATGATATAGGAGGAGTTATAACCTGGATTCTTATTCTGTATCAAGATGACCAGGGACATCATAGATGGCTTCCCCTCTAGTGGGGGATAAATTTAGGGATTTCTTCTTAGACAACAATTCAAGTTTGCCTCCAAATCGATAGATGGACTTTCCCTAGACCTTGATCAAGGTGGGGAAGTGGTGTCTATTCCACCTTATAGGATGGCTCCACTAGAGTTACTCGAAATCAATAAGCAGTTATAGGTCATTCATAAAATGGCTTTCATCTGACCCAGTACTTATCATGGGGGTTTTCCTTTCCTTTTTTTGAAGAAGGATGGTGATACTCTTAGACTTTGAGTGAATTATCAGAAGTTGAACTCGGTGACAATAAAGAACCGATAACCCTTTACGAGGATTAATGATCTCTTTTATAAGATTCAAGGAGCCCGGGTGTTCAAGAAGATTTACATGTGATATGGTTATCATTAGTTTCCTTTTAGACCGTAATATATACCTATTACTACCTTTCGGAGCATGTGTGTTCTATACGAGTATGTGGTTATGCCGATTAGTCTCACGAGTGTGTCTTCTTGTTTTATGGAACAGATCAACCGAGTGTTCCATCTTTACATGAATTCCATTGTTGTGGTTTTTCTGGATGATATAATTGGGTACTCTCACAATTGACATGACCATGCTACCCATCATGATATAGTTTTGAGTATACTAAGAGAGTAACATTTAGATACTAATATTTCAAAATTACCCATTTGGATGGACAAGATTCACTTCCTGGGTCATATTATTTCAGAGACATGAGTACTAGTAGACCCATATAATGTAAGAGTGGTAGTTTCCTGGGAGAATCTGAAGAAAGTCATTTAGGTACATATTTTTCTAGGCTTTCTAGTTACATCAGACATTTCATACAAGAATTTTCACACATAGCAGTGCCACTGACATGTCTAACTACGAATGGTGTGATGTACCTATGGACAAATTCCTATGATGCAGCCTTTTAAGAGGTGAAAGGGAGGCAGACTTCAGCAGCGATACAAGTTTTTTCAAATCTGGGTAAGAGCTGTATTGTTTACTGTGATTCTTCATGTATCGGGCTAGGATAAATACTTATGCATGGGGGAAGGAGTTGTTCCATATGGGTCTTAGTAGTTGAAGCCACATGAGGGGAATTACCCGACACATCACCTTGAGTTGGTTGTAGTATTTTCTATTTTACACAATTGGAGAAATTGTCTTATGGGATATCATTTAGTGGTTTTCACCAACAAAAAAAGTCTCAACTATTTCTTCACCCAACATGACCTAAATTTGAGACAACGAAGGTGGGTTGATTTCCTTCTGTACATTGATTTTGAGGATTCTTACATGCCAGGGAATGGAAATGTAGTGGCTGATGCATTGAGCAAGAGTAATCAGATACAAGCATTTCAAGAGGCCTGTAGCGACTAGAAGATTATGGCTATATTTGTTGAGATGCATTTGGAGGTGCATGATAGATAGGGGAAGACATTTATTTATTCAGTAACAGTTAACTCTACTCTACTTGATCGAGTTCGAATGAGGAGACTATCATATAATAAAGGTCTAGTTCTATAAGAGAGTGTGACATCAAGGGAATATATTCTTATATAGACTATAGGTGAGTATGAGATCTTGAATTTTCATGGGTGTGTATGGGTGTCAAAAGACATATGTGAGGAGCTGATGTGGTATTTTCATGCAACAGTTTGGGTAGTTTATCCTAGTTTCACCCAAATGTATAGAGATCTACACCATCACTCTTTGAGGGTTGGTATGAAGAGAGATGTTGCTAGTTTTGTGATGATATTTTCCACCTGACAGCAGGTGAAGGTAGAGAATCAATGACTAAAAGGGATTTTGCAGTAGTCACCCATTCTCATGTGGAAGTGTATTGATGTCGTGATATACTTCATGATAGGTTTACCAATGTTTCCTCATGGGAACGATGTAGTTTGGGTAATCATTGACAGACTCACGATGGTTGGAAACTTATTACAGATCATGTAGACCATCAATGTTGATGAATATAGAAGGTTGTACATCTAGTAGATTGTATGTATACATTCAGTTCCACACACCATCAATTCAAAAAGGGACACTAGTTTTACTTTATCGTTTGGGAACAAACTAAAGAGGGATTTGGGTACACAGGTACATCGGAGAACATCTAACCATCCCCAAGAAGATGTATAGTCTGAGCATACTATTCAGGAGGTCGAGGAAATTATTCGAGAATGCATCCATGATTTTGGAAGTTCATGGGAGAAGTACATAA
The DNA here is from genome assembly GCA_963277665.1 of Viscum album. NCBI lineage: Eukaryota > Viridiplantae > Streptophyta > Magnoliopsida > Santalales > Viscaceae > Viscum > Viscum album. Next base: position 271,363,689 of record OY728152.1, on the reverse strand, counting down.
CATTGGTGGATATTTCCTTCAATAATAGTGTTCGAGAAATAATTCAGATGGAAACTTTTGGGGATTTTTATGGTAGACAATTCCAATCACCACTATTATTTATAGAGGTTGGAGAAGAAGCTATACTGGGACCTCATCTTTTTCAGGAGACCATGGATCTGGTCGAATTGATTTGGAAGAGAATGGATGCAGCACAATAATGACAAAAGTCTAATACTAATAAATGGAGAAGACCTCTAGAGTTTTAGGATGGAGACCTGGTTTTACTACGTGTGACACCGAGGTTGGGATACCAGAGGATTAGGGGATAGGGTAATCTTTCTTCGAGATACGTCAGGCCATTTGATGTTTTGGAGAGAGTCTGATAGGTTCCCTATCAGTTTCAGTTGCCTCAGAGGTACAAGTCTATGCATGACATCTTCCACAGTTCTCAACTCTGACATTACATCTTAGACGTGCCTCATGTTTTTAATCCATAGGATGTTTAGTTGGATTTTGATGACTCGTTATAATTGCATCCAATGTAGATTGTTATCACAGTGAAATGGTTATCTCTGCCCGGTCTGTTTCTTATTGAATTTGGTCTATGACAGCACAAGAGAGTACAATATGAGACTTGGGAGAGAGAGGATGATGTAGGATCACAGTGGCAGGAGCTATTCAAGGATTCATCTTCTACACTGTCGTGCTAGGGAAATTTGGTGACAAATTTCTTAAAGGGGGTGTTTTTAAGAACCTAGACCTTCTATTATGGAATGGGTTTTTCTTTTATTGTGTTTTTGAGAAAAAAATAACAATATGGAAATTTGTGTTGTACACGCCATGTACATAGGATTACACACCATGTACTTGGATTCCATGGGTACCGTGTACTGGCCTTGTGACGGATGAGTACATGGATGTGTGTGGTGACCTGGAGACCACCTAAAGTGGGTCCCTATAAAGTCTTATACATGTCATGTACTTTAAAATGAGACATTGTGTATTTTCTTTTTATTTTTTATTTCGGACTGGGGTCGTGTCTAATTGGATGAAACACCTTCTTCTTGACATATCTTTTCCAGGATCGACTATAGGGCGTGATTCTACAAAGAGCCCCCAATCGACCGTCAGTTCTCCGAATCAACCGTTGTTTATTGTGTTGGAATCACATTAATGAGTTATTACTTCTTCATGAGCCTCTTTCTATAATTTATCATATATTGTGAGATATGCTTGTTTTAATGTTATAGACGTTATTGTATATCTACATCATTATAGGAAAATTCAATGGCCTACTCCAGAGTATATATATTGTACATCACTGAGGTAGCTGGTTTGTGGATTTTTGTAGTTTTTCATTGAGTTATATTTGAAAATTTAAACAATACCCGAGTTCACGGTATTGTGTGTTTTGGGATTTTAAACCTTTTGACATATGTTATGCTTGTCTTCTTGAGTTAGGACTCTTGTTGGTATATAGGGTTATTTTTTCCATGTTATGAATGTGTTTAACACTTTTATTTGAACATGAGTGTTGGACTAGATTTTCCTATTATGCTACTTGATTTTCATACCATGTGTTGTTATGATGGAGTGGTTTTTTCTAATATGTTGAGATATGCCTTGATGCTATTTAGCTGAGTAGTAAATTTATGTTTACTTTGGATGATGAATATTGTTTATGCATGATTTATTTACACAGGGCTATAAGAACTAGGTGCAGTCTAACGACAAGGTTAATTGATGTTGAGGGATTCCATAGTGTGTATAATTTTTTCTTTATCATGTTTTGAGACCATAATGGGAATTGACGTTGAGTGATTCCTCAAAGTGTCTATAATTACCATTATGAGACCACATGGGGAAATTTCTTGGATTTCTTCTTCATAGTGTCTGTATTTTATCGTTTAAAGACTATAGGGGGAATTGATAGTCATTTCATCCTCAGAGAGTCTTTGTTGGCATGAGACCAAAGGTTTTAAATAGTGTAATATTACCCAGGAGGTCATTATATATTTGTATAAGTTGAACCAGATGGGTTAGGCTGTGAGAACATACCCAGAGGTTTGCATGAGATTGTTTATTTGAACTAGATGGGATAAGATGTGAGAACATCCAAGATGGTTTCTTTTTTTCTCATTGCTGAATAATTGAAGAATGTAAATGAATGTAATTGAAACTTTAGGAAAGTTTACTTTTGAGTACTTCAATGTTTATTGCTTCATTTTTCTTGTTTCCTGCAATATATATATTCCCAGATAGTTACACACAGATCATTGGGTGGTTTCCTACTGGGATGTGCCTCACACCCTATTTGGGTCATGGTTTTTGACCTAAATCGATTCTAATGTTGTAGGTATAGATAACGTCAAGTTCCCTTCTACTTTAGGTACTCTATTATTGTTGAGGTGGAGAGCAGGTGACCAATATGAGGCTTGTGATGCTGCTGGAGTTGTTTACCAATTTATTGTTGTACTTTGTTTTAGTACTATATTCCAGCATTGTGACATGTTCGGATGCTTTCCTAGATACATATTACATGCATCATTATTGATATATATATTGTTCAACTTTTTATTTACTAAGTCTTCCATTGTTTAATGTTATTTGGTATTATTATTACTTCAACTACAATAATATGTTTATTTCTACTGTGTTCTTTTACTAATGAGGTCATATTTTCCCCAGTATCACACTCAAGTCCCTCACTTATAGTAAGCGACAACAAGCATTGTGGGAATGCACTTGAGGCCATATGACCAACCGGGTACGTGGTACCTCTGGGAGGCACCCTAAACTAGGACATTACAGGGTACGTGAGTGGTAGAAAAATCACTAAAATGATAAGGTACATGGGTGGTAGCATAATAATAAAAGAAATAGGATACATTTGTTTTAGCCCAATCCCAAAAAATATGGTACATGTGTTGTAGCCCAAGCCTAAAATTAAGAGGGTACAGGTGTTGTTAACCCAATCCCATAACTGTTATACAAGTCATCGCCCAAACCTAACATGTAATAAATGTCTTGGATGGTTTCTTTTTCATAAAATTTTATACTGTTATATGTATTCAATTAATCCAATGTCTTACTCAACAGTTTCTATTTCATGATTCATGATGTTTATTTCCTTATGATTTATATTATATAAACTGCCATGTTGTATCCTATAACTCAGGGTTCTGTTCATTCATATGCATGGTATGACCTTATAATGTTATGATCACATTCTCATAACCATACGTTCAGGTTAATGCTTACATCTCTCTATTGTTTACCTTTACTGAGAATCTTATATCACCCCTACTTATGTTTCCTTTACCAATGTCATAAGGAATGGTTTTAGGTAGAGTTAATAATGGTTTAATAGTTTATGGGATATGTTGAAGATATTTCAATGGTATATAAGATTTCATTCCATTTAACCAATGACACTAAACTATTAATGTCCTTGAGAATATATTTTTATAATACAATAATTATTATTCTAAATTTATGTAATAACCATGTATGTTAATCATGGGTCACTATAGATGGTATCAAATTAATGTTTTAGTCAACATTTGGAAAATAGGATAATAAAACATTAGTGATATCCATTCATATATTTCTAATAATATATCTAAGGATGTATATATGGAAATTATAAGCATGTTTTCATACGTAGAAAAATGTCATCGAATTTTTCTAACTAATATAGTGATTGGTTTCAATGAAATATATCCTTATTTGGGTACTACATATTGATGTGGATCTATAAAATATATATATATGGGAAATAACTCTGATAAGAGGTTCTAAGACTGACTCGGCGTAATCTAGTACATGGAAATGTGCATCGCTAAACACATGGCTTTACACTCTGGGGGCTTATTCTTTGGACATTCATAAACTCATTATGAACCATCATGAAGTATATAAATTGATGTTGTCTATGAATATCCTAGGATAAGCCTAACTATTAATAATTTTAAAAATGTGTGATAATTTAGACGCGATATAAGTACCATTGCCTTATTTTGTGGTTCCCCTATATGATAATTGTTTCTTAATCTATGATTTTATGATTTAGTGAATCAATAGAACATGAAGGAACCGCAATAATGGTGAATGTGAGGGATAAGGACATGTTTTTTATTCTTCATATCTGAATGATTTTGGTGGATGAATGAAAAACCTCATTTCTATTCTCATACAAATTTTTTATCCTTTGAATCAAGAAAAACATCCAATTAATCAAAGAAGGGGACAATATTTTGTTTATTTCATTAAGAGAAAACATCCACATTAATTCACAGGATCTTATGTTTCACATTTCTCTAAATAGTATATCAATACCACTGAAATGAAATTATATGTTCTCCAATATTTTTATCATGATAAAGTTATTCATGATTTTTATCAGTAAGGAGTTGATATAGGCCAAAGGTAGACTCTAATTAATAATTCATGAATCAAATTGCAAATTGATCCTTTGAATGGGATGATTTCATGAACTTATTGTTAACTACTTACATTCGTTGTGTTATTCATTAGAAAAATGAAAATCAGATAATTGTGTTGAATAAAAATACTGTTGAATCTGTCAGTGCCAACGAGGATAATTTCACAAGTCATGCAAGGAATGCATATGAAATTATCATCCAACTAGAAAATGTGGTTGATAGGTTCTTTAATGTCTTGAAGACAACAATCAAAATGGTTTTTTCTATAAGAGACATTGATATCTATAAAGATATTTTTCATTTTGAAATCAAAGATGAAATAGATGTTTTAGTCATATATTAGTCTCATCCTTTTAACAAGAATGAGAAGATGGATTTGACAGGAAAATGAATAAACCATAGATATTTTAAGATGTGACAACCATGGTTCTCAATGTGTTGATTGAATCGTGGTTATACATATCTTAATGGGGCTACTAAATGTTCTATGTGTGGAATGGAAGGACATCGAGCAGCTAAATTACAATTTTATTAGAAGACGTAACATAATGATGCGAATAATGAGAAAAATATTTAGGTTGAACCACCCACACATCAATGTATTCAATTATAGAGAGGATAGTAATTTCACTAAAAATACCCAAATCCATGGGATTATAATGGTGATCATCTCCAAAAACATATGAAGACAAGTGAAAAAAATAAATTAATAATAAACTACAATAGATGATGTTTTCCATGATAATTATGGAACTATATAGTAGGGAAATTCTCATGTCATTTTTGTAAAAATGTGTTCTATAAAAATTTTATAGATCCTTTACTAAATAATGTTATGAGTCTAATAATTGATTAAATTTATTTACTTGATTTTTTGTTTAATAAAATCACATTTAGTTTATATATTTACAAGGGTGAACCCATTTTTCTAGTAGAAATGTATTTTAAGATAAGATATTATTTATGGAATAAATGGTGAATGGAATTTTGAAAGCATGTTGGTTTTAAATTATGATTAATAGAAATTGTTATTATAATCATGTTTTCAGGAGAATATATGATAAATTTATTCTAATATTTGGAATTTGATAACCAATATGTACTTTCTATTTTATTGGGGATTAATGTTATTCCAATTTCATGATATTGTTTCCATATATTTGAAGTTTTATATTTCATAAGGATAATAAGGTTAACCATTTATGGGAATTTTAAGATAAACATTTAATGAAATAAGTACGAATAAACTGTTTTGACTCTATATATTAAATTATTCAGATAGGATAGCATAATAAAACTACTTTTTGATGAAAACTGATTACAAATTTGATGACATATCTTGGATCTCGTGATCTTTTAGTACATCTAGAGTGAAAATTAACCATCCTTTTTAGAGAAATACTTGAGGTGTGTCAAAAAACAACAAAGGGTGTGATTTTCCTAAAATAAATATAGAATTACATTTCATAAAAAATAATCAACTTTATGAAAATGGATATTTATAGAAAATATATTCTCCTTGCACATAAGTTTTTAATGTATCTGAGTTTCGCTTAGTTAATCATTGATTTATGGGTTTTTGATTGTTAAAGTCATAATGACCTTGTTCTCTATAACTATCCATCATAACATGAAAATTATATTTTTTTCCTACCATTTCCATGTTTTCACATCCCACTTATCTTCCCCTATGTGTAAACATAGTAATATGTTCATTTGGGTAACCATTATGGTTTTAACATATATTTTTTTAAGAAATGTTTTTATATTAATTTTTGCGATGTGGGTGTCAATAAATGAAACATTAAAGCATTAATCCTCTGATAACCTGAATGAATTTCAAGAGAAAAAGTTACATTAAGGGGGGAAATGGATCACCTAGATATTAAGTATATTATTATTTTTTGAATTAATTTATTCGGTTATTATATTTTATTTTTACACAATAATGAACATATCTTATTTCATATTGATTAACTATATTGGGAATGGGTTATTTGTAAAACTATGTTAATCATACACAAAATAAACAATTAATATTTAGCTTTCTATACAAAAAATCCAAGGTTAGCTTTCTTCCCAAATAATAATGACATTCCTCATTGTTCAATTTGAGGTTATGAATAGTATTAAATAATTTATGAAAATATATGAATTACACAATATAATATTAATTAATGGGTTACAAAATAATTATAAATTAATATTAGAACCAAATTAATGTAAAAGGATATATTATTATTTATATGGTTAAAAAATGTTTTAATATAATAAATTAAATTAAATTAAATTAGTGAGTTATAATAATGTTATATATATTTTATTAATTCACTCAAATATTTTGGATATTCATTTAATATATTTAATTAATATAAGATAATAACAACCCTAATTTTAGGCATAAAAATTTACTTTTATAAACAATTTTTTACCTCCTTTTAACGGAGAACCTATTTTAAATCGAAATTTTGGAACTTTGATAGACATTATATATAAAAATAATAATCATATTTTAAATACTGAAATAAATATTAGGTTATGATATTCCTTTTTTATTTCTATATAAGGTTTCATTTTTTAATGAATATATAAAAATAAGAAATTCTAGTCTAAAGGACTTTTTTATTTAATTAATTTATAAGAATAAATTATATTTTAGGTTGGTTTCAAGGTTTAATTTGGTAATATTTTTATCAATTAATCCAATATATTTATTTAGAGTACATTTCACTGGGAAATTGGGTTTATAAACATAGAAAACCTTTCAAAATATTTCTTTAAAAAACTAGCAGTGGCATCCCCTCAGTGGGATAAATTTTAAAAAAATTATTTCCACCTAGGTGATTATAATTTAGAAATATTTATTCGATATTTGGAATCAAGAAAATTTATAATGACTACTTTGGTCGTCATTGTTAACAAAAAATAAAAATATTTATCATATAATAATGATTTTCAAATTATTAATTAATATTTATTTAACCATTTTTTCATAAATTGTGAATAATTGTAACATCATTCATGTATATGTATATCTTACTCTCTCCATGATCATTGTAATCCGTATTCTATCCCCAAAATTAATTGATCACTATATATAAATATATTTTTCATATATATGATTCTTATATTATTGTTAAAATTATTTAATGGATGTAACAATGAACACATTGATTTTATTATAATTACAAAATTAAATAATACCAGAAAATGTGGAAATTATCATGAGAAAGAGTGATTTTAAAATTTAATTTTTAATAATTGAGTGATAAAATAGTATAAGTCATTTTTATAATGTATTAAATATATGAGTATGTTATTTTAATTTATTTATAATTAACTAATATTTATTTTATAGTTAGTTTAAAAAAATATTAAATTTAATGAAATTTAGTTAGGGGTTTCTCATATCAAATTTACTTTCATGATATATATGTGATAACCACATATTAAATCATTTTGGTGGTGTATATCATTCCCATTTTAATGTTATATTAGGAATTAATTTATCATAATTTTATTTAATATATTTTTTTTGTAATATTTTGGGGGTCTTATTATTAATAAGTTTTCGAAGACGTAAGGGTATATTTCACAATTTCATCATTATTCAAGATTATTTTTCTTTAAGTCTCCCTTCAGATAATTATTTGATATTTTTATTTAGTATCAATATATATTAATCCCCTTTTATTTTTCATGAAATTTTCAATTAATTTTATGAGTTTTTACACTAATTATTACTTAAAATTATGGTGAAAATATTTTAAGAAAACCATACTTCATTTATATCATCAATCAAATATATGTTTTCTTCAGAACCCATTTTTTATAATTATACACTGTATATTTAAAAAATATTAACTACATTTTCAATTAAAAAACATTTACACAGGGATTAAATGTTTTAATAAAAATTTAAATGAATATTTGTTTCCTTTAACGTAAATTTCTTATTTTTATTTTACATTAAATTTAAAAGTAATCTTATTTCTAATGAGGACAACATGAATATAATTTTCCAATATGAAGGATCATAAATTTTTAAAAGGAAAATATATAGGTTTGAAATGGTTTGTTTGAATATAAATCAGATTAGAAATATTTTTATAACATTAGGTTGTAAGAAATTTATTATTAATATGAAAATATTATTTTCTTATAAATTGATTTTAATGACATTTTTACTGTATTTTAATTCATCAATGACATCGACCATTTATTTTAATGTTTATCCACTTGGTACAGGATGTATTCATATCATACTCATTATTGTCATGGATATTTTAAAATATTTCTAACTTATGATGTTAAATTTTATAACCATTCCCCATTTTACTATAGATGGTTTTTGATTATATTTATATCAATTTAATATGTATTATAATTTAATATGATAGTTTTTGAATACAAATGTTTAGGTTTACTATGTTTCAACCCTTTAAAATTAATAATTTATAGTAATTTTTATGTGATGAGTGGGGTCCAGAAGAACATATCCCAAGAGTGCATTATTGGGTCTCATAAGGAAAATTCTATTTTATATTTTGAGGGTGATTTACACATTTATCTAGGATGGCTAGGAAAAAGGACTTGAAGGTAACAAATTTGATCACTATACAATGAATTTCTGTTTAAGATGCCCATAATTTTTAATTCAAATGTTATGAATTTAGTTATTGATATTTACTGTGATTATTCAATTAGTTACAATATCAAATGATAGGTTTCAACCTTAGGTGATTATTTATATGGTGTTATTTTATAATAAGTTATTCCTACAATATTATTATCATTTAATTTTTTAAATTGAATGTGTTTATATTATTTTAAATTCTATAATGATTATTCCTTAACAATTATTGGCATTTTTTACATCTACACCCTTAATTATCATCTGATCTCACACATTTCTTTATCTTCCCTAGGATATCAATATGTGTTTTGTAATTAACATGTAGGGATACTATATGGAGAGTAATTTAATTATCAATAATTTCTTTGTTATGGTAAAAATTTTATTTGGTATTTCTTGTATGTATCTTCTTTAAAAAGTCTAACGATATATTCATTCAACAAGAATGTGATGGAAAATATATCAAGGTCCAGTGTGATAAGGTAGACATCAACTCTAGGTTATTTGTTTTTGGGTAACTACAGGTTGCCTAAACATTTCATTATTCAAGGGCCACTACAAATTTAACCATAATCGGTTCAGTCCCTTTCTATATTTGTATCACTCCCCATTCAAGTCCTTATAATCTCATGATATATCATTATATACCCAATTAAAGAGAGATATATATAATTTTAGGACAACCACTCACATAACAAAAACAATAAATAATTTTTCCTTAATATCATATAAATATACATCAATTAATCCTTGTATAACCCATGAAAAAGAAATTGTTATCCAAAATATTACTTCAAAAGGTAACAACATCTAGAGAAATAAAAATATTCCACTAAATCATAAATAAATAATTATCTATATAAGGTAAAAAAAAATTGGATGATACCATACAACAATATATCTTCTGATAAATAAAAATACATCATAGATATTTCCATTGAGTAAAAGTGACATTAAAATAAAATATAATAATTTGTTGAAAAAATATAATATAATATTTTTCTATTTTTCAAAATATAATGAAACTCAAAATATTGAGAGAACATTTTAATTGGAAATAACAATTGAATATTATAAAATAATATTGAAATAAAATAATAATTATTATGGCCATAAAAAAATTCTTTCTGCTGATGATAGAACAAATATTAATTTATTAATATCAAAAAATTATAAAAAATAACTCATTCAGAAATGAAATGGTGATAAATTTTCAAAAAAATTAAATTAATGAATAATTTTAGCACACTGAGATTTTAAAAAGAACATATTGTTTAATCGCATTTAGAATCCACAATAACATGCCTTATCGACCTGTGAAATAATAATATTTTATGACACTTATAACACAATTATTGAATTTGAAGGAACAAGTAGAAGAAATTGATTTATTAGTTATATAAATTTCATATCAAATAAAATTAATTTATATAATTATAAGAAATTAGAACATTATGTGTGTCATTTTATAATTTAAAATATGTTTTCTTCTTAAATAGATGCTATTGGGTTTTATGTGGGATTTTTATAATTAATTTACTAAAATATTTTAATTTTTATTTTATGAAAATTATATAATAACTTGAAAAATAATTATCATAGATTTAATTTTTCCTTTTTTTCATAAAATATTATATTTATAGTTAATGGTGGAAAATATTTTTTTTCATTGGAAACATTTTTTTATGAATTTTAAAATGTCCAATATCTTAATAAAATTACTTGAAATTATCATTATTTATATATTATATTATTACTAGTCAAATTTTTTTATATTTAATCAATATTTTTGTTGAATTTTTAATAATAAAAATTTTATATAGAAATGTAATTATTATGAAAAATTATTTTTTATTCCCCTTTTCATTTTCATAAAATAATTTTACTAACTTATAAAAATGGAATCTTAGAAAATTTATTCCATTTATAGAATCAATATTTACAAATTTTATTGACATTACAATTTGTTCAGTTATTATGATCAATAATCGTACTAAAATTGTTTGGGAAAATGCTCTTTGGCTCCATTATTTTAGACCTCTATAGTTGTTTTCATGTAGTCTCTTCACTATTTTTCCCTTTAGTAATAAATATATCATTTTAGGCCTTGAAAAAAAATACCTTATATCATTATATTGGTATATTTTCTCCTTAATAATTAAAAATTATATTATATTACCTTTTTGATTAATTTTTAGTTCTTTTCGAACATTATAATATTTAACAAAATGATAATGTTTGAAATGTGTCTTTTTTCTTTAAATATATATAATAATTTTCTATGGGGGAAAACATCTTATGTGGAGTTATAAATATTTATTTGTAAGGTGGTTGAATTTATTTTTACAAAAAGACTTATTTATTATTTTTATTGATGAAGAAATATCCTGAAAAAAATTTCAATGCTGACACATTATTTTTGAATGATATAAAATATAATAAATATTTATAAAAACACTAAAATGGGTATTTTTATGAATTTTTTTGTGGCCTATATATTTAGAAAATATAATTATCATATTAGAGTTTTTATTAATTTTTTTTATTTTGAATTAATATTTATTATTTCATTGAAAAATTTTAATTATATTTCATTGTTTTGAAATGACATTAAATGTTATTTATTTAAAAATATATTTAAATAAATTATTTTAATATCATCAAATTATTTAATCTGGAAAATTATGAATATATATTGAATAAATATTATCCCTTATACATTTATGATCCAATTATCTCATAATATGTACAATATAACCAAATAATATTGAAAAAAAATCATTATAATAGAGATGGTTTAAATTAGTTACCCATGGGTTTAAACATAAATATAAGGTATACAATTTCATATCAAGTATTAAAATCATGAACTTCCCTTATATAAATTTAATATCATCCTTCTAAAATATTAAATATCATTTTAGAAAAAAATTATATAATCTGGAAGAATCTTATATTATAATATATCATTTATTTCCCTAAATGACATTATAGATATTTTTTACAAGAAATATTTAATTAAATGACATAAATTTAATTAATATGACATTCAAATTAATTTGAATGTTATATCAATGAAAATATCTACCATATTGTAATTATGTGTCAATTTTCCTTTTATATTGTCATTCGTGACCCATATTGTGTAAAAATAATGATATCATGGTAATTCAACAAAGGAACAACGAGTGGTTTAAACTAAAAAATAATTGTGAATGCATTACAAAAAAAATGATCATATAATAGTGTATGAGTTCATCTGTACTCAAACTCATGTTTTATTAAAAATACATCTTGATTTGATCTTATTTCCCAAGAAAGTTAAATTTTATTAATTTAATACTTTATTTAATTCCAAGAGTGTCCCTCCCCACACTAATAAATGGAGAAACCACAATTATTTTCCTTACCTCACATTGATCCATCTTTAATGACCAAAAATTTCCTAATAACAATAGAAAATCACTAATACATAAATTAAAGGAAATTTTTTCTAAAATTCTATTTCAAGGGTATTTAATGAAGGATATTGTGGCAGCCATCCAAAGACGAGTTAATCATCCTAAACAACCACTTCCAGTTTATTCCTTCTTATAGATTCCATAATTCATATATATTAATCATAAAATAAAAATTTATGTATCCCAATAATACGCTAATTTTATATTATTATGGAGAAACCATATACACAAGAATTTTCATAAAATGAGAAGTGAAAATATCTCTCATGAGTATGTGTGAACTATCGCACCCATGTAGTGGAAAAATTAACTTTCAATCACAATTTATAATTAATGTTTATTACGATTGATTTAATTTTAAATGAAAAATTATTTAAATAATTATCATCATATAACTATGATATCATATCTACCTCATTTTTAATGTCCTATAATACACAATTCTTGATCCACAACTAAAGACATAATCTATTAAAATGTGACCTAATTTTTTTCTTCAAAAAAATAAATGTCAAAAGAAAATATTGAATCATTTTCACATACAAGGAAATTATTGGTTTATCATTTATTAGATTTAGTTAAAAAAATATAAACATCATATTCAAATAGAATTTTTTTTATAAAGATCAAAACTATCACTCACTATACATAGCTGGTCCTATTTCAAAATATGTCATCAAAATCATCCATGTGAAATACATTATTGAATAATTAATTTATCATACTTCCTAATAAAATAGAAAAAATAGGTATATGAAAATTGGTGAGATCAGAAGCTCTGTGAGGTTTAACATATGAGTAATCAAATCATGTTCAAATTAAAGAAATATATTATAAAAAGGGTATGTGATTAGGAACATAACATTTGAAAATTATACCATGTATATCAAAGATCCAAACCATGAGTCAAGAAATAAATGATGTATTTTCATATGTCATGAGTCTGAAAATAATCACATATCATGTTCTATGAGATCATAACATAAAACATTATATTTTAGAAACAATATATAACATGCCATACACATGAATCCAGGATAACTTCCAAGAAAATATCACATGGTGGAAATAGTTCCCTCAAGGAATTATGTTTACCCTTTATCTCAAAAATTAAATATTATGTGGCCAAACATTATCCAATGAATTGGAGTTATATATAGTCCCACCCACAATAACATGTTCGTACGTATGGGCGCAGAAAGAATATAATTAATTAATCATATCATAAACCATAAAATGAAATGTATTATATAAACAACACATCATCAAAAATATAAAATATCCGTAGAAAAAATATGGGCAGTATCCTTGAATTATAACTATGCTAAATAATTAGTAACATTAAAAAATTTTATCTTACTTGGGAAATAATTTAGAGAGATTACTTTAAATAATCCATGAAAAATATTTATATTTGTTAACTACAAAATTAATTTCTTTTGAAAGAGTCGTGCATTAATAAAAGAAATTATTTTCAAATAAAATTAATTTATATAATTTTAATGGTAGCTTTACGGTATTAAATAATCATGATGGTGATAAAATTCACTCATTCCATATAAACAACCTTTTCAAAAAAATTCGATAAATGTCACAATGTGCCTTGTTTATAAAATGAAAAATTTATTCCTTTGATAACATTTAGAAAATATTATCAAATGATTAAAAATTATATATAAAAATTGTAGAAACATGTTAATATATTTTATTGTAAACGTATTTTTTTGGAAAAATAAATGGAAGAGATTTATTCACAGTATATACTTACAAATAAAAAATCACAAATAATAATGAAATTGTGAAATTATCCCTTAAGATTATCATATCATTGATGTGAAAATTGACAATATTTATTGATAATGTTTATTCAGTTTAAATTAATATAAATAAATATTATATACAAAATAAGATAATTTAATGTCATTTAAAAAATAATCTTATAATAAAAGAATCAATGAAATGATATTTTATCCTAATGACTATAAATTGAGTTTAAAATTTCATAGTAATGTTTCCATCCCTAAAGTGAGAATTTCTGAATTTGGATATTATGTGTAACAAAATTAAATCCACACAATTATATCATTAAATGAAACACGAAATAAATCGATTTTTATTCCACAAATAATATGGGCCTAATATAATCAACTATGTATACATATAACCTGAAAAATAATAACATAGTTAATAAATAACTTATCTCATTTCATGCATTTCATATTCAAGATAAAATATCATTTATAAAAAATATTTATTTATTAAAAAATTATTCTATTTTGATATATTTATCATAACTTATAATGATTTTTTAGCATCTTATCACCTATTTATGAGAAACTAATTATATAAATCACTTTTAGGGGTGATTAGTGTTTTGTTTTACAAACTTGTTTTGATTATGAAGTCATGATCCTTATACATTGATCATTGTATCATCAATAACATATTATTAATAATGTTATAAATATTATATATAATAATTATATACAAATTTATATTTATTCATTAAAATTAGAAAATGAAAATTATTTAAACGTACGTTGAGATGGTATGACGTATATACACAAGAGCGATAAATTCTATTATTTTATGATGGGAAAGAGGGTTTATGATGGTGTTTCATTGATCATATATAATTTTACAATATTTATGATAATGATGTGATTAATTTATGATAGAACTCATAGATTTAGTGGAAGAAATGAATATTAGAAAAATTAAGTTATCAGTTTGAGAGATTACCTCTTTTTGATATGTCTCCTTTGGATCTTCTCTAGAGGGATATGGGCCTGGTCTTTTTAGAAGAAAAAAATATCTATTGAATGTGTCTATGGATGTTTATAACCTAATTTTATTGTTATGCATGTCTTAGAGGGCTCAATTTGATGTAAAGAATTAGAGAAATGTGTGGAATTTTATAATGGAGGTGAGGGGAAGTTTTGGATTTTATCAAAATATTAATTTATATGAAATTATTTTTCATTCAAAATGAAACCATATAGGCACAAATTTGAGGATCCGATAGTATAATGTTTAATTATTTCGAAAAATGTATTTTATAAATGTTTTGTTGTTATTTTTAACAACCTAATTTTTATGAATACTTAGGTAACCTATTTTAATATTTTGTACGTCAATAAATATTAATAATAATCAAATTATTATTTAAATTTTATACATTAAATTGTATATAAATTTTACTTTTATGAAATTTTTTTCCTTTTATTAATCAATTTTTAATTTGTAGTGATTTTTATGATTTAAAATTAATTTAATAAATTATTATTTTGATAAATTATACTTAATGAAAATTTTCACAAAATTCATTTATTTTGACAACATTTACATAATGAAAAATGGGAAATTAAATCAAAATGATTTCAAGTATCTATAATATGTCATATATATAAATAAATTCCATTTCACCAATTAACTCAATCAAATTATATCCATATTAATATAAGAAATATCTTTTATTTATTTCTGTTAATTAAAAAATACTTTATTAGAAATTCATTATAATATATTTTAATAATATAATTTGTAACAAATAAAAATAAATTTATATTATAATATTAATTTATTTAAGATAAATATATTCAATTTTTTTATTTATATATTTATTTTTCATTATATGGACACATAAAATACATTAAATAAAATGCTATCACCATTTTTATATATTTTACTTAATTAATATATAAGTAATATTAATGGAAATGGGTCTATTAAATCACTAAAATTATATCATAAAGAGATAATTATAGAATATTTTTCGTTAAATAATTTTTTGGACATTTTTAGGTCATTTTTATACCCTTATATTTATTTCTTATCCCTTATTTAATCTCTTTATCACTTATAGTGGCTACATTAATTTTTACAAATTAAGGGTTAGCATGGTTGGTATACAATTTCAAAAAACCAATAATTGGATTATTTATGGAATTTTAAACATTATTTAAATCATATATTAGAATTTATGATTTTTAGGATTTTATATCATCAAACAATGTATTATATATTACTAAATATTCATAATGTCACTTTTAAAAAATATTCACTACATTGATTTTAATAATAACAAAACAAAAATATAATTCAAATAAACTATTTCAGTTTATCAATAAAATGTTATATTTATTTATTAAATCATTAATGACAATAATTATCACAATTTATATATATTTTAATATATTTAAAAACATTTATTTTATTTTTTTACTTAATGAAATACTTACTCCACTAGTGATGTGTCATTTTTTAATGTAATTGTTTCATCTAGAAAATTTATAAATAAATTTCCATGATGTATATAAATATTTTATCATTCAACATAAAATGTACTGTATAAGTTATATTTCAAGATATCCAATGCTAATAATGATATAGTTATTAAAAAATGAACATGTGATCTTTGAATTTTTTGAAATAAAATATTATAAATGTCATACTATCACCCAATACGATTCAAAGGTTATATTATTTTCTTAGAATTATTATGGACCAATATAAATGATCCAATAAAATATCGAAATGTTATTGGTATATTTAACTATCCATACCAATTTATTTTTAATATAAATTATAGAAATTTAATATTTACTAATGAAAAACAGTTACCATGGGAACTATTCATAATGGAAAACAATGAGAGGGTTTTATTTAATAAATATGAAAATTATGTATGTAAATAAAGAATTTATTTTAGAAAATAAAAATGACTCCGAAAATAATTTAAAATTGAACAAAAAAACATAATGAAAAAAATCCAAACAAGATTAATTTTAAATTATTAAATTTTTTTATAAAAACATAATTTATAAAAACACGTTAAAAACAATAATTTTAATATTTTAAATAAATTATTACTAATTAAAATTTATAAAAAATTATAAATATAACTTTACCTTGTAAACCCTTGAAAAAATGTTAGTTTCACATTCAATTGAAAAATCAAACATTTAAAAAATTATCAAAATTTAACAATTGGATAATTTTTATATGATTATTTCAAAAAATTATGTTAAATTTTTAAAACAAATTTAATTATCTATCCATAAATTCATTAAATTTTTTTCATGAAAAGTAATAAAATTTATTTCTCATAAAATATGTTTTTGATGAATTAAATGTTATTATTAATAATCTAGTACTTATTTTCAATAAATTAATTTATCCATTCACTATGAGTATATAAATTATATATTGAATAAATCTATTAATACTATCTTTTCTATATAGTATAACATCTATTTTATAAATGTCACTTTTAAATAATATTATTTAGTTATTCATTAATAATTTTATCACTCATTATTATAATTTTATCTTGATTAACGTTAACACTCTTTTAAAAATTCCTTTATTTAAACCCCACAAGGGAAGAGGGTCAATAAAAATCCATTTGAAAAGAGAGATTGGAAAGTTCAAAGGTCACCTAAGATAACACAAACCAAGATTCCATGTAGGAAAGCATGGACAAAGTGGGGGATTTTAACTTTCAAGTACTTATTGAGGGTGGTAGAGAAAAAAATAATTATCATGTTAAACATCAAGAAAACTATAAATCTATGATAGGATGGAAGGACATTGATTTTTTATTATGAAAAGTAAATAGATAATGTTTTTATTTAACATTTTTTTAATTATTTGTTTCCTAGAGATGAGGTTTTTTTACCATACATACTAAGAATGAGTGGATATATACTATTTTGAAAACATTATTTTTATGCATTCATCAATTTGCATCATTAACTCATATTTTTCTCCAAATGATGAGTATGACTTTCCAACAATTTGAAGGACTAAATTCAACATATATGGAAAAAATAATTATATAATTATATATATATATTTCTATTATATATTTCAATTTCCCAAAAAAATTGTTTTTATAATATAATAAAATTCTCCAAAATAATTATTCAAAAAAATTCAATAATAACACCCATTGTTAAAAATAAATCATTCAACATCTAAGTATACTAATAATTATACAAAAATATTATATAATATGATTGAATCCTAAAAATAAGATATATTTTATCACATTGTCTTCTATGATATATTTAAACATTTATTTTCAAAAACATCAATTACTATTAATGTCTCACCACCCAATATATTTTACAAATTATATAATATATTAAATCAACATATATCCAAATTAAAATAATATGTGTGTCTAAAATATCACTTAAAATTTATTCCTCACACAAAACACCAGAATATTATATTTACTCAAATAATATTATGTTGTAAAAATAGTGAACATCTTCCAAAATAACAATAATCATTAAATAAAAAATAATCTTCCAGTCTCAACGATATCTATGTAATAAAACATATTTCCGCAAAAACACTATTTCGTTTCACATTATATTTTTTAACTAAAAAGAAAATAAATTAATTATAAATACATAATGTATGATAGTGGTATATGAGGAAATATTATAACCCTTCAATTGTGGGTTAATTTCTTATAGCATTTCTAAGAGTGAAATGTTGTCACACTATATTGTAGTGGTACTTTTTCGAAAATGATGTTAACTGAATCCTTCTAAAAATTAAAAAAAAATGAAACATTCTAAAAAATTACTTTAATATGTATTAATTAAAAATATTATATCATAACATCCATTTATATCACAAAAATGCATTAACCCTTAATTAACTCAAATATAAATGTCTCTAAAATACTATTACTCACCTTAAATTTTCAAAACGTAAATATTGAAAAGGGGTGTCAAATACCTTAAAATAATGATCAAATATAAAATAATAATCCAATGATGGTATGAATAAATAATAAGTAATCATAATAATATCCAAATTTATCTAAACCCTATATTGATAACTAACAGAATAACCAAGAATATGTTCATTCAAATTAGCTTCTAATGACATAGAATTTACAATTATAACACAATTTCTTCAATAAAAATATTAATAGCATCAAAATAAAACATTGGATATCATTATAATTTATGGAACTTTTAGGGTTAGAGTTTCAGTTAATTAGGAGAAATTATTAACAACTTGGGTTCATAAAAAATGGTTTCATAATGATAAACCTTATCTACTACTACACCTAGATTTTTATTTTTCACAACATGTAATCTACATCATCCATGTGAAATTCTTTTATAAAAAATTAATGTTACATATTTCTTCATATCTTGGGAAAAATAAGGGTATAATATTTTATCTTAGATTCTTATTAAGGTAAAAAATTAGTAATAAATCCATGATCAAATGAAATAAAAATATAGTCATAAGGGAATATGATCATGAACATAAAATTTTAAAATTATACCCAATATATCAATGATAAAAATATTGAGTCATAGTATTAGACCTGGGATTACATAACATATGAATCATAAAAAAAATCAAAAAACAAGATCCATGAGATAATATGATAAAACATGATATTCTAAATGTGACATATAACATGAAGAAACATGAGTCAAGGTTAAATTCCAATACTATATCAAATAGTGGAAAATGTATCATAATGAAATTTGGCTTACTCTATATATGAAACAATATTTCTCATAATTATAAACAAAACACAATTCTTGGGATAGTTATCTGTGTTCACCTATCATAACACATTTATGCATATATGTACCATGAGAATATAAATCATTAATCATAATAAAATCCAAAAAAACATATAGGTTACATAAACAACATTTTATCATAATCCAAAAATATATATAGAAATAAAAAAGAATAATACCTCTGAATAATAATCCCATTAAATCAATAGTGACTTAAAATAATGTAATCAGTCAGGGAAAATAATTTTTAATTATCACATTAATAGATTCGTGAAAAATAACATTTTCATTTGTTTAAATTAATTTTTTTGAAAGACATATTCATTATTAAAATAATAAAATTTTATTG
The DNA here is from genome assembly GCA_963277665.1 of Viscum album. NCBI lineage: Eukaryota > Viridiplantae > Streptophyta > Magnoliopsida > Santalales > Viscaceae > Viscum > Viscum album. The sequence goes on along the minus strand of OY728152.1, from coordinate 271,343,248 downwards.
AAAATAACCATGTAATATTATAAAGGAATAGTAAAGGAATTAGGTTTTATTATGGTGGTAAAATCTGCTCATGTTGTATAATAAATATTATTTCATATTTTTCCCAAACAATTCAAAAACTAACTCATTCGGAAAATGAATAAAAATGATTCCTTTCAAACTGCAATGTAATAATCCATAGATTGGAAAAAATGAAATTAAAAAATTCTAGAAGAGTGTTACAATAATTTATGAAAACATTTTTTTTGAATCAAGTTTATGGTAGGTAAATACACCCTAGTAGATACATACATATAACGAATCATAAATAATGATGAGATTGTGAAATTATACCTTAAAATATCATATAATTTATTTGAGAATTAAAAAATGTGTTTATTATGTATATTATTTATAAATATATATAAAAAAGTGTAAATAAAAATAATATAATCAAATTTAATTTCATGCCAAATTGTATAATCAATTAATAAATTAAATAATTATCTAACCGAATGAATGAAAATTGAGTTAAAAATTTCCATTCCAAGTTCATATCATCAAATTTAGAATTAATAAATGAAGAGATTATGTGTACACAATTAAAAACCAAAAAAATAGAAGTGATATTTTAAATTATCAATCAATAGTTATTACACACATAATGATTACATACACCAATAAATTAAGTATATATACAATCCAATGAATGAAGAATAATTTAAAAAATTCATTACCTCTTATATTACCATTCATTGTTCTTGATGAAACCCATTGTAATAAAAGTATTAATTAATTATTAATTTTTTATATAAAAATATTTTTATCATACATTTTTATAATTTAATTACATTATATTGTGACATGTTTATTAATAATTTTTTATTAAAATCATAGTTCATAGTGATTATATCTTTGTTTTCCAAGACAGTTTTGGTTTGGTAGTCATTGTACTTGTACGTTGATCTTGGTCTACAAATTTATATATTACTATTTTTGATATAAATATCATATATAATAATTATAAACATGTTAAAATCCATAAACATATTATTAAATATTAAATGAATTCTACTATATGTGGTGATAGTAAAATGTGCATAAACAAGAGCGATACTGTCACTTTTTTCATGGGAATGATGGTGTATGATTGCTATTCATATTATTAATAAAATTTCATAATAATTAGATTAATTAATTTATTAAAATATGAAAAAAATCATATATTTATAGCAGTTATGGATGATTAGAAAATTAAAATGATTAGTTAGAGTGATTACCACTTCTATGAAATGTCTCATTTAGATATCCTCTTAAGGGAACTAAGTGTGGACATTTAAGAATAACCTCACCTCTATAATATGTATATGGACACATATAAGATAAATTTTGAGTGGATTATTAAGATAAAAGGCTCATTGGGATGAAATGTATTGGGGGAGGATGTGTTCATTTATAATGAAGGTGAGCTGAACTTTTGGAATTTCTTATAAGATTATTTATTAATAAATTCATTTTCTATCCAAATACCACAAAATGGCCCTTTAAAATAATCAATGATAAGGTATGGTTTTTATAACATCTTCCAATATATTTAGATTATTGGTTTATTATTTCAACCCTTATCATATTATTCAACACTTAGTTAATATATTTAAATTTTATTTATGGTAATAAGATTATTAAAAATAATAAAATCATTTTTAATTATATAGTGTAAATTATCTTCAAATGGTAAATATATTTCATATTAGACCATATAATAAATATTCAGTTTTTTAAATTTTTTATGATTTTAAATTAATTTAATATCATATTATTTTGATAAATTTTCAATCATTTCATTTTTTACCGAATTCATTTAGATTGACTTAAAATACATCACAAAAAATGAAAATATATAGTATGTTTATTTAATCCTTATATAATTTCTCATATATATCTATAAAATACATTTCACAAAATTAAGAAACTCAAATTATCTAGACATTAATATTTTCTAAATCATTTTTTTATTTTTATTTTGTTAATTAAATAAATACATTATTAGAATTTCAAAATAAGTTATGGTAATAATATAATTAATAGAATTTTAAAATAAATTCTTTTGAGAAGATAATTTCAGCATGATCAATATATGGGTTTATTTTCTTCCATATCATCATTTAATCCCTATATGGACATGTAAAAAAATTTAATACAAAGATAGTGACATTTTGTAGCTATATTTGATAAAAGAAATATATAACTCATTTTCATGGAATAGTTTTCATTAATCCACCAAAATAGAAAAATAAGGAAATATTTTTATAATAATATTTATCGATTAAATTTTTTGGACATTTTTGTGTATGTTTTTACCCTAGTCTTCTTTAACCCTTATTTAATACTTTTTCAGTCTTACCATGACAACATGGATTTTTTTCCATTTAGTGATATTAATGTTACTATAAAATTAAAAAACCCATAAAAAGATAATATATGAAATTTTCAACATTATATCAATAATTTGGTTTGATTTATTATCCTTAAGAATTTATATCATTTAATAAAATATTATTTTATGTAAATTATTTAAAAAGTCAATTTTACTAAATATTCACTATATTGAAATTAATAATATAAATTTATATCATATAATTAAAACCCCATTTTATTATATATATAACATAATAAATATATCAATAAAAATTTGGTTTAAAGTAATTGTTTTAAATAATATTCATTTGGTTAGTGTCAAAATCAATTATTTTATTCTAACATTAATTTTATAGTCTATGTATCAATGTTTTTTTAGTATTTAAGATAATTATTTCATTACTAAAATTTATTAATAAATTCTAAAGATTTATATAAATATATTATATCTGAAATTTATTTTTTTTTGTAAAATTTATCTTCAGGATAAACCTATATTAAAAATGATATAGTTTTTAAAACAATCAGTATAACATCAATTACATTTAATTAAAGTCGATATTATAAATTTCATAATCTCTCCCATGTTTCTTAAACAGGTTATAATTTAGATCATTTTATGATTATTGTCGAATAAAACTCATAAAATAAAATTTGGACACGTAATTGTTCTTTTTATTGTCCCTATTATTTTATTTTGAACAACTATTTCCAAATTTAACATGTAACGTGGTATGAAAAATTAGCATCTTTACAATTAATTTTAGAAATAAAAAAATGAACTATTTACTAAATATATATATAATGAATCCAATGGTGGAATAAATTTTCAGAAATTAGAAACAATGAAATTTTAGATTTTATTTTAAAATGAAACTTGTAAAATGTAATGAAATCATTTTTATGAAAATATACATTTAAATGTTAAAATGATTTTATACCTATGTAATGTAGTAAAACCATACAAAATATAATTCTAATATTATAAATAAATTATAATAAATTAAATTTTAATGGTAGTTTAAAACAAAATTTTATCTTCTAAAAAAATAAAAACGTGGTAATATTCATTATTCGTTCATAAACCAACCATTTAATAAAATATTCTAACTTTAACCACATAAAATCATTTAAATTTTAATTAAATAAATTGTGTTCACATCATCAAATAAAGTTTATAAAACTCATGAAATTAATTTTATTATTTTTTACATAAAATGAAATTTAATTTATTTTTGAAGAAAATATGTTTTTGATGAATAAAATAACATTATGGAAAATATTGTACATATTTAGTAATAATTAATTAGTAATTTTTAATTTATTACGACCATTATATATTTTATGATGTTATTAATACTATTCATTCCCACCAACATACCATCCTAGTTATAATGTTAACATTTAAATAATAATATTGAGTTTTCTTATTTGAGCTTATGATGCTATTTCTTATACAGAATGAAACATTTTGTTTCCTTTTAAAATATTAGGATACTATATTATTAATTTAAAATACTTTATAAAACAATGACATCCCACATGTGTATATGTGGACTATAGCCTCCATGATTTCATCTGATTTTTTTTCATTTCCACATTATAATTATGTTAATAAAAATTCATATAATTAATATTTATGATATATTATAAATTATTTATTCAATAATTTTGAATAACTTTTTAACTTTCTATTTTCCATCCTTTTATAAATGGATACAACATTCATACATACATTTGACCAACCTTCTCTATGAACTATCTAATTCATTTTTCTATCTCTACCTCTTATATATGAATCTAAATATATATATATATATATAATGATTATATATGATATTTATATCATGGTTGGAATTATAATTTTTTTAATCCATTTCAATGTTAAAGTACACAAAATAATAAAATAACATTATCAAGAAAAAATTAGTTATCCACTAGAATAAAAAAATTTAACAACAAATTATTAATAAATTGGTGGTTAAAACTAATAAGAATATCATATATGCTATTATAAAAATGTAGAGGATAAATTTATACAAGTATAAAAAATTCAAATATATTTTATTTGGTATTAGAGTATAATAACCATGTATTTTAATACAGAAATATCACATCCTTAAAATTTTTACTAAATTCAATTCACAAATACAATTTTGTGGAACATAATGGTTTACTCTATAATTATTCAAAATAAATAATATTATTATTTCATGAATGATATTCAAAAACTAAAATAACAAGCATCCTCTACGTACTCTTTATAAACCCACTCTAGATAATAACTTTCTTCATAACATGGGGAAAGGAAACATACAAAATGGTGAGATCGGATGTTGAGTACAATTTTCCATGATCGATATCAATATATGATCATAAGAAAGCATTAAATATCAATAAGGGTATGATATCATGAAAATTAATTACAATTCTCATTCCTTACCATGAATATATAATAAACATGAGCTATGGAATAAGTCATTATATTTTGAGATAAAAAGGTTCATAAGAGTGTGAAATCATCATAATTCAGGAACTATAAGCTCATGACATAAATTTGTGGAGAAAAAGATCATATATGAACCATTTCATATTTCTTGGTCTACTTCAAAGACTATAAAACATTGTGGATCATGCGTCACCACATGTTTCCCATCCGGGGTCAAACACGTCGACCTACTTCCAATTGTGTATCATGGCCATCAGCATGTTTCCCATAATTTGTTAGTAATTATAAAAAAATATCATTGTCTCTGAATCCCAATAACATGTTTACCATTATTATTTCATTATATATAAAGTGTTAAATAATTCATTGGAGTGAGTAATTGGTCCCACCCATCCATGGTCATAACATTACAATTGACCCTATATAGATTGTTACCACCATATTTGTTACCACATAACAATTATAACCTAATATACACAATATAAAAGTGTTGCAATTTATCATTGAACAGTCATCATTTCATGTCCTATGAAATGAAAATCATCTCATCATATATTTATTATATAATATTCTATATAAAGAAAATGGGGCTCATAATAATCATATTAATTCATTAAAGCATAAACCATTTAAACTGAATGGGTTTCATACATATATCCTCTTCATAATAATTAAACTTCCATTGAAACAATGAATATTGTAAAATTGGTTAATATCTCATGAAAACCATATGTGAAATAAAATTATTCAACCTTATATGTAATTTGATATTAAATTAAATCAAGGAATATTTCATAAGAAATATAATTATTCAACATTTAAAATAAATTTATAAAAAAATGTCACCAAAAAAATCCATAAATAATTCATTTAAATTAAAAATAGATATTTTTATTCTAATATATAAACCATTGATTGTTCATGATGGTAAAAAAATTACTATCATTACATATATATTTAATTAATTATTCCATTCACATTTTAGTGATATACAAAAGGGCTTTGTTTAGGAAACATCAAGAAATTACATTTAAAACATTCTACAATATATTAAAATAGGGGTAATTTTTTTTAAAAACATATTTGGATAAATATAGAAACATTATTTGAATCATTTTTATAATTCATGGTTATGGATGAAATTTTTTTTTTCAACATAATACATAAATACATATTAATTTTCTTAAAAACATTTATTTTGGTTTCATTACACATTTATGAGTGGAAAATGAAAGGAAAAAATTACATTAACCAATAAATAATGGTGATAAAAAAATAAATTTGTTTCATAAATGGTATATCTTATCATCTCATTGTCAAAGGAATACTATAAAAAATACCATTACATAATGTGGTAGTAACATTAACCATTTACCACGTTGATATCGTTTTGTTTGTAAGACCAATGAATGAAAAATAATTTTGTGTATATTCATAAAAAATAATTATAATGATAATTATAATAATAATTATCATAATATTCATACATGGGAATTATATTTATAAGAAATAACTTGTGATGTATAAATAATGTTTCATGTAGTAAATAAACTGAGGAACAAATCACATACCATAAATATTGACATCATTTGTCCATGTTTTAATTTTTTTTATAATAGTTAAATGTTTTTTATAAATATATTAAATAATTATAATCACATGTATCATTCTAGACCTGAATTTAGCTATAAAGGTTAATTATGATTCCATAATAATTTTCTTATTAAAATCATGATTCAATTAATAATATCATCCTATTAATAATATCTTTAGTTTCATATTTCTAGTCCATTGTCATAGATCATGGTTTCATCGTATAATTATTTTTAACAATTATATATATATATATATCATATTTATGTTATTTATATTGTAATGAATTGGATTTTATCACATTTTTCTTATAAATTAAATTTTAAAACTTCGATAGTAGGCGCTATGATGGTGTGAGATTACGATGCCTTGTGTGCCACAAACATTCAATGAAAAATGATTAGATTTTAATAATGTGTGAGGTTGGATTTACTTTAAAATATAATAACATCTTAAAATGTTCCCATATCAAAAATATTAGGGCACTGTTCCATTCATAATAATGACTTTACCAAGGGTAGGGCCTAACATCGCCGGACATAGGCCAATAAAAAAAGTTAGATTTTGGATTTATTGGTAATAAAAAAATTTATTGTGATGAAAAATGGGTTAATTTAATTAAAATGTTTCTTTTAATTATAATTATGTGTTATCATTATAAACCTATAATTCCTTTGACAAGCTGAGAATGAGCTCCATATAACTAACACCAATGGATCGATAATCGATAATCATGGATTGAAGAGAGAATATTTGATGAAAGATCGACTGATCGAAAAATGACTACAACAATGCTTCACCGTTCATCAACAACCAATCAAATGACCAGGTTGGAATATAATAAATTTTTTATTTCATTTCCCCTTTTTAAATGTAATGAATAATTTTGACCAACCAATGAATAGGTTGATCAGTGGATTGGTCATTCTTACGGGATAGTTAAATTATGGGTTTAACGGGTGATAAAACCCGGGGAATATCCTTATGACTCTTTATTAATCCTTATAACATGAATGAATTGTGTCTGACATGAACAAGTCAAAGATAAATTCATTGGGTATTCCTATTAATTTATCTCTTTCACCCAATATTTCTCCATTACATGTTCTTTATGAATTACGAACAAAGGATCGTTTCCCCCTTCGATATGTAGCACAATGATACTAGACTTGTGATATCGAACCACAAAACACCAAAGATGTATGATAGTGATGGAATGATGGAAATAATACATGGCAGTAGCTTGCGTTGGAGAATGGCGGTATTGTACGGCGACGACCAGAGTAGTTGCTCCGGTCGGTTCATGTGGAGCGTGTTGTGAACAGAATGATGCTGGATGGGAAACTAACAATGGTTCCAGTAGCAGGATAGTGGGGGGGTTGGTGTAGGAGGAGCGTGAAGTGGATGGTCTACGAGCGGGGTAGAAGCAGTGGGAGAGGTCGAGGATTTGGTGTCCTCTAGCATTGACCAAAGTGTAACAAGGTTGATCGTAATATAATTGCAATTACTGGGTTCATGTTTCAGGGTCAGATGGGTGTGAGAGAATTGTGTCATCCATAACAGCGGGTCGCAGCCATGCGACCCCGTGGTCCACGTCAAATTGATGGGCTACATTATGATAGTTTTGGATGGACCAGACCTTACTAAGTTGGGTTATGTTGGCACAACCAGTTCAGGTCTAGTGGTGGGTCGTGTCATGTCTGGAAGGTCGAATCAGACCCAGACTGGACCCCAGTTAGACCTTTTATGTAAAAAAACTGTAACATTTAAACTATGAGTCTTTCTGATAAGATTTTTGTGGTTTTGAAACTCTTATAATGAGATGGTACTTTTGAGACTATCTACGTGAGTTGTTATGGTTGTGGGTACACGACCTAATTTCTTGAGGAGTGGGTTCTCCTGGTTCAAGCACGCTACAAGAGGAGTGCTACAGTTTGTTGTGAGATGGTGACTACGAGACATAATGACTATGTAAATTGGAAACTTGGTGACTTGGGGATGCATGAATTATAAAAAATCCATGTGTTATCAACAAACTACGTCTTATCGACATTTTGTGTGTTATCGACACTCCATCTGATATCGACGCTCTATGTGTGACAAATACATGGAGTTCTATGGACTACATCTAAATATCTACTTTTCGTGCAATAAATGTATAAAATTATGGTATGACTATAATTTGTGAGTTTCATTTGTGTTATACAATGTATTTAATTGGGTATAGATTATTTATTTCATTGTGGTGTAATTCATGTATTTATTTTTGGTGTAATTCATGTATTTTTTAGTGGTATTCTTTTGTGGTCTAAGGGTGACATACATAGTATTGTATTAATCACCCCTAAAAAGGATTTACATTCACATGTCAGTTCGTATGAAGACGATCAATAATTTGACGGAGTTATAGGTAGAACAGGACCAAGAGTCTTATTGAGTGATCAGACAGATTAGGTTTTCTCTTAAATATTTAGACAAATATCCTACTCCAAACCATCTGGTAGGGTTTTCTACGGATGTGTTTTAGGAACATGTGAGGTACATTTATAGTCTATTTCTTTTTATAGGATTATGTTTTGGCCCATTTTACTTTCAAGTTTCTGACTGTCGAACTATGTGGTTGGTATCTGATGTATGAATTCTTTTTCTACTAAGTGTTTGTTTACATTCTGCTTTTGTATCCTCGAGATGTGTTCCACTGTATAGGTACATAGTTAAATGCCTCTGATTTTTGGGATATTCCTACTCAGTGCAATTCGCCACCCCCTTGCCTATCAGAGGCATTCTTATGGTATCCACGGAATGGGCCCCTTTATGACGGGTCATGATCGAGTGGTATCAAAGGTGGTCGGTCAAAATTAAATATTGTGAGTCTGAGATGATGGATTGGGGAAATAGTGTTGAGTGTTTCGAGTTTGGATTTCATGCCATGTAATCTAGTTTTTTATGTGGGATGAAGTATCCATACTCCATGAATCTAGAAACCAACATTTAGAATTGGTACAAAATAATACTTATTTCAGGGAAACTAATAGTATACAAATTATATAGGATTTCAGGGTGTCCTTGGGTCCTTCTTATGTCAGCTCACTAGGTATACTCTACTGATCATGGTACATCTTGTTTCCATTTAGGATTATTTAATGTAGACAACCTTCATGGATTTCGTTGCATGACCACAAGGAATATATTCATAGTGATGATGGGTAGGTAGAAGGACTTGTACAATATATACTCGCTATACCAATGATAGAACCTCAAGGTGGTCTACAAGCACTGCCTTTTGAGGACACACGTAGGCCGAGTGCATTGCAGAACATCCAAATTCAATTAACTTCACTGTTTTGGGGTGATCCCAACCCCCCCCCCCTAAAGATGAAGATTGTCTTGAGATACTTACACTTGTATTCCACCATGTGAGGTCACATTCCGACTAGATGAAATTCCATGCCACTTGTCTTCTTTAGGGTTTAATGGGAAAATAGTGGATCTCAGTGACCCAAAAACATTATTATGTGACTCTTTCAGGGGAAGATATAAAGAGAATATTTATAGAAGAGTTATTAATAAATTTTTTTTAATTAGTGTCTATACAAGAGTACTTGAATATGCATTAAGGATTTCAAATGTCAAAGAGGAGTATGTAGGGAAGTAATAGGTTGGAAGAAGATTTATGTATAACAACTGCAACATGCAGGTTGTCCACCATGGGCTCGGAGAGGTGGTCAACAGGGACGAGGACAACTTTATCTAGAGGAGGCTTATGAGCCAAGTGATACTAGAATAATTAGAGGTATGACCTGTTTCATTTCCACCAAAGTTGTAGTTTTGGTAGACAATGGAACCATTCATCCATTTCATTTCCTAAACCTTTTATGAGGCTCGGACATTACAATAGAATAGTTGAATCGGTCATAACTCTTAGAGACTCATAATGGAGGAGATTTGATTATTGCACACCAGTGCCGATGGTTTGAGTTTAATCTTAGAGATGAATTTTTTTGGTTGGTATCTCTTGGTATCATTATCTTCACATTAGGATTACATTATTAGTATGGATAGGTTATCCATAGTCTATACTCGGATTGAGTGTTTTAGGAGCAGAGTGCAGTGTGTCCATGGTGATGGGACATGATTTTCCTTTGTTGGCTAAATGATAATGTTTGTAGTGTATGATGGACATAATCATAGGAGGGTACATCAGATTACTCATTAGTTGGAAAACATCACCCTCGGTGTATTGGATGATAGGAGTCCTCAGTTTCCACCTGTGGTGGTGGAGCATAATGATTTTTTCCCTGATGATTTCGTCAATAAATTCTCTATATAGATGTAAATAATTGTACAAATATATACCCAGAGATGGCACAAATATCTACCCTATCATATCTGATGGCTCCAAAAGTGATTTGTTAGTTTTGGTATAGCTAGAGGTCTTGAAAAAGATGGGATTCATGGGAACTATTGTTTCACAGTAGGTGACCCCAGTTTTTTTCCACGAAATATGAAGGGACATCAAGTTATTTGTTGTCTTTCGGATGCTAAATAAATTGGATCTGAGTAAAAAGTATCAACTATTATTGATAAATGATCTCGTTGACCAGATGAAGGGAGAGAAGTGGTTATTGATGATTGGCATCAGTTATGTCTATCATCAGCTTCATATAAGGGATAAATATATACCCAAGACAGCCTAAAGATGTCAGTATAGCCAATAAAAGAATTTTGTTATGTTCTATGTCTTGTTGAACAACCTTGCAGTGTTCATTGGAGTCATATAAAGGATCTTCTGACTATTATTAGACCAGTTTGTAGTAGTCTTCATTAATGAAATCTTATTTTCGATGATATCTGAAGAGGATCACGCAATAAAATTGAGGATTTTCCAAGAAACACTTTGAGAGAACCAAATATATTGGAAGATGTTGATGTTTTAGTTCTGGTATCGAGAGTTCAACTTTTTAGGATGTGTTACTTTAGTGGATAGAGATGTAGTAGATGTGGTAAAGATTATGGTGGTGATTTATTTGGAGTCACCTAATAGTTTTACCTACGTTTGTAGTTTCCTAGGTTTAACTCAGTAATGTAGGAGGATTTTTCCTGACTTTTATAGAGTGGTAGCACCCTTTATGGATTTGACAGAGAAGGAGAATCCTTTTTTGTATGGACAGAGATGTTCTAACAAAGATTTCTGGATCCGAGTAATATGGTCATGAGAGCTCCCATCTTGATATTATAAGGGAAGGGAATCATTTACGTATTGTTTTGCGATTCATCAGGGATCAGGCCAGATTTTTTCTTAAATCGGTGTCAATCAATAAATTCTTATGGTTCCCACCAATTGATACCCCATTTTAAAAACTATGTGACTCGTGATCATGATCTAGAAGCAGTAGTCTTTAGATTAATGATTTGGAGACACTACCAAATGGTAGAGAGATTTATCATCTACTCTATTCATAAGAGTCTCATGTATATCTTCCCTCAAATGTACCTGAAAATGATACATAGTTGATTGATAGAGTTCCTATAAGACTATGAATTTTTTATTTTCTGTACTCATTGGAAAGAGAATGTGGTGTCTGGTGCTCTCTATAAGAGATCTATGTTTCATTAGTTGAGCGATGTGTTAGAAAAGATGGTGGTCTTCTATATATCCTTCGTTGAAGGAGATGGAGTAGCTTATATCCAGTCGATGGTTATAACCCCTCCAATATTACTATGATTTAGTGAGGAACATGATGGGGATGTTGACTGTGAGACCTGACATGAGCAATTTCCCCCAGGACATGCCTGTGATGGACATTTAATTGGTGGGGAGCATGGTGTTATTTTCAGACGTCACATATTTTTACTAGTGGAATTACAAGAGGAGGTTTTGAAGGAGTTCCACACATCCCCCATATTGGTATATCAGAGTGTGGTGAAAATGTACAAGGACCTCCGACATCAGTTTCGGTGGTCGAGGATGAATAAGGTGGTTTACGGGTTTGTTTCTCAATTCCTCACATGCCAACAAGTGATGGTTGGCCACCAGGTTACCTCAGGCTTGACTGAACCTTTTGAGGGTCTCGAGTGGAAGTGTGTTGAGATAAAAATGTAATTTTTCATGGGTTTACCATTCTCGTCTAAGGAAAATGATTCCATTTTGGTGACTGTTGACCAACTCACAAAGTCATCTGACTACCTACCAATCTGTGACATAGTATAGTAGATAGATTGGGATGCCTCTACATGTAGGTTATAGTTTGGCTTCACATAATTCCATCGAGGATATATTCACATTATGATTCCCATTTTACATTCTTTCTATGGATTGGATTACAAGCGGAATTTGGGACTCAATTTTGCATGATCACATTGTTCCATCCCTAGAAAAATGTTCAGATAGATATAGAACCATAAAGGTTCTTGATGACTTATTGTGTGATTTAATCCAAGACCATGGATACCATTTGTAAGATCACATAACTCTAGTGAAGTTTATGTACAACAACAGATACCACTATACTAATTTTATGGAACTACCTATGGCCTTGTATGAGTAACCATGTACGTCACCACCATACTAGACTGGCCTAGGAGTATTAGAACTCATGGGTCTAGAGTTGGTATGTACTACTACTAAAAATGTTCATATCAAACAGTATTTTATAAGGACGACACAAATCTAAAAAAACTCACATTATAATAGGATACAAAGTCTCTTGGAGTTCACGCAGGGAGCTCATGTGTTCCTTCAGGTCTCACCTCGACTGGGATTCTCGATATTTGTCTTCGGTGACAATTTTTCAAGGATAAACATAGACCCTTTTCATATTCTTAGTGGAGTTGGTGAGGAGGCGTACTGCCTAGCTCTACACATGTAGTTGCCTCAGGTGAATGATGTCTTCCACACGTCATAGATAAGGAAATAAATGCATGATATATCTTACTTATTTGACTCTGATGAGGTGGAAATTGATGATGGAGAAAATTTTGTCGAGTACTTGGTGGATATTGAGAATCTAAAGGAAAATATCTTTATGGGTGGTCGATTACACTAGTTTTCATTCAGTGGTTGTTCGAGAATCTACATGATGTCACTTGGGAAATTGAGGCTCAGATTCGTGCTTTGTAGCCTCATCTATTTGTTGAGTTTCCCATGTTTTTTCTTTTGTGGACGTAAATCCCTTCGGTCAAGACAATGTAATGACTTATACTCTCTAGTTTTAATTTTATAAATTAATTTGGAAGATTACAAGAATAGGCACTGAGAAAGTGTGATATTTTGAGACTCTATTTTCGAAGAATATTTCATTTTAAAATGGTATGATTTCAATAAAGCACATGGTCAGTTTTTCGTTATACTGGAATGACATCTAAATGGTTTCCCGTATTAGAAATCCAAGGGCTCTGTTCCATTTAGAACATCCAATTTATCTTAGGGGGGCTATCATCATCTGATGTGGTTAGATGAAAAAGATTCTTTTTGTATGTATTTGTCATAAAATATTTAACAATATTATTTTATTACGACACAACAAGGTATTCCACTTAAAAATAATCTTTTTCCTAGAATTTAGGGTTATCATCATTATACTATAATTCCTCTAATAATTGTTTATGGGGATGTCTCGAATGAACATTGGCCAATATAGACTCAGTAATGATAGATCAGATATCCAATCTTGGATTGATGATTGACTAACTGATGAATAACGAAGACACAACTTCACTCTTCATCAAAAATTGATCCAAACTCCAAGAAGGATATATCATCCCGCCTTTTTATCACATAAACGTTCATTACATTTTACAAAACCGAGGATCTTTAAGGTTTAGGGTCTTGGAAACTAGGAACATAAAACATGAAAACATAAAACATTTTTCAGAAACACATGAAAGGATTCTCCTTATGTTCATCCTAGGTTCATTACTGCATCTCATAACCTGGGGACATACATCAAAAGAAAGGGTGAGTAGATGGCCCAGTAAGGGAAACAAGGGGAAACATTTAACATGTGAACTTGATATACATCAACAATGTCATGAAAAAGTAATTTAAGGAATAAGAATGAAATCATGAGGCATATCATAATAAAAATAACGTATTTCATAACATGAAGATGTGGGTACAATATTTAATATTGAAAATAATTTCCGTTTCACCAAGGTCTATCCCCAAGGTTTAATTAAAAATTACCAAGGTTATTCATCAAGGCGTCGTTAAAAATGGTAATCTATAGAGATTACATCTTTACCTAATGCATTGGAGCGCTATCAGTGAACACCTTAAAATTTGTCTTTATAAACATGTGAGACACATAAATCTTCATAAATAATTTTATAAAAAACCAATATAGCATAAAAGAAATTGGTTTCATTTCATAATCATAATGTTTTAAAAACTGCTTTAAAGACATGATCTTTATGTCACATTAAACCCACGGAAAAGGATAGAAGGTCTAATTTATGTAAATCCCATAATTAAAATATAAAATTTTGATATATATGTGAATAACCCTGTAGAAGAAATAACTTTGAGTATTCACTTAATTAAATAAAATAATTTGAAAAAAAGAGAAATACATTTTGAGACGAAAATTCTGCAGCATAACGGTTATGATACATGGTTTTAGAAAACATTGAAAAGAGAGGTGACATGGGTAACCCACTCATAAATGATCCATAAAATAGTATAGGGACATAATATGATGTTCATAAGAACATGGTAATGAAATTTGAAAGATATACCATGTGAAATGAAAAACATAGAAGGAGGACAAAAATAAGATTTCACTTTTGAAAATTCGGCAGCCTAACAGCATCACATAAACTTCAACAAAAAGGAATTGACAAGATCAAATAGGGTCTATCATAATATAAACAAAACATATCAGTATTATAGTTATAGATATCATACCCCAACATAAATAAAAGGAACTTGAATGACTTGACATGAAAGTAGAACTTTGAAAAAGGAGAAAGGTGAAAGAATCCCTTAAATATTCGGCAGCCTAACGTCGTCACTTAAACATCACAAAAAATGAATTGACGAGAACAAATAGGGTCTCTCATCATATGAACATAAAATATAATTATTATATATATAGAGATAATACGCCAACATAATAAAAAGTAACTTGAAAGACTTTTCATGAAAGTAGAACTTTGAAAAAATGAGAAAGGTTAAAGAATCCTTTAAAAATTCGGCAGCCTAACGGCGTCACTTAAACATTCATAAAACGAAATGATGAGAGTAAGAGGGGATCTATCATCATATGGACATGAAAAGTTCATTAAGAGGAATAATAAATAACATCCTCAAACATATGAACTTGGCGAATAAAAGAAATGAATTAAAAGAGAGTATTTGAAGAGAAAGAGAGAGGTTGGATCCCTTACCTTAAAACGTAACCCTTAAAACTCAATGGTTGGGAGCTTGAGGGCTTGGGGAAACTTGGGAGGACTCCATGGGAGGTAATGAGACCAGATATTCATTGGGGGAGATTTGGGAGTCGAATGGATGAGAGTATGTCTTGGTATTTATAGGGAAAGTGAGGGGACAAGGCATTAATTGCCAAGGGACACCTCATTGGTGGTTTTGGAAAAACCATGGTTTTACCATGGTATTTGCCCATGGTATTGGACACATTGGACACATAATACTTTATCATGCTGTTCATATGTCGACCATATTTATTACATACATAATACATCATTTAATGATGTCATTAAATATCTGTAACTTAAAAAATGTATTTTCACTATTTATCGAAAATTCAACTTTCTCAGAAAAATCCAAAAATTTCACCTCAACCAAATATCGATGCTCTGATTTCAAATATGAACTCCATTTTATAAAAAAAATTTCTAAATATTTTTAATTTAATTTTGAAATTAATATACTATTCACCGAAAATTCATTTTTTCCCGAAAAATCCCCAAAAATTACCTTAAAATAATATTGATGATCTGAGTTAAAAAAAGAAACCCATTTTATAAAAATAGTTTTCTAAATATATTTAATCTAATTATTAATTAAAAAAACCCTATTCAGCCGAAAAAACTAATACTTGACTAATAATTTATGAAACCATTATTTAACCATTTTATTGAATCACATTACTTAATAAAGGTGTGTATATTATATTGATAATTTCTTTAAGTGTGATTACTAATCCGTTTGGTCACATTACTAATACTAAGCATAAAATCACTATTCAGAATTTACTATTCATCAAAAATTATGTTGATCTTATTAGACTCTAAATTTCGTACAGAACATAATTGTAGAAAACCATTTTTGAAAATCATTACACATTTTTAATTATTTAAGGTTTACATAAACATTTTTTTAAAATGTCTTTTCTCTGAAATTCACCAAAAATATGCATACTATATTTATCCAGACATTTGAAAATTCATAAACTTTATCATAAGAAGAAATCAAAATTTTTATTTAAAATAGAGGATTACACAAGGAAGTTACGGTCTCCTTACATAGCCCCTTATCACACTAGCATAGGACCTAACCGTAAGGTGTGCTAAGGTGAGAGAATCTGAGGGTGGCTCGTCCAACATCACATGAGTAGTAATTTCTATCAGTTCGAACTTCTCGTGAAGGCGATTCCGTTCTAGATTCACACGGTGAAGTTCGGATTGGGTTTGGTCTAGAGAAAATCCCAGTTGTGCTACCTCCTTCACAAGTTCTGTTAGATGGGCTTCGATCGGTCCAAGACTACTGGGTGAGGCCATCGAATCTTCTTTCTATATTAATTATCCAAGATCTCTTTTATTTAGAGACAATAATAGAAATGTTTATTTTCCATTGGTTATATTGACCGATGATCATATAACAGTCAAAACCCAATGGTATCCTTTTAATTATACTCATGTTATCAAATGAAATAGTTTTGTTGAGTATAAAAAATAAAATAAAAAAATATTAGGAATTGAGATTTATTCAAAATTTCGGGTTGTTACAATCTTCCCCACTTAAGAAATTCCTTCCTTGCAATTTTTAAAATTGGGTTTTGAAATTTCATTGTATGACCCACATCTTGAAAGGAGTCAGTAAAACTATTTCTTTAAAAGAATGAAGGGGAAGTACAAAGGTCACCCGAGTTAACCCACACTAGGATTCCATGTAGGAAAAAATGGACATGGAGGAGAAAACAAAGGGTTAAGTTCTGAGGGAGAGTGATTGAAAACATGATTAGGATAAAGTTAACCATGAAAAAATCACAAACTTATGATGTGTGTAAACGATCTTTGATTACATAGTTGGAAACGTAAACCAAATACGTTTTTGTTTTACGTTCATTTTCATAATTTTAGGGAGTTCATTTACTAAATAGAGCAAAAACATATGGAAGTATAACTACCTTCAAGTAGAGTTTCATCCTTTAATAATTTTCTACTAAAACTAATCTTTTCTCCAAACGATGAGCATTCAAAACACTTGGTCTCATCAAAACACAAGAATCGTCTTATTGAGAGTCACATAATCCACAAAAGATTAACTATAAATTTCTTCTATCTTTAAAAATTATCCCAAAAAACAGAAATAGTAAGATAAAACAACTCTTCAAAAACAAATAATCCCATAGGAAGGGAAACTAATTTTCAATCTTCAAAATTCCACGGTACTACCCAAAGTTCATCGTAGACCATTCCATAAACAACTGCCCTTAAAATTCCTCAAAATAAACCAAACTAAGATTGAAACCCAAATACAAGAAGGATTTGATAGCTTAGTCTTCAAAAATAGTCTTTATCGTTCATCTCCAAACAACATCAACCACTCTTATCATATTATAAAAAAGTAACTATCCTAATCACATTTTCCCCAAGATAGGTTAATAATTTCCATATGTAACCTAAATTACTATAAGTCTACCTTAAATTAATAGATTCATCAAAATATAAGTCAAACTTTACTCCTCAAAGAAACACCATAGTAATCTATTTACCTCGATCAAATAGGGTTCCCAAACTAGTGAACGTCTTCCAAAATAATAATCATCTTTTTATCCCCAAACCACCCTTTTTAAGAAGAACAGATTCACTACATCAACAGGTGGAACATAAAAATATATGTTTTCCTTAATGATATAAAATAATCTTAGGTAGTTACTCGATGATCTTAGAAAACATAAAAGATATGCTCATAGAGCACGAACTAAAATACAACATGACATAGACCATTATTGTGATGAAGTTACATGTACTTCAACCATCATGATCCATCTCAGCATAAGACTTGCATTGTTCCCTTATCCTTGAAGATTTCTGATGCTCATCATGCTTCTCATCCTTTCCAATAGAGAATTTCCTTGGATAATGTCTAACTTCTCCACATTTAAAACATCAAAATTTATAAGGTACATTAGATCAAACCTTATCTCTATTCATCACATTATCCATTTTTTTAAAGCAATTGGATACATTATGCCCCATCTTCCCACACATAAAACATCTCTCGGTTCCTTTGTGACATTCTCCATGGTGCCTCTTCCCACACTTTTTGAAAAAAAGAAGTTGGGTCTTCTTTCCCTTATCAACATTATTAGATGAATATCCTTGAGACTTTGTCTTCTTCTTCCGTGATGAATTTGGTCATTCAACTAGGTACCAATTATTAATTGTAATTTTTGATAGCTGGTTTGGCATAATCACAATATGTTCAACATGATATTTCATCATCTCTATCACATTAATAGGGCAATCGTCACATTTCCTATCACATTGTTTGTTAGGACATTCTCTTACATTTCCAGCCATTAACTAAGAAAATAACATATAATTAGGGGCTTAAATACTTATCCAATAATCATGAAAAGGAAACTTAATGCATAGAAGGATAAACTTGTAGAGGAAAAGTATGCCCTATCTTTTGATCCCCTAGGTCCCAATCTAGGTTATCCATGCATATATTCTTATGTGAATCTTTATTTTATTTTATCTTTATTCCTTTAATAATGGTTCATACTAAGCTTATGAATTTACCAAAGAATATCCTCCGGGAGTGTCGTAACGAAGAGTTAAGCAAGGCCCGTTGTCGTGTACCAGTTTCCGTTCGATTCTAGCTCAAAGCGGTGTTTTCAGGTTTTACACCTATGTACATCTGTTCCAGAGCCACCACTACCTTCTCGTATCCAAACAAGGATGTATTTTAAAGGCAACCCCTTACTCAATAATCACCAAAATACCAGGAATATTTCCTATATTTAAAATTTTCTATAGGGTTCTCCCTAATGTTTTCATATCCTAATTTCCACAAATAACTAAACCGTCCTTTGATAGCAACTATATAATCCCGCATTTTTATCACATAAACGTTCATTAAATTTTACAAAACCGAGGATCTTTAAGGTTTAGTGTCTTGGAAACAAGGAACATAAAACATGAAAACATAAAACATTTTTCTTAAACACTTGAAAGGCTTATCCTTATGTTCATCATAGGATCATTACTGCATCTCATAACCTGGGGAAATACATCAAAAGAAAGGGTGAGCAGAAGTCCCAGTAAGGGAAACAAGGGGAGAATTTTAACATGTGAACTTGAGATACATCAACAATGTCATGAAAAAGAATTTTAAGGCATGTGAAAGAAATAATGAGGCATATTATAATAATAATAATGTATTTAATAACTTGAAGATGTGGCTAAAACATTTAATATTGACAATCACTTCTGTTTCACAAAGGTCCATCCCCAAGGTGTCATTAAAAATTACCAAGCTTATTCACTAAGGCGTCGTTAAAAATGGTCATCTCTAGAGATTAAGTCTTTACCCAATGCATTAGAGCGATATCAGGGTGAAACCTTAAATTTGTCTTTATCATCATGTGAGTAAAATATATCATCATCAATAATTTCATAAAAAACCCATATAGCATAAAAAATGGGTTTCATTTAATAATCATAACGTTTTAAAAACTGCTTTAAAGACATGATCTTTATGTCACTTTAAACCCACGGAAAAGGAAAGAAAGTCTCATGTATGTAAATCCCAGAATTAAAATAGAAAATTTTGATATATATGTGAATACCCCTATAAAAGAAATATCATTGAGTCTTCACATAATAAAATAAAATATTCGAAAAAAAGAGAAAGACATTTTGAGACAAAATTTCTGCAGCATAACGGTTATGATACATGGTTTTAGAAACCATTGAAAAGATAGGGGACATGGGTCACCCACACATAAATGATCCATAAAACAGTATAGGGACAGAATATAATGTTCATAATAACATGGTAATGAAATTTTAATGATATACCATATGGAATGAAGAATATAGAAGGAGGAAAAAAATAAGATTTCTCTTATGAAAATTCGGCAGCCAAACGACGTCACTTAAACTTCAACAAAAATGAATTGAAGAGATCAAATAGGGTCTCTCATGATATGAACATAATATATCAGTATGATAGATATAGAGACCATACCCCAACATAAATAAAAGTAACTTGAAATACTTGACATGAAAGTAGAACATTGAAAAAGGAGAAAGGTGAAAGAATCCGTTAAAAATTCGGCAGCCTAACGATGTCAGTTAAACTAAAAAAATGAATTGAAGAGAAAAAATTGGGTCTCTGATCATATGAAAATAAACTATCAATATGATATATATAGAGATCATAAAAAAACATAATAAAAAGGAAATTGAAAGACCTGACATGAAAGTAGAACTTTGAAAAAATGAGAAAGTGAATGAATCCCTTAAAAATTCGGCAACCTAACGGCGTCACTTAAACATTCATAAAACAAAATGATGAGAGTAAGAGGGGATCTATAATCATATAAACCTGAAATGTTAAGTAAGGGGAATAATAAATAACACCCTCCAACATAAGAAAATGGAGCATAAAAAATGACTTAAAAGATATTATTTGAAGAGAAAGAGAGAGGTTGGATCCCGTACCATAAAACATAACCCTTAAAACTCAATGGTTGGGTGATTAGTGGCTTGGGGAAACCTTGGGAGGACTCGTTGGGAGGTAATGAAACCAGAGCTTAGTTGGGGGAGAGTTGGGAGGCGAATGGATGAGAGGATGGCTTGTTATTTTTAGGGAAAGTGAGAGGACAAGGCATTAATGGCCAAGGGACACCGCATTGGTGGTTTTGGAAAAACCATGGGCATGACCACGGTATTTTCCCATGGTAATGGCCACTTGGTACACCTCATACCTTGTCTTACTATTCATAATTCAACCATATTGATTACATACTTAATACATCATTTAATGAGGTCATTTATTACCTGTATCTTAAAAACTATATTTTCACTATTCAGCGAAAATTCAACTTTCTCAGAAAAATCCCAAAATTTCACCGTAACCAAATATCGATGCTCTATTTTCAAAAATGAAATTCATTTTAGAAAAATAATGGTCTAAATATTTTTAATTTAATTTATAAATAAATAAACTATTCATTGAATATTCATTTTTTTCAGAAATATCCCCACAAATTACCTTAACATAATATCGTTGCTCTGAGTTCAAAAATGAAATCCATATTATAAAAATATTTTTATAAATATTTTTAATTTAGTTTTTAATTAAAAAAACACTATTTATCCGAAAAAAATAATACTTGACTAATAATTTATGAAACTGTTATTTAACCATTTTATTGAATCACATTACTTAATCAAGAAGCCTAGATTATATTAATACTTTATTTAAATGAGATTACTAATCTATTTGGTCACATTACTAATCTTAAGCATAAAATCACTATTCATAATTCACTATTCATCAAAAATTTAGTTGACCTTATTCGACTCTAAATCTCGTACTGAACATAATTGTAGAAGACCATTTTTTGAAAACCATTAAACATTTTTAATTATTTAAGGTTTACATAAACATTTTTTTAAAATACCCTTTCTCTAAAATTCACCAGAAATATGCATACTATATTTATCCAGACATTTGAAAATTCATAAACATCATCATAAAGATAAATACAAAAATTTTATTTAAAATAGAGGATTACACAAGGCAGTTACGGTATCCTTACATTGCCCCTTATGACACCAGCAAAGGACCTAAGCATAAGGTGTGCTATGGTGAGAGAATCTGAGGGATGCTCGGCCAACATCGTACGAGTAGTAATTTCTATTAGTTTGAACTTCTCGTGAAGGAGATTCTATTCTATCTCCACACGATGAAGTTCGTATTGGGTTTTGTCCAGAGCAAATCCCAGTGGTGATACCTCCTTTCCAAGCTCTATTAGATGGGCTTAGATTGGTCCAAGACTACTGGGTGAGGCCATCAAATATTATTTTTATATTAATTAAACAATATCACTTGTATTTAGAGAAGATAATCGAAACGTTTTGTTTCTAGTGGTCATATTGACCAATGGTCATATAATAGTCAAAACCCAACGGTCTCATTTTAATTATACTCATGTTATCAAATGAAACAATTTTGTTGAGTATTTAAAATAAAATGAAACACTAAATTAGGATCAAGATTTATTCAAAATTTTGGGTCGTTACAAAGGATGTTTGATCTATTTGTGATTTCCATTTCCATTATTAGATCCATCGATGAATGTGGAACAACCCATGAATAAGTTGATTATTAATTCGATTGTTCTTATGGGATGACTAAATTATGTGGTTGACGAGTGACTGATCTTTGTGATTATCCTTATTTCTCATTGTTAATCCTTAAAACTTTATTGGAATAAGTCAGAAATTAAAATGTAAAGATCCTTTATTTGGGAATTGTTGTGAATGTATCTCTTTCCCTAAATTTTTTTCCCTCGTTCTTCGTGAAATATGAACTACGGATTGTTTCACATTTTATCCACGGGGAAATGTTCTATGTATAGAGATCTGGCTCCTTATTGATGCCATGGAGGGGTGATGTTTAAGGCCTGACACAAATCAGCCAAGGAAACAGCATGCGGTGGCTCAAAGCAATTGTGCATGGGGATGGCGCATGGGGTTGAACGAAGAAGTTGCTCCAGCTGGTTCAGGTAGCGCTAACAAGAAACAATGGGTGATAGGTTGGGAAGCTCATGTCGTTGCCAGCACCAGCCTGGTGGGGGTCGGGCTCGAGAGGAGTCTGGAGAAGGACATACTGGGGGAAGCAAGAGGTTGATGTGGAGGGTAGTCTAGGCAGGACTGCATGGAAATCCACTAGTGGTGACCAGGTAAAGAGTGGTGAGAAGCTGCATGTGCAGCTGGGTCCATGTGGATCCCGCAGTAGTGGAGGCCACAGAGGAGGCCAGTGACGCAGTTATCATATATGTGGACCCTGACAGCATCGTGTTGACTAGGGACACGAGGATCGTTTGGTGGCATGCTGTAGAAGGATCCAGCCCACATAGTAGGCTAGGCTAGATAGGTTGGGAATCTCTTATGGCCTAGCATGCTCAGTCAAGTGGTACAACGGCCCAGTGGGACATTCCTGTTTGGGTTGGCTATTGGGTCGGATCAGACCCAGACTGGACACGAGGCAGATCTTTTTCATAAAATAGCCATAATATTCAAACCACGGGTCTATTTAGAATTTCATTGTGTCATTGAGACCATTGGGAGGAGATAGAACTTTTTAGAGACCATAATTTAGTTGTTTTGGGAGTTGGCATACCACCAAATGGCTTGAGTAGGTTCTTCTCATACAGGCGCACTACAAGCAGATTCATGTTGTTGGATATTACTAGGTGACTATGTGACATGTCGATGTTATTAATTTATATATAAATTTTTTATACACATTTTTGTATATTCTATGAAATAGTTCATAATTGGTTTGAGATAATCATTTTTTAAGAATAAAAATAATTCATTATAAATATTTTAAGAAGTCCAATTGAGTCAGTTTCCGGCATTAATTATAACTGTAACCCTGCTTTTCCAAAATTCATGGTTCATATTTTTTAATATTCTTTATTCAATTTAAATCCTATTATTATCCAAAATCATTTCCCAATTCTACAATTTTAATTTTCATATGGACCACACAAGAAGGCCCAATGAACCAGTGATGATACAAAATAGTCCATAAAGATTTATTTTCTTGGAAAAATTAAAAAGTCCACAATCATTTATTCTTATCAAAAATTACGTTGTCCAATACAATTTATATTGGATAAAAATTCAATTCCCAAATCTAGTAAAAAGTGCCCCAAATGATTCCATAACCTCCATCCATCTATTCTATCTAAGAATTAAAACTCCACCAAATTTATTTACTTTTCTCTTGATATAGAAAATTATGCATGCTGAGATTTTGCAGTGTGAAAGAAAAGACAGGGAAAGATGACTTTGTAGATTAAATAGTTCACATTTTTGGTAATCTTACAATTCATAAAACCATTCACATTTTCCCTTTTACAAATTGTTGAAAAAATGGATAGATGCATGCTATTTATAAAAATTACCATATCATTGTCTCCATAATTCCAATGGCCAATAAATTTTGAATGGATGATAGTAAACATCAATGTATACAACAATAAATAAGATCATATCTGAATATTTAGCTATCTTAATGTCCAAATTCGCAATCCATGTGGAGGATCAAATTTGGAATGAAGACAGTCCACTGCCATGTTCAATAAATGCATCCCCTCATCTCCAAAAAAAAGAGTTTTCATTTCAATGTAAATTAGTATAGGTTGGTATAAAATAAGAACTTCCAATATCTTGGTAGGATCATCC
The DNA here is from genome assembly GCA_963277665.1 of Viscum album. NCBI lineage: Eukaryota > Viridiplantae > Streptophyta > Magnoliopsida > Santalales > Viscaceae > Viscum > Viscum album. The sequence continues at coordinate 271,318,128 of OY728152.1, read as the reverse complement.
ATACTCCTGTTTCTACTTGATATAGGATTCTTTCAGGCTTATTTTGACATACTTTAGTATTCTTATTCATTTTTATTCTCGTAAGTGTTTGTTTTGTAATTCTGTTTAATGGAAGAATCTTTCTCATTAACTCTTATTTTCACTACAAAATATTATGAATTGTTAATTTTATTTAAATTTCTTAAATCAGCTTAAAAATAAATCTCTTATTTTGTGTTCCCATTTAATAAAACATTTGTTCTTAATTTTCTTCGTCACTTTTATGTGTGTTTGGGGCCTTGATCTATTCTTTTTCCATTATTTTTCATCTATTTATATTTCATCTTCATAAAAAATACAACCAGATAATTAACCAAAATTTTGGATGAGTAAATATATGATCGGATGCGTTATAATTTTGGGATGTTAGCTAATGGAGATCTTTTCCTCGATGAATATTCATTGAATAAACATTTTATATGTTAAACAGAAATTATAATTTATTAATGATATATTTTTCTTAATGTATTGATTCCATGGATTATCTGAACTATTAATACACTACCATAAATATGTACTGATTGATATTATAATCCTATGTTACGTTAAGGATGATTTCAAAGCCTTCACAATTTTTAATTCCAATCAAAATCATATTTCCAATTGTGTGTTAATTTAATTCAATATAATAAAAATCACAAGTATATCTCACGATTTACTCTATAATGATGAAATCACCAAAATATTTACTAAATTGGTAAATAAATATGAATCAATAAATAATTTCCATTTTTCTCCACAAAAAAATCCCCAAATCAAAATACAATCATCTAAAAACAATTGACTATTAAAAAGTATCATCGTCAAGGTTTTAACTCGAGTGATTCTATACACATTAGTAGAACACCAAAACATTGAACAGTCGATAGGAAACAAATCGTTCATGCTTCAAATTTCTCCATTTTTGGGAATAGTGCATTAAGTAGTAACTAGTTTTTGGTTATAGTAAAAAATGAAAACAACAAAATTTAAAAATAAATTAAAAGAAACAAAAAGAAAAACCCATCTTCCAAAAAAAATCAAAAATGGGAAAAAAATAAAAAACTATTATCCTCTTTCTTCAAAAATATATATGAATTCTCTATAGCCTCCAAAATAATCCCTCAGATTTGTTTAACCTTGAAATTCAGTTATCTATTTACTGAATTTGGAAAAACATTAGCGTTAATCAAATCATTCAAGAACCAGCCCTTGTACATCCAATTGAATTAGATATGTCTAATCCTTGGTAAGAAACACATAATGAACTACCTTACCCTGATATGAAATATAAACACCATGGTATTCAATATTAAAACATAGATGCAGACTTTTAACTCAAATCTAGTTTCATTCAACTTCTTCCCCAATCCCACTTACCAGCCAGTGATGATCCACATTATCATCTTAATGAGTTCCAAGTGGTGCGCTCTACCATGAATCATCAAGGGTTTTATGAGGATCAAATAAAACTAAGAGAATTCACCATCCCCCTAGCTATCACATCTATGTCAGGGCCTTACTACCTCCCTCTTGGTTCGATAACCACAAGGAATGACATGAAACAATTTTTTGTAGAGAAATTCATTCTTGATTCTCATACTAAATCTATATGAAAATAGAATTATTGGTATTTTCAAATTATAAAATGAATCACTCAATGAGTATTGGTAGAGGTTTAAAATATTTGTGGAAACCTTTCCATGCCACTAAATCCATGGCCAAATCATGATCTAGTACTTCTATGAGAGGTTATTGGCTACTGAGAGAACTCTTAATGATGATGCATGTGATTCTTCTCTTGTTGAAAAAATATTTCTTATGTTAGAGATCTCATAAGCATCATGGCTGAAAACACACAACAATTCCATACATGAGCACATCAGTATGCCAAAAAATTTCACAGTAGTCAATTGATGGAGCCGATCAAGATGAATTAGTGGATGACTGAAGATACAGGTCTTGTACAACAACTAGTTATGGAGGCCAAAGTCCGAACTTCAAATTCTCTAAATCTCTATTCTAAGGACCTATCATTACCTATTGGATCTATAGCTCCCCATATCATCCAACAGACATATGTACACCGCATGAAGAGTATCCATATGAGTTATCTACCCCAATGATACTTAATATAGATGATTCTTTGAGGAACACCGACCCTTAACAATTAGGTCAGTTCATTATAAACATCAACAATACTACTCTAATCCCTTATCTTCTACATTTAACCTACGCTTGAGGTATGTTATTCCCATTTCTCAACCTCCTCAATTCCATCCTCAAAAACCAAACCAATTCCTAAATGGTCATGTTGTTTGTAACATCCAACAACCTTACCTTTTTTCCCAAACCTCAAAGGATCAAACCACTTCTTGATCCTCTTGGATTCCCATATCCTAATGAGCCTTTTCAATTCCCAACCAAATATAGGAACTTTCCTAATAAACAAAATAATGTAAATCCCAATGCGGTGCATGTGTCTTCTTCCAAAAAAACATGTGAAAACACTACAGAAGATCATTCCTCCTTCTGTCATTCCAAACATAAAAATATTGAAACACAAAAATGGGTTAACATGCATCCCACCTGATCCAGGAACCACAATCAAATTCATCCCAACTCCCAGCACAACCATTACCCATCCCTAAGGGTAATGTATGTGAAATTGAATATAGATCGACAGTAGAAATAGTAATTCCCCATGATGACTCACCCTAATCCCCTTTAAAAGATGAACTATTAAATTAAAATAAAAATTAATTAGAAAAGGAATCAAAAGTAATTCCCTCACCTCCTTCCATTCCACACAATAACCCAATTCTTTTTGTTGAATCCATTTTAGTGCCAAGGAGGTCCTTTGATCCTGATCCTAAAATGCTCGACATGTTTACATTTGTTGATGTAAACATTTCCCTCTTTGTTTCCATAAAACAAATCCCTATGTATTTCATGTTTCATATAGGTTTGTTCACCCATAAGAGAAAACTATAGACCTTCAAGAAAATTCCACCCAACAATATATTCCCATAATGTGCAAAGATCTAGGAACCATTATAGTTCATTTCTAAATTGAAAGTTCCAAATTCAATAATTCACTCATAGACCAAGAATAATCAATTTATTTCATTAACAAATCCATGTACTCCATACTTGGTATAGGTTCCTTACATCCAATAGTATTTTCTATTCAATTGTTCAATCGAATCACTACTAGTCAGGAGGGTATAATTGAGGATATCCTTGTTAATTTGAATGATCTTATCATCCAACCTACATTATATGTACTTGTCATGTAATGTGAGATGGAATCTTCTTGATCCCAACTAATTCTAGGAAGACTATTCCTAATGACAGTTATAACCAACATTGATGTCCACTAATGCATCTTATCCATCAAATTTGGTGACCAAATAGTAATGTTAAACATTTTCCAAGCCATGTGATACCCATTGAAGGATCACTATGAATTTTCAATCCATGATTCTAAGTAAACATTTGAGATTCAATTTAACCCCAACTCATCATGTTATTCAAGTTTTAATGATAATGGATATTGTGAATTTTTCTTCCTCATTAACCAAGTATTAAAGACGAAAGTTAATGTCGTCCCCTCATTCATATACTCTATCAATCTCCAGGATCTTTACTACTATCTTGTATCCCACATAATCTCTAATGTATACTGCTCAACCAATATAGTATTAAGGAAAATAAATCAGAAGAAACTGAAATACCTTCCTCTATTCTGGAGATATCAAGCCCACACATGAAATATGAGAGTGATCTAAATCCTCATAATGAACACCTGAAATATGAATTACTTTTCTATGGTCACCCTTATGCTATCAATATATCCTATTAACTTACTGAAACCGAGTATTTCAAATTATATCTTGTGTTATAGGAAAACAGAAAGGCCATTTGTTGGACCATCGATGACATATCATGAATCAACTCCTCCCTTTTCATGCATCACATCTATCTTGATGAACCATCCAAACCAATTAGACCACAACAATTAAGTCTTAATACATACGTACATGAGGTACATAGGGAAATGATCACCATGATTTTGAGAACATGGAGCTTCAGTTTCTAGTACGGATCTCTTTTATGGGATTTTTAAGGAAAAATGGAGAATCTGGAAATTCTTAGAGTAAATGCCATGTACTTTATGAGTAGACGTCGTGTACTCCTCTCCCGCTCAAATCTGTGTGTTGGCCGTGTTCTGGCCACACATACGATGTGTAGGGGTGACTTGGAGTCCGATTTTGGAAGAGTATGAAAAACCCCACTACACGTCGTTTACTTTTTTTTAATTCATTAATCGACACAGGGTAGCGCCTAATGATCATTAACGTCTTCTTCTCTGACTAATCCCATCCAGAACATCCGAGGAGGCCGATTCTTCTCTAATCCACTGATCTGTCAATGATTGTCTGAATCTAACTCCGTTGATTGCAGAAGAATCTCAGCAGTGAGTTCTTGGTTCTTCTTTGGCCTCGTTTCCGGATTCTTCCTCTCGCGTGAGTTATCAGAGGTTGAACATTTTAGACATTTTTGAAAATCTACTCCATTCTAGGCTGATTCACAGGCCGAGGATCAAGTATATCGATCATTGAGGATCGAAGTAGGTGGTTTTTTTCCCTAATATTATGTTCATTGAGGTTTGGTTGCAAAGGTGTCGGATACCCATGTATCGCGTAGCACAGGTTTAGGATTTTGATCCTATTGTTTAATTACACTAGATTTCATGTTAGCTTATGATTAATTGTTGATATTGTATGCCTCTGTTCATATTTGAGGATCATCCCATGGGTGGTTTCTCACTGTTTGGTTGTTTATCGTCGTTCGACACCGTTTTCCTATGAAGAAAACCGTATTGCATTTCTAGTTTACTTTTTATAACTGTTTCCATGTGTTGCCTACTGTTTAAATGCTTTTTTTGTAGGGTATCTATTATCCATGTAGTTTTATAACATACTTATGGCTGTTAACAGTCGATTACACATGGCTGGACTGCTTAGGGATGTGAGAACCAGGTGTGGGAGATCAAAGAGCGAGTAGACGATTATGTGCTTACCTAGTGGGTCTCTTGGTTTTAGTTTCGTATGAAGGACCTACAGGAGTTGGACTTTGTGCTTCCCAAGATTTTTCTTAGTTTACCCACGCATCGAGACCACATGAGGAATTAGACGTATGTGATTCCTTGGAGAGTCTATAGCTATCACTGCAAGAATATAGGGGAATTGACGTAAGAGCTTCCCAGAGTTTCTGTGCCTTGTTTGATTACTAAACTATAGGGGTATGCTAGTTTGATCCACCTAGAGAGTCAGTGTGAATTTTGATGGTTGGTTGTGAAGAGTCCACAAAGCCAATGAAAAAGATTGGGTTTTGTACTGCTTGTGTTTAGGTAGTATTTTGAGTTACCTACTGTGTTACATTATTACCATGTAATAGAATGCTTTGCTAGTTTTTCCCTAGTTTTTTAATTAAATAAATGTGAATGGTAATTGGAGGATTACTACTGGTGTATTCCTAGTTCATCACTGCATTTATTTTCCTTTTCTTTTTCTATATTACTCACTAATAGTAGGTCAAAAATATTATGGTGGTTGCCTACTGGGATTAGTCTCACACCCTGTTTGGGTACTTCTTTTTGGCCCAAAAATATTATATGGTTGAAGGTGTATGTTGGGATCGTGGTCCTTCTACCTCATGTACATCATTGTTTGTTGGAGATGAAGAGCATGGCATATGCTTTTACTCAAGATTATGCTGGAGTTTCTGTTTACATTTAGTACTTTGGTTTCAGTAGTATTTCAGAACGTCATTTTGTTTACTGCTTTCCATAGATACATGTACCATTCTACATCATTATTTTATTATACATTGCTTCTACTTTTAGTTTCGTTGTTGTATGCTATTTACTGCTTCTGCTATTTATTATCTTTATTCTTCCAGAGCATACCTTACCAAATGAGGTCGTAGTTTCCCCACCGACTCACTAGGGCCCTCCCTTCTATTCAGTTACCTCTGCTGTTTGGGGAAACGTGCTTGAGGTTATGTGGAGAACCGGGTATGGGGAATGAGTTATGTGACTCCGAATTCGGGTCGTTACAAAGTTGTATTAGACGAGGTTTCTTCATTTCTATTTCCTTACTGTTTTGTGAAAATAGACAGAGATAGGATGAAATGGGTGGATAGTACATAACTGTTCCCCGGATTAATTGACCCGTGTATAGGAAAATGAAATATTACCTCATAATTGTATTTTTTTTGTTTTCTCATGTGTTACAGTTTATTATATTTCACCATTGGGTGATACACATGTTTTGTGTTGTTACCGTTTATATGATTGTTTTTCTATTTTGTTGCAACCCGATGAGATGGGGGTGTGACATCTCATGCATCATATAGGAACTTGGTAGGAAATCACATGTTATGCATTTTACCATGCCATCTAGGGTGCATTAGAATTTCATGTTGTTGTGATAGATGTCGTGACAAATTATGAATGTTGTTGTGATAGTTTCTGTGATGGATATACTTTCTACGTAGTTTTACTTGATATATGCATTGTTATGATTCCACGATTTGATTCACGGGGAGTATGGGCCCCCACGGATCGAAATTTGGCACATAGATGTTTTTTTTCAGTGTATCTGGTATTCGCTGCAGTTTCTGAACTACTGCTGGAAATATGCAGAATACACGGTGTGTATTTTATAAATACATGCCGTGTGGGTTTTAAACCATGTTGTTGACTGTGTGAACAAAAAAACGGGGTGTCATAGAGTCTCCTAGGACACGCCGTGTGGTATTCAACCGTGTACCTGTCCGTGTCACTGACAACACGTGTCGGGAAAACTCGTGTAGTACACGTCGTGTGCTATAATAACATGTCGTGTAGTTTTCTCCTAGGTACTCAGCTGTGTCACGAACAACATGGGTCAGTGTTATCTTCTCCTATACTCTCTGTTTTTGTTCGTAACATGCCGTGTAAGATGTTAGCCGTCTGGCTAGCCGTGTAACCTGCTACAGGGGTCGCCGAGCCTGTCTCATTGACGTTGTGTGTTATAAGAACACGCCATTTAGTTTTCTTCTGGATACTCGGCCTTGTCACGAACAACACGGGTTGGTGTGATCTATCATTATAAATTCCATGTATGATCGGAACACGCCGTGTAGGAGTCAGCCGTGTAGTTGTCCGTGTAACCGCTACAATGGCCGACGGAACCTGTCGAGTACACGTTGTGTCTTTAGTGCACACGCCATGTAGTTTAGAATTAGGAGGTACGTGTAGGTTAGTCATGCAATGAGACTCGGGAAGGGGAGTAGATTTCAAGTACAGACCGTGTTTGGGACAACACACCATATAGTCTGGAATGTTACACGACCAGTGGAGGCAGAGTTACAAGCCCATGTAAATGGTTTTAACAAACACACCGTGTAGTTTAAATACACGCCCTATAGTTTTATTTTCCAAACTTAAGTGTTTCTCTCCCATGTTCCCATTTTGTACTCTTGTGTTTTCTATCCATGTTAATCCTAAATCCTAAGTGTGCATTTGACCTTTCAGGGCTATGGCACCAAGACGTCCTCATGTTACACTCTAGGAACTAGGCAGCGACCGTATGCCTGATACGGAAGACCAGGGACTACCTGTAGTTCCACCGATCATTCCGGACATGGCCCCTACAGTGATTCCAGACACTAGTGCCAATGCTTAGTTCCGAGAGGGTTTCATGAGGTTCATGCAGACCTTCTAGGGAGATCAGCATCCTCCCTCGTCTATGGTGGAGCTAATGCGAGTCTTCCAGTAGCAGCATCCTCCCACTTTCACAGGGGATGGAGGACCTCAGGCTGTAGGGTCATGGATAGAAACCATGCTTTCCATATTCAAGCATCTGGAGACACCCCCAAATAGAAGGGTGAAGCTCGCGACATACATGCTACGATATTCTTCCAAGAGATTGTGGGATGTAGTCTCGCAGGCTGGGCGCCAGTAGACTATGGCTTGTGATGATTTCCAGCGTACGTTCTACGAATACTTATATCTGGTGATGCAGAGGGCCGACAGGGCCAAGGAGTTCATGAACCTGCAGCAAGGTACTCTTTTGGTTATGGATTATTCCTCCCTCTTCATTGAGTTACAGCGTTTCTCTCCCATTATGGGAAATGACGAGATGTTTTTGGCAAGGAATTTTGAGTAAGACCTCAAAATAGTGACCAGATCGCAGGTGAACGTCTTCCAGTTTACTTCTATTACTCTCATAGTCAACCAAGCACTAATCACCGAAAGAAATATGAGGGATACTAGAGCCGTTGACCAAGGCGGTTCAGCATCCAAGGCTGATTCACTTCTTACTGACAGCAGGAAGCGGCATTGAGAGTCTACTCAAGGTGACTCGAGGAAGCGATGTATTTCTTCTGATAGACAAGATCTTCCTTCTAGAAACCAGGTATTGTGCTATCTATTTGGAAAGAGTGTGAATAAGAAGACTCTATTCCCATGAGACCCAGTGTAGTGTCCAGCATGTAGAAAGATGGGTCATCTACAACGTTTTTGCAGGGTTCTTCTTCCAGCATCTAGTGAAGGAGGATCAGTTTATACTCCTCGTACAAGAGAAGGATTACCAGTTCCGCAGCAGATAGGGGGATAGAGTCCTTCAGGTCATTCAAGACATGGTAGGGGTCGCAGACGTGGTGGTAAGGCTCAAGGAAGATCAGGTTAGGGATATCAGGCTGTTACAAAGGGTCGTCGTACTGGCCAGACATTTGCAGTAGAGCAGGTTCATCAGGATTCGGATCCTTGACCTTCCACAGTTTGAGGTACAATCCTAGTATCCTCAGTTTTATCTTCTCCACTTTTCGATACCAGATCTTCTTATATCTTTATTTCTATGAACACTGTGGAGATCCTTATACATACTATCTATATTTCTGAGGATACTTTGGCACTAGACACTCTTTTTGGACATAGAACTACTAGTCTGCGTCAGTCTATGGAGTTCCCCTTGATGTTGGTGGGTGTCACTTCTTGTGGGATCATTATGTCCGTGAGATGACGGGTTATAATGTCATTCTCGTAATGGACTGGCTAGTTCCCTTCTAGGCCTTTGTTGATTCGTATCACCGCAGGGTAAATTTCACGTCACCAGAGGGTAGGTCCTTTCTTCACAAGTGCGAATGGGATGTCCAGGCAAGAAGAGCTGGACTAGAGCATCACAGGTTGGGAAGTGTTACGGCCTGAATTGCTAGTTTATATCTGGATGATCAGGGGACCTTCTAGATGGGCTTTCCTCCGGTAGTCAACAGTTTCCCAGAAGTCTTTCCAGAATACTTTTCAGGGTCGCCTCCAGAGCGTGAGGTAGACTTATCTATTGAGATTGTGCCAGGAGTAGCACTGGTATCCATGCCTCCTTATAGGATGGATATGCCCGAGTTACAAGAGCTCAATAATTAGTTGAAGGAGTTGCAGGATAATGGTTTCATCTGACCCAGTACTTCTCCTTGGGGTTCGCCTATGTTGTTTGCGAAGAAGGTGGATGGTAGCTTACGGCTTTGTGTGGACTATCGGAAGCTGAACTAGTTGAAGTTCAAGAACTGATATCCATTATTGATTATTGATGATTATTCATATCATCTTCGGGGAGAAAGGGTATTCACGATGATCGACTTGAGATCCAGCTATCATCAGTTTTGGGTCAGAGCATCTGATGTACCTCTCACAGCCTTCAGGAGCAGGTATGGTCTCTATGAGTATACAGTCATGTCGTTCGGTCTTAAGAATGCGCCTGCAGTCTTAATGGCACTGATGAACCGAGTCTTCCATCGGTACTTGGACTCCTTTATCGTGGTCTACGTGGACGATATCTTTGTGTACTCTCACACTCGACACGACCATGCCACAAATCTTGAGATCGTTCAGAGTACACAGAGAGAGCATCAACTATATTCTAAACTCTCATAGTGCCACTTTTGGATGGATTAGATTCACTTCCTCGTCCATGTCATCTTAGAGACAAGAGAATCAGTAGACCCAGAAAAGGTGAGAGCAGTAGTTACCTAGGAGCAGCCGAAGAATATCTTTGAGTTACGGAGTTTCATGGGACTGGCTGGTTACTACATGCGGTATGTACAAGACTTATCATGCATGGCAGCTCCATTGAAGGGCTTGACTAAGAAGGCTATGAAGTAAGTTTGGTCAGAATCTTGCGACTCATCCTTCCAGGAGCTGAAGGGGAGATTGACTTCAGCACCAATTCTAGTTCTTCCAGAGCTGGGCAAGAGTTTTATAGTTTTCTGTGATGCATCTGGCATCGGGCTTGGAGTAGTGCTTATGAAGGGAGATCGTGTTGTTGCATATTGATCTCGGCAGTTGAGGACACACGAGAAGAACTATCCAACGCATGGCCTGGAGTAGGCTGTTGTTGTTCATGCTTTGATTTTTTGGAGGCACTATATCATGGGAGATCATTTTGTGGTATATACAAACCACAAGAGCCTCATGTACATATTCATGCAGCATGACTTGAATCTGAGACAGTGGAGGTGGGTTGAGTACCTACAACCTTTCGACTTCATGATTTCTTATACTCTTGGGAAAAGAACTGTTGTGGTAGGCGCACTGAGTAGGAGGACTCAGTTACTGGTAGCTCAGGAGGCCAGTAGTGAGTGGAAGAAAATGACTCTATTCTCTGAGATGCATCTGGTGGTCCACTATAGATAGGGACAGATGGCTCTCTCTTCTGTAGAGTCACCTGTACTCTTTTAGATCGAGTTCTAATGAGGCAGCTATCAGACCCAGAAGGCCTAGTCTTATGGGAGGGTGTGTCAGATGGAGACCCTACTCCGGGGTGGACAATGGGCGATGATGAGGTGCTATGTTTTCATGGCCACGTATGGGTTTCATCGAACATATTTTAGGAGATGATGCGGGAGTTTCATGCTTCAGCTTGGTCAGTTCATCCTTGTGTAACCAAGATGTACCGAGGCTTGCACCATCAGTATTGGTGGCCAGGTATGATGAAGGATGTGGCTGTTTTTGTTATGCGATGTTCCACCTATCAGCATGTGAAGGAAGATCATCAATGACCAGTATGGATTTTATAGCAGTTACCCATTCCTGAGTGGAAATGGAATGATGTCGCAGTGGAATTCATGACAGGTTTACCGAGATCGCCTTGTGGAAATGATGCGGTTTGGGTTGTAGTGGACAGGCTTACAAGGTTGCACACTTCTTTCCGATCAAGGAGACATTCAGTGTTGATGAGCCGGGACGGTTGTACATCCGAGATATTGTACGTCTGCATGGATTTCCACACTCCATTATTTGAGATAGGGATGTGCGTTTTACTTCCAACTTCTGGTAGGGGCTGTAGAGGGCTTTGGGTACACATGTACTTTTGAGTACAACATACAATCCCCATACCGATGGCCAGTCTGAGCATACAATCTAGGTTCTTGAGGATATGCTCTGAGCATGCATTCTAGACATTGGTTGTACTTGGGAGAAGCATATTATTCTGGTGGAGTTCACCTATAACAATGGTTTTCAGGAGATTATTCAGATGGCACGTTATGAGGCTTTGTACGGTAGGCCATGCCTATCACCTTTATGCTGGCTTAAAGCAGGAGAGGTAGCTTTGCTGGGACCTCGTCTTTTACTGGAGACCTCAGAGCAGATAGAGTTGATACGGAAGAGGATGTCTATAGCACAGTCTCGGCATAAGTCTTATACTGATCAGCGGAGACGACCTCTGGTGTTCATGGTCGGAGATCAGGTTTTCCTAAGCGTTACCCCGAGGTTGGGACATATAAGGATTAGGAGGCTGGGGAAGCTTTCAACGTGATACATCAGGCCGTTTGACATTCTAGAGAGAGTCGGGCTAGTTTCGTACAGATTGCAGTTACCTCAGAGTTACCAGGATATGCACGATGTCTTCCATGTTTCTCAGCATCGATGGTATTTCTCAGACTCATCTCATGTTTTCAACCAGAGGAGGTTGAGATGGATCAGGATGCATCTTTTGAGGACCATCCCATCCGGATTGTTGATCGTAGTACAGAAGTACTCCATGGCCTGTCTGTTCCTCTGGTACGGGTGCTATGGCAGCATGGCCGTATACAAAACAATACTTGGGAGAGGGATGCTGATATGCGATCACAATGGCTAGAGTTGATCGCGGTGTTCTTCTATGCCTTGTTAGGGAAATTCGGGTATGAATTTATTTAAGGGGGGAAGTTTGTAAGAACCTAGACCTTTGGTTTTAGGTACAGATCTATTTTATGAGATTTTTAAGGAAAAATAGAGAATCTGGAAATTTTCAAAGTACACGTCGTGTACTCCTCTGTCGCTCGAAGCTGTGTGTTGGCTATGTCCGGGCCAGACACACAATGTGTAGGGGTGACGTGGGGGACGATTTTGGTGGAGTATGGAAAAACCCACTACACGTCGTGTACATTAAAAGTACATGTTGTGTACTTTTTTATTTCATTAATTGACCCTGGGCTATGCCTAATGATCAATAACATCTTCTTCTCTTCCTAATCCCATCTAGAATATCCGAGGAGGCCGATTTTTTTCCGATCCACCGATCTGTCACCGGTTGTCTGAATTGAGCTCCGTCAATTCCAGAAGAATCACAGCAGTGAGTTCTTGGTTCTTCTTTGGCCTCTTTTCCTGATTCTTCCTCTCACGTGAGTTCTCTGAGGTTGAACGTTTTAGATGTTTTTGTATATCTACTCTATTATAAGCTGATTCATGGGATGAGGTTCAAGTATATCGATCTTCGAGGATCGAAGTAGGTGGTTTGTTTCCCTACGCTGAGGTTATTTGAGTTTTGGTTGCAAAAGTTCCGGATACCCATGTATCAGGTATCCTGGGATTAGGATTTTGATCCTATTGTCTAATTTCCCCGGATTTTGTGTTATCTTATGATTAATTGATGCTATTTTGTGCTTGATTTCATGTTTGAGAATCACCCCATGGGTGGTTTCTCCCTGTTTGGATGTTTATCGTCGTTCAGAACCATTTTCCTATGAGGAAAACCCTATTGCATCACTAGTTTACTTGTTATAATTGTTTTCATGTGTTTCCTACTGTTTAAATGATTTTTTTGCATGGTAGATATTATCCAAATAGTTTTTTAACTTACTTTGGGTTATTAACAGTAGATTAAACATGACTGGACTGCTCAGGGCTATGAGAACTTGGTGTAGGAGATCAAAGAGGGAATAGACGATTCAGTTCTTCCCTAAAGGGTATTTTGGTTTTAGTTTCGTACGTAGGACCTACGAGAATAGGACATTGTGCTTCCCAAGAGTTTTCTTAGTTTACCCACACATCGAGACCACCAGAGGAATTAGACATAAGTGCTTCCTCAGAGAGTCTTTAGCTATCACTGTAAGACCATAGGGGAATTGACATAAGGGATTCCCAGAGTGTTTGTGCCTTGTTTGATTACTGGACTATAGGGGTCTGCTAGTTTGATCCACTGAGAGAGTTAGTGTGAATTTTGATGGTTGGTTGTGACGATTCCACTAAGCCAAAGAATAAGCTTGGGTTTTTTACTTCTTGTGTTTAGGTAGACTTTTGAGTTACCTGTTGTGTTACTTGCTTTCCTTGGAATAGAATTCTTTGCTAGTTTTCCCTTATAGTTTGATTAAAAAAATTTGAATGGTAATTGGAGGATTACTACTGCTGTTTTCCTAGATCATCACTACATTTATTTTCCTTTTCATTTGCTATATTACTCACTGAAAGTAGGGCACAAATCTTGTGGTGCTTGCCTACTGGGTTTAGTCTCACACCCTATTTGTGTCCTGATATTCGGTCCAATCATATTATATGGTTGCAGGTGTAGGTAGGGATTGTGGTCCTTAAACCTCGGGTACTTTATTTATAGTTGGAGCTGGAGAGCATGGGACCGGGCTTTTGCTCGCGATGCTGCTGGAGTTGCTGTTTACATTTATTACTTTGGTTTCAGTTGTATTTCAGAACGTCATTTTGTTTACTACTTTCCATAGATACTAGTACCATTCTGCATCATTATTTTAATAGACATTGCTTCTACTTTTGGTTTTTTTGTTGTATGTTATTTTCTGCTTCAACTATTGATTATATTTATTCTTATGCTACATACCTTACCGAATGAGGGAATAGTTTCCCCACTGACTCACCAAGGCCGTTGCCTCTAGTCAGAAGCCTCTGGTGTTTGGGGAAGTGCTCTTGAGGTTATGTGGCGAACCATGTATGGGGCAGGAGTTATGTAACTCCAAATTCTGGTTGTTACAATGATTCATCAAGCTGGTATTACCTACAAAATTTCATATAGTTAATGGGTAGGTCCAATTCTGCTTTTACCTAAGAAAGGTGGGATAAATTTTACACCAATGAACATGGGGAGGTAGTCACATCTTGAGTTAAGAAAAAATGTCATTTGTGAAACGACTACGGTAAATTTAATGTTGAATCCAGAAAATATCACTACCCCCTTCCATTCCATTTTTGAATGATTGAATGATTATCTACAGTGTCAAATAATTAATTTCTTGATGGATGCACTGACTATTTTAAAATCCTAATCGCACCTCAAGTCCAAGAAAATATAACATTCAATTTCCAATTTAGAACATATGAAAATAAGAGAATTCATTTTTTCCATTTCAATGCTCCTGCATCATTCCAATAGTGTATGATTTATATCTTTTCTGAATTTACTAAACAAGTAATAGAATTATTTATCGATTAAGTTACAATTTAGGGTGATTCATTTGAATATTTAGTTAATTCACTCTCCCTAGTACTTAAAATGTGGGAAAAGTGTGACCTTGTATTAATTTTTAAAACTATCACTTCATGGATGAAAATAGGATAATTATACGTCTCATATATTAAAATTATTTTACTGATTTTGATCCTTCCAAAATTGATGTGATCCAATCACATTATGAACCCACCTACAATCGAATCATCTGTTCATTCCTCGGTCATACCGATTTTAATCTGCAATTCATCCATAACATCATTAGGATCACCCTCCCATTGAATCAGTTTCTCCACAATGATGTTATATTCCCTTTTTGATGAGGATTGGGAGAGAGAATTATTTGAACTCAAAAATTCTCTTACATCGGCCCTGGTAATCCTACCTGGAGATTGGTATTTACCCTTTGAGATGATTTGTAATGCTTTTGATTGAGTCGTCAGGGCAGTTCTTAGTCAAATAAGAGAAAATAATCCTAATGTAATCTATAATGCCTCCAAAACATTGGATGAAACTCAATCCCACTACACTGTGACTGAAAAGAAACTTTTAGCAATGGTTTTTTTCCTTAGATAACGTTCGCCCTTATCCCTTAGGTTCCAAAATCATCTTATTCATAGACCATTTTTCAATAAAGTTCATACTCAATGAAAGTGATTACAAACCTAGGATTATAATATGCATCCTAATTATCCAAGGGTTTGACCTTGATATCAATGATAGATTAGGAAGATAAAACCATGTGGTTGATCACCTAAGTAGAATTTTTAATTATTCTTATTCAAAAATCATTGACCCTGAATTCCCCATTGAAAACCTTTCATCCCTCACTCCAAATTCAACATGGTATTCCCCAATTGTAAATTACTTAGATTCTAGTGTTTTTCATTAAATTGTTTTAATGGAAAAAAATGAAGTTGGAAAATGATTCGAAATACTATTTTTGGGAATAAAATAATATTTGGAGAAATGGGGAAGAAATGGTAATTAGAAGATATGTTGATGAAGATAAACATTTCTCCATCTTAAATTTTTTTTACTCACTTCTTAGAGGTGGACACTTTGGACCACAATGGACCTCTTGAATGGTCCATGATTGGGGACCCTTTTGGCCTTCACTCTTCATGGAGTCACATGAGTTCTATTAATCATATCCCACTTTCCAAAAGTTTGTCACAATTTCTAAAAGAAATGAAATTCCCAGAAATCCCTTATTTATCTGTGAGATCATCAATGTTTGGGTCATCGATTTCATGGGACCATTACCCCTTAAAATGGATTCACCTATATTTTTATGGAGGACTGTTATGTTTCTAGGTGGTATGAGGAAAACCCCACTAGAAAGGATGATTCACATACTGATATTTAGTTCATAAAAACCCACATATTCCACATATTTGGAATTTCATAGGCTATGATCAGTGACTTAGGAATCCATTTTTGTAATAGAACCATGGAATCTATTTTAAAAAAATAATATTTTTTTACATAAAATATGAATTCCAAATCTACCCCAAACAAATTTCATGACTGATCATTATAATATACAAGTGAAAAAATATCTAGAGAGAATTATTAAACGCACCGTAAAATATTTTCCTGAGAGACATGGTGAATCACATTGATATTATTGAAATGCCTATAAAACAACCATTGGGATGTCCATTTTTAGGATAGTTCTTTTAAAGTGTGTCATTTACCAGTTGAAATCTATCATAACCCTTTTTGGGCTATGAAATCATGTAATTTTTATTATGAAATATCTTGTTATGAATTAATGATGCAGTTGTCTGAATTGGAGTAGATTTTAATTGATTCCTATAAAAATTACAATATATACATAGTGAAGGCTATAAACCCCATGAAAAACACACATTATGAAAGGTATTTCATGAGGGGAAAAGGTAATTCACTTAAATTCCTGATTTTGACTTTACCTAGGTAAGATTATTTCTGGTTGGAAAGTTCCATTTAATATTAATAATGTTTACCAATTTGGTTGAGTGAAAGTCCAAAAAAACACTTCAAAAAGGATATTCATAATTAATGGATATCAGTTAACGCATCACTATGAGAGGACACACATCATGGGAACCACAATGACTTCCATAAGATCCATTATTTCTATAGTAGACACACTAATGGATTCAGATGACCTCCCTCCAAATCCAAACTAGGTAACCCCTTTCCCGTTCTCTCTAAATCTCTTCTTCTTACTCCCACTTTCATTTTCTTCCTCTCTCTTATATTTTTTACCAACTCGTTCATAAAACCTTTTCTTTTTCCCTTTCTAATTTGTGTGGTTGTATAATTTAAACACAATAAAATCCAATAAAATAAACAAAATGAGAAAAAACAATATGATACATACTTACTCAACATCCAATTTTAAAAAAAAATTCCATCAATTTTGGGGAGTCAAAAACACATTTTTTCATCCAAAAACATTTCTATTTTCACCATGAATTTGGATAAATATTATTCTGTAAAAACCATAAAATTTTGAATGATCAGTTTTATATTTGGAAAATGATTTTCCCCAACCATGTGGAACAACATTATCAATCATCCCAAGGCCATCTATGACTATATTTTCTAAATTTGTGTTTTCTCACCGGATTGTGGGTCTTGATTTTATAGAACATTTAGTTGAATTTCCTACTTTGGTTTTCATTGATATGGTAGAGGAATATTCTTAACCACATTAGATTTACAATAGCTAAATATCTTCCCATTTCCCATATAATAATTCTCTTTTTGGAATCCCATTTATGCCTATGAAAACCTTTTCATTGATACCTACATTACAAGCCCAATACCTTATCCCACCCAACATCTATATGGATTTATATTGCATATTTTATTGAAATTTAACTATAGGGGTCTTGGATTTCATTTTCGGTTTCATTTTGTTGATTTTTATTTGTTTTTATATACTTGAGGAAGCACATCAATTTTAGTGTAGGGAAGAGGTTATAAATCAGTGAATTTTGGGGAATGAACTTTCATTTTTTTAATTTTTCAAATGTTATTGACAAGAGATCAAAATATAAAAAAAATAAAAAAAAGAACAAAAAATGGGTTGTGTCTCAGGAAGTTCAAAAACAACTCTTCATAAACCAATTATCATGTTATAACTATTTCAATTAGTGTCACAAGGAGATAAAATCTAGGTTAGGACAAGGTTTGGAGACCTTTTTAATGTTCTACATTACAAAAATGAAAAAAGAAAAAGAAAAAAAGAACACATATGTGATTGGGGGATGTTTTGTGTTTTTTAAATATTACATCTTCAAATACCCTTCAATTTTTTTTCTACATTGTTTCATTATTCACACAATAATTCCCTTTTAAATATCTTTTTCCATTTCCTTCTATGTTTCATTTTTCTTTTCTCATTTCTTTATGTGTTCCATTACAAAAAAAATGTGCATTTTTTTACCCATGTTAATGATTTAACCCTCTTCTCCTCTCTCTTGGACATTAAATTCATACCATACCATAGCAACATAAAAACCACTTCAAAAGTCCTTTTGATTCTTGGGAGAATTGGGATAGGGATTAGATGCTTAGATCTCATTCAAACTCCAATATATTCAATTTTTTGGTGAATGAGTGAACCTCCAAAAATAAATTTTTATCTTCTTGAGAGGAGTGAGTTTTCAGTGCCCAAATGTTCTATCTTATAATTTGCTCCTGGGAAATGATTTGTTTTTATAATATTATTTATGTAAAAATTAGTAGTGGAAGTCAATATAGATGATTGAAATGGTCTAAACATTTTATGATTTGTGAAACCAAAATTTTAATATTTTTTCCGAGTGATAATGATTTAGATATGTTTTTTCTTGCACATGAGGACATGCACTAGACTATGTGTGTGGGAGTTGATTTCGTTAATTTATTCACAAATTCTTGTATAATCCCTTTATTATAGTTCATGTAAAATTGTATAATTTTTCTGATATACACATTTTATAATTCTAAATATTAATTTTTATCATTATTAGAATAATTTTAATTGAGTCAGTTTACTACAGAAATTATAATTGCCAACCTGATTATCCACATTACATGGTTCCTTTTATTAGGATTCCATATTCATTTTCCAATATATAATTATAATGAATCAATGTCCAATTCATCCATTTCAAGGTACATATATTCCACACAATAAGGCACAATGAATATGTGATGAAACAAGACCAGCCATGAAGAGTGATTTACTAGCCTCAATCCAAAATTCCACAAATGTTGATTCTCTACAAAAATTAGGGGGATAATAACATTAATATTGGTTAAAATTTTCTATTCCCAAATTTAATAAAAAGTGCCACAAATTATTTTATGAATCCATTCCACTATCCTATCCAAGAATTAAAACTATAACACATTAATTTATTTTTCTACCAATATAGACTTCCTAGAAAGCTATTATTTTTCATTGATACTGCCAAGATATATGGTACAGAAATTGTATAAGTAATTGTTCAAAATTTTATGGAATCTTAATATTAAGAATCCCATTAATATTTTTTCCTTTAAAAAATGTGTTTACAAAAATGAATAGATTCACATTATTTAGTAACATAAATATATCATTGTATAAAATACTTCTATGGCCACCAAATTTTGATGGATGACAGTACACATAAATTTATACAATAGGATAGATGATTTTATATTTACATTAAGTTATATTAATGGCCATATAGTCTATCTATATAGAGGGAAATATGTGGAATGAAAACAGTCCACCACCTTGGGCAATAA
The DNA here is from genome assembly GCA_963277665.1 of Viscum album. Classification (NCBI taxonomy): domain Eukaryota; kingdom Viridiplantae; phylum Streptophyta; class Magnoliopsida; order Santalales; family Viscaceae; genus Viscum; species Viscum album. The sequence goes on along the minus strand of OY728152.1, from coordinate 271,298,560 downwards.
ATACATCCCCCCTCAAATCCTTGAATGACTTGGAATCTCAAAGAAAAAGAGGATAGTTTGGCATGACCAAGGATCTATCAAATCATGTAATTACATTCCATACTCATGTTTCTACTTGATATACCATTACATAAAGCATATTTTGACTTACTTATGCGTTTTTCTTTGTTTGTAATCTCGTAAGTGTTTGTTTTCTAATTCTGTTTCAATCCATTTTTATTTACCATTAACTATTATTATCATCTACCATCTATTTTGAAATATTAATTTTTTCAAATATTCTTAAATCATGCTAAAAATAAATCACTTCTTTTTTCTTATCATTCAATCGAAATTATTTTATCAATTCTCTTCATCGCTCATGTGTTTATTTGGAGCACATCTCATTAAATATCCCTTTTTCTTCTTTTTATAATTCATCATCATAAACATTAAAAAATTATTACTAAAAAAACTAATGGATGTGTAAATCTTCCATTGGGTTTAGTTATATTTTGGTGATGTTATGTTACTAAGATATTTTTCTTGATGAAAATTATTTGAATTAACATTTTTTATGTTAAACATAAATTGACATGGATTAATGACATATTTTTCTTCACATATGGATTCCATGGATTATTGGAACCATAAATTGACTTCCATAAACATGTACTAATTTAGTTTAGAACCTTAAGGTATGTTAGGTCTTATATTAATGATTTAACACCAGGGACATCCAATTAACATCATCTTGTAATGTATTTTTCAACTAAATGCAATTTCATGCAATGTTCAAGGATATCACAAGTATAACTCTAAATTGATGAACTCACCCCAAAAATTATTAAATCGTTAAATTAATCTATATCAATAAATTATTTCCATTAATCTCCTAAACACCCCCCAATAATAATATAATCAACTAAAAATAATCCACTATTAATAAGTATAATCATCAAGGATTCAACCCAAGGGCTACTATACACATTAGCAGAGCACCAAAAACTTGAACGGTCGATAGAAAACAATCAACCATGCTAAACTTGGTGACTATGTGACTTGGAGACTACATGAATTATGAGGATGCATGAATTATCGACACTCCATGTTATGAAGCTCCATTTATTACCAACACTCTGTTTGTTATAGAAACTCCTTGTGTTATAAATATCAGGTGTTCCGTGGACTACTTCTGATAATCCTACTTTTCATGCTATAGAGTAATACATGTGTGAGATGAATGTACTTTGTCTATTTTCTTCATGGAATACATTGTATTTCATTATGGTATACTTAGTATATTTAATATTATTGTATTTCATGTATATCTTTATGGTATTCTTTTATGGGATTTAGGTTTCCTAGTGAGTACTGTTTTAATCACCAATGTGTGGACTTTTCCAAAATTATCCATGTCTTGTGTAGATGGTTGACACATTGATGGTGATAGGGGTGGACCCAGACTAGATGATTCTTAGAGTGATCAGACAGATAAGGTGTGCTCCTATGACTTCAGATAGTTGTCTCACACCATCCAATTAGGTATCAGTTTTTGGGATGAGTTTCAAGAACATGTATGTTAACTTTTATAGACTCATTTTTTCGGTGGGATTCTATTAATTCCCTTTTTAACTTCTACTTCCCTATGGACATACCCTATAGTTGGTATCATTGTGTATTCATGCTTTTTCTACATAGTGTTTTTTCTCAGTTTCATAATTTTGGTCTTGGAGATGTGTGTGTGAGTATACATAAACAGGAAAGTGCCTCTCATTTGGGGAATAAGCATATTCAATGATAGTCTCAAACCCCTGGCCTATCAGAGTTGATATTGGGTTTATCACTAAATTATCCCCTCTATGTGGGACCTGACATATATATTCATTTATATTAATAAAATAATGTTAGATATATAAAATTAATTGCATCATTCCTGATATTGGTTTGATGCACATACCGTTCAATGTTGTTTCCATTATCTCGATAGATGGAATAAAATAAATGTAAATAATATCATACATTTACATAATCATTTAATTTTCATATATATCACATATTTTCATCAAACCTATCCTTATTACCTACCTTTTAAAGTGTATGTTGATAGTTATTCACGTTGCATTGTGATCTGGTAGTCTGTCACACACACAGGAGAAGTTATCGTATATACATGTAATGATAGTAAATAATTAATATGTGATATTTTAATTATAGATTTATAATAATGTAATAAATATCATTAAAATTGTTTATTTTTCATTATATCCAACCATAATATTTGGTGATGGGTAATGAATTAAACTGGTTTATGACATGGTAGTCCCTCATACACAAGATTGGGGATTTCGTTTCCTACGTGGTGGAAGAGAATATTGATGCAATTAATCATGTTAAAATATCAACATATCACCAAAATGGAGATATTTATTTTACCATATAATAATTTTTTATTAATATTTTATGGTTTTTTGGGAAGCGATAATATAAAAATAGATTTTTTAAAATTTTATATCTTCTACAACGACCCTCTTTTTATTTATATCTAAATCCGTTGTAGAAAGGTTTTAAATAAATATATAGAATCTAATATGTTGTTAGGTAGTTAATGATGAGATATATTTAGTTATTAGATGGACCAAATGGTATCAAAAGTTCTACTAAGAGAGTATATTTGGTTACCTTTTATAAGAAGGGGGGAGGACACACGTAGAATATTTTAAATGAAAAAATTGTTCCTATAATTTTCAAAAGAAACAAGGATCCATAATGAGTTATTATAAAAAATTAAATGTCATGTGCATAAAATATATATTTATGTTATTATTGGGACATATTTATATATCATTTTACCGAATATCATTTTATTTTAACACCCCTAGAATACTAGTATTGATCCTTATTAGAGTAATTGCATTTTATTATTTTTACTATTAATTTTGAATAAAAATTTAATATGAGATTATGTTATAATATTACATATGATGAATAATAATATGATCTAATTGTTTCCGAATTCCATTGAAAAAATTGAAAAAAATAAATTTAAATTTAAACTTACATTTGCAATGAAAAAAGAGTTTTCCACTAAGAAGATTTTCATAAGTGTAGAATGATTGAACTGTAAAATTCAATATGAAATTGATTCTATTGATTGAAAATGTATTAGTAATTATAAAATAGATCGAAATTTAATTTTAAAAGTATTATAATATATGATGGATATTTTAATTTGATCAAAAGGAATGAAATTTTGTAAAACAATTCAGCATTATTTATTTTTCATCGATAAAATATTATTTTTTGGAAAATTCTCAATAATTATATCAATATAAATTATTTAATGTATTTTTATAAAAATAATTTAATATTTTTAAATTATTTTAGTAAAATATTAAAAATAACATTTATTATTTTTTCACATGAATAAATAATTTTTTTAAAATAATTCCATTTTTGAATCATATAATTGCCTTTATAAAAATGTACTTTTTCATCAATCTGATTTATTTAAAAATAATAACTATAAATAATATTTAATTTTTTTTGTTCCAATATTCATCAAAATTTATAGTAGATAGGTTGAAATGAAGTTGTTTAAATAATAATATAAATATTATATCACAGTTCACAAAATCATTTTTTTTAATAACGCAAGCTATAAATAAAATGGAATTTATTTGAAAAACAATTCATAGTAGATTAGGTTGTTCAGTGATACCACCTTAATATTAATTCCACCCAAGAAATTACATCATTTGGACACAAATAACTAATTATATGTCTGCCTCATTACATCCTCTTATTCCAATATATCTTCATCACGTTGTTGGATTCTCTAGAAAACATTAACAAGTTGACTGGTCTTGTTTCATAGTATTTCATCTATAAAATCCAGAATATCCACTATTTTTTCCTCATAATAAATATCATACATCTTTAGTATCACCTCGGTTTTCTTTTACATGGTATGAATAGGTTATATAGTTCCTCAAGAGATATACCTGGATCAAATCATAAAAATGAGAGTGGTTTGAATGAAGCACTAAGAGATATGATACGATCCCAATATGACCAACAATTTCAAATGTGAAAATAATACTATGGAATGGAAATAATTTATCTTTAAATCACACTAACTTCATCTATGTTGAGATTTGTATTAACTCTTTTTCCCCATCATCAAATTTCAGATCATATCTGTGAATGTCAATATCTCTTTTCATTCATCTTTGGGCCACCCAAATGTGTCACTGAATAACTCTAACCTTATCGTACACTTTTTCCACTAGCTTTGGTAATAATTTTGTTATTTCTAAAGATTATCCAAATACATGGGAGATCAATAGTACATTTCATAGATGGATTCATATAGATCAGTCTTAATTCTCGAGTGAATACTATTATGGTATGAAATCCCAACTGGGGGAATGTGATAAACCAAAACACTTTTGAAATCCATTGAACAATATCTCAACAAATCCTATTATGTTTAAAATGTTCTATTTGATTCACTATTTTTATAAGGATAACATTTAGTCCTAAAACTCATATTTATATTATGATATTTCTAAAGACCTCACTATAATATCGAGGAAATCCACTGATCATTATGAGTCAAAATAGAATGCGGTACATTATCAAACATTTTGACATCTTCAATTTATATCCTTAAAGGATGATATTGAGGTAAATAATCTTTAAATTGATGAATTGTGTTAACATTTTATGGTGATCAACTACTACTGTTATAAATTTTTTCTATTTAGATTATTTGGGGAATCTGATTACTAAATCAATTGGGATTATTTGCAATTCTCATTCTTGTATAGGTATCTTTTTTTATAATATATTATTATTATTTTACTCAAATGTAACATTCTAACAATCCCAAAATTTATATTTAAACTCTAAAAAATATTTCTTTATTTAATCCCACCAAATAACCCATTAAAATGAATATAAATTTTTTTTACTTGTAGATTGAATTGAGAATGATGAACTATGAGCCTCTTCTAACACAGCCATATTCAAATATAGTATAGATAGAAAACAAATACTATTTCTAGACCCTTTCTATAACAACCCTAGTTTTTATTACACATTTATTCATGATTTATTACATAAACATACATTTAATACAACTCTGAGGATCGAGTGACCTAGTGTGTATTGAAATCAGGAACATTACATAACAACATAAAACATGGAATACAAGATCATTATTAAATACTTATTTTACATGACCACATCATTCCCTCATACTTAGGTTTTAATGGTATAACCTATAGACATTCAATAGAAAATGTTAATATATATAGGACAATAAGGGAGTAAACATGGAATAATATGACGAATACAATAAATGTTAGACAATGGGTATATCAATGGATCACAATATAAACATTAACACAATGGCGTGATTTATCATGGTTTTCCTAAAATCGAAATGTGGAAACAACATACTATATGATATTAACAGACACAAGGCTCAATGAACATGTATTATAATGAGTAGGCCACAATTTCACATTTTTCTTAATGATACTAAACATTACCCAATTCATTTGAGCACTATCAGGTATCACCCTTCATAAACATGATAATCTCACACTTAAGTGTGCCACATAATTCATATAACATGGATTCATTCAACATCATCATTTATTCCCTGAAAAATAATTTAGAATAAATACATGAATGTAACATTAAATAATTTTATATGAATAAAGGTGATAAACAATATAGAGAAATGGTTTTGGTATTCACTACATGATGATTTTTACATGGAATTTGCAGTACAATTTTGAGTGCATAATAACGTCATATAGAAACACATAAGTTGGGATGATGAGAGATAAAGGGTTCCATCAATATTTATAAATGAAACTAAAAGTAAGGGGTTAATTTATCCTAATATACCAATATATGAAATGGTATTTAGATTTATAATATGGAATAAATTCTTGAATGGAAATTACATGATAGAATCCCTTACAGACTTTTAGCATGGTGACAGGTGTAAACAGAAGGCACAATTGAGAGAGAAAGTGGTATCAAATCACTCAAACATAAGAAGGATATTGTCTTATAGGTGATAAATCATACCCCAAAATTTTCAATTTAAAATAAAATGGTATAACAACATAATGAAACTTGGATAAAAAAGAGAGAGGATGGAATCCCTCATAAAAATTCATCCAGGTAATGGCTGCACATATGGGTTCATAAGAGGAATTAATGAGAATTAAAGGGGAACCCATAATTTATTCATCAAATGGGATGTAATTTCAATATTTAATAATATATTCCAAAATATGAATAAAAGTTATTAATGCACATAACAAGAAAAGAATGCTAGATAAAATATCAGGGGGGAAGATCGCTTACGTGGATGTATGACTCCAAAGGCTTGTGAGGGGCTTCATGGGAGATTGTGGTCACCATGGGAGGACTCTAGTGATTGGATATTAGAATATGTACGAGATAAAAATGGTTTTAGTTACTATTAATGGTATATTGAGTGGGTTTATATAGGGAATGGGAGGAATTTTTTATTATTTAGGTTTTGGACACTGCACAATAAAATATTCAAAACCCCAAACCATCCATTTATTTCATCCCAAGGGGAGTGGTATTAAATATTTTTGAAGTAAAATTTATGATAATATTAAAATATTAGGCTTTCTTAGGTGGAGATGTGTCACACTAATGTGGAATTGAATTTAAAGTCATAAAATATATTTTACACATTGGAAGAATCACTAAGGCGTTATAAAAGAAGTTAAAAATATAAAATCACCTTATTTTATTGATAAAATCTATATTTTCAGATAATATCAATTATATTATTTATTACATCATTTTAATTTCATTGTTATGTCATAAACCCCATCTTTTACTAATATAATATTTATTGTTTTCCCCAAAATTCGACTATCTCACCTTATTTTATTGTTTTCGACTATCCAGATTCCAAAAATAATATTTATTATATATTAATAATTTTATAAATATATAAATTTTAACTTTTATAATAAAAACCGGAATTTATTGAAAAATCATGAGTTTTGACGAAAACAATTTTCAAACCATAAAAAAAATTACATTTGAGTTCATAAAAATTTTGTAATAATTTATTATTAAAAAATTTATTTTATAATAATATTCAATTAAAATATTTTATATTTGAAATATTCATTAATTCCTTAAAATCAGTTCTTAGAAAATACACTTTCCTTTTTATCATAAATAAATATAACTCTATTAAATTGATTACCTAATCATATATATACATGGAACTGATATAATCATAATTTATAATAATAGCATTTAAAATATATTTAATAATAACATTAGTTTAATCTAATAATGTATATATTTTTCAAAATTTTCATTTTTACCCAATGAGTCAATTTCACTTGTTTGTCATTTTTGTAAAGATAAAATAATAGCTTAAAGGAATTGATGGAATAAGACAATTATTTATATATTGGTATTACACAAAAAGGAACTAATATATTGTTACATAAACACATAAAACACATGCATATTACCTAAGGGTAAATTTTGCGTTAGTGATAGACTCTTGAGGTAGATCAGATAACATCACCCAAGTGGTAATCTCAATTAACATTATCTTCTCTTGTATGTGATTCTGTTCAAGATTATCATGTTGAAGCTTGGCTTGGTCTTGGTCAAGATAAAATCCAAGTGACACTACTTCCTTTTTGAGCTCTTACAAAATATCTTTGTATGAACTGAGTATACATGATGAGTACATATTCTCCATTATCTATATAGAAAGTATATTATTAAAAACATTATATTTATATTAGTTGTGGGATGACTGTCCATCTGCTATATTATAAATGGTAATGTTTCTTAAGGGTTATTTAATCCCTATAAAAAAAATAGTGCAGGTGTTTTATATATCCCAAAGTCATTAAAAGAAATGTAATTTTATTAAAAATGATTGTTTCATTACAACATTCCCCCCTTAAAAAAATTCCTTAAAATTTCATTTTCCACCACTAAAACAGATGAGGGTAACACTCCCATATCACTTTCCCTGGTTCCCGTGTTTCTTCATCAAACTTGTGGTTTGTCCACAACACTTGGACAAGGGGTATCATCTTATTTCATATAACTTTTCACTGTGACATACGATCTTCATGGGATTCTCTTCATAGGAGGGGTCATTATACAATGGTTCCTCTTATGGAATGACTAAATGTGATGTTTTAGGTATGTAATTCCTCAATAGTGATACATAGAGTTAATCAAGTACTTGATATATGTTTGGTGGGAGTGGTAGTTGATATGCCACTACTCTAATGCGATTAGTGATCTCAAAAGGGCTCACGTACCTTGGACTAATCTTTCCCTTATTTCCAAATCTTATAAAACTCTTCCAAGGTTTTATGTAGAGGAATACCATGTCTCAAACAAAAAAACTCGAGGTCTTGTTGACAATTTTCATCATAGGTCTTTTGTTGACTCTGAACAGGTTTAATGTGCATTTGGATGGTATTAACCTTCTCCACCATTTATTAAAAAATATCGGGACATATATTCCCCCCCCCCCAACATCATCACAATGTGAAAGTGTTCTGCTCCTCTTTCCCTAAAGGGCTTCAAAATGATCCTTTTGGATGCTTGAGTGGAAATAGTTCGTGTAAGGCAACTCAACTAGAGGATGATGTTGATCACATACCCCTTTTATTTCCGTTGATCATGATATCAATGTGTCCAAATTTGTTGGGATAGTACTCTCATATTGAACATTTTTTTGAGGATGACAAGTGAAACTGATGATTACCTCAATATTCAGTGTGTGTTGGAGACTCCTCTAGAACATAGAGGCGAATCTTGGATCTCAATCAGATAAAACAGAAAGTGGTACACCATGTAGCCTTACCACTTCTCTGATGTTTATTCATTCCATTTCATCAAATGAGATATTCTATCGAATCATAATGAAGTGAATAGTTTTTGAATAATGATCCACAACAACCCATATAACATTGTTTCCTTTGGATGTCTTCGGATGTCCAGTGACAACTTCGATGGTGATGTTCTCCAATTTCCATGTAGTTATGGGTAATTGATGCATCATACCCCTGGAATTATGCATCTTAGCCTTCCCTTTATAAAATTCTAGGAACTTTTATGTATACTCAGTGATCTCCTTCGTCATGTTATCACAGCAATAATTCTCTCAAATATCTCGATACATTATTTTGTTTCTTGGGTGAATGGAGAAGTTTAAACTATGTAGATCTTCCAAATGTTCATTATTTAAATCCATATTTGTTAGATAACATAGTATGTACCCAAATCTAACATTTCCTTATTTATTAACATTGGACTCTAAGGATTTCTTTTTCTGATAGTTCCAACTTTCTTCATATTTACCACATCTTCCTTTTGAGGATCCTTTAATCTTTTAAGAAGAGACGGTTGAGAAATCATTTGTGAAGGTATTTATGATGTTTTCAATATTTATGATTCCCATTTCCATATTCATAAAATATAATAGTATTTGATCCTTTTCCATTCTCATCCATGATATAATCAATTGGTCCTTTCTACTTAGAGAATCCACCACCTTGTTCGATTTCCTAGGGTGGTAATGGCTTGAGAAGTCAAAGTATTCGATCAGCTTTACCCTTATTTGTTATATCATATTAAATTATTTCTATGTGGATATATTCTTTAGGAATTTTTGATCCATATATATTTCAAACTTCTCTCCAAAGAGGTATTTTATACAAAATTTTCAATATGAATATAACTACAGCCAATTCCAAATCATTTGTTAGATTATTCTGCTCATCAACATTAAATTGGATTGAAGAAATGAAAATGACTTTGTCATTTTTCATCAACACACAAACCAGTTCCTTCTTGAAATCATCAATAAAAACCAATAAATGTTCTCTACATTTGGGTAGTGTGAGAATGGGCATAAAGATAACACTCCTTTTTAACTACTTGAAGCTCAAATCACATTTATTATTCAAGGAAAACATGAAACCCTTGTGATATAGCTTGGTAAGATGGTTTGATAATCATGATAAATTTCGCAAATATCAGTGATAATATCTATCTAACCCAATATTACTACAGATATCCATCACAGATGTGGGCATCGACCATCTTCAATTAAATTTTACAAGGAGGAATCCACATATATCCCATTTCTTGTGATCATATGTCCCAACAATGAGACATCCTTCAACCATAACTCACATATTCTATACATTTCGTAGATAATATCCTTTTTTAAATACTATAGTATGATGCATAGATTCTCCTCATACACTTATTTGGTTTTGGTGCATATTAGAATATCATCTACAAATACTGCCACATGTTTATTTAGGTAATATCTAAATACTCTATTAATCTAGTCTATGAATATTGTAGGAGCATTAGTGAGTCCATAATGTATTACTGTGAATTCATAATTCCCATAACTTGTATGAAAAGTACCCTTGAAGATATCCTCCTTCACCCTTACATGGAAATATCTTAACCTTAGATCCACCTTAGAGAAGTATTGTTTTTCACGTAGCTGATCGAACGATTCATCAACTTGTGGAAAAGGATACTTGTTCATTATCCTGATTTTTTTAGCACATGACAATCAATGAAAAGGAACAACAACCCATCTTTCTTCTTGACAGAGAGGACCGGTGCACCCCATGGTGAAGAACATGGAAATATAAACCATTTATCCATTTTCTCTTGTAGTGGTTTATTATCTTCTCAAGCCCCACAATAACCATTCTATATGAAGATTGGGATATTGGAAATGCCCCAGGTTTGAGATCAATTGATAATTCTATATCTCTTCAAATAGGAAGACCAAGAAATTCCCTAAGAAACACATTAGTGAATTCCCTCACAACATTAATGACTTCTAGAATGGTTCTTTCCTTAGACTCAATAATATAAGAAAGATAACCTTGCTCATAGGGGAGTAATGTCTATGATTCAAATGTTGGTTCTAAAGAATCTCCATCCTCCTCCATGAACTCGTATATAATCAGGGGTCTATTATCTCTATGGAGAGTTATTTTCTCTCTCGATATTTTATGTTGGATCTATATTGGGAAAGGCAGTCCATGCAAATAATTTCATAAAACTACACCATGGGAATAATGATTAGGTTTTCTGGGAACTCGAATCCAGAAATTGTGATAGTGGAGGAGTTATATTCGTATGATAAATTAATTTACCCATTTTATGTTCTCACTGACATCTCTATTTCCATGATTTTTCGTTGTGTTTAGATTGTTCTAATAAATTTTATGTATATAATAGAATGTACAATAAATGTACAATAAACCAAACATTCAAATTTTTATTCAGGTTCTAAATTATATTATATAGACTGGGGGATGATTATTTCATCATATAAAGGGGAATCCAATGACGAAAAGGTATGAATTATAAGTTACATTGATTTCCTTAACTTTTGAATTTATAGGCTTCAATCTATGTTATTCATGATCAACTTCCTTACATATATTCTTAGGGTAATTTTTTCATTCCCTTAATAATGGTTCATACTATGTTTATTAATTACCGAAGAAAATACCCCAAGAGTATCGAACCAAGAGTGTAGAAAATATCATTATCATGCACTAGTTCCTATTTGAGTCTATTTTGAAGTAGTGTTTTCAGATTTACCGCTAGATACATTATTCCAGAACCACCTATACTTTTTCATACCATGAGAGGGATATATTTTATTGATAAAAAACATAGTCTATACTCACTAGGATTTGGGGTTGTTTTTTCATATACATAGTGTTCCCTAATGATTTTACTCATGTTTTCAAATAATAATCCAAAAATATAAAAACATATATTCTGATACCAACTGTATCAAACCTGGTCATTATTACACATTTAGATAGGTTTTATTACATATATATGAATTTAATAAAACATAGAGGACTGAGAGGACTAGTGTTTTGAAAATTAGGAACATTATATAAAACCATAAAACATTAAATACAACATCTTTGTTGATATCTTCTTCTATATGACCACAATAGTCCTTCGTACATAGTATTACATGGGATAAACTGATGACATACACAATAAAAGGGAGATCAATAAATCCTAGTAAGGGATTAAATAAGGAATAACATGATGAATACTATAAATTTAATTCAATAGTTACACAAATGGAGTGTAAGAGAATAATTAACAAAAAGGCATGATATTGTTTTGTTATCACAATTGGGAAATGTGGCAACAACATACAACATGATATTAGAATGAGCCAATGATTTTTTCACATGAATTAGCATGAGTGAAAACTCTTTGCACATTAATTAAGATGAGTTGAACATTATTTAACATGGATTATAATGATACTAATCATTACCTAATGCATTGTAGCACTATCAGACTGCACCCTTCATGAACATTTTAATCTCACGCTCATTTGTTCTACATAGATCATATAACATGGATTCATTCAAAATAATCATTTATTATATGAATAAATATTGTTTAATTCATACTTTTATGTATGATTAAATATGTATATTTTCATAATGATGAATACCCTTGAGAGAGAAATGGGTATTGTAGTCACTACACAATGATTTTTTCATTCAAAATCACATTGTATTTTCAGTAGGATAACAACACCAAATGTAAATTCCTTTGTTGGGTTGATGAGAGATAAGGGGTTCATCATCATTTATACAATAAATATAATTTAATGGGATCATGGAACATAATATCTCAATATATGAAAAGGAATTTAGATTCATAATATGTCTGAAATGCTTAAATGAAAATAAGAATATTGAAATACATTACGGACATGCAGTATGGTAACAGGTGTAAACGGAAGGCATTAATGATGGAGAATGTGGTATGTAATCGTTAAAATAGATGTAGTATAGTATGGGGGAAGTGATAAATCATTACTAAATTTTTTATAATTTAAAATAAAGGGGTATGACAATATAATGAAATATGGAAAAAAAGAAAGGATGAAATCCCTTAAGAAAATTATGCATTGTAAGGGGTATACATAAAGTTTCATAAGAGGAATATATGAGATTGAAAGGGGATATAATCAATTAAAAATCATATGTGATGTATGTAGGATATTTAATAACTTATCTTAATATAATAACAAATGATATTAAATAAAATAACATTAAAATAATGCTTGATAAAAGAGGAGGGTGGAAGATCCATTACATGGATGTGTGACTACCAATTCTTTGGAGAGGCTTCTTGGGAGCTTGGGGGAACCATTGTATGACTCTAGGTAGTTTATAGAAGAGTTTGGACGATATCAAAATGGTTTTAAAAAATAATAATGGGATATGGAGTTGGTTTATATAGGAAAATAGAGGTAATTCTTTATTATTTATGTTTTGGACACTACACACTAAAATATTCAAAACACAAAACATTCCATGGGTTTTGACCATGGTATCTGTAAAATTGAATTGTTTTAAAATATTTAATATTTCCATGGGACAACATTATTAAAATATTAGTATTAATTATGTGGAGGTGAGTCACACCCACATCAAAATGAATTTAAATTGATAAATTGTATCATAGACATTGGAGGATACATTGCACAATATAAGTTATGTATAAAAAATATAAAATCAAATTATTTTAATGAGAAAACAAATTTAGGTATATGAATTCCTATTTTAGTATTTTTTACATTTTTTTGAGATCATTATGATGTGATAAAACACATATTTTATTTATATGATATTTAATTTTTACCAAACAATTCGACTACCTGAGAAAATTATGAAAAGTTCACCGTTGGATAATTCTTATTTCATGATTCAAAAAAGTAATTTTTTTATCTGAATATTTTTCCAAATATCATAATTTTATCTTTTTAAATAAAAATCTACATTTATAAAAAATTCTTGAGTTTTGACGAAGGCCATTTTCAAACCTTCAGAAAAATTATGGTTGACTTCATAAAAATTATATACTAATTTATTATTCATAAATGTAATTTGATAATATTATTTTTTTAAAAATATTATCTATTTTAGAGATTAAAAATTTCATTAAAAATAATTATGTAAAAATAATATTTTTGTTTTATCGTATAAAAAATATATCTCTTATAATACTGATTAAATAATCATTTACGGATAAGGAATTAATATAATAATCAATTATAAAAATTCTTTTTATAATATTATTTATAAAAACCATAGTTTAACATAATAATAGACATATCAATCAAAATTACCATTTTTACTTTAACATCCAATTTACTAAAGTCGTCATTTTTTTAAAGAATGACTATTATCATAATAGAATTGATGGAATATGAATTTTATTTATAGAAAAGGATTACACAATATGTATCTAATAACTTGTTATATAACCCCTTATAACACACACATATGAAATCAAGTTATGGTTTTCGAAGTTGATAGACTCTTGGGGAGACTCAAATAACATCGTCTGGGAGGTAATGTATATTTACTTGATCATCACCCATACGAGAATCCGCTTATGTTGAATGTGTCGAAGTTCAACAGGGGATTGGTCAAGAGAAAATCACGTTGATGAAAAATCTTTTATGAAATTTGACAAAATAGATTTATACAACCCGAGTCTATTGGATGAGGCTATCTTCTCCATTGTCTATGTCAAAATAATTTTTTTAAAACTGTATATTTATATCAGTTGTGAGATCACTGTTCAATGGATATATTTTCAATGGTAATGATACTTAATTTTCATTTAAATCAAATAAAAAAAGAGTGCATGTGTTTTCTCTATCCCTATAACATTAAAATAAATGTAATTCCATTCATAAATTCTTACGTCTTACATTCTCATTCTATCATAATCATGGATCAACTCATGAACATTTCTCACATTCTTCTTAATCTCTGAATCATCGATTAATGTCTCATTAGTCTTCAATTGGATAGATGGTTGAACACACATATGAAAATGATATGATTTATCCCATTACTTCATGATATCATATCTGTTCTATCCATATCATTAAATAGTGTATCCTTTTTTACCGAAATCATGTATTATATAGAATTATCCTTTCATCTCAAAGCATCTCTGGCAGTTTTTTTCATTCATTGGGATGTAATATGTCATGAAATTATAATCCCTTGTAAGGTGTTACCATATTCTCTAGTTAATGTTAAACAACATCAATGTGAATATATATTCTAATATTTTTCAATCATTATTTATATCACATTGTTCTATAAACTCATATTTCTTCTGTATCATTAATTTAGAAAATACAGCAACTGAATAGAAATCCTAATTTGTGTAATTTTTCTTATTATCCTAAAATTTTCATGAGGAATAAGATATATCTATATCATTTTTCATGAGAATTAATCACAATAACTTCTCGGATGAATCACTATGGATTATAATCCATTATCTACTATAAGGTAAATTATGCACTAGTGCACAGACATATCTTGTAATATGTTTCTTTAAATTATCCTCACATTATTCCATCAAGTGACACTTTTCACACATACATGTTATATTCTTCAGTGGATTTTATATTTAAGAAAATTTCTCCAATGCTTTTAATATGTTTATAAACCTGGAGATCATTAGATCTTACATACACATGTTAGTATAGGAAGATGTTCTAAAACCACCATCATTGAGGGATCTAGTGATTATACCATCACATGATATTACATTAGCCAAAAATGAATCCTTTTATTTCCAAAATTCATAAATTGCATATTTTTCATAAATATTCTATTTCTATATGGTTATTAGTGAAATTCTAAAGTGACATTAATACACTTTATTTATACTTCAATATATAATAATATCATCTATAATGGCTACCAAATCTATATCATGGAAATATTTAATGAAATTATTATATATATACATGATTATAGAAGGAAAATTATTAAAATCAAATGAAAACAATATACACTCATAGAGATGATGCCTTCAATCGAATGTAATCTAGGGTATATATTCATTCTTTAACCACAATTGATTATAAATATAATGAATGTAAATCATGGAAAAAATACATATCTCCATGTATTTGATCAAACCATTAATTGATATGGGTAATATGATACTTTTTTATCACCATGATCTTATTCATCACCCTTCAATAATTTCATAGTTGCATTGACTTGTATTTCATCATAAATAATAAAAACATGTTCACCATATATTGTGGATCGTGGGTGTATAAATTCATTATCAATATTCACTTAGAGTTTCATCATCAATTATTGAAACTAAATTGGGTCCATTTTATATGGATTCTTCTAAACGGGGGAAACATCAAGTAAGAGTTCTATTTAGAACTAATCTTGAAAATTTATTATAAAATTAGTAAAATATTCATGATTGACATAAAAAACTATTGAGAAAAAGGAATGTATTTTATGCAATGTTTCTCCCCAATCATTTATGAAAAATAGAACTCGTGTATAGGAATTAACACCCACAAGGTAACTATAATTCCCATTGGAATTTTATATTCATCCTCATACTGATAAATGAGAAAGTTTAAATTTGGAATATGTTATATGACCTAATGTCCTAGTAAATTGATATGGGATCCATGTAAAAGAAGAAAAACCAAGACTAGAATTATAGTGGCCTATGCATAACATACATTAAAATTGCATTATTTTATATAAATATTCAACACATTACAATAGTATATGCCTAAGGAACATAATATATCAGTGTATTTGGAAACACTAAACACATTCATTTTTCATGCGTAAGGGTAATCAATTATTCCATCAATCATCATCCTATTTAGTACAATTAATAGACATATCCTAACAAAAAAATTATTCAATGCCTATGGAAGAAGAAAATAAGGGTTGAGCTTAGATGCTAAGGTAAAAATAACAGATATAGATTTTCAACATATGAAAGCATAATAATTGGAATTGGGTATGATATAATGAATCAATAAATTAAAAGTTCATACCCAACCAATGATATAACATGAAGATCATTAATGGAATAAAAAATTATCATAATCAAAAAAATGATCCATAAGTATGAGAACCCATAAAAAATCATTCAGGAACCATAATCTCATATCTTAAATGTGTTCCACTATCATAAATATATAAAACCATTTAACTTTTCCGAGAAAAATACCATGTCCATCCACATAGTGGATTCAGAAAAACATATTTCCCATAGTATAGTAGGAGAAACCGGTTTCCCATTTTTTATCAAGATTCGCCTTTTTCTTATTATGTATCAATCCTTCCAACATGTTTCCCATTTTTTCTCATGAGATATAAATCATTACCCATTTCATTGTAGGGAGATATAATCCCACCCGTAACATAAATAAATAACACATATGTGTTACATAAGATTAAAAAAATTATTTATACCATAACCAATGGTATGATTTTGGTTCATTATAAAATTTATCATTTCATAAAATATGTGAAATAGATATGTTTGATCAACATTTCAGCATAAAATAACTTATGAATGAAAGTGGTTTTGAAATTTGATTATCATGATATAACCCAAGGATAAGAAACAAGTGTCAAAAAAATGATTCTATAAAAAAATATAAACCAATATAAGAAAGAATATGATTGGTATTAATTTATCTTATCCCAAATAAGGAATAGGTAAGACCAATGTACATCCTCCTAGATATAAAAACAATTTTGAATTCTCATTTAAAAATTGTTCTAGTGGAAAATATCATTTATTATTTAAATATTAATTTTTAAAACCCAAAATATAAAAGGATAATTTTATTGAATATAACGATAAAAAAATAAATGATGCTTTTATATAGTGATTAGTTAGGGTTTTAGATCATTCTATAGAAGACATACATAATAAATTAAATATTTCGTTCATATTAATGATATAATTCATAAGATAATTTATTGGAAAATTAATAGAAAATTACATTTAACCAAATAAAAAAGGTAATACACGGATAAAATGTATTTAAAAAATATTCGGATAATTTTAAAATAATTTTAAAATCATATTTATAAAATATTGTTTTGGATGAAAAAAATATTCTCCCAAAGAGACATTTATAGTCATATTTTATTAAAAACATTTTCTTAATTATTATAAATAACCATGTGTGGAAATGGTACCATGACATGACAATATTTGGAGTAACCACATGAGAATAAAATTCATAATAGTTCCTGAGATATATATCACATTATTTCATCATTGGATGCATAGTCATAAACAATCCTAATATATAATGAGTTTATATGAACAAGCAACTAATAATCTCGAAATATTGAATTATTATCACCATGAAATAATAACATTAAATAAAGAATAAAATATCATAAAAATAGGGAAATTAATTATATAAAATGTAAAAGGGTCAGTATATAAACCTCATATAGATCAATTAGTGCCTAATATAACACATATCTCAAGGAAGGAAAATTTAGACAAAACTCCCCTACATCTTTAGAAACATTGAAACTATAACCCCATAAAAGATAGATCCTCAAAATGATAGTAAAATAGCTAAAATTTTAGCTTTAATAATCATAAAATACATTAATTGGAAATAAATATACCACATAAGAGAAAAATTTGGTCATTTTTTCATGTGTCTCACAAAAGTAAAAAGTGGGACTTAAAGCACTAAGAATAAGTCTATAAATCTTTTTATACAATATGAAATTTCTTATAATAAATATAAAATTATTATAATTATACCACATAACCATAATTATATATATCATACCATATTCTATTTGATTATGACTTTATATTTCACATTTATTGAAAATTTTACATTAATGTTATGCTTTAGGTAATAAGGTCTTTGTTTTCATATATGATATGAATTTTTATTTTTCATGGTCATAATTTTAAAATGATTTCCTAATTTCAATAATGTAAAATATAGTCTGAATATAACATATATTTAATATATATCTATTTATAAAAATATAAAAAAGATCCAAATATGAAATGAAATTCATATTTCATGGAGGTGGTTGGTTATATGTACTCATGAATACAATTTCCATTTTATAGTGATATTTATTTTCATGTGTGAATGAACCACATCGCTTTATGAGGTACCATTATACTGTACACACAAATGATGTTATTGTTTTCCCACAAAATTAAAATCATGAAGGTATGTTTTATATAAAAATCACATATGAATAAATTGATTCAAAATTTCATATTTATCATATATAAAAAATAAATCAATCATTATTACCATCTATGAATTGTTGTGATGGATTGACGAACAACATCTGTTTATGAGGCGATAATCCTCTAATCAGATGTATGATGATTTTTTATCCCATTTGATAGAAGTTTGTGATGATTTGAGGAATAAACATTAAATTAAATCATTAAATAATATTTATCATTTTGAGGTAATTATAAAACCCTGGTATAAGAATAATTTAATGGGGAGCACAAGGAAAAAATCTGAAAGTTTATGAATGTTACATGTTATTCAGGTAACTACTTTATGTTTTCCCCAAGGGAGAGACTTGGATGGATTTCAACCCAAATTGTAGGTAATAGAATGAGAGAAGGGAATATGGGTTGTTGTTATGGTACTATTTGGTTAATATAAATTTCACAAGATATATCAATATGTGGAAGAGTGAATTCCCATATATAGTGGAGGTAGAGTCGCATTCGTCTAAATATGAAAAAAAAACAATATTGGGAGGTATACCTAACTTCATGTGTCTGAAATAATGACCAAGATTCAATACAAGATAGTGTATGGTAGTAATATGGGAAAAAAAAATTTATATGTTCTGGTTCATTTCCAAAATTTATCATTGAATATTAATCACAAATTAAACTCGTTTTTACTATAATCATTATAATTCAATTTCATTTATTACACATATATTTTAGTGAATAAAAAATTTCATCAAACTAGAAATTATAAATTACACGTAATCAAAATATGAATTGGATTTTGAAAATATCCAATGTTATAAATAATATAAATTAATATAAAATCAATATCACAAATGTGTCTAGAAGAAATGTTTTAAACGGGATTGATTATAATGATAATGATGAAAGAGAAACACACAAAAAATTGAAATGATTTTCAATCCAATTTAAAAATTAAATTGATTAAAATGACCAAAATTGGATTAATTGAGGAATAATTGATCTTATTATTATTTAAAACCAACTTAAAATAAAATTTTGCTTTATAAATAATTTGAACAGAAATAATGATTTCAATTAAAATTATATATTTGTGATAATTTATCCAAAAATATAACATCATAAAAAAATAAAACAAATCCCCCTAATATAATTTATATGTTACCCTTTGAAAACATATTATTCGTTAAAATAATATTAATAAATTTTTCATAATTTATTTATAAAATAATTGAATCACTAAAAGGTGGTAATATTGGATTTTAAAAATATATCTTTTTATGCGTAAATTTGAAGTTATTATTATTTATTCTTTAAAAAACACATAATTTATAATTTAAATACTTGAATGAATATATAATATAATTTTTTGATTAAACTAATTTATAAAATAAGGTTTTTAAAATAATTGAGATTAAACACTTGTTTTCATAAAAAACAGTTTTCCAGAAAAAAGAATTTTTTATTTTCAAGTGGTTATTAATTTCATTTCTAACAAATTATTTACAAAAGAATTTACTTTTAAAAAAATTAATTAAACATACATTCATATTTTATTTATTCCCATTTAAACCACTAACTCTAATATCTAGGTGATAACTATCAAAATATTTTTATAATAAGACATGTTTCCATAAAAATTATTGTTGAGTGTAATGTCGGATAAACTAAGTTTTTCATGTAACATAATCTAATTTTGTTGTTGTGTGTTAGACATTCTAAATTAGGTATTCAATTTACCTAGATATAAACTCAATGTTTCAAGTATTGATAGCATAACATGGTGTTTCATATAAATGGGACTTATTTTGGTGGATGGTGAAATTCAAGACATCGATGAATTTTTATCTTTTTGAATAAAATATATAAAAACTCATTGTGTTTAAATAACACCCCCACCATAAAATGAAATTCTAACTCAACATTATTTTGTTTCATCAATGGTTTTACATTTAGAAATTATTTCATAAAAAACCACATTGTAGAAAAATGAATATGAATACATCCTTTAAAGAGGGAATGTTAGAAACATATGGGTGATCCAATGTTACTTATTATGATGTCAACTCATTGGTGAAAATAGTTTGGATGTAATTTTTTAGTCCTAGAATAAAAGTGTAAATGCGTAAAGATATTGATAGAGATTATTGATCCCAATAATTTGGGTGGTTTAGATAAACATGAAGATCACAAATACATAACTATATGATGATCTAAGGAACCATTCAATTAATTAGTAATGATGTTAATATGATAATTTTTTTGTAATGATCAGTTACAAAAAGTGTATGAATTTTTATGAGTACGTATACATACATTATTAAATCTGTTTCTAATTCACAATCTCACCATTGTTTTGTGTCTTGAAAAATTTCCATTTCTTATAGTACTTAAAAAATATAGGTGGATTTATTATGATTGAAGCAAAAAGAGACCATGATATCCATAAATAGAATGATAATTTATTCCATTTATCTTTTCATATCATCAAATAAAAATTATATAACATTTTATCCAATATGTTTAAATATTTATGTGTTGAAGTAATATATTAATCTCTTAAACCTCTCTCAAATATCTAATCAAACCATTCCATAAATGGTTAAACTAATAAACCTTAAAAAATTTATTTCACCCTTTATTCATAATATAATATTGAATCTTATTCAAAAACATTTTCATTAGAAACATTGTTCCTTCCATATAAAGATACAATATCAAATGTGATTCAGTTATTCCTGAATTTTTTTATAGGGTGATAACCACATGAAATTTCAATATAAGAATAATGAAATTTTTTTCGTTGGGCTTATTCATACAAAATAAATAGTGAAATTCCCAAATAAGTATTAGAGAAAAGGTGTTCCATAATTATCATGATTCACTTCATCCATTATGATTTCATAAGATTCCCATTTTTCATTTTTCCTCATAGGTTCTCTAGATTAACATCAATATTATCCATTGGATTGGGTCACAAATTCCCATAATGATAAAACTCCTTTCACATGATCCACTTGAGTTTAGGTGGTGTAGTAGTTGGAATTTTCTTCTATTCCATTTCCTTAACTCTCCCATTAATCAGGTTTTGAAAATCATGGAATTAATGGGATTCCATTCCAATATCTATAGAACCTACTAGTTCCATTAATTGAATTCCTTGGATTCTTATTCCCTCATTTTGAGTCACAAATGTATGGAATTTTATCCCCACATCACCGTTTTCAGGAAACTCGACATTCCATTTCCTATCAAAACTAGGGGAATGGTAGGAATATATAATTTCAATTTTCCCTTTTTTCCACATCGAAATACTTTTTCATAGACACTAGAGTCTCTAATAACCAAGTCCATTCAAATAGATGGTTTCATCCAACTAAATAATTAATCAATATTTCTTCCACGGATGATGATATATCCCTAAAATACCTTAAGCGTCTTGAAAAATTATCTTCATATACACCAATATATTTAGAATCGTTATTATTTATAATCAATGAACACCCAACCAATATTTATTTTTATAATATGAGGGTTGTACTTTATGAAAAATACCCCCTTAAACACTTCCCATTCCAGATATTCAATTTCTTGTTGTTCCCTCATTTTCATAAAAACATTCCACTACTTATCAACTTAACCATAAATATGATAGTCATTAAAAACTATCACTTTCAGAAAATAGAAACTATAGAATGGATAATATCATTCTTCTTGTATTGATCATATACTCTTCCACTAGTGGATCATTTGAACCACTAAAAATGGGTTGACACTTCCTCATAAAAGACTCAAAATAACATTGTTTCCTCCATTGATCATTTAGAAGTTCAACATTATTCAATATGTGAGAATAATTTTTGATAATATAAAAAAGACATTTGGATTCATGTTCCCATATATGTTTGTTTCTCAATTGGTTAAACATGAAATATTTCATTATATTCATCCTTATTATGGATCCATTCGATTTTATCCATTAACTAATATAAATAAACAATAGAATGAGAAACACTAATCAGAGTGGATACCGAAATAATAATTGCTGAAACCTTCCAAATGAGCATAATAAATAATAAAGGAAAAAATAAAATTTTATACATATTATTTTCCCTTGAAATAAATGAAAGAATAAAGGGATTAAGATTATGCGGATCATGTGAAAACCCATAAGATGCACAGTCACATAAACAACATAAGGTCATGAATATAGATATTCTTAGAACATAAACTATAGAAGGCATGATAAGGTACCTTCTATATGTCTATATGCTCATGTGTTGGTGCCGAAAAAAATAACGGATCATGTCATGGAAGCCAGATAATCTTTTCTAGGACACAAGACATGTTAGCTAGAAGACACCTAAAAACCCTCCAAATATCCTTATATAATTTTAGGAAAATATATAGAATGTGGGAGCCTGTTACTATCATCAAAATCACATGACACATCATCGATTGGGTGAATGATTGACCTTTACTGCATTAATGATAATTATTGAGATCCCCAACATTTGTAAAATAATCTAAAGAAATAAAAATTGAATGAGGAGGGAGCCAATGGTCGTAAATATCACACAAGGGAGCTCGGGTGATCCAAACAATTCTATATCCACTCAATGATGTGTCTGCCTCATCTAACGATAGCTTGTTGGATTTTCATCCCTGTCATAAAAAGATCCTCAAACATGGCTATGAAACCTCAAAGTCCCCCTTCAGATACGTAGGGAAAAAACATGGTGTCCTTAAAATTCTCATGTATCTCCAAAAATAGATTTTATGGTCCTGAGATGCATCGGAAAGAGGTAAAGTGACTTTCTAAGACAACACTAGTACAAACCCATGAAATCCCAAACCATTGTAAAATATTAAAAGTAAATAAATATGGGATTGAAGGAATACTCTCATGGTTATAAAAATCAATTGATGCACCTTGGATTTTAGTATAATGGTCTCTCAAGACCCCATTAAATTTTTTTATTATCTCATGAAGGCCCTAGAAAATGTTTTCCTAATCTCAGGAAGGGTCCCATACAAGTCACCTGAGATCACGATAATGCCTTATGATAGGTGAACTGGTCATGAAATAGTCTATGTATATGATTATATGACAATATGAAATCTCCCTGACATGTTTTCATGATTCAATAACACACTTTTAATTAGAAATAATCCAGTAAACAATGAATTTTTTGGATGGTCTCACAGTCACCTGAAAATCAGGTGATTCCCCCAATGTAACCATTAGAGATTTATATTTTTGAATCCCTCCACAAAAAATATTCCATATTCACTTGATATTCTCTTGAAAATTAGTGAACAAAAAAGGTTTCAAGGCTTCTTAATCCCCCAACCCAACTTGAATGAATGGGCTTTCCTTTTTGCATACAAACGCACCAGTAAACCCAAGAGCCTGATACGATTTCTTATAGAGAATGATCTCACTAATGGAATGGATTTCCATCATGAAATATCTGGGGAACTACTTGAGAAATTATGCACCATATAAAAACAACATCCTTGGATCACTCATAGATCTCATTAATGGCATCTAGCATGCCACATGAATAAAATACCACAAAAATGATTAGATCACGCGAGATATAAAAAATAAAATACTCCATAAATCCAACTCATTCACAATATAGAGGATAGAAAAAATACTATAATATTGGAAATTTATTTTATGATCATATTTTTTTATTATCATGTTGTCTCATAAACCATCTGAGATATGCGATAGCATAAGGTTATGTAACCTAGATCTCGTAACACTCATTTGGTATAATACATGGATCTTGTGAAGTCCTAATGGAATCTTAATGAATGTAACATGGAACCCTATATTAATTCCATCATATTCTCTAAGTTCACTTTAGTAATTCCAACTAAATCTTCCAATATCCATATATTTCCCAACTCATATGACATCATTAGTAAATGTCATTTGAGTATCATGGTAGACCATTGAAATTTCAACAAGTTCTTACGATGCCATCAAGGTACACCAAACAAATATCACAATGTCCTCCTGAGAAGTCATCTAGTACATGATTCACCCTTCAAAAAAAAGTAAAATATACTCTCACAACATCCTCCATGAGCTTCATCCACCTCTTATGATGAAATTGTGGCATGACATTAGGATCATGCCACTCTCTCCTAGCATGTCATCCAGGATCCTACAGTGGACTACAAGATCAAAAAACCATGTTTTTCAATTTCCTTTATAAAAGATGTACTTTATAACATAACATCCTCCATAAATTCCATCTAGGTTAGATTAACTCCCTCATACAATCCAACCAGATCATATAATTTTCTTTAGGTGTATTATGTTGAAACCCTCTAAATGGACAAGAAGATAATCTAGCCATGTTGGATGGACAATCAATTCATATCATGTAGACATGTAGGCTAGGTAAAAAGGGTATCCCATGGATTGATAACTTTTTTCACCCTCCGTGTGTAATACTCAATCAGAAGGGAAACGTCTGTGTGTATGACCTGAAAAAATTAACTACGAAAACTATGATTCTTGTTATAACGAGTTTATATAGGACTCCTCTCTATGGTCTGATCTTGATACAAACATCTGAAGGGATGCATCGACACCTAAGTCCTACATCCATGTTTCTTGAGACTGCATAAATTTTACCCCTTTTTTCTCAAACCAAGAATAGCTCATGTGGTCTTCCGTTGTTTTAATGGTGATAAAATTTTCCCCATTAAACTCTACAATGTTAACGGAAATGTTAGAGTTTAACCCTTTATCTTTCACACTAAATTATATGTCCCACCGTTAAGGGAAATCACATTGTGTAAGACCTGATCAATATAAATATGACGATACAATTTTTTCCTATAATTGGGATATCATGGATTCCTTCCTAAGTCCCTTTCTCTATAGTAAATATCAAATGGGATGTCCCCAAGAAATATTCAGACATAAATAAGCAATGAATTTGATCACATCATATCCCATGTTTCTCCCACTGATCATAGTTCAGATAGGCTATCCTTGTCGCATCTAAATCATAATTTTTGTCATAAATCTTCATTAGACATTAAAATTTAATTATGTTATCCTTGAGTAGTGGAATGATATAATTTCCTCCATATAAGTTCATTTACCTTGGGGTTGGTCCCTAGAGAATTAATAAACTATGATGACTCAGATACCTATAATAACCCAGATATGTAGGACTCCATATTATGGACTGATCTCAAATAGAAAACCACTTTAGTGTAAATCCCCCATGTCAATGTCATTTTAATCATCATGACCCAATAATTACCATGGACTACTTGTTCTACCTAATCATTCAGTAGACTTGGAAACCAATCCAAATATGATAACATTGATTCCTGCTATAAATATTATATATAGAGGGGCTCCTTTAAACTAAAGCATGAATATATGATGCCAAAGTTCCCTCACATATTTTCTTTCATCATAATGTTAAAATACATGTGTTTTATGGATGTACATGGTTGTTTATTCATCTAATATCCATGATACATAAGACCCATCATAATGTCTTCATATCCTCCTCGATATATTAATCACCTACATGCATGGAAGAAAATTCCTAAAAACCTTGTCTTATAAAATTACGACAGAAGTATCTATCCATTAAAATTAAATGGATGAAAGATCATAGATATATATATATATATATATATATAAATTAATGTATATATATGGATTCAAAAATGTGATTCCACGTTATTTTGTATATAATATATATTTATTCTTCTTTTTTTGGATATCCAGACCCATATCTGGATTAGGAGGAGATTATTAAACATATGTTAAAACTTTGATAGAATGATTTATTTGGAAAAAATCCACCCAATGGGTGAGATGAGTATGACCTATAATCCCCTCACCCAATGTGAGTTTCCATGGTTCATTGGGTCTAACCCACCAATTAACCACATACATTTGGAACGAAGGTACGTATCGGGTTTTGGATGAGGAAAACATTGTGAGTATCCAATAATAACTAAAATGGATACCGGATGTTATAAATTTTTTCAATAAATAATCCCCTCACAATCAACTAGTAGTACAAACCGAATCCACCACAACGTAGGACCATAGCCAGGTTTTCTCCTTCAAAACAAAAATGGTGAACCTAAGGTGAATATCTAAAATGAAAAAATGATTGGGTTATTAACCCACATTCCATTTTTTTCTCACACTATATGAAAAAAATAGGGAACTAGAAGTGAATCTCCCAAGTTACAAATTTAATGGGTTGTTATCCTTCAAGATATTTTTTTGGTACACTATACAAAAAAATGGTGATCCTAACATGGTTATATCAAATTAATGGATGGTCAGCTAAACATGTATCATTATAGTTCATTGGAATATAAAATGGGGTTGATAACCCAATCATGAATCCAATAATTAATCCTATGTAATTGAGGATCCAATTAAATATAACCATACTTGAGTTGATGATTCCACTTGAGAAAAATATATCAATCATGATTAATAGATGATTCTGTTAACTAGGCATATCTGATTGGGAACACATTACGTATATGATATTTCACTAAATTGTGACCTTGAATGTTTTTTTACCCTTGAATTTTGATACTACTCTCACTAAAAACATCTTAGTCTGAGATAATTTCTTCATCCAATAACTCATCAGGTAAATCACCAATGGTTGCAACCACAAAAGGTCAAAAAATGATCTAACCAACTTGAATGAATCACTATTAGGTAGAAAACACAATGGTATTATAATATTTATTATAAGGTACAATGTATACCCATGAAGCTACTTGTGAGGGTATCCTTACACAGAAACTGATGACTCTATATCAATAAGAAAATGAAACTGCTAATACAGTGACCCTCATTTCTATAGCCAACTACTTCACAAGAATATTCTAGGATAATGATAACAACCACCTTTAGAATCTAATGAGGGTTGATCTGGGAGTAAAATATATGTTCTTTTGTGTTCAATTCCCACAATGGTGGGTTCATTTCAACCATCGTTTTCTGGACAATCCAATTAGTAGACACCATTCACCAAATAAGGGAACCACCCAACACACTGACGCCACTAACTCCATCACACGATAATAATGGAATAAACATTAGGTGAGGGAGACACTGGACAACCATGACTGGTCTCATATCCCCACTATGACTGAAGATGTCTTCCTCCATATTCTGGAAGTAACCAATGACCATGATCACATTCCTACTCACTCAGAACTAGTTTGTTTTAATATACCAATAGAAGACATAGGGTAGGAACATATACCAACCCCCATAAATGAACCCCATTATCATTTTCTGGGATCACAAGAAGGATTGATTTTGGACCATTCCCACTCTTCAATCGAATATATCTGCAAGTGCATTGTGGGGTGGAATATGTATAACCATATATCCATAAAAATACTTTTCTAAAATTCCAATACATCATAGAAAAAGATGCAGAACTCCATATTTATATTCCTATAACGGTACATATACATGGACATGATCATATTTCTATCCCAATATCTAGGGAAATACAACACTCAAATCATTATGAAAATGTGGTTTCTCCAGAGAATGCACAGAAACATTCTCCCATAATGGGGTGTTATTTTCATATTCTACTTGAGGATAATGAAAAAAATCATTCTAAAATTTCTATTACAACATGGGTAACCGGGAAAGAGGTCAAGATGCCTTGGGATAAGGGTACTTGTTTTTTGAAGAAGTATGATGACATATTCCAAAGGTGCAGGATCAACCTCATAAAACTATTTTGTGTAGTGATCGCCTAGTGATTTAGGAACACACCTCAAGACATGATCACATTCCAATCAAATATTTCTAGCATCACACACCAACATACAAGAATTAGTGTCATATCCATACTCTAACTAGTTAAAACCAACATAGAGTAGTATATTCTATGGGAAAAGATCATATCCATGTCAATGAATCATCCTAGTATATTCTAGTAGATCAAATAATCTTGGAATGTATTTTTACATTCACCGATGAATGAATGAAGCATCATCATTCTAAGGAAATACAGTGGTATGATCATATCTATTATTCCATTCCGAATGTTTTTCAATATATTACAGTGGAGAATGAATATAATAACTAGGCTCATAATCATCTTTTAGCTGAGGCTCACTAGGTGAGGGTGACACTTGATTTAGTGCAGGGCTCATACATCTACCATGAAATAACAATAGGATATTCCAAAGGCTCAAGATGAGGATCATATTCACATCCAGTTTGAGGCTCACCAAATGATAATGGAACATTCCTCTTGATATGTTCATGTTATTAAAAAAATGAGATAGATCATTGTTATATTACAACATATTCTCAACAAAGAATTCATAATCAGATAGACTATATAGTTATAAAGAACATATAGGGACCACCGAATAGTTGGTTCATATATATGTACAATTACAAAAGAAATGATATTAAATCCAAACTATAACGCCTACACCCCAGTTACCCAGAGTCGGTGCCTTATTACATAACATTGGGATGATCAAAAGGAAATCATGTCCTGAAATACCAATCAGTTTAGTATTTTTGGAAAAAATATTCATACATAAGTTCAACATTACTTCTTGAAAATAAATAAAACACTAATTAATTCCATTAGAAACATCCAGGCCTCCTAGATTAAGCCTGGAATTCACTCATAATTGACTTCTTCATATCCTGGGAAAACGAAACATAAGAAATGGGTGATCTCAAATGCTCAGTAAGGATAACCAATACAATGGAATATAACATTAATATTAAGCATGGTGAATAATTTAAAACAAGTAACTTTACTAGTAATAAACATGAACACTTTTATGGTAGGAATATGATCTTAGTAAAAAATTCCATAATAAAACATAATCATGTGTGTTCTAATATTTGAATGACCACATGAACCATCAATATTATTTTCATAATGTGGTAATGTATAATACTAGTCAATCTGAAACATTTTGTCAAGGCCTTGGCCAAAACGTCTAAAAATGATTAAGGCCTCAGCAAAACCATTTATAAAATAAGGAATGGCCTTTGCCAATCCACCTCTAGTTGTCTCATGAGAACTACTGATGCATATTGGAGATGTAGCGAGCTCCACCCGTCATATACTAAGTCCAATACATTCCTCATATGAAAAGGATTAAATATAACATAATCATTTGTATTAAAACTAGCATACGAAATGTCAATAGATTAACCCTAGACCATGAATGGTACAAATATAACACATCCACAGTCAAACATATCACAAAACCTTCAATAAATACGGAAGTGTTTTATCATAATGTATCGGCTTCAAAAAATTATAAAATCTATCAATGGATGTTGACATAGATGAAAACAAAACTATTTGAGAGTAATATATATTTATTTTTTTAAATCATTTAATGTTAAATTATTATAAATAAAAAAATTATTTTGAAAATATTTTTATAAAATTGTAATGGAATAATCGATGATGTTATAATGGCGGATAATAAACACACCTACTGTATAAGTTAAAAAACATTCTTACCTTAATTCGGTCGAAAAGATCGTCAATACCTTGATTGGTAAATGACTGAAAGATTAATTTCAATTAATATAAGTTCAAATAAGGGTATATATTACATTAACCCATTTTCTATTAAATAGTAAAAATCTTATGAAATGTGTTTTTAAGAAACATGTATATGGATGATAAAGTGGTCACAATAGATACATACATAAAAACAACCTCGGATAATAATGAGATTGTGAAATTAACCCTTATCATGTAATTATCCTTCATCGAGGGTAGCTTATCCTCCTGTATAATGGTGAAATAATTGTCATTAAATTATACAAGAATCATATACATTAATATGATATCATATATGATCTTTTAACGTTGATTTGTTAATAATATCATTGTATTATTGTCGTTTTGGGTGTTAACTGATTCGTTTTTCATTATATGCTTTTATTTGTAAGTAATGATTTTTATGAATAGGATGTATCCTATTCATATTATGAATGATATTAATTCTTTAAAAATTATTTCTAATCATCTAATTAAAATTATTCTTGAATGGATACGATGGGGAATGAATCTCATATGGTTCGTGGAGATGGCAATCTGTACGTATGCACGAGCGAAAATATAATTCTTTTGATATTAAAATAATATATAATTGGATTTCATATCATATATACAGAATAATTATCCTTTTCTATTTATTATTAACATCAAAAACACATCATTTTTATACCCCTCAAAATTATAATTTATTGAATAAAAATTACAGCAAAACATGGAGACGGTAAGTTGTACGTACGCACGTATGGTGACATGTCATTCAAAGGATGGGTAGAATAATGAATATTGTTGTATCATATTTATAATAAAATATTATTATATATACGATATTTTAGTTATTATTTTTTAATGGAAACAACAAATATATAGGAAGTGGAAGAAGAAAGGAACTTGAAAGAGGTGATAAATTTTTACCTCTTCTTCGGGTTATTTCTATTGATTTGATCAAAATTGCTCTATAGGTTGGATTTTTGACTAAATTATGGCCACTTGGATTAAGGAAGGATATATGATATGGTATTTGGGAAGGGATTTTCTGAACCAAAAGGCATATAAGGTGTGAATTTTATGGAAGTGGGAGTTCCCTTTTATAACAAGGCTGAGTGGCACCTTAAGAAATGCTAGAAATATTATTATATAATAATATCATTTTTGGTTCCTAATGGCTCAAAAATAAATTATTTAAAGGATAATATGTCAATGGGTCTAAAACCACTCCAACAAATAGGTTTTAGATAGTTTTGGGTCACTATATTACCTTTATCTTTTAGATTTTACACTTAGTAAAATAGTTTGACATTTATAATGTCTCTTTGTATTTTTATATTATATGGTTAATAAACATACTATATACTTCTAGGAGAACCTCAAGTGGTTCATTATTGATACACATATCAAAATAATAGTCTTTTGGACAAACCATAGATTTTTAGGAATATAATAACAATTAATAATATAATATTTGTTTTAAAAACACTTTTTTGTTCGTTTTGACACTATTTGGTTTTTTGTTTTTTATAAATTCATTACAGGATTATTACATAGAAAAAAATTCATATAACCAACCATAACATTTTATATTAACTCAAAAAATAAGTTTAATTCATAAAAAGTCTCAAATCAAATTTTTTTGGACATTTATAATACCAATTATTTTAATATTTTATTAATACATTAATTATTGCATCATAATTGTGTCTTCATAAATTTAATTATTTAATGTTTAAATTTAAAAATAAAATTCCATTATGTATTAAATATTTTTATCTTTATAATGAATATTTATAGTCAAATTTATCTTATATATATCCCTATATTAAGAATGTGTTAGTTATTAAACTTTGATTTTAACTCTTTTAACTAATCTTTAAAAAAACAACAATCTTAATCTAATCAAAGTGGACCAAAAAGATTCAAATTTTTTTCCTAAAATTTTTTTTGGTCGATTTATACTTATCTAATAGAATTAGAACATGATTTAGTGTAATAATAATATCATTTTTACCCTTAATTACCCTATTTACTTTTAACCGTGTTAAATAAAAGTAAAAAGTTACTATTTACAAAAAAAAATTTCATCATAATGAAAAATATTTTCCCTACTGATATCAACCATGTCTCTATGATTTTTAAAATTCAAATCACAGAAGTGGTGGAATTGTGTTTTATCTAAATTTGACAATACTCATAGGAAGTGGGTAAAAGACGGTAAAAATATTAATAAAAAAATTTGAATATCTAAAATTATTATAAACTGACTCGAATTAATTAAATTGAACTTATATAGGTATTATGTATCTATTTTTACATAAAATAAATTTAAATAAAATAAAAATTCGTTTTTAAACTATAAATGAGTGTTTTCACTATTCATCAAAAATTAAATGTTTTCAGAAAAATACCAAAATTTAACCCTAAGATAATTATGATATTATGAATTAAAAAATCTATGTCTATTTAACCAAATTCAGATCATAAAATTTGCATTTATTAATCTAAAATTAATTAATATTTTCAAAACCTATATCTAGGGAAATACAACACTCAAATCATTATGAAAATGTGGTTTCTTCAGAGAATGCACAGAAACATTCTCCCATAATGGGGTGTTATTGTCATATTCTACATGAGGATAATGAAAAGAATCATTCTAAAATTTCTATTACAACATGGGTAACCGGGAAAGAGGTCAAGATGCCTTGGGATAAGGGTACTTGATTTTTGAAAAAGTATGATGACATATTCCAAAGGTGCAGGATCAACCTCATAAAACTATTTTGTGTAGTGATCGCATAGTGATTTAGGAACACACCTCAAGACATGATCACATTCCAATCAAAGATTTCTAGCAGCACACACCAACATACAAGAATTAGTGTCATATCCATACTCTAACTAGTTAAAACCAACATGGAGTAGTATATTCTATGGGAAAAGATCATATCCATGCCAATGAATCATCCTAGTATATTCTAGTAGATCAAATAATCTTGGAATGTATTTTTACATTCACCGATGAATGAATGAAGCATCATCATTCGAAGGAAATACAGTGGTATGATCATATCTATTATTCCATTCCGAATGTTTTTTAAAATATTACAGTGGAGAATGAATATAATAACTAGGCTCATAATCATCTTTCAGCTGAGGCTCACTAGGTGAGGGTGACACTTGATTTAGTGCAGGGCTCATACATCTACCATGAAATAACAATAGGATATTCCAAAGGCTCAAGATGAGGATCATATTCACATCCAGTTTGAGGCTCACCAAATGATAATTTAACATTCCTCTTGATATGTTCATGTTATTAAAAAAATGAGATAGATCATTGTTATATTCCAACATATTCTCAACAAAGAATTCATAATCAGAAAGACTATATAGTTATAAAGAACATATAGGGACCACTGAATAGTTGGATCATATATATGTACAATTACAAAAGAAATGATATTAAATCCCAACAATAACGCCTACACCCCAGTTACCTAGAGTCGGTGACTTATTACATAACATTGGGATGATCAAAAGGAAATCATGTCCTGAAATACAGATCAATTTAGTATTTTTGGAAAAAAGATTCATACATAAGTTCAACATTACAACTTGAAAATAAATAAAACACTAATTAATTCCATTAGAAACATCCAGGCCTCCTAGATTAAGCCTGAAATTCACTCATAATTGACTTCTTCATATCCTGGGAAAACGAAACATAAGAAATGGGTGATCTCAAATGCTCAGTAAGGATAACCAATACAATGGAATATAACATTAATATTAAGCATGGTGAATAATTGAAAACAAGTAACTTTACTAGTAATAAACATGAACACTTTTATGGTAGGAATATGATCTTAGTAAAAAATTCCATAATAAAACATAATCATGTGTGTTCTAATATTTGAATGACCACATGAACCATCAATATTATTTTCATAATGTGGTAATGTATAATACTAGTCAATCTGAAACATTTTGTCAAGGCCTTGGCCAAAACGTCTAAAAATGATTAAGGCCTCAGCAAAACCATTTATAAAATAAGGAATGGCCTTGGCCAATCCACCTCTAGTTGTCTCATGAGAACTACTGATGCATCTTGGAGCTGTAGCGAGCTCCACCCGTCATATACTAAGTCCAATACATTCCTCATATGAAAAGGATTAAATATAACATAATCATTTGTATTAAAACTAGCATACGAAATGTCAATAGATTAACCCTAGACCATGAATGGTATAAATATAACACATCCACAGTCAAACATATCACAAAACCTTCAATAAATACGGAAGTGTTTTATCATAATGTATCGGCATCAAAAAATTATAAAATCTATCAATGGATGTTGACATAGATGAAAAGAAAACTATTTTAGAGTAATATATATTTATTTTTTTTAAATCATTTAATGTTAAATTATTATAAATAAAAAAATTATTTTGAAAAAATTCTTATAAAATTGTAAGTGAATAATCGATGATGTTATAATGGCGGATAATAAACACACCTACTGTATAAGTTAAAAAAACATTCTTACCTTAATTCGGTCGAAAAGATCGTCAATACCTTGATTGGTAAATGACTGAAAGATTCCTTTCAAATAATATAAGTTCAAATAAGGGTATAGATTACATTAACCCATTTTCTATTAAATAGTAAAAATCTTATGAAATGTGTTTTTAAGAAACATGTATATGGATGATAAAGTGGTCTCAATATATACATACATAAAAACAACCTCGGATAATAATGAGATTGTGAAATTAACCCTTATCATGTACTTATCCTTCATCGAGTGTAGCTTATCCTCCTGTATAATGGTG
The DNA here is from genome assembly GCA_963277665.1 of Viscum album. Taxonomy (NCBI): domain Eukaryota; kingdom Viridiplantae; phylum Streptophyta; class Magnoliopsida; order Santalales; family Viscaceae; genus Viscum; species Viscum album. The sequence continues at coordinate 271,262,958 of OY728152.1, read as the reverse complement.
AAATAATTGTTATTAAATTATACAAGAATAATATACATTAATATGATATCATATATGATCTTTTAACGTTGATTTGTTAATAATATCATTGTATTATTGTCGTTTTGGGTGTTAACTTATTCGTTTTTCATTATATGCTTTTATTTGTAAGTAATGATTGTTATGAATAGGATGTATCCTATTCATATTATGAATGATATTAATTCTTTAAAAATTATTTCTAATCATCTAATTAATATTAGTCTTGAATGGATACGATGGGGAATGAATCTCATATGGTTTGTGGAGACTGCAATCTGTACGTATGCACGAGAGAAAATATAATTCTTTTGATATTAAAATAATATATAATTGGATTTCATATCATATATACAGAATAATTATCCTTTTCTATTTATTATTAACATCAACAACACATCATTTTTATACCCCTCAAAATTATAATTTATTGAATAAAAATTAAAGCAAGATGTGGAGACGGTAAGCTGTACGTACGCACGTATGGTGACATGTCATTCAAAGGATGGGTAGAATAATGAATATTGTTGTATCATATTTATAATAAAATCATATTATATATACGATATTTTAGTTATTATTTTTTAATGGAAACAACAAATATATAGGAAGTGGAAGAAGAAAGGAACTTGAAAGAGGTGATAAATTTTTACCTCTTCTTCGGGTTATTCCTATTGATTTGATCAAAATTTCTCTATAGGTTGGATTTTTGACTAAATTATGGCCACTTGGATTAAGGAAGGATATTTGATAGGGTATTTGGGAAGTGATTTTCTGAACCAAAAGGCATATAAGGTGTGAATTTTATGGAAGTGGGAGTTCCCTTTTATAAGAAGGCTGAGTGGCACCTTAAGAAATGCTAGAAATATTATTATATAATAATATCATTTTTGGTTCCTAATGCTCAAAAATAAATTATTTAAAGGATAATATGTCAATGGGTCTAAAATCACTCCAACAAATAGGTTTTAGATAGTTTTTGGTCACTATATTACCTTTATCTTTTAGATTTTACACTTAGTAAAATAGTTTGACATTTATAATGTCTCTTTGTATTTTTATATTATATGGTTAATAAACATACTATATACTTCTAGGAGAACCTCAAGTGGTTCATTATTGATACACATATCATAATAATAGTCTTTTGGCCAAACCATAGATTTTTAGTAATATAATAACAATTAATAATATAATATTTGTTTTAAAAACACTTTTTTGTTCGTTTTGACACTATTTGGTTTTTTGTTTTTTATAAATTCATTACAGTATTATTACATAGAACAAAATTCAAATAACCAACCATAACATTTTATATTAACTCAAAAAATTAGTTTAATTCATAAAAATTCTCAAATCAAATTTTTTAGGACATTTATAATACCAATTATTTTAATATTTTATTAATACATTAATTATTGCATCATAATTGTGTCTTCATAAATTTAATTATTTAATGTTGAAAATTAAAAATAAAATTCCATTATGTATTAAATATTTTTATCTTTATAATGAATATTTATAGTCGAATTTATATTATATATATCCCAATATTAAGAATGTGTTAGTTATTAAACTTTGATTTTAACTCTTTTAACTAATCTTTAAAAAAACAACAATCTTAATCTAATCAAAGTGGACCAAAAAGATTCAAATTTTTTTCCTAAATTTTTTTTGGTCGATTTATACTTATCTAATAGAATTAGGACATGTTTTAGTGTAATAATAATATCATTTTTACCCTTAATTACCCTATTTACTTTTAACTGTGGTAAATAAAAGTAAAAAGTTACTATTTACAAAAAAATTATTTTCATCATAATGAACAACATTTTACCTACTGATATCAACCATGTCTCTATGATTTTTAAAATTCAAATCACAGAAGTGGTGGAATTGTGTTTTATCTAAATTTGACAATACTCATAGGAAGTTGGTAAAAGACGGTAAAAAGATTAATAAAAAAATTTGTATATCTAAAATTCTTATAAACTGACTCGAATTAATTAAATTGAACTTATATAGGTATTATGTATCTATTTTTACATAAAATAAATTTAAATAAAATAAAAATTCGTTTTTAAACTATAAATGAGTGTTTTCACTATTCATCAAAAATTAAATGTTTTCAGAAAAATACCAAAATTTAACCCTAAGATAATTATGATATTATGAATTAAAAATCTATATCTATTTAACCAAATTCAGATCATAAAATTTGCATTTATTAATCTAACATTAATTAATATTGTCAAAACCAAAAAGCATGTTTTTAAGAAATAATAACTAACAAAAGATTGATACTTGTTTATGTTCAATTTCAAAGTGAAATTATTTCCAATGAATAACATTGAATTAAATGGTAAAAATATAATATATTTATACTTACAAACCATTAACATTTATAATTTAACATTACAAATTATTTTGATTAAAAAATTTGTTTTAAGTTAAAATATAGTATTTTTCACTATACACCCAAATATGAATGTTATCATAAAAACACCAAAACATTATTGAATCTAAATTATTATGTCTTTATTATAAAGAAGAAGTTTATTTTTTCAAATTGAATATATAAATGTTTCAAATATTGGATTTAAAAAGGGTTCACCCTTAAAATGTGGTAAAATTTCATTTTTAAAAAAATACTTCTTTTATCTAAAAAATGAATTTATTCTTAAATTATGTCTAAAAACTAATAATATGGATTCTAAAATTATAAGTATTATATAAAGTTCAAAATTCAGTTAATAGTATTTATAATTGCTTTTGAACGACTAGTTTAGTAAGTCATCGTGAGCATTAACTCAGTGTTGTGGGTAGTGCAAGTAATTGAATTAAATTGAAGAAATAACATACTATGAAATCGTGGGTTATTACATTCTTCCCTCTTTCAATAAATTGAGTCATCTCAATTTGAAATTGTTCTTCTAAAATAATAGGTTGAAAATAGAAAATACCATTGTGGGAAAACCCACATCTGATATTGGCTTAATAAAATTTAGTCTTAATAAGAGGAAAAGGGAAATGAAAAAGTCAAAACCAAAAATGATCTAGATTAGGAGAAAATTTGTGGAAATTAGTGACACATAATTTGAGGAAACACATAATATTTATAGGGAGTGATTGAGGTCATCAGTCACAAACAATTGTAGAATTGAGGGCCTCAAATCCATCAGTCTATGATGATTTAAAATATCAACGGTTCACCAAAATATATGGTATTAGGATAAGAGATTTTAATTTTTAAGATCCCTTACCTAATGTTTGAGAATTAATTTATTCATAGAATACGAGAAGAAAAATTAAATATATACTTGAAAATTAGAGTTCCATCCATTAACTAAAATCTACCACAAACTCATCTTTCACTCTAAAAGATAATAAAACATAAATAATATATTATTTTTATCATATTCGAATAGGGTTACAAAAAAATTGAATTTATAATTATTCTACTACAAATTTTAAAAACACCTACATTATTCAATCCAGTACATCATGTGGGCCAGTCATAGGTGATACACCCTTGTTGCCCTTCAGTTGCAAGTTCACATCTCATGGCCTTGTCGGGCACGACTGGTTGCCACCTGAACTCTAGGTTGTCCTTTTTATGGAACTCCAAAAATAATCCCAAACGAGAATGATCCAAAATACTTCTGTCCAAATTCACAGTCCAAAATTTATAAGGAAGGTAAACACAATGAAAATCATTTTCAGCACGTAATAAAATTTGAACACCTTCATGATGTATTCTTTTAAAACACTGCAACATCCAGAATTACCATAAAACCTTATTGATTACATTCATTCTCCCTTATTTTGTTCAGAATACTGGATATACTCCTTTTATCCGTAAATTTTTGTAAACTCCAACAATGATCGAATATAAAATTCATTAATCAGTTTCATGGTAGTCAAGAATATCCAATATCATTTATCCAGATCAATCATGAATTATTACAAAATAACTACCTCAGTATCAGAACCATATTATTGTTTATCATTCTGTAAACCATATATTTTCAAAAAAAATTAACCTGCTATTGAGTTCCTTTTCTTGGTTCCACAAAATCTCAAGTCATTAAAGAAATAGTACTGCAGTACATTCCCTATATACACTATAATTCTTATAAAATGTACAGCATTAATACAATAATCAAATGAAATAATACATTAATAACAACGTAAGAAATCTAATAATTACTCTTCATCTTCGATAATATCATACCTTTATTATTATTTAATAGCAGCATTTGGGGTATACTCTCATGATTTGGACATTGATTCACGTAGTGTCCCAACTCCTTGAAGATGAAGCATTGTACATGTGAAAAATTTTTCGTACTCTTGCAATCACATACTTGGTGTCCTTTTTCTCCACACTTATAACAATCTTTCATTCCCTTCAAAAATTTACCAAGGAGATTATTTCCACAGTTATCACATTTGGGAAAATACTTCTTTTCCCCCTTCCATTTATCCATCTCTCACTCTCTTCCATCCTTTTATTCTCTTGTTTCCCTTCAAAACCATGGGACTCAGAGAATTATTTAATTGTTTTGTTAACTCATTATTCTATTTCTTAATATTTTGAGAATACATGGGAGACAATTTCCCATATAAATGATATCTTAATACCATGAAATATATGGTCCTTCATACTCTTTTGATCACACGTATTGCTGTAGTTCACATTCATTCTACTAGGTGCTATTTCTATACAATGTCACACACTAAGTCAATTTATGAATTGCAATGAATAATTCCAAACTTGTAAAATACCTAACGTAAATTGTACAGTTAATGGATTTAATCCATAATCATAAAAATATTTTCTTTGAGGAGGTATATAATCGTCAATCTTTCATAATTATTTGTAATGAAAATGAGAATTATCGTATGCATATCCCCGGAGAGTGTCGTAACCAAGAGTGCAGCAAGGCCCGTTGTTGTGTACCGGTTCTCATTTGAGTCTAGATCAATGCGTTGTTTTTGGGTTTTACTCCTAGATACATATGTTCTAGAGCTGCCTTTACCTGCTCGTATCCATAAATGGATGTATTTTTTGGAAAACTCATAAAATATATTCAATACCAATATTCTAGGATGTTCATATATACTAATCCTCTAAGTATATCTTAGGGATATGTGATCTAATCAGAGTTTATCTAAATCTAGTTTCCAAGGTTTATACTAAAACTCACTCTGATAGAAACTGTAACGCCCCGACCTAAGTTACCCAGAGTCAGTTCATTATTACATAACATTGGCATGATCACAGTGAAATCATGTCCCGAATAGCCGATCAATTAAATATTATTGGAAACAATATTCATACATAAGTTCAACATTACAACTTTAAAATAAATAAAACACTAATTAATTTCATTATAAACATCCAAGATTCAAAGATTAAGCCTACAAGTCACTCATAATTTAATTCTTCATATCCTGGGAAAATGAAACATAAGAATGGGGTGAGCTCAAACACTCAGTAAGGGTAAGCAATAAAGCGGAAGATAACATAAATATTAATCATGGAAAATAAATGAAAACACATTCCTTTACCAATAATAAACATGAAAACTTTTATGGAAAGGATATGAACTTAGTAAATAATTCCATAATAAAACATAATCATATGTATTCTACTAGTCGAATGACCACATGAACCATCAATATTATTTTAATAATGAGGTAGTGTATAATGCTGGACATTCAGAACGATTTTGTCAAGGCCTCGGCCAAGACGTCTAAAAGTCATTATGGCCTCTGCTAATACCATATACCAATTGGGAAATGCCTCAGTCAATTCCACGTCTTGTTGTCTAATGATACCTACCGATGCATCGAGGAGCTATAGCAGGCTCCACCCATCACTTACTAAGTCCAATACATTCCTCATAAGAAACAGTTGAAATATAACTTAAAAATTAGTATTAAAACTAGCATATGAAATGTCAATACTTTAATATAAACCATGAATGGTATAAAAAGAACACATCAACAGTCAAACATATCAAAAAACCTTCAATATGATATTGAATTTTTTTATTATAATTAATCAACTTCAAATAAGCATAAAATCCATCAAATGATGTTGATATAGATGAAATCAAAATTATTTGACAGAAATATCTATTTTTTTAATCATTTAAAGTTACATAATAATAATTAAAAAATTTATTTTGGAAATTTTCTTATAATATTTTAAGTGAAGCTTCGATGATGTCATAACAGAAGAGAATAACCGCACCATTCATTTAAGTTAGAAAAACATTCTTACCTAATTATGTCGAAAAGGTCCAAAAGTACCTTGTTTGGAAAATTACTGAAAGATTCCTTTCAAAAAATATAAGTTCATGTAATGGTATAAATTACTTTAAAATATTTTCTAGTAAATAGTAAAAATGTTTTGAAATACGTTTTTAAGAAACACGGATGTGGATGATAAAGAGGTCCTAATAGATATTTACGTAAAAACATCCTCAGATAATAAAGTGATTCTGAAATTAACCCCTACGTTGTACTTTTCCTTGATCAAGGGTAGATTAAACTCTTTTATAATGATTAAGTAATTGTTATTAAATTATATAAGAATCATATACATTAATATCATATCATATAAGATCTTTTAACATTGCTTTGTTAATAATATCTTAGTATTATAGTCTTTTCGGGTGTAAACTGATTCATTTTAATTTATATGATTTGTTTCATAAGTAACGTTTGTTGAGGATGGGATGTATCTTATTCATATTTTGAATTATATTAAGTATTTAAATATTATTTATAATCATCTAATAAAAATTATACTTGAATGGATATGATGGGGAATGAACATCATCGCGTTCATGGAGACGGTAATCTGTACATACGCACGAGTGAAAATATCAATATTTTGATATTAAAATAATATATAATTGGAGGTTATATCATATATAATGAATAACTATAATTTTATATTAATTATTTACATCAATTACACATCATTATTATACCCATCCAAATAATAATGTATTGAATAACAATTACACCATGACTGGAGACAGTAAGTCGTACGTACGCACGTATGGTAACATGTCATTCAAATAATGGATATAATAATTAATATGGTTGTACCATATTTATAATAACCTAACAGTATATATATGTTAATGGAGTTATTAATTTGAAATGGAAACAACAAAGAAAGAGGAAGTGGAAGAAGAAAGGAACTTGAAAGAGGTGATGAAATATATACCTCTTCTTCATGTTCTTCATTTGTATTTGATCAAATGGGATTATTAGGATGGCTTTATAACTAATGTAAGGCCTCTAGGATGAATGTAGGAAAGATGAAAGGGTATTTTTTCCGAGGTTGGTGAATCCAAAATCCTTTTAAGGTGTGAATTTGAGGGAAGTGGGAGTGCCCTTTTATAAGAGGGGTGGGGGGCACCTTAGGAAAATATAGAAATATTATTTTATAATAAAATAATTTTCGGTTTCTAGTGGCTCCAAAACGAATTATTTTAATTGATAATGTGTGTATGGGTCTAAAACCACTAATACCATATATTTTATATTGGTTTCAGTCACTATATCAGCATTATGTTTTAGATTTTACTCTTAGTTAAATAGTTTGACATTTACCATGTCTCTGTGTATTTTTAAATAATATGTTTAATAAACATACTATATACTTCTAAAAAACCCCAAGTGGTTAAATAATGATACACCTATCATTATATAAGTATTTTTGCAGAACATTAGATTTTTAGGAATAGAATATCAATTAATAATATATTATTCTTTTAAAAAACTCTTTTATGTCAATTTTGACACTATTTGGTATTCTGTTTTTTAAAAATTTATATCACAATTATTACTTCTAAAAACATTCATATAACCAACCCTAACATGTTATGTTAACCTTGAAAATTATTTTAATTCATAAAATGTCTGAAATTACATTTATTTGTATATTTATAATATCAATTATTTTAATAATTCATTAGTACGGTAATTATTGCATCATAATTGTGTCATAAATGAATTTTATTATTTAATGACTAAAAATTATAAATAAAATAACATTATGTAGTAAATAATTTTAGCATTATAATGAATATTTAAAGTCTAATTTATCTTATGTAAATCTCTATATTAAAAATTGTTTTGTTATTAAACTTTGATTTTAACGCTTTTAACTCTTCTTTAAATAAAATAATAATAAATTTCCTAATCTAATCCAAAAAGACCAAAGAGGTTAATATTTTATTCCTAAGGTTTTTTGGTCGAATTATACTTATCCAATAGAATTAGGAAATGTGTTAGAGTAATAATAAAATCATTTTTACACTTAATTATTATATTTACTTTTAACCGTGGTAAATAAATGTCAAAAAGTTTTTATTCACCTAAAATTATTTTCAACTCATTGAACCACTTTTTTCTTGTTGATGTCAACTGCGTATCTCGGATTATTGAAATTCAACTCACAGAAGTGGTAAAATTATGTTTTATGTAAATTTTCAAATACGCCTAGGAAGTGGGTAAAAAACGGTAAAAATTTAAATAAAAATTTCTATACATCTAAAATTACTATAATTTGACTCCATTGAATTACATTGAAATTATATTGAAATTATGTATCTATATTGACCTAAATTAATTTTAAATAATATAATTAAATATTTAAATAATAATCGGTTTTAAACTACAACATGGTGTTTTTCACTATTCATCAAAAATTAAATGATTTCAGAAAAATACCATAATTTCACCCTAAGATAATTTTGATATTATTAATTAGAAATTTAAGTCTATTTTACCAAATTTATAACATATTAGTTGAATTTATTAATTGAAAATTAATTCCAGTTGTAAGAACTAGAAGTGTGTTTTTAATAAATAATAACTAACAAAATATTGATACTTGTTTGTGTCCAATTTCAAAGTGACATTATATCCAATGAATAAAAATGGATTAAATGGTAAAAATATAATCTATTTATACATCCAAACCAATAAAATGTATAATTAAAAACTACAAATTATTTTGATTAAAATAGTTGCTTTTAGTTAAAATATAGTATTTTTCACTATTCACCCAAATATGAATGTTTTCAGAAAACACCAAAAATTAATTGAAACTAAATTCTTATTCTCTAAACTAAAGAAGAAGTTTATATTGTCAAAATATATGTATTAAAGTTTAAAATAATTGATTTAAAAAGGGTTCTCCATTAAAAAGTTGTAAAATTGCCTTTTTAAAAATTATTCTTTTGTTTAAATAATGAATTTGTTCTTAAATTGTGTATAAGAAACTCATAATATAGATTCTAAAATTATATGGATTATATAAAGTTAAAAATTCATTTAATACTTTTTATAACCGCTTTTGAATGACTAGTTTTGTAAGTCATGGTGCGCTTGAACTCAGTGTTGCGTGTAGTTCAAGTTATTGAATTACTTTGATGAAATAATGTAATATGAAATATTTGGGTGTTACAATAACCATGATGAAAAATGAGACCCATATTCATAATCTACTCAATGCTAGTTCCATTGATTTCATTGGAGACACATTCTCAATAACATGAGGTTTTGTCGACACTACAATGGAAGAAGATGATGATAATTACCATGATAGTCCACCTATTATTTGTGTGGTAATGTATTTTAGGGAATCTACTCTCGACATACACCATGGTCAACATCTCCAGGGTGATATCTCTAATGGATATAGAAATACACAACTTTCCCAGACACATCTGTATAGAGGGGTTTTCAAAACTCATATGCCTTCATACAGAGAGGATCATGAAATATTATAGTCAACCACATTTGGTTCCCCATAAATATCCAGCATAACTCCACTCCATCCAGTAGGATAATAATAGCTTCATATTATATTTTATAACAGGATGGAAGTAGGTAAAACTCATGAAGAGGAGGTTTATATTTGCATATGTAGATATTTATCTAGCAAAAAGATTCTCCATAAAGTTCTAGCCCCTCACTACATCTAACAATTAGATTCCAAATGAGATAGAAAAGTAGTTTATGCTATATCTGGGCCAAAATATTTGGTCTACTCATCAGTGACTAAGTGATAGAAATATACCATTTACAAGATACATGTTCCTCATTCTAACAATCATGATATTGTGTCATCATCTAGACCCAGCTGCTTTCTCCTTCTCCTAATATCTAAAATTGAAAAAACACATCACAAATAGGTAATTAAAATCCCCCTATGGCATCACAACCCTTCTACAGTTGATCTCTAAATCCATGTCATGTATCTATATTTGGGTATGTGGGACATATGGAGCCTTACTAATTTCCACACCAATCAGACAACAGAACCCCTCATAAAATGTATCATGAAATTTCATTGCAACAATTGAAATCATCATACAAGGAAACACACATGCCAGTTTGTTAATATAACAGAATTCTTGTATTTAAATGATTCCCAAAAATCACAAATATGGGGTATGAAATCTAAAATTAGTTCAAACTAGGACCTTAAAAGAAATATGAAATCATTTTTTATAGGAAATACAATGTTACAATCAAACAAACAATATCCCATGATGAATGATTCCAATCATGGGATTCCATGAAAAACATCTCCAACAAAATAAAAGATTCATAGACTCAAATGGGTAACAGTAATAGATTACATTGTAGTTGTCTAGGTGGGAACTCATACCATTGGGTAATGGAATATCTACCACTACCTCCTTCCTTTAGATAAGAAATTTCTGATAATATTTGAAACATATCCTCAACTTCTTCCTGAAAATACAAACCCACTAGGTTGGGGTAATTTATTTCATAATCATCATCACTGGGTTCATCATAACAAAATTGGGTCCCAATAAAATCAATGGTGTCTACATATCAACAACATTTGAAATGGTTGGGTGAACTTATATCTCAATACCAATCCCGATAGTGGAAAAATCCCTGTCCGGAAAAATTGGACCCTCAACAACATTGTCAATCCAATCCAATTGTGTCCCTGAATAATCGATAGTCTTTAGGGCTATAGGAATATTTAGCATCATCATTACCATAGAGATAATAAATCACCTCTAGTTTGGGAGGTAAAATTGATGGATAATATCCCATTCGTTCTACCCTACATAAGATAATCACCAAATATTTGGGTTTCCTTCAGTAAATATAACCAGAAACTCATTCTATGTAATTAATCATTGACTAGGATGGGAATAATATACAATGAAGGAGATAATACCCCACTGGGGTTTCATTCCAAAATGGACCATTGTTATCATGTTCTAGGACAATGTACCTGATTAAGGTAGTGTACAATCCTATTTTCAAATAAAAAGTAAAGGAACAACGACCATTTATAGATATGCATCTATGAGTTTCATAACATTCCAAGTGATAGACATTATGGATCAAGACACACAAGCAGAGAGCCACAATAAAGAATAAATTCCATGATAGGATGGTGATCTAATGTACCAAATGAGGTTTCTCACAACTAGAACCAAATATGTATCCAAAATTGGGCACTTAAAAATATTTATTTTCAACCTCTATGGTTTAACAATTCCAATGAAAATGGTAAATTTGTGTGAACATCCAAATAACCACCTGTAATAGTTGAGGATCCTATCATGGAAGAAAATTTTCACAAAATGTTAGTGATATACAAACTCTTAGACAACATTATGAGGTGCTACTCAGGGGAAATATTCGTACTGGGTACCATATCTAAATAGTGATTAATATTCTCCTTCCTATAGATGATATTTTAGAAATAGTAGTATTTTATAATTAGACAAGATTTAGATCCATGAATCTGGTCTCTATATATGTGTAATTTGAAAATGAACATTACTTCCCTCACATCATATAATTTCTGCCCCTAATCTAGGGAACTCATTCAGTAATAGGATTAATTGTGGATAAGAAAGAGATGATGGTGGAGCCACCTCATCAAGCCCCACAAATTTCCTTTATATGGGATGTAGTTGATATATTAGTTCCCCTATAACTACTTAACAACATCGATTCTCTAACTACTCGAATGGAATCCATAGTTTGGTAACACGCACCATTTCAGCTGGAGAGGAATACATATTTCGTGTGGGAAGAGGACACTCAACATCTATCCAATATCTTCGATCATACCATATCTAATGTCAATGATGCAAGGGACCCCGGTAAACATCTGAAGCATGTTATATTTTATGTGGGCCATTTTTGGGACATTGATATTAATATGAAGTAAATAGATGGGGTTGTTTGTGCATAATTGAACAGGGCTAGCCATTCATTGTTATAGTATCATACCTGTTTGATCTGATCTAGTGTAGAAAGACCTTCAACATATCTTCCTCAATAAATTCATCTCCCTGCTGAAGAAAAAATCATCACACTAATGAACATAAAAAACATTAAAAATAGAGGGTGTATAAAATCATATCATAGTGTAGGGGTTTGTCCTATTCAACTATAATACCTCTCTCATAATATCAACTTCTAAAACATTATGTTGAATATTTATACAATGTGTAGTAGACATATCTAAACCTAATGAAGAATCCTAGTAATATTTGTGAGTTTTTATAAATAGATAAATGTCATGGGGTCTCCATTCAAAATCCCCATTCTAAAACTCGAATCATTCCATTTTTACAGGGTAAAAGGCTATGAAATGTCGATGTTGTAGCTGTCACTCTCCATCCAATAGTAGTACCCATCAAAGGACCAAGGGTGTCCCATAATAATAAGACCAAAAATATTTATGAACATTTTATTTAAAATAAATAAATTTTATTTTATGTAATAAATTTCATTTTACAGAGATTCAAACATTATAAATAAACTATACCAAGTTAATCTTTTGATCTATTCAACACCAACAAGGATTGGTTTACATGCATCCCTAAGTTTCTACGAAACTACATTTTATCATATCAATTATTTAATGTCATAGTTATAAAATATCCATTAAAAATTTAATATGAGTAGTAATAACTAATATTTAAATAGAAATTATAATGTTTTTATATAATGAATTCATATTGAAAATAATATATACAATTTTTTATAGTGACTTTATATTTTTTGAAATGTTATTTTCCAAAAAGAATATCTTTTTATACCCTTATGTGAAATTAATAAAAATAATTAAAAAACACTTAAAAATAGACATTGATAAATTAAAATTCAGTTTTTATTTCATAGTATAAAAATAATCATATGTTTTATTTATTATATTTTTGTTCAAAGTTCATTTTGTGATGAATTGTGAAAAATAATGAATTTTAATTCAAAATATCATTTTCAAATAATTTAATTATATAATATTGTAATATATTATATTATTTTTAAAGTAAAATTAGAACTATTTTGCATACATTAATAAATATTATGTCATTCTTAACCATTTCATATTATAATTGGATAGAAAATATTCAATACTTTTTAAAATAAATGTTTAAAAACCCATTGTTATGACACGTCTCCATGATTAATTTTAAATTAATTTCTACCAATTTTTTAATTTCAATTTATAAAAATGGATTCCATTTATTTAATGAGATTAATTTATATTTTATAATATTTTTATCATTTTGTGACCAAAATCATTAGTGAATTTTTTAATATTAAGTATAACGATTAAGAGAAAATATATATTATCAAAAGACTAAACCTTAATCATAAAGCCGAAAATGATCTATAAACATTTCCCAAATCTGTTTTGGGTTTATATTTCTACCCAAAACTCTTTTTTATAAGTTTTTTCCTCTATTTCACTCACTTTTCAGGGGAAAACTTTGGTTGAATTCCTTTTTCAAAATATTGTACGAAGTTCACTCATCCCACACAATAAAATAACACTAATCTCACCCCCTTATTAACACATCTCAATCCATTTGACAGTGATAAATTATTCTTAAATAACCTCATAACATACAGAACTTCAGCCGAGAGTCTCATTTTTGTAATAAATCTATCCATAGAATCCATTTGGTGAAAACCAAAAGCAGTTACTCAAAGAAGAGTTAGAATCCATCATTATGCTCTCTTGTTTTATTCTCATTATCATACCTAATAAATATTTATATTCCATTATTAAAAAATAAAATCAGTATTCTAAATATAGAAGGATTTTTTGTTTAATTTTTCTAACCACACATAAACACACTTCCATCGAATGGGTAATGAACTTATAGTTCTTATATAGGGAGAAATATTGCCTCATTAAACGACATTGTTAATTTTTACCTTTCCAAATTTCTTGGTTGGTAATTATGAAGGAAAATATTATTTTATATGATATATGTAATATTTATGATGTATTAAAGTATATTTAATTATAATATAATACATATCTTCAGCCTTCAATTTTTTTAAACACAATAACTTCGTTTGAAGACATATGTACTACAGGCTCCTCATAGCAATGTTATTCTTTATCACATCACATAGATCATATTATCGATCAGTATAGAAAATATGTATAATATATATTAAATAATTATTATAATATAATTAATATATATATATTTCTATTGATATATTCCATTGACATTTTTTTCTTTTGAAATTATAATTAAATTAATAAAGCATTCATGTGTTTGTACGGCTCCCATCTCAATGAACGGTGCATTCTACTTCATATTTAAATAATTTATATATTATTATATATATTTATGTAATGAATATATATTATATTAATATCATGTTTTCAATATAAATATATGTATATTGTGATATAATTATTTGGTTCATGAAAATTATGTTAAAACATAATAAACTGATATTAACTAAGGACAAACATTATGAGGGAATATATAATAAGTGGGTAATATAAAGTCATGTATGATATTATATATAAGAATATGGTTCAATATAATATTTATTATCAATTTTAATTTATTAATAGTTATTTATTAATGATTACTAATCAATTCAGTACATAATGTTAGGGGGTATCTAGTCAAACTTTTATTTATATAATATTTATAACTTATTCACGACTCGTTTTTTTGTGGTGTATATATTGTCCATGAATATATTATATAATTTAATTCCAATTGTTTTTAATATTAATAATATATTTTATTACATCTCATTTAGGGGGTTTATGTTTCAAAAGTTACCAAATCGGTAATGTAGTTTAGTATCAATTTCCCTTCTTTGAGACACATGCCATGATATGGACCTATGTTATTATATTTTGTGTACAAACTGATCTTAAATGAGTTATATAATAAATAATATTACTTTAATGATATTTTATATATCATTTAATGTCATTTTTTCATCGTAATTATGATTAAATTCTGCAATGTTTTAAGAGTTTATATCCACAATCTATTCGTTCATCATGATTGTTTATGATTATTATTTCATTGATGAATTCAAATGATCTATTTTGTTCTTAATATAATTAATATTTTTTTAAAAAAATATGACCTCATTTCATTAATTTATTGAAAATATATTTTATTTCATAAACCATGTTTATAAAAATGTTTTTAAGAAAGTAATATTTTAACATAATTTTAATGGAAATAAGATTTTTTTAAAAAAAATTATGGTCTCAAAGCTTCTTTAATATGTTTTCACATATATTTTAAGTGAAAAGTGTTTCTAAAAATGTTTTATACTTCAATAAAAATTTATAATATAGAACGGATAGTTTCCCTATGAAATTTTTTTAACTGATATATCCAAATTATTTTCTATCTAAAATTAAATAAATCGGTGTTAATCATTAATTTCATGGGAAATTATCCAATGGTTCTATTCAAATACATTATTTGAATTGTTTATTTATTAATGGATTGATTTTTATGAAAATAGTTTTTATTTCCAGGATTATATGTTTATAAAACAAATTCCACTTCCACAAGTTTTATTCTTAAGAAACCCACATATTTTCATGGGTTATGCTTTGTTGAAATGACATTGAAACCTATCTATTTTCAATATGTAACTATATTATTAGATGTTTGTAACACCCATATCATTTCATTAGTTATGATATGACTATTTATGATTTTATGAATGAAGTATTTATAGTCTCATTTTTACATTTGTGTGATCTATATCTCCCTCCAATGAATTCGGAAAAGTTTTATATCTCATGTGATAGAAAATGCTGGAATGGGGAGTATACTAAATTTAGTAAAGGGATTTTTCTGGTAATATGGGCATGGGAGTGAACCTTGACAACATAGATGGTTTCTGGAGTGACCCATGACTACTAATATGGTGTGGGGAGTGATGCCATACGTCTATGGTAGATTTAGTATCAATTATTTTACTACTATGTAAATCATTATATATACATTGGGGTCTCACAAAATTCAATTTACTATTCCTATTTATGTTTTCATGGATTATTCTTCTTATTCACTTATTTTTAATTTCCTATGAAAAAAATATGTATTTTATGATTCATGTTTGGGATCTTTTTAATACAGGGATTGATCTTATAATGTCATGATAACGTTCTCACACCCTTATGCTAAATTTAAGTCTTACGTATCAAATTTGTTTACCCTTACTGTGCATATGAGATCACATATTTTTATGTTTCCATTACCCTTATTACAAAGAAATGTATAGTGTAATATGTGTATATAAAGGATGATTGTCACAAAGATCCTAGTGGTAGATAATGTATATGACTTATATAGAAATGTTTATGTTTTAATGTTTTCAAATTCACTAGGCCAATACGGTCATTAGGCGTCTATTTTTGTAATGTATAATGAATTCCTCAAAAATTAAGTAATTTAAATGTATAAAATGAGAGAATCTCTATAGATAGTTTTAGAGAAATATTTGTGTTAACGATTGAAATCCATGATTAAAAAACCATAGTGAGAACCCTAAGAACATGTCTAATGATATATTTTTGTATTAGGAAGAGTGTAAAAATTTTCTAGGAAGATTATTAAAGGATAGGGTGACTGTTTTCCTAGAAATACATCCCTGTATGGATACAAAAATTTAATTTGGATTAGTAATAGATATAAATTTGGTAACAACCTTGAAAATAGCGTATTGAGATAGAATCGATTAGAAACTAGAGTATGACAATACTCTTTATTACACAAATGGTTGGACACCCTCATGGGATATGATTTGGATATTCAAAACCTCCTGGTGAACCACCATGAATGATTTTAATATAATATTGATATAGATAACCTATGATAATCCTAAGGTGTCTTTGATTAACAAATATTCATAAATTTAGGCATTATGTATGTGGTTTTCATGATTACTTGGTTTCCTTCTATGAAAATGGTTTCTTACTCTATGAATTTTTGTTGTATTCAATGGCTAAAACACAAAGAACCATGTCATTGTTTATTGTGATATAAAGTGATGTGATTATTCTACTGAGTATCTGAATTATATAGACTATAATGAAAAGTTTCATTACAATTCCAACACAAAAATCTAAATATGTGAACTATTTTGGACTTCTAAATGTGAAAGGGAGGGAAAAACATTTTATTGAGTCCATCATGAGGAAATTTCCACCTTCATTCAGCTGGTATTATAATATATCTTTTGAATAACAAAGGATAATTACCACTAAAAATATATTTTATATTCTCCAGTGTTTGTAATATGATAATGTCATTTTGGTTATTTATTGTCTAGAAGGGAAATAGGATCAGTGGTGGCTTCTAAACAATAATATAATGCAGTAATTAAAATTTGAATCTTGGGATAGGGACGAGTTCAAGAAATTATTTTTCAATAATTACTTTCCATTTAATAGTCATGAAAATATGGATAATGTTCTATGTGATATAATGAAAATGGGTGATGAATATGTCAGTACTTATGATGAAATTTTCAAAGGTCTTGTGAGGTATGCTTCTGGAATATTCATTTTACAAGAATGTATAGTTTAAAAGTTCTTCTGTGGCTTAAAGTCAAGTTTCATAATGGTGTTTCACATAAGGCAAATTAGTACATTTGAATTCATTGGGAATTTTGAGACCATGGTGGAAATTGAGGATGAATTAATATATAAATATTCAATATTTTACAATAAAGGTATTATGGAGTTCAATGGAAAATCTAAAACCGAAAAGAGAAGAAGATGTGATTTCCTTTTTGATTTATTTTTGGAAAGAATCATGGATGATGTTTTATTATGGGGTATAATTAATTTTTTATGTGTGGGGAAGAATTTTATATGGAAATTTATTATCAAAGTGATGGGAAAAAGTTATAATAAAAGGATAATTGAGGGAAAATGCATTGAATGAACCTCCGCCTCATTATTTCATCAATTGTAAGGATAATAATAATTACATTAAAAAATTCCCATGGCTAAGGGTTAGTGACAATGATCGATGTTATAACTCAATAAAAATGATGGAAAAGGGGAATTAACAGGAAATAATTTTTTCATTTTAGTGGTATGACAATGATATAGGGAAGGGTACATATACCATCCACACTAAAATAACATATGTCTTATTTGATTCAGGATCCACCAACACATTCATATATAAATAATTTTTTAATGATATTATTATCCCACCTAATATTTTATATTTATAATTAACTCTATAATACCATAATTGGATGGATATTTCATCTCCTGTGTATCATTCATCTCTGGATGATTTTTGTGGGAATGTGCTTCATGAAAAAAAAACCTTCTTCCATTGGATGAATTTGATATCATAATAGGAATAAATTGGATTTTTCATCATAAATCCCACATAATTTTTATAAGAAGGGATGGTTTGTATGATATTTTAAACAAAAATATTATAATATATCAATTTGAAAACAGTTATGAACATAAAATATATACTATAACTAGTGTGCGGTTCTTAATTCCAATTCATAAGTGTTTTTCATCTTAAATTATTTGGGAGAAAATTGATAGTGAAGATATGCCTATTGAATGGGACATTAGAAATGTATTTCCAGAAGATTTTCCTATCATTCCAACAAAATATGATTTTTAGTTCTATATTGATCGCAATCCTGGTTTCACAACAATTTCTAAGGCCCCCTATATAATGGCCCAATATTTTTTCTAGAATTGAAGAAGAATCATGAAGAAAAAAATGAAAACGAATTTACTCAAACAAGTGTGTCACCTTGGGGTTCAGAAGATATATTTTTGAAAAAACCAATATGGATTAATGTGAGTCATTAATGAATATATAGAGATGAAAAAGAACAAAATCAAGAACACATAGCCTCTTCCCCATATTTATTACTTTCTGGATCAACTGTACAAATATCAATACTTTTTGACGATTTACATTCTCACAGGATATCATTAATTGAGGGGAAAGAGAGAGTATATATCCAAGAAGATATTTCATAAAAGGTATTTAAATTACGAATATATAGTGATTCATTTTGATCGTACAAATTTTAATAATGTCTTCATTAATTTTATGTATTATTTTTTCGAGATCACCTCGATCAGTTTCAAGTAGTCTTTATAGATGTTATTCTTATCTATTCAAAAAGTAATGATGTGCATGAATACCATTTATGAATATTTCTAAATACCCTAAGGAAGGTGAAGATGTATGAAAACATTAAAATTTGTAATTTTTGGATATAGAAGTATTCATTTCTTGGTAAATCATCTCAATAGAAGGTATTGAAGTGGATCCATCAATGATATAGGTTATTGAATGTCTTATATGACCAAAAACAGTGACTGAGAACCATAGATTCCGTGGTTTATCTAGTTATTATTGACCATTTAGGGAGAATTTTATGACAACAATATAATTCTATGACTATGTTTTCTTTTAAGGTTTATACATCATTTTTAATAGTTGAATGAGAGAAAAATTTCATGTAACTGAATAGAATGTTTTTATCACTTCTATTCTTACATTACCTTGTAGAAAATTTGGGGTTCTAATGTAAATAAATTCATCGAAGAAGGGATTGAGATGTATTATTATGATGAATAACATGGATATATTCCATGCCTTGTAGAAATTGATGATTCATGAGAAAAATTACCCAACACATGATTTAGAGGTAGTTGTGTTGTTTTTATCCTTAATAATATGGATCCATTAAATTTATAGTGAAAAAATGTGATATATATACCAATAAAAAAATTATGAAATATGTTTTCACATTGAAGGATATGAGCATAATCCAGAAAAGATGGTTAGACCTAAAAATTGATTTTTAATTCTCAATAAAATACCATTCTAGGAAACAGAACAAGGGGGATGATGCATTGAGTCGATAGGATCATGATAGATTTCTCATGAGGAATATTGAAAAGTATCCAATATTTTTATATTTCCAAAGGATGATTATGGAAATCTTGACGGAGGGGGAAGAATCTTATCATTCTCAATTGAATGATTAACCCAACATTATTGTGATGATTAAGGAGGTGTAGAAGGTTGATGTAGAGTTCAAATGTATGGTTATAAATGTTATTTAGATTAAATATTATCATCATGAAATGATAAGCTTCATAAACCGTGTATAGTTTCTTTAAAAAATGGATTTAAAGGAGGTTTTAGAAGAGACTCATATCTATAAAATATCTATTCATTCTAGAAGTATAAATATTTATGTAGACATGATTCAATACATCTGTTAGGATGGAATGCAGATGGATATCATAGTCTTTGTAACACAGTACACATTGTATACCATCACGTAAAATTTTAAGGAAAAAATTATAAGGGTATGATGTTACCATTTCCCATACTATAATGGAAATGGGAGAAAATTACTCTAGAATTTGACATTAGACTCCCCAAAAACACTAACGTTTTTAATTCTATAGGGGTGGTAGTTAGTCACCTTTCTATTTTAGTACACATCATTTATATTGGGGAATACTTATCTCTAGATCATATGTCCATGATATACATTTAAAAATTGGTAATGTTAAATGGTATACCACACTCTACTGTATCTGATTGGGATTTGAGGTTGACCTCAAACTCTATGAGAATCCACCCGTAATATCATTATATAGAATTTATTTTCTTTATAGCTAATCAACCTCAGAATGGTGGAATTTTTTATTGAAAAATTTAAATCCTAGAGCAAATGTTTATATATAGTTAATAGTATTTTCAAGGTTTTTGGGATCAACACATTCATCTATTCTAGTTTTCAAACAAAAATATATTTCACTCAAGCATTCAGTGGACTTCTTATGGAACCCTCTATGGTGTGAAATATAGAGCTCCAATGTGATGGGATGAATTTGGAGATACAAATCTATTCGTACCTGAGATATCTAAATAATTTGGAGATAATGTTAGAGAAATTCACCATCATATCAAATAAGTTTAATGTAAGATGCAAAGTTATGTTGATAACCATTATCATGATCTAAAATTTTATTTTT
Organism: Viscum album; assembly: GCA_963277665.1. Taxonomy (NCBI): domain Eukaryota; kingdom Viridiplantae; phylum Streptophyta; class Magnoliopsida; order Santalales; family Viscaceae; genus Viscum; species Viscum album. The sequence goes on along the minus strand of OY728152.1, from coordinate 271,241,549 downwards.
GGAGAGATAGTGAATCTAAAAATATCCATATGTAATAAGGTTGTGATATTGGGATCAAAATGGAATATAAGACCGTTGTATATCTGTCCCACCGAAATCATTGATCATATTAGAATTACAGCCTATCTCTTCGCACATCCTCCAATTATCTCTGAAGTCCATGATGTGTTCCATGTATCTGTCTTGGATAGGTACAAAAAACCCATAAAATGTAATAAATTGAGATTTCATACCATTGGATCATGATATTCTTATGATGAATATCCATTTGAAATTTTAGATCATACCGACTATGTTTTTTGAAAAAAACTACCCAATAGAATAATTTTTTTGGAGAAGTAACCATGTAAGAGAATATACATTGGAACATAAGGATATAATTACCTATAATTATCCTTATTTGTTTGTGTAATAATGAAAAATTTTAAATGATAAATTCATTTTATATGGGGTAAAATATTAAATAGACAAATTTTATTAATTATTATTCAAATAAATTAATTTTCATTTATGTATTTCATTACACTCAACACTATGTAAATCATTTTTTATATTTTATACCATGATAAGCTTGTGGTATATGCTACCCAGACATAGCTTGTATGGAACAAAACACAATGTTTTAATCAAATTAAATTTTATTAAATTAATTATTTTAATTGGATAATTATTTGAGAACCCAAATCGTACATGTAGGTACACGTTTAATCTTTTCATTTTTTATTTATGTATTATACTAGAAAACAAGGAACATTTGGTCATGGTATTAGAATCGGGGGTTACACACTGTGTAATACTAAGAACAAGCTGTGTAGTATGACTTTGTGTGAAGTGAATACATGTAATGTTGGTTTGTCTGTGAGTAAAAGGGGGAAAACCAATGACACACCATGTACATCCTAGTACACAAAATTTAGTCTTCTTGGTAGGCCCAAAATGTAAGAGTGTAGAATTTATCCACTAAAATAATAGTAAAATGATATACACATCATTTATATATACCTACACAATGTGTATTTTATTTTATCACTTAAAACAGGTAGTATCCTTGTTCTTTGGTAATTTTCATTGTGGGATCGCCAGGAGAACTCAAGAGGCATCACCAGAATAATAATCCCTTCCTAGTTAAATATCTGAACACCGAATCAATCACCATCAGTCTCAATTGAACACAATCTGTAATCTCTCGATAACTATTGAGTTTTTCTTAGTGATTTTTCCTCTCGACTGAGTTATTTAAGGTTAATCGAATATACTTGATTCATAGATCTATATCGCTCAATCTTGAATTGGAAGTTCAGGCTAGAAGAGGAGTGTCATACTACGACCTGGTAGGTGGTCCCATGCATTTTTCTTAATGTCAAGTTGATTATATGTGTCATTGATATGTGCACCCTTGTTTAGGGTGCCTCTTCTTTTATAATTTCACTCATGTTATTTCCAAATGTTTATTGGGTTATTGATTTGATGGTATAAATCATTTTGACGTGGCTTTATTTGATTAAGTTCTACCCCGTGGGTGATTCCTCCTTGAATGACCAATGTTTATCCATTTTCCTAGTTTTCTTATGCGGAAATCATATATTACCAATTATGGGTTGTTAAAATGAAAATGGTCAATTTCATCTGATTAAATGGGAGATAATGATTGGTTATTCCATGTGATAGTTTAATTCAAATGTTGATGTTGTTATATAAATTGATCATGGGAGCATATGTATGTTTAAGACTTGTAATAGTTTATATTATTGATAGGCTTTTGACATGATTTATGACCATGTGAATTGATCAATTTCTTCCATATAATAGTTTAATTTACATGTATGCTTGTTATGTGATATTCCTATAGGTGATATTGTGATATGCCTGCGGATAAGATTTTGATATGTCACAGGTGATGATTTGTTGCACCTGTGGGGGAGAAATTGTTATGCCCTTGTTCAAGGATTTGTTATCCCCAAGGGAAATGATGTTATTATTCCTGAGAGAAGGCATTTCTGATGACTTAGAGAAATATTTTTAGTAGGATATTGAAATAGAATGACTTATGACGCATCTTCTTATCAAAATCACAAACTTTGGTTCAATCTTCACCGTATTGTTTGATATCCTTTTGAGGTATCTGTTAATCTTTCATAAAATGGGGATCGATGGGCTTAGGATGGATATCAAGACATATATAATTTAATGAAATTAAATGGTTTGACTAAACATAATGATTTAAAATGTTAAATGAGACTTGTATGATTGTTTAAGTTTGAGTACATCAAAGTAACAGCTTTTTTCATTGTACATCATTCTTGCATATATTCAGTGATTGATTGGAACTGAACTTAGGTGATTTCCTAATGGGATTAATTTATCACACCCTATTTGGTTCATGTTTTTTTGGACCCAAACAGACTATATTACTGCATGTGTCGATAAAGGCAATGACCCTTTGTCAGGAACTTGAATGCTCTTTAGGAGGTGGAGAGCATGGGACATATTCAAGGCTTGCATTGTTGATTTCCATTTTGTGTTTCCTTACATTGTTAGTGTATTTTATTTCGTTCTAGAGTATCATGATTTCATTTTATTTCTTAGAAAAAGTGACTTGCTACATTATTTTGATATTATATGACTCTTGTTTATCACTATCCTTCAGTGATCCGTTGTTTTCTTCAGTTGAATGATTTTTACAACTTCAGCAATATTTATTATAGTTATTATGTGTTATAATCTTCCAATGAAGGAATAATTTCCCCACTATCCCACTCTATTCCCTCACATCTAGATGAATGCCTCTCGTGTTTGGGGAAATGTGCTTGAGTCCATTTGGATAATAGATTATGGGGCTCTAGTTGAGTGGAATTAGGATTCGGGACATTTCAATGTTGTATCAGAGAATTTCATTTGATGTTTTTTTACTATTTGGATATGATGTAAAGGATATGTAATTTGGTAACTAGCTATGATAGGGAGTATCTAGGCCGTGTATATGGAAAATCCAAATTCCCTTGAATTAAAAAGTGCTTTTGGATTTTGATCTATTACTGTTGTTTTGATTTCACCACTGGGTGATGCACATGATTTCTATTATTACTATTGATCAGATTTTGGGTACTATTTGTGTTGAAACCCAATGATAAGATTGAATTCTATCTCATGAATCTTTTAGTTACCTTTTAGAAATCACATTCCATGTATACTATTCCTGCCATTTAAGGAGAGTTACTGATCGCATGCTTTTGTGAAATATTTCATGCTAGAGATGTATTTTTTGGTTATATTTTCATCATTGATATTCATTCTTTTATTCTAGGTTTTTTGATTCGTGATATGGTTCGAATTTTATGGATTCTAAACATTGATCTCTAATGTGTATGCATCCTCTTGGAACGTATTTTGGTGGATCATATTTCAAATTTTTATATATAATTGATTGGATACATGTTCTACTTGGTCTAAAATAAATGATTCTAGGGGAGTATGGGCCCTCACAGAATGGAATTTGGCATCCCACTGGTTGGATTTTGTGCAAAATGAGGGTCTATTGGGAAATATGGTGTTTCTGTCTTGAAAAATCCAGTATACATGGCATGTAGTTTACCCTGACAAGCCTTGTATTCTTCCTGTTTGATGTAAATGGTGTTCTATGTTTTAAGATGAACACAACATGTACCATGTGTAAATTCCATTTAATATCATACCATGTAAATGGGAATCTGAGAGGAAACCCAGGTTGTTGAGTTTTTATCAGAACACACTGTGTAGTTTTGGTAAACACTATGTTTCCTACCCAGGAAGAACCCATGTGGACATAGCCAGGGGGATTACATGGAAAGGATGATATACCATTATACACTCTATGTACGCATGGAACAGTCCATGTACCGGGGGTTGATACATTCAAAGGATAGAGGTAGAACAAGACCATGTAAGAGATTAAGGGTACACATTGTTTATTATTTATACGCATCGTGTGGTCCCATTTGGACAAACATTGAGGTTCTTTTCTTGTTCCGTTTTGGAAGTCTCGAATAGAAAACATTGACAATGAGTTTCAACTAAAGCATGTTATAGACATTATAGATTGATTACTCCATGATGAAAATTATTAGTACGATAGGAGAGCAGTGATGTTCATACTATAGAAATGGTAGGCCATGGGCTACCAATAGATCATCCAGTTGTGCCAATTGAGGCACATGCTAATACACTGGACAAAAGTGAAAATTCACAGTTCTATTAAGGCTTTGTGATGTTCCAGAAGACCTTTTAGGGAGAACCACTGGCTTCCACATATATGGTAGGGAAGACACGTATATTCCAGAAGCAGTATCCCACAATTTTTTTAAAGGATATTGGACCAAAAATTGTAGAATCATGGATGGAATCAATGCTAACTATCTTCGATCATCAGAAGATGCTTCTTTAGAGGAGGTCCAAGCTCACGACATATATACTGCATGATTCTTCCAAGATATGGTAGGATGTTATCACTCAGGCAGGGAGTCATCGTGATATAACATAAGCAGACCTTAATATTTCCTTCTATGATTATTATTTTCCTGAGACACTCAGGGCCATCTGAGGTTGGTAGTTCATGCCCCTGAGGTAGGAAAATATGCCATTTATTTACTATTCTACCCGGTTGACTGAGCTATAGTGATTCACACCTATTCTGATGGGTGATGACATATCAAAAGCTAGAAAATTATAGTATAGTCTCTAGTTTAATATCCAATATAGTGGAATTTATTTAGTTCTTCTTCTATCTCAATAATCGTGAATTAGATGCTGATTACCGAGCATAATCTGCAGGAATATGGAGGTACGAACCAGGGTGGTTGGGCACCGAGTTCTGATAATGTCTTGACTAGAATAAAGAAGCATCATATGAAGTTTTCTTACATGTATACGAAAAATTATAACCATTATTCTGGTACCTAGGTGAGGTGATACTAGTGTGGAAGAGCTAGACACTTGAGACTACAATTTCCGAAGGACCCCATCGAGTGCCATGATTATGGTAGGACAGGCCATCTGCTGCCATACTACAGGGTTTTTCAACCATCATCTAGTGAGAGAGGGTTTGCACCAACTCCACATAAAGGAGTGGGGTCATCATCTTCTCACCTGTCAGGTAATTATAGTGTGTCAAGCCATTCTGACAAAGGATGTGTTTGTGGACATGTTAGGCAGACCCCAAAATCTCAGTGATAGTAGGGTAGGTCAGATTAGTGTAGTTAGGCAATGGCATATGGCTAAGGTACATGCCATACATATGCAGTACTAAAAACCCAGTAGGAGTAGGATCACATACCTTCTACTATCAGATGTACAATTATAGTCTCCTCAGTTTGATCTTTTTCACTTTTCAATACAGGAGCTTTACATTTTTTAATATTAGTTTTTTTTGTGGAGATACTTGGGATTTGTTTCTTAGATTTTGATGATGTTATGATTATGGACACTCCATATGGAATAATAATGTTATGTGTATGTCAGTGTAAGGAGTTTTTATTGTGGATGGTGTGTGTCACTTATTTACGGACCTCTATGTCATAAAGATTATTGGATTTGATGTCATTCTAAGAATGGATTGGTTGGTCTCCATTCAATACATTTTTTAATAATATAAACGTAGGGTGAGTTTCACATAACAAGAGGGTGTTTCCATTCTACACAAGTGCGAATGGGATGTCCAGGTGAGTAGATCTGGACCAGAGAATCGTTAGTTGGGCAGGCTCATAGCCCATATTGTGGGCTAATATCTGGATGACTAGGGAACATGTCTAGAGGATTTTCCACCAATGGATAATCATTTCAGGGATGTTTTACCAGATGACTACTCAGTCTTATCTCTATTTATAGAGGTGGACTTCATTATGGAGCTAGTGGCATGAACTGCACCTGTGTCCATTTATGCTTATAGGATGTCTATGAAAGATTTAATAGAGCTCAATGGGTAGTTGGAAGATCTGGAAGTAATAGGTTTTATCATAACTAGTACTTATCCTTGGGTTTCAGTGGTCCTTTTCAGGAAAAATGAGAATGTAACCCTTAGTCAATGCATGGACCATCAGATGATGAACCTGTTTATGGATAAAAACTGATATCCCTTTCTATGGATACATGATATGTTTGATCATCTTCAAGGAGCCCATATTCTCTTCAAGAATTAATTAAGGTCAGGATATCACTTGGATTGTGTCTGAACATTAGACATAACTTTTATAGACATTCATTGCAGATATGGTCTCAATGAGTACATGGTTATGCCATAGGGTCTCACAAATGCGCCAGCAATTTTCTTGAAACTAATGAAACGAGTGTTCCATAATTACCTATATTATTTTTCGGTGGTTTTGTGGATTATATAATTGTGTATTCTCACATTCGACATGAACATGCCAAGAATCGTGAGATCAATATAAATACAGTAAGATATAATCTTTTATATGCTATTATGGAATATTTCCACTTTTAGATGGATCAGATTGACATCTTTGGTCTCGTCATTTTTGATATAAGAGTATTAGTGGACCCAGAGATGGTGAGAGGAGATCATACTTGGTAGAATACTAAGAACATCATTTAGGTGAAGAGTGTTTTGGGGCATGCTAGTTTTCTACAGGTGTTTTATACCGGAATTCACACACTTATATGCACTGATGGTGAGTGTGACTAAGAAGGGTGTGATGTTTGGGCAGTCAGATTCTTGTGAGATAGCCATTCAGAAGATGAAAGTGAGTGTGGATTCAGTGTTAATACTGAAATTTCTAAAGTTGGGAAAGAGTTACACAATATATTGTGATACATCAGGTATTAGGCTCAGATCGCTTCTTATGTATGGGGATTAAGTTATAGTGTATGGGTCTTGGGAGTTGAGTCCATATGAGGGGAATAACCCTATGCACGATCTAGGTTTAGATGTGGTTTCTTCATGGCTTGAGCTGTTGGATAAATTACTTATTGGTAATAATTTTTTGGTGTTTAGTGACAATAAAATCATCAAGTATATATTTACTCAGTGGGATATAAATTTTAGATTGCAAAGGTGGAGGGAATAATTTCAGTCCTTTGATTTTGAGAATGCCTATATGCCTAGAAAAGATAATGCAGTGGATGATGCACTGAGTAGGAGGACTCTGATACAAGAAGTGCAGGAGGATAGTGGTGAGTTGAAGTTTATGGACTTTTTCACAAATATTATTTTGGAGGTTCATGACTGGAAACGAGATAATTTTCATTCATTTCTAGCTATTACCTATACCCTACTAGACAGATTGAGGATGATAAATCTATTACATTTTGAAGTCCTTGTTCTATTGGAGGGTGTGGAAGGTGAGGACCCTCCTCCTGGATGGATGGAATATGAGGATGAGATCCTACATATCCATGGATATGTTTGGGTTTTCCATTGAAAATACACGAGGAGATTATGCAAGATTTTTTTCCACTATGTGGGAACTACATCCCTTTGTAACCAAGATGTATCACGATTTACATCATCAGTATTGGTGGCCAGGTACAAAGAGAGACTTTGATGGTTTTTTCATGAGATGTTCCAGCTGTCAGTAGATGAAGGGGGGACACCGAAAACTATCATAACTATTACAGCAGTTACACATTCATAAGTGTAAATAGAATGATGTCACAATGGATTTATTTATAGGTTTACCAAGATCAACTCAGGGGAATGATGTTGTATGGGTTGTTATTGACAGGGTCACAAGGTTTTTATATTTCATACTGATAATGTAAAACATCAGTGTTGATGAACTAGGGATATTGTACATCCATAAGATTGTATGACTGCATGGGGTTCCGCATTCAATCATTTCATATATGAAAAAACAGTTCACTTCATGTTTCTGGAAAGGGATATATAGGCCATTAGGTACTCATGTGCTTTCGAGTAGAGCATACCACCCCTAGATAAATGGCCAGTCAGAGTGCACAATTAATGTGCTAGAGGGAATTCCTAGTTCACGCATCCTAGATTTCAGGGGTTCTTAGGAGACACAAATACAACTATTTGAGTTCACATAAAATAATGTTTTCCATGATACTAGTCAGATGGTTCTATATGAGTCATTTTACAATAGGCCATGACGATCATCCATTGGTTGGATCGAGGTATGGGAGGCAGCTATACTGGGACCTCATCTTTTCCGGGAGGCCACTAATCAAGATTAGTTGATTCAAAAGTGGATGGCTACTGCACATTCTTTCCACGAATCATATGCAGATATCCATAGAAGACCTTTGGATTTTGTGGTCAATGATCATGTTTTCCTATGTGTTTCACCAAGGAGGGACATAAAAAGGATAAAGAGATAGTGTAGGATTTGTGAGAGATATTTTGATATGTTCAGGATTCTGGATAGTGTTCGACTAGTTGCCTATATTTTAAAGTTACCTCGGTGGTATCAATCCATGCATGACATATTCTATGTATCTAAGCTATGTCATTATCACACAGACCCATATAATGTTTTTCATCCCAAGGAGGTTGAGATTTCGGTTGACTCATTCATTGAGGTTCATCTGAATCGTATAGTTAGCAGGAGAATGAAGTTTCTATGTGGCCAATCAATTCCTATCATACAGGTATTATGGTAGCACAACTGAGTACATGATGTGACATGGGAGAGGGAGGCGAAGTACGTACTTAGTGTCCAGATTTATTATCAGATATTCCATTACCTCACTTGGAAGGAAAATTCATGGAAGAATTTCGTTAAGGGGGAATTTTGTAAGAACCCAATTCTTACATAGAGGTACGAGTTTATTTTCTTCAATTTCCCCTAATTATTTTTTGAGTGAAAAAGAAAAATTTGGGAAAGGTACTGGAATTAGGGGTTATACACATTGTAATCCAAAGAACACGATGTGTAGTATTTCCATGTGTAAATGGAATAAATTGAATGTGGTCATTTCTACGAGTAAGAGGGGGAAACTACATATTGATTAATTCCTATTACACACCATGTAGTCATGTTGGTTTTCCCAAGAATGTATGTTACAGGAACTCAACCACCAAATGAACAGTTAAATGATATACACATCGGGTAATTTTTTATTTTCACATAAAATGAGTTGTTGCCTCGTGCTTTTGTCATTAGGATAGTGTGATCATTGAGATAACTCAATATGAAATGTCATAACATAAATCCCTTACCATTTCATCATCTGATCTCTGAATCAATCACAGTCAGTATCTTTTCAACCAAATTGGTAATCTCTCGATTCTTTGTGAAATTGTCTTAGTGATTTTTTCACTAGAAAGAGTTATTTAAGTTAAAGTGAGTACTATTATATATATATATATATATATATCATTCTAGCTTGAATTGGACGTCGAGGATGGACGAGGATGGTAATACTATGGTGAGGTAGGTGGTCTAATGCTTTTATCTTAATGTCAAGAGGATTATATGTGCTATTGTTCCACAATTCCATGTTTAGGGTACATCCTGTTTGAGAATTTGACCAGTTTTGTTTTCTAAATTTTGATTGGGTAATTGGTTTGATGATATATAGCATTGTTGAAGTTTTTTTATTTGATTAAGGGACACCATGTGGGTGCATTTCGCTTGAATGACCAATGTTTAGATATTTAGCCTAGGTTTCCTATGAGGCAAGACTTCTATTCCCTGTTACGGGTCATTAAAATTGGAATTGGTAAATTTCATGTGTTGTCATGTGAGGTGATTATTATTTATTCCTTGTGATAGTTTAATTCACTTGTTACATTTGTTACACAAATTTCCCATTTAGAATATGATTGTTTTAGCATTGTAATTTTTTATATTACTAATACCAATTGTGATATGATTGATTCCCATGTGAATTGATAAATGTTTTCTATGTAATAGTTTAATTTATATAGGTTCTTGTTATGTGATATTCATGTGGGTGAGATTGTGATATGCCTACAGGTGATGATTTTTTTATGCATGTGGGTGAGGAGTTTTTATGCCTATGAATGTGGATTTGTTAGGCCCAAGGGAAATAAATTGATTATTCCTGCCAGGAGGGTTTATCTCTGCACGAAGGAATGATTTTGAGTTGGTTATTAAAATTAAATGACTTATGATGCATTTACAAATAAAATAATCAATCTTGGATTTAGTCATCACATTATTATTAGATATCCTTATAAGGTATCTGTAAATATTTATTAAATGGGGGATCGATGAGCATAGGACAGTTCTCTACATTTATATAATTTCAAGTAATTAAATTTTTGGTCAGGAAATAATGATTCAAAATGGGAAACAAGACTTGTAATATTGTTTACTTTTGATTACCTTCATGTTACTGCTTTTCCCTTTGTACACTAATGCTTTATATACACACTGAATGGTTGGAATCGACCGTAGGTAGTTTCCTAATAGGATTCATTTCTCACATTCTATTTGGATAATGTTTTTTTTGGGCCCAAACAGACTTTATTTCGACATGTGTCGATAAGGAGATGTTCAATTTTTATGTACATGGTTGTTTCATTGGAGAACGATAAAATGGAACTATGCTAAGGATTGTGATTCTGCTGAGTTTCTTCTTGAGTTACTATAATTTGGTATTGTATATATTTGATTCTAGTGTGTCTTTTTTTCAATTTTTTCTTATAACATGTTACATGTTTCATTATTTTGATAATATATGACTCGAAGTTGTCTTTATCTTTTAGTCTTCCATTATTTAATTTAGTCGCATGTTGTTTACAACTTCCACTATTGTTAATATTTGTTCCACTTTTTTATAATCTAAACATGTGGGTATAGATTCCCAAAAATCACACCCTAGGACCCCAATGCATCTTAGCAGCCTCTGGCATTTGGGAAAAGTTTCATGAGGCTGTGTAGCCAACTGGGTGTGGGGCACTAGTTGAGTGGATTATGGATTCAGGATGTTACAAGTTGTAACATTTTCCTTAAAATTGTAATATGTATTATCATATATAATTTAAAAATACTAACTATAATGGTTTTATATAATTAAATAATATTTTAAATAAGAAATAAAATATTTAGTAACCTCATTTTATGTTCTAAAATAAGATTTTCCAAAGAGAATTAGTTTTTATGTCTTTATATGATAGTCAATAAAATTAATTTTAGAAACTCATATAAAATTAATTATATAAAATAAAAATAATATTGTATTTATATTGTAAAATTTATATTAGTGTACATTTTGGAATATTAACTCACAACCATCATTTTATGATGAAAAATAAACATTATTACTTTTTTTTAAACATCATTTTAATATAATATAGTTAAAATAAAAAAATTATATTTATTTTTGGTTTTAAAGATCACCTATATGATTTTCTTTTAAATTAAACCAATTGTTTTCATTTGAAATAATTACACATTAAAAATGGATATGAAAACAACATAAAATTTAAAAAAATTATAAAAAAAACCTATTGTCGTGATACATTTGGTGGATAAATTTTAAATTAATATCTTCCATTAATGTGATCTAGATTGACAAAATGAATTTAATATTTAGAATATAAATATATTATAATTTATAATAAGGTTATATAATTTTTGTACCAAAAATTTTGTGAGTGTGGTTAAAATAAATTAATATGATTAAGAGAAAAAATATTTTAAATAATGAGTAAACCATAATCATAAGATCCAAAATGATATTTAAACATTTCAAAAATTAATTTCATGTTCATATTCTTTACATATAATCCCTTTTATTGGTTTTTTTTATCATTTTTTGATACATATGTCATGATGGAAAAGTATGTGGAATTCCCTTTTCAAAAACATGCATGAATTCAACTCATCCTCTATAATAAAAAGTCACTCACCCTCCCCCTTATTCACACCTCTAAATCCAATTTTCTCAGAAAAAATATTTTTAAATATCTATAAAAAATCCCTACATTCATAATAGTACCCAAACTGTTGGAATAAATCCATCTAAGGAATCCATTTGATGTAAACCAAATGGAGTTACCCGAAGAAGAGGTATCATGGTTCCTCAAGATCTTTTGTTTAATTTACATTCTCCACCGCCAAAAATTATCATATACCATAATTTTATAATATCCTATGTATCCTAAATATACTGAGATTTATTACTCAAACTATTCGACCTACTCTTATCTAGGATTCCATTGAAAGGGTAATGAACATGTTTTTCTTAGTTGTGGTGAACTGCAACCTCATGAGATAATGTTTCACATTTATCCAATAACACCTCTCATTTTTTGGAATTATGATGAAATATATATTTTAATATTATAATTTTGATATTTGATATGTATATGACATTATTTAATTGGTATATATGTCATGACCCATCCCCGGGGGCCCGTATCGTGACTACCCCATGTCCGCATTCCATAGGGCAGGGGCTAGCGAATAGCACCAAAGGCATAATTCTCTAAAACTGGGAAGGAATGGCCTTTATAAATCATAAACACACACAACCAGAGTACAAGCGGAAGAAAAAACTAAGCAAAAACTATATAACATGAGTACTGAAAGTAAATGGGGGGATAGAATACAAGCCCAATAGTAAAGTACAAATACAACTGAAAACAAGTACAATTAAAATAGGGAATAATAGGTAAAAGGTGAAAGCATCTCTTAGATCATCCTACGGGGTTCCTACCTGATGGGTAGGTACATATGGCCTCCTCAGAACTCCATGTCTATCAGATTCCATCGTGTAATGAAACTTCATAAGGTCCACCTCTGGGTACCATCCCGTCGTTGTGCTCTCGGCCTCCGTCAGTGATGTCAGTCGTCTGCATCCAACACAACAAGGTGAAGGCATAGCCCGTGCAGGGGTGAGTATAACGATACTCAATAGGGACCCAAAGACCCTCAAGGTCTCAAAAAATTCAACAGGGATAAGCCAGAATGTATGATTTCAACGGATAACCATTACATAGGTATATGCCCATACATATACCTAAGTTATCAAGTAACCCGTCTCAATCATTAGGTAAACACAAAATTCATTGAGTCAACTCAAACAAGGATTTTTTTATTAAAACCACGGCTGTTGGATAACTTCTCCTCTTTTGAGTAAAGTGGTCCTTTCGTGACACCGAGGTGCTTCTCACTAACCTTGGACTTCTGAGATACTGCTCATGTCGAGTGCTGCATGTCTGCTTCCAAACTGGGTGCTCCGTCCGTTGTGAATCTGCCGCCAAACCGGGCTCTCCTCCTATAGCCTACAGAGGTAATCCTCCTATCAGGTACCTCGGTTATACTTCCATACTAGGCGGTCCATCCACCATGGGTCTGCCTCCAAACCGGGCTCTCCCCACTAGGCTAGTCGAATCACTCTGAGTCGAATCAGTCAAGCAGTCATCCGGTTTTTTAGCTAATAGGTCATCGCACTATATCTTCTCATCTCTGGGAGGATCCACTCCGCGTTCTATTGGTCTATACTACAGGTGTCATTATGTCTCATGGGGAAGTATCTCAAAGGACCTCTACGTCATAGGGGTCTCAAGGCAACAGATGGTGAGTCAATCGGACACCCAGATTGTGAGTTATTAGCATTTTAGTCCAGATGGCCCGGTTGGATTCGTTTACAAACCAACCTGACTATAAATCAACTATATCATAAACTCTAGTGGGGTATTCTCAAAGGGACGGTTATGCTCCATGAATACCATCACCACTGATGGTTCTTCAATCGGATGTCCGGTGCCAATGATATGGCCCAAAAAGTTAATGGGTCAGTAATGGTTCTGGTTCGTCCAGTGACACTATGGTGGACGTCGCGGTTTGTCTTGGAAGGATGGTGGCTGGGAGGACAGCGGGCAAGCCGCGCGGGGCGCCGGCCGGTGGGCTGGGCACCAGTCAGGCTGCAGGTGCACCATGTAGGGTGTGGCAGGCCGCAGTGGCACCGACATGCCTCCAGGGGCGCGGGCAGTGGGCCAGGGAAGTGTGTGAGGGCGCCGAGGGCACTGGGTAGGCCGGGTAGCACGCCGAAGTGGTGCCTGGACGGCGGGGCAGTACGTCGGGGGGCACCGGGCTGGCTGGGCAGCACATAGGGGGGCGTCGGGCTGGCAGGGCAGCGCACCAGGGGCGCCTAGATGGCCGGACAGTAAGGTGGGGGCACCAGGCGAGCGGGGCAGCGCGCTGGGCAGCACCGCGCATGCTAGGTAATGCACCAGGAGGCACTGGGTTGGCCAGGCAATTCACTGGGGGGCACATGCAGTGCGTCGGCAAGGCGCAGGTAGCCTGTCAGCGCGCTGGGGCGCGGTTTGGGCGCCCAATGGTCAGTGGTGAGGTTCGCGGAGGCTGCGGGTAGCGCGGCCTTTGTTCGCCGTCTTCATCACTGTCGCCTCTTTGACGATTCTAATTACACAACAAAGAAATCGATGGAGTGTTTCGGGCCATACCAGGTTGGCCCGCACTCTCTGCGTTTATGGAGATATCAAAAGGATGTTCAAAATCCCTAAATAGAATGTTGGTGAACGGGAATGAAACCAACAAAAATCCCCCTACCTTTGATTTTATGGTAGTCGTTCTTTGACGAAGTCATGGGAAGTGGACGTCACCTCATTGATGTCGGGAAGAGGTGACATCGTCATTGGTGACGTTCATCATGTTCAGCTTCCTCCCTTTCCTTGCCTCGGTTGAAGGAGGAAGAACACGACATCGATCCTCTGTAGAAGGAGCGTTCTTTGTGGGCGATGGGTGTTCTTCATTGAGAAGATTAAGTCCTCTAAATCCTGCCAATGCTCCTCACAATGTCCTCCCAACAAGAGGTTATGCCAACGCCCAAAATAATAAAATATAACACCTTATAAAACTGTTGGAATACACAATTCAAAGGAATTAAAAAATGTTCCAATTAATTAAAAGAGGTTTAATTCATTAATTGTGAGGGTTGGCCCAGAATTTATTTGGTGAAGGTGATAAGTTTCAAGGGATACACCGAATTACTTGGGGGGTTTAGAGGAGTTAGAGAAGTCAGGTGGGCCCCACCTAATAATCCTCCCAAGGGGTTATGTGAGGGTGGGCCCCACCAATATAACATCATCCCAAGGGAGGTTATGTGCAGATTGGCCCCACCAAAATAACCTCTCAGGGGATGTTATGGTGTGGTGGCCCCACCACTAACATCCATTTTTAGGTTCTAACTATGACTAAATAAAATTAATTTATTACATTATTTTTTCAATTTAATTTATAACCCCCAAAAACTATCTCCGGCTCTAATTAAAACGAAACTGGAGTTAAGATACCACTAGGAAATTACAGATGCAGTGAGTTCAACGGTTCCCTTATGTTTTTAATTCTGAGCTCTGGTTCAATAGTTATAAAATTCTAAATGTACGTTTACTGAATCTACCTGAATAAACTTTCAAAAATTGATTCTGGGCACACCGGCCCTCGGAATCAAGCGCCGTCAGAAACTATGGACTCATAATATTCACTTGTATATAAAAAGAATTTTCCATGGGAAATCTGGTTCTTTACATTCTTCCCATCTCAGGGATTTACATCCCCATAAGCTACAACTCAAACTAAGGGAACAAATGGGGGTACTGAGCATGCATTTGAGCCTCCCGCTCCCATGTTCTCTCTTGGAGGTTACCATGCTACCAGAAAACGCGCAACAGAGGTATCAAGCGTCCATGTAGGACCTGCTCGTATCAATACTCAATCTCCAATGGAACCTCCGTGAAAGTCGCCCCGTCATTGATGTCCAGCTCCACATGGCCGATGATTTGGGATGGGTCATGTACGTATCTCCTCATCTGAGATACGTGGAAAACATCATGCACCCGAAGCAACTGAGGTGGAAGAGCCAAGCGATAAGCCACCTCGCCTACTATGTTGAGGACATAGAATGGTCTGATTAATCGCGGAGACAAATTTACACCTCATCCAAATCTTCATAGACCTCATCAATGTGAGACCCATATGAAGATGTGGTCACCATCCTCGAACTTCAGAGGCCTCCATCTCTTGTCAGCATATGACTTTTTCCTACTCTGTGCAGTCTTCATCCACTCCTAGATGAACTGCACCTTCTCCGTCGTAGCCCATACCATCTCTAGTCCCACTAGTACTGACACCCCTAGGTCAGTCCAACACAGTGGTCATCTGGAAGGTCGTTCGTAAAAGGCCTCAAAAGGTTCCAACTGATGGTGTAGTGATAGCTGTTGTTGTAGGAGAACTCCACAAAAGGTAATTGTTCCTCCCAGTTGCGACCGAAGTTGAGGACACAAGCATGATGCATGACCTCGAGGGTCTGAATGGTCCTTTCGGTCTGACCATCTGTCTGAGGATGGAAGGCGGTGCTCAGACATAGTTGCTTACCGAAAGATTCCTCCAACCCCTTCAATAGTAGGGAAGTAAACCGTTATTCATGGTAGGAGATGATAGAAGAAGGTACTCCCTGAAAACACACGATCTACTTCAATAGAGGTGTCTCATGCTCTCTACTGAGCCCTGCTCTCTGATTGGTAGGAAGTGGGCTGACTTGGTGACTCAGTCAATGATTACCCATATCGAGTCGTGACTCCTGGATGTACATGGAAGACCCGTCATGATGACAATGTATATACCATCCCACTTCCACTCTGGGACCTCTAAGGGTTGAACCAAGCCTACTGGCACCTGTTTCTCTGCCTTCACCTGCTGACAAGTGAGGCACCATTAGAAAAACTCCACTACTGCTTTCTTCATACCAGGCCACCAGTGCTGTCATCTGAGGTCCTGATACATCTTCACCACACCTGGATTTACCGCTAAAGAAGATGCGTTGAACTCCCTCAACACCTCCTCTTGAAGTGCATCTGGTACCATGGTACATCCTCTAAAGAGAATGACATGCTCCTCACCATCATAAAATCTATAAGGTGCCCGCCCTGTGGATATCTGAGCATGTCATGTATGGCGGTCAGTGTCCCCATGTTGCGCCACTCTGACTTACTGAAGAAGAGGGGGAGTAACTGTAAGAGACTATAGATAGGCTACTCCATATCTATCCACAAAGGATATCTGTAAGGCATCTGGCTGCTCTGTCGCCTCTCCTAGCAGCTGAATACATATCTCCTGCTAAGCACATCTGCTACTACGATCCCCTTCCCAGTATTATAGACTATCTCGAAGTCATAGTCCTGGAGGAACTCAAGCCATCGCTGCTATCTCAGGTTCATGTCCTTCTAAGAGAAGATATACCTGAGACTCTTGTGATCAGAGTACACAGTAAAATGTTTCCCATCAGATAATGTCACCACATCATTATGGTGAAGACCACTACTACTAGCTCTAGGTCTTGGTTAGCGTAGTTCTTCTCATGCTGTCTCAGCTACTAAGAACCATATGTTATCATTGAATGATCATGCATCCATACACACCCGAGTTAGGTCCTAGATTCATCGCAGTAGACTACATACCCTATGCCTTCCTCTAGAAGCCTCAAAATGGGGGCACTATTCAGCCTCTGCCTTAGCTCCTGAATTCCCGGCTGGCACCTCTCCGACCACACAAAGGGTTTCCCCTACTTCATCAAGGCTGATAGTGGTGTTGCAACTCTGTAGCAGTCTGGAATGAATCTCCGATAGTATCCAGCCAAGCCTAGGAAGCTTCGTACCTCCGTCAGACTCATGGGTGGCTCCCAAAGAAGTACTGCCTCAATCTTTGTTGGATCCACCTCAACTCCAGCCTCCGAGATGACGTGTCCAAATATTTCAACCTCTCGAATCCAAAACTGCCACTTCGAGAGATTACCATAAATTTGGTTATCTTGGAGTCTGTCTAGTACTACATGCAAATGGTAGGCATGCTCCTCCTCAGTACTCGACTAGATTAGAATGTTTTCGATGAAGACTACGATAAAGAGATCGAGGTAAGTCTGGAAGATATTGTTCATGAGACTCATGAAAACTGCTGGAGCATTGGTTATTCCAAAGGGAATAACCATGAACTCATAATGGTCGTATCAATATCTAAAGGTCGTCTTCTACCCATACTCCTCTCGAAATTTGAGCTGGTGATAACCTGATGTGAGGTATATCGTCGAGAACTATCATGCTCCCTTGAGTTGATAAAAGAGTTCATCAATCCTCAAAATTGGGTAATTGTTCTTCACGGCCACCGGGTTCAGGCGATGATAGTCATCATAGAGCCTCAATCTCCCGTCCGCCTTCTTGGCGAACCGAATCGGGGCAACCTAGAGAGAAACACTGGGCCACATGAATCCCTTTCCCTACAAGTCCTCAAGCGCTACACTCTGCTCGAGAAGCTAAACGGGAGACATACAATATGTTGGAGTAGATATCGATTTCGTCCTGGGGTACATGTCAATGTAGAAGTCCACCTCTCTGCGAGGAGGTAGTCTTGAAACATCGTCTGGGAAAACATCCGCGTACTGGTCCCCCACTACAGGATAAGTCGGACTCTCCATATCAACTACTTCAAGGGTGAGGCAATCTAGCTATTGAGGGATCAGTGGCACCCTCATATATGTATGTTTGTCCTATGCTAAAAAGGTTCCCTTCTCACTGCTGAAGATGAAAAAGGTCCCATCCATGCAGACACACCTCACGTTGCGCCTAATATAGTCAATCTGAGCATGGACTGTAGATAACTATTCCATTCCCAAGATGACGTGGTAAGGCCTCGACGCCGCTATGAGGAGATCCCAGCCGAAGATCTTGCCTCTTATAGTAAGCTCGCACTGCCAGTACAAGTGGGTAATCATTGAGTCTGCTCCCGTAGGAGTCTCTAGCAGTAATGATCGAGCCAACGGCTCCGTCAGAATCTCCGAGTTCCGAACGAGGCCAGTGGCTATGAAAGAGTGACTAGCACCTGTGTCTATAAGAACTGTAGATAAGATGGAGTAGGCACAGATCATACCATGATTCATCTCTGGAGCGTCGTGATCAATTGCCTCAGCTTCTTGAAGCTATGATCTACCATGTTCATCCGCTCCCTGTGGTCAGGGTGGACCTCATGGTGGTGGTGGCGGTATCACCTCATAATGTCGTCCACCCCCAGCTGCACGACCAGCTCCTTTTATGAATCCTCCTACGCCCTACAGACTGCCTTGATCGAAACTCTACCTCATCCTGAGATGTCCCTCAAATGTCTTCTGATCATCAAAACGATGGGTCAGATAGTCACGAGCCATGTGACCAAGCCCACCGCATGAGAATCAATGCCTTCTCCGGTTATGTCTGGACCTGTCTCCAATCTGGGTTCCCTGCACAACTGATCCTGAGTTGTTCAGTCGATCACCTATAGGTCTGGTCATATTGGACCTATGTGAAATCTGTCTACTGTAAGCTGCAGACGACTCTGCTACATGTCAACTAGTAGTAGGTCCTACTGCTGGAGACTGCTCAATAAGGAAACTCTCCACTAAGAGGGATCTCTCTAACACCCCTGTCTTCGTCAAGATGTTATGGGAGACAAATGATGCTATGATCTCTCACCTGAGCCCCTGTTCGAAGGTCCAGGACCTGAAGAATGGGTCATGTACCATATCAGTGGAGTAGCTCTAGAGGTCGGCGAACCTCGCAAATTACTGCACCGCTGTCATGCTACTCTGCTGTAGATGTAGTAGGTCTCATATCTGCACCGCTCGTAGGTTTTCAGGAAAAAACACCACCAAAAATAGGCTCTCGATGTCTATCCCTAGAAGTGTCGATTCTTTATTAATCTGGAGCATTAGGCTCTACCATCTGTCTTCCGCTTCCTGAATGAGGCTTGCAGTAAGGATCACCATGTAGTCAGCAGGTGTCCCTACTAGCCTGAAGACTTTCGCCACAGCCACCATCCAATCCTCATCTGCATGTGGGTCTGTCTCTCCCCGGAACATGGGTGGCCTCTGGCATTGGAACTCATGAAACGCGCTCAAGCGGTGTGCATCGTCTACTACTGGGGCTGGAGGAATCAGTGGCCCAATGGGAAGTGGTACTACTGGTGCCTCATCAGGTGCCTCAACTGCGATAGGGCCATGTACTGAGGGCTCGTCTCTTGGGGGGATTTCATTACGTACAACTCTCTGGGCTCTCGCTAGTCATCCTCGGGAAGGCATCCTGAAAGAATCATATGTGACATGTTCTAAAGACTATACCGGGTTAACAGACCTAATTGGGTGGACATAAAGAAAACTTTTGAATACACAAACATGCGATCAATGTTTTCATGCATTTAGTTACAAATCAGAAGATAGGGTCCTAGTGTATGGATACGTTGGCCGCCAACACCAACACTGGACTCCCGGAACTGAAAACCACACTTAGTACCCTTAACACTATTGCTTCAGAGAAAAGAAATATTAGATTCCTATGTTCTGCGGTAGAACCGACATCCATTGATTCCAATTTGTCACAACCCATCCCCCGAGGAATGTATCGTGACTACCCCAAGCCTGCCTTCCAAAGGATAGGGGATGGGGACTAGAAACAAAGGCATCATTCCCTAAAACAGGGAAGCTGTTTCCTTTATAAATCGTAATCACACACAACCAGATTACTAGAGGAAGTAAAAACTAAGAAAAAAATATATAACAAGATTTATGAAAGTAAAGGGGGGTCAAAATACATGTCCAACAGTAATGTACAAATACAACTGAAAAAAAATACAACTGAAAAAGGGACAAATAGCTCAAAGGTGAAAGCAGCTCCGGGATCATCCTTCAGGGTTCCTACCTGAAGGGTAGGTACATATGGCCTCCTCATCACTACACGTCCATCAGACTCCACCATGTACCGAAATGTCGTAAGGTCCACCTCTAGCTACTGTCTAGTCCTGGTGCTCTCGGCCTCCATCAGCATTGTCTGTTGTCTGCATCCAACACAACGAGGTGTGGGCATAGCCCGTGTAGGGGTGGGTATAACAATACTCAGTAGGGACCCCTAGACCCTCAAGGTCTCACAAAAGTCCTCAAAGATAAACCACAAAGTATGATTTCAACGGATAACCATTACATAGGTATATGCCCAAACATATACATATGTTATAAAGTAACCCATCTCAATCATGAGGTAAACACAAAAGTCATTGACTCATTTCAAACTGAGATTTTCATTATCGAAACGACGGATACTAGAGAACTCCTCCTCTATCAAGTACAATGTGCATATCACGGCACTGAGGTTCTTCTCACTAACCTTGGAATGCTAAGGTACTCCTCTTGTCGAGTACCGCAGGTCTGCTTCCAAATCTGGTGCTCTGTCCGTTGTGTGTCTGCCGCCAAACCGGCGGCTCCCCCTCTAGCCTACAGAGGTACTCCTCCTTCTGAGTACCACAAGTATGCTTTCGAACAAGGATCTCCATCCACCAGGGGGCTACCACCAAATCAGGCACTCCCCATTGTGCTGGTCGAATCACTCTGAGTTGAATCGGTCAACCAGTCATCAGGTCTATCAGCTACTAGGTCTCTGCACTCTATATGCTCGTCTCCGGGAAGATCCACTCCAAGAGCTAATGGTCGGTAATATGTGGTTCACGAAGTCTCATGGGGATGTATCTCAAAGGACTACCACATCATAGGGGTCTCAATGCAATAGACGGTGCGTCAATCAGACACCCTGTCTGTGAGTTATTAGCAATTTAGTCCTGGAGGCCCGGTTGGATTCGTGTACAAACCAACCTGAGCGCAACTCAACTATACCCTAAACTCCAGTGGGGTATACTCAAAGGGATGATTATGCTCCATGAATATCGGTGCCATTGACTGTTCGTCAAACAGATATCTGATGCCAAAGATATGGCCCAAGAAGGTAATGTGTCAGTAATGGGTTCGGGTCCGGTCCGACCTGGTTGGACTGACTCGGTCCAACCCCGTCTGGGCCGACCAGGTCTTGGTCGACCTGGTTAGACTCACTATGTTTGAAT
Source organism: Viscum album (assembly GCA_963277665.1). Classification (NCBI taxonomy): domain Eukaryota; kingdom Viridiplantae; phylum Streptophyta; class Magnoliopsida; order Santalales; family Viscaceae; genus Viscum; species Viscum album. The sequence goes on along the minus strand of OY728152.1, from coordinate 271,219,695 downwards.
CGGCTCATTAGGCTGGTCACCCTACTATGTTTTTACCCGGTCCATTGGGCCCAACCCAGTGGACCATGAGGGCGGTTCGACCCGATAGTCAAGACATAGGCAGCTTTGTGACTCTGCCCAGGAGACCGGGTCGGTTTGGCTAGCGACACTACGGTGGACACCGCAGGTCAGCTCAGAAGGCCGGTGGATGGGAGGCCAGCGAGAAGGCCGGGCGGGGCACGAGTAGGCAGGCCGATCACTAGGCAGGTCGTAGGTGCACCGGGCAGGGTGCGGCAGGCCGCGGTGGCGCCGTGCAGGCTGCCGGTAGGGGCCAGAAAGGTGGCTAGGGGAGCAGGAAGTTCTCTAGGGATCTGGGGTGCCGGGAATGTTGGGCAACGCGCCGGGGGGTGGTGGGAAGGTGGGGAAGCGTGCCTAGGGGCACCGGGAGAGCCTGGCAGTGATCTGGAGGCGCCGGGATGGCCGGGTAGCACACTGGGGGCTCCGGGATGGGAGGTAAGTGCGCTGGGGGGCGCCGGGTAGGCCATCTAGTGTGTTGAGGGTCATGGGAAGAGTGACGACGAGGCCCGAGCAGCCGGGCGGCACACCGGGGAGTGGGTCAGGCACCGCCTGATCGGTAGTGTGGTTCGCAGAGGTCGCAGGTAGCGCGACCATTGTTCGTAGTCTTCATCGTTGTCGCCTCTTTGATACTTTGAAGTACACCACAAAAAGACCGATAGAGATTTTCAGGCCTTTTGAGGTTGGCCCGAACACTCCGCGTTTATGTTGATAACAAATGGATGTTCACAATCCATAAATAGAACGCCGATAAAAGAGAATAAAACCAACACAAATCCCCCTACCTTTGATTCTCCGATAGTAGTTCATTGACAAAGTCGCATAAAGTGGATGTTGTCTCGTTGATGTCAAGAGGAGGTGATGTCATTGTTGGCGACGTTCATCACAAGCGACGTCTTCCCATTCCTTTCCTCGGTTGAAGGAGGAAGAAGACGGTGTCGATCTTCGGTGGAAGGAGCGTTCTTCACGGGCGACAAGCGTTCTTCGTTGAGAGGATGAAGTCCTCTAAAACCTACCAAATCTCCTCTAATGGTTCTTCTATCACGACCCGACCCAACGGGGCTCGAGCCGCGACTCGCCATGCCTACCTCCAACAGCCTAGGGGCTGGAGACTAACACCGAGTAGGCTATAACACATTTGGGATTCATTAGCCTAAGGTACCTATACACACACACCCATATAAACCTCCATGCCACGGTGAAGAGATATATAAAACTCGAAAGAAAATTCATGAATACATCTATCCCAAAAGAGTGTTCAACAGAAGTACAAAAGGGAAAAATAGGGCCCACCAAATGAAAACTTAAAAAGCATCCAACCTTCTCGGATGAAGGGGTACGCTGCCAAAGCACCATCGGAAAGCTCTTCGGCAAATCTCTGGTAAGACTCCACGATCAATCCCACTCACTCAGTGTCGCCTACTCTGGGTCCTCCTAGGACTCCATTGAAAGTCTCGCGGTCTAAACAAGACACAAACATTTGCGGGCAAAGCCCGTGCAGGGGTGAGTATAACAATACTCAGAAGGATCCCCAAAACCCCAAAAAAACAACTGAAAGGCAACAGTCCGCTCATCCCAGCCAGAGGGAACCCAGAAAAGGGAGGAATTACATCTCAAGACCATCCTCGTCTAAACACAACTAGTCATCTCAGCTCAGGTGTAAGCCAATACATACACCTTGAACAAACCAGATATTCTCAGCTCACACAATAAGCCATATGAGTTACAGAACTCATCACCAAAAACATTACAAAATCAAGAGATCATGATCCACGATCACTGTTATCCTAGATGACACTCATCCGAGAAATAAACTCCATCGAGTCCCACACAAACATCTTAGAGGCTCACCCGAGAGATCACGCTCGTCGGATACCGTCATTGAGGAAACCACGCTGAAACAGCAAGAACAACAAACTCCTCAGAATGTGGATCTCTCATAGGGTCTGCTAGGGGATACCTAAACCCACACCGGTATACAAGGATCTCACAGATAGAGTATTACTCCTAGAATAATCTAGGGGATACCTCAACCCATTCTGGGATTTGTAGATCTCACAGATAGGGGATCACTCCCAGGATCCGCTGGAGGATACCACAACCTGATCTGGCACTCGACAGAAACACATCACTCAGATAGAGGATCATCACCCATGTCACCAAGTTCAAGAAGATACCGAAACCATATCTGGTACATCTAGTGTTGTATGGGATCGAACTGACAATGCCACAACCCTATAGAAACCACGCACTGAGTAGGGGATCGTATAACCATCGATACTGCAACCCTACTATAAACCTCCTGCTGAGTAGGGGATCTTATACCTGACGATTCCACAACCCTATTGAGCACTGGCCACCATGTAGGGGATCATATTCCCTATGATTACACAAACCTTGTGGGTTTAACATGCTAGATAGGACATCACCTCCCGTGGATAAGCGGTCACATCCATACCAAGAACCCGATCTATGGGAAACGATGCTAGAGGATCCCGCTCCGGGCCCACCGAAAAGAGGCCACAACTATATCAAATTAAACATCCCATCAAGAGGATCAAAAAACCTATAATAATTTTGTGATGCCACATGAACCCTCATATGAATGAATCAAGGGATTACCCTCAACCACTGCTGGTCCAATCTTCGCTGACCCGAGCAACCCGCAACAATGCCACACCACGCAGCAGCAAGGCCGATACCGAGGCCACCATCACGATCTACATGGAGAAACATGAAGGATATGATGTCTACTTTCCCGAAATAGACAACCGGTGAAAAAGGAACTATTCACCATAGCTAGCATGCAGGGGGGCCACACATTTATCCCGAAACTCATCATGTGGATCATACCACTCTGATCCCCTCAGAAAAACACTTAGGATCCACTAATAGTTTTCCCCAAACGGACACCCGGAAAAAAAATGTATTATTCACCGAATCTAGCTCGGGTGGGGCCCATGCCTTGATCCAAAAACTAATCGATCTGATTGTACCATTTTGATCCTCTCGAAAAAACACATAGGATCAACTATTCATCTACCAAAATCGGACTCCTGGTGAGAAAGTTGTGTTTCTCTGTAAATGCCCCAAACCCAGCCTCGTGGGGCCCGCACCCCAAACTCAGTCTCAACAACTGGAAACCATCACGAAATTTCTTTCTTACCATCAGGATCTCAACGCTACTGATGGCATGTCAATCGGACACTCTGGGTAGAAGATACGACGGCCTGAAGTGGGATAATAATAAAATATTATTATTTTATTCGACGTTTGATGCTATCGGGCCACGGTCCGGAAACATAAAATTCCCAAAGTGACATCAAAATATCCATTTTTCTTCAATGAACATGTCATCTCTAACGACTCGCAAATAGGAGTTACAATTTGTGTGTTACAAGGGTTTAAATAACCCCCGAAAAAACAAGGCCGGACCACTGTCTATCGCATCGGAAACCTCTGCACCGCTGCCAGAAACCTCCGTGTTGGTGCCGAGCTCTACCGTGCCAGAGCCAGAAACCATTTCACTATGGCCGCGCCACCGTGGGTCTCACTGGATTCCGCCAAGGCCGCTGCTGGAATCCAGGTTTTCCTCCGGAAAACTTCAGGGATCTACTGGGAGCACCCCAGTGCTCAAAAATTATATCTGAAACATGTTTTGGAATCCTCGAGACCCAAACTATACAACACTTATGACGATTTGAGGAAATGAAAAACATAAACAGGGTCTGGGATTTTAAAACTCAAACTTCCTACCGCGCAGTCGAAACACCGACGATCTGCGCTCCAAAGATTCCGATTCACGATCCTGAAGCGTCCGCCTTCGAAATCCAAGCACGACGACACATTGATCATGTGATTTTGTCGCCGATTCGCCGTCGGAAGAGGAGGAGGTGGAGGAAGGAGGAGGAGTTCCTCCTCTGATGCGCACCACACATCCAGGGGGAGATAAAAGAGGATATTTATTTTTAAAAATATCTCCGGCTCCCGACTCGCCCCCACCCGACACCCGACGCAGACAAAGGTAAGGTCGCCCATATGGTTAATGCGTCATTATGAACATGATGGCGGACTCAGATTTTTTATCCGAGACTCCGTTCAGAACTTATTTGAGCTGACGCTCAAAATTAAACTTTTCCATTTATTTACAAAAACGCCCATAGTAGTCTTTTCAACAGCAGGTCCGCACCCCCAAAGGTTACACCTCACCTATGGTAAACGACATGCTCCGGACGCAACCGTTCCATAATATTCTTGTTCTGAGCTACTGTTCAGGAGATATCACACCCCTTTCATATGCATTGTATAAAAATACATAGTATTTTTATAATATTAATTCTGTGCACAATGGGCCTCGGAATCGCACGTCGTCTTTGCGCCATTCTCTGGAATTATTAATAGAAATATTATAAAGACTGATAGGTCCAAAAACCCAAGTTGCTACATCCTCCTCCCATAGAAAGATTCATCCTTATAAATCCATAAATACAAGGAATGCGACTGGACACTCAACTGGGTCTCCCACACCAGCGAGTTATCCAAAAAATACCCATGCTCGAACACATATGTCAGAAGGACTCATCCACCACACCTCAACACTATCCTCTTTGGGCAGAACTGACTCGCTTGTACGGTTTTAATCATGTCACAAAAATGCGTCTCAGTGGGGGAAGGATCACTCTTCCTAACTCATTCGAAGCTTGACGAACAACACCCACATAGGGTCTTACCAACGCCCTGAACAAAACTCGAGAAAGAAATAGAAAGGAAAGAGTACCACTAAACAGTTTCTATCAAACTACTGCAGAAAGTAGAAAAGACACAAGGCGTACATCTATCCATCCGCGGAGCCTCTGGGTCACCATCCCATAGGGAATGCAGCTGTCCTCGACCTTGGCAACCATCTCCTTGAGCATGGCGTGGACCACCTAGAGGTGGGGTGGTGGAAACTGATACCGCCTACCACCTCTTGCTGTTGTACCAGCTCCGTCACCACATCCGCCACCCTGCGGACCTCCTTTCTTGAGACATTGCCTCTGCCAAAGAATTCTATTGACCGACTCCCTCTCAGTAGCACGACAGGTCAGAAAATCTCTAGAAACATGTCCTCTACCGTCACAAGCATAACACTGCCTCTCCTGTGGCTGCCCAAAACAGGTCTGAGAGCCCTAAGCCTCAGATCCTCCATCCTGGGGTCGCCTCCTGAAACGTTTCATACATCCGGGCCCTTAAGTCTGTCGTCGGATACCAGATGCCGATCCGACTGATGAAGTCTCAGCTCTCGCGTTCCCAGCACTAATAGGGGTATCTTCTCGGCCAAAAAACTCTCCACCACTAGGGCATGTTTCAGCACTCCAGCATAGGTGGGCAGTCACAAGGAAGCCACACCTCCTCAGATGTCCATGTGTAGTCCCTACTCAATGGTATGATAGCTAAATATCGGGTCTTGAACCATATCAGGGGTGTAGCTCGATAGGTCTGTAATCCTCGCTGAGTACTCTGACCCATTCAGGCCCTCCTGCCGAAGCTTCAGAATCTATTGAATCCGCACTAATCTCAGCGTCATCAGATTAAACTCCTCCTTGAAGAGCCTCTCAAACTCTGCCCATGTGATCATCTCTTCGTCGTGGGACTACGTCACAAAACTCCACCATCGCCTGGGTGAACCATGCAGAAGGCTCGCTGCTCGGACCACTATCTGATATAGAGGTGTCCTCACTAGGCAGAAAACTCGGGTGACTTCCTCAAGCCAGGCATTAGCTGCCTGGGGGTCTGGATCACCCCGAAACCTCAAAGGTCGCTGCCTCTAGAACTCGTGCAGGACCCTAAGACGGCGTGCAACCTCATCCTTCACTGCCGGCGCAACCAGATGCTCGACAGGTGGTGGCTCAACTGGCGGACCACCTGGAGGTCCAGCCTCAGATCCAGCGCCCTGGTCCATAGCCTCTAGACAGAGTGGATCGTCACCACAATCCCAAAATGGAACTATCGCTAGTTTTCATGGTGGAGGCATCCTGAAATACATTCAAGATGCACCACCGTCAAAGAGTATATCTGGTGAGATGACTCAAGAAGGACAAGGAAAAACCCAAACCCAGTCCTATATGATGCATGTACCAATATGTCCCTCGGAGTAGTGTACGAATATCATGAGTTGAAAGGTAGGTTATCAGAGTCCTGGTGTATGGATGCATTGACCGTAGCACTAACACTGGAGTCTCTAGCCTGAAAGCTGAGCTCGAAACATCATAACACTACTACTATGAAACCCAAACCAAACTCACATCTAGGCCAGCTATGCCCTGAGATCCCAAAGGTGGATCCTCCTATGATACCACTCTGTCATGACCCGACCCATTGGGGATTGAGCCGCAACTCCCCAATCCCTCCTCCAACAGGCCAGGTGCTAGTGACTAGCGCCGAGTAGGCTATCACACACATGGGAGGAATTAGCCTAAGGTACCTATACACACTCACCCACATACACCTCCATGTGATAGTGTAGAGATATATAAAACTAGAAAGAAAATGCATGCATACATCTATCCAAAAATAAAGTACAACATAAGTACTAAAGGGAAAAACATGGCCCACCAAATGAAAACTAAAAAAGAATTTGACCTGCTGAGAAGAAGGGGGTACGCTACCAAAGAACCACCAGAAAGCTCATAAGCACGGCTCTAGTAAGACTCCACAGTTAGTCCTGGTCACTCAGCACCACCTGCTCCAGGTCCTTCTAGGACTCCGTCGAATGGCCCATGGTTATCACAAGACACAAAAATGAGCTGAAAAGCCCGTGGAGGGGTGAGTATAACAATACTTAGTGGGCCCACCAAAAAAACAAAAGAGAGAAACTGAAAGGAAAAAGTCTGCTCATCCCTAGTAAAGGGAACCCGGAAAAGAGAGGAACTCCATCTTGTGACCATCATCGGCTAAACACAACTAGTCATCCCAGCTCAGGTGTATGTCCATACATACACCATGAACAAACTAGATATAGTCATCTCCCACAACAAGACACATGAGGTGTTGACCTCATCACCAGCAACATTCAACAATTAGGAGATCATGCTCCACGATCACTATCATCCCAGATGACACTCGTCTGAGAGATACACTCCATCGGGTCCCACAAAAACATCTCATACACTCACCCGAGAGATCACGCTCGTCGGATACCATCCCGGAGGAAACCACGTTGAAACTACAAGAACAACAAACTCCTTCTATAGGGGATCAATCCTAGGGTCCTCTAGGGGATACTAGAATCCACACTATTATAAAAGGATCTCATATATAGGGGATCACTCCCATGTTTCACTGGGGGATACCTCAACCTGATCTAGCATTCGTAGATCTCACAGATAGAGGATCACTCCTTGGATTAGTTTGAGGATACCACAACCCGATTTGGTGCTCGACAGAAACACGTCACTTAGATAGAGGAACATCACCCTTGTCATGATGGTCATGACGATACGGAAACCCTATCTGGTACATCTCGCACTGTAGGGGATCGAACTGAAGATGTCACAACCCTTCATAAACCACACACTGAGTAGGGAATCGTATAACCATTGATACCGCAACCCAACCATAAACCTCATGCAGAGTAGGGGATCATATACCCGATGATGCCACAACCCTACTGATCATAGCCCACCGCATAGGGGATCATATTACCGATGATTCCATAAACCCTACGGGGTTAACCTTTTAGATAGGGGATCACCACCCATGGATAAGCGGTCATCGTGATACCAAGAACCCGATCTAGGGGAAACGATGCTAGAGGATCCCGCTCCGGGCCCACCTGAGGGATTCCACAACTCTATCAGATTAAACATTCCATCGAGAGGATCACAGACCTATACTAAGGTTGTGATGCCACATGATCCCTCATAGGAAATAATCAAGGGAGTAACCTCAACCACTGCCGGTCCAATCGTCGCTGACCCAAGTGACCTACAACAACGCCACAGGGCGCACCACTAAGGCAGATACCAAGGCCACCATCGTGATCTACCCGAAGAAACATGCATTATATGCTGTTTACTCATCTAAAATGGACAACAAGTGAAAAAGGCACTATTAACCATAGCTAGCCTGCTCGGGGCCTACACAATGATCCCGAAACTCATCAAGTTGATCATACCACTGCGATCCCCTCATAAAATCAACTATGATCCACTACTCTTTCATCCTAAATGGACTCCCAGTGAAAAAGGTAATATTCACCGAAGCCAGTTCAGGTGGGGCCCATTCCTCAATCCCAATACTCCTCGAGTGGATTGAACAGTTGTGATCCTCTAAGAAAAACACACAGGATCAACTATTCATCTTCCAAAATCAAACTCCTGGTGAGAAAGTTGTGTTTCTCTCTAAACGCCCCAAACCCGTCATCATGTTTCCAGCACCACAAACTCAGTCCCAAAACTTGTAAACTATCATTAAAAGTTCTCCATATCATCAAGGTATCAAATCCAATGACAACACGTCAATCAGAGACTCCGGGTAGAAGATACGACAGCCCGAAGTCAAATAATAATAAAATATTATTAATTTATACGACGTTTCAAGCATCTGGGCCACGATCCCAAAACATAAAACACCCAAAGTGAGATAAAATGATCTATCTTTACGTAAGGAACAATTATCTACAAACTTCTGGCAAATCGGAGTTACGGTTTGTGAGTTACGAGGGTTTTAATTTCCCCCGGAAAAACCTGGCCGGACCACCGTCTGCCTCGCCGGAAACCACCGCGCCGCTTCTGGAAACTATCATGTCAGTGCCATACTCCACCATGCTGGAGCCAGAAACCACTGCACCACCACGAGTATCACTATATTCTGCCATGCCCACCACCGGAATATGTTTTTTCCGCCGGAAAACTTTCGGGATCCATCGAGAGCACCCCGGTCCAACAAAATCAGATCCGAAACATGTTTCAGAATCCTATGGACCCGAACTATACAATACTTATAACAATTTGAAGGAAAAACAGATAAACAGTGTCCGAGATTTTAAATCTAAAACATCCTACCTCATGGGAAAAATGTCGATGATCCGCACTCCAAAGCTTCCGCGGCACGATCCTAAAGCGTTCGTCATCGAAATCTGAGCTCGCCAGCACCTTGATAGCGTGATTTGGTCACCAATTCTCCATCAGAAGAAGAAGAGCACTAGGAGTTCCTCCTCTCCTATGTACCCCACCTCCAAGTGGGAAGATAAAAGAAGATATTTATTTATTTCTAAAATATCTCCAGCTCCTGACTCGCCCCCGCCCAATGCCCGATGTAGACAAAGGTAAGGTCACCCTTACGGTAAACGAGTCATTCTGAACGCAAAGACAGACTCAGATTTTTGATCTGGGACTCTGTTCAGATGTTATTCAATTTGAAACTCGTAATTAACCCTTTCCATTTATTTACAAAAATTCCCCTGGTATTGTTTTCCACAGCAGGTCCGCGCACGCAAAGGTTACACCTCACCTAGGGTAAACGACACGCTTCAAACACAACCATGCCCTCAGATTTCCGTTCTGAGCTACCATTTAAGAGATATCCCATCCTCTCCACGTGCATAGTATAAAAATACTTAATATCTTTATAAAATTAATTATGGGCACATTGGGCCTCGGAATTGCACGCAGTCTTTGCAGCTAGCTCTGGAATTATTCATTGAAATACTCCAATGTCTAACAGGGCTAAAAACCTGAGTCACTACATCTCCCAACAAGAGGGTATTCCAACACCCACAAAAATAAAATACAACACCTTATTAAAGTGTTGGCATAAAGAATTCAAACGAATCAAAAAATGTTCCAATTAATTAAAAAAAGGTTTAATTAATTAATGTTGAGGTATGGCACAAAATTTATTGGGGGAAGGTGATAAGTTTCAAGGGTTACACCGAATTAATTGGGGGTTTTAGAGGAGTTAGAGAAGTTGGGTGGGCCCCACCTAATAATCTTCCCAAGGGGTTATGTGCAGGTGGGACCCACCACCATAACATTCTACCAAGGGAAGTTATGTGTGGGTGGGCCCCACCACTAACATCCCTTTGGAGGTTCTAACTTTAACTAAATAAAATAAAGTTATTAATTTATTTTATTCAATTTAATTTAAAACCCAAGAAAACTACATCCCACTCTAGTTATAACAAAACTATGGTGAAGGTCTCACTAATAAATTACTGATGTTACGAGTTCAACGGTGCCCTCATATTTCAATTCCGAACACCAGTTCAAAAGTTAAAAAATTCTAAATGTACGTTTACTAAATGTACCCGAACAAAACTTCAAAAATTGATTTCGGGCACACCGGGCCTCGGAATCAAGCGCCGTCAGAAACTACGGACTCGTAAAATTCCCATGTATTGAAAAACAATCCCTTGGGAAATCATGGTCTTTACAATATAAAACATACCTTGAGGCTTTCCATTTTGTGAAAACATGATAACTTTATTTGTGGACACATGGACTACTGCCTCCTTAATGTGATATGATTTTTTCACACTATATATAGACCATATTATGGATAGTTTTAGTAAATGTATATTATATGTATTAAATATAAATTATAATATAATAATTATATATATATATACATAAATTTCATTAAAATTTTTATTTCAAAACAATAGTTTAATTGAAATAACATTCATGGATACATATGATAGGTAATCTCCATTAACGGTGTTTTTCAATTCATATTTATATAATTTAAAGATTATTTTATATCTTTATATAATGAATTTATATTATATTTATATCATGTTTTACATTAATTAAATAATTATATCATTATCAAATAATGATGACCAATGTTAATATGTCGAAACATATTCGAAAAACAAAGAAAATATCACCTAAAGTACAACATTAACACATAATCCTTAATAATAGTGTAATATAAATTCATATATTCTATTATATATAAGAAAATTTATAGATGGTATACATAAACTAAACTAATTTCCATTATTCACAAGGTTTGAATGGGTATGATGAAATTCATGACATAAGTTAAAGGGATTTCTAGTCTCGCTATTGATTCTGGGAAATTTATAACTTATTCACCACTCCTTCCATTTATGTGATTTATATATTACTAATAAATATATTACATGATTTTTAACCATTTATTAATTTTTATTTACATATACATTTTGTGATATCCCTTTCATGAGGTTTATGTTTCAAATGCTATCAAATAGGTAAAGTTATTTGGTGTAAATTTTATTTCTTTGGGACGCATGCCTCTATATAAACCTATGTTATTCTACATGGTGTATCCAATTATATTAAAAATGTTATATCAAAATAATAATTGGATTCATGATATATTAATATTCATTTACAATCATTTTCCTAAAACGGTATTATGATTCAATGTTACCATGTGGTAAGAGTTTATTGCCATAATATCCTTATTTATTGGCATTGTTTATGATTATTCTTTATGTGATCAAATATTATGATCTATATTTCAAAAAAAATTCATTTTTTTCTCCTATGGTTAGTTAAAATATCATCTTTCATTCGTATCATTTTTCTACTCCTTCGTGATTTAGATAAATAAGATTTCTTTCAGAACATATGACCTTGTTACTCTCTTAATATGAAAGTATATTTTATTTCAAAAATCATGTGTTTAGAAAATATTTAAAACATAATTTTTTGGTAAATGTATATATTAATATCATTTTGAATAAAAAAATTTCAAAATTTTTTATGGCTTCATATATTCATTTATTTATTTTAAAATATATTTTTGAAGACAACTTCATTTAATGAAGTTTTATGTTTCAAATGGAATTTTTCAATAAATAAAGAATACTTTCCTCAAGATATGTTTTTAAAATATTTTTCCAAATTATTTGAAATCAAATGTAACATAAATTGGTGCTAAAATATTTATTTATTGATGGAATAATGTTTATGAAACTCATTTATCATTCACATGTTATATATATATATATATGATTACCATTCCTCTTCCATTCTTATTATGCCTTTTAAACCATTTTCTTTTCATGGGTTATTCATTGAATAAATGATTATGAAACAGATCACATTTCTATATTTGATGATATAATTACATGCTTGTGACACCCATTTTAGTTCATGGGTTATGATATGAATCTTTATGATCTTGTCAAACATGTATGAATGATTGAATTATGATATGTGTGGGACCTTTATCTCCCTCTTATTCAATGGGTTATTATTTAAATATCATGAGAGATAAATTTCTCGAATAAGGACTAAAATCAGTTCAGTAAAGGATATTTTTATTACTATGATGGTATTGGGAGTGAACCTTCAATACTAAGATGATCATTGTTGTAAACCATGAATATCAAGAAGGTATGAAGAGTGAAACAATAATTCTAAGATGGCCTTCCTAGAAATTTATTTAATACTATGAATATAATTTTATATACTTATGTGTCTGCCACAACTGCATGTCTTATTCCAATGCTATTTATTCAAAAATGTTTATCTTGATTCCCTTATGATTCCTGTAGTATTAACTATTAACCATTAGTCCATGTTTCTTGTTTATGACCTTTATTTTATAGGATACCATAATATAATTTCAGGATTACATTCTCATACCATTATAATCCTTTTAATGCTTACATATATCATTTTATACCCTTACTGTGCATCTGAGACCACTTAGTTTTTATGTTTCCTCTCTCCAGGTTATAAAGATATTTATTATATATGATGTTTCTTAGAAGAGTGATGGCAATGAAAAAACCTTGTGCGATATATTTATGATAACTTATGTAGAAGTTTTAATTTTTTCATGTTTCCAATTTCCCTTGACTAATATGGCCTTTGGGAATATGTTTGTGTAATGTATTAATTATTTTGGGAAAAAATGATGTAATGTTAATGTATGAACAGTGTGGTTTAATAAACAAACCCCTATTAATATATTGTTGACTAGAAACGAATGAAAAATATCCCTCCTCTAGAAGCCGGGTGAAATTGAGTTTCTTTTGGAATTTAGGATCATATTAATAATAATACTATTTTTGGAAAGAACATATCATCGTTTATATCTCAACTTACATAATAAATAACCAGTAATGATGTTAAATCCTATAAATACCGATAAGGTCAAACATATTCATTATCTAAAATACCTTAATTTATATTGATGGTTGTGTTATAAAATTGAGGAAATGTGAATCTAAAAATATTCCCATCAAGGAACAGTCCATTCCAGACAGGTGGTGTAAGATAACTCCTTTGAACATGTGGCCTTCATAAAAATTTCCTAGTCATAAGAATAGGATTATTGGATGAATGTTCCTTCCAGGCATGAGTGAAATAATAAATTCCTACACAACACAGACCAATGTAATAAGATGATTCCATGACCTATTCAACAGAACCATGATCATCCACCTAAAATTCCATGGATACTAATCCAAATTTCATGTAGAAAACCCGCATTAGGAAGCGATGAAATCTAGCCCAAATGTTTTATTTTCTAAAAGAGATACCAGTTTTCCTTTCCAATATCTCAATTTGGTATGCACATCTCAATTCAAATTGACTCATTGATTAACTTGTTCTAGACCTCTAAATCCCACAAGAATTCAAGAAATACGTTTCTATAATTGAGGTATATCCAATAGTGTCCACGTCAATATAATGTCTTGTCATCGTCTATTTCAAAGGGCATGACCATGAAGAGGTCACTTAGGGGAATATCAGCCACCTATATGTTTTGGGTAGACTATATAATATTTACATGTAGAGGGCTCTAATTGAAAATTTATCTAAGATCAATCTCATCCCAATTCAAACCCACCGATGTTTGTGATATATTGAGGGGGATTTATATTTTAGAAATATAACCATTCAAGCGTATGATAAGATTGCGAAAATAACAATTTGGGAGATAAAAACCTTTTTTATTTTGATGGTATCATATCTAAATTTTAGTTTATGGTTATCTAGAAAGACATATAATACAATGTCGAACTCAAAAGTCCCAAACATCATAGGACATGGAGGTACCTTTAACATTCTATAATTGTATGAGATAACCCATCAAGGGAAATTTCAATATTATATATTGTGTCAGTTCCCCCTTTAAGACCTATGATTCCACATATACTAAGGCAAGTTTCTACTATATGGGAGGAAAAACCCTATTATAGATGATGATACATTGATTTTATCTCCGAATAGCTTGGGGTCCACCACTGTAAATCCCTAGAATATAATCAATAATGACTATGTTCTCCCAAGAAATCTAGTTATGACAATATAACTAGTCTAATATATCCAATATCATCATATATGCTCTAATAGTGTAAAATACAATATTATCTGGTATCTCTACAATGAATTAGTATGTAGGGGATGATAATGTTTCTCCCTTTGGGTCCTCTCAGCTCAATAGTGACAGTTAATCCCTCATATTTCTATAATCATAGTAATGTGCCTCCAAATAATCATATGTGGAAGAAGAAAAGGATAACCTTATGAATTCCCTCCCACTTTCATGGATTTTCCCCCCACCATGATTGATGAGCTCATATAGAGAAATCATGTAAAAGAAGAAGACACATGGACAAAACTAATTAGTTCCTCCATTCCCCTCAAAGGGAAATAGATTTACATCACATATACAAAGAAATAATATATAATTTTTTCGGGGAAATTAAAATTAATACCAAAAATTATCCATGATTGGCTACACACAATCTTGGATTACTCGATGAGCATTGAGGTTTCCTGTAGGCTAGCTGGAGGATGCACACATCTCGTACCATCAATGCAGATGAGGAATTTGAAAAATTGATCAAATCAAACACTATCAAATAATTGAATCACCTAATATGTATCTCCAATATCATCCTTGTAATGAAATAAAATTGGTAGATTATGGTCTATATTGATTTAAGATTCCTTAATAAGATCATCCCAAAAGATGATTTTTTTTGTTCCCAATCACAAGACTCTTGATCGATGCAACAACCGAAAAACAAGCATGATCCTTCATTGATGTGTATTTAAAAAAACAATATAATAAGGATGGAACCTGAATAAGCAGACGTGTCTTACATTATATCACCTGATGGGATCTTTTTATATCT
Source organism: Viscum album (assembly GCA_963277665.1). Taxonomy (NCBI): domain Eukaryota; kingdom Viridiplantae; phylum Streptophyta; class Magnoliopsida; order Santalales; family Viscaceae; genus Viscum; species Viscum album. The sequence goes on along the minus strand of OY728152.1, from coordinate 271,204,511 downwards.
GGTCATTCCCATTGAAATAAAGAACACTAGCACCACGTATCAAATCACCATAAATCATAAAATCAAACCCATCATGGTAATTATAGATGAATTTTATGTCAATTAACATGTTTTCAAATCTCGACAATTATGTGATCACTTCTGGGATCTTCATAAAATCTTTGACTAGCTATGACATGATAGTTTGAAAGTGAACCAACTTAAATGCACATTCAGGGTGACCATGGGAAAATATCTTGTCTATTTTGTATTCCATAGCGATATCAATGTCATCCAAAAAAATAGTACAATTTTAGAAATTTCACCTCTTAGAAAACTGAAATAACTAATCGTGCTCCAAGGGAACCTCACCTATATTCTAGGTTTCAGATCCAACATGTCTAAAAAATATCTCTCATTCAATAGCCTAATGACGAATGAAATTCTCTATTAATGGGATGATGAATGTCATAGAGACTTCAAGAGTCTAATGTATTACATATTACACCCAACTAATATTAGGCATCTGGTGTAAGGGATTCCACCCAAATTGTATGTGGACACCATAAAATTGTCATTGGGAAGCATCCACTAATAGAAACATTTTTTTGGGAGCAAGAAAATTCAATATTAGCTCATCCGAGAAAATAAAGGTACTGAGATCCAGAACACTAGTGTCTAGAAGATCTAACATACACACATAATCATATTGAAAAATAAGATTTATTACATATAAAACTACATACTCAATCAAGTATCTAATATTATTCTACTCATGTAAATATTTGGTCATCGAATGTTGACTAGGTGCATCATCCATTGGGCGGTCATTCCCCACATATATGACATTCAGTTTCAATAAAAAAAATCATGCAAGGGAAAGAATCATATGATTTCATTGAAGCTCATCCTCTCACATAAAATACACCAGAGGATAGATATCTTTTAGATGTGGTGTCCTTCTATTCCTTTGACACTATCGAGACATGGGATATGTATTTTGATGGATTCCATCGATGTGTTATTTAAAAAAAATTGGAATTCATGAATGTTAATTCGGTTGTCCAAGGGATTATATTTATTTCTCTAAAAAATAAATTTATCGCTACTCATTATCACTATTGAAGGATCTCACTAATAAGAAGGCTACATTCTAAGCAATTATTACTAGCTTCTAAATATCCTATTAGTTTCATATAGCCTACTTGAATATCAATGGGGATTCAAATCCCATGATAATGAATATCTATAAAGAATATTCCATTAGAAAGATAGAACTAGCCCCTATCACATGCTACATCATGGGATATATGGAAGAGGTCCCTTTAGAGCCCATATTTCATCATATTCTGTGATTATATAATACTCGTACTGAAAATTTTCTTATGAATCCATTTCACTGGATACACAAATTAGGAAAAATCATGAGTCAATATCACGCACTAAAAACATGTCTTTGAAGTAATATTATTTGATATTGAGGAAATCATTTTTGTAATTACCACCACAAATCATGATAAAATAGCATCCTCACATAGATGGATTTATTCCATAATCATTTTTTCCTAATATGGAGCTCTCTTGAATGATCAATCCATGAGGGAAATGATTCGAGTTCTTCTAGAGAAAATAACTATTCAGATGCATCCAATTGAACTAAAATCCCTCTCTAAGATATGAATTGATGGAATTCTCCTCAGATGAATATCAGAATGGGAGATTTTCACCTTCATGGATTAATTCTATGTATGTTCCTACAATACACAATAATCTGGGAATATTATCTCACACAAAATTTGGAGGCTATGATATTACTATAAATCAAAGAAGCATAACTATTTGAAATTAAACATGAAATTTCATTCCTATTATATCCTTGAAAAAATCATCCATTAACCCATGGAATTCTTATATACAGCTAAACGTTCCTGGAAGTTTTTTATTTTGGCAATGGAAGTCATGGGGTCATATCCCCCAACCACAACTAAAAAGTTTAATTATATCCTTACTACTGCAGACTTCATTTATAATTGTGTTAAGGAAACCACCTCAAGGAAGTTGGGAGAGAGAATATCATCAATATAATAATGTTTTATATCATCCCTTGGTTTTTGTTCCCTCACAAAATCATTATGGACAACATTACCAAAAATCAATCTACAGAGTCGATAAAATTATAATATGAGTAATATATTGAGTCTAATCACCCATCTCGCTATCAAAAGGAGAAAAATGGATAGATACAGGCCTTCAACATGACACTATGAATTATAATAAAAATGTTGATGAACAAGGATTAGAATTTTTTTTCTAGACAAATCATTCATTCTTTATTGTCCTACCGTACAACCATGCTTACAGATACAAAAGATACTCCATATTCATTGTTGTACTGGACTAGGGAATTGTTTCACATGGATGTCCTGCTGACATCATTAAAAATATCCTATTAAATGTAGCACTGGTATTATAAGAAAATAGAAAATACAATGGATGTATTATAAATGCTCGATGAGAAAATGTTTCATACATTGCATAACCTCTAAGTCCATTAGGAATATATTACATGAAATATCAATTAAAAGGATCACCTATTTATATTACTTCACACAAAATTAGTATTTTTTTTCTAAACCACATGATACCATGGATTAATCCTCTAATTATAGAACCCAAATGGGAAGTCCCTTAAATCATATATATGTTCTTTCAAAATTTATCCTACTCATTGGCCACGAGGGATGGGGAAAATATCACACCTCCACCGATGAGTTATTTCTATAGAAATAATTTTCATGGATATCTTTAATAGCCTTTCATCTTGGTTAAATGACCTTAAAATTTATAAAATTGTCCTAGTATTAAGACATTAAGCATCACAATATCTAAGGTCTTGGTAGACAGACATTAAACTGCATGGTTCCTCATGTCCTAACCACATGCTGTTAAATTGAATGGAGATATACTATCATCAAAACATTAAATCTAATGGAATCACTCTTCCTTATCGCATGATGTTAAACTGTATGGAAAGTTTCCTTGTCGCATGATATAAAATTTCATGAATCCAGAATATTCCTTTTCCTTCATGTCAGGTAACCCTTTTCTATACCACATGACATTAATCTACATGACCATTATCCCAAACACATCACCATTAACTACACATTTTATCTAGAAATGCATATTTCATGATTCTCATTTTCAATGACATACATTGGGACACCTTGACCTTATATATTTTCAAGCTTTTGAATGATAAAAAATTCCCATGTTCAATCCTTACCCACTTCCACAAGGTTTGAGTAACCCTTCCAATTCCATATTTCTCACATTTACAATAGATCACATTAGATATGTAATTTTGGTAATGGATTACCCTCACAAACAATGAATGAAATATCATTACAATAATTTCATAGTGCTGAGTGTAATACCATATAAGGCGTACCATTAGTCCTCACTTCCTGATGTTAAAACAAGAGGTTGATTTGATTTTCAAAACATAAAACTTCACATCCTAGGGTCATCACATGAGAGGATCAACATTTTAAGTCTTCATATCCTATCACACAACATTAACAAACTATGTGTGAATTGATTGTTGACATCACATGATATGTAGTGACGCATGGATTATCATTCCTGGGTGCAGTCACAATAAAAATAAAAATTCCCTATCTATACATATAGGATTAACTTGTTTAGGGAGGTCCTTCTTCATTAAATACATATTGAGTGAGTCATATTAATATATGTTATGTTTTTATTCAAATTCTTCCATAATTGGGTGTAGCCACAATATCTCTTTTTCACATTGGGATGTCAATACCCTTCTCACCTGACGTTAAATTGAACAATCCCCATTAAAAAATTTTGTTATTATTCCTATAAAAAATGATATGTATTGAAGACCAGATATATGATCCTTATCAAAACTACAATAGTCAATGGAAACAATTCCCACCTATGTATATTGGTTAGACTTATGTAGGGAGTTTCCCATTCATGAACTATGTGTGGATTGATTCTTTTCATCACCTGGTATATATTGAAGCCCATATCTCCAATATCAGGCCCTGACAAAAAATACAATAAAACAAATTCACCACAACATTATAGGGTTTGATCCATATAAGAACTTTTTTCTGATTTATCAGTGAGATCTATGTGCGGCCTACTTGTGCATGTAATATCGTGTACAATGATTCAAGATGTTTCTCAAGTCCCTACCCTATGGATGCAAACTATAAGGTAAAAGTCATGGTTTCATGATGTTCAAATTGAGCACACAAAAATCATAACCACATGATGATAAAATGAAATGAAAAAATACATTCTTTCCACATTATGTTAAACTGCAAGACATATGTCCATGCAACTTGACTTGATCATTTTTTTATTATGAAAAATGGTAAGGTAACAAACAAACATCATGGGGTTTGTGTAGTGACCCTAGCCTTTTATCACATAACATTACATGATTTTAAGAAAAAAATTACATCAGAGTGTAAGAAAAGGATCATTATGTATATTGTATTGGAATACTGTGTACATAAAACGTAAAACATTAGGCTAAGAAAAACACTTCATTAGTTAATCTCCATAATGATCTCCTAGCTTCCATTGAGCCCTCACAACATCATCTGGTACCCTGGGGAACACGTGAACAAAGGGATGATCTAAAAATCCCATTAAGGGAATGAACTTAAGGATATAGCTCAAGCACATGAGTTAGGAGGTATGACATAATGATATCAATGGCTTGGAACATATGAAATTATATCATATAAACAATTGATCAAATAAAAATGGAATCATATAAATGTGGAAGAATCATAAAACATGTATTTAGTATGTGTTCCGGGTCAGTTTCGAAAATCCCTACGGTTCTGTATCCGATGATATGTGGACTTGCTTTCCAATGGTAGGCGTTTGCTGGGTGGTTTGACCAGCGATGCTTAAGAACTCACATTGGTCGAGAGGATGTGAGGTTGGGCTCATCGCACCCTTTTGGGGGGAATTATTTCTTTTTCTGGGACAATCTTATAGATTTATCATGTATTCATATGTTCTTGAATATTTGGTTTATACCCATGAATAGTATCCACATATTACTCCTTGTTTGCAATGGTCAGTTGGACGTAGGGGTTCAGAATCATTTATGCCCAAGGTTTACCATCCCTTGTTGGATTAATCACCCCGAGGAGTCTGGAATCATTGATGCGGCACTAGGAATGTCTCGGTGAACTGATGTGAAGATAGTCGGATCCACCAGTTGTTGGGCTTGAACCTCAAGGAGACTTCATACGAACCCTGCCTGGAGGATAGGGATCAAACACCACAAAGTTAGAATAGATTGGGGCTTACACACTGAGGAATCCCGTAGTAATGGATTGGGGATTACAATCTAAGGAGGCCCATATTAATGGATTGATTATTACATTCTGAGGAGGCCCATGAGAGGATGTCATGGTCGATGCATACTCTAAGCCCATGTGAGTCATGCTCGGTGTGAGAAAGAAGAGGCATCAGGGACCAGACAGTCACGTTGCGAAAGGTGCGTCTGTGGGAAGTGGAGTGGGCCTTACACATAGAGGAGGCCCATATGGTTGGAGCTTACTCCGAGGTGGATTCCCATGGTGAAAAATTGCAGCAGGAGAGGGAAATGACCCCAAAGAAGGACAGAGAAACACTATTTCCCACTACTCCCTTCCTTGGGCGTGGTTGTGGGGAAGTACAGAAGTGCATGGGGGATTCCTTCTGATGGGTATCCCGCCACGCCCCAGGGAGGGTAGAAGTGTCCATTCCCTAACATGTGGAGGGGCAGAAAGGGGTCTCTCGTGCTGGGAATTTGCTTTACCATGGGAATGTGAACCCATGAATTCTTCAAGAATCCGCTCAAAGGCCGAGGAAACCCCTTCTACCCTATATACCATGGGTATGTGAACTCAAAACAGCATGATGATGTTCCTGAAGGTTACATCACATGGGTCTGGTGGCTCCAGTGGAGGCCTCGGCTCGGGGCTGGTGAATGGGTCAATGAGGGAGTCACGGATGATCATGCTGTATTGGAAGGGTTTTATCCGGCTCAGGGAATGGGAACTCCGAAGGATCGTGCTGTCCAAAAAAATATATGAGTGGTGGAGCCCTTCACGTAGGGAGTTTATACGTGGCAGGAGAGGTCGTCCGCGAACCAGGGTGGTCTGTGGACTGATGAGCACTCCACGAACCTGGGGGGTTCACGGGCTGGTGGGCATCCCACAAACCAAGGTGGTTCGTAGCTTCGGGATCAGCCTGTGTACTAGGGTGGTTCGCGGGGGAGTCCACGCGATCATCGGCGGCCGAGGGGGATGCCGGTGGAGATTCATCAATCGTGGATTCTCCCACGTAGGAGGGTGCTACGCGGTGAGACAGATTTGATAAGGGGAATAAGCTCCATGGTCCACGGGGAGTGCATCCACGGAGGGTCCATGGTTCGCGGTCTTCCCTTCTTTGTTATTTCCAGTTCACTTTTCACCAATTTATTATGCATTTTGCAGTTCCTTATTAATTCGTTCACTGGTTCATACCTACTCTGGTTCACGAACTAGAACTTCGATGTTTGCAAAATCCTATGCTCCTTCATACGAAATCCTTCCACCCGAGTCTGATCGATCTCTTCCGAATCCTCCGAAAAATATTTTGGTTCTTCCCCCTAAATCTCCTTGTATAGGGTGGGGAAAGAGTTTTATCTGATTTCATGCAACACCTTTTGGGGTGGCCCAATATCGGAGACCTGGTTCACAGATGACCTGGTCAATCCGCGGCTCACAGGTACATTGAACGCACTTCCCCTGTGAACCAAACCAACTTGGGGAGTGCTTCACGGCCACGGAGCGTTCCACCTCCATTTCGCAAATGACAGAGGATGTTGTCCGGGCTAGTCGATGCAGTCTGTGGTCAGGGGTGGTTCATGACAGTGGACCAGCTTGGCGCCTGTCCTGCATCGCGCCCGAGGAGGTTATCCGCCTTAATTTTGCGAACGACATCGGTCCGCAGAGGGGGTTCTTCCCGGAACCGGTCGTGTAGCATTTTACTGGGACCGGTCTGCGGACCGGCACAGCTTGTGCATCCTTTTAGATTTCTCCATACTTTCCATACATTACCATAATTATTTTGGGGAATTGGGTAGAATCTCCTTTGCAGATTTTTCAAGACCCTACACATGCCCCCCATTTGAATGGGGTCCAATCGGAAAGAAGAGGAGTCTATTCCGATGGAGAGTGGTCAAGAAACATGATTGGTTTGTGGTATAGAGGTGGACCTAGTAGGGGACCACTCCTTTAAATATGGGGGGCCCTTCCTTTGTCTTTTAACAGATTCTTCACGAAACCAGAGCCCTCTCTCTTTTTTCCCAGCATGCTCATTCCTTCACAAAACACCTCGTCTGCGAACCAGCTACCATTTTCCGCGAAACATTCCTCCTTCGCAGTCGCCTTCACCTGTGGACCATTTTCCCAATAGTGAACCAATACATTTAATTAATTAAAAAGTAAGTCGCAATGGGCCGTGGAGGAATTCGCTTGGCATTTTCGATGGTCTGCGTAATGAAATATTCCTGACTTTGAAAACATCCTAAGTTTTCCAAATCATAATTATTTAAATCTGGGATCAAGAATTCGTGGAGAAACATGGTTCGCGGTTTTTTGGCCAACGCCCTGTAGGACAGATACCTCAAACCCCTTCCGCGTAGGGTTGGTTCGCAGGATGTCGTCATCGCGAACCACTTTATGAGGCCTGATCACGAAGGCTTCTTGATTCCTTTTCCATACAGCTGGTATTTTTTCCCTGATTTTTTATTCCGGAAAAACCATTTTTTGATCTTCATAATACAGGGAGAAAACATGGTTCCCCATTACTCTGCACCCAGGCCTGCTGCCGAGCTTCTCCTAATTGGATATCAATGCCTGAAGGATGTGGCCAGTTCTGTTAAGGATGGAATCTTCCACTCCCCAAAATCCTTTCATGTCGATCGTCTCTCTGAGTCACAACGGGTGTACCCCTTTTCCAACACCCTTCTTGCATACGGGTTTGGTTTACTGTCCTATACGCCAATTCTAGTACCATCTCATGACAGCAATCCTACAACATGGGTATTTACTAGCACAATCCCTCGATCTGTGATATCCGCCATAGGGTGGACTTCCGTAATGGATACCATTTCCGGATCCATGTTGAATCACCTTCCGGTGTCCCCGATAGGGGAACAACGTCTGCTGGGCAAGAAAATTCATTGTTACCAGAGCATTTCCTGCAATGTGATGGTAAACAACCAGCATGGCTGGCCAGCGGTCTGGTAGCATAGGCCCGGAGAGGCATTTAAGTCATTGTATTGTGGGTGGCCCATTTTTTTCATAGGTCGCCCTTTTCGGGTTTTCGGGATAACAGACATTGTGCCTCTTTTTGTGAGCGATTTAAAGTACCACCGTCAAGACTGTCATTACTGATGTTTTCGGTATAACAACTTTGACCAGATATGGTTGCGCGACAAACCTAATGGGATTTGGTTGATTAAAAGATGTCTCAATATCCTTCAGACGCATGTGGAGGGAGTGTGTTTAGATTTGAATGACATGAACGACATGTCTCGAGGCATGGGAGTCGTATCGGCATACAGAGGAAGGAAGAGCGTCGCCTATGGAAATATTTCCTTTGGTAGACGGGCCAGGGGTGATCAATATGTAGAGCCGCTGAGGGCATGGTATGCATAGTCATGCAATGGTGTCCCTAAGTCAATGAATCTCCATTTCTGATTTCCATAGGACTTCATGAATGTCCAACTTATAGAGACCACCATGGGTGGATTGGAGAATTATGAAAACCACCGGCGGTGTCTTGGAAAGGGTATGTGACATCTGAATGGTTTTGAGAACATCTGTATCAATTAGGAGTGTGGAACTGGTTGCACCCAAATTTACCCTACTGGTAAAAGCGGTCGATGTAGTACATGTAGGGGTCGAATCCACAGGGTCCGAAGAAGTAACCTTGATACTCTATAATTTGGTGAAGGATGAGATAAGATGTATCTAACTTTGGGTTTGATTTTTGATGGTTGAAAGAACACTAATTAACCTTGATACGCTATGATTTAGTTTTCTCAAACACAGTAAAGATGAAGAGTAGAAATTACTGAAGAATGGATGTCTTAAATTAATTATGAAATTATCAACAATTCGTTCATAAAATAACATTCAATCCATCCTTTTAATCCTCATAATATCAACCCATTAAAAGGTTAGCCCTCCATTGATGGTATACTCTCAATGTTGGGCGGAAGATGACTAACAATAATTGGATTGAAGAAATTAAAACTGAGGAAATAACGAGCACTCCACCGTTTGTGTGAATGAAATTCACACCAATGTGTGAACTAATTCACAACAACACAGAAATATCACTGTGCTTTGTGATAATAAAGTATTAATAAATTAAATGGAAATTATTTAAGAGAAATAAGTTGATTAAGAACATAAAGATTCAAAAATAAACTTACATGGAAATGGAAAACATTACAAAGGAAATTTGGAAGCATAACCTTACAATGAAACAAGCAACAAAAGATGATAATAAAAATCTCCACCATATTACCATCACCACTATCTCCTTATATAGGCATATTAGGAGCCTTGGATCCACCCCCAAAATAAATTCACCCCAAAAAATTAATAGAGTCAAAAGGAGGGTGAATAATCAAAAGGAAATTGATGTTTCAAAGTTGACCCGGAAAACTGTCCATATTCGTCCTCCATATTGATGTGTATCTCTGTAATTGAAGAAAGGAGAATCTTGAGGGGTTATAGAAGACAAATATCTTCTTCCATCTGTCCTATATGATCTGTAACAAGTTCATAAAATTTGGTTCATCTTTTTGGAAGGTTTGGTCGAAATGGTGGGAAGTATTTCTGTGCAATAATGTCGGGTCCACCATTTAAATCTCAATTTCAGATCCCATTATCATCATGAAAACAACAGAATTAGCTTCTTCCACAGTTGAATAAAATGATCCTCATATTTTTATCTTTCTACTGTATATATTTGAGCTTCATTGGGCTTGGTTTGTGGGCCCCACATTTGTTTTATGGGTCTTAGGACCATTATGCTTTTTCCAGCATGTTTCTGCCTTCAGGTACAAAAATGTCCATCTTCACTTGTGATTCATCCATAAGACCTAAAATAAAAAATGTTCCAAATAAATTGATGAATCATATAACAAAATGTAAAACTAAAATGATGAATATTGTAATTTCCACAATCAAATTATTGAGTGGGCCCAAATTGACACTTTAAGCATGAATTGCACAATGATGGGAAATGGAGTTCAATTTCTGAATTGGACTAAAATTGATGTTTATGAACATTTAAACAAATTAATATTAAGATATTAACAATGAATATTATCCACTTTTAGTGACTAATCACACCCCCCAACTTTGAGTTTTTCTCATCCTGAGCATAATATATTACAAGTATGAAATTCAAATCCCCTTTTCCAAAAACATTTAAATACACATTGCTCACCCAAAGACCTCATACCAAAAAAATTATGGAACCCATAAAAATCATTTAAAACAATCTATGTCCATAAGCATATCCCAATCCCAAGCTCATTACTTTGTTCAAATACATCGCCACATTTCATCCAATTTCAATTAAGCATGATAAAGTGTTGTGCATCACAGAAGATATGGGGCCCATTTTATTGTTCAAGGGAAAAAATAGAAGCGCTAGGTGGGAATCACATTAATCTTTAATATGAGTATCCATTTTTTGAAGTTTTTTTTATTATTGTTTTATCCACAATAGATATGAAAAGACTAACTCGGGGAAAGACAACTATGGAGTCACGATCCCCAAGTGCTTGATGCTACACATACTATCAATTTCATGCTCTACAATAGAGATATAAAGACCTACTCTGGGCAAGAAAACTATGGAGTCACGATCCCCAAGTGCTGGATGCCACACATTTGGACAAAAAAATCCTCTCTGTGGTCAATTTTAATTTTTTTTTTGTTTTTGTTTTTTTTTTGGATACTCAAATTAAACAAAAAGGGACCCCAAAACCCTATGCTATAATGAAAGGGACCCGGGAACTCAAATTTACACCCATGATCCAGTAAACGTGCATTGTGGCATTTTTATTAAGAGGATGAAAATGTAAACATTGAAAAATCACATCGGACAACTGAACTTTCCAAAAACTATGCTCATGAACATAAACGTGCATTAAAATCAGAATCATGGCATGAAAAATTTATCTGATATCCAATTTTAGAGTTTTGAATGTGTGTTATCATGTTTATGGTGAATGGAATTTTTTTTTTCATTCTTGTTTTTATTTACAAAAAAATAATTTTTTATCTCCCCCTAGCTTAGAATAACACGGTCCACAGTGTTTAAAGAAAAGAAGTGTTATAAGGGGATTGGATAGGAGTTAAAAGATGAAATTGAGAATGATAAACATGGAACAAATTCACTTGGTTTTTGAAGTTGAAGTTCATGATGCTCCAGATTACTCCTTTGATCTCTTGGGGGATGTAGGCACCTCCTGGACTGAACATATATCACCCAAAATAGTTCCTGAACCATAAAAATAAGGACAAAGCAGATAAAACAGACAACACAATGATTTATTTAATTCCAAGTACCATCATTTTTATGGTTTTCCATGTTTTTTTAAATCAAACTAATGATACATTTTCTTCTTTATATTTTATGTGTAAGGTATTACTCAGGGATCCCACCGCATGACACAGATGAATATGGTGCTCTCCTTTCATACCCATCCATACTCATAAAATATGAACAGGTCAAGAGTCTATTTTTTTAACCTACAAAATCATAAATAAAATAAAATAAACTGGTGATACATTGTCTTAATTATATTTTCTGGGTAAGATATTATTCAAGGATCACACCGCGTGACACGGATGAATATGGTGATCCCCTTTCATACCCATCCATACTCATAAAATAAGAACAGGTAAACAGTCTATATAATAAAAAATGACAAAATGAAGATAAAGGAAAGAAAATATGATTCATAGTTATTGGAAACACGAAAACCACGGGTTGCCTCCCATGCAACACTTTTGTTTAATGTTGTTAGCCCGACTTGTACCCTAAATCTATCCATTTTTCTCTGGTTCATATCTTGGATCAGGTAACTTCTCCTTGGTTTCTTGTTTATTGAATGATTCAACAAATGGTTATAACCTATGACCATTGACTTTGAATACATGACCACTTTTGGGATCCTGAATCTCGATTTCCCCATGAGGGTACACATGATGCACTAGGTATGGACCTGACCATCTGGACCTTTATCTTTCCTGGGTGTAGATGAAGTTTTGAACTATACAAGAGCACAAATTTTCACAGATCAAAGTGTTTTACTTTGAGATTCCTAGATTGGTAGGATTGAACATTAGATTTATTGATCCTTGAATTTTCATAAGCCTCCATCCTAAGTTCCTCGAGTTCATTATGATCTAATTTCCTTTTTGTTTCAGCCAATGAAATGTCAATGTTCATTTTCTTATTGCACGAATGGCCTTATGCTCAATTTCAACAGGTAAATGACATGATTTTCCATAAACCAATCTATATGGTGACATGCCCAGGATAGTTTTGAAAGCAGTTCGATATACCCAAAGGGAATCTAAGTGTTTCTCGGAGCAAACTTTCCTAGAGGGATTGCCAGTTTTTTCAAGAATTTTCTTAATTTCTCTATTTTACAACTCAGCGTGACTGTTGGTTTGAGGATGGTATGCAGTGGAATCTTTATGAGTAATACCATACTTAGACAGGTGTGAATAGAATGGTCGGTTGCAAAAATGGGCTCCACGATCACTGATTATATCCCTAGGAATTCCAAATCAAGAAAATATATGCTCGTTCAGAAATCGGATCAAAACATGGTGGTCATTGGACTTGGTGGGAATGGGTTCAACCCATTTTGAGACATAATCAATAGCTAAGAGGATGTAGAGATATCCCTTAGTGTTTGGAAAGGGTCCCATGAAATCAATTCCCCAACAATCAACGATTTCAACGATCAGAATGGGATTGAGGGTCATTTTATTCCTTTTGGTAATGGATCCTAATTGCTGAAACTGAGGACAACTTTTGCAGAATTGGAATTCGTCCAGTAGAATCCACTTTGGAGGACCTTTACAGTGGTTTTATTTGTAGAAAAGTGGCCTCCACATGCCTCTCCATGACAAAATTTTAGAATGGACTCTTGCTCAGAATCGAGAATACATCTCCTGATGATTTGATCAGGACAGAACATGAAGAGCTAAGGATCATCAATCACATAGTTTTTGACATCATAATGGAATTTCCTCTTAGCTTGGGTCCCCAAGAATTTTGGAATGTCACCCGTCACCAAATGGTCTGGTATGTCAGCATACCAAGGGCAATCATTCACTGAATAGAGGTGCTCATCAGAAAATGAATCAGACACATAGAGGTGGTGTGAGTTGTCTTTGAATTCCATACTAGAGAGGTGATCAACTACAATATTTTCAACACCATTTTTATTCTTAATGGTTAAATCGATCTCTTGAAGAAGAAGGACCCACCTAATCAATCTAGCCTTGGTATCTTTTTTTTGGAAAAGGTATTTTAGGGATGAATTGTCAGTGAAGACAACGATGGGTGATCCTAAGAGATAAGACCTGAATTTATCTAAGGCAATGACAACAGCAAGCAACTCTTTCTCAGTTGTGGTGTAGTTTAATTTTACATCATTTAAATATTTTCTTGCATAAGCAACGACACATGGAGTTCTCTCACACCATTTTCCTAAGAGTGATCCTACAACGAAGTCACTTGCATCACACATGAGCTCGAAAGGAAGTTTCCAATTTGGAGATTGCAAGATAGTTGGAGATATCATAGTTCACTTGAGTGTAGAGAATGATTCCTCACAGCTTTCTATCCATAAAAATGGAGAATCTTTTACCAATAGAGCAAATAGTGGTAGAGAAATAAAGTTGAAATTCCAAATGAACCTTCTATAAAAACCATCATGTCCTATGAAGGACCACACTTCTTTAACAACATTATGATAGGGAAGGTGACGAATGATTTCAACCTTAGCTTTATCAACTTCAATCCCTCAACCAGATACCAGATGACCTAGAACAAGTCCTTCCCTTACCATGAAATGGAATTTTACCCAATTCAGTATGAGATTATTATCCTCACACCTTGACAAAACTTTTCAACATTTATAAGGAATCCCTCAAAAGTAACCCCAAAGATGGAGAAGTCATCCATGAAGACCTCTAAAATATCACCCACCATATCCGAGAATATTCCCATCATGCACCGCTAGAAGCTACCAGGGGCATTACATAACCCAAAGGGAATTCGCATGAAGGAAAAAAGTTCTGAATGGACAAGTGAAGGTTGTTTTTCCTTGATTCTCTAAGGAGACTTCGATTTGATTATACCTTGAGAATCCATCTAGGGAGCAATATAATTGATGACCCGCCACACGCTCGAGGACTTGATCAATAAAGGATAAGGGAAATTGTCCTTCTTGATACAAGAGTTGAGCTTCCTATAGTCAATACAAACACTCCATCCACTACTTACCCTTGATGGAAGCATCTCTCCATCCTTGTTGGTTATTACTATGACTCCAGCCTTCTTTAGAACCACATGGATTGGGCTAAACCACTCACTCTCATCTATATGAGAGATGATACCAGATTTTAACAATTTCAAAAGTTCTTTTATCACTAATTCCATGAGATTGGGATTGAGTCGCCTCTGAGGTTGATGACATGGATTTCACTCGGATTCAACAATAATTATATGAGTCCCGATAAGTGGGATAATCCTAGGAATATAAGATAGGGTCCATCCAATGGATTTCTTGTGTCTCCTAAGGACATCTAGAAGCATCCTCTCTTGATTGGCTTCAAGAGAGGAAGAAATGAAAATAGGGAATGATTGATTGTCCCCTAAGAATGCATACTTTAGTTTTGAAGGTAAGACTTAAATTCAATATCAGATTGGTCATGACTCTCCAAGAAAGGATGAGACTTTGTATTGAAATTAGTTTCTTTGTTCAGATTTCTTGAAAACATTGGTTCCATGTGAACATAACTTTCATCCACTAAATTTTCCAGAGTAGTGTCATGAATGGCTATACACTAAATGTTATTAATTTCAACCATGGTATCATTGATTGGTGATTCTCGAAAATCATCGATAGATCTATCTAAAAGAGATTCAATCCAAGGAGAAAAATTTCCCTCATGTGAATAAAGAAAATCAATCTCTTCTTGACTTAACCATCCTTCGGTAATTCCACGATGTTCATTGAGTTAATTATCAACACTACCAATCCAATTAACCTCATGGATCTCTTTATCATCCCCAATTTGAGAGTCTTCATTGTAGATGTTCAAGTCTAGACTCATGTTTCCAAAGGTGATGGTCATGTTCCCATTTCAGACTCGGATAACAGAGTTGATTGTTGAAAGGAAGGGATGACCAAGGATGATTGGGGTTTTCTCCCTAGGACTTATGCTTGGGTGATTTTCTAGAATAATGAAGTCAACTGGGTAAATGAAATTTTCAACTTTCACCAAAACATCATTCAAGATCCCCTTTGGAACTCAAACACTACGATCAGTTAGTTGAAGAGTGATAGATGTGGGTTGGAGTTATTTGATTCCTAACTGAAAATACATGGCATAAGGAATGAGGTTCACACTGGAACCATGATCACACAAGGCTTTGAAAACATTATTCTATCCTAGTTCAACATTTATGTAAGGGAATCCTGGGTCTTTCAACTTAGGAGGAATGGTCCCTTGAGTGGTGGTACTCACATTAATAACCAAAATGGATTGGTTTTTATGTGAAAATTATCTTTTAAAAGTGCACAAGTCCTTAAGATACTTTTTGTATGAAGGTATGGTTTAGATGGCATCGGGAAGGGGAATGTTCAACTTGACTTGTGATAAGATTTCCCTCAATGTGTCACTCAATTCTGGCTGGGTTTTCCCCCTCATGCGTTGAGGAAATGGTGTAGGTTGTTGAGTTGTTTGTTGAAGTGTTGTTTCTTTCACATTGTTATTAGTTTCTTCAGTTTGAACTTGTGTTTCATTTGAATTTTCATTATAGTTTGAAGCATCACATGGTTTATGACTTATTTGTTTTGGTTTTTCAATTGATTTCCCACTTCTTAAAACTATCACAACATTTAGTTGTTCGTGAGTTGTTTGAGTAAAAATTGTCTCTCCCCTTGATGTTTGTTGTGGAATGGCCTGTGTGGGATGGGTTCCTTTCCAATTTTGATGGTTTGAAGTTATTGTTTAATATATGAGAATTCTGAGTTCATTTTTTCCGTTTGTTTGCACAGTTGATCTAGTAGGCTTTGTAGAACATTTTGGGTTGGTGATTGAGCTTGTGGGTTTATCCTAGGAGGATACTTTGGTTGTTGGATAGGTTGTTGAATTTGTTGTTGGATAGGTTGTTGATATTCGACATGAAGATGATGGAATTGGACAGGTTGTTGTTGGAACTGATTATGAGGTTGAAAGTCTTGTTGAGGGTATGGGTTGATACATTTTTGTTGTGTTGGTTGTTGATTGTCCTTCCAACGAAAGCCAGGATGGCCATTATACATTGGATTGAAGGTGTCCGTAAATTGTGGCTTTTGAAAGTTCATTGCATTAACATCTTCTAGTGGTCCTCCTAAAATATCTTCCTTGATGGAAGGAATGGTTTGGAAATTATCAGTATTGTGGTCATTGTTGTCCCAAATTGTACAAACAAGCTCAACAGTTTGGGTTTTGTGGACATTCCTAAGATCAATCTCCTCAACTTTCCTCGTGAGTGCAACATGTTTTGCTCTAAGGTTTTCTTCTTCTCAATGATTTTACATTCTACTAGATTTATGTGGCTTCTCATAGTATGGTGATGTTACCCATGTTTGGTTTTGTTCAGCAAGATTTTCTAGATACTCGTATGCATTATTTGGGGCTTTGTTTTTGAAGGTTCCATTACACATCATATCAATGAATTGTTTGTTTCCGGGACCCAACCCTTCATAGAAAATTCTCACTTGTTCTTGGATTAAGAAACCATGGTGCGGTACCATGTTTAATGTTTCCTTGAACCTTTCCCAAGTTTCATAGAATGTTTCACCCTCTCTTTCAAAAAAGTTTAGTATTCTCTTTTTAAGTGCAATTGTTTTGTGATGGGGGAAGTATTTTTTATAAAATTCTCATTGAAGTTGGTCCCAAGAGTGAATGGATGATGTTCTCAAATTTTTTAACCATTTCTTTTCTCGGTCCTTATGAGAAAAAGGAAAACGTCTCATTTTAGAAGATTCAATTTGATTTTGTGGGCACATGGTTTCTGTAATGTCATTAAATTATTTAAAATGAATGTAAGGAATCTCAGATTCCATCCCATGAAAGGTTGGATGGTGGTTCAGGACATGGGGTTTGAAAACATTTTGGGAATATCCTTTGTTATCATGCCTAATGCATGAGGTTTCATTGGTCCAGGTTGGTGTGAGGTAGTCATTCATGGTCAGGTCTGCAATAATTCTCATGTTAGGGTCTTGCCCGTTATTTTGGTTCCCTCCTCGGTTTATGATTTGGTTTTGGGGGAGATTATCCATTGTATCAAACTCAACGTCTGAATTTGGAGTATTATGAAGATTTGGATCTAACGTAAATAGACCTCTTTTAGTGCTTGACTCCCAATCCTTAGGAGTATCTACCCTAACTAATCTGTTTGAGTTATCGAGGGTGTAGGCGGACATGCGTCAAAAGAAAAAAGATGTGAGAAAGGGAAAAGATAAGTGAATTGGGACGAGAATAGAAGAATGGGGTAAGAAAATAAGGTTTTTGGTCTAAGGAAGTTACTTGGTCCCTAGAAACGGCGCCAAAATTTGGTTGCGCCCAAATTTACCCTACTGGTAAAAGTGGTCGATGTAGTACATGTAGTGGTCGAATCCACCGGGACCGAAGAAGTAACCTTAAGACACTGTGATTTGGTGAAGGATGGGCTATGAAGTAGCCAAATTTGGGTTTGATTTTGGATGTTTTAAAGAACACTAAGAAACTTAAGTGAATTCAATTCAATGAAAATGGGTTGATCTTAGGATTATTCTCAGGGTGGATTGAATGAATTGTACTTCTTTAGACAATTTTGGTTTTATTAATTCTTGATGAATCCATTCTTCAAAAATAACACTACCTTCATCATTTTCTGGTTTGGTGCTTACTAAACACAATTACTAATCCCCTATACACTTAGAGAACCAAATTGATGATATCTCCTAGGTATATGGTCATTTAGTAATTGAATTTAGTTTTCTCAAACACAGTAAAGATGAAGAGTATAAATTACTGAAGAATGGATGTCTTAAATTAATTATCCAATTAACAACAATTCATTCATAAAATAACATTCAATCCAGCCTTTGGATCCTCCTAAGATCAACCCATTAAAGGGTTGGCCCTCCATTGATGGTATACTCTCAATGGTTGGCATAAGATGACTAACAATAATTTTATTGAAGAAATTAAAACCTCGGAAATAACGAGCACTCCTCCGTGTGTCTGAATGAAATTCACAACTACGTGTGAACTAATTCACAACAACACAGAGATATAACTATGCTTTGTGATAATAATGTTTTAATAAATGAAATGGAAAATATATAAGAGATATAAGTTTATTAATAACTTAAAGATAAAAAAAGAAACATACATGGAAATGGAAAACATTACAAACGAAATTTAGAAGCATAACCTTACAATGAAACAAGCAACAAAAGATGATAATAAAAATATCCACCCTATTCCCTTCACCACTAGCTCCATATATAGGCATATTAGGAGCCTTAGATCCACCCCCACAATCAATTCAACCCCCAACAATTAATAGAGTCAAAAGGAGGGTGAATAATCAAAGGGAAATTGATGTTTTGAAGTTGACCTGGAGAACTGTCCAGAATCGTCTACCACATTGACGTGTAAATTTGAAATTGAAGAAGGCCGAATCAGGAGGGGTTGTAGAAGACAACTATCTTTTCCTATCTGTCCTCTATGATATGTAGCAATTTCAGGAAATTTGGCTCGTCCATTTGGAAGTTATGGTCGCATTGGTGGGACGGATTTCTGGGAATTAATGTCGGGTCCACCATTTAAATCTCAACTTCAGATCCCTTTATCATCATGAATAAATTAGAATTATCTTTGGAAACAGTTGAATAAAATGATACACATATTTTTATCTTTATACTGTATAAATTTGAGCTTCATTGGGTTTGGTTTGGGGGCCCCACAATTGTTTGATGTGCCATAGGCCCATTATGCTTTTTCTAGAAAGTTTCTTCCTTCAGGTGAAAAAATCTCCTACTTCACTTGTGATTCATCCATAAGAACTAAAAGAAATTTTTTTCCAAATAAGTTGGTGAATCATATACCAAAATATAAAATTAAAAAGATGAATATTATAATTTCCACAAGCAAATTATTGAGTGGGCCTAAATTGACACATTAAGCATGAATTGCAAAATGATGGGAAATGAAGGTCAATTTCTGATTTGGACTAAAATTGATGTTTATGAACTTTTAAACACATTAATATTAAGATATTACATTTGAATATTAGCCACTTTCAGTGACTAATCAGGAAGAAAGGTTCCAATCCTACGCATTTATCTAGCGTAAATGACGGTTGGGTCTTAGGGTAGTTTAATGTCATGTAGCTAGGAAATTATTTAGAGTGGAATGACTTCTACTGGTCCTTTGTAATCTCATCAGATAAATTCCACCATATTCAGGTTGGGTTATGAAAGAGGCTGGTAAACTAATCTCAGAGGGTTTCTGAAACCCATGATGAACATGGGGGCTCAAGTGCCAAGAGGCATACAGAGAGAAGCATTGCCTGATGAAATCTTGTCTTTGGTAGACGAGCCATGGGATATAAATATGAAAATCCACTAAGGGAATGGTATGAATAGTCATGAAAATGTGTCCTTGTGTCAATGATTATATTCTCCCGATAACCGAACAACTTCAAGGATGTTGAGATTCGGGACCACCAGGGGTGGCTTATGAGAGTTCGTAATTTTTCCGAGTACGGAGTATGGTTTATGAGGAGAGGGTTCCTGGATACGGGAGAAGCATCTAGGATAAATGTACCAAGAATTGGTGAAGTCATTCATTCTCACGCTGGTGTGAGACGGTGGTCTGTGCAGGTCTGACCCTTGCACTGAGGGACGTAGAGAAGCATACGTTCTTTACTGAACCCATGATGGGTTTGACCGTGCAGTTTAACTATCACATGACAAGGATGGATTCCGTGCAGTTTAACATCTTGTGGTAAGGACGAGGAGCATTTTGAAAGAATTCTGGGCTGTTTTACGTCATGCAGCGAGGACGAGGGAATTTTTAAACCAGTGAAAATTATTATAGTTAAAGGCATTTCCTGGGATGGTTAATGCTTGGTATTTGCAGTTTTATGCCAGGCATTCAAGATGTTCTGTGCAGTTTAACGTCATATGGTAAGGGCGTAGTTTCAAAGGCCACTCTTCATCAGAATGTAACTAGGCTTGAACATATCGTCATGCCCAAGACGTGGACAAGGGTTGATTGGTGTAAATCGTGCTTCCAAGGCTTCTTGGATCAGGAGAAATGATATGGTGGCCCTGAGGCTAGTAAGCGTAAGGAACTAGGAAGAGTGTCGCCTGTGGGAATCTTGCATTTGGTAGATGGGAAAGGGGATATCAATATGCAGAGCCGCTAAGGGAATGGTATGCATAGTCATGCAAAGGTGTCCACGGGTTGATAATATTCCACTTCGGATGGTTGTGAATGGTTATGAGGATCCGTAATTTTCCCAGCCACGATGTCAGTTATTTGGTAAGGAAATGTCTGGACATGTTAGGGATGATCGTCCCTGATTCCTGTTAACGCATAGAGAACTCCCTGCGCTGATTTATCTTGCATTCGAGGGTGTACCTTTACTCCATGAAGTTTAACATCGTGCAGTAAGGATGAAGTACTCCTAGCATAGTGGTCATACAACTCAGACCATTGGGTCACTATTTCTCAAGTCACTCAAAGTATAATTGAGTTACCATGCTTTGATATACTCCGAACAGGGTGGGGGATGAATGTTGTAAACTATAACTCTGAGGTTTCCGAGATTAGGTGGTGTGGTGTGGGGGCTCTGAGGCCGGTAAGTGTACGGAACTAGGAAGAGTACCACCCGAGGAAATCATGCCTTTAGTAGACGGCCAAGGGTTATCAATATGCCGATCCACTGAGGGAATGGTATGCATAGTCATGAAAAGGTGTCCCTAGGTCAATAACTTTCCACTTTCGATGGCCATTAATGATTATGAAAATATGAGATTTCTCACAGCACTGAGTTCGGTATGTGGGGATAATGGTGTGCGAGCATACACGAAACACCTTCACTATAATTTTCCATTGAGTCAATGTAGCCTAGTCCTTGCTTGATGTTCGTAGATGCATGTCGTCATGTGAAACACGAGAGGATAAGTAGGATAACCGGGTAGGGATACCATGGCGATGTTTGGATGTGAAAAGGGGACAGGCTTGTAAACCACTGCGCCATAAATTTTTTGATCAGGAGGCATGGTATGGGGACTCTAAGGCTGGTAAGCATATGGATTTAGGAAGAGTGTCGCCTGTGGAAATCTTACCTTTGGTAGACGGGCCAGGGGATATCAATATGAAGAGCCGCTGAGGGCATGGTATGCATAGTCATGAAAATGTGTCCATGGGTCGATGAATTTCCACTTCTGATGGCCATGAGTGGTTATGAAGATCCATAATTCTCCGGGACGCGGAGTCTAACGTATGATGAGGATGCATCCAAATGTTCAAGGAGTATTTCCGCCTTGCTTCACCATACATATTAGGTGGTTCGCGAAGAAATCAGTGCAGTTTAACATCGTGTGGTGAGGACACAGTCCGTGCAGTTGAACATTGTGCGGTGAGGATGAAAAATACACCCAATGCAGGTCTGGTCCATATAAGGTGTAAATGGGCATTTTTAACATTCATTATCTTTTCAGTTTAACATCGTGCAGTAAGGACATAAAAAAAATACACAACGTGCAGGTCTAGTCCATACACTAGGAAAGGGAGAATTATTAAATCTTATTATCCATGCAGTTTAACGTCGTGTGGTGAGGACGATTAGTACACCCCGTGCCAGTCTGGTTCGTATATGGTGGAAAGGGATTTTTTTTCATTATCCATCCAGTTTAACGTCATGTGGTAAGGATGCAAAAATACACCTCGTGTAGGTCTGGTCCGTACACGGGGGGAATGGGCATTTTTGTCTTTTTTTTATCCTTATCTGTGTAGCTTAACGTCGTGTGGTAAGGATTAGGAATACACCCCATGCATGGCTAGTCCATCCACGAGGGGAAGAGGTCATTTTTAACATTTTTTGGGGGGTGTTAGGGAAAGTATGGGGAATCCTAGTGTTGCTACGTATCCTACAAGGGCAGGAATCAAGCCGCATGTAGTTCTCTGCAAGATGTACACCCCGTGCAGGGTTGGTACATACACAGGGGAAGGGGACATTGTTAACATTTATTTTATTTCATTTGGGAGTGGCTGGGCCAGGATAGGGGATCTCAGCGTCGCTACGTATCCTGTGAAGGCACGAATCAAGTCGTACATAGTTCTCTAAATGTATTACACCCTAGTAAGGGCTGGTCCATACACGGGGTAAGGGTACATTGTTAACATTTATTTTATTTTATTTTTAGAGTGGTTGGGTCAGGATAAGGGATACCGACATCACTATGTATCCTTCGAAGGCAGGAATCAAGCCGTACATAGTTCTCTGCTATATACTTCTCGTGGAGGTCTGGTCCGTACACGGGGGAAAGGGGGAATTTTTTAACTCTTATTTGAGGGGTGGCTGGGCCAGGATGGGGATCCCTGGATTCACTACATATCATATGAGGGCAGAAATCATGTCGTACATAGTTCTCTGAAATCCATGCAGTTTAAAGTCATGCGGTGCGGATGAAGAATACACCATGTGCAGGTCTTGTCCGTACAAGGGGGGAGGGAGCATTTTTATTTTTCCTTCTTATGTTTTTTTGGGGGGGGGGGGTGGCTAGTCCATGATAGGGGGTCTTAACGTCGGTACGTATCCTGCGAGGGCATGAATCAGGTCATACATAGTTCTCTAAAATCCATGCAGTTTAACGTCATGCATTGAGGATGAAAAATACACCCCATGTAGGCCTAGTCTGTACATGGGGGGAGGGAGAATTTTTATTTTTCCTTCATTTTGTTTCTTTTTTTTATGGGGGTCTCTAGGCTAGGAAATGGGATCGTAGTGTCGCTACGTATCCTACGAGGGCAAGAATCAAGACATACTTAGTTCTCTGTAATCCGTGTTGTTTAACGTCATGTTGTGAGGACGAAATACTCTTTTTAGGATCATAGAGTTTGGACTGTTGGGTGCCTAGTAGTTTAACGGCCTATAGCTTGGAAGATTCCTTTTTTTCTTTATCCGTGCAGTTTATCATCATGTGGTAAGGATGAGAAATACATTTGGTTTCTATGCCGAATACTTCCTCAAGAATCTCGCATTTGTAGGAGCGATGGTGAATTTCCCATCCATATAGATCAGGGCATATGTGCTTTTAGAGTAGATCTTATGTATAACATATGGTCCCTCCCATTTAGGCTCTAGCTTTGGAGGTTTCCTTCTGAGTATCATTGGGTACTGTAGGACCAACACCAATTATCTTTCCAAGAATGACCGAAGATAGACCTTTTTATTGAAGGCTCGTGCAATATGGTTCTGATATACTTCCAGATGGTGAAAAGTGTGAAACCGCTTCTTTTCCAGCTATACCAATTCACCTAGCCACTTTTCTGATTTCTCATCATCGGATAACTGATCACAAATGGAAACACGGAGTTAGGGTAATTGGAGATCAACGGGCAGGACCGCTTCCATTCCGTATACTAATGAGTACGGGGTAGCCCGATTAGTGGTGCGGATTGTGGTTCGATAATCCCACCATGCATGGAGGAGTTTGTCTATCCATGAATTCTTGTCTTTTTCCACGATTTTATAGAGAATTTTGGACATGGTCTTGGTAAAATCCTTTATCTATCTATTGGCCACTGCGTGGTAGCGAGATGAGTAGTTAGCTTTGATACCGTATTCTTGATATAGTTTCTCCAAATCAGACGAGCATAATTTGGTGTCGTTATCCATCAGCATGGTATGAGGGACACTAAATCTGGTGATGATATTGGTTTTCATGAAGCTGACAATGTTTCTCGCCCCTACTTCCTTGAGGGGTACAACTTTTGCACATTTGGAAAACAGGTCTGTTTCCATGAGGATATACTTCAGCTGTTTGACTGTGGCGGGTGGATATGGTCCCACGACATCCATTTCCCAGACGGAAAATGGCCATGAGTACTTAGCCTGATGAAGTAACTCCAGGGGTTGATGTATGAAGTTGGCATAAATTTGGGATGACTAGAATTTTGCGGTAAAGTGCCCGCAATCACATGAAACGGTGGGCCAATAATACCCCAGTCTTCGAACCTGGTGGGAAAGAATGGACCCCTACTGATGTGCCCCACACACCCCCGCATGCACTTCAGTCATGACGGCAGCAGTTTCCTCTCCATCAATGCACCAGAGGAGGATTCCATCGAGGCCTCATTTGTAGAGTACCTCTTGCGGACCTGTTCCATGATATAGGACAAATTTTATTTCCCTTCTCCGTATTTTCTCTCGTTTAGTATTTTCTGAGGGAAGTTCTCCCCTTTGATGATAGTTTACAATGGGGGTCATCCAGCTGGTGCCAGGATCATATGGATTAGGAACAGGACTGATTTCATTGATTTCCTCCATTTTAGTTTGGATGAATGACAATACCATTCGACAATGAGAAATACTGATGACTATTTCATCTCGGTCTGGGTCAGCTAGGGCTGTCGCCGCATTAGCTAATGGGTCGGCCTGGGAATTTTGAGACCATAGAATATAGGTTAATGTGGGATCTGTAGAGAATTCCAACAATAGCTCTCGGACATGGTCAAACAGGGGAATCATCTCCTCCTTTTTGATAGAATAGTCAGCATTGACTTGCTTGATTACCAATTCTGAGTCACCTTTTACCTTAAGGTGTTCTACTTGTGCCTGGAGTGCGAGTTCCAGGCCTGAAATGAGGGATTGATACTCCACTTCATTGTTCGTACATCCTTCTGAAAGGAGAATGTAATATTTCAAGACTTCCTTTTCTGAGGAAATGAGTATTATCCCCAAACCCACCTTTTTAAATTTGGAATCTTCCATCCTCTTCCCGGTTGGGCTTTAGGATGCGCCGTCGAAGTAGATTTCCCATGTTGGGAGCTCCTCTTGAACCGCGAAGATGTATTAATTGGGAAGCTCAACATCCGGTGTGGTAGTCCCTTTTGAATGGTTCTCTACCCAAAATTCTTCTAATGTCTAGCCTTTGATGGCCTTCTAGGGCACAAACCAAATGTCAAACTGTTTTAGGATGACTGCCCATCGGGATAGGCGACCAGTCAGCATTGGGTGGCTAAGGATGTAATAGAGTGGGTTATTATGCGAGACCAAATGGACATAATGATGATATACATAATGTCACAGCTTTTGAAACGTGAAGAACAAGGCCAAACAACTCTTCTCGATGTTTGAGTATCGAGTCTCAACATCGATCATGGTTCGGCTAAGGTAATGGAGATTGTTTTCATTGTCCGAATCATTCTTTTGTGCGAGGAAGGCTCCCAGTTACCACTCTAAGGCCATCACATATAGAATGAGAGGTCTTCCATCGACCGGGGGCATGAGCACTGGTGGTCTTAATCGGTACCTCTTTAGGCATTCAAATGCCTCTTGGTAGTCATCTGTCCATTGGTATGTGACACCCTTCTTTATTAACCTTGTAAAGGGAAAACATTTTCCAACCATGTTGGATATGAACCGCCTAATATAGGCCATGTGCCCTTGGAAATCTCTCAACTCCGTGAGGTTGCGTGGAGGTGGAAGGGAAAGGATAGGCTTTTTGTTTCCAAGGTCGACTTCGACGCCATAATGGCATACGACGAAGACAAAGAATTTCCCTGAGATAACCCCGAAGGCACACTTCAAGGGGTTCATCTTCAGGCTATGCTGTCGGAGTTTGTTGAAGACGGTCTCAAGATCTGATAGGTGATTTGAGATCTGTCTTGATTTGTCCACCAAGTCATCTACGTAGCATTCGTCAAATTTCCCCAGGAATGGTTTAAAGATACGATGCACGGTGTGTTGATATGTGGCACCAGCATTCTTGAGACCAAAGGGCATGACCCTGTGACAGAATACTCCTTGGGGGACCCTAAAGGTAGTGGCTTCTTCGTCTTCTTGGGCCATCCTGATGTGATTATACCCAGAATAGCTGTCCATGAAGGATAGGGCCTCATACCTGGTCGTTGCATCGATTAATAACTCAATTACAAGGACCGGGAAATCATCTTTCAAGTAGTGCTGATTGAGATATCTGAAGTCAATGAAGATGCGGATTTTCCCATTCTATTTCTTGAGAGGGACGATGTTGGCCAACCAAATGGGGTATTAGACCTCCCGAATGAAGCCTTCTTTAATAGTCATATCGAATTCAGCCTCTATTTTGGCTGCATGTGATGTGTTTATCCTTTTGGAGGCCTTTTTATTGCCCTGGTGGTCTTCTGGAAAACCTATGTGATGTGTCGCCACTTTGAGATCGAGTCCCGAAATTTCTGTGTAATTCCATGAAAATACATCTCGGTGTTGCTTCAGGAAAGAGGCATATACTTCGTGCTCCTTGGGGGAAATTGTTGTACTAACAAGAGTGGGCTTCAGGTCTTCCTCAGTACCCAAGTTTATTTCCTTGAACTCGTCCACCATGGTGGAGATTCCTTCCTCAAATGCGGTAGGTGCATCTCCGAGATCTTCCTCTTCTTCTTCTCCCACACCCTCCTCTTATTGATCCAACGGGGGGATATTTTTGACTCGGGCTACTTGGAGTCTGGAGGTGAGGCATTGTGGGTGTCCTCGCTCATGTATTCTCCCCCAAATTGAGGGTTGGCGGATATTACCGCATCATCATGCTCGGCCGTTATGGCCGAAGTCATGAGGACAGCTGAGTGCATGTCCGGACATGAACCTGTGCTCTCAACATGGTTAATGGGCAGTACATAGTCTCTGCCAAGATATTTGAAGGGATCCTCAAGAACCATTTCCATAACATTTGGAGTAGGGATCCAGTCGACACCATCGATCAAAGGCTTCTTCTTATTTTTCTCATAGAACCCAGTGTCAATGTAGTGTGACTCAGAGAGCTTGAAAGGATCCTTGTCGGCATGCAGTGTCCCACTTTTCCCATTGACTCAGTATTTAATAAACTGGTGGTAGGATGAAGGAACGACCATGTGCTTGTGGAGCCATGGCCTTCCTTGCAGGGCATTGAATTATGTGATCTTCTGAACCACCAAAAATTACAAATAGGCCACAAGGTTTCCAAGATGGTTCTTTAGCTTAATTTTTCACAACGGCTTCTGCTCACTCTTGTCGTAAGCTAGGTTGGTTGTGGCCGAGGGTGTTAAATCACCCTCATGGTATCCCAACATACAGAGTGTTCATAGGGGAATGAGGTTAACTCCAGATCCATTGTCAATAAAGACTTTGAGGATCTCAACATCATCTAGTTTGCCAGAAACATATAGTGGTTTGATGTGTCCCTGCATTATGGCATCATCATCTATATCTATGAAGGAAATGACGACATTGCATTCAACCAAGATAGTCTCCGTTTGGTAAATCTCAGTAGTAGCTACCTCAGCATGAAACTCTTGGGGTTGATCTAGGCTTCTATTTATGCCTCCTTGAGGTCGGCTAAAAAAACTAGGGCCACCAGGATCGATAGTTTGGTTGGTACTAACACCAGCTACTTAAGGATGTCGTATTTTCGTTCTAGCGGCCGACACTTCTCAATTGGCAGGGTTGCTTTACCGGGCATATTAGGAGTTGGAATACATGATGAGGAGGTACAAGCTGCAAGGTCAAATGCCGATGATGTCCCCAGGTTATGGGGACTCGGCACGGGTGGTCTGTTTGTGCGCACTAAGTGGATAGACCCTTGTTCCTCCTCTGATGCATACCGCAGAATGACGGGGGCAGAGTGGCTGCTTGTGGAGGTGGAAGGATATTATTTCTCTTTCTGAGTCCATTTAAGGGATATCCCATGTCTTTCCGCAATATTGACGGTTTGGGCTGATTTCCAACTGTAGGGTTGATTTGGGCCTTGACTGTGCCTCCCCTGATATCCCCTGCCTCTGCGATTCCTTGTCTCGGCTCCACGTGTTGGTAACTTGGGTTAATGGCCATACCCTTCGTCAGGAAACGATTTAATAATATGGATGACATTGATGGAACCTAATAGTGGCTCCTCATCCCTGAACAAGTCATCCTGGTCCGTTGTCCTCGATGGTACCATTTGGTGGGTCGGTGCCCGTGGCAACGAATTTGAGGGCATGAAATTTGACAGCATCGGGGCTAACATTGTCCTCATCGCTGACTGCTCATCTTGCGCTTGTCTCCTTCCTTTTTGATTATACATGGATGAATGGATCGTGGAGGGTTGTGAGGCCGATAATGTCAGCTCTGTGGCATTAGGGGCTCTCGGAGGCAACACTGATTGGTGTAGTTTAACTCAGAGATTTCCTTGGGCATAATTGATGGTCTTCCGAGTCATCCAGTTATCAAATTTCTACCACTTTTGTCTGGTGACTTCTTTCCACCCGTCCACTTTGTCGGAGCCGGTGGTAGAAATATATGTCACATGTGATGGTGGTAGTCTCAGCTCGACCTGCCCGGAGTCTACCATCCATTGCAGGAGGTCTTTGAAGATGAAGAATTCCTGAATATTGTTCCCCAACATTCGATGGTAGGTACAGTAGTCTGTGCTGTCATTGTGGCCGACTTCTTCAGTTTTCCTCGGCTCCGGGAGGCATAGCAGGTTGCAATTCATGGCGGCGATTAAGTATCCGCGGACATGTTCCACTCGGAACGAGTATAATTTATGTCTCCATTCCTCAAATTGGTTCCGCTTCTCCTGTTTCTGATCATCCCGCCTTAGTGGAGGCGGCTGCTGATATACAGGAGGCCCTTGACGATTTGGTGGAGCCCTAAGCGATGGAGCGGGGCACATGGACTAGTTTCAGCGTGATAAAGGATGCTTCAGCTCTGGATTATCTCTTTGTGGGAGCCTGAAAGGATATTCAGGAATTCAAATTGGTCCACTGCAGAGAGTCCTCAATTCTCTAGGCAAAGGACAAGAGATGGCGGAAGCCAGTAGTGCACTACACTAGTATGAGTGGAGTTCGCATCTCATATCGAAGATTATCAATGCATATGGAAAGCAACTCATCTTGAGGAAATTTCTTATTCAGAGAGTAGGTCAAACCTTTCTATCTAGTGATGAAGTCTAAGACCCTCTCATTCTCCCTCTCCTTTCAGTACATGAGGTTCCTGACTGTTGTTTTAGGCAGTGTTGAGCTGAAGTGGAACAGGACCTGCTGCCGAAGGTCATCCCAGCTTTTTATTGACTGGGATGGCAGGATCGTATACCAGATTAAAGCAGGTCCTTTCAAGGTCCGTATGAAGCATCTGAGTTTCATTTCTTCTTGTTCTTCTAGAGTTCCCATCATAGGGTCGCAATAAGACGTGTAGTGCATCAAATTCAGTTCCGGATCTCCTGATCCATTGAAGTTAGGGAATACAGGGCTTCCAAAATTGGGTATAGGTGGCATTTTTCTCACCCAATATGGGTAGGGATTCTGCTCTGGCTGTATCGGAATACTTCGACCTTCCATTGCCTCCAATAGAGCTATTAGTGCTTAGATGGTGTTGGTGAGACCCTGGTTTACATCCTGTTGGGCCTGGTCCTGGGTGGGTGTAGCCCGAGGCACTACATGAGGATCCATCTTGGTTGGCAGCAGGGGTGCAAGTGCCATTTGTGACACCTTCGTAGCGTTCAAACATACTCACTCCAGTTGCTTCCTGAGTGGAGGGAAGTCTTGGTATTTATCTGGTTCCATATTTATGTAGCTAGATGGGTCGGGCACCTCTTTGGGTTGGAGCCCTAACCATGCTTCGTTTGCCCGGGAAAACAATGGCCTCTGAGATTCACTTACTTGGAGCGCAATATGTGGCTCCTCTTGGGATGCACTTTCAATAAGATGGTTCATTTGGAGTAGCTCAGAATTGAGCCGCCTCAGTTCATTCATTTCCTCTTACTGTCTAGCGGATCTCTCTTCGAGTGTAAGTGGCTCACTTTTATTGAGAGAAGGAGGTGGGTTTAGGGTAACTGGCCCTTTATTCATATCCTTTTTGGATGTTCACAGGGTATGAGGATGGAGGTTAGCTGAAGGGGAGGCTATTTTATGGGCGGCCCTCTAGTTTCGGGTGTGCACACCCAGTGGTTCTTCATGAGTCACAGCCTGACCGGAACCATGGTCTCCCGATCCATCCGGATTATCATCATCTACTGTTTCACCCATGGGGTAAACCTCTATAGCATTTATAGATGCATATTTTGGGGCGGAGAAGATATCCACTTCCAAATAGGAATAGTATCTCCCGTGGATTTTTCTGGCCTTCCCTCTTCTGTCTCGTGATTACTTCTAGGCACCTTGGCGAAGGGTGACGCAGAGAGCTCTTTGACGTGACATTATGGTACGCCTCCCTCTTTAATGGTATGATGATCGAAACAACAGGATAGGTCCGGAACCTCCTCTTCATACTTTCCTCCCCATAATAGAGAATACTGATTCTCGTGGGGGAGGTTGTTGTTGAGGTGGAAAAATGCCCTTAGCCCTGAGGGATGGGGTTGGCACTGTTCCCTGGATGTTGAGTATCTTCCCGTTTTTTTTGTTCTTACGGGGGAATTTATTGATAAAAATACCCCCAGCCCTACAGGCTGGGATTGACCCTGGATTGCGGCAGTGGCTGCTGCTATCACTGCTTGCCTGATCTTGCGTGCCCCCATTCGGTGGGAAACTGGGTTTGGTTCTAAGTTTGTCTGTGAGTCAATCCCCTCTGGGGAGGTAGGAAATGATCTCTGATTGGCCTTTCTTAGGTGTGAGGCATGTTGTATGCTCTCAGTTTCTTGATTCAAGATTTCTTGAATGGCTTGTTCCCATCGGGCCTGACGCTTCTGGGACTTACTCAAGGCCTGACTCTGTTGGGTGTGTTGCCTTTTGCGAATAGGGAGACCACTCGATTGCTGTCTTGATGTGATGATGTTGCAAGACACCATGTCGAACAGGTTCTTCTGGGTAGGGAGTAGAGTGAAATGAAAAGCTCCATGTTCTCCCCATTCCCTGATATGGAATCCCGTCGGGGCGTCATTAATAAGGTGATGAAACTAGTGCAGCGCACGGAGGCAGGATATCTCAATGTTTCCTTTACTCCTTTTGGGTCATCGTTGATGCACCGAAGGAAGAGCTTCTAGTTCAATGTGATGCATGAGGTATCCTATTCTCATGACGTGGTCTATATACCCGTTGTAGGGCAGGAAGCTTGATTTCAGCCAGTGGAGGGTTGTCCATATATTGTAGCGGAGGTCGTGCACACATTATTCTGACAGCTCTCTGGGTATATCGAATTGAGAGGTGGTCGTGGGCCAAAACATAACTGGTATATCATACCTAGCCTGTTTTTTCCTCAGGTAAAACATGTCGGCATATTCATCCTCTAGTGAATCCTCCACCTGGTCGGCCGAACTAAGATGCTCTCTGATAGTGTGGACGGAGGTAGTGGGACCGGTAGGTATCGAATCATCACGTGGGTGATTTCGAGGCAGTTTTGAAGATGAACGTGGTCTCGGACAATCTACTGATTGAAGAAGGGTGTTATTGGAGACTAGTTGGGGACCTGACATTCTTGATCCCTTCCTTCTGAGTGCCTCGGCATTCAAGGGCTTTTCTGTGCTTGGTTCGGCAGATGGAGGTCTTTCCTATCGATATGATATGTCATTTCGGGGAGGACCTTCGCAATGGCAGACGTAATGGAGAGGACTACCATTAAGGCTTGAAGCCTCACTACATAGAGAACATTTTCAGTGCAAACCCTAGTGAGGACATCCAAGGCGTGTCACAACAAGGGGAGGAACTTCTAGCTACGTAGCGTTGTTACGAGGAGGGACTTTGCAACAATTGACATCATGGTGTGGATGACCATCATGGTTCGACGTTCGATGTGAATCCTGGGGAGGACCTTCAAGACACATTGCGGCAAGTGGATGGACTTCTTATTGCTTGGGGCCACTATGGGGAGTACCTCCGCAATAGTGGCCGTGGTGGTGAGGACTTCCATCACAGTTGCTGCAATGGCGAGGACTACCATTACATCTCACTAAGGGAGAATATCTTTGGGGTACACCCAGGGGAGGACCTTCAGTATGTACCGCAATGAGGGGGGGGGGGGCTTCTCATTTCCTGACATCTCTATGGGGAGGACCACCGTTATCAGGGTGGTGAGGACTACCACCATGATCTGATCCCTGGTTTCACGGAGTGTCATTGCAGTGTAACCCCGGGGGAGGACCTTCAAGGCAGGCCACAAAAAGGTCATGGCCTTCTTGTCTCGACGAGACTTCACTCTGGGGAGGGCCTCCATAGTTGCGACTATGATAGCGTGGACTACTATCATAGTTTGTGGTCCCACTACATGGATAGTGTTTGCAGCGTACACCCTGAGGAGGAACTTTAGGGTGGATCGCAGAAAGTGGAGGACCTACTTATCTGCTTGATCTTCTTGTTCACGTGGAGTGTTTCGATGACTCGCATCAAAATAGGAGCTATCGTGATCGATCGTTATATGCCCTCGGGGGAGACCCTCATGGGTGCTCTAGGGAGGACCTTCAGAGATACTGGTAGTGACATTGTGGGGAAGAACTTTGCAACTACTACTGCAGCTACCATAATATTGTAATGGGTGGGCACTGTTTGGGGCCTTCGATATGCTCTTAGCAGGATCAGGAACCTTAGATTCCTATAGAGTGGATTCATGAACCCGCTCTTTATTTTCCGGCTGCCTTCGGCGCATTCAGGGCGCTTTCTTATGGGTAGCAGGGACCGTCTGCTGTTGAAAATGGCCTTCAACTTTGGGTCTCAGTCTAATTGGGTCCCTTGATGCTGTTCGGATATGCTGACGAACATCTTTACTTTTAACAGGGATATATTCCTTCTCTGGAGCATCCACCGTGATGGACGGTTGTCCCCTAGTTGGAACGAGAGAAGCTACTCGATTTGGTTTCCCTTACGTCACAGAATATATCCGGATACCATCCTGGGTAAAAGTAGGGATTCAAATCTACTCTGAGGCGGCTATCTTGTCTCTTAGATGAGTCGTCTCAATTGGGGAGACGGGCACACAGGACCGAGTCCTTACTATTGCTGCTGATGCAATTAAAATCTGGAAAGTCTGCAAGATATGATCTGGGATCGATACCTGCTCCTCCATCATTGCTTGGATATGCAGAGAGACATCTTTGGCTGGAACGAGTATGAAGGCCCATTCTGATATCAGAGTAGGAATATCCTGCTCTGGTCCTCCGGTGGTCAGTGGGTACTGACAATTCTCTGTGTTGGGGTAGGTGAATGAATCTGCCCATGGGCTGGGATATGCCAGATTATCTATCTGTTTGCCGCAAAATCGGGATGGCAGGCATTACATACATCCACTTGGAGCTAGCACTGCATATGTTTGTTTACCACTATATAGAGTGAGTGGACTTTATTGGCGGAGAGATGTACCAGCCTATGAGTTGCCGCCACATCATGGTGGCAGGCTTTGTTGATCTCCACTATATCGAGATGGTAGGCATCAAGAGTATCTTCTAAGAGCTGGTCCTATAGGTGTTGGGTCACCAACATGTCGGGTTGGTAGGTGTCATGGCCATGGAAAGGGAGATTTGCATGTCGGGTAGGTGTCATCCTGTGTGAGCGACATGCATGACAGAGCTCGGAGGGGATGCGCGCCTGCTCGTATGATGCCACCATATCTGGATGGCTGGTTTTGGAGGTGCGAACAGGTTTATGTGCCTATTCATGGGATGTATCTGTGACTGGGCAGCGAAGCTCCTCCTCAGGGACAAGGGTGATGACTGGTCCCTGGTTGTACGTTTTCCACCTTCGTTGGGCGGACCGAGGGGCCGGAGCTCGGGGCCGTGGTCCTTGGTCCTCAGGGTGATTTCCTCCATGGTGATAGGATATTGGGTCACGACGTGACCGAGAAGATGTCTTCCGGTGGGATCCTTGGAGCGGAACCCCCATTCAGCGGGGATGAGGTCCTCGGCGTCAACCTCATCCACCTCCCAAATATAAGGGAGGTACACATTGTCCCGTTCTGGGGATAGACTCCCGAAACAGTTGGAGACAGCAACAAGGGATATTTGGATCTACCTTTGCAGCCACTTCTGGGCAGGCGACTGGAGAGTCTTCGCGGATTGGAGGGTATGCATGGCCCCTTCCACCGTCGGGAGAGTACCGTTCACGTGGTACTCTCAGATGAACGCGTCTGAGACCCAGCGTTGAAGAGGCTTGGTAGGTGAGAGGGTCCTCTGTTGGTGAGGAAGTCCATTCATTGCATTGTCGGAATCACACGCCTATGAGTTCCTTTGTGATTCCATTGGATAAAAGGATGTTCAGAGTGGTACCTATTAAATATTTTAACAAATACAGATAGAAAACCCATCAAACCAGCATCTCATGATCCTATGCCTAATTAATTACCTTGATTTTCCCTCATTGTGAGTATAAAGGATGAAAAGGGTGGGATTAGGTTAGATATTTCATGCTTGGTTAGATATTCATGTCGGGTTCACAATTTTCTGTTCCGGGTCGGTTTTGAAAGGCCCAACGGTTCCATATTCGATGATACGTGGACTTTCCTTCCAAAGGCAGGCGTTCGCTGGGTGGTTTAACCAGTGATGCTTAAGAACTCACATTGGTCGAGAGGATGGGAACTCGGGCTCATCGCAACATTTAGGGGGGTAATTATTGCATGTTATGAGACTCTCATATAGATTTAAAACGTATTCATATGTTCGAGAATCTTTGGTTTTTGCCCAAGAATAGTATCCACATATTACTCCTGGTTGGCAATGGTCAGTTGGAAGTAGGGGTTCAGAATCTTTTATGCCCGAGTTTTACCATACCCCATTAGATTAATTACCCAGAGGAGTCTGGACTCATTGAGGTGGCACTAGGAATGGCACGGTGAAGCGATGTGAAGATATTCGGATCGACCTGTTGTTGGGCTTGAACCTCAAGGAGGCATCCTACAAACCCTGCCTTGGATATAGGGATCAAAGTCCATGTAGCTCGAATATATTGGGGATTACACTCTGTGGAGGCCCATGGTAATGGATTGGGGATTACACTCTAAGGAGGCATAAAGTAATGAATTGGGGCTTACACTCTGAGGAGGCCCATGAGAGGATGTCATATTCGATGCGTACTCTAAGCCCACACGAGTCATGCTCGGTGTGAGAAACAAGTGGAAGCGGGGACCAAACAATCACGTTGCGAAAGGTGCGTCTGTGGGAAGTGGAGTGGGGCTTACAAATAAAGGCGACCCATAAGGTCGGGGCTTACTCCAAGGTGGATTCCCATGGAGACAAAGCGCAATGGGATAGGGACATGACCCCAAATAAGGACGGAGCAACACCCTTTCCTACTACGCCCTTCCTTGGGCATGGCCATGGGGAAGTACGGAAGTGAATGGTTGATTTCTTCTGATGGGTATCCCGCCATGCTCCGGGGACAGGAGAAGTGTCCCTGCCCTAACAATTGGACATGAATAAAGGGGTCTCCCGGGCTCGGACTCTGCATTACCTTGGGAATGTGATCCCCAGAATGCTTCGGAAATCCACTCAAGGGTCAGGGAAACCCCTTTGCCCCATCTTACCATGGGTATGTGAAATGAAAACAGCGCGCTGATGCACCTGATGGTTACATCACATGGGTTCGGTTGCTCCGGTGGTGGCCTCGACTCAAGGCTGGCGAATGGGCCAATGAGGGAGTCGTGGAGGATTAGGCCGGATTGGAAGGGTTTTATCCAGCTTAGGGAATGGGAACTCTAAAGGATCTTGTGGGACACACACGTATATGAGTAGTGGTTCCCATCAGGTCGGGAGGTGCTACATGGCCGGAGAGGCCGTCCACAAACCAGGGTGGTATGCGGACTGATGAGCACTCCACGAACCAGGGTGGTTTGAGGGCTGGTGGGAATCCTATGAACGAAGGTGGTTCATGGCTTTGGGTTCAGCCTGTGTACCAAGGTGGTTCACAGAGGAGTCCACGTGAGCACCGGCGGCCGAGGGCGACGCTGGTCGGAGGTTCGTCGATCGGGGCTTCGCCCATGTAGGAGGGTGGTACACGCTGCGAGGGATCGTAAAAGGGGCATAAACTCCCTGGTCTACGTGGAGTGCATCTGCAGAGGGTCCATGGTTTGCGTTCTTCCTTTCTTTGTTATTTTAAGTTCGCGGTTCACCAAGTCATTATGCATTTTACAGTTCCTTATTAATTCATTCCCCAGTTCATACCTACTCTGGTTCGCAAACTGGAACTTCACTATTTGCGAAATCCTAATCTCCTTCCTTCGAAATCCATCCACCCGAGTCCGATCGATCTCTTCCGAATCCTCCAAAAAATTCTTTTAGATCTTCTCCCTCAATATCCTTTTATAGTGTGGGGAAAGAGATGTATCTGTGGTCATGAAAAACCTTTTGCGGAGGCCCTTGATCGGATACCCGGTTCACAAATGACCTGGTCAATCCGCGACTCACAGGTGCATTGAACGCACCTCCCACATGAACCAAACCATCTCAGGGAGTTCTTCGTGGCTACAGAGGGTTTCGCCTCCATTCTGTGAACGACAGCGGATGCGGTTCGGGCCGGTCTACGTGGTCCACTATTAGGGGAGGCTCGAGGCGGAGG
The DNA here is from genome assembly GCA_963277665.1 of Viscum album. Classification (NCBI taxonomy): domain Eukaryota; kingdom Viridiplantae; phylum Streptophyta; class Magnoliopsida; order Santalales; family Viscaceae; genus Viscum; species Viscum album. The sequence goes on along the minus strand of OY728152.1, from coordinate 271,167,429 downwards.
ACCGGCTTGGTGCCCATCCTGCCTCACACCCGCGGAGGATCTCCACCTTCATTCTGCGAATGACACCGATCCGCAAAGGGGGTGCTTCGTGGAACCGTCCGTGTAGTATTTTCCTGGGACCGGTCTGCAGACAAGTTCAGCTTTTGCATCCTTTGGGATTTATCCATACTTTCCATACTTTCCCCCAATTCTCATGGGGGAATTGGGTAGAATCTCCTTTGCATATTTTTCAGGACCCTATATTATGGATCAAGGATATCCTCCAATATCATTTCCAATTTTAGTACTGGTCAAGGAAAACCACCAATCCCATTTCCCATTTTATTATGGATCAAATCTCACTACCAATATTGTTTCCCATTTTAGTACTGGTCAAATCTAACCGCCAATCCCATTTCACATCACATCTCATTATACATAACATTACCCAATGAAATGCAGAAATATCTGGCTGAACCCATCTCAATAGTTTAATGAATATTCTTTCCACATAAATAATCATACACAATCAACCAAACATGAACATAAGGGTACCCATGGAATGAATTGGGTTCCACAATCATGAAATAAAGAATATCCAATTGGTGTATCATTTATGTGTCCCTTAAATAAAGGTACTAGAATATAAATTGATGTCCATAATGTAAAATAGGCCTGAAACATAGTAATTTATGTCAATCATATGTTACAACATATAATAAATTCATTTGAGGAACATTATCATTAAAACATTTTCTACGGTTTTAAGGAAAATAATATAGAGCTTTTAAAATAGAAAAGAGTTAGATCCATTATATAAAAATATAATTTGACCAAGAATAAATTCATAATAAAAATATTTATTTTATAATGACAATGGTTTCTTAAACATATGATAGAGTCAACTTGAAATTAGGTAACAATTCAGTAGCTTCCCTTAAAACAAGTTTTCTTATCAGAATGTTCTAAGGAGGGAATCATTTAAAAACATGTATATCCATGAAAGAGATTTATGAATGGGTCTTGATAATGGAATTTTTTGAAACCACACATAATTCTTAAGATGAACATAAACATATAAGATAACTCCATTTTGATATAATGAAAAATATGGCAACCCGAAAGAACAAAGGAGGTTTAGGTAGAATTCGTTACGGATTATCGGCATGGTGTTGAGTATAGCTAAGAGGGAATTATAAGAGAGAAAATTGTTTTATCAACACTTATACATTATTAGGGAAGTATGAGGGAGGTGAAAGGAATAATCCATTAGTTGGGATTACACATAAAAAGGAATATAATAGAGGACAATCATGATTTATAGGGAAATGGAGAGGATCCATTACCTTAAGTCTCGTGGTGTTCTCCACTTTTTATTAATGACCTGAACAATAAACTTAGGTTCATTAATATATAATCAAATAAACTCTTATATATGTAAATTATTTATTATAACCCTTTTTAAAATTATTCATGACCATTTTGATTTGTTAAGAGAATCCATTTCCTTATTCGGATCTGTTTGCTTACATGGTTTTAATGATCGGTTCACATATTTTAATGTTCGGATAATCAATATGAATGTGGTTGTCGAGAATTAGATTTGTATGATATTAGTGTCAATACGAGATATTAAATGGTTTATAAGAATTCCTTTGGTTATTGGGAGTGAAGATGGATTATTATACTAAACCATTGTGATAATTGTTTTTCTTAATCTGTGGGATTTGATTACAACGAACATGTTTTTCTTTATAAATTAAAATAATTTGTTCAAAATTATTAAAAAACCAAAACTATGATATATTACATATATGATAATCTGGTTAAACTATAACAAAAATTGGTTCATGCCAATAATTAAAGATAATAACTGAAATTGATAAACTGTTACCATTGAATTTTCTAAATTGACCCATGTCAAATTGTGTTTTCATTTCATTAAAATAAATAATGGGGAAATGAAGGATTATAATGATATATCTCATTATCATAATATAATTCAAGTACATTTATGTTACTGGATTATTCAAACCATTTGGATTAATGGAGGTGAAGAAAGAAAAAAGAAAATAATAGATCATAAAATAAATAAAAGAATTGGAATGAGAAATTTACCTCTTGAGATTAACTCCTTTGAGAACATCTTAAGGAGGGAGGTTTTGGTATTTATAAGATACTAGGGGTTGTTGGACATGGGGGAGGAGCCTGGGAGAGATTTGGGCATAATATTGGCAAGTTTGAGGCTTGAGAGGATTGAAGAGAAGAGCGAGTGAGGGTGTATTTTTATAGTAGAGGAGAGGAGGATTTCCATAATATTATAATAATTAATTTATTATATCTTCACCAGGAAAGTAATATTAATCATTCCATGACCAAGAATGGTAATAATTTCATGTAATTTCGAACCAATTTGTCTTACATTATAAGATAATCATCAATGACTCAATAAATCCATTATTTAACATTTATCTTAAATTATCTTGTTCTACAATTCACCAAAAATCTAAATATTTTGGAAAAATCCAAATTATTCTATCTAATAATTTTTCGACATCTAGAATACAAAAATGAAATCCATTTTTCTTAAAAAATTATAAATAATATTAATTTAACAATTAATTAAAATTATAATTTATTACTAAAAACCCAGTTTTAAAACATTCATTTACTTATTCTAAAATATAGTTACGTCATACTTTTACATGAATATTATTTTTATACTATCTTTTGTTAGGTTACTATTCATTAATTACTATCACTATTCATAAAGTTATGTTACTATTCATAATGGTATGTCACTATTCACCAAAAATTTAGTTTTTCTAATTAGACTACAAAAAACAAACTGATCGTAACTGTGTATTTCAGAATTTTGAAATTCCAAACACATAAGTGAGAAAACTTATCTTTAAAGGTCACATATAACTTACTAGTTCATTATGTTCCGTTTTCATGTGATTTCATGACAAATTATATGAATTAATTTCCATTAAAAACCTTGGGTCATTACATTCTTCCCCCTTATGAAATTTCTCCCTCGTAATATCGTTTTACCACTTAAGCTATAAACATGTGCGGGTAATTGTCCTTCATTACCTCCAACAGTTCCCATGTTTCCTCTTCGTACATTTGGTTTTTTCAGAGTACCATAACAAGGTGAATAGTCTGTTTATGTACATATTTATCTCTATGATACAATATCATTACATGTCGTTCCTCGTAAGAAAGGAAACCCTCCAATAATTACACCTCTAAAGAGAGTACATGTGAAGGTTCTGATATGTACTTCCTCAAGAGGGATACATTAAAGACATTTTATACTATCAACAAGTTAGGTGGAAGTTCCAATCTATAGGCCACAACTATGACTAGATCAAAGATCTCGAAGGGGCTGATGTACCTAGGGCTAAACATCCCTTTCATTCCAAACCTCATGAAATTATTCCTTAGAGATATGTGTAGGAATACCACATCTCCATATTTGAACTCAAGTTACCATCTACAATTAACTGCATAACTCTTCTATCAACTGTGGTATTCCTTTATTTATTGCCGATTGGTTTTCACCTTCACCACAATATCATCAACCATTTATGTTCCTAGCAGTATAAGCTGACCAAATTCATCCCAACAAACTTATGTTCTGCTCCTTTTACCATAAGGTTCTTCATATGGTTCCATTTAGATGCTTGGTTGGAAACTATTTCTATAGGAGAATTCAACCAGTAGAATATGTTGGTCCCATACTCCTATTAATTCCATAGAACATGCTCTCAACATGTATTCCAATGTCTGAATAGTCCTCTAAGATTGGTCTTCTATTTGAGGATGATACCCCTAAAAAATTTTATTTTAGTGGTTTGATCATGTAGGAGTGTTTTCCAGAACGTCGAGGCGAATCTAGGATCATATTTGGATACCATAGATAGTGGAACTCCCTGAAACCATACCACATCTTTCATATATAACTGTTCAAGATGATCCAATGATAATTCTCTTATATTGTTATAAAGTGGGATGTCTCCTGAAGACGATCCACAACGACCCATATATAATTGTTTCCAATGGATATCCTTGGATGTCCAGTGACAAAGTCCATGATAATGTTATCCCACTTCAATGATTATATGGGTAGTGGTTTCATCATCCCTTTAGACTTTTTCCTCTCATCCTTCGGTTTCTTAAATTCCAGGAAATTTGATGTATATTTAGCAATCTCCCTTTTCATATTGTCCCACCAATAGTTTTCATGGAGATCTCAATACATATTATTGATCCCTAGGTGGAATGAGATGGTTGGTCATTGTGAATCATTCAATAGCTCCTTCTTTATCTCGGGATTAGATAGTGCACATAATCATGTACCAAATATTACAAATCCCTTTTAATCAACCAAGAACTCATAGGATATACCATTTGAAATAGCTTCCACCCTTTTTCAGAATTTCCACATCATTTATTTGATCAATCGTTATTTTCTCCACAAGGTATGGTTGAGAAATCATTTGTGAAAGGATTGATGATGTTCCACCCTTAATTATTCCCATGTACATACTCTAAAAATCTAAGAAGATCATATCGTTTTCAAATCTCATCATCGATAAGGATGCATGATCCTTTCTTCTTCGAGCGTCCACCGCCTACTTTGCCTTACCAGAATGTTAGTGAATTGAGTCGTTGTAACCCTTTATGAGCTCTATCTATATTCACTGGTTCATATTAAGATATTTTGGTGTGAATATATATTTGAGACTCTTGTGGTCAATATATATCTCACACATATCCCCATATAGATAATTCCGCAAGATTTTAAATGCAAATATCACAACTGCCAACTCTAGATCAGGAATAGGATAGTTTTTCTCATAGATTTTCAGCTTCCATGAGGTGAAGGCAATCACATTGTCATTTTCAACCATATTACACAAAAGGGATACATATAATAATATCATGAACAACATTCCCAAAAATTTCAAAATTTGATACAATACTCAAAGATGTATTCCCTAATGATATAATATAATTTCAGGTGGGGACTCAATGTTCATAGAAAACCTGAAAGATATACTAATAATATGTTAATTAAAATACATTATGACATACACTACATTGAATTAGTGGTTATATGTTATTTTTTAATCATTTTCTACCATAGCATAAGATCTTTAGTGCTCCCTTGATCATGGAGATTATTTATGCTCATCATGCATCTCTAACCTTGTAATAGAGCATCATGTTGGATAATGTCCAAATTCTCCAAATTTTTTGATACATATCAACATATGATTCTTTAGATGTAACCTTTTTTCCATTAAGAACATTATTAATTTTTTCACGAAAATGGGGTACATTGTGCCTAATCATTTCACATTTAATATATCTCCACATCCCTTTATGAAATTACCCATGGTGCATATTCACACACTTGTTTCACAGTTGAAATTGGGTCTTCTTTCCAATATCACCTTTATTTGATGAACATTTCTGAGAAATCATATTCCTCATCCTTGTATCCATTGGGAAGTCAAACAAGTACCTAGTGTTAATTCTGATTTTTGATAGTTGGTTTGGCATAATCATGATATGTCCTTCTTGTGTTCCCATCTGATCGGGGATCTCATTTTTGAAATCATCAAATTGCCTTCACATTTTTTGTTAACTAGATTTTTCCTATTACCATCCATTGGCTTGAATAAAAGAAAATTTGGGGTTGAGTATGACATATGGGGGAATCCAAGGAAATTAAAGTGATAACATACAAATTAAACTTATCTTCTAAACATATGTGTTTCTAGGACTCAATAAAAGTTATAAATGATTTATCTCATAACATATATTCTTATAAGATCCTTTTTGGTCACATAATAATTGTTCATACAGACCGTTGGAATTTACCAAAGCATATCACTCGGGAGTGTCAAACCAAGAGTGCAGCAGGGCCTGTTGTTCGGTAACAGGACACCCATGTTCTAGCCCAAAACTTCTTTTTAGAATTTTCACTCCTATGTACATCCATGCCAGAGCCTCCTTGACATGTTTATATCCAGACAGGGATGTATTTTCTTTTTAAACTAGTTACACTATACATAAAAAATCATAGGGGGGTTTCCTTATACTTAGTTTCATCCTTTTGGTTCTCACTAAAGTACACTATTAGAAATCTCCAAAAAATAACTAGACCATCCTCTCATAGGAACTATAGCGACCATATCATTTTTTCACATAACATTGCATGATATAAAGAATTATTATACATCATATTAAAATCCATGGATCATTAAGTGTATTTTCATGGAAGACTAGGTAAATAAAATATAAAACATGGGGCTAAAACAAGTTATTTATTTAATCCCCATAAAGAGCTCCTTACTTCCTTTGAGCCCTTACATCTTAATAGGGTACCCTTGGGAACATATAAACAAATGGATGTGCTAGAAATCCATGTATGGGAATGAACATATGGATACAACTAAATCACATGAGTTATGAGGCATGACATAATGATATCAATGGAATAGAAAATATGAAATCATATCATATAAATATGGGATCTTATAAACAAGGAATCATATAAATGTGGAATAATCATCAAACAAGACTTCATTACGGTTTAAAGTAAACTGTCGATCCCATTTCCCATTTTAGTAGAGGTCAAGGCTAACTGAAAACCCCATTTCCATTTTCAGTAATGTCCAAATCTAACTGCCAATCTTGTTTCTCATTTTAGTACAGGTCAAACCTAACCAACAATCCCGTTTCAAATCACATCTCATGAGACTTAACATTACCCTATGCATTTGAATGATATTTGGGCACAACCATCGCAAAATTTTCATGAATATTCATTCCACATAAATAATAATACATAACAAACCATACATAAACATATGGTTACCCATGTTAATAATTGGGTACCACAATCATAACATCAAGCATAACCAATGGGGGTTTCATGAAAGTGTCCATGGAAGAAAGGGATTAGAACATAAATGGGTGTTAATAATGTAAAATAGGAATATAACATGTAAGTTATGTCAAACACAAGTGAAAACATATAAGAAATATATTTTAGAAACATTATCGTTAAGTCATTTTTGTCTTGTTTTAAAGAATATAAAATAGAGCTTTTAAAATAGAAGAGATGAAAATATTTTATATAAAACTAAACTTTTACCAAGAATATTTCCATAATAAAAAAACTGATTTTATAAAGATAGTGGGGGATTAAAATAGTTGAGATATTACACTTGAAATTTGTAAAAAATTTGGGAAGTTCCCTAAAAACTAGTTTTCTTATCGAAAAGTTCTAAGGGGGAATCATTTAAAAACATGCATATCCGTGACAGAGAGTGATGAAAGGGTATTGATAAATTAATTTTTAAAAAATACATAGAATTTATAATAAGAACATAAAAATATAATATAACTCTATTTTGATATAAATAATGATAAGGAAACCCTAAAAAATAGAATAGGTTTGGGTAGAATTCGTTACAGATTATCGGCATTTTGTAGGGTGTACCTAAAAGTGATTGATGACAGATAAAAGGTGTTTCTAAACACTTATAAACCATGAGAGAAGTATTGGGAGATTTTAAAACATACCCAATTATTTGGTATTACACATAAAAAAGAATAGCATAGGGGAAAATCTTGATTAAGAGAGAAATGGAGAGGATCCCTTACCATATGTCTGGTGGTGTTCTCCACCTGTTATAAATTACATGAACAATAAAATTAGGATCATTAATTAATAATTAAAAATACTATTATATATGTAAATTATTTATTAAAACCATTTTTAATATCATTCATGACCATTTTGATTGGTTAAGTAATTCAATTTCATTATTCAGGTATGTTTTCTTACTTGGTTTTAATGATCGGTTCACTTAGATTAATTTTTGGATAAAAACGAAAGATGAAAGTAATTTTCTAGAATTGGAGTTTTATGATATTATTAAAAATCCATGACATTAAATTGATTATAATAATTCATTTGGTTATTGGGGGTGATGATGAATTATTATATAAAACTGTAGTGATAACCATTTTGGTTAATTGGTGGGTTTTGACTACAACAAAAACGTTTTTCTTTATAACATAATACCAATTTTACAAAAGGATTAAAGGAAAAAAACAAGGATATATTACATGTATTATAATGTGGTTCAACCACAACACCAATGGTTTCATGAAAATATTTAACAATAATTATTGAAATTGATAAACTATTGTCCTTTAATGTGCTAAATTAACACATCTCAAATGGTGTTTTAATTTTTTTTTCAAATTAACGATCATTAAATGAGAGAATATAATGAAATATCCAATTATCATAATATAATTCATATATGTGTATGTTACTGGAGTTATCATACCATATGGGTGAAGGGAGGATAAGAAATAAATAGGAAAAGAATACAACATAAAAGAAATAAAATAATTGGAAACTATAATTTACCTCTTGAGGTTAACTCCATTGAAATCCTATAGAAGGGAGAAGTTTTGGTATTTTGAAGAGACTAGGGATGTTGGAAGTGGGGGGGGGGGTCTTGGGGAAAGATTATTGCAGAATATTGGGAAGGGATAAGCCTTGAGAGGAGTGGAGAGAAGGGGGAGTGAGGGGTTATTACAGTTGAGGAGAGGAGGGTTTTCATAATATTATAATCATTAATATATTATATATTCATAAGACTAGATATAGTAAGTATTAAAAGACCAATAATAGTAAAAATTTCTTTTTATTTCGAACTAATTGGGATTACATTAGTAGAACATCATCAACGAATCAATAAATTCATTATTTAGCATTTATCTTAAAATATCGTATCTTACTATTCACAAAAATCCAAGTATTTTGGAAAAATTACAAAAAAACACCCAAAATCTTTTTTGATGTGTAGAATCCAAAAATTAAATCCAATTTCCAAAAATATTTTTCTAAATATGATTAATTTAACATTTAATTAAAATCGTAATTTATTATTAAAAACCCAGTTTTAAAACATTCATTTACATATTAAAAAATATAGGTACATAATACTTTCATTTGAATATTAGTTTTATAATATCATAGGTAATGTTACTATTAATTAGGGTATATCACTATTCATAAGGGGATGTTACTATTTATAAGGGTAGGCTACTATTCACAAACAATTATGTTTTTCTAACAAACTCCAAAAAACCATCATCATTGAAATAGGTATTTCAAATTATTGAAATTCCAAACACAGATGTGAAAAACTTTTGTTTAAAGGTCACACATCACGTAGTAGTTCATTATGATTTTTTTTCATGTGATTTCATTATATAATTATAAGAAGGAAATTTCCATGGAAGTCTATGAGTAGTTACAGGAGAGAAATGGTGAAGACCAATTGCATCCCCTTTTACAATCAACATGTAGTCTTTTGGGAGGTATACAATGAAAAAATAAACAACCCTAGGAGCATTGGGATCTACCAATCTTTCCAATGTGTCCGCTAAGAAGATGAATTCTCTCAATATGTGCTCACCACTATATGTTGATTCATGATATTTTTAAGTTTCTGAATCAAATAAGACAAGATCCAAGGTGGGCTGTACTGCCCTTGTATTAGACTAACTGGGAAATTGAATTTAGATTCTCCTTTAGAAATATGAATATTAAATAACTTGAACCGCTGTACTCTGCTTAACATAGATCATTATTCATCTTATATATAATTTATGGACCATTATAGTAGATAAAACCAATAATGATATGTCCACTTTCGCCTATCACCAAGACCCCATCAGTTGTAAAACCTGATCAACAGTATCATACATCTTTTAACATGAATTCATTCCTTAGAGGATTAAATTTGGCCCACATCCCATGGTTTATTGCAGCTCTTCCACTATTAGACACTACAACTGGAGTGAATCATCTCATTGACACCGATGAGATGATATAGAAATCAAACTACCCAATACATCAAATAATTATTTAAAATAGATATTCATAATTCATTGTGAGATAAATTTACTTTCATTTTCTTTGTTATGGGCCTCCCAAATGACCCATAATACCACTAACAATATCATGTTGTGCTCCATCAGTTCCGCAGATATGAGTTCTTCTCCTTGAAACCAAGATGCGAAAACATTTATTATGGACTCACCCTACATAGCAATACTCAATTTTAGATAATGATGGTTACAAAAGTATGTTACCCAAGAACCTCAAAAAAATAGAAACCAAACAATCTCACTACCCAGAGCGTTGAATCACCAACACTATTATAACATATTAACTCTCTTCGTCTGAATATTTTCATCCATGGGAATTTCATTATTAATAAACCTCCATACAATTTTTCTTTCTTTAATGGTATCTCTTTACAGCAAAAATTTATAATCCCAAGCATTATGACCACTTATATAATGTACCATGTCCTGTATATCCCATTTACTAAATAGAATATATGTAGATTCATTGAAAGCACACCTATCAGTTTACTCATTCATGCATATACTCTTGAAAATAGTCTGATATAGTTCATTTACTATCTCCATTTTTTATATTTGAAAACATACAGCTTACTTCATCGTCATATCAGGTAATGGATAAAAAATAAAATAATCCCACTGACCTCAATAATTGATTTTCCAGATATTTAACTCACACCATTCTACCACCTATCTTGCTTTCTCTTCAAGAGTTTCCAAGTCATACAGCCTGATTTTTCCTATTCTAGTAAATTTTGTATGATTTTTATCCCACTCCATAGAATCCATACCATGCATATTTAACTTGAAATCTGCCCATATAGTATAACACTAAATGATCTCCCATTCTATTTATAATTTTATTGCATGCATGGTTTCAGAAAAATTCTAATGGTTGATACCAACCTATACTATGGGCATCTATAGTATCTAAAATAAATCCCAATGGAACTAGACATTTTTTTTCGTGTACCATATGAAATTTCTCCGGATATTATTCATTTTATAAATTTTCACCTTTCAATAATTAAGAACCGATAATACTTTCATTGGGATTGAAGTGAGTACACTATTGATTGAGGTAATATGGACTCTAAAAGGAAGAAACCTATTTTTAAAATTGAATTTATTCCCATTTAGATTGTAAATAATTCATTCAAAAAGAACCTTTTTATTTATTCCATCTAAAATGGGAGTTCCCAGGTAATCTATATGAAATATGTTCCTCTGTATACCTAGTTTTCTTAGGATTCTCACACTATGCCTTTCCAAACATTTTTTTAAATGGTAACTTTTCTCATCCCTCGCCTTATACTTTGGGCCCTGTAGGAAGTGTAGTCATCCAGGATCTATCTCATCAAATTAATATATTTCAATATTCTATTCCAAAAAAATTTATGATGTCATATGAAAACATGATATGAGCAATTTTACTAAACCATGATCGGTTTTTGTAAGGCTGAACACCCTCATCTATGCCATTGTGGATTCTCCATGAGAACACATCCAATCCAGGGATAAATAAACTCAGGGATATATGATCCCTTTTTCTTAGGCCCCTCATTTTATTGAAAAATCAAAAACATTTTCCATTATGGATAGGATGATCCAAGGGGTTGAATATGATTAAAAAATCGATCAAAAGATCCATCTGATAGACCATGAGGTTCATTTGAAACAAGAATTAGTATGACCCTTCTATCCATTTTTTTAATACAGTTGACATCAATTTGTAAATGCAGTTGTATAAAAAATTGGGTCAAAATTAATTCATCAAATCAGGTTGTTCGGTCTTTTGGATCAGGATGACCCTTGAATATTTAACTACTCTGTGAAGAACAACACCCATGAAAAAATCACTTATAACCACCTTAAACAATTCTTGGATGATATCCAAAGTATCGATGAAAAAAGATCATGGAAACCCAATCTTCTCTGGGATTCTCTCTGGTTTCATGCTAGAAACTACTTTATTGATCTCCTCTTCCTTGCGCATATGTTCCAACAACTCACCATCTACATCCTCCATTAGTCATAGGATTTAGTGAACTATGTTGTTAATCTATGAAAAATCACTTAGGTTGTCAGTTGATCAAAGTTATTCCTGCATGTTCATAAAATGATTCAGCACTAACTTTCCAACTACATTAACATCACTAGTATATGTCCCTATTATCAGCTTCATATTGATCTTATTTTTAAATTTATTTTCCTTTATAATGGAATGAAAATAGGAACTTTTGTGATCTACCACACCTAGAAATGTCACCCTAGATCCCCCCATATAGGATCTTTCAATGGCTAGCATATTTTAGGAAAACGTTTTTCTCTTCTCATTGAGCATGATAAAAGCATCATCATCCCAATGATGATGTAGATTCTCTTTAATGCTTTCTATCTCACTTTTAATCCCATATATACTAGACTCTTCATTTTATCTGCAAGAATACCAATCCTAGGTACCCCTCATTAACCAGTTATGCGGACAAGAAATGTACTCCCTTGGGACCCTATTAACCTGTTGTCCCTAGTAATTACTGACCAGCTACTAAAATCCTTCTATTCTCACCTAGTTGGATTAGTGCACCCTTGGGTCCCTACTAACTAGTTTTCCCTGTGGTGCTACTCGAGTACACCATACCACCTTTTTCCTCTCAACGTTCTTCTATAATGTTGACATACCCATAAAAAATCAGCTGTAACTACCAGATTGGATGTCTAATAAATGTTTCCACAAATTTTTTCTCTCCACTACATCACATTTTTCATTAAAAATGTAAATAGAAACCCCATACCTTTATTCTTTAACTTTACTCCATTGTGCTGGTATGATGCATCCATATAAGCCATTTTATAAGTCCAATTCCATAAAATTTGAATACGAGGAATACAATAATCATAATTCAAGTAGCAAGAAAATCCCATTCTCCATTAAAATGTAGTCAGGCAGTCCATGATTTGTTTGTGTTCAAAAATCGCTAATATAGAGACCTTAATCCATTGATCCTATACATGACCATAAGATAATTTAGCTCTCACCCCGAGACTAGTAAAAGTCCATATCATTACTAAAGAAATTAAAACTGAGGAATGGTCACCTTGAGACCTGATATCAATTCAATATTTTCTCCTGAAATAGGAAAAAAATTATTTTTATACATTTCCCAAGTAACTAGTCTATTGCAAGATGGTTTCAATAATACATTCCAAAATAAATTATACTTGATATTTATGTCATCCCAATAACACTTTTTTAATATGAAACATCCAAACCCTTTATACAATTGGGCTGTATATACAAAGATTCCAATGTTTCCAAAGCACTCCCCTTTTCCAGATTGGTTGAAAGTGAAACCATCTTAGAAAAGGGAGGTTTATTATAACCTTCATCCTCCAAAATAGGACTTCTAGTTTTGACCAGGTTAGATAAATCACCTTCCTTTGACATCAGATCTAACCATAATGTGCCTTTAGAATGTAGGACTGTAACCTCCAAAACATTACACAAATATACATTTTGACCCACATTATTCACATCTCCATTGGATTGTAGAACCAGATAATCATTTCGTGGAATTTCTGTAGAACGAGGATTCTCTCTTTCTAAGACCAGACTCTGAGAACCATGCTAACCCTCGACATCCACATATCTAAAGGATTATTTCAACAAGAAAGAACCCATTGGATGAATTGAAAAATTGGGCTTCTAACCGACTTAGACTATTTGAGGATCATGTATCTCATACATAATTGTCTAAGAATCCATTTCCTCAGGATGCCCCACATACAAAGCTGGAACCTCCATTTAAATGTGATCACAGACTCAGGAGCATGCCATGGTACATTGAAAATTTTCAAAACCTTATTTTTAGGAAGAACCATATCTGAATAAGGAGGTGATGCTGGAGGTCTCCCGTGATTAGTGGCCAACTGTCCAAGAAAGTATCTAGGGAGTGTAATGGAACTATTCCAAGACTGAAAAGTTAAATTCTTGAACATAAATGACACCAAAACTCTTCGATGATAGAAGTTCGTTGAATGCCCTTCTAGAAGCAGTCCCCATAATATAATGGGCTGTTTAAGAAAGATAAACTCTTCAACATTGAGAAATTATCACCATCTTTACCCTTCAACCAGTCTAGTGAGGGGAAAGCTAAATCAACCTTATAATAGATCCTTAGTATGGCTACTAACTATAACCTATGAGTATCAGCATCAGAGTATATAAAATTTTCTAGCACATTACCAATCTCTTGAAGCATCCAAGGATTTTGAAATGGAAAATGTTGATCATGCATAATAACACATATTTTTTTCAAGATTAAATCCTTAAAAAATGGGTTCATATATACAACTTGTATAATAAAAATATCTATGAAACACACATAAAAATATCCTTGGACCAAGAAACCACTAACCCCTCATCAGATGCAAACTAAATACATCAATTAGATCTGGATAACACCGATATAGTAGCCTGGTTTCAAATCCCCCATGAATCAACAAAATCCATTAATAAATCAATAGATTGATTTTGATTCCCAAAATAATGCAATAAAGTTAGATTGTGAAAATAAACTACCTTTTTAAATTCCCCATTTTATATATGAACAACTAGACAGCCTTAAACATTACTTATTCACTACGGACCCACAAAAATTGGGGGACTAAAACAGTTCTTAACACAGGACACTCTAGAAGAGCTATGACTAACCTCCACAAAGGATCATAGGAAACCCTAACCATTTGACACCAGCACTGTCAGACAATTCACCATATATGATGGAGAAGTTTCCCCAGGATGTGGATCAGGAGGCACAAGAGGTGTAGCATGTGGCACATTTTCATCCATAACATTATGTATCCCCACTGTCAACATCACATGACTTTAACTTTACATTGAATCATGTGCCTAATATATGAAATTAAACATTGTATTCTATCTCCCAATAACATCACTTATTGGAGTACCATGAGAGTCTTATGACTAGTCAACAATAGTAGGAGGTTCTCATACTGTCAATTAAAGAACTAATATCCATAAATCATACTTCATGATGTGAGAACCACTCATTACTAAAAAAATTCTATGGACCTTAGGAATGATATTTGGCTTCATGTTATTATTTTTTAACTAATAATTTACTCATGTGGCTCCCTCATTTTCACCTTTAGTCATAAAAAAATGAATCTCTATGAAAAAGGTCATTATGATCATTCCAATTCTTGACATCATCATGTTAGAACTCAACACCACATTGTGATTTTTACTACTCTCATTATGATTACACAATTTCATTACCCATGATATCAGAATATCGATCCCTGATTTATAACATTTCAATCTCTCGCTCAGAAGGATTCTGCATTAATCTTGAATATGGTTATTCTAATTTGACACTTGTGTATCATACCCCATATTAATCCCATGTGCATAAAAACCATAATATTTTTTACACTCTAGACAAATGTTCATGACCATAAAATTTATCTTATGATTGTCAAAACCTCAAGACCATAAATTACAATATATAGATAAAAAATGTAATGTCAATAACCATTAAATGGTTTATAGAGAAAAGGTCAATTACTCTCTCTCTAAACTATTCATATCCGGAATTTTGGAAAAGATTAGTGTGAAAATAAATTAGCAATAGTGATCATTTGTAGAATTTTTTATCTGTTGTAAAATCTAGCCAATGCTCACTTGAGCTAGTAGCTCTAAAAAAATATAGAGTAAGGATTTTTCACATCTCGTCATTGCGAGAATATTTTCTGTAATAGGTGAACCAACTATTAGGGTGCATGAACCCTTATTGGATATTACATTTTTGGATAATAAAACCTCCTAATTTGGGTGACTGAAATCACCATGAATATTCAAAGAATCATTGAAAAGGATTCTCAATTTTATGGGATTGTTTTCAGGACTATGCATTTCTGTCTATGTTTCCTACAAGTGAAAAAATGGACATCAACCAAATGTGTAACCCAAAAAAATGGGCATATTGATCCTTATGATCCCTGACAACTCTATGGAAGAATGTAGAACCTAAATTCTTTTTGGATCATTCTTATTGTAATATCCCCTGTCATCCTCCTAACTCGGTCACTTCAGACAATGATTTACACTCACTGTGTAAGACTACATTAGTTAGTTTGAAATTAATTTTTTTCACTATTACTTATTAACATTATATAGACTAGAATGTGTCCATTCATTCAGAAACCTTTTATGGAATACACATTTTAATCTGAATGCATAGGTCATTGGTGTTGAGCTTCACAAATAAGAGCTGAACCACCATAGGGTGTCATAATCCTACTTATATGGCTCACATTCCACACCCAACATCATTATATTGATGACTAAGTGTTCATAAATATTTTAGGTTCCTCATAAATTGGAAAATATAAATTTTGACTTCCATGCTATCGATGTTTAAGGTACATGACCTACCAAATAAATGAATCTACTCTTTCTAGAAATGAGAATCAATATTTGTGATCCCTGGAAAAATCCTGGAGGAACCTGGAACCTTAGGGTGTTAGGGGTCATTTGTGGTATGTCTTCCCCACACCATTTTCAAAGACTAAAATAGTTGGTTTGTGAATTATATCACCCTTATTAAAACAATATTGGTCAACCTAGAAAACCTAGTATTTCTCATTTAAAAAATAATCATACCATAAAACGTCCTTGACAATTGGAAAAGAGTGAATACTCTCAATTTTGATTATCCCATAAAATCATAAAGACATTGGCCAACCATCCAAAGGCATGTTATCCTTACAGGAAAAGATCTCTATTCCTCACAATCCTTGGAAACACCACGACATAAGTCAACATATTATTATGTATTAGGTGATTCCTGGAATGTCTTAACCATATCCCACGACAATCAATCAGGTCTGAGGTAAATGTACCTAAACTACAATAGTAGTAGTTCTAATCTATAATATCCAATACTAAATTAAATATAAAGTCTATTATAATAGGCCATAATCCAGGGAAAATAATTGTTGAATCTAGATTTCCCTAAACTACAATGATAGGAACTTTGAGCTAAAAGACCTGAAACTAATGAAAATGGTTTTCTGAGATTAATGACCCTAAATTATAGAGATACGATGTCTATGCTGAATGACACTAAACTAAAATTCTATAAGGTCTGAGGTAAATTTCCCTAAAAACTATCATAAAATTCCATAACCAAAATACCGTAAACTAATGAACAACATGGATTAATTTTTCAAGAATGGAAAATAATATAAGGGAAACCATATGGCCTTATCAAAAATAAAGATATGATCACTAATACTATTGGATAAGGAATAAGAAATATCAATCACCCTCTATGACATATATTTTACCCAATTTTCCTCTTCACGAACTATCTAATTATAACATATATATAGAAGATATATCTGTTAGGAATCTCATGTATCTAGGAATTCTTGAGAATTTATCAAAATGAATCTGTGATAATTTCCTAATTCATGTCCATGTATTTAGGCCTTCTTAATATTATGATAATTATGGGTATTGTTGGTAATTCACATTATATCAGATAATAATAATTTCAATAAATTCATAGAATAAATGAAAATAAGCATTATAAAAAATTTTAATGTTCATCAGATCTAGTCACTAATAGTAATAAGAGGAGGAATCACCACAAACCAGAGTCTCTCCCATGGATGTAGTTGTAGAAAAAAAGATTTAAAACTCTAATGCCATTATATCATTATAATAGAATAATCTTTGAGGTCTAGAAGCCTCTACTTGAAAGAGGTAAAGGATTAGAATAACTATTTAACAATCTAGGTATCACTACAACTGTAACACTGCGAGATTTTATGAAAAATATTCTTTTTAATTTCATTAATGTCTTGTGTTTTTCGCTACACCAAAAGGAGCTTACACAACATGAATCCTTGACTTTCATTGAATTACACACAATCATGACCTTCCTCGATAGTGTGTGTAGTGTGCAAAATCGAGTTTCAGTAAACAACAATATGCAATTAAAATATTATTAAAACTAGCTGTTATTTATAGTAATATCCATTTTTTGAAATTTTGTAAATTTTATTTTTCAAAATTGAATTCATTTTTGGATTTGGAATATTTAAATTAGCTTATGGTGAAATTTTGGTACTTTTCGGATAACTTTCATTTTCTGATGAATAGTGAAAATTACTAAATTTTAATTAAAAACAAACTTTTTAATCGAAATAATTATTAGTGATAAATTACTAATTTTAGTGGTTTTAAATTATATTTAGAATATATTTTTCCAATTTAATAAAATGTTGGTCATTGGATGTAATTTCACATTTAAACCAGAGATAAACAATTGTAAATCTTTTGATAGTTATTATCTCTTAAGAACACGCTATTTCTTTTGATGACGGGAATTAATTTTTAAATTAATTAATGCAACGATTATGTTTTGAATTTGGTAAAATATACATTATTTTTGAGTTCATAATATCAAATATAGCTTAGGCCTAATTTTTGATATTTTTCTGGAAACTTTCGTTTTTTGATGAATAGTGAAACCAATAAGTGGTAGTTAAATACAATGATTTTTTCATAAAACGTAATTTTACCGCTTCTGTGAATGGAATTTCAAAAATTTGAGAGACACGGTTGATGTAATTAAGTAAAACGTGGTTCAATGAGATGAAAATAATTTTTGGTGAATAGTAACTTTTTAGTTTTTTTTACAACGGTTAAAAGTAAATAGGGTAATTAAGGGTAAAAATGTTATTATTATTACCCTAACACAAGTACTAATTCTACTGGATAAGTTTCATTCGACCAAAAAAATCCTTAGGAATAATATGTGACCATTTAGGCCCACATGGATTAGATTAGGACATTTATTATTAATTTATTTAAAGAAGGGTTAAAATAGTTAAAATCAATGTTTAATAACTAAATAATATTAATATAGGTTTATACATAAGATAAATTCTACTATAAATATTAATTAGATATATAAAAAGATTTATTACATAATGGTATTTTATTTGTAATTTTTAGACATTAAATAATTTAATTTATTTATGACACAAAGATGATGCAGTAATTATCTTATTAATACAATATTGACATAATTGATGTTATAAATACCCAAATAAATGTAATTTGAGACTTTATATGAATTCCTATAATTTTCTAGGTTAATATGACATGTTAGTATTGATTTAATTAACTTTGTTCGAACTAATCATTCAGTTATGATTTTCAAAAAAATCAATTACTAAATAGTGTAAAAATTAACATAAAATAGTTTTTAAAACAAATATTATATTATTAATTGTTATTTTATTCCTAAAAATATATGGTTCGGCCAAATGACTTAGATAAGGTTATATATATTAATATTAAACATGGGGTTCGTTTGGCTTGTTATAGTATGTTTATTAACCTTATAGTATAAGAACACAAGAAGACATGTTAAAGGTAAAATTATTTTTACTTAATGTCAAATCTAAATGATAAGGTTAAAATAGGAACCTAAACATGTCTAAATTCTATTTGATGAAAGGATTTCGACCAATACACACCTTATCTTCTAAATAAATCAATTTGGAGCTATTTAAAACAGATCTTGACTTTATAATAAAATAATATTTTTTGTTTTTCCAAAGGTGCCCCTCTCCTCCCTTATAAAAGGGCACCTCCTCCCTCTTTTCTTCACACCAAATTGAGCCTTCAAGCTCGGCCAAACCCTGCCAAATTACCTTCTCCACTTCCCTAGAAACATCCTATAGTTTCTGGTGTTCCTGAAAGAACAATTTTAGTGCCCTAAAAGGAGATCTCAAAGAGGCGCTTCAAAGAAGAGGTAATGTCCGTTACCGATTCTTTCAACTATATTTCTTCTTCCACTTATTCTTCTTAGGATTTTTAATTATGAAGTAATAACATCAGTATCACTCACATACAGATATGTTATTATATGTATGAAACAACCCTATTTCACCATCTATCCATCCTATGGAAAATGAAATTATCGCGCGTGCGTAAGTACGGAATACCGTCTCCACGCTGTGGTGTAATCTATTTTCCACCACCACCTTATTTGGATGGGTATAATGGTGTAAAAAAAACTATATATTATTATTGTAAAGTGATATTGATTCTTAAATAGTATACATACACTCCAAAACAATTCCATGATCATGAGAATGATATCATCACTCGTGCGTACGTACGGACTACCGTCTCCACGACGCGATGAGACTCATTCTCCACGTTAACCATTCATGAATGATTATAAAGTATATATAATAAGTAATAATGAAATATATTACATAATAATGATACTTTATTTATGTTTATATATATGTATTTCATCTACTTAATTCCATTCAACTCAACAAGGAAACGAAAATAGCGTTCATGCGTACGTACGACCTACCGTCTCCATGAACGGTGTATTTCATTCCATTTACTGATCTATTATATATATGTATATTCTGAATATATATTATATATAAATCATGTTTTATATTATGGAATTAATTAATCCTGATCTATGTAATCATATGAATAATTACAAGTCAAAACACGGACGGAAAATGAAATGATTTTACCCAAAACGCTCTTTAACATGGAATTTACAAAAGAACGGGTAATATAAAGTCATAAGTGAACCATATATGATATCATAAAAATGATTATGATTCTGGAATAAGTAAATGACATTATTTAAATCATTATACAGGAGTCTCGGACACTTACAAAGCAAATCGGACCTAAGGTAAGGGAAATATCACAATCTCATTTTTATCCGAGATTGTTTATACATTGGAATTTACTCGGGTGTATTTTATCATCCACATCCATGTTTCCTCAATATGTAATATTATTTTCATACACCTAAAATTGTTTAAATCCAATTTTACCCTTCTATGAGTTTTTAGGAAAATATATGAAATGTATCTTTTGTCGTTTTTTCATACGAGGTACTTTTTGACTTTTCTGACAAAAGTACGAGAAGAATGTTCTTTTAACTTATACGGCATTAATGGATTTGTAAAACATTATTTCCAAGAAGCTTCCTTTACAAGTTTTCATGTTTATTTTTAATCAAATTCTTTTAGTTTAAAATTGTATGACATGTTATGAAATGAAAAATGTTCTTGAAATAGAAAAGATATTTTCCTCAAGAATGGAGTTCAAGAGTTTTATCAAAATTATTTTCCCTCTAAGATAATATAGGGTTTTATTTCTATCCCTATTATTAAATGGATTTTATTATGTTGTGTCAGAAATATTTTTATGAATTCCTTTATCTTATATGAATTGTTTTATGATGTCACGGAGTTTAAGAATCCCATTTTAATTACATGGGTTATGCTATGATGTATGGTTTATGATTTTGTGGAAAACATAATAATGGTATCATTAAGAGATGGGTGGGACCTATATCTCCCTCCAATTCATTGGGTAAAAATTGTATATCTCATGAGATTGACATGGCTGGAATGGAAGGTTAAACCGGTTCAGTGAAACAGGACTGAAACAAGGAGTGAACTCGGTTCAGAAATGGACTTTGTCCACTAAGATAGTCTTGGAAATGAGTTTTGACTAATAAGAAATGATTCTCTATTATTATGTGTGTATGAAACAAAGTTTCATGTTTTACGTTATGATTATTGGGATTACATGTCACTACTATGATTTATCCCTTGTTATGATATTATGATCTCTTTTGCAGGTTAAGATTTCCAAAGTGTTATGTTCTTATGAATATGATGTGATTGATATTTCTTTTTTTTACCCATACTGATCATTTGAGCTCACCCTTTAATGTTTTATTTTCCCCAGGACATAAAGAAAGGTTTTAGGTATAAAGAAAAATAAGATCTTTATGAGAGATGTTGAAGATATTTCACCATGATTAGAAGATTATATTCCGAGATTCCAAAGACACTAAACTATTACGGTCCTTGTGTGTGTGTTTTTGTTATGTATTAATTATTCTGCAAAAGTAATGTAATTTCAATGTACATCATGCTTATCGTCTCTATAGTTGGTATCAGAGGGAGGTTTAGTCAACCTTTGGAAACTACTATGCGAAAACATTAGTGAGATCCCTAGGGATATTTCTAAGTTATGTCTTGGGATGTCCCAAAGGATAAGTATATGTATAGGATATATTCCTAGAATTGCGCTAACGATCTTAGAATTAATCCTAAGATGTTAGATATTGAGGGTACTCTCCCTTTACTATGTTTTTTTTCGCTAGCATGATTTTTTCCTCTCACACTATTCTTTTTGGGTTTTAGAAAATTGCTGGAAACAGGAAGATTCATGATAATGGAGTATATGACGGACAATGTAATGATATTATTCATGAGAAACCAAATGAAACGGGATTTGGAATTCCAAACATCGTTATTATGCCTAATCATCAATCTCATAATATGATCAATAATCTCAACTTTGGTAAGTTTCTCGACTCAGATAATAAGAGAAAGATGGAGTTTCATAATGATCATAGAGGAAAGAAAGTTCAATTTCCCTCATGTAAATCATGTGGGAAGAGGCATCGGGGAGATTGTTTCAAAGGAACTAGAAGATGCTTTGGGTGTGGAAAAGAAGGACACAAAGCCAGTAAGTGAAAAGGAAAATGTTTAGTAAACACCATGGACAAGGATAATGGTATTGCTACGACATCAATATAGATTAGATGTTTTAAATGTGGAATGTGTGGACATTATGCAAACCAATGCCCTAAAGGAAAATCTCATGAAGAGAATCAGCATGGCCATATGAGTAGTATTTATGTGGATGATGATGAAGAGACTACAAATGAAATATGATATGTAACAAATGATGAAGATCAATCAGTGGTTTAGGAAGTTAGTGTTATGATTGTATGTTTATAAAGAATAATGTATGGTACTATGGAATAAAGAATCATATATGTATTGTTACACTATTGTTTTACTAAAGTATTTGGAATTATATGTTGAATGGTACTGGTAACCATGGAAGGTTATTCAGATATTTTGGAAAGCAGATGATATGTGCATAATGAAGGGATAAAGTGAAAATGAAATGTTTGACAGTATTTATGAGCTCATGATTGATATAAGGACTAAGTGATATCATGGTTTTAGTATATAGAATTTTTAGGATTTTTGTATGTGGAAAGATTTAACTTTTGATAGCAGTCATGTTTTCACTAAGATTCAATGGGTATTCTTTTTTCAAGAGAATACATGATTAAGGTATTCACACGTTTGTAATTTTACCAACAAGATATATCTTATGATATATGGGTGATAAAAGATGGAATTCATGTGATTGTTATGTGACATTTCAAGTAATCATTTCCTTTATACTATGAGCTTGGTCTAAAGTATTTTAGATAAGCCTAAAGATTGGAATGGATTATATTGTAAAGAAGTTACTATTGTTTAAGGATAGAACATTTTTCGATATTATTGATGGGATGTTATAGTAATATAGCTTTAGAAAAAGGAAAACCTGCAGGACGGGCAACAACCCATCGCCTCAGACAAGTCTGTGGGAATCGAACACACAGCCGAATTGCGACTGGCCTTTATCGCCTACCACTGTCCTACAAGAAGTCCCTGTTTAGTAGAAACTAGTTTTATTATATTACGCAGTATGATATATGAAGTATAAGTCCATTTCAGGAACCATATTTGATTAATCTCACTATAGATGGACTTATGTATTTTTTGATAACTTTTCCAACCTATTGTTTGAGATAGATGGAATGACCCATCATTCTATCACATGATCTGCTAACACATCATGAATGGAAAATTCATCTTCATTTATTTAAGATATGATGTGGAAATTGTCCAAAGAATGACCAACGGTGAGACTATACCAAAATCACGAAAGTATTTCTTCTTATTCCAATCTCACCAACTTTAGGGGAAATGATCTTGAAAACAAATAATGTTGTCCTAGTGATCTTATATTTGATGAATCAGATGGTACCTTAGATCGTCACAAATTTATGGCTTTGTGATTAATGGATTTTCCATAGCCATGTTCTCTATCACACTCCATTAGAACATGATGGTTAGATTTCACTTCCATATCAATATTTTCACCTATGTGGAAACCCAGTGATGAGTTTATTTGGGTAACAGTTACGTTTCATACTTTTGTTCTTAAAGATTGGTTTTTGTATTCCTTTTGACGACGTGTGTTTCTATTAAAGAATCTTTCAAATAGTAAACCATTTATAACCCCGATAAATTTCGAGGGCGAAATTCATTTTAAGTGGGGTAGAATGTAACACCCCAAGATTTTAGGAAAAATATTCTTTTTAATTTCATTAATGCCTTGTGTTGTACGCTACCCCAAAAGGAGCTTACAAAACAACCATCCTTGACTTGCCTTTCATTACACACAATCGCGACCTTCCTCGATAGCGTGTGTAGTAAAAAATAACGAGTTTCACTAATCAACAATATGCTATTGAAATATTATTAAAACTAGCCGTTATGAATAGTAATAACCACTTTTTAAAATTTTGTAAATTTTCTTTTTCAAAATGGACTTCATTTTTGGATAAAAAATATCGAAATTAGCTTAGGGTTAAATTTTGGTACTTTTCGGATAACTTTCATTTTCGGATGAATAGTGAAAATAAATAAATTTTAATTAAAAACAACCTTTTTGATCGAAATAATTAATAGTGATAAATTATTAATTTGAGTGCTTTTAATGTATATTTAGAATACATTTTTACACTTTAATACAAAGTTGGTCGTTGGATGTAATTTTACATTTAAACCAGACATACACATTTGTCAATCTTTTGATATTTATCCTCTCTTAAGAACACACTATTTGTTTTGAAGACAGGAATTAATTTTTAAATTAATTAATGCAACTGATATTTTTTGAATTTGGTAAAATAGAAATCATTTTTGAGTTCATAATATCAAATATATCTTAGGCCTAATTTTTGGTATTTTTCTTGAAACTTTCATTTTTTCATGAATAGTGAAACCACTAAGTGGTAGTTAAAAAATGAATTTTTCATAAAACTTAAATTTATTGATTTTGTGAATGTAATTTCAAAAATCCGAGAGACACGGTTAATTTCAGTATGTAAAATGTGGTACAATGAGATAAAAATAATTTTTGGTGAATAGTAACTTTTTACTTTTTTTAACCACGATAAAAAGTAAATAGGGTAATTAAATTTTATTATTATTATCCTAACACATGTCTTAATTATATTGGATAAGTGTAATTCGACCAAAACAACCTTGGGAATAAAATATGACCATTTAGGACCACTTGGATTAGATTAGGACATTTATTATTTACTTATTTAAAGAAGGGTTAAAATAGTTAAAATCAATGTTTAATAACTAAATAATTTTTAATATAGGTTAATACATAAGATAAATTGGACTATAAATATTCATTATAAATATAAAACTATTTCCTACATAATGGTATTTTATTTTTAATTTTTAGACATTAAATTATTTAATTTATTTATGATACAAAGGTGATGCAGTAATTATCTTATTAATGAAATATTGACATAATTAATGTTATAAATACCCAAATAAATGTAATTTGAGACTTTTTATGAATTCCAATAATTTTATAGGTTAATATTACATGTTATTATTGATTTAATTAACTTTTTTCGAACTAATAATTCTTTTATGATTTTCAAAAAAATAAATTACTAAATAGTGTCAAAATTAACATAAAATAGTTTTAAAAAAAAATTATATTATTAATTGTTATTTTATTCCTAAAAATTGAAGGTTCGGCCAAATGACTTAGATAAGGTTATATATATTAATAATAAACAACTTGGGGTTCTTTTGGCTTTTTATAGTAAGTTATGAACCTTATTGTATAAGAACACTAGAAGACACGGTAAAAGTAAAATTATTTAACTAAATGTAAAATCTAAATGATAATGTTAAAATAGGAATCTAAACTTGTCTAAATTCTATTGTATTAGAGGATTTCGACCCATACCAACCTTATCTTCGAAATAAATCAATTTGGAGCTATTTAAAACCGAACTTTACTTTATAATAAAATAATATTTTTAGTTTTTCCAAAGGTGCCCCTCTCCTCCCTTATAAAAGGGCACCTCCTCCCTCTCTTCCTCACACCACATTGAGCCTTCAAGATCATCCAGACCATTCCAAATTCTCTTCTCCACTTCCCTAGAAACATCCTAGAGGTTCTGGTCTTCCTCAAAGACAAATTTTATTGCCCTAAAAGGAGATCTCAAAGAGGCGCTTCAAAGAAGAGGTAATGTCCGTTACCGATTCTTTCAACTTTATTTTTCTTCTTCCACTTCTTCTTGTTAGGTTGTTTAATTATGAAGTAATAACATCAGTATCACTAATATACTTATATGTCATTATAAGTATGAAAAAACCCTATTTCACCATCTATCCATCCTACAAGAAAACGAAATCACCGCGCATGCGTACGTACGGAATACTGTCTCCACGCCGTGGTGTAATCTATTTTCAACAACCACCTTACTTGGATGGGTATAATGGTGTACATAATAACTATATATTATTATTGTAATGTGATATTGATTATGAAATAGTATACATAATGTTGGGAAAAAATCCCGGAAGGTAACATTGCAGTATTTTTGGGTTGATTGTGTTTGTTGACAAAGCATGTTTCCATGGAGAATTGTCGAGTTCCAGAGAATTTTTTGACAATCCTTGTTGACAAAGAACGATGACAAAGGAAAGGACGATCTGGAGGAGGTACAAAAGAGTAGTAAAAGATGGCGCCGTTTCCCAGTGTTTTCCAAATTTTTGGGGTCCAAAATTTGGAGTTTGATGAGCTTCGCGAAAAGAGGATTTCCATGAAGATCATAATTTAATATGGAAAAGGAATTAATTTCGTAAAGATGTGATTCATGGTTTGGAAATCACGAAGACCAGAATAATGGAGGTGGTGAGTTTTCGCGATTACGTCAAGCTTCGCGAATAGCATATGCTGAAGCGCATCGCGGTGGATAAGGGCTTAGCAAGGGAGCTTCCCGGCGAAGTCACGAAGGTATGATGACGGTGATTCTTCACGACTACGTCAAGCTTTGAAAATGAAAAATTTCCTTGGAGCTTCGGGATTTGGAACGAATTCCAGCGGAATCTTTGGAGCTTCGTGATTTGAGATGACGTGATGTTGACTTCGCGCGGAAGGGACGAGGGTCGGTGGAATCGCCAATAAATAGAGGCTGACCCCTTCGAGAGAAGTAGAGAGATTTTTCATAGAAGATCATTTGCTCTCGTTTCGTGAAGGTAGTTTGCGGAGCCAGTGTGCTTCACAAAAGATGAGCTTCGTGGCGGCTATTATAGATTCACGAACGTTGTGTGCTCCGCGCTGGCTCAGTGAGCTTAGCGAGAGAAGTATCTTTGAAACGAGTTGAGCTTCACAGTAGTTCTTCGCGAGAGAGCTTAATGAGAGAGCTTCGCGAAAAGGCAGGAGCTTCGCATAGGCTTTTTTGAGCTTCGTGAAATTGGGATCTTCGCGAAGTAGGGTTCTTTGCGAAGGTACATTCCAAAGGTTGTTTCCCAGTGATCAGAGGAAAAGTGATAGTAATCACTGGATGAATGTTGGACTTCAACAGAGCATCTATCAATAGTTGAAGATGCATTATTTCATGAAAATAAAGAGACCTACAGGTCTATAAACTGTGATTGGATTCTCTTCACAGAGCAGTGAGCTTAGGAAGAGGAAGAAGTTGATCCTCTCCACCGGCAGTGATCCAGAGAGAGAGAAACAGGGAGTGACCCTTGGGAAAGCAGTGAGCTGACCCTAAACCTTGTATAGGCAGTGAGCCTGGGCATAGAAGTGATCTAGCCCAAACATTGTAATCCACATCTAGTGAAGTTTAGTGTAATTGGTATGACTGGAAACTTGTCGGCGTATTCTCCTTGGACGTAGCCCTTTGCGGTGAACCAAGTAAAATTTCTTTGTCATGTGCATGCTTTAATTTCTGTTTACCTTGTGCAACAGGAAAGAGAGAGAATAGTGTTTTTCTTAACAGCGAAAGAAGATCAAAACAAGCATTAATTTTCAATTAGTCATACCCTGATTCACCCCCCTCTCAGGGTATTCAGCCTTGTGGAGATAACAATTGGTATCATAGGGATAGGTTGACAGTTGTTATTCTCTCAAATGGAGGTTACTAATCATAGAGGGATTCTGATCTTCGACGGATGTAATTTTCAGATATGGAAAAATCAAATGCAACACTATTTCTGATATTTGGGAATGGATGTGTTTTTAGCAGCTAGGCATGGTATCACAGCTGATATTACTTGTGGTGTATTATCATAAGTTGAGCACAAAGAGTTGGATACTAATTCCAAAGCAATCAATGCCTTAGGGGGAGCCCTTTCCAATCCCATATATACAAAGGTGATGTCATGAAAAACGTCACATGCCATGTGGGAAAATCTTTTGAATATTTATGAAGGGGATACAAAAGTCAGAGAGGCAATGCTGCAAGTGTTGTGGAACAAGTATGAAGATCTGAGAATGAAACCGAATGAGTCTGTTGATGCATTCTTTGACAGGGTAAATGCTGTGGTATAAGACATGCGGGGTCTTGGAGAAATTATCAAAGATATAAAAATTGTGAAGCGCATATTGAGAAAACTTACACCTTGGTTCAATCCGAATGTTTCTATTTTGGAAGATAAAGACCCAAAAGAACTGACATTTGATATCCAACACAACACTCTTGTTTCATATGAAATGAGAAACTATGATAACGAGACTGTGGAAAAGGGGAGATCCAAAGAGGTGGCATTTAAGGCCATGAAGAAACTCACAATTTAAGATTCTAATGAAGAAGAAGCGACATATGAGGGGATTTCATTCCTTTCTTCAAATCTACAAAGAGGAAGAAGAAAGTTTAAAGATAAACTTCCACTAGCATGATTTTGATGTGGAAAGGTTGGTCATCTTGCGGCAAGATGCCCCAAGAAATTTCAAGATAACGACGACGATGATGATGAAGTTGAAATTCCCAAGAAGAAATCTTCAGCCTATGTGAAAGGGAAGAAGCAGTTTAAGAGAAATTTCATCAAGAGGAAGAATCTTATTTCACAAGAAATAGACAGTTCAGATAAGTCTGAGGATGAAGTGGTTGAGGAGTTTGAAAATTGTAATGATCATAGACAAAATGCTATGGTAGCGGTCATCAGTAGTTATCAGGAAAAGGAAGAAACTGACGTTTGAGAAGAGGAAGAAGAAGTTGAAGTAAGAGTTGATATGGAAGCCGAATTGGAAGTAGCTCTTCAAGATATAGATGTTTGGAGAGCCAAATCGAAGAAAGCCAATACAGTGGTTCAAGATTCCAAACTCTATATGCAACAATAGGATGAAGAAAAGTCAGAACTGTTAGAAGAAATTGAAAGACTAAAATCCTCAACACCAGAGAGCTCAGAAAATATTGTTGAGCATAAGCTTATAATTGAAGAACAAAAGAAGGAAATTGATTGTTTGACTAACACAGGAAAGGAGTAGGTCAGACGTATCAAAGATCTTGAAGAAGAAGTGGTCATTCTGCGACGAAAAATGAAGGATCAAGAAAAACTCTTGACCCCCAATGTGATATCATAAAAACAGGCCATTCAGAAGACATAGAAGATGAAAGAGGAGGCTCGTAGTTCAGCAGGAGTGAAGCAGCAAGAAAGCTCAAATGATAAGCTTGATTCAGGGATTGATAAGAAAAAAAATCGGTGGAAATTAATGTCAGACCACAAGCACCCGTCCCAAAGTTGAAGGTTGATTTGGGCACAAAATAGAATCATAATATTCATAGATCCCCAAGGGAAAATCATAGTGCTGAAGTATCACAAATGAATGTATCTTATATCAGGTGTTATTGCTGTGGGAAAATGGGACATTCACAGTATGTGTGTTCCATAGCCAAGAGATATAGAAGGGAACAAGAACAGAGATGGCAGCCAAACAGAGAACTGTTTTCCAGAACATATTTTGAAGGACACTGTTTTTGGTGCGGAGGATTTGGGCACACGGCTAGGTACTGTATTTCAATCATTCAGAGAAATGTGCCAAAGCAGAATCAAAATGTTCGCAAGTAGCAGGTCAATAAACCAACAGGTGAGTTAAAAACGCAGAATATATTTGCAGCTTTGCAAGATGAGGCTGGCCCATCATACTCTGAGAAAGAACTGAAGTCTCAATCCATGCCGAGTGTGAAAGAAAAAGTATGGACCAAAAAGAAGAAAAATGAGAAGGCTATGGTGGAGGAGATTTCCCTTAAAGCATCAGATCGATCTGGTGTTTGGATCCTTGACAGTGGTTTCACATCCCACATGACGGTTAATAAGGATCTTGTTACAGGCACCAAATATGACAAAGAAGGAGTTTTCAAATTTGGAAATGATGAAGGCCTGAAGATTATTGGCTCAGGGAAAGCCACGTTTGGGGGCAAAGATATGAGACGTGCTAATGTCTTGGTAGTAAAGGGTATCAGTCATAACTTACTCAGTGACAGTCAACTATGTGACTCTGGGCACTCTATCCGATTTACCGAGAAGATGTGTGTTGTAAAAGTAAAAGATGGAGCAACTGTTCTACAGGGAAAAACTTCAAAGGGAAATATCTACCTTGTAGGTGGGGAAGAAGATACATGTCTTTTGTCCAGAGACGAAGAAAACGAGCTGTGGCATAAGCGACTTTGTCATCTATGCCAACCATATATGGAGGATCTCATAAAGTGTGATTCTGCTAGGGTCCTTCCCTAGCTATCACGTGATCGCACTCATACGTGTGATGCATTCCAACAATGGAAGATTATCATCAAGACATACAGGACAAAGGAACAGAAATCAACTAGAGTGCTCGAACTCGTTCATGCGGATGTATGTGGACCTATTTCACCACGATCTATAAATGGGAAAAGGTTCTATGTCCTTTTAATTGATTAATATAGTAGAATGGCCTAGGTATTCATCATTACCCATAAGACAGAGGTGTTCAGTTTCATAAAGCAGTATAGGAGGGAATCAGAAAAGATGCTTGGGCAGAAAATTCTGAAGTTTCGTACTGATAACGGTACAGAATTCAAAAACAGTCAAGTTGAAAACTATCTCGAGAAATATGGGATAAGGCATCAAGTTTCATCGGTAAGAACTCCCCAATAGAATAGAGTGGTTTAAAGTAGAAATCAGAACATCAACAACAAGGATAGAAAAATGCTTATTGACAAAGACCTACCAGAGAAATTTTGGAAGGAAGCAGTGTTGACATCGGTCTATATTTCAAACAGGTCATTGTTGTGTCCGAAGCAAGGGAAGACTCCGTATGAACTGTGGTACGGAATGAAGCCAACGCTGAAATACTTTCGAATCTTTGGAAGTAAGTGTTTCATTCTCAACAAAGAAAATCATAGGAAGTTTGAGGCACGAGGAGATGAGGGGATATTCCTTGGCTACTCAGGGAAAACCAAAGCGTATAAATGCTTCAACAAGAGGCTAGGAAAAATTGTTGAGTGCAATGATGTCACTATAGATGAAAATGAACAGAATACTCAACGATCTAGTGAATAGTTCCTGGATGAAAGTGATAATGAGGTAAGCAACCCAGGGGGAGCAGAAGTGGCAGAAGCTGATTCAGAAGAAGATGCTGATGATGAAGAAGAAAGTGTCAAGTCTGTGTCTGCGAGGAAGCCAAAGAGTCGAGCTGAAATTGATAGGCAGAATATCATTGGTGATCAAACAGCTCCAGTTCAGACTCTAAGAATGAAATCATCACAGCAAACATCGTTTTTATCTCAAGTAGAGCCGAAATGTTTTTCCGATGCAGCTGAAGATGAAAACTGGGTTCAGGATATGAACGAAGAGCTTGATCAGATTGAGAAGAACCAGACATGGGATATTGTTTCAAGGTCAGAAGACAAGAATATCATCGGGACTAAATGGGTCTATCAAAACAAGATGAATGAAGATGGCACAGTAATTCGGAACAAAGCACAACTAGTGTGCAAGGGGTACTCCAAGATCGAGGGAATAGATGTCGATGAGACATTTGCACCGGTTGCAAGGCTGGAGACAATCAGATTATTTTTGGCCATAGCAGTGCAACGAAAATTCAAAGTGATCCAGATGGATGTCAAATCCACATTATTTAATTGGGTTCTAGAAGAGGAGGTGTATATTGAGCAGCCGGATGGTTTTCTCATTCATGAGGATGAGAACAAAGATTGCAGGTTGAAGAAGGCATTGTATGGGCTGAAATAAGCACCAAGGCCATGGTACTCAAGGCTTGATCAGTACTTGAAGAAGCTTGGTTTTCAGCGTGGAGGAGTTGATTAAAATCTCTATTTCAGTAATGATAGTAATCAAAGGATGATGGTGTTGGTTTATGTCGATGACATAATATTTGGCGGATCAGATGAAGCTCAGTGCAGACAGTTTTACGAATTCATGAAAAATGAGTTTGAAATGTCAATGATTGGAGAGCTAACATTTTTCCATGGTCTACAGGTCACACAAGGAATAAATTGAGCATTAATTTCTCAATCTAAATATGCCATGTAGGTCCTGAGAAGGTTTTTAATGGAAAATTCCAAGGAGATGAAGACTCTGGTTTCCACTCGGATGAAACTATCGAAAGATAAAGATGGCAAGGCAGTTAATATCACAGAATACAGGCTAATTATTGGAAGTTTGTTATACTTGACTGCAACAAGGCCTGATATTGTTTTTGCCACATTCCAAGAAGCGAGATATCAGAGCAATCCCAATGAAATTCACATGCTTCCGGTGAAAAGAATACTTCGGTATATCTAGGGCACAGTGGATTTCGGCTTGACATATACTGACAAATCTCAGACAAAGTTATTGGGATATACTGATGCAGACTATGCCGGTTCAGTAGATGATAGAAAATCAACATCAGATGGTTCATTCTATCTTGGTGTCTTGAGTATTTCTTGGCTAATCAAGAAGAAAGATTTCATTTCATTGAGCACTGCAGAAGCTGAGTATATTGTGGCCACTCAAGCATGCACACAATTATTGTGGATGATGCAACATCTTGAAGAAATGGGGGTTGAAGTGAAGTCTCCGATCGGAATCATGTGCGACAACTCAAGTTCTATAAATCTTAGGAAAAATCCCATCAATCACTCTAGGAAAAAGAACATTGAGATTAAGTATCATTTTATCAAAGAGAAGGTTGAGCAGGGAATCGTGAAGTTGGATTATGTGCCTACACAGCTACAGGTTATAGACATTCTGACAAAGGCCTTACCCATGGAATCTTTTGAGAGGCATCGACTGGCTCTGGGAGTTTAGTCGACTCCCCACACTTGAAAAAGTGTGGATGTGGGATCCCCCCTCTCCCCAAGGTATGATGTGTTTTTCCCAAATATGCTAATATGTGTTCTCTACTATGTTACAGACTACAAAGGAGTGTCCTTTGGGTTCGATGACAACGGGGGAGAAAATAGTGACTGTTCAAGGGGGAGACAGTGTGGAGTTTTGATAAATAATGAATGATATGGGGAGAAGCTGACTAGTGGAGCAGCCAGATAGGGGGAGAAATGAGAAAGGGGGAGATTTTCAAACATGACGATGCTAGAAGAGATCGATCAAAGCATAGATATCACGACAGTTGAGGATCGTGATAAAAGAAGAACATTGGTGTTGGAATGGTGTGAAAAGGTGTCCAGAATTCATCAATTGTTATCAGTGTAGTTCAACAATTGGTATCAATTTAATAATTGGTATCATGGTGGAATCGACAATTGTGGTTGACATGAAGTGATTCATTGATGAACTTTTCATACTACTCTTGTTTCTCACGCCGAGCATTGATCATGTGGGATTAGAGTACGTGTTATGTAAGTCCTTGAACACTATCATAATCAAAAGAGGCGAATGGTGGTAGCGGCTGGAATAAGACTCAGTGAGGTATCAATGTGCAGAAAATATTTCTGAGCAGAGTTGTGAAGAGTTGTCAACAAACCCAAAACGGGAGATTGTTGGGCAAACATCCCTCAAGGTAACATTGCAGTATTTTTGGGGTGATTGTGTTTGTTGACAAAGCAGGTTTCCATGTAGATTTTTTGAGTTCCCGAGAATTGGTTGACAATCCTTATTGACAAAGAACGATGACAAAGGAATGGCTGATCTGGAGGCGGTACAAAAGAGTAGTACAAGATGGCGCTGTGATTCTTCGTTATTACGTCATGCTTCACGAATAGAAGAGGCTAAAGCGCATCGCGGTGGAGAAGGGTTTCGCGAGGGAGCTTCGCGGCGAAGTCACGAAGGTATGATGATGGAGATTTTTCGTGACTACGTCGAGTGTTGAGAACGGAAAATTTCCATAGAGCTTCGCGATTTGGACAGAATTCTGGCATAATCTTTGGAGCTTTGCGATTTGAGATGACATGACGTTGACTTCACGCTGAAGGGACAAGGGTCGGTGGAATTGCCTATAAATAGAGGCTGACCCCTTCGAGAGAAGTAGAGAGATTTTTCATGGAAGATCATTTTCTCTTGTTTTGCAAAGGTAGTTCATTGAGCCAGTGTGATTCGCAAAAGAGGAGCTTCGTAGCAGTTATTGTAGCTTCGCGAACATTGTGTGCTCCGTGCTGGCTCAGTGAGCTTCACGAGAGAAGTTGATTTGCAATGAGTTGAGCTTCGCGGGAGTTCTTCGCGAGAGAGATTCGTGAAAAGGAAGGAGCTTCGCGTATTCTTGTTTGAGCTTCATGAAATAGGGAGATTCGCGAAGTAGGGTGCTTTGCGAAGGTACTTTCCAAAGGTAGTTTCCTAGTGATCAGAGGAAAAGTGATATTCATCTGTGGATGAAAGTTGGACTTCAACAGAGCATCTATCAACAGTTGAAGATGCATTATTTTATGTAAATGAAGAGACCTACAGGTCTATAAACTGTGATTGGATTCCCTTCACAGAGCAGTGAGCTTAGGAAGTGGAAGTAGGTGATCCTCTCCACCAGCAGTGACCCAGAGAGAGAGAAACAGGGAGTGACCCTTTTGAAAGTAGTGAGCTGACCCTAAACCTTGTATTGGCAGTGAGCCTGAGCATATAAGTGATTTAGCCCAAAAATTGTAATCCACAGCTAGTGATGTTTAGTGGAATTGGTACGACTGGCAACTCGTCGGCGTATGCTCCTTGGACGTAGCCCTTTGTGGTGAACCAAGTAAAATTTCTTTGTCTGGTGCATGCTTTACTTTCTGTTTACCTTGTGCAACAGGAAAGAGAGAGAAGAGTGTTTTGCTTAACAGCGAATAAAGATCAGAACGGGTGTTAATTTTCAATTAGTCATACCCTGATTCACCCCCCCTCTCAGGGTATTCAGCTTTGTGGACCTAACACATACACTCCAATACAATTCCACGATCATGAGAACTATATCATCACTCGTGCGTACATACGGACAACCGTCTCCACGACGCGATGAGATTCATTCTCCACATTAACCATTCATGAATAATTATAAAGTATATATAATAAGTAATCATAAAATATATGACAACATAATGATACTGGATTTATATGTATATATATGTATGTCATCTACTTAATTCCATTCAACTCAATAAGGAAACGAAAACAGCATTCATGCATACGTACGGCCTACCGTCTCCATGAATGGTGTATTTCTTTCCATTTACCGATCTATTATATATATGTATATTTTGAATATATATTATATATAAATCATGCTTTATATTCTGGAATTACGTATTCATGAACTATGTAATCATATGAATAATTACAAGTCAAAACACGGACGAAAAAATGAAATGATTTTATCCAAAACGCTATTTAACATGGAATTTACAAAAGAACGAGTAATATAAAGTCATAATTGAACCATATATGATATCATAAAAATGAGTATGATTCTGGAAGAAGTCAATGATATTATTTAAATCATTATACAGGAGGTTCAGACACATACGAAGCAAATCAGACCTAAGGTAAGGGAAATATCACAATCTAATTTTTATCCGAGATTGTTTATAATTTGGAATTTATTGAGGTGTATTTTATCATCCACATCCTTGTTTCCGCAATATGTAGTATTATTTCCATCCAACTACAATTTTTTAAATCCAATTTTACCCTTCGATGTGTTTTTAGTAAAAGATATGAAAGGAATCTTTTGTCGTTTTTTCGTATGAGGTACTTTTTGGATTTTCTGACAAAAGTAGAAGAAGAATGTTTTTTAACTTATACGGAATGAATGGATTTTTAAAACATTATGTCCAAGAATATTTCTTTAAAAGTTTTCAAGTTTATTTTTAATTAACCTTTTTTAGTTTAAAATTGTATAACATGTTAAGAAAGGAAATTTGTTTTTGAAGTAGAAAGGATATTTTCCTCCAGAATGGAGTTTAAGAGTTTTATCAAAATTATTTTCCATCTAAGATAATATAGGGTTCTATTTCTATCCATATTATTACATGGATTTTAATATGTTGTGATGGAAATATTTTTATGAATTCCTTTATCTTATATGAATTGTTTTATGATGTCACGATGTTTAAGATTCCCATTTTTATTACATGGGTTATGCTAGGATGTATGGTTTATGATTTTGTGGAACACATAAGAATGGTATCATTAAGAGATGTGTGGGACCTATATCTCCCTCCAATGCATTGGGTAAAGATTTTATATCTCATGAGATAGACATGGCTGGAACGGCAGGTTAAACCGGTTCGGTGAAACAGGACTGAAACGAGGAGTGAACTCGGTTCAGAAATGGACTTTGTCCAGTAAGATAGTCTTGGCAATGAGTCTTTCCTCATAAGAAATGATTCTCTATGTTTATGTGTGTATGAAAAAATGTTTAATGTTTTATGATATGATTATTAGGATTACATATCACTACTATGATTTATCCCATGTTATGATATTATGATCTCTTTTGCAGGTTATGATTTCTAAAATGTTATGTTCTTATGAATATGATGTGGTTGATATTTCTTTTGTTTACCCTTACTAAGCATTTGAGCTCACCCTTTTATGTTTTCTTTTCCCCAGGATATAAATAAATGTTTTAGGTATAAAAAAAGAAGATCTTTATGGGAGATGTTGAAGATCTTTCACCATGATTAGAAGATTATATTCCGAGTTTCCAAAGACAGTAAACTATTATGGTCCTTGGGTGTGTGTTTTTGTTATGTAATAATTATTCCACAAAAGTAATGTAATGTCAATGTAAATCAAGTTTAGGGTCTCTACAAAAACTCCTCTTCAATGGAAAAGGATTATATCCTCAATTTCTCTACAATGCCGAGTAGTTATTGTGGCTTTGATATTGTTTTAACTAAAAATTGAATATCATGTTTAAACTTGTGTTGTTATTCATGAAGAAATATAATTTCAGAATAATGATAGTCGGTTTCATCCTTCCCCGTAATGATTACATCCCTATGATATTCCACCTCCTCCACTTGATGAGAATATTAATTTACACCTTCTTCACAATTATATTTCAAAGAAGATAATGGATTAGTAGAAAACAGCCTCTCTTCAAGGTCCTTCTTCTGTTACCACATATAGATCAACTTATTCATCGAATAATGAAGAGTTGAATAGTAAAAAACCTCATAAAAAGGGTGGGAAACACGAATAGAATATGACCCAATTGGTCCTTTAGCTCATCCAATGGGGGTTTCTTACACTAAAATCTAGTTCTCCCTCCAAACTTCCTGTAGTATTGACTAATAATTTGATGAAAACACGAGACTTAGATATAGTCCCATCCATATAATTGGATTACATTGTAGGAAAAGGTTTCCAAGACGAAGTGTTCTGCTCATAGTCCCTACTAGTGAGGGATGTAATCCATCCTCTTTTCTAGTTGATCAAGTTTGAAGAACTCATAATGGATTAGGGATAAGAGACTATGAATTTATTGGAAAAAATAGTATAGAATGGGGAAATGGGTTCATCAGTCATAGGAAAAATAATACACTATAGATAGATAATCAAAAAATATGGCTGCTGTCATAACATGACATTTTAGTCATCTTTATGGAGGCATCCACTACCCAAACACTATCATTTATTAAAGAAGAAACTCTCTTTGTGATGAGTGTCTTCACATTATTCCCAGAGCATTTCTCGAAGACATGACTTTCCCACCATAATTGATGACTACAATATCAAATGATATAATTAGGTGATGTGATTCAAATAGAAAATGTGTCCAGTCTTCAAGAAGTATTAACATTCTCTAAATCCCATTCCATCTTGGGTAACATAATAGAAAAATTTATAAATGTGTGAACATCATCCATATGTGTGTTCAATCATGCCAGATGAACTGGAATGATCACTGATATGTCTCCACAATGGAATAAAATTGATTGAGTTGGGACTTCAACCACGTTTTGAACTTAATGAGCCCAGAGTAACAGAAAAGTGTCTGTCAGAGAAATTTAATTCCTTTCCACATCATCTGAAGTGGATACATGTTATTCCAAGAATGCTCGGTGGGGACCTTCACAATATTTAATAATCAGGATGTGTCTCTAAAATAAAAAAAAATAAAGTAGAAAATCCAAAAATTACTGGTGGATTCCAAAAGAGAAGTTCATGTAAATGTAAATTGCTTCCTTTTCCTCTTCCCTTGATAGAAATTATCTCCAGGGAGTATTGAAGAAAAATTCGTTATTCAAGTAGGAAAAATCAAAACCCTCATCTATGTCAACCAACATAGTAACCCATAATCTGTAGTGCCCTAGTCACTGTCAAATTCCAATCCATTAGGCGTACAATTGGGAAACTATTTTGGGGATGGAAAGACTATTCGATCTTTAACATCATCCCCAGATATCATAAATTCTGAAAGGATGTTAGTACGGTTACAATGGGACTATTGACCATTAATAATAACTATGTTTACAGTAATAACATTACTTTTATGTGATAGAAAAATTCATTAATGGACATTTCTGATGTACCATGCACCACCATTCAGTAGACCAAATGAACATAGAAAACTCAATCCTTAATACATTCTAGAATTATGGCAGTGTATTGGAAGAAGGCCTAGAACTCTATAGGATTTACTTTGAAATTAATACCTATATGAGTGATGACATGTTAAAATCCCTCCAAATTTTACTATGATTGATTCATGATACCCAAGAGATCATCATTTGAGATGTTCATCCACTAGGACATCCAATTTTGAGATGAAGTAGGAAATTATAAATGTGGTGTAGATTCCCCCTATACATCTACACAAACTACAATAACATCAATGAAAAAATATAATATAAATGAAGATGATGGTAAATTTCATACCTCATTTTGGGGTGCTTCCAATCTTGATAGACCTATAAAAAGTAGTTTATTTCTTGTCTTAGAATTTTGATAATCAGCTGGTGGTAATTACAATGAATCTCCTACGAATTTATATAATTTCCTTATGCGATATGATAGAATCCAAACCTTTGCATACCCATGAGATAAACCAATTGATGCATCACTTGGGGGATGATTATCTCAGCCAGAGTCTTGGTCTTGGTGAAGTCAACCCAAATTGGAGAGACACCATTGGGGTTTCTTATGATCATACATAATCCAAGTAAGGACATCATGATTGAACACATGTAAAATGACTGCTAGACATGCAGTGTTTTTACCACTCGAAGGTGTGGTCCACATAAATTTATGTGGAGTGAATTCCCTTGATATGTGACATAATATAAGATCATACCTCAACACTGGAATCGCCAATATCAACTGTATCACCCATCATCCCCAGCATATAGGTTTTGAAAGTGAAATGGTCATAACGTCTCATAAATGACCTTAAATCCTGATCTTTTATTTTAAAAAGTCATTCACCACTAATACATTATAGATATGTTATGAAAATAGAATTTGGAAAATCATGGATTTTCATAAATTCATTTCCTCTCATATGGGATCCTTTCCAACCAAAAAACATTTGGATGTGGCTCATTATCCTATAAGGGTATTTACCCATGTAAACAATATTTATTAGATGATAATGTTTATCCATAAAAAGGATGGATAGTCTGATATTATACGCCTTCTTAGGAGGCCTACTTAGTGAATGGGTATAATCTAACTCCTATGTTTTACATAATTGGAAGTAAGTACACACTCATTCGTATTTAGAGGAATTCATCTAGTTGGTTTTCCTGGTCAACACTGGGGAGAACTTCCCATTCACATTATTTAAATTTTATATCATCAATCAAATTCTAATAATAACCTGGAGCCCCATGGGGGTAATTTAATGTTTACATTCACCTTATTATCCTCAAACATATAGCATACCATCATAGTGATATACCATGCCCCTGTTTTGGAGAAGATATCTCCTATATCAGGTGTCTCCTTAGAGAGGGACATTTTTTCCGTCATGATCTATTTGTGGGTGAAAGGAGGATCCCTTGTCATTTCATCCAAGGTGAACCTTTGGGGGTAATATCTCAACACACTTCCCAGCTATTATAGGTCCACAAAATACCTACAATTTTTTCCAAAGGCTAATAATGATCGTTCATGGCATTATGGAATATATGTCATATTCTAGATTAAACAAAAGAACAGTTTTGTTGATATACCCTTATTAAAGTAGTAATACATCTGTGATATCTAGATATCCTCCTACAGTAAATTATTTATTCAACTCCTAAAGAAATTTAGAAGCAAATGTGTTTTACCAAAAAGGGGTGTTACCATCGCATTCCATGGTTTCTAAATAAAATAAATCCCTAGTTGGGGACCCAAAAAAGTTTTACCTAGAGGAATACATCCTCATTACTGTGTAGTCAATATGAAAATAATTATTCGGTTCACAATCATTCTTATTAAATATTGGGGGATTATATCTAATTATATTCTCATATCTGCAGTATTGCTCAGTGGAAATGTACCCATGTGAGAGATATTCACCAAGAATGTGGTGTTAATTTTCCAAACCCCAGAATAGGATATGAATAGAAACTATTTAAATTTCATGGGGGAATCATCATGATGAAAAACCCAATAAAGGTGGGAAAATGATAAATGCTGAAAGTTTGTGATTATTAATTAAATTATCTTTACAAAACTCATTTTAAGAGGGTGAACATCCTTGAGACATGTAGGATCCATGCATCACACAATAGGAACATGATGGGTTATCACTTCTTTTTCAACCTTATTTGAGTCTTTTCAGTAAATTTGATTATAATCTGAAGCGATCTGAGAAAAATTATGTTCTATATGATAGAAATATAAAACAAAATATTTTCAAAATAAGGGAATTAAAATATAGAAGGATCATGTAAATTAAATGAATTAGTAGAAACTCACAAATTGCCTGACTAGTTATGAGCTAGTGGGTCACATAAGCCTCAATGCATTGCACAACCGCACGCCCCTTCAAAAGATTCATGACTGCATGAACATGACAAGGTAATTCGATCTTCATGATAGTAAAGGGTCATGTGATCAAGATAGAGGGTCCTTAAAAACACTTAAGATGATTGAGTATCCCTACTTCCACATTTTAAGAAATTAAAAAAATTAATTCATTTTTTCTTAGAGAATCCACCAATTAAAATGAATTCTTTCGGAGTAGTTCCAAAAAACAGTCTTCTAACAAAGTCTCTCATTCAATTCCTATAGGAATGTTTTGAATTTTGTTTATAAGATAGAATCATGGAGAGACATCTATAGAGACATGAAATTATTGTGAATGAAACCATCACCCACACACCATATTGTGGGGAATTATATTGAATACCAAATGTCTTCTAGATGACCAAGCATCGTCGAAGACACTGACTCACGATAGCGCTAAAGAATGAGTTCCGCATTTACATTCAAGAGATTTAATCCCTTGACCACATGGACATCGTTTCAGAAGTGTATTTTTTTATTCCTTCAAAATGAACTATGTAAAAATCACAATGGATGAAATACTTGAATATCGGTTTTATTTTCTACAAAAAAAGTTAAATAATGGGGTTTAGATCACAAGTATCATGTGAAACACTAGAATAAGCATGTTCAAATGACTCATAGAATGTTGTCTAGATTAACACGAAAAATGAATAACCTATGAAAGTCCCCAAATAGACATTTTAAAATGTCCTTCTACTCTTTAGAAGTATC
Source organism: Viscum album (assembly GCA_963277665.1). Lineage (NCBI taxonomy): Eukaryota > Viridiplantae > Streptophyta > Magnoliopsida > Santalales > Viscaceae > Viscum > Viscum album. The sequence goes on along the minus strand of OY728152.1, from coordinate 271,125,288 downwards.
CCAAGAGAATCATTGATCACATGCTGGTATCAAGATACGATCCTCCCAGACACAAGAAACATTAGTTACTGGATGCAGGATAAAACCTCGAAAAATTCATGGAAAATATGAGAAAATTATCCATAAGGTAGTAGGCTCGTGTAGTCATATAACTCATGATACACATCACTGATGGTGGGAACGACTATCCCGAACAACATTCATGAACACTCAAAATATCCAAAAACATTATAAAATAAACAAATGAAATAATAATTGATAGAGGAAAGTTCTTCTTGCAGCCATAAATATCACATGATGCCCCCATGTGGTTTTCAAGATGCCACCATCACCCATTGAAATGTTTGCCTCAACTCATGAAATCCTACTTGATTTTCATCCTTGTAATGATATGATCCCCAGACATGTATATGAAACATCACACTCCCCCTTCAACACCATAAGGAAGATTAGATGGAGTTTTACAAGAATTAATTAGGATTCACCACAAGGCCCTTCATCATTGCCGCAATTAATCACAAAGATGTAAAGATATTGACTTTGAAAGCACTCATAAAACCCCATGATATCCCCAACATTTTCAAAATAAAAAATAATATAAAATTATATTAGAGGGGGCATCTCAAAATCTTAAAACTCTCATGACGTGTGCAGAATATCCACGTCATGGTCTCACAAGTCCTCATGAAAAGCTGGTTTCATATCATGAAGGCCCTTTGACAAGCCAAGATTTCCTTGTAAAAGGCCCCATTCAAGTAACATGAGATCATGAGGGGTTTTTTCGAAATTTCCATATCGAAATATAAGGTCCCACAGAATGTACTCATGATTCAAACCAATCATGAAATTGAAAATATTCCCTTAATGGAGGTGTTGGCCAACAGTTTTCATGGTCTCAAAAAATCAGGTGATGCCCCCAGCATAACCTATGGATTCACATAATATTGAAGTATGAAACCAACTCCAAACAATATTCACATGATATGGTATACAGAAAACGGAAAAATTGTGGTTGATAGTCTTATAGATACCCAACCCCGGCCTCAAATATGGGGTTGGGATTTTGCATCTAGATGCATAAGCATAGCCAAGGACCATAGAAAATATCATGGGGTAGCTAGTCTCATAAAAAAATATTCCCCTTAGGTATGATTCAGAGAAAAACCATATAAACTTTTCAACATGTATAATGCACTTCACATGATCACACATTTTTCACATAAAGGACTTTTTGGATAAAATGTAAGGAATATATCACATATCTTCTAGATCAAATTATTCTTAAAACTGGCTCATACAAAACAAATATATGGAACTCACAATATAAATGCATCACAAAATAATAAATGATGAGGGACTTATTACTAGAACATATCTATTGATCCTCATGCACTTCAAATGAACATTTCGAGACATGGGACACCCCTTGACATGTCGCCCAGAACTCATGAAGCTCTTTTAGTATCTCATTTGGATAATGAAAATTCCGTAAGAAATATCAATTAAAGTAACATGGTTCCTCCAGAAATTATACCATAGTCTCATTAAGACATCTCAGATCCCCATCCAAATCATTCATTGTCCTTCATATTTGATTCCCCGCTCATATTATGGCACATGTACATGTCAGTTGAGTCTGAAGGTATCACATGAACATGTCAGCAGTTCTTATGTGTCGCACCATGCATGCCATACATATCTCATGATGACCTCTCGACAATTCAACCGTGAATTGAGACTCCCTATGAGACAAGTCACATTGAATCTCATGACACCCCCCAATATTTCCATCCATCTCTTGAGATGACACCGAGGAGTTTCCGTAGGATCATGCTAATCATCTTAGAATGTCTTCTATGATAATGATATGGCTTATAGGATCAGCCAGCTTGGTATTTCTATTTCCTTTGGATAGTTCATCCTCAATCATTCCATAGCCATCAGACATTCCATCTAGGATACGTGACATACGTTAGGAAAGTGAACATGATCATCTAATTGTATTCATAAATTCATGGAATACACCCTCATATATATGAAATAGAATATTGAGGTATTCCATGGGGGAAATCAATGATTATCAGGAAGATAATAAGGCAAGGCCAGTAAGGAATCCCAGGGATTGATAACTCTTTCCCCCCATGGTGTGTAAGCCCCAATAAGATGGGAAATGTTTGTGTGTAATCACTAATCTAATGAACATTGACCACTTTCATTAAAAATATAACTATGATACATAAGATGAATCTCTGAGGGTTCAGTACTATATTAACAACCCAAGGGTTATCCCAACCCAAATGTTTTGCATGAATATTCTGTGAGAATTATTACTCATTATCCCTTCTTTCTCACACCAATCATAGCTTAAATAGGCACATGGAGTTCAAGTGATCCTATAATTTTGGCCATAAACCATTAAAAAGGCATGGGTAACACTAGTGGGTATGTCCTGATTAGAAACATAATATGATATGACTCTTATGTGAGGAAAATCTTAGTGTGTATTTCCCGATCAATTGAACTATGATGAACCTGGTTCTTACTATAACTTGGATACATGAGACGCCTTCCTAAGGCCTGAACTCTATATTAAACATACCAATGGTTTTCCCATTGAATATTTTCATGAAATCATATTATGAAATAATAATGTTACATCCCTTATTTCTCAAGATAATTATAGCTCATGTGAGATTACAAATATACAACAAACACATCATTGGAATCATGAATCTCTATTTTCCAATGCATTATCAGTACATAATCCCTCATTAGAGGAATGTAATAATTTCTTCTTTATAATGGAATCTACAATGGGGATTGTCCCATGGGTGTGACTGAAAAATAATGACAGTGATTCATACAAAAAACAAGATAAGAAGGACACATTCAGAAGTATGATATCAAATAGGCACCCCAACGGTTTATTCCCCCACCCCACATCTCTATCATATCAACGATTAGAAAAAAATAATAACCCTGGACTAATCATTCTACCATTTTCTTCAGGGGACTAGGAAAATGCTCTAACGACGATAACACAGATTCTTTCTATAGTTATGATATGTAGGATGTATCCAAATGACCTGATCTTTAATATCTATTTCCATGTATCCCACAGATTTTCTATTTTGTGTGATGCTAAACATCTAGGGTTGTAATGAACTATGTGGGTTCTGAAATGACCCAATGTTTTCAATGGAAATTTCCAACTTATAGATATGTCATAAAATCACATGAAAAAAACAAAATAATGAACTATTATGCACTATGTGACCTTTACACACAAGTTTTTCACTTCTGTGTTTGGAATTTTGAAAATCCGACATGCACGGTTGTGTTCAAGATAAATTTTGGAGTCAAATAAAACAAACATAATTTTTTGTGTATAAAAACATATCCTTATGAATAGTAACCTACCCTTAGGAATAGTAATATGACCCTTACGAATAGTAAATCATCAAAAATAATAGTAACCTTACCGTTGAATAATTAAATAATATTAAGGTATCTTATAAGTGACAATTTGAACATAGTATAAGTATTGGTATTATTGTAAATCATAAATAATTAATTATAATTAAGTAAATTATTTAAAATAAAAATTATTTTTTATAAAATGTTTTCATAAATTTACGAATCTGTGTCTTCTAGATTTAAGGTAATTTTATAAGACTGTAAGTTATTTTTGAAAGTATTATAAAATCAGTTTTAAATTTAAAAAACTTCTTTTTTCAAGTAAATTGTGATTTTAGTTAAATGTGAAATTAAAAAATTTAGAAATTTATTTTTGATAAAAAGACTTCATTTTTTATTCTAAATGTTGAAAAATGGTTTGGGTTAATTTTTGGGATTTTTTAGATATACTTGAATTTTTTATGAATAGTGAAATACCATAATTTATAAAAGAAGCCATATAAGCAAATTATAGAGTAATGTTGGATATTATGCTAATGTAACCCCTCATGTTTTGGGATAACATGATAAAATTACTATTATAGGTCATTAATGACTCACTATTTCTTGTCGTGTGGGGAAATAATAAACTAAGGATGTTTATATTGGGAAAACCCCTCTCCGCTCCACTATAAATACCACCCTTCACACCCTCATTTCCTCACACCTCTCATGTTTCAATACTTGTCTAAACTCTACCCAAGCATCTTACATATCCCCTACCCCAGTCCAAAAGCTTCTCATGTCATTAAAATCCCAATCCAAGGTCTTTAAAGGAAGTTCTCAAGCAGAGGATTCAAGAGGTAATTTATCTTCCTCTTTTATTTATTTTTCTTTCAATTTCAGGTTATTTTCTTATTATCTCCCCAACTATATTCCTCCACATGGTATGGTAACTATAGTATCTTACATATACTATTATTTAATGATACTAATGGTATATTATACCATCCAACATATTTCCCTCTTCCTTTTATTTTATAAAAGAAAACGTTGTTTGGGAGGTGTTAATCTATCACGTTCATGAATGACATGTTTTAATTATCCATTTCTACATTAAGATTTGGTCATGAAACCATTATTAAGGATGTAACAGAATATTTTATATGTATTATGTCCTATTTAATGTATTGTAAATAACTTATGTACATATTACTAAATTATTAATCAAAACAAGTTCGTTGGGTTCGAAAAACGGCACAAATTAACCCAAACAATCATCATTTAATTATAATCTAATGACTCATCCACATGTTGTATAATATAATCCAGTATAAGGTCATTTAAAATCATGGATGATAATTATTAATATATAATATCAGTCATGGATGTTTACCCTTGTTCTACCAGAACATCAGTTTATGATTACATGTTAACCGCTCACGAAAAACCATAAAAACAAACATTCCCAAACAATGTTTTTAAACACTATTACTCATTCAAAGGAAGATACATGATCATAATAAAACCATAATGAATTATATTATTGAACCCAAGGTTATTTAATTTTTTATTAATGAATATAATGTAGTTATATAGGACATTAAACTGAAGAAAGCATTCAGATACAAGGTAAGGGGAAATTCCTGAACCAAACTTTCATCTTTCAGGTTCTCCCTCTTTAACTCATTTTTTGATATTGTTAATCCATAAAAATAATTTTTTCCTCATTTAATTTCCTTCTCTGGGATATACATGTTTTTCACTACTGTTTATGTGAAATAAAATGTTTTCCAGAAGAACTCTCCTTTTAAGAACACACCTTTTACTTCTCATTCAAGGTTGATGGTTCTTGTAACAAGTATGTTATTCCCTCTTCCTTTTGGGAGCCCAATATTTGTGAATGATTTATTTTGAGAAAAAACTAATTCCTTTTAATGGGTTAGTTATTTTCATTTTTGATATATTTTCTTCATGGAGTGCATGATAAATGATGTTGTTATTATGTGACGGGTGCGACCAGAATTATATAGTGAAATATGAATGTTTCAATGTAACGGGTGCGTCTAGAATTATACAGTGCTACAATGCATTGGGTAAAGTGCTGAATCTCATGAGAGAATTTGAAATTTTGTTTTAACATGATTCTATCTTTTTTCACAAGTATGTGTGGTAGTTAACAACTGAGACATGATGTTTTCGTTTTATGCATTGCCACATTTCAAGTCTTTTATTATTGATTCCCATCACATTCATGAACTTTTTCCTATGTTATGATTATTCTCACCCATTTTTATATTGTTCTTATAGAAACTCTTACTAGGATTTTATCTCAACCTTTTTTATGCATATCCTCTAGTGAATACTTCTCCTAAGGAGGGGTCAAGTTCCAATAAGAAACTAGAGATGATGAAATTAAAAAAATGTGTTTTTGCTCGATGTTGTAATATGTTATGTATGGTCCTAATTTTCCCATGATATTAAACCAATTGATATTATATGTGTAATATTATTATGTTTTTTATCTTTTAAATTATGTAATAGTAATGTATGAAAATGATGGGTCACTATAGTTGGTATCATAGGTACAGTTTAGTTAATTTGGGAATTAGGATTAGTGAACCCTAGAGAAAACCTCTAGTATGAGACTAAGTCCAAATATGCATACAACAAGCTTTACACAGGGATCCCATATTTTATTATTTTATTATGAATTTTTTTAATGAGTGAGTTTTCTATTCATGAAATGTTGACTGGTGTTTTGTTATAACCTATTCTATTGTAGAAAATTGTGGGAACCAGGAGAAACGAGGCCAAAAACTCATGCGAGGGCCAATTCAACGATTGATCGAATGACATCCCCAATGATTTGGGAGGTGGAGTTCATAACATCATGGCGATGCATACCCAACTATATCATGCTATGAACAATAAACATATTAATGGGGAACATCCTCTTTCACCATAGAGGAAGCAACTAGCTATATAATGTCTTATGCGGAAACGACCACTGACGTTTATTGGATCTTCTGATCCACTAGTTTTGGAATAGTGGGTCAACTCCATAGAGAAGATATTTTATGTTCTTCACTATTTTGATACGGATAATGTTACAGAAGATGATTATCATCTATATGGATTTTCCAATCAATGGTGGGCTTTGATTAAGAACACTAATCCAAGGGAGTAAATTGAAGAGAATGAATGTGAAGACTTTAAGATAATGTTTCATAACAAGTGTTTCCCTTGAAATCTTCACACGAAGATGGAGAGAGAATTAATAGATACCAAGAAAAAGGATGGAGAATTTTTCATCAACTATGATGTGAATTTGAAAATGATTGAAAGGTACTCTTCAGGTTTTGTTATCAACAATTATAGTAAAATTGATAGATTCATTAGTGGATTAAATCCACAACTTCAAAAGAAACATTCAGTTCGATACTTTTGGAGTTTTGAATAAGTTGTTTGATGATCTCTCAAAGTGGAGATGGATTTTGGAGAATAGTCCCATGGATATTGTGATAAGAAAAAAAATTTCGATTTTCATGCTAGAGGATTTAATGAAAAATGTGGGAACAGAACTCAACAACCCCCAAACAAAAAATGTGGTATGTTTCACCATTGCAACTGCCTCAAAGGGATGGGGAAGTACTTAATTTTTTGGAAAAAAGGACACCATGCTCAAGAGTGTTGAATGTACATGAAAAGGAAGGAGAATGTAGCCGAAGAATGTAGAGAAACACCCATGTTTCAATGCTACTATTGTAGGGAGCTAGGGCACTATGTAAGCTAGTGCAGTAAACCTCGAGTTCTCGAAGGTAATCAGCATCAGTAGCCACAAAATCTTAAGGAAGAGGGGAAGGATTATGACATAACTACTGGGGAAGTGTATAATTATAATGAAGTTATAAAAGGTACACTTCATATTCACACAATAATGGAAAAAGTCTTATTTGATTCTTATTCTGCACATTCATTTATATCGTGAAAGTTTTCTAGAACAATAGATTCGAAGCCCCAAAACCTTGAAGTAGTGATATATATAAATACACAATGTTGTGAAATAATTGAAACCCAAGTGTTTGAATATTCTCATGTTGGCGTATGTGGGAAGATTTTTCTAGCGAATCTTATAATACATTCAAGGGTAGAATTCGATGCTATGATGGGGATGGATTGGATCTCATAATATAGACCACATATCAGTTGTCGGGAAAAGGAAATATCTTTTCACATACTGAACCATCCCATGTTCCCCTACAAATGCAAGAATGATCTTGAATCTCCTTTGAAAAATACTATAATTGTGTGGGTGTTGATTCCCTTTGAATAATCATACATCTCCCAAATGGTTGTTTCAAAGGAAAGTTCCATCTTTGCCGAAATTCCCATCGTGAGGGAATACAATGATGTTTTTCACAAAGAGTTAGTAGGAATTCCCCCATATCACGAGGTAGAGATCTCAATTGAACTCATAACATAGTTTCTCTTATTCAAAGTGTCCTTAATGGATGGATCCTATCGAACTGGAGGAGTTAAAGAAGAAGATACAAGAGCATCTGGACAAAGTGTTTATACACCCTAGTGCATCACCTTGGGGTGAACCAATGATCTTTGTAAACAAGAAATATGGAACAATGCATTTCTGTATCAATTATTGTGAACTCAACAATATCACCATAAAGAACAAGTATCATCATCCAAGGATTAACGACATGTTCGACCAGTTAAGATGAGATCAATACATCTCAATGGTGGATCCATGTTCTAGATATCATCAACTAAAGGTGAATAAGGAGGATATTCAAAAGTCCGCCTTCCGTATATGGAATCGGCACGATGAGTTTCTGGTTATTCCCATAGGACCTACTAATTCCCCTACAATCATCACGGATTTGATAAATAGAGTCTTTAGAAAATACCTCGATAAATTTAAGGTAGTGTTCATTGATGATATTCTCATCTAATCCAAGTGAATGGAGGAACATTATGAACATCTATGACTTCTATTAGAAAATTTGAGAAAATATATGGTGTACCCCAAGTTCAGTAAGTGTGAATTGTGGATGAAGAAATTCACTTTCATGGGACGCGTGACCATAAGTGAGGGAATATTTGTAGACCCTTCAAAAATGAAATAAAATTATGAATTACACAGGCCCTCTAGTGTCACAGAAATACATTTTTTTTCTTGAATTGTCTTGGTACTACTAACGTTTTGTGAGAAACTTCTCACAATTGTCAAGCCTTCTAACTAAGTTAACAAGGAAAGTGTAAAGTGTTTCTGGATGAAATATTGTAAGGGAACCTTCATGGAGCTACGAAGAATAATGATCAATGCAGCTTTACTCACACTACCGAAAAGTAGAGAAAGTTTTGTGATATACATTGATGCTTCAAAAAATGGATTGGGTTGTGTACTCATGCAAAATGAAAATGTGATAGCCTACGCCTCACTGTAGTTGATGATCTATGAGAAGAACTACCTGATGCAAGATCTAGAGCTAGCAGCCATGATTTTTTCATGGAAAATATATCAGATCTACCTTTATGGAGAGAATTTTGAAATATAAACTGACCATAAGAGCCTAAGTATATATTCACACAAAAGGATCTCAACATGCTTCAAAAGAAAATTGTTAAATCTAATCAAGGATTATGATTTCCTTATTCACTATCATCCTGGATAGGAGAAGAAAGTAGCTGATTATCTAAGCAGAAAAGAACCTACTACTCTATCCAATATATAGATTGAGAAAGACTTTATATTCTTGGATATGCAAAGGATGGATTTAGAAATCCTAAGGGTAGGGGATACATCTTACCTTGACCAAATTATTTCCCAACCATCCATCCAAGAGAAGATTAGGGAAGCAGAAAGGGATGATATGGAGAAACAAAAGAGGGTGAATGCAGTAAAGGAAGAGAAGATGCAAGAGTACTATATTAATGATGATGGTGTGATTTGGTTTGGAACATGGCTTTATGTGCCTTCACAACCCTATATAACGAGGGAGCTATTGGAAAATGCACATAGCTTAACATTCTCTATCAATCATGGGAGTACCAATATGTACCTTGATCTCCGACAACACTTCTGGTGGGATAACATGAAAAAGGTGATCATGAAATATTTCTCAAGGTGGATGGTATGTCATATTGTTAAAGCAGAGCAACAAAAGTCCAAAGGGATGATGCATCCATTGCCTATACCCATGTGGAAATGGGAGAATGTTACAATGGACATTGTCATGGGTCTCTTGGAGAGGTCCAAGGGAAATAATGAAATATGGTTTGGGGTTGACTGACTCACTAAGACTACCCATTTTATGGCTATTCGGGAATACCTATGGCATGGACAACATGCAATGATACACGAGAAAGAAGTGGTGAGAGTGTAAGGGTTTCCACTCCCAATTGTCTCTGATCGTGATCCAACGTTCACATCTAAATTTTGGAGGAGCCTTCAACATTCATTGAGTACTAAATTAAATTTTAGCGGAGCCTATCAACCCCAAACAGATGGACAATGTGAAATGAGTATTAAGATTCTTGAAGATATACTAAGAGCCTGCACTCTATAATTCAAAGGTGGATGGGATAGCATCTCCGATTGGTTGAGTTCTCATATAAAAATAGCTTCCACATGATTATTCATATGGATCCATATGAAGCATTGTATGGAAATAGATGCAGGACTCCATCCTGTTGGGATGAAGTTGGAGAAAGAAAGCTACATTGAATTGATATTTTGGAAGAGATAATAGAGAAGGTTCTAGTCATCCAAAAAACGCATCAAAGCTACACAGATTCAGTAAAAGAAATACACTAACAACCATAGAAGGGACATGCAGTTCGACATTAAAGATAATTTCATCCTTCGAATATCACCATTGAAGAGAGTCATGTGGTTTGGAAGGAAAGGTATGTTAAGCCCCAGGTACATTGGCCCCTTTGAGATCCTTGACCACATAAGAGCTGTGGCCTATCAGCTTGCACTTCCACTGAATATGACTCAAGTTCATGATGGGTTTCACGTATCACTCTTGAGGAAGTAAATTCTTGATCCCTCACATGTACTAAAATCTGAGGTGGTATAGCTAGAAGACGATCTCTCTTATGAGGAGAATCCATTATAGATTTTGGACTGGATAGATAAGGTTCTACACCACAAGACAACCAACCTTGTGAAAGTGTTTTTGGGGAACCAAAATATTAAAGAAGCAAAAATGGAATTGGAGGACATAGTGAAGGAGAATTACGCTCACCTATTTGTGTAAAATGAAATTTTGAGGGTGAAATTTCATAATAGGGGAAGAATGTAATGAACCAATGTTTTCAATGGAAGTAACCTTCATTTAAATAAGTCATATAATCACATGAAAACAAAACATAATAAACTACTATGTGCTAAGTGCCCTTAAAACATATGTTTGATACATCTGTGTTTGGAATTTCGAAAATCCGATATACACGGTTTTGTTCATGATGATTTTTAGAGTCTAATAAAAGAATCATAATTTTTGGTGAATAGTAACATGCCCATATGAATAGTAACCTACCATTATGAATATTAATATGACCCTTATGAATATTATATCATCCAAAATAATAGTAACCTTACACTTGAAAAATTAATTAAAAATAAGGTTTCTTATAAGTGACAATTTGAAAACTGTAAAAGTATTGGTATTTTTGTTAGTCATAAATAATTAATTATAATTAATTAACTAATTTTAAAAAAAATTTATTTTCTTAAAATGTATTCCTAAATTAACCAATCTAGGTCTTATAAATTTAAGATAATTTTATAAAACCTTAAGTAATATTGGAAAGCATTATAAAATAAGTTTTAATTTTAAAATACTATTTTTTTCAAGTAAATTATGAATTTAATTAAATATTAAATTAATCATATTTAGAAATTAATTTTTAAAAAATGGACATATTTTTTTGGAATCTACACATCAAAGAATGTTTGGGGTGAATTTTTTTTATTTTTCTGAAATACTAGAATTTTTTATGAATAGAGAAATACCATAATTTACCAAATAAGCTAAAAATCTTATTATAGAGTCATGTATGATGTTCTGCTCATTCAATCCCACTGGTTTCGGGATCACTTGAGAAAATTACTATTCATGGTCATTGAATACTCACTATTACTTGTCTTTTGGAGAAATAATAAATTACTAAATTTTATATAGAGAAAACCCTTCTCCCCTCAACTATAAATACCACCCTTCACACCATAATTTCCTAACACCTCTCAAGATTCAACCCTTATCTCAAATAAGACCAAGAATACTCCCAAGACACTTCCCTACTTCCAATATATATTAATATCATCAAATGTCCAAGCCTATGTCTCTTAAGGAGGATCTCAAGCGGTGGACTGAAGAGGTAATTTCTCTTCCCATTTCCTTTGATTTCCTTTCAATTTCAAGTAATTTTCTTATTCTCTCCCCAAATATCTTCTTCCACATGGTATGTTGACTCTAGTATCATAAATATACTATAATGTAGGCCCATTGTTTGGCCCAAGGGCCATTCTATGAATTGTACTTCCACAGTACTCGCGCTGGTACAGTACTGCACAGTACCTGCCACTACTATAGTCCCCTGCCACCGCTACCATGATTCATCCACATGTTATATAATATAATAAATTATAATATAATTTAAACTCTTGTAATATAATTAATAATATGTAATATCAGTTCTGGATGTTTACCCATGTTCTATCAGAACTTCAATTTATGAACACAAGTTAACCACTCAAGAAAAACCGTAAAAACCAACATTCCCGGACAATGTTTTTGAACTCCATAACTCATCCATAGGAATATGAAATAACATAATGAAACTATAATGAAATTTATTGATTTAAAAAAGTATATATAATTTTTAATTAATGAATATAATGTGGTTATATAAGAAATTAATTAGAAATAAGTGTTTGCATATAATGTAAGGGGAAATTCTCGAACCACACTTTCATCCTTCAGGTTATCCCTCTTTCACTCAATTTTTGATATGGTTACTCCGTAAATTTTTTTTTCATCATTTAAATTCCATATTTGGGATATAAATATTTTTTAAATTGTTTTTATGTGAAACAAAATGTTTTCCAAAAGAAATCTCCTTTTAATAACACACCTTTTACTTCTCATTCATGGTTGATGGTTCTGTAACATGAATGTTATTACCTCTTCCTTCTGGGAACCCAATGTTTTTGAATGTGTTCTTATGAGATGAAACTCATTCCTTTTCATGGGTTATATATGTTCATTTTGAATATATGTTCTTTGTGGCATGCATGAAAAATGATAATGATATGATGTTACTGGTGCGCCTGGAATTATATAGCGCAATATGAGTGTTTCAATGTGGTAGGTGCGCCTGGAATTATACAGTGCTCCAATGCATTGGGTAAAGTGATTAATATCATGAGTTAATGTGAAATGATGTGTGAACAAGATTCAATATTTTTTCACAAGTATGTGTGTTAGTTAACCAGTAAGACATGATGTTTCATTTTTATGCATTGTCACCATTCATGTCTTTTATTAATGATTCCTCTCACGATCATGATCATTTTCCTATGTTATGATTATGCTCACACATTGTTATGTTGTTCATATATATCCTCTTAATTGTATTTTAGATAATACCTTTTGATGTATATCTTCAGGTGACTACATGTACTAAGGAGGTGTCAAGTGACAATAAGAAGCTAGAGAAGAAGAAATAAAAAAACATTTTTTTCTCGATGTTGTAATTTGTAATATATGGTCCTAGTATTCCCAAGAAAACAAACTGTTGGATCCTATATGTATAAAACTATTATGTTTTTTATCTTTAATGTGATTTAATAGTAATGTACGTAAATGCTGGGCCGCTATAGGATTTGATTCATGTAATAAGTAGGATATATAGGAGGCCTCGTGATCGATCAATCTCCCCTAATATTACTAACATCCTCCCTACATGGTAGCAAATTCTAAAGCACCTGGTTTTATGGATTCAATGCAGAAGATGCTTCCCAATATTGGGAAACAGTTGAACATCATATATATAAAAAGGTATTCAATAATGTGATTCCCCATTAATTAGGAATATAATAGAGACCTAACCTATAATAGTTTTTATTGGATAACTAATCAGGTTTCAGAATTTGGAAAAGATTCTTGATCATATCATATATTTATTAGAGAGTAATATAGTAGTAAAAAATTCACCCCAATAGATTGTGATCAGCCCAAACCTCCCATCCTCTCAACCAATGGATGAGCCTATGTGTAATTGGATCTAAAACCTCAATTTTCACTAGCCATTCGAAATTAAGTCTATATCCAATTATGGATGATGGAAAAATTGTAATTTTAAATTAATAATGCAAATTGGTAAATTAATTTAGTAATTGTGAATTAAATGAACTCCTTATAATCAAACATCGTGGAAAACTGAATCCACTATGACAGTGGTACCCACTCACGTATTATTTGTGGAAATAATCAGAATAAGTAAATTATAGGATGTATAAATCAGGAAAAATTATTCTTTAATATATGAAAATTGATTTTAATACTAGGATAATCATTTTTATCTACTATTTAAAATATTTGAAATTTTTTATAAATTAGTTTGTTAATTTATAATGAATATCCCCAGAGGGGTGTCTAAATGGGTGTAAAGAAAGGGTCATTGTATTGCACTAGTTCACAATCATGACTATATCAAAATGGTGATTTTAGGTTTGTATCCCATAACTATATATGTACAAGCGCCACATAGCCTTGTATTATCTAGACAAAGATTTATTCGTAGTAATCAACATACTCTATCCTTTACCGAAATTCCATGACATTTTATTATACTTTATATCATCCATAGAATTATCCTCAGATATATCCATAAAAATAACCATAAAAATATCCCTTGGGATGTCACTAGAATTTTCTCATCCTAGTTCTAGAGGATAACTAAAAAATTACAATTATACCAAAAATAGTTCCCCAAGATTAACATATATAGATATTACATCATTTTAGATGAATAATAATCACTTTACAAATGTATATGACTGAGGACCGTAATGGTTTCAATTTTAAGGAATCCTAGAATATAATATTAATACATTTTTATTGAACTTCAATTTTTCCCAGAGCGATCAAACCATTTAGTAAAACTCATTGGATTATCCTACTGAATAGTTTTTTTATAACCTAGTGAAGGAAACATAAGGGGTGAACTCATATGCTTATTGTGGGTAAATATAAGATATAAAAACATATTAACATATTAAATAATTATTTAAGAAGAAGTAAATGTGTAGCGAATAAGAAATTTCAATGTTCATAAAAAACTTGTCAAATATCATTAACTAGTGGTAGTGTTTTCTTCTATGGAATTTTTTTTCCATTGGTACTGCCACAACAATTTCGTCAGCTGTGTAGTCTATGAAGTAAAGGATTTGAAACGATGTAATCATAAACATCTTGATATTGGATATCATATCTTGTTGGTGATGATGGTGGATTTTATAGTCTACTCACTGGTCTTATCGTTGGAGTTGGAACTCTTGGTCAACATCCTCACAGAGAGTTGTGGTTCCATTTCAAGGACATATGCTACCTCACATGAGTTGTCTTCAAGGTCCAGCCAACAAACTTTTAGTATTCATGTTTTTTTTAATTTTGGTGTTGTGGTGTTTTTATTTACTCTATATCATGTCCTACTTGTCTCCTTATAAGTGAATAATTTAAAATTCAAAAAAGTGGATTGGAGGAGGGTCAGAAACCATCACAAATCAATCAATAAACATAATATTGAGTCCGAAAAGTTTTTCCCTATCATAGAAAACCATTTCATTTTTGTGGTCAACAACCAAGGAAATAAAAATAGTCTATCAGGATTCACCTGTTTTCTATTCTGGATCAAGATGCACAAATTTCATATTGTAGATCACGATGCACAAGTAACCCATTGTGGGACAATCCCATCAAGTTATTTCCAATTTTTTCAAATAACATATAAATATTAACATAAATCATTGGCAACAAATATAGGGTCCACATGACATATAAATAAATAATACATATTTTTTCCATAATATCCAAAACATTCATCATATCATAACTTATGAAATTAAATGCGTACCCAAAACATTTCGTCAAATCATAATTTATGGAAAATGGAAAAGTATGATAGCCATTTCATTACCGAATAACCCATTAAATGAAGTGGGATTCATAATCGTTTTATCATGTTATTACTAATGTATGAGAAAGAGGTATCATAAAAAACATGGAATCAAAACATAAACCATCATGAGAAAGAATATGAATAGTATTTAAGGATAATAACCTAAATATATATTAGGTGGCACCAACAGATGTCATCTTAGACAGAAAATAATTTTCAACAATATTTTACATACAATTGTGGAGGAAAAATGTTTTTTTACTTTCATTAAATAATTATTAGAAGATAATAAATTGTTAAAATTATTATAGTGATAGTTCATGGTGGATGAAAATTATTTTCATTCTATAGACATTAAAACAATTATTCTTCCCATATTTTCAGTCAAAGTAAAATGAACATTAGTAAAAAATGATATCAATATTATTTTTAGAACCATTTAATAAAAAGTTAAATCAGGTGTAAAAATATATTTTAAAAATCATATGGTAGTACTATAAAATTTTTTAATACATTTTTAGAAAACATGGTCTAATGTGAAAAAATATTTTCGATTTAAGAGAGAAATAATGTTAGATTTTACTGATTTTTTTCATCGTTGTATTAATTTACAAAGAATAGAAAATGGTACCATTACATGAAAATATCCTGAATTAAAATAAAATAAAAACATTAATGAAATTTATTGACATATGGGTCGTAATATATCATCAATGGAAGAATAATTATAAATAATTAAAATAAATGATGAGATTATAACAATACACTCTTACAGCATTCGTAACATTGAATCATAATCCCCATGAAAGAACAAAATAACATGATTATTAATAAAAAAATTATTTTAATTATATTTCAAGTAAAATGGGTTTTATATGCACCCTACAAAATACTATAGCCTCATAACATAACAACAATCTCAAAGAAGGAAAATTGGGAATGAAATCCCCTACTACTTTGGTAACTGTGTAACATTCTCCTAATGAAATATAAATCCTGATTTTGATTTGTAAATACCAAAAATATTATATTAAATATTAAATATATACATATTACATTATTATATACAACAAATAGATGAATTTTTTTGGCAATATAGTTGGTATCACACAAAAGTAAAAAAGCAATGCGTAAATCCCATACCTTATGTATTGACATCCTTAATACATGTTCAGAACTCTAATAAAATAAATATAATTTTTTATTAATATAAAATAAAACAATATTCGTATTTCAAACCAAATATGATTTTATTATGACTTTATACTAACTATATAGAAACAATCCCATGTTAAACTTACTCTTTAAGTAATAACCGCTGTGTTTTTCATATATGTTTTAACCTAATATTTTTGGTGCTTTTACATTGATCAGGATTTAACCATTTCAAAAATATAATCAATGATAAACATATCATATATATTCATTAAATATATAATTACTTTAATCATTAAAATATTAAAAAAAAAATTATGTACATCATTCATGGAGACAGTACACCATATATATGCATGAATAATGTTTTCAAATTATTGTCATATTGAAATAAAAAATTTAAATGATATATATATATATATATTATCAATAAATTATATTTTTTATTTCATATATATCACATATTTCTATTTAATTCATTTTTAATTACTTCCATGTAAACAATTCATGAATCACATTGATTCGTGAGATGGTAGTCCTCTGTAATGACTAACTTTGTTTTCACATTCTCAAAAAATTGAAATCGTGAAGTTATGTGTTAGATAATATTTTTAGAAGAATATATACACCATATACATCATATATATAATATATAAACTATTTATCCATCATTTTTACATCCTTGAATGGTTTTATTGGAAGAAAAAATGGCATCGGTTCGCGAGGCAGTATTCCTCTGTAAACACAATAAATGATTGTGTATCCCATTACATAGAAGCGTGTTAATTTTTAGGATATAAAATTAAAATATGAAAATATAAGTATATTAATATTACTGAGATTATTATATAATATTCTTATAATAATAATTTTTGGGTTTGGAGAGGGAAACAACATAAAAATTCATACTGATAAAAATTGACACTTCTTCAGATAGATCATTTTGGTTTTCCACAAGGGAGTTCATTGGATGGATTTATTGAAACATTTATTTTTCTATGATGATAACACTGATTTTGAAGATTTTTTTTGGTTGTTTTTAGTCGATCCAAAATGAATGCGAGGTGTGAAAAAATTAGAAAGAGTGAATTCACTTTTATAGCGGAGGGGGGAAATTCTTATAAATACCAAAAAATAATCATTATTTAGAGGTCTCATATTAATTCATGTTAATACTATAGTCATAAATTATTATAAAAAAGTGGATATTGCAGAAATATTTCCATAAAATATGATTTTTATATATTTTGGATAATTAAAAACCTTGTCTATTAAGATTAACAACAAATTTAACTCTATTTCACCTTAATCATTATCTTTAATGTTAATTTCATTCCTTAATACTTTGGATCAAAAAATATTTCGAAAATAATATAATTTTTTATTTTTTATTAATAATAAATAATAATTTTTTACTATTTATCAACATATAATTTGGAAAAAATTAATTGAAATCAATCCCACAAATGTGCCGAGAAAAATGGGTTTTATAGAGAATGACTTACAAGAATGACCTGTTTTTATATCCAATATCAATGTGAAATTTATTTAAATAACCAAAATTGGATTAAATGGTTTATAATTTAGAAAAATAAAATTTAAAACCAATTTATATATAATTTTAAAATATAAATAATTCAATAAAAAATAATTGTTTCAATTAAAATTCATTACATTCAATATTCCCCAAAAAATGGATCATCTCATAGAAAAAAACAATTCACCCAAAGATAGTATTTATAATATTATTTAAAAAATAATTTTTTTTGAAAATATATATTATTAAATTTTCTATTTTTAGTCTTAATATTAGTGAAAATTTATATTTTGGTAAAATTATCTTTCAGAAAAATACGTCATTTTATTCATAAAATTGGATTTATCATTGTATCTTTTCCAAAAAGACAAAACATAAATGTTATATAGTGTATTTAATATATTATATATAGGTTTCCTTAAATAAATTAATTAAAATTGAAACATCCCTCTAATTATCAGTATCCTGAAAATGTGTAAGGATACTACATATCCTTAAGAGACATCCTCATGATGATAAAGTGTGGAAATAAATGCCAGGGGCTTCATTTAAAATTTGGGGGACGATTTTAGATTTGGATATACACAACCAACCATTAATACCATAATAAATGAAACACCAAATGATTCATTAAAAAGTGAAATACAACTCAAACAATTTAGTTATATCAAAACCAACACAAGATTAACTCAATAGAAACAAACTAACAACAATGTAAACGATGGAAGAAAAACTATCATAACCCAAAGACAACCACAGAACTAAAATTCTATACATTCTCTATGATCCAACTCCACCAAAGGGCCCACGTCTCACTATGTAGAACAAAATATTTTTGATTATTTTCCTTATTGTGTATCATGATACATGATATATGAAAAATCACCAAAGTTCCAATGAAGTTGGGGGTAATAAAACATAGTACGTTTTCACCAATGACATCCCAAGTTATTCCATTAGGATAAAAAAATTAAGATAATTTTTTATAAAATAATTTATATAAAACATCTTCAAAAATTGTTTATATCATAATATATAAAAAATCTATAGAAAACAGTTTCCCAGGAACGTAAAGAAACAATTATTTAAATTATTTAACATTTCAATTTCATTATGCCCTTTCCATAGCTCAAAACACAAAAAAAAATGAATTATTGTTTGAATGTCCCATTATCATGAGTAGTTTCACTTCTGATCTACTTTTGTCCCTTGGGCACACTCTTATAATCTAGGGCCACATAACATGTAACTCGCCCATACATTTCCCTTACTCTTGGGAACTTCAAACATGTACTCACACAAAAAATCATGAAATCCAAATACTTCTCATTCAAACCATTTAAAATTTTTTAAATAAAACATCTTCTAATTGGAAAAAGTTCCAAAAATACTATTTAAAAATCCAAAATTTATATATTTTAAAATAAGCATTTGAAAATCTAGAAAAAAATTTCTTTGTGTGACCAATTACAATGATTTAACAATTCTGCAAAAACACAGAAATTGTAATTTAAAATGATTTCTAACATCCTTTGAAACAAAATTTTATAATCAAAATCAGTCAATTAAACTAATTTTAATCTAATCCTTCATGTTATAGACATAGTATTTGAGAATGAATCCACCTACCTCTTGTGTTTTGGGGAAAATTATAAATGAAATGAAAAACATTACAAACCCTAATTGATTCTACATGAAACCAGCTTATATCACATCCAATATAATTAAAAAAACCAATTATAACCATTTTTTTCATCCACCACCTAATATCTTCCAATAACAGGAGTAGATCTAGTAATCATAGAGATAAAGGGTGATCTAAATCAAAGAAAATCATTGAAAATTATCATGAATGAAGCATTAAAACAAGAATAAAACTTCATATATGAAGTATAATCCTTTTGATCACCTCCCAAATGATTGGATGACCTTATCCAACTTTTTAAAGGGAAAAATATATTATTAGATCTGTTTTGGAAAAAACTAGTTAGTTATAAGTGAAAACATGTTAGATCTACAATTTAAGGATATAAATTTTGACCCACACACAATTTAGTGACATGGTTAGGGAAATTGTGTTCTAAATTTACTCCTTCCTATGCCTTAAGGCATAAATCACAAGGTATTTTTCGTATAGTTTCCAAACCATGTCCCGACCTCGTTGAAGAAACTGTATCAAAAAGTCACAACTACTTTTACAAAGCACATCGTTTCTACTAAGTAGATGCATGATTTGGGAATACTAAGTGCGACTTGTGATCCTTCACATTTTACCTAATAACTATGTTCAAAGTTTTCTATATGTGTTTCATTATTTTCCAAAGAAACAAATGAATCATTCACCTGTATAACAATGAAAAAACTCTCCAAAATATCATTAATTTATCCCAATATTCACCCATATAGTTTACGTACAAAAATATCGTATGTAGGGGGAACATTCCAGAAACTGAGGATGTTAAATTTTACACACAATTGGTCTTTCCATCATCATAATGTAGAAAACAATCATTTCAGTGGATGTGTTTTCGAACATTCTCTTTTATTTCCTTCTCCTGTTCCAAAGTCACATCCTAAATAGAACCATGAATCCAAAAAACATGAACTATAGTGATGATTTTTTTCACTAAATACTTTCTCTATAATTTTAACATTCCACACTGGAATGTGACATAATAAAGCATAAATTTTATGTTGATGTGATCCCATTGGATCACATGATTATGATCAAGATTATAATTTTGAATAGATATATGTGGAACACATTATGTACTGAACTGAACCATGGGGGAAATGTCAACTGATATTCCATATCTCCAACACATTATTGTGTCTCAAAATGGCCTATATATCATCGACATAACATTACCTACTTCCCATACTGGTGATATCTAATCCATAATGTGATCTCTATAAACACATGATCACTCACTGTGAACAATAACGACCATCGACGATGATTCTCATATGATTTATGAAAACTATGTTTCATCTCAATCAATTTACGGTTCAACTAAATATCCTATGTTATTTATTAGACAATGCTCAACCAAACTATATAATTCCCACCAATTTCCACCCAAACAAGTGTAAAATCATAAGGAAACCAATAAAATTCTTCAAAATAATCCAAAGGTATCGTGGTCTGTTAGTTATTGTTATTTGAGAAACTCACTAATGGAATGGGGTCTTCCCATGAGCCACCAAAATCCATTAAATAAGAAAGTAGCATATCTTCAAATGTTTGTATAGTCTGTTCGTATTTCCCAAAATCTGAGCATCATATAACGTAAACATGGTCATCAATGTCCTAAGAGAATGTTGAAATGATTTCAAAAAATGATATATAAACATTTTATCTCTATCTAAAACTATTGAAACTTATATGCCTTGTAACCCTACCACTTCCTGGATATTTATTTTTGACAAGTCCTCCAATATATGAGATTCATGAATAGGGTTGAAATGATTCTACTTGGTAAGCCGATCCACTATCATATATATGGAATCCTGTTATTAAAAAGATATGGGGAGTCCTGTTACTAAATCCATAACTAAATGTTCCCATTTCCACATTGGGATGGGTATAGACTAGAACACACATGTCATTAAATGATTCCCTACATTAATTTTTTGACAAGATAAGATCCTTGAAACTAACTCAGCCACCATTTGTTTCATGTTGATCAACCAAAACAATTCCATCAAAACCGTGTACAATTTTATATTATAGGATAAAAAAACATATATTTTATAATTTTATGAAATAATAATCTTATCATAATAATCAATTGGTATGGACATCCAATTTTGGAACCACAACACTGGTCTCTCATCCATCTTCAATCCCAAAATAGTAACCACACCATTGTCTTTCAAACTCATAACAACACATTCTGAATCAGATTTCTATGAAACTTTTACCATATTCACTAGATTAGGAATCAATTAAACATGCAATAAAACTAAAACATCACCTTGGTCAATGTATTCTATGATCATTTCATCAAGTACTAACATCAACTTCCACTCATCTGAAGCATCTTATTCTATATGGGAAAATAACATCATACATAATTTACCTTCCACCATTTTTCCATTACATGGTTTATAAATAAATATAATGTCAAATTTTTTGATATAATCCATTCATCTTATTTTTCTAAAATACAAATCCCATTGTTATAAAATATGTTTCATGATATTATGATCCATAATCACTATAAATTTATCAAAAAAGAAGTAATGATTACATGACTTCAATGAATGGATGATTTCATGTAACTCCAAATCTCGTTTTGGGTATTTCATCTCATACACCCTTAGTTTCCATGATCCCTAAGAAAAAACATGGACCCTTTTCATTTGAACACATACTATAATAGATCATAAAGCATTACAATACAACAGCTATCCATGTCATCAATCTAGAAAAATCCTGATCGGTGTGGATATATGTAGAATATTTTTCATTTGAAAATATTTAAAGAATTAAAAATCCTTTTAAAATGGAAATTCATATTTGGAAAATCTCTCATAGGTGAGGATAGTCATGAAAAATCAAAAATTAAGTGTGTTATAACCTGATAGACCATGAAAATTTTGTATCTCACATACAATCTTCTGTGGTTTTTCATAGATAACAACATCTATCTTCATTAGATATACTACTAAACATAATTAAAAAATTACATGGACATGAATTCATATATATTTTTTTACAAAATTCAATCTTTGATTGCTTGACATACATCTGATGGTCCTTCATGATTCAAATATTTCAACCTATTTTTTCTCATTTTCAACCATTTTCTATGAATACAACAAGATGTCGTCCAAAAAAACCACCAAAAAATACCGATATCAGGGAAATTTCAAATTCATCAATTCCATAAATAACATAGGTGAATTTTTTTGATTGAAAGTCAATACCAGGTATTCGAAATGGCTATATCTGCTTCTAAATGCTCTCTTTGGAATATCCCCCCATTTGAACACCTAATTGGTGATATCCTAATTACATAAAAAAACATTACAACTTATCTTTCCACAATTTATTGCACAAATCGTCAATGCAAGGAAGTGGATAAAAATTCTTTATCACAACATGATTAAGATATTATAATTCACACATAGCCTTAGAGATACATCCAACTTCTTGATGAATAAGACTGATGATTTCCCATAGAGACACGCTCGGATGATTGAAACCCTAGCATTCCATATCTTCGAACTTCACTTTGAACTCCCTTAATTATTTTCTGAAATCCTATAACATTGGAGTGGAATTGGAATGGTATCTGAGAAGAGATAATTTGTAACCTCCATATACCTTATAGGTTTTGACCATGAGATTTTTTTAGGAACTCATTTAGGAACTGATCTACCACTAATGGGAAACCGTTATTCTCGATCTCTTCCATCTATTATAATGTCAAAACCCCAACTGGTAAGAGATCTATCCAACTGTTGGTTCCAAAAATCCCATTGCATGTCTCATTTCATTCCTTTATCCTCTAAAGAGATACTCGACTCCATCCATAGTTGTGAAACTAACTATTCTAGAATAATAGTTGACATGAACCATTAATGATGTCAACCGATCCATACCTATGATTACATAACATAAATACATCTATATAACCTAGAAGATCGATTTTAGCTCAACTCCATCAACGGTTATAGAACATACACAACATGAAATAGATCTATATTCTCTTTTCCTAACAGCGGATTGGAGATTTATCATAGAGGGTGTCAAATATTGTTTTGGACGTTGAAATTAAGTAGTACTTGAATTAATAATGTAATGTGATGAATCAGTATAAAAAACTCATGCATAAGGGTAGAATTCAGAAGAATCATACCTCTCACCATTGATGGGCCAGAGTGATCATACACCAAAACCAGATCAACTTCGTATAATTTTCTTCTCGCAAAACTATAACACGTATTTCCCTATTCACATTTTCATGCCCAATGAGTGACAATATTATTATAATCCCCATGTCAAGCTATGTTCTACCAATGAGATTAATTCTACTTCCCTCACCCTATGAAATAATATGATACCCAGGATTCCTGAGAAATGTACAAAGTACCAGACCTCAAAGCCCTGTGATAATAGAACTAAACATTTTCCATATCTTTGTAGTTGTGGAATGATATTGGATATTACATACAATCTCACGTTATTTGTTCTTGTGAACCAAATTGGAAATATCATTCTTTTCACATGGGTACGGGAGGATGGTTCACCAATCCAGCTGACATATATTGATTCATTCCCCCACTTTGGAAATATGTTTCCCTCTTTCTCTTTCCCCCAATACATGTGTTCCCACAATTTCCCATGGGTATCAACATACTTCCTCCTCATGTAGCTCATTAAGTGTCTCGTTCAGCCACAGTTTCTCTATTCACTATCTTTGTATAGTCTGAATGAATTAAAGAGAAAACAATCATTGAGAAAATCTATTGTCTCAGACCTAATTCAATGTTGTGTTCCACAAGGATGAACTACCATCAAAATCGAATGAAAAGTTCACTAAATTAAATAAATTTGAATCATAATCCGGGATAGAGTGATTTTCCAACATCATGCTAAATAAGTAGTTCATTCCATGAACCAAGAACGAGCGATGATATAATTATTTATTTAAAATTTCCTCAAAATCATCCCAACTACTGACTTGATCCACATAATCCTTCACATCTAGGTCCCACCACTGATGTACATGATCTTCTAGCATATACGTTTCCGCATTGAGTTTCATCTCCACTGGAGCGCCGATGAAATCAATGAAACGATTCATCTTATTTAGCCATACCTGTGCCTTTTATGGGTCTAAATCACCATCAACAAAATGGGTAGATTCTGCTTATGTAACTAGATTTAATTACCCACTTGCCTCATCTCATCCCTTGGGATCCATATTTCCTCATCCAGAAACATTGGGGCGATAGAAGAAACTAGCTATTGGTTCACCTGTGGCTTAGGTGTAATAAAATTCTCTACAACTACTTTCATTTTGTTTGTACGACGCATACGAGGTTCTAATATTATATAGAGGTCAAAATCTATTGTTATATCTCTATTTAGTGATGGATTAAAAATTTTAAATTTTACCACATCATCTACTATATCACTCCATTCAAAAATCAACCTTTACCATGTTCGACTAGATTATAAAAATTTAAAAATATTTTGAAAATAAACGTATTTTCAAACTACCACATTATGCTCTTCTTACAATTATGTCATGTGAAAACAATTTCAAAATTTTTCAAAAATCAACACATGAACCAAATATTATATCATTACATAAAATGAAAAATTTTGTTATAGTGGGGTGTAATATTTCTAGAACATTCCATACCCATCTCATTAAATTATCCCATGACAATGGGATTTACATAATCCTATAAGTGTCTCCAAAACACTTATATACCCAACTCCTTGGTAACATGATGTTCAAACTAAAAAGGATAGATATTTATTTTTATACTCCACATTTTATGTCCCAACAATCTGAATCCTTTCTATGATCCCAAGTCAAAGAGTATACCAAAATGAGTTTCAACTCCAGGAACAAGAAAACTGACGACCACTAGTTAGTAAAGCACCAAACAAGATGATACCTCTTATAACAACCATCTAATTCCCATTGTAATTAATAATAATATGTATGAAACATTTCTATAACTAACATCCCTATGATTCCATGGTATTTAAATAAATGAGTAGGGTTTCATTTAAATTATCAGCGATGATTTTCTCATTTAAGGTAAAAACCCAACCAAAAAACCATAACAAAATAAAACACTAGGTAATTCAATATAAAAATTTAGTAAAACAAAAATATTTCATTTATATCAAATCCAACAAAATAGTACAATAGAGTAAGACAAACAAACATCAATGTATAAATAATAATACAAACTATCAACGAAAAATATAACCACATGACTCCTAGTATCCACATTCCTACAGCTGGAAATCAACCAAAAACCCCATAAATAAAAAAGTAGTACTAAATATGTTTTATACATTACCTTTCCATGCATCCCAATAGACGATATTTGAGTGTGAACTAATGTTCCAAAGCAGGGATTAGTATTAAAACTCTGTAGCGTTTCCCAGATGACATGCATACTCGCGCCACTAGGATGAATGATTTAGAAACATTTATATAAAACAACGTATATAAAACAATTTCAAAAATAATATGTAACAAATACTAATGAAAAATCATTGGTAACTGTATTCCCAAGGAATGTGCATAAAAATTTCTCTGAATCATTTAACATTCTATTTTGAAATATACATTCCACATCTCACAACACAATCCCACAAGGATTTTTGTTTGATAGATCCATATTGATGAGCAGTTTGTCCTACAATCCCCCTGTGTCCCAGTAACACACACCCAAGGTCTAGCACCGCTTACCATAAACCCCAGTGGTACATGTATCATATTTGAAGACACACCGAACATATACTCACAGAAAAACTTGTATGCTAAAATTATTAAAAACAAAAAAAAATTCAAACCATTTTAATAGAACATATATTTCTTTGAAACCCATTCTAAAAATCCATTCAAAAACTCCAACAAATCCATATTTTATAATGAACATTTTATAATTATGAAAACAAATAAGATTGTACAACCAATTACCATGATTCACCAATTTTACCGAAAACCAAAAGTCATTAGTAAAGATCATTTATAAAATGTTTTTCCCCAATATTTAACAATGTAAATAAAGAAATTATACAAAATCAATACCAGGACTTCATGTTCTAAATAGATTAGTTGAGAGAAAATCCACATACCTCAAGAGTTTTGGAAGACAATGATAAATGATATCAAAAATGGCAGAAAACATGGTTGAATCTACATGAACCTACCTTATATCCCTTCCCCAATCATTAACCAAAACAAATATAATAATATTTTCCATCAACCATCATAAAATCTACCCACGTTAAGCCCTGATCTAAGAATCTATGAGAGGGGGGAATTTAGATCTATGAAACTCACCAATAATGATCAATAATGGAGCCTTGCAGCCATAATCTTACTCGAAATAAACCTGAGAATCCTTTAAGTCTCATCTTGAATAAAGATAATAGTTTATCCAACCATTGAGATAAAAAAGTCCTGATTCAGGTCTATATTGTGTAAATACAAGGCACATATATGTGAAAAATCTTTAGATCCAAAATTTCATGATCTGATGTTTGACCCGCTGATGGTTCAGTTGCACTGTTATAAAAATACTATGCTAACCATGCTCCAAACTCTATACTAAGTGAGACAATGCGTGTTTATTTCACATTGTTTTCAAACAGTGTGCCATCTATTCCAAATCCATTATCTCATTATGCCATATCAACATTTAAAAATATCATGGTTTGTACATGGTGGACAGATTGTTTGAGAAAACCAATCACTTCCCATACAACGTCACTTTTTCCAAAGTCTCCCTATTCATGATTTCTTGTAGGTGATTCAAAGTTTTCATAAAATTTGCATCAACTATGAACTTATAAAAAATCCTTAAAACACTGAAAAAGTTCTCTAAATACTCCCAAACATCGCCCATATAATTTACAAACATAAAAATTATACGAATGGAAATATATATGTGAAATACAGTGTGAATCAAAAATAGTTCTGAATAATTTGTTAATATAAATCCTATATCACATTGAAAAATAGTTTTCTATAATAAGAATATTATTATTTTTAAAATAGTTATTAAATTCATTTTTTTATAATGTTTACAACATAATTAATTGAATAAACATGAAAAAATTCATAATTTAAATAATCCCATTCATATGATCAATTCTAATTGATAGGTGATAAATATACTAATATTTTAATAATATGTAAAATTTCATTTAAACTAATTGATGTGGGTAAAATTTCATTACTATCTTCCCCTAATGAAGTCATAATTTTATACATCTCCCCTCTCGCTCTCATCTCTCTCTTAGATTCGTCCTGAAACCCTCCACTATGGGGTAGGTAGATAATCCAAATCCACTCATCATCCTTGTATTCCATTATTCCCCTATTTTAACATCTTTTAGCAATCTTCCTTCTCTAGGATATGGATTCCTATCATGACAAAGTCATCCTTTTTCTTATTTCTAGTGGTGTGACATTGTTTTTATAGGTCTTTATGACAGTTTTGTTGGTCCTATAGAAGGAATTGACTGTTTAATCCCCCAACATCTACCACCATACTCTAAAATAGCATTATTCCTTTCCCTCTAATGTTATATTTGGAGAAATGGTAACACCATTGTTTTGGGTTATGT
This sequence comes from Viscum album, assembly GCA_963277665.1. Taxonomy (NCBI): domain Eukaryota; kingdom Viridiplantae; phylum Streptophyta; class Magnoliopsida; order Santalales; family Viscaceae; genus Viscum; species Viscum album. The sequence goes on along the minus strand of OY728152.1, from coordinate 271,096,654 downwards.
GGATCGAAGGTCGTTAGTATTTTATGGTACACCTATATCGTATCGATCATGTATTTGGATTCTTTTATATGTATTTTGATGTTATTGATCTGCAAATCCCACATCCATTAGAATATCTTCTATAACCTCATGTCCCTATTCTTCTCCCCATGTTAGATCTGAAGCTGTTGACCCATATAGGTATTGGGAAGTGGGGTTCGGTATCCAATGATGCACATCATGTTGTGTGATTTGATTTTCTTTGATGTTTTGTTTATGTCTTATTCTTCGACAATATATCTGCTTGATAGATTCTTTATGAATGTTTATGTGGTGTTTATGGTTTGTTTTTGTTCTTTTTTGGTAATGGTGGTGGATGTATTTGATGTTGACGATGGTTTTTTGCCATTTATTTTTCATTTTGATTATGTGAGTTCACTCTATATTGATGATTAGGTTGTTTATTATTCACATCATCATGGTGTTTTTTATTTATGGTGGACTTAACAAAATCATACAATCTCCTAGGACGGGTGTGATATTTGGATGGTAATGAAAGTGGCAGTATTGGATAATGATATTGATGGTGGAAACAAATGATGATTGTGGTTATTAATGGAATATATTGACCTAAGTGAATCATGAATTGTGATCTTCTCAGTTTATGTGTTTAAATGTGTTTACTAAATTATAAACATCATATTGGGAATCATTTTTTTCTGGAGTTGTGTATTTTCTACCACAAAATCATAAATTGACCATCTGAAAATCAAATTAAAAATAAATTTTTCGTCATTGTTGTGTATAAGAATATATAATCTCAGTGTTGAGAATAACAAAATCTAAACCCAGTGTTACTTGTGACAAAAAATAAACACTGAATTCCATGTACCTCCAGATAAACTTGGTTCATTGTTTTTTCTATACTTAAAATGGTTTTGTTTATGTCAAAAAATAACACACTATGTAGCATGCAATGTAATCCATTTAATAATTTTAATTAATTCTAAAATTAAATATTCATAAAAACTCAGTGTTTTACAAGAATCAATTCAAATTCAACTAAAGGAAGAATCAAAATATTTTCATGAAGAAAATTACCCAAAAAATGAATCTAAGAGGAACTAAAGACTTTTCATGTTCCCATAATACTACTCTATGTTTTTAAATCTAACATAATAACTAGTTTTTGAATAGGAAATTCAATCCAATATTTAAATTCCATATATACAAATGAGTGAGAAACTCCAAAATAAAATAATAAATTTTCCATTCAAGAGTGCATGATATGTGTAACATTCACCATGTCATTAACATAACCCCCATTGGTAGTAATATTCATATTTTATTTTCCATTACCTTTGGATTAGAAATATTATTGCCATTGATCATCAAAAACCATTGGATTTGTGAAAAATATGGAATAATTTATGAACTCATTGCAGATGACGACATGGAATGTGGGTTTTGAAATATTTGGATTCTTTGTCACCACCATATTATTAACAATACCATTCATTGAATTTTGACGTTAATGGCTTTTACTACCCACCCTTACATCTTTAAATCACATATAAGTTCTATTCAAACAATTTTAATGATGTTTCTACCCACATTTATTAAATATATATGTCTATAATTTCATTCTATCATGTGATATACTCTATTTTTCATGAGACTAGATCATCTTATTCTTATTAAAACAAATGGAATTGTGGGAATATCTAATTTGAGTTTCTACCTAGACCAGACATTAGAAAAATTCCTTATAGACACTATGTTCAATTATGTCCAATTCCATTTGGACACTTATTTTAGGACACCAAATAGTATTCCAATTTTTCATTTATGTTTAATTTTGAATCTAGAGGCATACCATTGGTTCCTTGTAAAATTAACCTCATATACACCAATATATACCTCATCCTTTTGATTATTACCAACGAATTCATTCACTGTTATTTTATGAAGATTACTAGGGAGGTACATGATAAGAAATAACCGTATAAAGTCATCGAATTCCAGAGAATAAATATATTTAAAATCTCTCTGATCCATCATTCACACACTAGTGGAATATAATACTATCTAAAAATGGTTGGATTCAATCTCATCAAGTATTTAGAAGAACATTGTTATATATTTTAATAATTTTAGTGCTAAACATGATTCATGTCATTAGAAGTGTATTCGCTTATAACCTAAATATTTATCGTCTAATGTCCTAGGGAATTTTCATGGTAATTTGAATAAGAAATGAATTTTATAATACATTCATCAGAAACACGATTCCATCAGGCTCCATCCATTGACTATAAAAATACATAGTTTTAGAAACATTAATCATATAGGGAAAACTGATAGTATTGAAGAATAATTTATAGTTTTTCAAAACAATGAACTATATTTTAAATATATAAGACATTAGGTCTAACATATGTTATCCTTCATCATCATAAATTCTATTTAATTACGACAGGTTGAAATGAAAATTTCAATTAACTTATGAATACCAATTGGGTGTGTCAAACCAAGTCTTCAGTAAGAACTATTTTTGTGTATTAGGTAAGGAACATATCAAGACTTTCATACCATATTTTCAGTTATTACTCCAGAGTAAATATATTCCAAACCTATGTTTACAAGTAGTATGTAGAATAAGATTTATTTATAGTTAAACTACATAATATATTTCATAATAAATATTTAAAAGGATATAATATACAGAGGCTCCTCGAATGGGTTGTCAGAAAAAGTTTCTTATTCTTAAATCATTAGGTTAATTAAAATATTCTTTTGATACCAACTATAATGACCTCTGAATTACATATTTAAAAAACATCTTTTTAGATAGATATTCAATACATTTCACAAATTATCATTTTAGGAATAGATTTGTTTTGTGCATTTTTAGACTAAATTCAAAATTTTATTTTTTACGAATATTGTTCTACATCGCCCATAAAATATATTCAATTTTGTTATTATAATATATAATCAAAACATAAAACAATTCTTTATAAACTTGTGGAAGGAAAAATAATAATGTGTGATATTAGAAGCTCTGTAAGGTTAGTCAAGGGGTATATCATTCCATTATAATATGAATGCATAAGATAAGTATAGGTGTATGATATCATGAATATAAAGTATATAGTTCATACCAATCTGGTCATTGACCATATAAAATGGTCATGGAATAATGAATTATCATTCCAAATGATATGATCCATAATATTTTAAAATCATAAAAATTAATAAACCAAATTCTCATGTATTAATAGTGTGTGACCAACATCTGTATATAAACTGCTTCATTTTTCTTGGATGACTACCAAAAACATAAAAAATAGTGGATCTAGATTAATCACCTATATCCCATTATGGATCTAGGCCATCGACATGGTTGATCCTATTAATCAATACTATCAACTAGTTTCCCACCATATATCAATCACATATTCATATTCCCCACTTTTTATATAGCATGTCTATGTATTTCCCATTGTTATATCATGAGATATAAATCACTACCCGATGATTTAGAAGGTTGTATAGGTTTCACTAATCTATGGTTATAATGTGACCACAATATAATATTATAATTTTATAACAATACTTATTTATAATATAACCACCTCAATATAGAAATACCTTACAAGAATTTGAAAGATGATCATTAAACAATCATCATATCATGAACGTTGGACTTAAAGGGGACCCAACAACATTCATTCATATAATAACCTATATAAAAATATATTCCTAATAATCATCTCAATTATTTAGCAACAAATAACTCATGTAATTGTTATGAGTTTTATAAATATATTTTTATAATAATTTTAAACCATCTAAAAAAATAATAAGGGTCTTAAAATTTGATTATATCCACGTATAGAATATATAACATATAAGGATTCCATCATAGATGTAAAAATATTTTTAAAGATCATATGGATAATTTATTGATAAAAATTGACCTTCCACTTAGAAAATATATTTTTATAACTAAAATATCACAATAAAAATTCAAAATCATTTTTAATTTATATTACCCGGGAAATGATATAAGGAATCCATAAATCATTTACATGTCATAAAGGATAAAAATCACTTTTATAACATAAACATCATAACAGAGATTAATTTCACATTTTGATAAAATCCAAAAGTTCCTTTTATGGGAAAAAGGATGAATAAAATTAAACAATGTCCTAAAAATCCTAACATGCCTAAAAATGAATTTTAACAATAACTAGAGAATATTAAATACATTCAATAATTTTTTTTAAAAATGTATATCAATTGAAATGTGATTTCGAATGTAGGGGAAATAGAGATGATTTTTAATAAAAATATAATTTTTGGACACATTAATACATTATGGGTAGAGAATGAATGAAATGCATGTATTTTTTAGAAATAACAATTGGAGAATAGAATGAAATTTTTTCATAAGAGATAGATCGTAATATCTCATCATTGGTGGCCTATCATAAATATTACACTAAACAATGACACTATAATAACAAATCATTAAAAATTTGGTATATTTTTAATTCTAACCCTATTTAATGATGGGAAATTTTATACATATTTTTCCCATAATTACGATTATTTGGATCAAAACATTCAGTCATGGGAATTATATACATCATAAAATGTAGTCATGGGGTGTACAAGGAATGTTTCCATCATAAATATAATTGAGAATAAAATAATTTACATTATGTATTAACTTCCATTGTACACAACTGAATCATGTATATAATAACTAATTTTTTAAATTAAAATATTATTAAAGTATACTCATTTTGATAAATCCATAAATGATATACTTATGATAATTTATTATCCTTTTATTAACTATTCATTGTTAAAAGCATGTGGGTAATGGTTACATTATTTTTTATATGTTTTTTTTTAGTATTTATGGTCCTGTAAAATGATCATGGATCAATAATCTCAAAAAATTTAACCATGATATAATAATAATATAAATTCATTATAAATGTTTTTAGAGTAATACATTAATGTTTATGTCAATTTTGGTCCCACTAAACAACTCAATTGGGGGAGAATTGAGTATCCAATTAATTTTTTAACACTTTAAAAACAAGAATCCCCCATTCTAATAAAAAATAAAATTAAAAAAAAACATTAGAAGAATATAATATTATCATATAAAAATATTATAAAAATATAAATCATGGTTCAATTAAGATACTTTTGAAAAATATTTAACATTGGAAAGAAATATACTTGTTTCAAAAACAGTATATAAATCACTAATATGAGTTGATTATTGACTTATAGGTTTATTGATGATTATAAAACTATCAATCTATCTATATTGAATAATGAAATTAAAAAAAATAACCATATTGGAATTTAAACATGGGGATTGGTCTCATCTGGTAACATATTCGCTTTAACATGGAAATATCACTCATTGAATAACTTTATTATAAGATATACTCTTCCATATTCTATATTAAGTTTTTAAAATACAAATCACACATGGATATCCAAAAAAATACTTCTTTGATAGTGATATTTTGGATAAAATAATAAAATAAAATCACACAGTCATGCCATGTAGATCAACATCTGCTAGAGTTCTTCATGGAAAGTTGGGTAAAGAAGTAAGAATGGGTTTCATTAACTATTTTATTCATTATAGGATATTTTTTATTATATATATATTAAAAATATATTTAATGTGTATAAGACATATAAAGAGAAAGATATTAATTCAATATAGTATAAAATAGTGATTAGTTATTCTGCAGACATTTCTTCTCTTCTAGTTGAAATCTCTTGATTTTAGAAGGATGATAAAAAACATCTGAATGAACATTGATGCATGGATCAATGTAAAAATTAATTTTTTAAATTATAAAAATAATGTATTTTATATTGTTTTTATTTTAGTAACTTTTTATGATGTCTATATATTAATGTGAGCATATCTCTATGAATTAAGATATCACTTTACTACTATGTTTCATTAAACATTTAATGACCTTTTCTAGAAAAACATTAGGAAATTATCAGGAATATCCTCATATAAAAGTAGAAAAAAGTAGTTATTTATGGGTTTCGATAATAAGTAAAATGTGAATAGAAACTTAATTATATTAATAATGTTAGCAATATAATAAAATAATACATATATCATAGTATGTAATCATTAGACTATTGATCAATGTAGCCAATTTATTTAGTAATTTGACATACAATGTTGGTTATTTAGCGTGACTAATCCACATAGGTGATCGATCCAAGTAGAGGTTTTACATAGGCAGTTAATCTATGTTTCCAATCGCATAAACAATTGATATACATAGCCAATTTATGTATTAAATTGATCCTTTATTCATATGTTCAATCATTTATTCTTTAGGATGATCCAAAAAATTGTTAATTTTTTATTATGGATTCTTAAAAGATCATGAAATCATACATTTATTCTAATGGTCTCATGTTTCCTTTTTCATGGATGATCATAATTACCATTGATGATCGGTAGGTATATCTTTTGGTTGATCGAAATAATGTTTTAGGTAGTGGATTCCTTTATAAATTTTGTTTAGTTGGGAATATGAATGTGTGGTTGATCTATATAATAATTATTCATTCAGTTGAATGTTTATTCATTTTAAGAAAAAAAATCAGTGATTTAACTAGAAAATCAGTTACAACCAAAGAAAAATAAATTTATTAATAACATTATTAACATGATTTGGGACCATGAAAATTTGTACTTAATTTACTAATTCATGAATATGAATCAATTTTATGATATAAAATAATGTAATAGTAATATATAAAAACTAATGTTGAATACATGAATCCAATATGTAAGAACCCAGTTCATGCTTTTAGGTATGAGTTTCTTTTATTCTATTTCCATTCAGTTGTTTTTAGAAAACCAGGGAAAATGAGGCATGTAATGGAATCATACTATCCCAAGGGTTGACTTAAGGTAACACGATGTGTAATCCTAAGTACATGCCTGGTAGTTTGGCCATGTATGATGAGATACATGGTGTGTGGGCATGTGAGCTTTAAAGATATGAAAACCCAACTGCACGTCATGTACGTCTTAGTATACACTATGTAGTCAGGTTTGTAGGTCCTCGAATGTAATTCGGTGGAAAACAACTGCCAAATAAATAATGAAATGATACACACACAATGTCTATGAACTTACACACTGGGTATTTTGTGTTTTTTCTTAATGACAGACAATAACCCTTCTATAATATTCTAGATAGTAGAGTCTCATTGGGTTTCACAAACAGTAGAACCAAATATTAAATCACCTCCCAAATTTTGGTCTAGATACACATTCAGTCGTTTTCCGATGCATTGGAACCTAATCGGTATGCTCTCAATTACACCTGATCCATTATTCTTGATTCCATCTCACGATTGAGCTATTTAAAGATGAGTGTGTATCCATGTTTCATAAATCCACTTATTTTTATCTTGAATTAAAGGAACAAAATTGATAAGGAGTGTCACACAAGGACTAGGTATTTGGTTTTGTGACTCTCGTTAATTATCGAGATGAATATATGTGATGAAGTTCCATGAAACAATTTTGGGTGTCAGCATGATATATTTTCAACCCGTGTTAACATCTAATGGTGTTTGGGTAATTGAATATGTTGTCTTATCCATGCATAAGATTTATTGCCTTAAATTAGGGCCACCCCATGGGTGTGGTTCCATTGAATTGTCATTTACGGAAATTTATCCTTGGTTTTCGTTGTGTAAATCCTTGTTTTTACCTTATATGGGTTACTAAAAATGAATTGAGTTATAATAAGATTATGATTTGGTTGATTTATAATTTGAGGGTTTAGTCTTTGAATTATTTTTTTTCCATTTCCACTTGTTGTTCCTGTGATAATTTAAACATGATTAGATTGTTTTCCCATACTATAAATTTTCAATGTGAGTATATTTGGTTAAACCATGTAATTGGTGTAATACATTAAAGGCTTGGGATGTAAATTTCCTACATGAGTTTTCATTCTTAAACAACGTAATAGTTTCATTTACATGTGTTTCATGATATATGATTCATTCCCATGTTAATATTTTAATGTACAATCCATGAGAGGTTGGTTCTTGCATTATTATATAGGATGATTTTTTTTTGAACTTGTATTCCTAAGGAAATGATTAATTTAACAGGTTATAAAAAATGGAAATAATACTAGGAAAATAATGGATTCTGATTAGAATGAAATATATGGGGTCATGTGACTCTTGTACCTTATATATTAGGTGACCCATGAATCCTTTGAGGGATTCAATGGATGGGGTTATTATGTCAATCCATGAGAGAGACGCAGATATAGTGGTTGGGCTCATATAGTCTATGTTTGAAGAGGCCGAATGAGCCACATAATGAGGGATACCATGGAAGGGTTCTATTAGCAAGTTTATATGTCATGGGATATACATGGGTCTTATTTATATGATGAAAGTATGATCTAGTTGATATATAATCACACCACTTCTGGAGTGAGACCAGCCTCCTGAGAGGGTCGCATCGACAGGCGTGTAGGATAGAGGTGGCTATATACCAAGAGTTATATATGGATTCCACTTTAGTAATGTTGATAACAGAATCAGATTATAAGTATAATAATGAAATGGTTTTTTAATGATTAATTTTCCAATCCAAACCACAACCTTGAATTAATTATTTACTTTAATTTTTCTTGATAACCATATGAGGTATCTATTGTGCTCACTTTTACCTCAAGATCGTCAGACCTATTCTTGATATTGAGATATATGTAAATTTATAGTAATTAAACTATTAATGAACACAAACTGAAGATAAATGGAACTGGTACTTTTATGATTGTTTACTTTGGATTACTTCTTAGTTTACATCTTTCACTATTTTAAACTGCTTTTTACATATTTTCATTGAAATATTGGCACCGAACATAGGTGGTTTCCTACAAGGATTTTGTATCACACCCTATTTAGGCCATGTTTGGAGCCCAAAAAGATTATTTTATTGTAGTTGTTGATAAGGGAAACTTCCCTTCTAATGGTACATGACATGCTGCGTAGGAGAGCAATAGTGTAGGAATAAGTTGAGTCTTGCAATTCTTCCATGTTTTCTTTTTTATTTCTGTTTCGTGATACTAGTATTGAATAATATTATAGTATATATTGTTTTCCATGTTTTCTTAGAAAAAACATGTTGCATTATCTTTTGTATGGAGTAATAATTGTTTATTTATCTTATCAGTCTTCCACTATTTATGTTAGTTGTATGCTATTTACTGCATCCTCTATTGTATATTATTAGTATGATGTGATACAATCTTCCAATGAGGGAATAGTTTCTCCATTATAACACCTTAGTCTCTCATTGCTAGTCAGTTGGCCCTAGCATTTAAGAAAATATTCTTCAGGCCATGTTTCCAACTGGTCATGGGGTACCTTTTATATAGAACCTAAATATGAGACGTTATAATGTGTTATCAGAGGGGATTAATTTTCTTGATTTTTTTTATTTTTTGTGAAAAAATTAAATGTTAATGAATTTGGTAATTATTTAGGCCTATGAATAGCTACCCTTTGTACAGAGAAAATATAAATTACCTTGAATTGAATTGTGATTTTGGATTTTGAGCTATTACTATTTATTCGATATCACCCATGGGTGATGCACTTGTATCGTGTGGTTATTGTTGAAATCATTATGGTACTATTTTATTGCAACCCATTGATATGAGGTTATTCCATCTCATGCATTATATAAGAACTTGCTAGAAATCACATGACATGCATTATTTGCATTCAATTTATAATTCATTACTGATTTCATGATGTTGTGTTATATGTCATGCTAGATATACATGATATTGTGATAGTGACTTGATATATATGCATGTTGTAGCGATAGGTGTATGTGTACATGATATGGTTCGATTTGGTTGGATGAAATGCTTTGATCCCTATGTTGTATGGGTCCTCTGGGATCAGAATTTGGTTGTTCATGTATCAGATATGTGATGTAGAGTTTTTTCTTTTAGAAAAAATATGGGTTCCATTCATTGATTCAATGGGAGTATGCCCCGCCCCCCACAGATCGGAATTTGGCACATCGTGGTATTATTTTTCATAAACAGGGGTTTCAGGGATGTTTTTGAGGAATAATGTCTAGAAACCCAGAAAAAGTTGTGTGTGGTTCTATGAACACATTCCATGTGTTCAATTATTCAAGAAGAATGATTATTTTAATTACACTCCAAGTACTAATGTGTATAGACCATGTGGATATGAACGTGTTTTTGGCCATGAAAGAGACAACACAGGATAATGGTTTTTGGGAGGATCACACATTGTTCTTATTTTACCTGCCATGTAGTTCCTTTTTGTTGCATGTTAGAGAGTCGTTTGCTGTTTTGGTATGGAACATGGATGGAAAAAACTTGATAATGAACATGAAATATGTCTTGTTCTTGACCAGGTGGAGTCATGGGGCCTTGATGACCACGAGATGTACACTAGGAAAGTGGTGATGAACATTTTCCAAAGGTGGTAGGACATAGACTACCAGTGGAACCTCCAATTGTGCCTATCATGAAACCAACTGTTATACTAGATATAGGTGCTAATGCACAGTTCTGTGAAGGATTTATGATTCTTTTGAAAAACTTTTTAGGTAGCAACACAACCTACCACATCAATGGAAAAGATGAAGTGAGTGTTCCAACAACAACATCTTCCTTGTTTTCTGCTGATGGAAGAACATAAGCTTTAGAGTCGTGGTTTGAGTCCATGTTGTTAGTATTTGTGAATCTTGAGATGCCTCCTAAGATGTGGGTAAAACTAATGAATTATATTCTGCATGATTATGCCCTGATATGGTGGGAGCTGATTACACAGAAAGGGAGTCTTCGAGATATGGAATGAGAAGATTTCTAGATTGTATCCTATGATTATTACTATCATGAGACACTAAGGGATGATAAGGTCTAAGAGATTATGCATCTAGAGCATGGAACAGTTATAGTAACATACTATTCTTCCTATTTTACTAATATTAAATGTTTCAATGTTATTCTAATGGGTGAAGATTTAATGAAGGCTTTGAGTTTTGGGGATGGTCTTAGATATGACCTAAGAACGTAGGTAAATATAATCAAGTTGAATCAGGTATTTGTAATAGTAAATCAGGCACTGATTACAGAGTGTAATTTTTGGGAATATAGATATGCGATCTAGGGTGGTTTAGATCCTAGATCTTCTATGGTCTTGACAAGTAGCTAGAATCACCACCGGGATTTTTATCACGATGATAGTAGGATTTAGAAAGTACATTTAGGTATCCATGTTAGGTGTTAATAGAGTGGTAGTATGGGGCATATGAGGCCACAATGTCTGAAGGAACTAGTTGAGTGCCGAGATTAGGATAATATGGACCTTCTAAATAACTTCATAATGAGGTCTCCTCCATCATCTACTGGGGGAGGTTTTTCCCTAAATCCATATTTTACAGTCAGTCCAACGAATTCTTTCCATATAAGGAAATGGAGTCCATCAAGTAGTTCAGGCCAAGGTGGATTTCATGGAGGGGTAGCCATACCATAGGTACACAATAATAGCAAGATAGCTATTATTCGGGTAGCTAAGTAGTGTCACGGGGTCATGGTATAGGTCAAAAATAGGCAATGCAATAGACCCATCAAGAGCAAGATCCCAGACATTCTACTGTTAGATGAACTATTACAGTTTCCTCTATTTTATATTATGCACTTTTTATAGAAGGACTCCTCATATGTACATATATTTTTTTATTATGGAATACCATGGTCTTTGGGATTTTACTTTTGATGATGTTATGATTATAAAAGCTATGTTAGTAATAAAACAATTTGGTATGCGTCAGTGCAAGGGTTTCCCCCTAGAGTATGGTGGTTGACACTTTCATTGGAACCTCTATGTCTTAGATATGATCAGCGTTGATGTCATTCTCATAATGGAGGAGTTTGTTTCTTTTGTAGCATTTTTTGATTGATATTGCCAAGAAGTGGGTTTCACATTAGAAAAGGGAAGATATTTTCTACATAATGGTGAATGTGATGTCTAGGATAGCCGAGCTAGACCTATACATTGTGGATTCGGTGGGATGATAACCTATATTGCGAGTTTATATCTAGATGACCATGGAACATGTTAATCAGATTTAACTCTAGTGGTAGAATGTTTTAGGGAAGTTTTCATAGATGAATTTTCAAGATTACATTTGGTCAGAGAGCTGGATTCACTATCGAGATAGTTCCATAAGCTGCATTGGTATCCATTCCTCCTTAAAGGATGTCAATGATGTAGTTGAAAGAGCTCAAAAGTCCTTTAGAAGATCCTGAAGCTAAGGGTCTCACCTGACCCTGTACTTCTCCTTGGGGATCACCGGTCCATTCATGAAAAAGGCAGATGATACCCTTAGGCTATGTGTGGAATATCAAAAACTAAACCAATTGACAGTTTAAAACTGATATCCCATTCCATAGATAAATAAATTGTTTGAACTTCTCGTAGGAGCTTGAGTTTTCTAGAAGATTAAACTAAAGTCATGATGTCCCCATGTATCTGTTTAACTAGAATACATACCTCATACATCCTTTCAAAGAATATATGGTCTATATGATTAACTGTTTATTCTGTTTTGTCACACAAACATGCCAGCAGTTTTCATAGAACTGATGAACCGACTGTTCTATTCAAACCCAAATTCATTTGTGGTTGAATTTGTGGATGATATCTTGGTTTATTGTCACAATCGACACAACCATGCCAACTATCTTTAGATCGTTTTGAATACATTATGAGATCATCAATAAACTCCTAAGCTCACAAAATTCAACTTTTATATGGATCAAATTGGCATCATGTGTCATATTATTTTAGAGACAAAGGTATTAGTGGTCCTCGAAAGGTGCGAGTTAGAGTTTCGAAGGTATATACCAAGAAATTTTTTGAGATAATGAGTTTCTTGGGGATATCTAGTTACTACATGCATTTTATATAGGACTAATCACACTTGGCATTGCCACTGAAATGGTTGACTAAGAATGGTGTCATGTTTGTGTAGTCATATTCTTGGGAGATAGCATTTTATATGCTGAAGGGGAATTTAACATCAGAGACAATACTAATATTTCTAGATATAGGAAATAGTAACACCGTGTATTATGATGTGTCATGTATTAGTAGGGTTGGAGTGCTTATTTAAGGGATCGTGTAGTTGTGTAAGGGTCTTAGAAGCTGAGGCCACATGTGATGAATTCTGTTACACCCAATTTGTAAATAGCTTCGTTTGTTCATGCTTTGTGTTTTTGGATATATTACCTTTTTCGAGTTAATTATGTGGGGTACACGAACTAAAAAAGTATGAATTATATCTTTACTCTCCATGATCTGAATTCGACGCATCAAAGGTGGGTAGAATACATTCAGTTCTTTCATTTTGAGCTTTATAATATACTTGAGAAATTAAATGAAGTGGTTGATGCGCTGAGTTGGTGAACTCATATATAGTAAGTTCAGGAGGCTAGTGGTGAGTGGAAACTTATGGTGTTTTCTATAAGATGCATCTGGAGGTTCCTGATAGACAAGGAGAAACATTTCTTTCATCATTGGTTGTTACATCTACCCTACTAAATTGTGTGAGGATGAGGCATCTATCAGATTTTGGAGGCCTGGTTCTTTGAGAGAGTGTAGAAGGTGTAGACCCTCCTCCTGGATGGACGATTTGAGAGGATTAGGTTGTGTTTATATTTGGAAGTGTGTGGGTTCTATGAGATATATGCAAGGATTTGATGTGGTAGTTTCATTATTTATCTTGGGTACTGAACACCCAATTCACTAAGATGTACAATGAATTGAGATGTCAATGCTAGGTTCTGGTTTTGAAGGATTTGTTGTTTTCTTTTTTACAAGGTGTTCCACTTGTCAACAGGTGAAGGCATAACATCAGTGGCCAGATGATCTTTTATAGGAGATTCCTATTCTGGAATGGAAACGAGAGGATGTCGCAATGTATTTCGGTATGAGATTAACAATTTCAACATGAGGTAATGATGTTGTGTGGGTTTTTGTTTATAAGCTTACAAAGGTCCCTTAATTCATTCCAATAAAGGAGATATTTAGTGTTAATGATATCTAAATAGTTGTATATTTTTTTGGTTGTATGATTTTATGAGGTCATTGGTTCTATCGTTACTTTTAGGGATGCCTGATTTATGTCTAGATTCTGGAAATGTTTTTTGAGGGAACTAGGTACATAGGGGCTTCTTAGCATAGAATACCACCCTAAGACTAATCTCCAGTCAATGTATAAAATAATGGTACTAGAGGACATTCTCCAAGAATGCATCCTTGATTTTGGGGGATCATGGGAGAATCATATTTCCCATGTTTAATTTTAGAATAATTAAAGCTTCCAGGAGACTATAGAGATGGAACTACATAAGGCATTATGTGGAAGGCCATGTCATTCTCCAATTTGCTGGTCAGAGGCAGGTGTGGTAGCTTTACTGGAACATCGTCTTGTGCATGAGACTTCTTAGCAGTTACAGTTGATTAAAAAATGGATGGCTACAACATAGTCTCATCAAAAATAATATGCATATTATCATAGATGACCTCTAGATATTGAGGATGGGGATCAGGTTTTCTTGCGTGTTTTATCGAGGTTTGGACACTGTGGGATCAGGAGATAGGGAATGAATTCACTTAGATACATTGGGACATTTTAGATTCTAGATAGGGACATGTTGGTTGCCTATCGGTAGTAGTTACCTAAGAGGTACCAATCCATGCATGATGTTTTCCATGTATCTCATCTGTGCCGCTATCACTCAGATCGAATTCATGTTTTTCAGCCCAATGTTGTTGAGATTAAGGATGATGCATAATTTAAGGAGCATATGATTCGTATTGAGGATCATTAAACAATGGTCCTCCATGCCCCATATATTCTTTTGGTATGGGTGCAATGGCAGTACGACCGAGTGTTGGACAACAACTGGGAGAGGGAGACTAATGTATGATCACAGTGGATGATGTTATTCTCAGATATTTATTTTTCACCACCCATGGAAGGGAAATTTTGGTATTAATTTTATTTAAGGGGGATGTTTTTCTGATCCTAGATATTACATTTAGGAAATATTTTCTTTTATTATTTTTTCTATTGAGTTTTTTTTAGGAAAAAGGGGAAAACTTAGAACATACTAGAATCAGACTGTCCTAAGGCCTAACATAGGGTAACATACTGTGTAATCCCATGTACAAACCATTTATATTTTCCATGTATGATATTAATACAAGGTGTGTGGCTGCTCTTACATGAATGATAGGAAAACCCAACAACACAGTGTGTACTTATTAGCACATGTCGTGTAGTCATGCCGGTATGTCCTAGAATGTATGTCAGTGGAGAACAGTCACCAAATAAATAGTAAAATGATATACCCATAGTGTATATGAACTTACATGCAGTGAATATATTGTTTTTTATTAAAAAAGGGCAGTATCCCTCCAATTACATTCTTGACAGAAGAGGCTTTACATATTTCACAAACAGCAACATCAGACATTCAATTTCATCCAAAATCTATGTATGGGATCCGACTCAATCACCATAGGAATCATTGGAACCCCAATCAGAAGGATCTATATTAATCTTCATCTATTCTTCCAGAAACCATCCCAATAATGAGTTAATAAAGGTTGAGTTTTTATCCTTGTTTCATTGATCAACGTCATTTTTTGCTTGAATTGGGAGCTAAAGCTAGACAAGGAGAGGCAAACGAGGACTAGGTAGGTGGCCTTGTGCCTCTCGTTAATTATCAAGATGAATATAAGTTTCGCTGTGTTGTGCACCAATTTTTGGGTGTCAACATGATTTATTTTTTTACTCGAGTTATTGTCTAATGATGTTAGGACAATGGAATTGGTGGTGTTATCCATGAATAAGATTGATTTCTTTAAATTAGGTCTACCTTGTGGATGAGATTCTTCTGAATTATCATTTATGGTCATTTTTCCTAGGTTTCTTATGAGAAAAGCATTGTTTTTTCCCTTATAAGGGTTGTTAAAAATGAATAGACTTACAATAGAGATGTAATTGGGTTGAATTGTAATTTGATGAATTAGTCTTGTAATTTTTGTTTTTTACATTGCTATATATTATGACTATGGTTGTTTAAGAATACATGGAATGTTTTCTTGAACTATGAATTTCACATGTGAGTATATTTGTTTAAACCATGTAATTTATGGAATACTTGAAAGCATTGAAATATGAATTTCCCACATGTGTTTTCATTGTTGAACCATGGAATAGTGTAATTACATGAGTTTCTTGATATATGATTTGTTCCCATGTGAGTACTTGAAAGTCCATGCCTTAAGAGGTTGGTCCTTGATTAATAACCTGCGATGCTTTAGTTTTGACATTGAAAACCTAATTAAAGGGTTAATTGAACTAGTTATAAAAACAGAAAATGTATTGTGCAAACTATTGATATCAATCATAATTCTATGGACGTGTTCATATGAATATTGTACCTTTTACATTGGGTGACCCAGGCATCCATTGAGGGATGCCATGGACTGAATAAATAGGGGTTATTATGTCAATCTATGGGTGAGCCACATATATAGTGGTCAAGATCATGTAGGATATGTTTGAAGAGGTAAAACAAGTCATGCATGGGGGATACCAAGGAATGGTTCTATTGGACTATTTATATGTCAGGGGACATACATGGGTATTATTTATATGAACCAGTGATGTCCCAATTGGTATATACTCTCACTATATCTAGAGTGATACTGGGTTCGTAAGAGGATCATATAGGTATGATTGTTTGATAGAGGTGGTTATATACAAGGAGTTATACATGGATTTCTACATTAGCAATGTAAAGAACAGAATCATATTACAAATTGAATATTGAACTGGGAAATCTTTTGATGCATCTTCCAATCTAAAGCAAAATCTTGGATTCCATAATTACATTAATTTTTTTATACCCATTTTAGGTATCTATCAAGCTCACTTTTACTAGGATATCATAGTACATATGCCAGATCTTGAGACTTATATAAATTTATAGTAATTGAATTATTAATGAACATGAACTAAACAGAAATGGAAATGGTTATTGTATGATTGTTTACTTTTGAGTCCTTCCAATTTTACTACTATCACTATTGTACACTTCTTGTTACATATTTTCACTAACAGATTGAAAATAACCTTAGGTGGTGGCCTATAAATATTTTTTCTCACACATTGTTTGGGATATGTTTCGGTCCAATATGATTTTATTGTTGTAGCTGTGGATATGGTAAAGCAACCTACTACTAGTTCTTGACTTGCTTCTTAGGAGAACGAGAGCGTAGGATCAAGACGAGGCTTGAAATTCTTACAATTTTTCTTTAGTATTTATGTCCCATGATACATGTATTGTATATAACAATAATATATCATGTTTTGATATTTTCATAGAAATAAAATGTTTCATTATATTTTGTAAGGAATAATAATTTGTTATTTATCTTATCAATCATATTATATTTACATTAGTTGTTTGTTGTTTTCATCTTCTAGTATTTTATATTATTTCTATGATGTGATACACTCTGCCAATGAGGTCATTGTTTCCCCAGTATCGTGCCTTAGTCCCTACAACTTGTCGATAGCCTCTGTAAATTGGGAAAATGTGCTTGAGGCCATGTGGCCAACTGGGTACGAGGCAACATTTCTAGTGGAACCCATATCTATGAAATTAAACAATATTTATTAATTAATAATTTTACAATTGATAATGATTATTCAATGTATTCCATTTTCTCCTAAATTATTATATCAAAATCAATTAATTTTAAAAAAATTAAAGAAAATGTTTTCAATTTTATTAGTTTCTCAAAAATTAGGTAAAAAAAGTATATCCAAGTCTAATATTAATTTCAATAATTACAAATGGAATAATCTATTTTTTTACAATATTAGGAGATGGGGTATATGAATGAATGATAAGAGGTCCTAGAATGAATATACCTTTGTACATTGGTATAATATGGGAAATGTGTTCCGATAGAGTGATACCAAAATATTTTATGAGAGGTATAAGTGTGGTAGAATTTGGAAAAAATATTGAAGTTGATGTGTTGGTACCAAATGAATAAGGTCTAGGTCTATGTCGGAAAAGAGGAACTATAATTGGGTAATTCGAAACATAAAAATATATATCCATTTTCCTTGTAATGTCAGATACCATGTTTATTCTATATCCCATTCCATGAGGAAACATTTATTTCAGACATAAATAGATTGAGCATAATTTTGATTAATGTTAATATCATAAAAATCTATTTGAAGCCTACCATAAAAAGTGTAATTTTTATATCCATGATAAAAGTTCTATACATTCCATTTAAACCTCACATATTAAATAAATTTCAAGGAGATTAATCTATAGTGTTAATATAGTTTCTATGAATTTCAAGGAATTCATGGAATATTCTTTTAATACAGACAATAGCCTAGTGTCTTGTGTATTAAATACATCAAACACAACATCTCTCGTGTCTTTGAATGCATCAAATATCACTATTAACCAATCCTTATTGACTGTGTTTAACTTATCTTCATCTAAAACTGGTAGAATAGGTGGTACATCATGTTGAGTACAAAGAATAAACTCATTCCATACTAGTCTTACTACACCATTATATTATAATGGTCATCTTGGAGTCAACCAATTATTGTTAAAAAAATATTTCATTTTTTTAAAAAAATTATGAAAATAATATTGCTTTTTTGTATTCATTGAAATCATTAAATTTACATTAGAAATAAATTTTTGAATATTTTACGAAATTCCTTCATAATTTTCATTGTTATTTGAAAAAATAATAAACAAGAATATGTTATTTAATATCATGAAAAGTTCATTCTTAAATTCATTAATATATATAATGATTGTAACAAGTTGATTCTTATAATACATTTGTTATTCATGAGAATGTCAAGTTCTAGAATTGGGTAATAAATCTTGAAGAAGTGACTTATCTCTTGAATCAAATGAATTGTCACACAAAATTGGAGTTTGACTTTAAGTATCTTTATTGAGGGAAACGATCATGGGTTGTGATTCAATTTCATTTAATGTTCATAGATCAATTTTCATAATCACACATAGACACAACATTTTTTCTTGTAGAATATTTAATGATATGATCAACATTAAGGTTTAGTTATATCACATAGAAAAGATGTATCATCCAAAAAATTTAGAAAATCCTCACCATAGTCATGTCTGAATAGACATATTGGATAATTAGTAGATATTTACTTCCCCAAAACATGATCTAGACATGAAATATTAAGAGAATTACCTTATGAAATTGGTTAATAACAAACATTTTTAACACTGTCAACATTTTTCACAAGTCATGTAATCCTTCATAGCGTTATATATGATTTTATCTACTTGATCAATAATAGATTGAACAATGAAAAATTATGTGGAAGATACATCCATATTAAAAAATTGATTGTCTGGTGTATTTCCTTCACCAGATGGAGAGTATTTAAAAATAAATCTCGGAACAAATGAGACATATGAGAATCGATATTGGTGATGTATCCATTTTCTCACCACATTCAGACTCCATGTGAACTAGTCCAAACACTATATATCAATAAAAATTCTCCCCCTCAGCATCAACACTTTCTTCTTCAACATATTTAGTTAACAAATAGTATTTAAATCATGTTCTACATTAATTGGACATATATTATTGAGATTAATTTAAATTAAATTTACTCCATTATTACCTATGAGTTCCTAAAAAATTGGAACATGAATGGGATTTTGTTCTATGATTTTATCAAAATCACTTATAAATTCATCATATATATCTTAGTAGATTCCTGATTTTAATCATATGTAGATTAATTGGCTTTAGCTATGTCATCATGTTCAAAACAATGTTAAATTATATTTTCTAGCCTAGTGTGAAGAGAAACAAGGTTAAGTAATTCATCGTGTTTATCATCATTATCCACCCACATCTTTCTACATGGATAGAAAATCATATTAATTATTTTATAGGTATCCTTATTTATATAGACACCATTATGAATATTTGTCCCTTAAAATCTAGTAGGAAATACCCACTTTTGTTATTATAATATAGAAATGAAAATATGATTGGGATGTGTGTTGAATCTAGATGATGGATTATTAAACACATCCATATGTCTCATAAAGAATCAAGGTAGGATAATCTCAATACCATGAATCAATAGATAAAGAAGGATAAAATAATGGTATCTAATAAAACTAAAAAATCTATTACATGGGTTTATAATGTTATGAATACGCAATTACATTAGTTTTTACTATTCATTTAACTAATATGAAATTGGTCTTTTGAAAGTCATTTCAGTCTTTTATTCATTGAAAAAATATAAAAAATAAAAATAATGATAGTTTCCCAGGTATAAGCCCTATTAGTACTCATAATATCTATCATGTGGCACATAAAGACAGTTGTCCCGTAGGACATAAATAAACACATATTCTTGATAATTCATGAATGTTTTAATATCATATCTATATTTACAATAATAAAAAATGATCAAACAAAACACTTTAACCAAGTAAAGATATAATGGTGAATCCTCATAAAAAACAAAACCTCATAGTTTTGATGGAAGAAAATATCCATAGAAATGAATGATTGTTTTTAACCATTCAGCATGAACATATTCTTCTACTAATACTTTGAGATAGTGTTTGTTCATCATTGATAGAATTTATGAATTACATAATATAGATTTTGATATATTGAAGATTAGAGAACACCATCTAGAAATGATATCATCACATCTACTGATCAGGATGAGAAATACTTCTTTACTACATGAGTTTCAAGGAATGATGGATCAAAATGTTTATTTAGTTGACATTATAAAAATATTGGGATTATTTTTCTTTAAATCAACACATAAATCATTTAGGGATTCACTCCTACAACAATTATTGGGAAATAGCAATAACATATAATGTACTTCCATTCAATATAATATGATAAATACTTAAATACAATATTTAAAAATGAACATCGTACAATTATATACATAATATGGAAAAGGATATTATATGAATGACTAACTGAAATAAATCATTCATAATTCAGATTTGAAATAATTAATTCTATCAAAATTTAATATATTTTTAAAAAATTCAATAATATAATTTTTTAACACTTAATTATTATATAAAATGATCTTTTTAATAACAATCTCTAAAAGTAAAATTAATATTCAATAAAATATTTTTATTTCTAAAATGTGATACGTGATTTTGATAAAATTTTATTTCACTTTCTTATCCAAAACTTATAGGGACTCGTAGAAATTTATATTCATAGTCTATTTTTTTTTCTACCACATAATTTTTGAACAAAAAATACCTGATACTATGTACAAATCATCTATATTGGATAGTTGGACAATGTTTTACTTCTTACTATACCATGAGACAAATGATTTCCCCAAAAAATTGATAATATCCAATAGTTCTTTTTCTGTCAACATACATCGCCAATTGTCAACATATGAATATCCCAACAAGGAAAACTATTTTTCTATATATTATAATAATCCACAATTCATTATACCATTTAGGAATTATAAATCTCTTTTAATTGTAAATAAATGTGATCAGTTTGTATTTTCCTGAAAATAGGTACACAAACACACACTAAATATTATATCATAACAACATGTAGGTAAGTAAAATGTGATTCAAATCAGATATTTTTATGTGGTTTGACCAATTTTTCATCCATGTTCTATCAAGATCCAATATATAGAAAGTTATTAGGGGAGTATCACTAACCATAGTTCTTTCCATAACCAAAAAATTATTTAAATGAACTCTAGTTTTCTTATATAGATTTAGAATAATTCTTTCATTATGAAATTTTTTCTGAAAAACAAGACATAATTAATGTTAACATTTCAAATTAATTTCAAATTCACATTCCATAGTTATATCAAATTCATTAAATATATAATTTGTTTAATTTCAAAAAAATATCAATAACATATATTTCTTCAATAAAAACCATTTGATTTTTTTATAAAAAACGTATGGTAATTTATTCCATTAAAAATCCTTTTGAAATAAAATAATATTTCATCCTACCCTACTAATGTCGTAGATTTTTTAATGAAATAAAAAACATTTATTAATTAAAAAATAAAATTTTCAAAATTAGGATTTTAAAATCAAGGGGTTGTTCAATAAAACATCCTCAAATATATGACATATTTAAGGATCGCTCTAAAAATGCATGAGATGTTATTTTAAATTAAAATTTGATACATCGGAAATCACTAATATTATGGATTCATGTATGGATGTTGTAGAAAATGATTCCACATAGTAAATACCTTCTTCATTATTGTATCATGGTTGAGTCATTCATGCTTTATTATAAATTATTCTGCATGACTCGTTGTCCTTATTTCTAAAAACCCATTTTGTGCAAATAATTATCTAAAAATGATTTATTACATCTTTATCACATTATAAATTTCATTTAAACATATTTACCTCTTATTCCACATCCATTACAAAATATTTCATGAATAACTTAATCATGGATGTTCGTAGGTTCATGTTGGTACAATAATCCAAGATGTTCAACTTGGTTTCTAAAATAACATATAATATATTTTCTATTATTTAATACACCTAAAACAACATCAATGGTATGATATATATGATTCCTAGCATCCCTAGTAATAAATGTTTTTGATAAATCATCTTCATCTAGATGTTTTAATTCATGATGCTCATCGGAAATGGATGATTTCTATACAAGTGGTCTTGAATAACAGTCGCTAGGATTCGAATTCATTTTCATGTTAGGAAATATTTTCATACAAATTTTCTATATAGTTATTAGATTCACGTGGATCTATCCCATATAACATGACATGGACATATTTATCCACCATATTAGTCAATTTTATTAGATACCATTTATTATTTAGTGGTTTTATAATATCCCTAGAAAACTCAATCATCACCATGGAGCAGAAAATATATGACAATACAAATGGTGTGAGTATAATTTATCAAAATCAACATTTTAGAAATAAAAACCTTCATCGATTCTTAAGATATTTTGTTCATGTCCACTAAAATTCTGTACAGATCTAGAATATTTCATATAATGTGAAAAATATAAAATTTATGAGTGGGAAATCCCCAATGTATATCAAAAATAATCATCCCCTATGACATATTCAAATTGTTTTCCCACTAAATTAGAAACTCTAGAGGGTCCAAAACAATATATGTGAACAAAATATAATGTTTGATAAGTTGAGAGATCTTTATTTGGTTTGAAAAAGAATTTATGATGCTTTAACTATTGACATGAATGACAGATTTTGTCATTTGGGAGTTCTAGTTTGGGTAAACACACAACTAAACCATTCCTAGTCAGATTACTATTTGAGTTTATATTTAAATGTAATTTTATCCTATTCCAAATCCATTATTATTTATGAAATACACATAAACATGAAATAATTTGAGAAAATAATAATTTAAATCTATAACATAAAATTATAATTTATCAATGATGTAAAAACTTAATCTTATTTGGAATCAAATAAATTTAAATAATTATTTTTCAAACATAAAATTTGAACCATCAATACTAATTGTGGAAATATAAGAAGATTACATTTTAATACATCTAAAAAATTATTATAAACTAAAACTATACTAGATTTACACAATTGGAAATTCATATTATATTCCTATGGAATTGTCAAGACATGTGACATGTACGCATCCCACCACGACTAGGATAATAATGATAATATATTCCCTTGTCACATGTCTGGATTATACACTATCTAGATTTTTTAAATAAATATTAAACATTTTCAATCAGGAATATGAGAAAATATATTAATACAAAAAATTATTTTTATACCCATATTTTCTTCGGTCTATATGTTGTAGTCATAATATATTTAATAATACTAAATTGTTTTAATTTTTTCATGAAATAATACCATAGAAATTAATAAATGAAAAAAATTAGGTCCAACAGAAAAATAATATTTTTAGTAATATCAAAACAATATATTAAAAAAATTAATTTTTATAAATCTGTCTCTTTAAAAGTTGGTGTCCTATTCATATAGTATATATTTATGTGTTCAGTTTACAATGAATCAGGGTTACTATATTTTTATTTTATAAATTTCTCTAATCTTTCCATAATCTCTAAATAAGAAATTTCAACTAATTGTTTCCATTAAGTATTTCAAAATTAGTATCCTTCTCTATAGTAAAATTAGATTTAAATTTATCATACATAGAATGATGATACTTAAATAGTATATATTGACCATTTAGACCATTGAATTTTTCATCCAACGTAATATAATATTCGAATATATTATCACTAATAATATTTTTTAAATAATTTTTTTCATTTTCAAAATGGTTAGAAATATAATAATTTGATTCATGGAAATCATTAATTACCATGGTTGTGTTTTTCACGAAACACATAATAGCATTTTCATTTCTCTCTTATTTGATGGAATCAAAATCACATGAACTATCCTCATATTTTAACTAGGTGGTTTTAACAGAATGTGTAGACATATATTTTAGTTTGTAAAGATTCTAGTTTTCATATTTGTTCTTTGAATCTTATTTATTAATGCATCCTTTTCTTTTACACGAATAGTATTATTTTTCATTTCTATAATAATTTTTTCCTTTGTTTTTATTAATTTCATTTTCTATCATACAAACCACTTTATTTAAATTTAATAAATAAAATATTATCACTATAGAATTTCATATGTCTTTTAGCCAGTTGTTCCATCTCGTCATCATTATCTGATGGGGACTCTTCATCACTTAATATTTCCACTTTTATTGCATCCATTTGTTTTTATTCAGCTATCCAAAATACTACTGACTTTTTTTTTGGGATCTACTATTTATTACTTGTTCATTTTTTTTATTCCTCATTTATTAGGAGTTTTCTAATTAGTTCTATAAAAATAAGTTATTGATGTCATAATATACTCTAATATACCCTTATTTTCTTTTCTATTAGTCTAGTAAGGATTCCATAAGTCATATCACGTGGACATTTTTACCAATTGTGTTTCCATATACATGCTTGTTTTAATATATCAATCAATATGAGATACATGTAAGAAATGGAACGAATATGATTCACTATAAATGTATCATACATAATTGTGATTGTATTTACCAACTTATCATTTACATTGAAATCACTTTCATGAGATATAACAAGAGTATCAATAATTTCAAAAGTATTATAACACAAAGATGATGAATTAAATTATTCCCCTCCTAAATCATTCTATATGGAATTCATAGATTTAAAATAAATTTTAAATAATCCTGTTGTGGAATCACTCAAATTGTTTCTCATAGATTTGTGTTTTTTATACTTTTCATCAATGAAAATATAGATATCAAATCCCATAAAATATAAATAAATTTTTATATAGATTTTCTAATGGAAAAAATATGTTCCATTGAAATTAGTTTGTTGATTTGGGTATGTTTCTTCCAAAATAATGTTATAAGGAAATATTAAAATTTACATAACACAAAAATTAAATTCCTTAGATAAATATTAATCATAGTAAAAAATATATTTTGAAGTTCCCTTAAACCAAATGTTAGTCCATGTAGAAAAATAAAGAATTTGGTGAATTGAGTATCCTATAAAATTTATTTTTAAAAAATTTTAAAAATATTGAATCCCCTAATTATATAAAAAATAAAAAATTAGTATATGTATGTAATATTATATTTCAAAAATACATACAAAATATCATTCACAGGTGAATTAGAAAAAATTTGATAATGAAATATCATTTTTTTTGGAATAATATTATCAAACACATTATAATAAAAAATTATTTATCTATTATAATATAGAATTTTTATAGAAGTTTAGAAAATTGATAGAGTTTTTATTTAAGAAAAAAATAAGCCTATGGGAATTTAAATAAGGGGATCTGTATTAATATTAGAAACTATCCCTTAAATTTAAAAATATATTTTCTCCATGTAGTTTATTGTAATAAAGACTCATCTTAAACCTGATTTGGGTTTTTGAAAATAATAACACAAAATTCTCTCTAGAAACAAGGCCATATACACATTTCTAAATATGATAAATGAATAAAATAACTTCCTAAATGAAGTCTAGGAAGAGTGGATATTTACACAGTTCTATGAAAAATAATGATTAAGGAAATAATAAATAGTTAATTTCCCCTACTAGTTGATTCTTGTTTCTAGTAAATATGTTTTAAAAACCTCAAAATATATATAGGTATAATGTAAATAATATAGAGTAATTTAAAGGTTGGATGTCCATATAGAAGGATATATTTATCAATATTTCTATAGGTAGTTATTCTATTCTCTTTTTTGTCTCTGAATTTTTGAATGATTCATTTATACATTTGAATGTTATTTGATATGTTGATAATGTTAGGAAAATAGTTAGAGATATAAAAAATTGAGTAATATATATTCATTTTGTTTATGAAAAAGTTATAATGTCTCTGTGTTCATGAAAGTATCTTCTTATGCATTTAGATCTCTCTTTTTTATATGAATCATTATTATATTATAATATTTCAATAAAAAAACCAATGTTGAGAACTCATATGGAAGATCCTCATATATTATAAATAAATGAATTTTCAACTAATTTATCAAAAAATAAATAAAATTTTCATAGAAAATAGGTTACATGAATAATAATAATGTCATAAAAATAATACATTCCCTTAAAAATAATGTTTTTATTTATTTTCATGTCAGCACTCCATGGGAGAGGTAATATTACATATTCCACATTAGTATTACATGTTCCCTTCTAAACATGTAGCTGATTCATGTACGAGACTGTTATATGTAGCTGTTTTACATCATCAATTAGTACATATATCCAATTCACATTGAGAGTTGATACATGATTGTGATTTATCCAAAGAACCAATTTATTTTTGAAATCGATCTTGGTAGATGTTTCAACTAGTAATTATATCTATATACTTAATCTACGCCATCAATTAATTATTTTTCTATTCAATAATCACTTTTTATTTCAGTTGATCCTTGCCTTTGTAAATTCAAAATTACACTCTCCAAAAATGAAATATATTTTTTAGTTCTTATTTTGGTCATTTATTTCCCTTGTCCTAGATAATGAAAAATAGATTTTTGATTGATATTTTTCTAATTTTGTTAACCCTACAAGCATTTAAATAACAAAATTCCATTTTCATTTTTTTCTACAATAAGAAAATGTTCTATTGGTTGATCAATATAAATTAGGATAGCACAGATCCAGGTGTTGTTTTTTAAGGACATTGGAATAAAATTAATTTAACTACAAAAAAAAATTAATAATGGATAAAAAAATTTCTTAATAAAATTATAAACATTATTTGGTATCATTCAACTAAAAAAATTCATATTTAATGCAACATATAAAAAACTAAATGTAATATTCATGGAGGAAATAGTATTTATATATCCATGAACAATATTTCTTATTTCTAGAGAGATTAATAAAAAAAATATAAATAATATATTTCACATAAAAATAATTTTTATGTTATATATATGAAATAGTTTCATTAAGAATTTCCATATAACATTATAAATATATCATAAGTGAAGAAAAAATCAGATTGCTACACGAGGGGGTAATTCATCGTACATATTAGAAATGTTATATAATTCCAACTTAATTGAAAGTAATAATGTAAATGTGCTATTGTAATTAAATAATTACAATTAATGATAAAATTTCATAAATACATTTTATATCCATTAGTATATACTTTTTTTAGGGTAGTGATGGGAAATGAAATAAATTGGTTCACAAGGTGGTAGTCCGCCAAACACACATTTGACAGTTTCATTTCACACGTTTTGGAAGAGTAGATATATGTAAGTCATTTCATTTACAAAATAACGTCTATGTATGTAAGTGAAAATGAGGTTATTATATCACAACGATTAAATTGTATTTGAAACCATTATAGGAATAAATAAAACCAAAACACATATTCTCTTATTTAACTATTCTTTAGAGAACCAATTTAGGATTCTTCCAAAACCATTATAAATAAGGATTACTAATATAAATAAATTGCTCTAGTATATGTGGAGGTAAGTAATGAAGATATTTAGTTAGTAATTTTGTAATGAAAATGGTTTTGGAAGTATGAAGTGGGGATGATTGGGGGTGTTCTTTAATAAATGTGGGAGAAGAAACACATGGAATTTTTAAAATGAATAAGTTTCCACATATTTTTAATATGTAAAAAATGCTCAAAAAATATTTATTCATTAAACATAAAAGTAATAATGTCGATCTATGGAAATGAAATTAGATTATATAATTTTATATCTCATTTTATTCATTATCATGTTAGTATAATCAACTAGTTATGTAATTTTATCTTTAACCACATTAATTAATCCTCTCTATTTTATGTCATAGTTACAAAACTAAATTAGGGATAAGATATTAAGTAATATTTAATATTAATATTTGAAATATAGAATTAAACTTTCAAAATTCCATCCACATAAGTGAAAAATTTAAATTTAAATTTATACTCACACAAGTGATGAATAAAATATTTTCAAAGGTGAATATTTTCATAAGTATAAAAATATTTAATATAAAAATTCAAATAATGATGAATCCAATGAAATTAATTTCACTAATAAATAATAAATGACCAAAATTTACTATTAAAATTATGTAAAAAAATTATCTTGTAAATACTTTTAAAAAAATATTGATTTTATAATGAAAATTAGTAATTTTATTAGTTCTCAACAAAACGTTATCATTTCATAATATTTTCAAAACATCACCTACTGATTATTATAAATTTATTTTTTCAAAAAAATTCAATAAATTTATAAAATAATTTTATTATTTTCTTATAAAAATTAGTAATTTTTTTTAAAACATTTTTTTCAAAATATAAAAACAATTTCTAAACATTATAAACATTTTTATAAATTTGAATTATTTATTTAAAAACCATATAATTAATATTTAAAATATTATTATTCCAATTCATACAGCCATGCATAAGTGATAGTTTTGATTATATTTTTATCAAATAATATAAATAGTATAACATGGTTATCTAATACTCGGTGTTCCGTGAGACACAAGAAACTAAAGAAATAAAATTTATTCGAAAATTAATTTATAAAATCTCAGGGTAGTTTATATATATCGTTGGATTGTTATGAGATATTTGGTACATGATTTTCATATCATTTTATTTTTTTGAGAAAAGCTCTATATTCACTGCTTTTTTATTTTAAATGGGGAAAACAATTCTACTAAATTTCTTTTGTAAATCCTCTTATTAAATGTAATGTTATTTAGATAACTATATATCATTATTTATTTCATGTGGTTTGGATTCTAAAAGATATCAATTTGGTAAGTTTTTTACATTAATATCTTATTCTATACATGAATTGTTTGTGATTTTGTTTTTATGAAGTTATTTTGGGATTGAAATTTCAAGAATAACATGAAATTTCTTATCCTAATATTATTTTGTAGATATTAAATGTTTCCATTTCATTATTAAATCTTTAATTAATCAAAAAAATGAATGAATATTTTAAATAAAATATGACCTTATTTATCACTTTGGTTGAAATTCAATTTTCTTACAAGTTTAGTTTTTGAAAAAAAATCTAAGAAGGTATATTAATGTTACGCAATTATTGGTTAAATACTATCTATATAATTTTTAAATAGTTTTCAAATGGTTTGAATAGAATATTATTTTGATTTTATGAATGAAGTTTTTTGACTATTTTCACAAAAAATAAATGAAATCATGGTTTTTATATACGATGGTTGAACATTATTTCCTAGCATTATGATAGATCGATTATATGATTTTTTATTCATATTTATCCAATTATTTTTCATATATAGTTTTCTATATATTTTAGTAATTTATTATTTTCTAATATTTGGTATTAATGTTCAATATTTATTTTCTTGAAGTAAAGGTTCAATTGTCTTTGAATGTATTATTTCATATATGATAACATCATTTGATAATACTTATGATTTACTGGGTTTATTATATATTTATACAAAACTTATTCATTCTATAATTGTTATAATATTATGAGGATGAAATTTTTTGAAACCTAGTTATTTTCCAGGGGTTATGCTATGATGAATTGTAGAATTTTTTATCAATCCCATTTCCTTTACATGGGTTGTGATATATGAATAATTATTTAGGATAATATCAAAGACATCTAAATGGATTATGGTTATGAGATTGGTGGGGAAATAATTATATATCCCACAAATATATTGCATTAATATGGATATATGATGACAGAATAAAAGATTTTATATGGTGAAAACCCAACTTTGTAAGTGAGTTTATCCACTACGATAACATTGATAGTGAAACTTGTCTATTAAAATGATGGAATTAGGAGTAGAAACAAACCTATATTATATTATTTGTAGTGAAAAATTACTATATAAATTATATTCTTTGATTGGGAGTATTAAATAGACATTCCTATTATTCAAATATTGTTCCCTTTTATAGAATGTTCTTTGATTCATTTTGGATAAATGTATTATTAAAGTACAAGATTTTTTCTATTAATTTATATTATGATAGTTAATATATAGGTTAGTGTTTTCAAATTAAAAGATCATTTTTCATATAATTATGTTAATTTTATGGTTATATAATCCTTATTATCTCCCTTATTTACACACTACAAAAATATGATCTCAAGCACTATTATGATTAAATTCCTCAGGTTATAAAAAATTATTTCAGTTATCATATGTCTATTAGTGGATATAGTTATAATTTACTTAGTGGGATAGGATCTATATATCTTATGAATATGTATTTTATGTAATTATTCTTCCAAAGACATTAAAATATTAAATTTCATTCATGGAAATTAATTTCATAAAATGATTATTCATCTAATAAATTTTAAAATATATGTATTAAAATTTAGTGTCACTAAATTTTGTATCAATGAATTGTTTAATAAATATTTGGCGATTAAGAATATAAATTTTTTTAAAACCCCTAGGGATAAGTGAAAGTGAAGGGATATACTCTAATGATTTTCTAGTCTATAAATTATTTGGTTTTCGTATAAATGAATATATATATATATATATTATAACTTAATATGGTTTTGAAATTCATTCATCTAGTTGTAATAACCATGAAAAATAATTTTCTAGTTCATGGATTTCTGGGAAATAGAATAAAATAAAAGAGAGATCAAATTCCTAAAAATGATTATGTAATGAATAATATACCATGACTCAATAATAATAATCAACATATAAAGATAAATAATTGAAAACAAATTCCAATTTATTAGAAATAGTATAATGAAATCATTCCATAGATAATATCATAGAAACAAATATCAGGGGTTATAATAATATATTTCTTTACTATAGAAATACATAATCATGTTACATCATTTTCTATGGAAAATGATTCCAGTATGTCAATACATTTCAAATATAATTTCAATTTATAGGTAACAATGGAGTTAATTATTATTGAATCATTCTTTTTAAGAGGATTCTAATTCATCATGGGGATATATATTATTGTTCCTCACAAATAATAAATATGTAAAAACATTACTTATATATTGAATAATTGATTTAATTCATCAACTATATGTATTTAAATTAAATATTCATATTGAAGAAACAATGAAAATAATAAATATGTCCCAAATAAATTAAAGTACATTAAATATTAAACACCATTTGTGGAAATGCAATAATGTATAAATAATAAGAAATCATATTATAAATATTTTTTATATTTTGGGGAAAATTAATTTCCAATGATCATAGGAATGTTAATATTTTATGGTCGATTTATAGACTAAAAAAATTAATCAAGAAATTTAATTTCCATAATTTCCTTATTAAACATTATTATAAACAAAATATATAAGATGATTTAGGATGATATAAATACAATATATTCATGTAAATAAAATGAAAAATATGTTTCTTCTTCATTGAAAAATAAAAATACTGTAAAAATATCATTTAAAACATTATTGAAGAAAATATAATTGTTTACATTCAAAATATTATTAAAATTAAAAGTACATTATAAATTTTGAAAATAATAATACATTAAAATAACCATTGGAAATTATAAATTAATATTTAAAACATTTAATGCCCATTATGATGTAAAATTTTATACATATTGAGTATGTTAAAACAAATAATCCATTCACATTTTTTGTCAAATCCCATGGGATATTGTTTGAAAAAAAACATGAAGAATCAATTAAAATCATCCAAAAATTAATACAAAGGAAAAAATGACATTATTACATCATTCTTTGGAATTTTTAAAATAGTTTATCTAGTATTTTTTGAAACAAAATGTTTTTTAGAGAAGAATATTTTCTGACAAAAGAGTCAAATGAAGTCAGATTTCACAAAAAAAACAATTTAACAATTATTTTAACATCCAAAGAGTCATAAAATTGTAAAGTTTTATTAAAAATTGATAAATAAAATGATTATATTATAATAAAAAGGTGTTATTCGAAAATTATTAAATAATTACCTCAGTGGAAACTCATGTATAAACAAACTCTATTTAAATGAGTTTTGTTAAATAAAATATTACAAATATAATAATATTGAAGTGATAATTATTCACATTAAAAAAAATTTGTGTTAAATTTAAATCACCCATAAACAATTTTAAATTCAATATAAAAAATTAAAATGTAGTATCACATATAATGAAAAATACCAAATACAACAAAAATTAATATATCCCAATGAAAATAAATTGAGTTATCAAATTTATTACAACTAAAACTTTTTCATGTAAAATTACAAAGGATGAAATAACTTAAATTGAAACAAAAATTTCCTTAAAGTATTAAGGACTCAATATATTATATTTTTAATGGGTATTTTGTTTACCAAATAATTTAAATTAGGTGCACAAAAACATTATATTACCTAATGAAGGTAAATGGAGGTGATGTCCCTTACCTTGAGTCTAGCTTTTCATATACATATATTATCATCCTAAATAAAAACAATGTGTTTCATAATAAAATTCCTAATAATCTACATACATAATAAAATTCATTTCATTTTACATATTATCATGTTATAAATGATTACTTAATAAATTAATTTTATGTCGAATGTTTGGATGATATTTTTATTATGTGTCTAAAATGAAATTGGTAGGTTGAAGATGCTCAATGAGGTAAATATATAACAAATTGAATAATAATCTTGATATATATGTCATTATAAAACAATAATTATAATTATAAATAAAATAATGAATTATTGTCATTAAAATTGAACATCATTACGATTAGTGAGATGATTTGTCACATGTAACCATGAGATACATTTACATATTATGTGAACATTGTGGAATGATGGAATGTAATATGTTATAATTACACCAGAATAATAATATCATATATAAAAAATAATTTCTTTAAATTTATATTTTATTTTCATCTATATTGTGAGGTGATGATAATAGTTTCATATTCTATAATCCAGATGTACATGAATTGCATTACCATTATTCTATACGAAAAAATGATATGTTATATTTTAATAATTATTTATATGCCATGAATATCATTATTATTTAATTTTTATCACGTATATTAATTATATATATCCTTATTAGCTTCCATATACTGATTTTGTTAAAAAAAGATTCACACTGGTTATTGATGTGGCAGTCCACCGTACACCCAAGGGATGTGCTCACATACCCTATAGAATTGAAAGTAAAAAAAGTTATATATGATAAAATAAATAGATCTATAATTAAAAAAAATTTATATATATACTTTATATATATTATCTTTCCAATACGTTATAGGTGTTGATGGAAAATATGTCACATAACTGACTGAGGATTTAGTCTACAATACATATGAGCGACATTATCATTTCCCATTTGAGTGAAGACTTGATGGATATATATAAATCCCATATAATAATATCATATCATCATATTAATTATATCGGTGATATCATATATGAATAATGGAAGAATGTTTTAAAGAGGTGGATGAAGAAATAACAAAAATTCATAGTTATAAATTTTACCAATTCTCAGACGCTGACATTATTAATCTGTTTCTAGAATAGATTTTTGAGAAAAGTAATATAATAACCCTTCTCTATATTATGGACTTAAACATTTTTTATTACATAAACATTCACATAAGACAAATCTGAGGATTGATAGGTCTATTTTCTTAGGAAATTAGGAACACTACATAACAAGTTAGAACATAAAACACAACATCTTTATAGAAAATGTTTTTTACATGACCACAACAATTCTACACACTTTTCATTTTATGGGATATCTTATAGAAATACATAAGAAAAGGGTGAGCTATAATGCCAAGTGAGAGAGTAAAAAAGGAATAAAATGAAAATAAAATAAATTTTAGGTAATATTCATATCAATACGGATCAATAGAAACAGGAAAAAAAATGCATGATATTAAATTATTATCATAACATGGAAATATGGAAAGTACATTTAACATTATATTAGCATGAGACAAGTCTCAATGCACATGGAGCATGAGTAAACCCTCATTGAACTTGAATTAGAATGAGTAAACCCTCATTGCACATGAATTTGAATTAGTAATCCCTCATTGCACTTGACGTATCATGATACTAATATTTACCTAATGTTTTTGAGTGCTATTAGGGTGAACCCTTTATAAAATTTCATTTCATGCATAAGTGTGCCACATGGATCCTATAACCTGGAATCATCTAATATCATTAGTTATTCCATGATAAAATAATGTGGAATACATACATATAAGTACCATTCAATATGTATATGTTCATGAAGGTTAATATCCTTGATAGATAAATGGGTATGGTATCCCCTACAGAAAGATTTTGGCTTGTAAAATCATGGTGCAATTTAGAAGGCCAAACGAAATGACATTAAAATTCATAGAAAATTTTGATTAGAGATATAGGGGTATCTCATAATATTTACATTAAATGGATAGTATGTGGATCATATATATACATGTCCCAACACACGGAATATGGAAATAGAGGGTATAATATAATAAATAAACTTGATGAAATAAGAGAAATAGAATAACTCGTGTGAAATTTCAACATGATAACCTGTTTAAATGGGAGGAGTTGTTGAAAGGGAAAGGGGTCACTCATCATTGAAACATGAGGAGTAATGTATAGGGGGGGCACGAAATCATACCCAAATATTTTAATTGAAAATAAATGGGAATAACAATATATGGAAACAAGGAAATAAATAAGGAAGTATGAGAAGTGGGGAACCCTTACATGGAAGTGTGATACCAAACGCTTGAGAGTATCATAATAGAGTAATCATGGGAACTTGGGGAGCCTTGGGAGGTTTTTTTAGATGAGAGTTGATTTTGGTGGATCTTAAAATGGTTTGAGTGATGAGTATTGGAATATTTATTGGTTTTATATATCATATGAGAGGGAATTCAATGTTATTGAGGTTTTGGATACTACACAATAAACTAACCAAAACTAGAAAACATCCCATGGTTTTTCCCATGTTGTTTTACAAAGGGGAGTGGAAAATATTATTTTATATGGCCAATATTTGATCTTATTAAAATATTATTATTTCTAATGTGGAGGTTCGTCACACTCCTTAGGAAATCATTTTACGAAGATAAAATATTTTATATGTCATGGTGGGTTTACTACGGAACCATAAATTAATCCAAAAAATCTAAAATCACAATATTAATATGGTAAACCATATATCTTCGAAATATCCCTTTTATAGTATTTTATTACATCAAGAATGGGTCACTTAGATATCATAAAATACATTATATATTTAAATGATGTTATATTTTTCCTAAAAGATCGATTGTCTTGGAATATTATTAAAATAACCACTCTTAGATAATTTATATATCCTAAAACTGAAAATGATATTAATTTTATCGAAATAATTTTCTAAATATGTGAATGTTTACTTTTATAATGAAAACTGATATTTATAAAAAATTCATGGGTTTCGACAAAAGTAGGTTTCAAACCTTAATAAAAATTACAATTTTATTCATAGAAACTTATATTATCATTATATTGAATAAAAATTAATTTAGTAAAATTAATTTATTAAAATATTATATAATTATAAAATCCATTAATTAATCAAAATATATTTCTAAATAGAATATTTATAAAAAATACTATTTATTCATTAAAAATAGTTTACAA
The DNA here is from genome assembly GCA_963277665.1 of Viscum album. Lineage (NCBI taxonomy): Eukaryota > Viridiplantae > Streptophyta > Magnoliopsida > Santalales > Viscaceae > Viscum > Viscum album. The sequence continues at coordinate 271,060,126 of OY728152.1, read as the reverse complement.
AGTAACAAAAATAACATTAATTTATATTATTTATAAAAAAATAAAGAACATAATCATAGTGATATAGTGTTGTTACAAAACCCATTATAACAACATCATAATACCGTAGGGTAATGTGTGAGATGGTGACATACACTTGGTGTGGTTCATATGACATACCATGGGTGATAATCTCTATTAACTTCCACTTCTCATGTAGGCTCTTCCGTTCAAACTTAAGGTGTTGAATCTCCTCTTGGACTTGGTCAAGAGCGAAACCCATTGACACTTCCTCATATTAGATCTTTAAAAAATGGGCTTCATATGGAGAAATGCTACTAGATGAGGTCATCGCTTCCTTTGACTGAGTAAATTGGATTTATTGAAGTGTTATATTTACGCCAATCATGTGATAACTATTCAACAACTATATTAGCAACGGTAACAATTACTAATGGTATTTTAAAATCAAAAAACATAAAACCAAGTATGTGAATATAATTTATATCATCATTTTAGATAATAAGATATTTAACTAAATCAATGGTAATTTTCATCAATAAATGATTGGGTAAAAACAATATTCCCCCCTTAAGAAATTTCACCCTATAAATTTCCTTTTTTCCCACTAATAAAAGTGAGGGTAACCTTGATTCATCACCTCCTCTGATTCTCACATTTCCTTTTCAAACATTGGGTTTTTCCATAACACCATGATGTGTGGCATTGTCTTATTTTATAGAATTTTTCCCTATGAACTAAGATCTTCACCGGATTATCTTCATAATAGATCATTCTACAATGGTACCACCTATTTATTGTGTATATAAGATGGGTTAGGAATGTACTTCCTCGATAGTGATACATGGAAAATATCATGAACTTGAGATAGGTTTTGTTGGAGTTCTATTCAAAATGCCACTAATCAAATGAGATCAAGGATATCAAACGGTCTTATATACCATGGACGAATCCTTCCATTCATCCCAAATATCATAAATCTATTACATAGTGTTATGTAGTGGAATTATATGACTCCAACATCAAACTCTAGGTCTCGTCGACAATTATTTGCATAGAACTTTTGTCAAATATTAGAAGCGTCAATGTTATTATGGGTGGTCTTAACCATCTCCATGATTTAGTCAAAAATTTCTGGACGTAGGTGTTTTCACTCCCCAAATTCTTCCCAACATGCCAGAGTACTGTACCTATTCCCAAAAAGGTATTCGTATGCATCCATTTGGATGCTTGAGTGGAAACTATTATTGTAAGAGAACTCAAACAGAGGAATATTTTTATCTCATCCTCCTTTGAAGTCTATAAACAATTCTCCCAACATGTCATCCTATGTTTGGGTAGTCTTCTCAGATTGTCCATTAGTTTGAAGACGATAAGTCGTACTGATATTCGGCTCAGTATTCAGAGCATTTTGGAGACTCTTCCTGAACTAAGAGGTGAATCATGGATCTTTATTGGATAAAATTGATTTTTGTACTCCCTGAATCCTTACCACTTCTCTGATATATATTTTTTTCAGTTAATCCAATGAGAAATCCTATCAAATTTCAATTAAGTGTTTAGTCTCTGTAAGATGGTCTAAAAAATGTAGATATCATTGTTTCCTTTTGATGTTTTCGGAAGCATTTTGAAATAGTCCATAGTGATGTTCTCTATTTCCATGTATGTATGTGCAATGGTTTCATCTTCCCTATATACTTATTTCCCCATCCGCCACTTGCTGACATACGAGGAACTTTGATTTAAACTCAATGATATTTTTCTTCATGTTATCACACCAATAATTCTCTAATATATCCCGATACATATTTATGTTTCCTGGTTCACGGGAGAAATTTGAACTATATTCGTCATCCGATATATGATTCTTTAACTATGTATTTGATGGAACACATAGTATTGACCCAAATATCATAATTCCTCCTTCATTAAAAATGAATTCCAATGATTTAACGTTCCTAATAGATTCCACATTATTTATAATTTCCACATCATCCATTTTATCATCCTTTTACCTTTTCAAAAGATATGGTTGAGAAATAATTTGTGAAAGGATTGATGATGTTACTTTATTTATGATTCCTAAGTCTATATTCATAAAATCTAAGAAGATTATAACCTTATAATTTCTGATCAATGAAATTGTTGTTGTATCCTTTTAACATAGAGCATCTTCCACCTTATTCTCTTTCCCCAGATGGTATTGGATGGAGTAGTGTTATTATTTGATCAGATATTACCATATTCATTGGTGAATATTCATCAATTACTATATGAATATATACTTGGGGCTTTTGAGATCCATATATATTTCACACTTCTCCCCAAAGAGGTAATGTCACCTAATTTTTAATGTGAATATTACTACAGCCAAATCCAGAACATGTGTCGTATAGTTTTACTCTCGAACATTCAATTTCCTTGAATCATAGGCGCTAACTTTTTCATTTTTCACAAACACATATCCTATTACCCTCTTCAATGCATTAATAAATACCACAAAATGTACTCCACTTGTGGGTAGTGTGAGAACGGGTGCAGTTATAAGCCTCCTTTTCATCTCCATGAAGCTCTCGTCACATTCATCACTCCAAGAATATTTGACTCCCTTATGAGTTAACCTGGAAAAAAGGGTTTGAAAATTGTATGAAACTTCTAAAAAATAGGTGGTAATAACCATCATATCCTAAGAAGCTATAGATATGTATCATTGATGTTGGCCTCGACCATCCCTCCACATCAATTGTCATAGAGGGATCTATATATATCCCATTGCTTGTGATGATATTATCCAATAATGATACTTCCTTTAACAAGAACTCACATTTGTTTTACATTAAATAGAGCTTATCATTTCAGAATGTCTCTAGTACACTACGTATAATCTCCACTAACTCATCCTTGGTTTGGGACTATATTTTAATATTTCCAATAAATACTACCACCAATTTGATGATGTAATCATTAATGACTCTATTCATCATGTCCATGAAGATTGCGGGAGAATTAGTGGGTATGAAAGGCATTAATATGAATTTATAGTTCCTGTATCATTTATGAAAAATAGTCTTGGGGATATCATCTTTATTCACCCTTACTTGGAAATATCTTGCATGTAGATCCACCATGGTGAAGTATTCTGCTCCACTTAGCTGATTGAAAAAGTCACCAATTTGTGGAAGATGATAATTTTACGTTATAATGATCTTTTTGAGCTCTAAATAATCAATGAAAAAGCACATTGACCCATCCTTCTTCTTGATAAAGAGGACCGGGGCACCCTAGGTTGAAGCACTTGGGAATACATATACCCTTTATCTATATTATCCAGTAGTTGTTTCATTAGCTCCTCATTCTCCACAACAAACATTTTGTTTGGAGTCTTGGATATTGGAAAATCCCTAGGTATAAGATCAATTTTGAAGTCAACATCTCATCTAGGAGGAAGACCAGACAATTCTTTAAAAAAACCCTAAGTGAATTCCCTCACAATAGGATTGTCCTTTAGGGTGGTTGCTTCTTTAGACTCAATCATCTATGCAAGATATGAATGCTAATATGGAAGTAATATCCCTTCTTGAGATGATGGTTCTAAATATGACTCATCCTCCTCCTTGTACATGTACAGAATCGGGGGTCAATTATCTATAGGGAGAGTGATTTCCCTCTCAAGACAAATTTTTATATCTCCTTATAGGGAATTCTAATCCATGCCAAAAATCACATAAAATTACACTAGGTAGTGTATGAAGAGGATATCTAGGAAGATCAATCCACAAATTGTGACAAGAGATGTGTTATATTAATGTGATTCAATGGTTACCCCATTTACCCTTATCACTGACATCTCTACTTCCATGATTTCTGGTGGTGTTGGTATTATTCTACTAAACTTTCAGGATATGAAAGAATGAGTAGAACCAGAATCAAAAAGTATTTTATCTATTTTTTAATGAATTACTAATGTACCTATCATCACGTTGTTATCATGGTTCTATTTGGAAGAACTAATGGATAATGCTCAGCCTTTTTTCCTTGGAGGTTGTTGGTTTCCTATGAAAATCCTAAGATTAAGGAATTGTTCCACAAAGTGCCCTGGTTATTTGCTTTTAAAGCAATGAACAATGAGTTCAAGGTTGAACAGATAATTCCTATAAAATATTTCTGTAGAATGTTTTTAATTATGATTTTTAATGGCCATGTTCACTTCTATTCCACACATAAATCATTTCCTCATCCCCATCAGGAAATTTTTGTGGTTCTTCTTTCTGCATTGATGTCAAGTTGGGTGTTGTAATTTCATAGAAAAGTTGGATTTTTAAATTGGACAGCCAAAATTAAAATTCAACTATATAATTATTATCCCCATGAAACCCCTGAGATTCTATAATCTCCATTCTGACTTTGAGGTTCCATTGGAAAAAAATTTCAAAGCTATTAAGACACATATCGCTACGGCTTTCCGTAGTCTAGGTTTTATCCCCCCAAAGAAGTGGTCAACCTTGCATCCAGGGGTAACGAAAAATATTGTGGAATATTGTGATATCCCTGTGAAGTTTTCCTTATATGCTCTGATGGAGTTGACGTCATTTTATTTTGGCATGGAATTATCTTTCCATCATATGATAGAGGGTGCGAAGAAAATATTTACCTAAATTTTTTTCTATAAATCCTTTAATTCCAATACCTTGATTTGTTCCTCATGCTTCATATTTTTTATCAATGTCCACCATTGTAGAGATTCACCCTCCATATTCTAATCATTCATAAGATACTCCTCTTATTCATAAAATTTAATGATTTAGAAGGTCTTTTCAATGGAGTTGATCTATTGCTCGACGATTGGGATATTAGATGATTCATTAAAATTTGGAATCCATTATATCATGAAGCACTCGATTGCGGCATTTTATTTCTTTAGGGGATGGTGGATGATCATCATTCCCTATGATTCTTTCCAAAACATTAGTTAACTGATAGATTATATTGACAATGTTTGTGATTCCCGCTCCCATCAGATTGGTAATCTCATTAGAACAATCTTCACATTAATCATTGCATCAGTAATTTGCTTGAGTCCTCCAATTATAGGCCATTAGCTGGAATAAATGGAATGACAGGGGTATCACATACAGTGGAATCCAAAGGAAAAAAGGGATAACATATAAATTACTTTTATTTCCTTAACATATGAATTTATAATCTTCAATCATTGTATTACATGGTCTACTTCCCAATATATATTTTGAGGGTATTTTTTATTCCCTAATAATGGTTGAAACTATGATTATAAATTTACCAAAGAATATCCATCAGGACTGTCATAACTAAAGGTGAATTTATCCCATTTTCATTCACTATTTATCATTCATGTCATGCTCAAAACGATGTTTTTGGGTTTTACCCCTAGAAACATTTGTTCCAGAGCCACCTATACTTCTTTGTATCCCGATATGGATGTATTTTTTGATAAACAACATTCTATATACTCACCAAAATTTAGGCATGTTTTCATTATACATAGTGTTATCCCTAAGGATATCACTAGGGTTTTCTAATCATAATACCAAAAATAATTAATCATATCCTTTAATACAAACTCAAACACCGTGCTCATTATTAAACACATAAACATTATTTATTACCCAAAATCGCACATAAGACAACTATAATGATCAAGAGGTCTAGTGTACTAAGAAATTAGGCGCATTAAATATCAACATAAGACATAAACACAACATATTTGTTGAAAAATCGTTTTACATGACAACAACATTCCATCGTACATAGCATTGAATTAGATTACCTGAGGACATGCATAAGAAAAGGGTGATCTATAAATCCTAGTAAAGGAGTAAATATAGATTAACATGAAAAATAATGTACATGTTAGGAAATAGGAATATCAATGGATAAAAATAGAAACTTCAAGAAAAAGGCTTGATATATCATGATTATCAAATTACGGAAATGTGGCAACAACATTTAACATGATATTAGAATGATCCAAGGATCATTTCACATGGAGCCTGAGTAAACCCTCATTTCACATGAATTAGCATCATTAAACCATAATTTCACTTGAATAATCATGAGTAAAATCTCATTTCACTTTACGTATCAAGATACTAATCCTTACCCAAAGCATTGGACCGCTCTTATGGTGCACCCTTTATGAACATTTCATTTCATGCATATGTGTGTCCCATGGATCATATAACAACTAATAATTAATAATAATAAGTTATTAAATGGTTGAGGAATGTAGAATACATAAATTTATGTACCATTTAATATTTATTTGTTCATAATGTTGAATAACTTTGATAGACAAATGGTTATGGAATTCACTACACTATGATTTTGGCATTGAAAATGGAGGAAATTTTTCAGCATAACGACGTGATATATAAATTCATAAAAAAGGATGATGAGAGATAAAGTGGTATCTCATGATATGATCACGAAATTTAAAGTAAGGGGGATATATATATAAATGTACCAACACATGGAATTTGGATTTAGAGGGTGTAACATAATAAAAAACATTAGAAAAAAGAGAAATGGAATTACTCTTAAGAAATTTCGGCATGGTAACAGGTGTACATAGAATGCATTAAGGAGATATAAAGGGGCCTCTAATAATTAAAACATAATTAGAGAGGTATATGAGTGATTTTAAATCACACACCTATATTTTTAATTGATGATAAATGGGAATAATAATATAAAAAAACATGGATATAAACAAAGTTGGAAGGAATGTGAGGATCCCTTACTTGGAAATGTCATCCCAATGGCTTGAGAGAGGCTTGAGAGAGGTTTAATGGGAGCTTGGATTGCATTGTATGGTTTTTATAGTAATGAGGTAAGGGGTTGGTAAAGGTCCAAATTGTTTTAGTGGAGAGGAATGGGTGATTGAGTGGGTTTATATAGGAAATGAGCAAGAATTCTTAATTAATTAGGTTTTGGACACAACACATTAAACTAATCAGAACCACAAACCATCCCATGGTATTGCACATTGGTTTTGAAAATGTGTAGTGGAGAAAATTATTTTATATGCCCAATGTCTGAACTTAATAAAATATTAGGCTTTCTTATGTTGAGGTGAGTCACACTCTCAAGGAACTCATTTTAAAAAGTTAAAATATTTTATAAGTCCTTGAGGGTCTACTAAGGAACCAAAAAAATAATCACACAAACCTAATATAATATTATTTTAATGGTAAAACATTTATTTTTCGAATATACCATTTATAATATTTTATTACACAACAAATGGTTCATTATGATGTCATAAAACACATTATATATTTAAACGGTATATAATTGTTTCTCAAAAATACAGCTATCTATGAAAATTATGAAAAATTCACTATTATATAATTTCGACATCCTGATTCCCAAGAATGATATTAATTTTATATAAATAATTTTATAAATATTTGAATTTTTATATTAAAAACACTAATATTTATCGAAAATTCTTGGGTTTAAAAAAACTGTCCTCAAACCATAATAAAAATTAAAATTGTATTCATAAAAGCATATAATATCATTTATATTTAATAAAAATATTTTTAGGACTAATAATTTAATAAAATATTGTTAAATTAATAATTCCATTAATTATTCAAAATGTATTTCTTAATTAAATATTAACTAAAATTACAATTTTTTCATTAAAAACCATTTACAAAGTAAAAATAATAAAATGAATGTCTATTCATTATACAAAAATAATGCACATAATAATAGTGTTGGGGTCTGGTTACATAACCTCTTATAACACCAGCATAAGACTAAAGGGTATTGTGTACGGTGGTGACAGACTCTTTGGGTGGCGTGGATAACATCACTCGGGTGAAAATATATATTAACATCCACTAATAGAATAGGTGATTCTGTTCATGATTAAGGTATTGAAGGTCAGATTATCCTTGGTCAAGAGTGAATCCTAGTAATGCTTCCTTCATTCCATGCATTGACAAATGTGATTCGTATAGAGAAATTCTACTTGATTAGGTGATCACTTGCTTAGTCCGAGTAAATTCTATTTGTTAAATTCCTATATTTATACTAATCTTGTGATAAATATTTAATGGATAAATTAGAAATTGTAAGAAAAATCATAATAGTATTTTAAAATGAGAAAAAATAAAACCAAAGATGTGCATATGTTTTATATAACCATTTTACATAATAAAACATTTTATTATACTAAGAGGAAATTTCATTAATTAAATTTTATGTCATAATGAAAATTGATTATATGATGAGGGGATTGGATTTGGGATGTTACTTGTTCATGTATTTGATTGACCAAAATGGATTTAAGGTCTGAATAAGAGAGTAAAGTGGGTTGCCATTTATGAGGTGAGTAGCACAATTGTATTTTTTAAAATAAAAAGGTGTAACCAAGTTTTTCAAATGAAAAAGGATGAAAAACGGTGTACTATAGAGCCTTTGAAATTATAAGGTCTGAATATTTCACGAATTTCAATAATAGGGAAGTTTTTACATCATTTTAAAACATATTTTTTAAATAGAACACCCGATAAATGTATGGTAAACAATTATAAATATTTTCACTTTTCATTTTGGTCCAAAAAATGATTATCTTAATGAATAATATAAATTATTTATATCCTAAATATGGAATTAATTTTTACAAATTAAATTCCCCGATGAAGAATAATTTAAATTAAAATTATATCCTTAAAGGTGATGAAAACACAAGGTTTAGAAAATAAAATTATCATAACTATATATGGTTTTAATATCAACATTCTATATGAAATTTAATCCTGTTATCAAAAATAGTTAAATTTTTATATAATTTACTTCAAAATTTTTATAAAATTTTTGATATATATTTAGTCGTTGTATATAAATTTCAAAAAAGGTATTTTTCATTATAAATTAATATTTTAACTATTCAAAAAAAGTTCTTCTATGAATAATTTACAAATTCTACCATAAGATAATTTTTTTGATGCTTTCATAAATAAAGGTAATTTTATAAGATAAAAATTCAACTTGAGGGAAAAATAATTTAAAATTATTTTTATAAAGAGGGAAAAATTCCACTTAAAAAAGAATTTTTTTTTAAAAAGAATGTTTCTTAATTTAAATGATTCTTATATTATTTCTCATCAATTTATAATGATAATTTTAATAATATAATTATTATTATTAAAAATATAAAATTCAATAGTTAATTTATAATGGTTTATTATATTAAAATTTATTTACACATGTGGTTTTTGGATGGGAAAACTAATGTCGAGATTAAATTTAAAGAATATAATTTATTTGATTTTTAAACTCAGTGTTTAGTGTCATATTCATTAAACCAAAAAAAATTATTCCTTTAGAATTTTATGGTTTTATAGACAATGTTAATCCAATCGTGTCTTATATTGAACATATGGATTCATGATTTAGTCATACTATGTATGATTTTCCATTATTGCCTAATTTCCCAATATAACTATTGTTTCTCACACTCTAAAATATTATTTTATTAAATAGTTAGAACCTACATTATTCATTTTATTATTGAATTTTATAGAAAATTGAATTATTATTCTCATGAGAAACTTAGTGAAATTATTAATTGAACATTAAATATCATGATTATTCCAAAAAAATTATTGAATTATATTATTCATAACCTAAACATGTGAGTGTTTCCTAAAAAAACATATAAGATAATTATGGAGTTCTTTGATAAACATAGGTGAATAAAGACGTTTATACCTGTATGTAGTGTATTTCAGATCAATATCTCATGTAAATGTTATAGTGCAATGAAAATATTTTTTATGCGATGAAATGAAAGGAATGGATAAAGTTATTATAATGGAGAAATGAAGAGTTTTCTTGAGTGTTATGAAGTTTATCTTAATGTTCCATTTATTGTAACATGTATTATATGTGGGAGATTTATGGAATTAACCAAATTAATTAGCTCAAATCTGAGATTACTCAAAGGTAATTGAAGAACCAATTTGATGCCAATCATTAATGTGAAATGATTGATTTGTAAATATATATTTCTATTTTGGAATTTTGAAGTATATTGTTCATGTAAATTATTTTCTATTCGAAATAATAATGAATTATCTAATAATTGTTCCATTATATAATTTCATTAAATATTGGAAATCTTATTTAATTATAAGGGTTATTTAGGGGGACACCTAATTGAGGGAAGGATCACCAAAAATACATGCTTGATGTTGAGATTATAATTTTTAATTATGATAAAGAGATGATTAATTAATTTTTATAGTATTAATGACCCTGCATTTTATTTTTTATATAATGAGAATTTATTTTATGTGATATTTGATGATGTTTACAACACATTTTGATATAGAGATTATATTTTCATTTTTGTAAAAATTTAGGTTTTCATTGGTGTTTTGTGTAATATGATTTGGAGTTAACATGAATCATTTACTTGTTTTATAAGAAATAATCAATTTAGGCTTAAATAAAACATTCATTTAATATATAATTTTAGGAAATGAAAATTAGGGTTAGTTGTATAAGGGGATATAGATAGATATTATTTTGGAAATGCAATTTCTTAACAAGGGAATATTTTTATATATATTTATGATCAAGAGATGGGTTACCATTCAAGATAGTATATATATTTGATATGTTATATTTTAGTGAAGTTCCCAATATTATCTGTTTATAGAGTGATTTAGCATAGTGATTAATTACATTATGAGTATGTGTGGATTTTGTTGAGGTATATGAAACCCTATGGTTTAACATGTTAATTAACATTAACTAGTATTTGATATGTATACAATAAACATTTTTAGGATGTAATATTAATGCTATGAGATCACAAATATGTTTTAGTTTTTTTAAAAAAATGATGGTATTTTTGAAATTTTCATTGTTTTCTTATTTGTGATATATGTCTAACTATTGGTGTTATAATGAGTAGTTTTTTAGTAAATATTATCAATAATTCACATGAAGGCTTATATACTTTGGATACTATAATATCTTATGAAAACGATTGTGGTTTTGTTTAGTAATTAATGATATGAGTAATGTTTTTTTATTCTTTTATAGATTATGTGATTCATTATAAGTTTATGTTACGTATTCAACCACGAAAAAAACACATCATGGAAACTCATAATTTACATATGTATAATTTATTTAGGTGGAATTTGATTAATAGATGAAATTATATATTTCCTGTAACTATATATCACAATGTTCATAGTCTAAACGGTAACATATTTCATCAACTATAGAAAAAAGATCTTGAAACAAATAATTTATCCAGACACATTCATATTCGATGAATTGATTGTCTTAATTAATCTTGACTAATTTTTTGGGGGTAATTATTTTCTCGGGCACATTCAAAAACATATGATCAATTTTTTTGTGACTTTCTCAATAATTATTTGGACAATAATTTTTTCCATAATGTATACATTTTTACTTCATGATAATGTTCTCCAATTTGGAAACTAGATTTTGTGTTATTCCAGATAAACTTCATATTTCCATTTCCCATTCCCAAGTCTCATGAAAATTGTTAATTAACTATTTTTACAATGTGTGATTTCAACAAAATAATTTTCATTTTTCGATAAATTTTTTATAGAAAATATGTTAAAAGTAAAATGACAGAACATATTAGATTAGTTAATATAAAACTATGAGATTTTAAAAGTACACATTGATTGATAGACTATAAAATAAGGAACATTGAGTATTAACAAACAATGTAATATTATTATTTCAAAACCATTATAAAAGAACTAATTAATTATATTTAATGACTAGAAGAAAATAAAATATGGAATATATAAAAGTTATAATCAATTAAAATGTATTGTTAAATTCAATGGAAATAGAATTAAAATGTTTCATAAAGTCATATTACTCTCTAAAATATTTTGTCTTCCAAAATGATTTTTCTTCATTTTTTCTGAATACATTATTTTAATTAATTTATTGAAACTTTATAAATTTTATTTTATAAAAACATTCATAATTTTAAAATCCAAATTACTGTAGAATAATTGTTTTTTATTTTTGATCAATATTTTATACTCTGATTAATAATTAAAAATTCATATTTTTATGAAAACCTATATTTTTATTTTAAGCAACTACCTATTAATATTATATTTTAATAAAATTAAAAAGTGAATTTAGTTCTCTTGTATTATGAATTATCAAATTATGTTTGTTGGAATAAATATTATGGATGATTTGTTTATAAAAATAATTTTTTAGAATAAAAACATTTTTCTATAAAAATAATTATTGATTTAGTTTACATTTTAATCCAAAATCATTTTCTACCAATTCAAATAATTTATCTCTGTGAAATGGATTCCATATTCGTAATACTGAATTCCAAATTTATTAAGACTTGTAAATTTTATTTTTGGCCATTATGAATTGTGATCATAAATTTTTTTTATTAACATGGAAAAGATAAATAAAATTATTTAGTGTTAAATATTATCTAATGTGTCCTAAAATACATAATAATAAATATATTTATTTTAATATATTATTCCATTCTCCCATAATCATCTATATATTTTATATATGATATTTTTTCAATAATTTTCTATTTTGAAATTTTTAATATTTATTTATAAGATAAATTAATAATGTCACCTTCAGGCTATTTATTCTTATAATACATTCTGATAGGGATAAAAATGTTATAAATAGTTAAAAACATTATTTTAAATTTTAATTAAATTATTCTACCATTTTAATTTTTTAAAAAAATATTTATTGATATATTATTTATTGATAATTTATTTACCTTTATGCTTATGCAAGGACAAAATGATGCATGTGGAAGGTGTAAAAAAATAATGTAAATTATTCAAAAAACCAAAAAAGTTTTTTTTCAGTCATTAAAAGTGTAAGTAAATTTTCGTTAAAATTTATAATCTATATTTTTTAATGCCTTTTCTAATTACATTGTTGTCATCTATTTTTCAATGATTATTTATTTGAATGATTCTTGAAATTACATTTGAAGAATATTATGTGAAAATATATTTTATTAAATTACTAAAAAATAATAAAAACATTGAATATGGATTTTCCGGATGATAAAAAGTTTATAATTTCTTTTCGATTAATATGAAGATATACATTTTACCTTATAAATATTTTTTTACCATTTAATAATGAAACAATTCAGTGCCATGGAAAAGTATAAATTTTTTACACCATATTGTATAACCAAAAGTATTGGATTGGAATGATATATAAACCAATAAAAAATTTATTTTAGGGATTTATTTTAAAAATATCTGTAACAAACCATGCTTCCACGGTACGTTTCCCTTTGAATTATGCAAAAGCATGCATTGTTCGCAACATTGAGATTCTAACACACCGCGACCAATAAAAATAACCATTATTAATAGTAATACCCACGTTTTGAAATTTTATATATTTTATTATTCTAAATGGAATTAATTTTTAAATTTAGAATATCAAAATTAGATTATTGTGAATTTTTGGTACTTTTTTGAAATCTTCCAATTTTTGATGAATAGTGAAAAATACGAAATTTTAATTAAAAACAAATTTTTTTATAAAAATAATTTAGAGTTCAAATTATAAATTTGAATAGTTTTTAAGTATCATTGGATTATATTTTTATCATTTAATATAATTTAGGTCATTCTATGTAATCTTACGATTAAACTGAACATAAACAAGTATCAATCTTCTGATAGTTATTCTTTCATAAAAACATGTTTTTTGTTTTGACAAAAGAAAATCATTTTAAATTAATTTCATCAAATTATGTGTTTTGAATTTAAAAAAATGGATTCCATATTTAGAATTAACAGGTTCAAATTGTGTAAATAGGTATCTTTTATTTTGAGACATTATGAATATTTACTTTAGTAAATATTTAATTTACCGTGGTTAAAGGTGTATATCCAGTAAATAAGGTTAAAAAAATAATATTATAACAATATTAAATTATTCTAAAACATTTCATAACCATATATTCTGATACATGTCCCAGCATGGGCATCTTTGGGTCAATTTTGGGACCACGTGAAGCCACTTGGGAGTTTTAATGACGTTTTATATTAAATAATCTAATGTAAAGATAAAAATAACGTAAGCCAATATCTTTTAGTAAAAACTTATTTATATGAGGATATATAATTGATCAATTCGAATATAAATAATAATTTTAATTCTTAAAAGATTTAATACATCATGATATTTAATTAATAATTTTTAAACATAAAATAAATATTTTTATATATGACACAATAATAATGCAGAATTTTTATTATTATTGAAACAACCAAATAAATGATATTATATATATTATAGTAAATATAAATTGAATGTTTTGCTGCCATAAAATAATTTTATAGTTGAATATGAAATTTTATGGTTGATTAAATGAATTTTTTTGATGTAATCATGCTTTCATGACTTTAACAAAAACATAATACCAAATCATGTCTGAATTGACATAAAAGTGTTTTAAAAGAAAATTATATATTAATAATTGGTATAATATTTCTAAAAATATAATGTTCCACAAAAAAACATATATAATGATAGTTTTATCATTTAAAAACCACTTTAGTTTCACTTGGAAGTGTATAGTAAATCTATTAACCATATAATATAAAAATACAAAGAGACATTGTAAATGTCAAACTATTTAACTAAGAGTAAAATCTAAATGATAAAGTATATATGGTGACCTAAACCTGTCTAAATCAATTGGTTGAGAGTTTTTCAGTCTATCCCCACATTTACCTCGAAATAATTTATTTATTAGCCATTATAATCCAAAAATTATTTTATTATTAGATAATATTTGATGCTTTTCCAAAAGTGACCCTCATCACTCTTATAAAAGGGCACTTCCACTCCTCTCAAATTAACACCCCCAATGCCTTTTGGATCGGACAACCCCTTCCCAAATATCCATTCAACTATTCAATATTCATAATAAGGTCCTTCCTTTCGTCAGAAAGCCAACCTAATGAGCCCTTTTGATCAAATCAAAAGGAAGAACCCGAAGAAGTGGTAAATATTTCATTACCACTTTGAAGTTCTTTTCTTCATCCACTTCATCATTCCTTGTTGTTTCAATTCTAAAATAATAACTCCTATATATTCTATATATTTTTATGTTATTATTAAAATGGTACAACCATATTCATTATTCAATCCATCATATGAATGACAAAGTCACCATACGTGTGTACATACAGCTTACCGTCTCCAAGTCGTGGTGTAGTGTGTTATTCATACACTTCATTATTCTGAGGGGTATTATAATTATTATGACTGATGTAAATGATAAATATAACATGTTATTGTTACTGTATATTTGATATACCATTAATTTACATACTATTTCACAATCAATATAAAGATATTGTCGCTCGTGCGTACGTACAGATTAACTTCTCCACGAATGCGATGAGATCCATTCACCATCTTAATTACTCAAGAATAATTTTAATTTTATGATTCAAAATAATTTATAAGAACTTAATATCATTCTCGATATGAATTGTATACATCCTATCCATAAAAAATTACTTATGTAACAGAAAATATAAAGAAAAACAAATCATTTAAAACTAAAAATGATGATATTACTAAAATATTTTAAACAAAGAAATATTAGAAGATCATAAATGATATCAAATTTAGGTATATGGTTCTTGTAAAATCTAATAACAATGATTTAACTATTATACATAATGTTAATGTACCCTCATCCAAGAAAAAGTAAAAGGTAAGGTTTAATTTCACAATCTCATTATTATCGGAGGTTGTTTTTATTTAAGTATATAATAGGACCTATTTTTCATCAATATCTGTATTTTCATTAAAATGTATTGCAATTTTTTTTACTATTATCGAGAAAATGGGTTTAATTAATATGTACTATTATTTTAACTTATATTCTTAGAATGGAATATTTTCCTCATTTTCCAAACAAGGTACTTTATGACCTTTTCGAAAAAATTATGGTATGATTATTTTTTATACAGCGAGTGTGGCTATTTTTTGCTATTATAACATAGTTGAAGCTTCTCCTACAAACAAATAAGAATATTTTAAAAATAAAATTTTCTTTAATATTTGTATGAATTTTACAATATTTCAAAATAAAAAGTGGTATTTCTCTACAAAAATGTTTTGATTTCATTTATGTCAACATCCTTTTGATGGATTTTAATCTTGATTGAAGTTGATTAATTATGATACAAATATAACGTATTGTATCTAAGGTTTTGTGATATGTTTGACTATGGATGTGTTATTCATATAGCACTCATTGTTTATGGATAAAGCATTAACATTTCGTATACTAGTTGTAATACGAACATTTAAGTTATGTTTAAACCTTTTCATATGAGGAATGAATTGGAATTAATAGGTGACACATGGAGCCCGCTATAGCTTCTTGATGCATCGGTAGGTCTCATGAGACAAACTAGTGTCTTGGAAAAAGGCCTTGGAAAAATCATATTTGTATTCTTGGCACAAGGTCTTGACTATGTGGTTATGTATTATGGCATTATGCATTCCATCATTATAAAATTGGCTATTGATATTACATGTGATTATTCGAATAGTATAATATACATGTGAATAAGTAAATGGAATTATTTTGATTTATATTTTCCATATTATGATGAAGTTTATTTTTAAAATACATTTGTTTTAGTCATATACATTCCCTTAAATCTTCATGATTACTTATGAAAGTTTCCGCTATAATGTTATCCATACTGAGCATCTAATCTCACCCCTTTCTATGTTTTATTTTTCCCATGATGAAAAGAAGTATATTATGAATTACCTGTAGGGATACTCTATTGGATATGAATGTGGTTAATGAAGACAATGTTGTTGTTATTTTTCATTTTATAATGTAATGTAAAATTTATCAATGTATCTTGTGCATCCAATGCGACTAAACTGATCGGTATTTCGAGACATGATTTCCATGTATCATGCCAATTATATGTATTAATGCACTGACTCTAGGTAACTATGGTCAGGGCATTATAGTTGGTATCAGACTAAGTTTAGTTCAAATGTTGGAATCTATATTTAGAAAAACTATGATTAAAGCACATTACACTAAGATAAACATTGAGGATTAGTATAGATGAACTTCCTAGAATTTTGATACTATGGGGATTTTTATGTTTTTTCCAAGAAAAACATCCGTTTATACATATGTGCAGGAAAAGTTAGCTCTGTCACAGATGTACCTAGGGGTAAAACCCGAAAACACCGCTTTTAGCTAGACTCGAATGAGAACTGGTGCACGACGACGGGCCTTGCTGCACTCTTGGTTATGATACTCTCTGGGGATATTCTTAGGATAATTCTCATTTTCTTTACAACCCATTATGAAGGGTTTATGAGTGTATACTTCCTTAAAGAAAACATTTTTATGATTGTGGATTATATCAACAAAGTCTTCAATTTATGATAACTGTTTCACAAGTTTAGAATTATGTACTGTGATTTATAAACTCATCTAGTGCATGCCATTGTTTAGAAATGGTGCCTCATGGAAGGAATGGAAACCATACCAATACACATATTCCATGTAGTGATTTCCCTCCTACACAATATAATTATAGTGGATCTGGTGAAGCAACTCGTGTTGATCCACTTATTACCATACTGGGGAAACTCACCCAGGTTATGAATAATGACCTTACCTATATGGAGCACCCTGATCCACATCGTGTACGATCAATGTTAGACTGCTTTATGAGGAAACATCCACCAACATTCAATCAGAGTACAAATCCATTAGTAGCTAAGAAACAGATAAATTATATAGAAATTTTTTTTCCTGATTTGGGGTGTAGGGAAAGGGAAAAAGTTTTCATGACAGTTTATCACCTCACGGGAGATTCAGATCAATGGTGGTCATTAATCCAATACACAAAGTAAGTTTATGAAGTATCGTAAATGGAATGGAGGGAGTTTAAATATAATTTCATTGAAAAATACTTTTCTTGTGACCATCGAGTGGATATAGAAAGGCAATTTTTGAGTCTGAGTCAAAAGGAGGATTAAAATGTCACAAAATATGAGGCTATCTTTACAAGATTAGAAAGGTATTATGCATATTATATAAATATCCCAAGGTGTAATTTTGATTGATTCTGTGATTGGTTAAAACCATTTCTCCGTCGAGCATTAGTCTCATGATCCTTCTTATCGTACGAAGATATTGTCTCATGTGCTATCAAGACAGAAAAATAATTCACGATGTCTTAGGACTTTGAAGCAGTACAAGAGCAGAATAGATATGCTGAACACACTATAAATAGAAATAAGTAGAAGAAGGGAAATGTTGAAAATCCATCCTGCGGTAAATATGGGAAGAAAGACTACTGTAATTTTTTGAAGGGAATGAGAGTCTATTACATGTGTGGTGAAAAAGGCCACTAATATCATGATTTCAAGGGGAATAAAGAGGATGTCAATGTTGAATGCTTCAATTTTAGGGAAAATGGGAATTATATAAATTAATGTCCTATGCGCCAATGGAACATACCTCAGAAAAGGCCAAGGGATCAAAGACAATATTATTTTATCACTACTGCTGAGGTTGAAGCTCAAAAAGATGTTGTGGCAGGTAATTTAATGGTTTCCTCATGTTTTCCCAATGATTTATTGGACTCCGAATCATCGCCTGGTTTTATATCTTCCATGTTTTCATGGAAAATTTGATATTTCCAATTTGATTTAATAGAAGGGTTTTCAGTCAAAATTATAATGGGAAGTATCATTGCAACAATTATTTGTGAATCAGTTCCCATTAGGGAATATAAATGTTGTTTATCTACTGATCCCATCATAATACCCATGATTTAATTGGATATAATCCTCGAAATTTATTGGCTTTCAGACCATGATGCGAAATTTCATTTTATTAAGAAAGAGGTTACAATTTTTGATGATGACAAGAAGTACCTTATCTTTAGAGAAGAAACATCACCACCTAATTCTTATCTAGATCCACTCCCAGGACCTCAACAAAATTCAATTATTGGGGAAGAACAGAATTAAATAACTATGGGTGAGGAAATGAATGTTCGAATAGAGTACATACCTATTGAGAAAGAATATTTTGATGTTTTTCAAGAGGATTTACCTAGAAATCCTCCAGAACAAGAATTTGAGTATTACAATGATTTAATTCCTTGTTCAAGGCCAATATCAGAGAACCCTTATAGAATGGCCACTGTGGAATTAGTGGAACTAAAGAAACAACCAGAGGAATTTAGTAATAAGTGATTTATTCTCACTAGTGTTTTCCCATGTGGATCCCATGTACTTTTTATATGAAGAAAGACAGATCTATGAGGTTGTGTATTGAATACATGGAGATCAATGCTTTAAAATTAAAGAAAATGTTTCCCCTAACTCGCATTGATGATTTATTCGACCAAATTCATGGAGCTCAATATTTTTCAAAGATTGACCTTCGATCTGGATATCATCATTTGTGTGTGAAGAAGGAATACATTCTGAAAACAGCATTTTGAACTAGGTAAGGGAATTAAAAGTTTACAATAATGCCTTTTGGACTGACTAATGCACCCTCAGTTTTCATGGATTTAATGAACATAGTTTTCAAGGATCATTTTGATGAATTTTTAGTGGTATTTAGTGATGATATCTTGGTATAATAAAAAATCTATGATGATCATGAAAATAACTTTTGATTATATTGTATAATACTAGAAGAAATGAATTATATGGGAATCATAGAAAGTATGACTTCTCGTTTCAGGGGATTTATTTTATTGTCCATATTGTCTCTAAAGATTGAATCCATGTTGACCCATCTAAGAAAAAGGCAATCCATGAATGGCCAGCACTGACAAGTATGATAGAGATGCACATTTTTATTGGTATAGCAGGTTATTATAAAATTTTTTTCCTAAATTTATCCTAATTGGCTAACCCATTAACCAAGCTCACGTGTAAAGGGCTTTAATTTGTTTGTAAAAAAGAGTGTGAAGAATTTTTTGAAGAAATGTGGAGAATATTTATACATGCATCTATCATGAATCAACCATCAGAGAACGATGGGTTTTTTATTTCCAGTAATGCTTCAAAGAATGTACTTGGATGTGTCATTACATACTATGATAGAGTTATTTTCTATGCATCACGACAGTTAAAAATTTATGAGAAAAAATATCCCAATCACGATCTTGAGTTAGCAGTTGTAATCCTTTCATTGAAGATATAGAGACAATATCTCTATGGTGAAAAATGTGAGATTTATACTGATCACAAGAGTTTGAAGTATATTTTCTCACAAAATTAACTCAACAAGAGTGAAAGAATATGGCTTGAACTACTCAAGGATTATGATTTCACTATACACTACCACCCTGGTATGAAAAATAAGGTGGATGATTCTTTGAGTAGAAAGGATCATGGAGTTTTATACAAGATGAGAGTTGAAAAGGATCCTATTTTCATGGATCTAGTAAATATGGATATGGTAATAACCATGGAAGGTGAAACATCATTTTTATTTAAAATGGTTTCCAAAAAAATCATTACTAGAGCAGATCAAATGTTCTCACACTGAGGAGATGGAATTTCAATAGAAAATTATAGCTGTGAACGATGGGAGATTGATTGAATTCATATATGAACATGTGATTTTTAAATTTGGGAAGAGACTATGTGTTCCTGACATAACTGACCTAAAAAGAGAATTGTTGGACGATGTTCATAGCTCCAATTTCTATATACACCCTGGTATCACTAATATGTATATATATTTGAATGAACATTTTTGTTGTGACAACATGAAGAGAGATATTACTTATTTTTTGTTGAGATATATGGTTTTCCAATAAGTGAAAGCTGGAAGACCACATCCTAGAGGAGTCATGTAACGTCTTCCCATATCTGAGTGGAAATGGGAAGATATTACGATGGACTTTGTCATTGGTCTACCAAATAATCCTTGAAGGAATGATGCAATATGGGTCATTATTGGTCATCTTACCGAGTCATCACATTTTCATAATATAAGAGAATATTTACCACATGAACATTTAGCAAGACTATATATTAAGGAAGTTGTAAGACATGATAGACTACCCATATCCATTATTTCTGTTCAGGATCCTAGTTTTACATCAAGATTCTGGAAAAGTCTTTAGAAATCCCTAGATACTGAACTTTGTTTGAGCACTGGCTACCACCCTCAAACATATGGACAATCAAAACATACTATTCAAACATTAGAAGACAAGTTGAGATCTTGAGCAATTGACATTCTAGGTATCTGGGATCAATGTTTACCTCTGGTTGAATTTTCCAACAATGATAGCTTCCATTCAAGTATTCTGATGGAACCATATGAAGCCTTATATGGAATGATATTCCCCACACAAATATGTTGGGATGATGTTGGTTAAAGAAAACATGAATGCCCATAACTTGTTAGGGATACAATGGAAAAAGTGACGATTATTCAAACCCAAATCAATGCAGCTCAAACTAGGTAGAATAATAATGTCGATAACCAAAGGAAGGATTTAGAATTTCAGGTAGGAGATCATGATTTCCTGAAGGTATCTCCATGGAAGGGAGTTATAAGATTCAGAAATACGGGTATATAAATTCACATGTACATCAGAACATTCGAAATTCAAGAATGAATTAAGGTATTAGCTAACCGTTTGGCAATGTTGCCACATCTTTTAAAAGTTAACAATGTGTTCCACATATCATTGTTGACAAAATACATGCATGACCCAACTCATTTAATCACCTATGTAGAAATTGTACGGGAACCTGATTTGTCTTATTGTGAAGATCTTGTCATGATTCTTGATACCAGAGAAAAAGTGTTGAGAAACTAGACGACTTGTCTGGTAAAAGTTCTATGGAGAAACCATAAGATGGATGAGGCAATGTGGGAAACCGAGGAACATATGATGAATAACCACCCATATCTTTTTAGGAAGTAATATTCTAGAAATTTCAAGTATGAAATTATTTTAAGGAGGGGAGAATGTAACACCCCAAGCTTCTACATTATGTTTTTCTTTGAATAATGCAAAACCATTCATTGTATGCAACGTTGAGATTCTGACACACCGCGACCAATCAAACTAGCCATTAATAATAATAATACGCACTTTTTGAAATTTTATAAATTTTATATTTTAAAATGGACTTCAGTTTTGAATTTGGAATATTGAAATTTTTATAGGGTTAGTTTTTGGTACTTTTTTGAAATCATTATATTTTTTATGAATAGTGGAAAATAATAAATTTTAATTAAAATTTTTTTTAATCAAAAAAATTTATAGTGTTAAATTATAAATTTTAATGATTTTGAAGTGTCGGTGATTTATATTTTTATCATTTAATATAATTTAGCTCATTTGATGTAATATCATTATTAAACTGGACATAAACTAGTGTCAATTTTCTGATAGTTATTATTTCATAAAAACACGCTTTTTTTTGACAAAGGGAATTAATTTTAAATTAATTTATGCCACTTATGTGTTTTGAATTTGGAAAAATGGATTCCATATTTGGAATCAGGATGTACAAATTTTTTAAATAGGAAACTTGTATTTTTAGAAATTATGAATATTTACTTCAGTAAAAAAAATTCACCATGGTCAAAGGGGTAAATCCAGTAAATAAGGTTGAAAAAATAATATTATAATAATATTAAATTACCATAGCTCATGTCTTAACCCTATTGGATGATACACAGCCAACCATGGAAATCAATGGGTCAATTTTGGGAACCCAGGGATCCACTTGAGAGTGATAAAGACATTTTATATTAAATAATCTAAAGTAAAGACGAAAATAAAAAAAGTAAATAACATTTAATAAAAAAAATTATAAGAGGTTATATAATTTATCATTCCAACTATAAATATTCATTATCAATATAAAATTATTTCCTACCTTAGGATATTTTATTTATAATTTTTTGACATAAAATAAATATATTTATATATGACACAATAATAATGTTGTATATTCCTTATTAATGAAATAATCAAATAATTGAAATTGTAAATAATATATTAAATGTAATTTAATATTTTTGATGCTGTATAGAATTTTATAAGTGAATATGACATTTTAGGGTTGATTAAAGGAATTTATTTAGAAGTAATCAAGCTCTTGTGACTTTAACAAAAACAAAATGCCAAATTGGGTCAAAATTGACATAAAATATTTTTAAAATCAAATTTCATATTATTAATTGATATAATATTTCTAAAAATATAAGGTTCAGAAAAAAGACTTATATAATTATAGGTGTATCTTTAATAAACCACATGGGATTATCAAGGATGTTTATAGTATATTTATTAACCATATAATATAAAAATACAAAGAGACATGGTAAATGTCAAACTATTTAACTAAAACGTAAATCTAATAGATAAAGATAACATGGTAAAATAAAAATGTCTAAAACCTATTTTTTTAGATATTTTCGACCCATACACACCTTATCCTAGAAATAATTTATTTTTGTGCCATTATAAACCGAAAATGATTTTATTATAAAACAATATTTAATTCTTTTCATAATGTGACCCTCACATATCTTTTCAAAGGGAACTTCCCCTTATGTCAAATTTACACATCCAAACCCTTTTGGAATGGCCAAACCCTAGCCGAATATCATCTCAACTATCCGCCCTTCATCCTAGAGGTCTTCCTTTGGTCCAAAATCTATCCTTTGGATCCCTTTTGATCAAATCAAAAGGATGAACCCAAAGAAGTGTTAAATATTTCATCACCTATTTCAAGGTCTTTTCTTCTTCCACTTCCTCTTTTTTTTTAGTTTCCATTCTAAAACAATAAATATGGAATATAGAATATATATGTTGATGTTATTATAAAAATGTTACATCCATATTCATTATTCTATCCATCATATTAATGATAAAGTCTACATACATGCGTATGTACGGCTTACCGTCTCCACGTCGTGGTGTAGTTTGTTATTCAAACAATTCATTTATATGGGTATAATAATGAGTATAACTGATGTAAATAATAAATATTACATTTCATTTATTTGTTATATATGATATACAATACAATTTCATACTATTTAACCATCAATATAATGATATTTCCGCTTGTGCGTACATACGAATTACCGTCTCCACGAAGGCGATGAGATTCATTCCCCATCATAATCATTCAAGAATAATTTTCATTTTATGGTTAAAAATAATGAATAAGAACATTATATCAATCTGGATATTAATAAAATAAATTATATCCATCACAAACATGGCATACATAACCATTCATATAAAGGAAAACAGACCAGTTAACACCCAAAAAATGATATTACAAAAATATTATTTAGAAAGAAATATTGCAAGATAATATATGATATCATATTTATGTATATGGTTCTTGTATAATTTAATAACAAATATTTAACTATTATATAGGATTTTAATGTAACCTCAGCCAAGGAAAATTAAAATTTAAGGGTTAATTTCAAAATCAATTTATTATCTGAGGTTGTTTTTACGTAAGTAGGCACTATAAAGTCTTTATCATCCACATCCGTGTTTTATTAAAAAGGTATTTGAAAAAAAAATTATAATTTACTAGACAATTGGTTAATTTAATTTATACCCTTATTTGACCTCATATTTTTTAAATAAATATTTATGTTCGTTCTCCAAACAAGGTACTTTATGGAATTTTTGACCAAATTAAGGTAATAATGTTTTTTTAAAAGAAAGTGTGGCTATTTTTTTCCGTTATAACAATGTTGAAGCCTCCCGTATAACCTTATAAGAATATTTTGAAAATAAATGTTTTATTTTATAATTATATTACTTTTAAATAATCTCAAAATAGAGAGAGATATATTTCTCAAAAAAAAATTTGATTTACTCTTTGTCAACATTCTTTTGAAGGATTTTATGCTTTTTAAGTTGATTTATTATGATTAAAATTGGCCGATTGTATTGTAGGTTTTGTGATATGTTAGACTGTCTATGTGTTTTTTTATACCATTCATTGTTTATGGATAATGTTTTGACATTTCTTACACTAGTTTTAATACAAATGTTTATGTTCTGTTTAAACCATTTCATATGAGAAATACATTGGAATTTGTAAGTGACAAGTGGAGCCTGCTATATCACCTCGATGCATTGACATGTCTCATGAGACAAACTATTGTCTTGGCACAAGGCCATGGAAAAATCTTATTTGTAGTCTTGGAACAAAGCCTTAAATATATGGTTATGATGGATATAATTATGTATTCCATAATTAAGAAATTATCTATTGATATTGCATGTGATTATTCGACTAGTAGAATATCAATGTGTATAACTAAATGGAATTATTTTGATTTATATTTTTCATATTATGATATGTTTTGTGATTAAAATGATTTTGTTTTAGTATTATACATTGACTTAAATATTTATGCTTATTTATGAATGTTTCGGCTATATTTTTATCCTTACTGAGCATCTAAGATCACCCCTTTCTATGTTTTATTTTTCCCTGGTTACGAAGATGTATATTATGACTAACCTGCAGGGATAGTCTATGGGATATGATTGTGTATAATGAAGGCAATGTTGATGTTATTTTTAATTTTATAATTTCATGTAAAATGTATGAATATATATATTACTTCCAAGGCTACAAAACCAATCGGTCTTTTGGGACATGATTTCCTTATATCATGAAAATGTTCTGTAATAATGCACTGACATTATGTAACTAGGGTTAGGGGTTACAATATCATACATTAATTAGAATAAATATCATTTTGTGACCATTTTTAATGACTTAGAAACATAATATATAAAAAATTATAATAATTTACATAAATGATATTAATGATTTTTATGAATTAATAATATTTTATTAATTTTTTTAAATTTTAAAAAAAAATCTTAAAAAGTATGGTTATATTTTTTTTGAAATATAAACCTTGTTATCTTAGTGGATCATCTGTCATTTAATTTCATATTTTATGAATCTTAAGGAGTGGTAACATTTATGTCAGAAGAATTGTCTAATGTTTTAACCAGGGGTAGGGGATTAAAAATAAATGACAAGTGTAAAAAATTTAACAACCCGAACTTTTATGAATATAATTCAAATTTTTATTTAATTAAATAGAAAATACCTGAAATTATTTTAATATTTCTATTTGAATTTAAATGTCTTTTATGTATCATGACCATGATACTATATTTGTTGAACATTGATCAAAGGACTAGTATAAATATTTGGTTTTAAAAATTCATTTTGGAACAGAAAAAAGAATTAATGTCCTCTACCAGTATGATCAAACCCTATGAAAAAAATCTATTAGAGCATTTTATGGGGATATCATTTTAGGGAATTTCTTGAGAACTAGATCATGCTGAAATCCAAAAAATAAGAATGTACGAAACCATTTTCAAGAGAAGTTCTAGCTCATCGAGATCACGGCCCTGATAATATTCACCAAATGGCCACATAAAACCCCACCATCGTGCACCATCCTGTTATGGGGTATGCTGGTGCATTCAAGGTTTAGGTATGAAGACCCAATCAATATGAATATATACATTATTTTGTAACGAATATATTTTAATCCTATAATCGGTAATATTTAAATGAATTTTAATGAATAAATAAATTTTTTGGTAAATATTAAATTTAAATTAAGGAATGTATTTTATTAAATTAATGGATTTCTAAAAAAATTAATATATTTAAAATTATTATTATTAAATTAAATTTACTAAATATAAGTTATCATATAATTTTTGTGAAGCCAAATGTAATTTTTTTAGGCTTTAAAAACACTTTCTATGAAAAAAACCCACAAATTTCCAATAAAAGTACATTATAATATTAAAAGAAAAAATTAAAATATTTAGAAATTTCTTTAGATAAAATGATATTTTTTCGAATCATGGTTTAAAAAATATATAATTGAGAATTTTTAATAATTTTCTAACACACTTGAATTATGGGTAAAAATTGAATACATTATAAATATAATTGGTATTTTATGACATCATAATGGACCAATATTGTTGGAATATGTACAAAAAAAGGTATAATAATCCAAATATGTTTCTTTAATTTAATTTTGGTATATTTTATTTATTTTATAAATCATTAATTAATCCTCTGGGACATATAATTTATTAAAAAATTTTAAAATAATTTCTTTGAAAGTGTGACTCACCTCCACGTAATCATGGTCAATAGTTAATTATCATTGGAACATGGCCATATAAAATAATTTATAACACTACCCTTTTCCAGAAACCATGGGAAATAACTATGGGATGGTATGTTGTTTTGAATATTTTATTTTGTACTTTCAAAAACACAAATTAATAAAGAAAACCCCCTACTTTACTTTATAAACCCACCCATGACCCAATTTACATTCACTAATACACTTTGGGGCACAAACATACTTTTCCTATACTTCATATGGTCCACCCATGGAACCCCCAATCTCTCAAGAATCCCCTCCCAATCAATTTGAATCAAATATTCATGTAAGGGATTTCCTCTAACCTCTTATCAAGAACTTCATCAATGATATGCCTTTTTCATTTTCATTTTCATAACTGGGGATACATTATTACCTATCTAAATTATTTTTCAATTGATTTTAATATGATTTTATCCCCATTAAATATCATTTAAACCTCGTATGAACCCTTATGTACACCTGTTACATTGTCAAAATTCATAAATATATCATACACCCTCATCTTTTATCATGAATTACTATTTTATTATGTCTTTTAATTTTATTTTTCCAATTTTAGGATATGTTATTAAATATCATTCTTACATTCCATTTTATTTATAAATGATGATATCGCATTTATCTCCTTATTTAAGTTCATAATAACCTTTAAGTACATCTGTTACCAAGCCATTTTTTGTAAGGAGTCTTTCCATTATCCTCTTTCATCATGATTCACTATTATGTTGTGCATTATATCCCAATTATTTATGTTAACGAATGTCCTTCAATGTATCTATTACATTCCATATCATTTTTAAATTATTAGAGTCCCCTTTTAGTCTCATTATCCCATTTTATGAATTTTTATATTACATCATCATGTAGTCAAAATTAAATTGATGTTTTAAACACCAAACTAATTGGGTAGAGAATAACATACCAATTTCCCTATCAATGGTATTCACCATTATGAAGAAAACATTATTTATTGTGTATATACATGTATGTATTACTCATTTCCTTAATCATGGAATAATTTATGTGGTTTAATTAATCTAAGTAATATGATCTATGTGGCGTAGCTGAGCACCAGAATGGAATGATTATGAAGGGTGTGCCCAAATTGTTATCTAATGCATTGGATTATGTTTAGTATCATTATACATCATGTTGGGACAGGGGTTTTCCTAACTACTTTATTATAAATTCTCCACCACGATTCCTTGGTGGTTTGTCCTTTACCTGTGTTTAGGATGAATTGTTTTATGGTTTTTCCACATTTACCATGTTAATACTATAATGTAATATCATGACATGTTATTCATGTTCCTTTTGAACTCCATTGATATGATTATTGTCTAACATGTATTTTATCCCTCATGTTATATCTTGTTTATTTTCTTTCTAGGATTTATAGCTCACCACATTTTTATGTTGGTCCTCAGGTTATTTTATGCACTATTATGTATGAAGGAATGATTGTTCATGTTAAGTATATTTTCAATAAAGATGTTAATTTTCACGTTTAATTTGTTTTTTAATGAACCTCATTTCCCAATATTAGTAGAGGTATCGATCTTATAGGTTGAATTATGTGTAATTTTATTTAAAAACATATATTAATGAATAATGAAAAAAGGTTCTTAGAATTGGTATTAGAGGATATGTTTAGTTTTTTTATTCGGATTATGATTAGCCTAGTGAAAACCCTTAAGGATAATACTGTGTAAGAAAACATCCATAAATTTTGGTATGTATAGAGTAAATGGTTTATTAATAAAATATATCCCAATCTTGATACTAGAAGTAGATGTGCTTATGGAATAGATGTACCTAGAGGTAACAACTCTGAAAAGATGTCTTGAGCCATTCTCAGGGTATTCAGGTCCACAAAAATTGGACATAAAGCACACCAGGTTTGACAAACATAGAGGATATTCTTTGGTTAATTCATATTCTATTAATGAACCATTATTAAAGAAAAATATTCCTATAAGAATATATGATCTAGTCTGGTTTAGATTGAATCCTCTAAGCTCTTAAGTAAAGGATTAAAATGTTATTTATATGTTATCCCTTTAATTTTATTGGATTCCCCTTTATGTGTTTAAATTATTTAATATACTCATCCATATGTCCATATTGGATAATGTAAGTATATAATTAAAAATATAATTGTAGAGTTATACTCTATAGTTTTATGATTTTTTATCTCAATAGTTTTAATACAACAATCCAAACACCACCACAATCCATTGAAGTAGAGATGTCAGTGAAAATGTAAAATGTGGAAATTATTGTATCCCAGTTATATAACTCCTACACTATCAATGTTTTATGGGAATAAATTATAGGTGAATCTCACCGTACTTACTTCGGTGTAATTTGATGAAATTCTAGGGATGTATTGGCATTCCCTATAAAAAGCCAATATAAATTTCCATGAGAGGGAAATCAATATCTATAAAGACAATAGACCCTTGAATCTATAAAAATGTAACGAGGGGATTGAATATTATTTACCACCATCATCTCTAGAATGGATATTTTATTCTTAATAGAATGTGTCTCTAACTAAAATGATTTATTATGAAACAACCCAAATTTTTTAAATATATTTTCTTCCTAAATTTGTTTGTTATTTTAATTTATACTCAAGAAAACTATATAGTATAATTATTGAAGTGGTTATAATTAAAATGATATCATTGGGTTTCGACTGTTATATGACCCTTGGTCAACATGACTATTGGTCAAAATGAACATTGGTCAAATGAACATTGGAAACTATAATCTTAACGTCGTGTATTTTTAAATACAGTTATCTTTTTTAATTAAAAAAAAGAATATTGAATGGCCTTATCCAGTAGAGTCGGGCCATATGTGGCCCATATCTCAAAGCATGGGATGGAGGTAGAATCACTGGCCTATGCTCTGGAACAAGCCCATATTGAACTTCAACATATGAAGCATGAATATAATTTCCTAAGGGAGATGTTCTAGCTAATATAAATCACCACTCGAGCAATGTTTTCTAAGATAGACCAAGATTCTATCACTATAGCACACCTTACACTTAGGTCTTATGCTAGTGTTATAAGGGGCTATGTAACGAGACGTTGGCTGTTCTGTGTAATCGTTTTATATAAATAAAATTGTCATTTATTTTTATGTAAAAGACTGTGAATTTCAAATATCTGGATAAATATATGATGTGTATTATTGGTGAATTTTTGGGAAAAGGGTATTTTAAAATATTTTTGAACTCATTAAATAATTAATAATGTGAAATGATTTTAAAATGAAATGGTCTTCTACAGTTGTGAACAGTGAGAAATTTAGAGTCGAATATGATCAACTTTATTTTTTAGTGAATAGTATTGTATGAATAGTAACATACCTGTATGAATAGTAATGAATAGTATATTGGCCAAAAAATAGAAACTTCACCCACAAATGTATATATACAGTTTAAAAATCCTAAAAGTGAAAAAATGATCATAGTAGAAGTTTTGGTATTTCTTTATGTCAAAACTATTTTATTTAGTATTTTATAATAAATTTAAAAATTTAAAATAAAAATGTATTTTCATAAAATGTAATCATAAATTATTACATTTTCTTATTATGGTTATAAGATAATATTATGGGACCTTGATTTCTATTTTATGGTGTTACAAAATAAGTTATAGTTTTGAAGTAGTATTTTTGGAATAAAAATTGGCTTTGTTTAAAAATTAAAAATAGTTATAAAATTATTTTCATAAAATGGAGTTCATTTTTGAATTCAGAGCATCGATGATAGGTTAGGGTAATTGTTTGGGAATTTTATGAAAAAGATGAATTCTTGGTGAATTGTAAAAATACAGTTTTGAGTTTTGGGTGTTTAATGACATCATTAATGATGTAATAATTATCTATGATTTCTAGTATAATTATGAATAGTGAGATATTCTATGATGGTACCCAAGTGGGAAATACCATGGGAAAATACCATGGGCAAGCCCATGGTTTTTCAAATACCAATGATGAGGTGTCCCTTGGAAATTAATAATTTATTCCCTCAATTTTCTTATAAATACCAAGCTATTTACAAATTAATTTCATTAAAAATTCATCCTAAACGATGTTATGGTCTCCATACCTCCCAAGGAATCCTCCCAAAGATCCCACATGCCTCCCAAGCTCCCGACCTTCATGCTTTCGATGTTAATATTCATGGTAAGGGAACCATTCACCCTCCTCTTTTAAGTCATGAATTCCATTATGTTATGTCTTATAGTTCCATTTTATTATGATGGGGATTGTTCTTAAATATCTTTACTACATTCCAATTCATTTAAAAATTATAATATACCCTTTCCTCTCTCATTAATTTATTTTCTAAATCTTTATGTGACCCTATTGGGCTGCCGATTTTTCATAAATGAAATTGCACTTTTTTTCATGTTTCCTTTTCATGTGGTGTGTCATTCAAATGTCCAAAACATGATCTTATTTCTTTATATTATGTCCCTTTACTTCAAAATGGTTCATTTATGGATGGGAGACCCATTTACCCTCTCTTTTGATTATTTTCTAAAACCATTATATATAGTCGTTATGCAGTAGAAATTTTGCCTCAAAATTTCTCTCTTTCTCTCTTGTTTTGTTTATGTGAATAATCGGACCAATTTTGTTTCTATGGGTATTCCAAAATATAAAATATATATTTATATATTTGATTCTGTAGTTGACATAAATAAAACCCTCACTCCTTTTTCATGGGTTATAAATGACATAATGACCATTTTTTATCATTTAAAACTTCACAAATTTGAAATTAAACCCATTTCTTTTTTTCGCTAGGGGTTATTTATGAAATGTTTTATTATGATATATGTGGATCACATGTCAATAAGGAAATATTAAATGTGCGCCCTGATAGTGCTCCAATGCATTGGGTAATGAAATTAATCTCTAGATATGACAAGATTCACCATTCCTTGGTGAATAACCTTTGTAATTTTTGCCACGATCCGACCTAACGGGGCTCGAGCCATAACTCCCCAAGCTGGCCTCCAATAGGACATGGGTTGGAAACTAGCGCCAAGTAGGATATCACACAAAATGGAGGCATTATCCTAAGGTACCTGTACACAAGGACCCACATAAACCTCCTCGAAATAGTGCAGCGATATATAAAACTGAATAGAAAATGCATGCATACAACTATCCCAAACCATAGTGCAACAGTAGTACAAAAAGTGAAATAAAAGGCCCACCGAAAGAAATCTACAAAGTTTTCCAACCTGCTTTGAAGAAGGGGTACACTGCCAAAATCACCACTGAAAAGCTCCTCGGCACAACTCCGGTAAGACTCCACGGTCAGTCTCGCTCACTCAGCTCCGCCTGCTCCGGGTCCTCTTGGGACTCCATCGAAAGGCATGTGGTCTGCACAAGACCCAGACATGTGTGGGAAAAGATCATGAAGGGGTGAGTATAACAATACTCAGTAGGCACCCCAAAAACCCAAAATGAAAGAGACCAACTGAAAGGCAATATTCCGCTCATCCCAACTAGAGGGAACCCAGACGAGAGGGAAACTCCATCTTGTGACCATCCTCGGCTAAACAAAACTTGTTAGCTCAATCCAGTTGTATTCACATACATACACCTAAAACATCTGCTCAGGTATACGCCCAAACATATATCTCTAACATATACCTAGGTATATTACCACACATATAACATGAACATCCGCTCAGATACACACTCTAATGTATACCAAAAACATCCATATATACTCAGCTCACGCACCAATCCACATGAGGAACCGACCTCATCACCAGCAATGATTCACAACCATGAGAGCACACTCCACAATCACTATCATCCCAAATGACACTCAATGGAGAGATACACTCCAACGGGTCCCACACAAACAACTCATATGGTCACTTGAGAGATCACACTCGTCAGATATCGTCACTATGGAAACCTCACTGAAATAACATAAACACCAAACTCCACGGATTGGGGATCGCTCCTAGGGTTCGCTAGCGGATACCATAACCCACACAGGTATATAAAGATCTCATAGATAGGGGATAACTCTTAGGGTCCACTGGGGGATACCACAATCTGATCTGGCATTCGTAGATCTCACAGATAGGGGATCATTCCCAGGATCCGCTGGGGTATACCACAACCTGATCTGGAGCTCGTCAGAAACATGTCACTCAGATAGAGGATTGTCGCCCGTGTAAAGGAGGTCATAATTATACCAGAACCCTATCTGGTATAACATGCAATGAAGGGGATTGAACAGACGATGCACCAACCCTACCGAAACCATGCGCAGAGTATGGGATCGTATATCCAACGATACTGCAACCCTACTATAATCCTCATGATGAGTATGGGATCGTATAACGACGATACTTCAACCCTACTAAGCATGGACCACTATATAGGGGATCATTTTCCCGATTATTCCACAAACCCTATGGGGTTAACCTACTAGATAGGGGATCGCCGCCCGTGGATAAGCGGTCACAACGATACCAAGAACCCAATATATTGAAATGATGCTAGAGGATCCCACTACGGGCCCACCGTTGGGATTCCAAAACTCTAATAGATTAAAAATCTCATCGAGAGGATCAAAAACCTATAATATGGTTGTGATGTCGCACAAACCCTCATTGGAAATAACCAATGGGGTACCCTCAACCACTGCTAGTCCAAACATCACTAACCCGAGGGACCCGCCACAACGCCACACAGCACCCCTCCAAGGCCGATACCGAGGCCACCATCATGATCCATGTGAAAAAACACACATGATTGGATGTTTACTCGCCTGAAATGGACAACCGGTGATAAATACACTATTCACCATAGCTAGCCCATGTGGGGCGCACACTACGATCTTGAAACACATCAAGAAGATCATACCACTATGATCCCCTTGAAATAACACATGTAATCGACTACTCGACCATCCCAAACAATCACCTGGTGAACAAGGTACTATACATCAAAGCCTGTCCAGGTGGGACCCACACCACGCTCCTATAACTTGTCAAACCAATCGCACTATTGCAAACCCTCAGAAAAAACACACGAGATCGACTACTAATTCGTCCAAAACGGACACCCGGTGGAAAAGTCATGTTTCTCCACGAACGCCCAAAAGCAGGCTCGTGGGGCCCACATTCTGATCTCTGTCCCAACACCTAAAAAATATCTTTAAAATTAAGCCTTACTAAGAGGATCACAACATCACTAACGACATGTTATCAGACGCTTCGTGGAGAAGTTCAGGCGGGGCAAAGTTGAATAATAATAAAATATTATTATTATTTCAACATTTTATAGCCCTGGGCCATGAACCCGACTCATAAATTTCCCAAAGTGCGTTCAAAATATCTGTCTCGACACAAGGAATGTGTTTCCTCAAACATCTTGCAAATCAGAGTTACAGTTTGCGTGTTACGAGGGTCTAAAGAACCCCCAAAAAAATCTGGTCGGACCACCACAGGGTCACTGGAAACCACCGTCTGCCTGACCGGACCGCCGCCGCCTGCTGGAATCCACCGTGCCGCCACCGCCCTCACTGGAATCTTCCATGGCCACCACCTGAAACTGGGTTTTCTGCTAGAAAACTACCAGGAGCCACAGAGAGCACCCCGGTGCTCCAAATTCAGATCTGAAAAATGTTTCGAAATCCTCAGGACCCGAACTAGACAACCCTTATGATGATTTGAAGAAAAAAAATGCATAAATAGGATCATGGATTCTAAAACTCAAACCACCTACCTAGTGGGAAATACGATGAAGGTTCTAGGACAGATCCACGCTTCGAAGCTGCTGTTGCACCATCCAGGAGCATTCACCATCAAAATCTGTGTCTGACGGAACCTTGTTTCTTGATCCAGTGGTTGGTCATCTGATGGCGGAGGATGGGATTATGCTGCACACAATGTGAAGGGGTGGGGGAGAAGTGTGATTGATTTTTATTTAATTTTTAATTAATTAATTACTAATTTCAACAAACTACACCCCCGACCAAACCTCCCGGCGTGAAAATGATTACGTTACCCCTAGGGTAAAAGCGACATTCTGAATGCAAGGACACACTCATAATTGCTATCCCAGACTCTGTATAGGATTTTTTAGATAATACTACCATAAATAATATTTTCCATTTATTTATGAAAATTCCCCTTGTGGATATTTCCACAGTAGGCTTGTGCCCACAATGTTTACACCCCGCCTAGAGTAATCGACACCCTCCAGACGCAAATGTTCCCTCGGATCTCTGATCTGAGCTATCGTTTAGGGGAAAACACAACCCCACCATGTTCATATTATAAAACAATTAATATTTCTATAAAATTAATTTCGTGCACACCAGGCCTCAGAATCGCATGTTGTCTTCGCTCCTAGCTCTGAAATTATTCGTAGGAATATTCCAAAGTCTAACAGAGCCAAAACCTTAGTTTCAACATCCTCCCCACCGAAAAAACATTCGTCCCTGAAATTCCATAATCATAAAGAAAGAAGCTGAAATCTCAACTGGGTATCCCACACTAGTGAGTTCACCAACACACACCCCTACCCGAACACAGAAGTCATAGGGTAGCGTCCACCACACCTCAACACTATCCACTTTGGGTGGCACTGACTCACCCGCACGGTATTAATCGCATCACAAAAACACGTCTCGGTGGGGGAAGGATCCCTCTTCCTCATGAATATAAAGTACTCCGAACAACACCCACACATGGTCATACCGATTCCCTGAAGAAAAAATGAGTAAGAAACGGAAAGGAAAGAGTACCTCTAAATAGTGTCTATCAAAACTAGTGAAAAATGTAGAAAGGACACATGGCATACCTCTATCCATCTGTGGAGCCACTCCGTCAACAGAATATAGGGCATGCACTTTTCCTCACCCTCGCCCTCTAGCTCCCTGAGCAAGGCGTTGACCACCTGGGGGTGGTGGTGGTGGAATCTGATACCGCCTACCACCTCCCACTGTTGTACCCGCTCTGTCGCCTAGTCCACCGCCCTACGGACCTCAAAACATGAGATTTTGTCACTACCAAGGAGGACTATTTACCATCTCCTTCTTAGCATCACGATGTGTTAGACAATATCTAACAATATGTCCCCAACCATCGCAAGATTAACACCACCTCTTCTGCGGTTGACCGAAACTAGCCTGAGATTCCTGAGCCTCAGATCCCCCATCCTGGGGTTGTCTCCTGAAACGCCGCATACGTCCGGGTCCCTGAGTCTGTATTCTGCTACCAGATGCCGATCCAACTAACAATGTCTCAACTCTCGCGTGCCCAGCACTAACATCCAAGATCTTCTCGGCCAGAAATCTCTCCACCAATAGGGCCCACTCTAGCACTCCAACATATGTGGGCAGACACAAGGAAACCACACCTCCTCGTATGTCCCTACGTAGGCCCTATGCTATGGTTCGAGCCATAAATAACTGGTCCCAAAACATATCATCATATTAGCCTAACAGGTCTATAATCCTCGTTGAGTAATCTGACACGGTCATGCCCTACTGCGGAAGCTACATGAACACCGGAATCCTTACTGACCTCAACATCACTAGATAGAACTCTTCTCGGAAGAGCTGCTCAAACTCTGCCCTCATTAGCATATCCTCATCATGGGACTGCGTCACTATGATCCACCATCGCCTAGCCGAACAATGCATAAGGCTCACCACTAGGACCACCATCTGATCAGGAGGTGTCCTTACTAGGCGGAAAACATGGGTGACTGCTTCGAGCTAGTCATCTGCTGCCTAAGGGTCTAGATTACCCTGGAACCTCAGAGGTCATTACCTCTGGACCTCGTGCAGTGCACTCAGCCTTCACGCAACCTCATCCTGCACTACTAGAACAACCAGATGCTCGACATGTGGTGGACCAACTGCTGGACCACATAGAGGTGCAACCTCAAAACCTGTGCCCTGGTCTACAGCCTCTACACGAGGCAGATCATCACCACACTCCCACTATAGAACCCTCGTTGGTTGTCGTTGTGGTGGCATCCTGAAATAAAATCAAGACGCACCATAGTAAATGTGTATAAGGGAAACCCAAATACCTAGTAATATATGATGCATGTACTGTTATGTCCCTACGACTACTGTATAAATTTCTCAAGTATAAAGGCAGGTTATTAGAGTCCTAGTGAATGGATACGTCAACTGTCGCACCAACACTGGTGTCCATGACCTGAAATCCGAACTTGGAACATCTCGACACTGCCTCTATGCAACCTAAACCAAACTAACAGTTAGAAAAAATATACTCTGACATCCCAAAGGTGGAACCTCCTTCGATACCACTCTATCACAACCTGACCCAACGGGGGTCGAGCCGTTACTCCCTAAGCCCACCTCAAATAGGCCAGGGTTTGGTGACTAGCCATGAGTAGGTTATCACACAAAATGGAGGCATTATCCTAAGGTAGCTATAAACACGCACCCACATACACCTCTATAAAATAGTGCAGTGAAATATATAACTGAAAAGTAAATGAATTCATACAATTATCCCAATCCATAGGACAATAGCAGTACAAAAGGAAAAAATAAGGCCCACCAAAAGAAATCTAAAAAGGCATCCAAACTGCTCAGATGAAGGTGTACACTTCCAAAATCACCACTAGATTGCCCCTCAGCACAACTCTGGTAAGACTCTACGGTCAGTCCCGCTCACTCATCTCCACCTGCTGTGGGACCTCCTGGGACTCTGTCGAAAGGCCTGTGGTCTTCACAAGACACAAACATGGGTGGGAAATGATCGTGCAGGGGTGAGTACTACAATACTAAGTAGGCACCCAAAAAACCCATAATGAAATTGAGAAACTGAAAGGCAACAGTCCGCTCATCCCACCTAGAGGGAACCCAGATGAGAGAGAAACACTATCTGATGACCATCCTCGGCTAAACACAACTAGTCAGCTCAATCCAGGTGTATGCTAATACATACACCTAGAAAATCCACTCAGGTATACGCCCAAACATAGGTATCAAACATTTACCCACGTATACACCCATACATATACCATGAACATCCTCTTAGATATATGCTCTTACATATACCAAAAACCTCCATATATACACAGCTCACACACCAAGCCACATGAGGTACCGACCTATTTACTATTAATGGTTCACAACCAAGAGAGAACACTCCATGATCACTATCATCCCATATGACCCTCTTCTGAGAGATACACTCCATCGGGTCCCACAAAAACATTTCAGACGCTCACATGAGAGATCATGCTCATTGGATATCATCACTAAGGAAACATCACTAAAAAAACATAAAAACCAAACTACTCAGATAGGGGATATCTACTAGGGTTTTCTAGGGGATACCAGAAGCCACACCAGTATGAGAATATCTCACAGATAGGGGATCACTCCTAGGGTCCACTAGGGGATACTACAATATGATCTAGCATTTGTATATCTCAAAGATAGGGCATCATTCCCGGGATTCGTTGGGGGATACCACAACCCGATCTGGAACTCATCAGAAAAACGTCACTCAGATAGAGGATCATCGCCCATGGAAAGTTGGTCACAATGATACTAGAGGCCTATCTGGAATAACTTGATATGTAGGGGATCAAACTGTTGATTCACCAATCCTATCAAAACCACGCGGTGGGTAGGGGTTTGTATAACCAACGATACAACAACCCTATTATAATCGTCATGCTGAGTAGGGGATCCTATACTGATGATTCCACAACACAACTGAGCAAGGCCCTCTATGTGGGGATAATATTCCCTATGATTCCACAAACCTTATGGGGTTAACCTTCTAGATAGGGGATCACCTCCCCTGGATAAGTGGTAACAACGATACCAAGAACCTGATCTAGGGAAATGATGCTAGAGGATCCCGTTCTGGGCCCACCTGAGGGATGCCACAACTCTAACAGATTAAAAATCACATCAAAAGGATCACAAACATATACTATGGTTGTGATACCACTCAATTCCTCATAGGAACGAACAAAGGGAGTACCTTCAACAACTGTTGGTCTAAACGTCTCTAACCCAAGAGACCTGCCACAACGCCACACTGCGCACCTCCAAAGCCGATACCAAGGCCACCATCGTGATCACCATAAACACACATGATATGCTATTTACTCACCCGAAATGGAAAACCCAGGGAAAAAGTACTATTCACTGTAGCTAGCTTATGTGGGGCCCACACGACGATCCTGAAACTTATCAAGTGGATCATACCACTGCAATTCCCTCAAAAAAACACACGGGATCAACTACTTGATCGTCCAAAACAGACACCTGGTGAAAAAGGTACTATTCACCCAAGCCAGCCCGGGTGGGGCCCACAACACACTCCCGAAACTCGTCAAGCAGATCTCACTATTGCGATCCTCTAAGAAAAAACAGACGAGATCGACTAATCATTTGTCCAAAACGGACACCGGGCGGAAAAGCCACGTTTCACTGTGAATGACCAAAAGCAGGCTCGTGAGGCCTACATCCAGATATCTGTCCCAACACCCGAAAAAAAATCTTGAAATTTCAGCCATTCTTTGAGGATCACAATGTCACTGACGGTACATCAATCAGACGATTCGTGTAGAAGTTACGACAGGTCGAAGTTGAATAATAATAAAATATTCTTATTATTTCAACATTTCATAGTCATGGGCCACGAACCTGACTCATAAAATTCCCAAACTGGGTTCAAAAGTTCCGTCTAGACACATGGAATGTGTTTCAAAAATGGCTCGAAAATCAGAGTTACTGTTTGCGAGTGATGGGGGTTTAAAGAACCCCTGAACAAATCTGGTCGGACCACCGCAGGGTCGCCGGAAGACACCGTCTACCTGACCGGACCACCGCTGCCTTCCGGAATCTGCCGCGCCGCTGGCCCCCTCACTGGAATCCACCATGGCCACCGCCAGAAACTAGGTTTTCCATCGGAAAACTTCGGAGAGCCACCGGGAGCACCCCGATGCTCCAAATTCAGATCCGAAAAAATTTTCGGAAACCTCAGGACCTGAACTACACAACCCAGATGACGATTTAATGAAAATAAATGCATAAACAGGATCAGGTATTTTAAAACTATGGCCGCCTACTATGAGGGTGAAATGATGACGCTTCTAGGCTAGATCCACGCTCTGAAGCTGCTACTGCACCAACCAGGAGCAATATCCATCAAAAGATGATTCTGGTTGTACCTTGTTTCTTTATCCGGTGGTTGGTCTCTTGAATGGGAAGGAGGGGCTTCCACTGCACAGAACATGAAGGGGGTGGGGGAGAAGGGTGATTGTTTTTTAATTAATTAATTAATCAATTCAACAAACTACGACCCCGACCAAACCGCCTGACACGGAAAGGATTAGGTTAACCTTTGGGTAAAAACGACATTCTGAACACAATGACGCACTCAGAATTATGATCTGAGACTCTTTTTAGGAGTCATTAGAGATAATTCTCATAATTAAACTTTTCCATTTATTTAAAATAATTCCCCTGGTGGATTTTTCTACCACAGGCCCACGCACGCAATGTTTATACCTAGCCATGGGTAAAGGGCACGCTCTAGACGCAACTGTGCCCTCAGAATTCTGATCTGAGCTACCATTTAGGGGAAAACACAACCCCACCACGTGAATAGTATAAAAAACATAATATTTTTATATAATTATTTCCGGGCACACTGGGTCTCGGAATTGCATGCCGTCTTCGCTCCTTGCTCCAGAATTATTCATATGAACACTCCAAAGTCTGATAGGGTCAAAACCCGAGTCACTACAATTTTTATGACACCTCAATGACAAAACATGGTTATTTGTTCATGAATGTCTCAATGATGTTTTGTAGACATATATTAATGTTATGATTCATGTTCTTTTGATTATGATATTCCTATACTACCATTTCTTAGGTCTATATGTTTTTATCATGTTCTTTATGATTTCACAAGTAAACAGATTTCTTTGTTTTCCTTACCGGGCCTCCTCCTCACCCTTTCCTTTGATGTATGTCTCTAGGATATGATATGTAGTAATTGTACATAGGATGAACCTATGATGAAGCCTTAAAAGTTTTTTAGAAGGATTGTTTATGTTGTTTTCCTATATTATGTTCCATATTTTCATGGCACTAGACTTTAATGATCCACTATATGTAAAATGTAATGAATGTTATGTAATAAAAATGCGAGATGACATTGTTGGTATCAAATGATCATTTAGTAATATTTGTGGAAATTAGGATATGGAACTTTAGTAAAAATCTTATAGAAAAGTTATACATAGAAAACAAATCCTGGTATTTTTGTGAGTATTGAGTAAGTGTTTTATCAAGAAAATATATCCCAGTCTGGATATGAGAATGTATAGGCCGATCTGGCATATATGTACATAGGGTTAAAACCAAAAAACACCACTTTGATCTAGACATGAATGGGAACTAGTACACAATAATGGGCCTTGCTGCACTCTTGGTTATGACACTCTTAGGGGATATGTTTGGTTAGTCATAATCTTTTTATAAATAATTATGACGGAATTATAGATAAATGTAATCATTTAAAGATGAATTTTTAAGGCATAAAATCCTTTATTGTTTAAATATTCATAAATGAAATAATATTCTCACTAAGGTTTTATTCTTTTATAAATGGAAGAAAATATGAGGAACCTTGAAAATGGTGACTGTAATGGACCGTGCACTGATGACCCTTCAATGGAAGATGGAAGGGAAACATTCTTGAGAATGATGAACCAAATGTCTCAAGTTATGGGAAATAAATTGAATCAAGATGAGAGAATGATCTCACAATTAAGGGAAAAAGATTATGTTGATTCCTTTATGGGTCAACGACCAAAAACCTTCAGTGGATCGACTAACCCATTGATTGCTGAATAGTGGATCAGCTCTATAGAGATGATCTTTTATGTGATCCACTGTTCAGAGCAAGAAAAGGTCACCCTGGCTATCTATCTCTTATACGGAGAAGCTAATCAGTGGTGGGAACTAATTAAAAACACAAGGAAAAGAGTGGAGGTTGAAGCTATATAGTGGGAAAAGTTCAAAGGGATTTTCTTCGGTAAATATTTCCCTCATTCCCTGAGAACAAGAACAGAGAAAGAGTTTCTCAAGATGAATTAGAAGAAGACTGAATATGTGGGAAGCTATAAGATGGACTTCACAATGCTTTCACGTTACACATCTTTCTTTTTCATGGATCCAAGTGGCAAGGTTGATAGATTTTTCGGTGGATTGAGACCTCATGTTTGCAATAAGAGGCAAGAAAGTGCAACGTCCCATGTGTAATAAATGTGGGAAGAAGCGTTTAGGGAACTTCCTACTCATGAATGGGAAATGGTACAAATATGGAAGAGATGACCATATTGCTAGGAATTTTAATAGTGAGGTGAAACCACAACTTCTAATCACCAACGAAAATGTAAAGATGGAGTAGGCCCTAACTGATGTCCAGTGCATTAAGTGTGGTCTTCTTGGGAACTTTTCCAATCACTGTCCAAATGTGAGGGAAGTGGAGGGGAACCACTATCTGCCATAACCTAGGCCATGGGAGAAAGGGCGTTCTTTTTCTATCCTGACAGATGATGTTAATGTTCAAAATGATGTGGTATCAGGTACACTCGTTGTTCTCTCAAATCTATAAAGTAGTTTTTTTATATTGGTTATACGCATTCCATTGTTTAATCCATTTTTGCAATAAATTTGGAATCAACCCCCAACTTTATAAAACAAGAGTTATCAGTCAAGACTCCTACTGGGATTATCTAATCATCATAAATGTTTATAAACTCTAGTATTTACATCGGTGAGCACAATTTTATCTCAAATCTAGTAGTCATTTCCATTATGGAATTCAACATTATAATAGGGATGGACAGGCTCTCAAAGTATAATGCTAGGATCAAATTCAGAAGAAAGGAAATCTCAGTAGTCTTGAATGGAAAACCTACAGTTATCTTCCACGGAGATATATCTCAACCAGATCATTGTCTAGAAGAACCTTCTATATCGTTCTTTATGAAATTGATCGGTGAAGAAGAAGAAGGAAATGAGTGTTTGAGGATAGAAAATATCCCCATCATCCAGGAATACCTTGACGTATTTCCTAAGGAGTTGACTAGACCTCCCCCAGAAAGATAGGCAGATTTCTCTATTGAACTCGTACTTGGATCGCATCCAATATCAAAGAACCTGTGACGGATGTAAAATTTGGAGCTGGAGGAATTAATGAAATAACTCCAAGATTTTTGGAGAAGGGGTTTATCTGACCAATTGTGTCTCCTTGGGGACCGCCTGTTATCTTTGTGAAAAAGTAGAATTGATCGATGCAGCTATGCATTGATTATAGTGAAATGAACAGGATCACATTAAAGAATAAATACCCACTTCAAAAAATTTATGACTTATTTGACCGACTCCGTGGGGCTCAATTCTTCTCTATGATTCATCTTTTATAGGGTTATCATCAATTGAGTGTGAATAAAGAAGATATTCCAAAAACTTCCTTCCCATAAAGATATGGTCATTACGAGTTTGTTGTTATGACTTTCGGACTGACTAATGCACCAGCTATTTTTATGGATTCGATGAAGAGAGTCTTTAAGGGATACCTTGAAAACTCAGTGGAAGTTTTTATTAATGATATTTTGATATATTCCCAAAGTCAAGAGAAGCATGTGGATCATCTAACGGTTATTTTATAAACTCTATGGATGGAGAGGATTTTTGGGATGTTCAGTAAATGTGAATTCGGGTTGCAAAAAGTTTCTTTCTTCGGTCACATTGTTCCTACGAATGAATCATAGTT
The DNA here is from genome assembly GCA_963277665.1 of Viscum album. Classification (NCBI taxonomy): domain Eukaryota; kingdom Viridiplantae; phylum Streptophyta; class Magnoliopsida; order Santalales; family Viscaceae; genus Viscum; species Viscum album. The sequence continues at coordinate 271,015,900 of OY728152.1, read as the reverse complement.
GACCCTACAAAGAAAAAAGTCCTAAAGTAGTGGCCTCAGCCTACAACAATAACTAGGTTTCATAGTTTCCATGGTTTAGCAGGATATTATTAGAGGTTCGTGAAAAAAATTTCACGAATTTCTAATCTATTAACCAATTTAACTTGAAAATGGGTCATGTTCATCTGGAAAATAGTGCATAAGGAATGTTTCCAAGAGATGTATAAGATAACGGTTAATCAAACTTTGTTAAATCTACCCTGAAGTGGAGAAGGATTTGTTATTTTTAGCGATGCATCTCTAAAAGTGCTTTTATGTGTCCTCATAAAAAATACAAGGACAGTGATTATTCATCTTGGTAGTTGAAGACTCATGAGAAGAACTATCCTACGCATGATCTAGAGTTGGCTACGGTCATTTTTGCTCTGATAATATGGAGGCACTATTGTTCTGGGGAGAAATGTGATATATACATAAACCATCAATGTTTGAGGTATGTTTTCACACAAAAGGAATTAAACAGGAGGTAATGGGGATGGTTGTAACTCCTTAAAGACTAATATTGTTCAATTCATTATTACATTAGAAGAGAAACCAATGCTGATGATGCATTAAGAAGGAATGAACCCGTTTTTCTGTCCATTATGAGGATTTAAAGAGATCCTCTGATCAATTACCTAGTAAAACTGGACATGGGAATTATAAATCCAGAGACACTGTGAACCCTAACCCAAAATATTTCTCAACCATCACTACTAGAGAGGATCAAGAAAGCTCACAAGGAATATCCTTTGTTATTGAACAAGTTTGTGGCTGTGAAGGTTGGGATGTTTCTTTAGTTAAATACTAATCAAGAAGGTTTATTAAAATTTCGTACAAGACTATGTGGTCTATCTATTCCGGAAATAAAGAAGGATCTGATGGATGAAGCTCATAGCTCTACAATCTCTATACATCATGGTTGCACAAAAATGAATAGGGACATTCGTGATCATTATTGGTGAGATAATATGAAAAAGGAGATTTCTAACTACATATAAAGGTGCCTGGTATGTCAGAAAGTGAAGGCATAGAAACAACTTCCTATAGGGGTATTGCAACAACTACCTATACAATCTTGGAAGTCAGACAATATCACTATGTAATTTTTCACTGGTCTCCCAAGAACGTCCAAAGGAAACAATGAGATATGGTTTAGTATGGACTATCTCACCAAGAATGACCATTTTATCTCCATTCGAGAAGATTTCTCTCAGGATCAACATGCTAGGATTTACATGAAGCATGTTGTAAGGATCCATGGAGTTCCACTTTCTATCATATCTGATCGTGATCCAAGGATAAAATCAAAATTCATGAGCAGTATTTAACAATCACTGAGCACTGAATTGAAGTTAATTATGGCCTATCACCCCCAAACTAATGGCCAATCTAAAAGTACTATTCGACTACTCGAGGACATGCTGAGAACATGATAAATGGAATTTAAAGTTGGATGGGATCAACATATCTCTTTAGTTGAGTTGTCATACAGAAACCACATCCAATCGGGCATTAAAAGGGAACCCTATGAAGCTATATAAGGGAAGCGATGTGGAACTTATAATTTTGGGGATAAATATGTTGAGAGAAAGCTTCTTGTGCTAGATCCTGTGCAAGAGATGACAGAATATGTCAATACTATCTAGAAACACCTTATGGTTGATCTGAGTCGGAAAAAGAGCTATACAAGAAAACCGTCGAAGGGACATGGAGTTCGATGTTGGTGACAAATTCTTTCTTCAAATTTCACCTTGGAAGAGAGTCATGTGGTTTGGTAGGAAAGGGAAGCTCAGCCCTAGGTACATTGGCCCCTATGAAATCCTTGATCGTCAGGGAGCAGAGGCCAATCAGCTTGCACTTCATCCAAAATCTACCACATGTTCATGATGTCATCCATTTATCCCTGTTGAGGAAGTATATACATGACCATTCACATGTTCTAAATACAGATGTGGTACCACTGGAACATGACCACTCTTTTGAGGAGCAGCCGTTGGAGATCATTGATCATAGAAACAAGGTTCTATGAAACATGACTACCAACCTTGTTAAGGTGTTGTGGAGGAACCACAAATGTGAAGATGTGATGTGGGAATCATAGGAGTCGATAAGACAGAAGTACCCACACCTTTTCTCATAAGAGGGCGCGAGATAAAATTTTGGGGTTAAAATTTCTTAAGGTGGGAAAATGTAATGACCCGAAATTTGTAATTATATTTGTTTCTTAAATATTTGTGTTATTTTATTTTATACTCAAAAAAACTATATCCTTAAATTATTGAAGTGGGTATAATTAGATTCAGACCATTTGGTTTTGACTGTTATATGACCTTTTTTCAATATGACCATTGGTTAGTATGATAGATGGAAACTATAATCTTAATGTTGTGTTTTTATAAATACATTTATCTTGGTAAATTAATATATAAGGATTATTGAATGGCCTCATCCAGTAGAATCAGGCCATATGAAGACCATCTGTCAGATCTTGGGAATGATGTAGCATCATTGGGCATTTCACTAGACCAAGCCCAAGCCGAACCTCAATATTTGAATCTTTAACAGAATTGCCTAAGGTAAAAGTTCAAGATGATTGAAATCACCACTCAGGCAATGTTGTCTAAGCCACCCCAAGATTCTATCACCATAGCACACCTTACACATAGGTCCTATACATGTGTTATAAGGGGATATGTAACAAGACCTTTGCTGCTTTGTGTAATCCTTTTATATAAATAAAATTGTTATTTCTTATTATAGAAAAGTTTGTGAATTTAAAATATTTGGATAAATATAGGATGTTTATTATTGATTAATTTAGGAAAAATATGTAATTTTTAAATATCTTTGTATTATTTAAATAATTAATAATGTGAAATGATTTTCAAAAAAATGTCTTCAATAGTTATGATCAGTGAGAAATTTATGTTCTAAAAAGATCAACTTGAATTTTTAGTGAATAGTAAAGTATGAATAGTAACATACCCGTATGAATAGAAATGAATAGTAAATTGGCCAAAAAATATAAACTACACCCATTAATGTATAAATTCAACTTAAACATCTTAAAAGTGAAAAAATTAATATAGTATAAGTTTTGGTATTTTTGTATGTCATAAATATTTTATTTACAATTTTATAATTAATTTAATAATTTAAAATTGAAATGTATTTTCATAAAATTTAATCATAAATTGTTAGTTTATTTTATTATGGTTATATGGTAATTTTATGGGACCTTGATTACTTTTTTATGGTGTTACAAAATGAGTTATAGTTTTAATGTTGTATTTTGGGAATAAATAATGATTATATTTATAAATTTAAAAAATATTTAGAAAATTATTTTCATAAATGGAGTTCATTTTTGATTTCAGAGAATCGATGTTATGTTAGGGTAAATTTTTAGGATTTTTCTAAAACAGTTAAAATTTCAGTGAATAGTAAAAATACAATTTTGAGTTTCGGGTGTTTAATGACATCATTAATGACATAAAAATGATGTAACATTTCTGGTCGACTTATGAATAGTGAAATATTTTTTGAGGTGTCCCATGATTCCAATACCATGACTAATTACCTTGGGCAATCCCATTGATTGGCAAATACCACTGATGAGGTGTCCCTTGGAAATTAATAATTTATTCCCTCACTTTTCCTATAAATACCAAGCCATTTCCTCATTCATTTCATTCCAAAATCCCCCACAACAATGTTTGGGTCTCCATACCTCCCAAGGAGTCCTCCAAAGGTTACCTCAAGCCTCCCAAGGTCCTGAACTTCAATAATTCAAAGTTACTCTTTAAGGTAAGGGAACCTTTAACACTCCTCTTTTAAGTCATGCCTTCTTTTAGTTTATGTCTTACAGTTCCATTTTATTATGAGGTGGATTTTTCATCAATATCTTTACTAATCTCCATTTCATTTCCAATTTATGAGAGACCCTTTGCTCTCAAATCAATTGATTTTCTTAATTTTTATGTGACCCCGTTAGGCTGCCGATTTTTCGTAAAAGAAATCACGCTTTTTCTTTCATTTCTTGTTTCCTTTTCATGTGCTGTGTCATTAAAATTTCCACACCATGATATTTTTCTTTTTATTATTTCCCTATAATTTAAAATGGTACATTTATTTATGGGATACACTTCTCCCCTCTCTTTTTATTATTTTCTAAAAACATAATATATAGTCGTTATGTTGCAGATATTTCACCTCAGAATTTCTCTTATTCTCTCTTGTTTTATTTATGTGAACACCCGGACCTATTTTCTTTCTATGTGACATAATAGATATAAAAAAAAGATATATTTGATTCTGGGATTGACATACATATTACCCTCACTCACTTTCCATGGGTTATAAATGACATAATGACCTTTTTAAAACTATTAAATTGTCAAAATTTTGAAATGAAACCCATTTCTTTTGTTCTCTATGGGTTATTTGTGAAAAGTTTTATTTTGATCTATGTCTCTCAAATGTAAATAATGAAATATGAAGGCTATTCCATTATATAACTCCAATGCAGTAGTTAATGAAATTAATCTCTAGAGATGACATGTTTCACGATACCTTGCCGAATATCCTTGGTAATTTTTATGACACCTTGGGCATAAACCTTGGTGATATGATCATGAATGTATAAATGAAATTTTGTATCCTCATATTCATGTAATTATTCATGTTCTTTTTATTATTGTATTCTTATAATTCAATGGCTCATGTCATTATGTTTTTATCAAGTTCTTATTGATTTCACAATTAAACGGATTCCCTTGTTTTCCTTACAGGGCCTTCTGGTCACCCATTCCATTGATGTATGTCTCCAGATTATGAGATGTAGTAATTGTACATAGGAAGAACCCATGAGGATTCCTTAAAAGTGTTTTAGAAGGTTTTTTATGTTTTTTTTCATTTAATATGTTCTTGATTTCCATGACACTAGACTTTAAAGATCCTATGTATGTAAAATGTAATGAAAAGTTGTGTAATAAAATGGTGGGATTCCATAGATTATATGTAATGGATCATCCATGAATACATTCCTACTATAATAAAATTAACATATGTATTTAGCTATGAATTTTCTGGTCCTCCTTCTACTATGGAGGTGGAATTTTCAATATATATTGTACTTTGGGTGTTTCCAATATCCAAGACTCTATATAAGATTGCTATTGAGGATCATGAAGAACTCAAGAAACAACAATAAGAGAATTTTGATAAAGGGTTTTTACACCAAAGTGCTTCACCATGGGGGAACCATTCCTCTTCATAAAAAAATATATATGGGTCAATGCGCCTTTCAATTTATTTTAGTGAGATCAAAAATATCACGATAAAGAACAAGTAACCTTTTCCATGGAATGAAGTCATGATTGATCATATACGGGGAGAACAATAATTCTCCAAGCTGGATATGCGGCCTGGATATTATCATTATAGTGTGAAGAATTAGGTTATACCCATTGCTTCTTTTTATATAAGGTATGGGCACTAGGAGTTCATAGTGGCTCCTTTCAAACTCACAAATGATCCCTCAATCTTCATGGATTTTTTAATAGAGTCTTTGTAGATTACCTCCTCAAATTTTTGTTATTATATATAAATAATAGTATAGTATACACTAAACTGACGGAGGTTCATATGGAATATCTATGAAATGAACTAACGACATTGATAATAGAGAAGATCAATGAAAAGTAAAAAAATAGTATGTTCTAGTTGATTTAAGTCTCGTCCATGAGAAATATAATCATAACCAATGGTATATCTATGGATATTTCAAAGAAACAATAAATTGTGCATTGGACGGTTCCAAAATCTATAATAGATATCCATAGCTTCTGTGGCTTATCTAGAAATTATCACTGACTTGTGAGAAATTTCACACAACTATAAAACCATCAGACAAAGATAACATCGAAGGGATCAATGCTTCCATTTTATGATGAATGTAATGAAAGCATAATGGAGTAGAAAAGGAGTATTATCAATACCCATGTGCATAAATTACCCACAATTGGGAAGCTCTTTGTAAATTTTAGTGACACTTCAAAAAAGGATTAGAATGCGTGTTATTGAAAAATGACTATGTCTTGTGCTTTTCCTCTGAGATGTTTAATATTCATCACAAAAACTATACCACAAAAGATTTGGATTTGGAAAGGTGATATTATATTTGATAATTTGGAGGAATTATTTCATTGGGGAAAATTTTGAATTATAAATAGATCACAAAATTTATTAATATACATTCACATATAAATACATTAATATGTACCCACAAAAATAATTAAAGCTCACTAAGTATTATTTCTACTCAAATAACAACCATCAGAAGAAAGGGAAAATATCTAGGACTCTTTAAACCTAATGGAACCAAAACTTCTATAATTATTGATAATTTAGAAGGATCATATCTAATTATATTTAGAGAGGATAGACATGTGAATCATAATTAATGGAACATCCTGAATCCATTAAAAATTGAACTTTCAACTGTCAATTATTTAATGGATAATGGGTGCTCCAAAAATGATATAGGAATTTAGATGAATGTGAAACTATATGAAATGGTAAATCCTTAGATGTCTGTGTTAATGAAGAAGTAATTGTTAGATTTCTGTAAATACTATGTAGTCCTTCAAATCATGAGTTAAAGAGGGAACAATTTAATGATGCAGATAGTTCAACATTCTCTATACACCAAAGAAACACAATGATGTACCAAAATATATGTATGAAATATTGGTGGGATAACATGAATTAGTAGATCACATATTATACATAAATATTCCTAGTATGTCAACTAATGAAGACTAAATGGAAGATGTCAATGGGGATGATAAAATCATTACCCATACCAACTAGGAAATGAGAAAATGTCATAATTGAATTTTTCCCTAGCCTTCCAAGGACATAGAAGGGATATAATTTTATATTCTTAATTTTAAATAATTTTACAATGACTTCACAATTAATAGTGATTCGAGAAGATTTCACACTAGATTGACTGGAATAGAAATACATTGGAGAGGTGGTAAGGATTATTTGAGTCCCACTATTGATTATATCATATTAAGATCAAAGATTTACATTTATGTTTTGATAAAGTCTACAACATGATATAAAAATTATGTTGAACTATAATACTGATTATCGTGCTAAAAAAATATCCAATCTAAGTAGAATATTCAAACAAGGAGCCTTCTTAATAAACTTCAAAGGAGGATGGAACCAACATCTCGCTCTAATCACGTTATCTTACAAAAACTATTTCTACTCATGATTCCAAATGGTTCCTTTTGAATACCTTAATGGGAATTTGTTCAGAACACTCGAATATTGGGATTATGTTGGGGAATGAAATCTTCTAGGTCCTAAAATGGTTAACGAAATGATGGAGAAGGTTTAGTCCATACCATAGCACATCAAATCTTCTCAAGGTTGAAAAAAGAGCTATGATGATAATCATTAATGTGTCCTAGAGTTATATCATGGTGAAATGGTATTAAAAGGAATATCTCCTAGGAAAAGGTTGATGAAATATGGGATTAAGGGAAAGTTTAGCTTGGGGTACATTAGCCATTTTGAGCTCCTTGATTGCGTCATAGTAGCATGACTTCAACATAAACATCCACCAAATATTTATCCAGTTTAGAATGTATTCCATGTATCCATGTTACAAAATTACATACTAGACCCCTCATATATACGAAATCCATATGTGGTACCATTAGAGATTGCTCTTTCCTATAAAGAGAAGTTAGTAATTTATGAGATGATAGAGAAAAAGATCAATGAAAAAAGACATTCTGCTAATAAAATTACTGAGGAGAAACCACATGTTTGAAGAGGAAATGTGAGAACTAGAGAAGGTGATGAATAATATTTACTACTCCCTATTTTTTCTGGGAAAATGAAATTCTGTGGGTAAAATTTAAAAAGGGGGGAAAATTAAAAAAATGAAAACTATTATATATAAAATTACCCTTTTTGATTTAATAAAATAAAAAACACATGCACTTATTTTGTTTTATTTTATCTAATAGGATTTAAATAACTTTCATGTATCTCTCCCAATGATAATATTATCATTGAATAGTGATCACGTGACTAGTAGAAGTATGGGGTTGTAATAAATACATTTGGAACAGAAAAAGGATGTGATGGCCTCAACCTTGATGATCGTACACAATGAATCCCATTTATTAGAGTTTCTCAGTGAGATAATATTTCTGGGAATTTAAATAGGCCAATGCAAATATGATATTCAATAAAATAGTCATGAGTGAAAATTTTATTGGAGAAGTTCAAGATCATCGAGATCATGACCCAAACCATCTTAGCCAAATGACCCCATGAAAGCCCCACCATCACACACATTACACATAGGGCATATACTAGTGTCATACTTGGATATTTATGATGACCCACATAATTGAAATATATACATTATTTTTTAATGAATGTATTTTCACCATATAACTATTAATTTTTAATTGATTTTTAAATCACAAATTGTATTTTTTGTCAATATTCAAATTCAATAAAGGAATTTATTTTCCTGAATTAATGGGTTTATAATATAAATATTATATTCATAACATATTATTATTAAATTAATTTTTTTTAAATATAAGTGATATTATATTTTTTATCAATTAAAATTTAATTTGTTTTGGTCTGAAAACTCTTATTGTCGGAAAACCCATAAATTTTGAGTAAATGTCAGTTTTTTATCTGAGAATTCTCATGTTTTGAAAATTATTTATATTAAATTAATATTATTTTTGAAATCCAAACATTATAATTATCCAATGGTGAATTTTCCATAATTTTCATTGATGTTGAAATGTTGGATAAACATTAAATCACATATTAATACATTGTGTTTTATGACATCATAATGGCCCAATAGGGATATAATAAATACTGGAGATGGTTTCATTGATGAAATAAAACATTTTATTATGATAATATAATATTATATTAATTAATTTTATTTTATAAAGTCTTAATTAATCTTCCAAGACATATAATATATTTTATTATTTTAATATTATTTCTTTGAATGATTGACTCACCTCCACACAATCAAGGATAAAATATTATTATCTTTTTAATTTTATAAATAAACTAATTTATATTACTATACATTCTAGAATCCATGGGAAAACCATGGTACGGTTTTTGGTATTAAATATTTTATTTTTTAGTTCCCAAAATCAAAATTATAAATAAATCACACTCCTTTCGGATAAAATCTCAAACAAAATCCCATTTGTCTTCAACAAAATTCTTTTGTGAAATACCAAACTCTTCCTTTACTACATATTGTCCACTCAAGGGGCCCTAGCCTCTCAAGAATCCCCTCCCAATCCAGAAGAGTCACACATTCACGTAAGGGATTCTTTCTTTATTCACTTATTAAGAAATTCATTTATCATATGCCTTTTTAATATTCATTTCCAAATTTTGGGATACATCATTTCATATATCCTTTATTTTATATTTGATAATTATATTATGGGATCTCCTTTTACTCCCATTATCCCTCATACGAACCCTTATTTACACCTATTACTATGCCAGAATTCAATAAGGGATCTTCCATTCTTCTCTTTTATCAAGAATATATTTTATGTTAGGTAATTTTATTTTTTCCCTATATAGGGATATGTTATTAAATATCTACATTAAATTCCTTTTTATGTATTAATTTTTAGATCCCAATTCACTCTCATTCTTAATGATAATATCGTTTTAGAACACCCCTTACCATGCCAAAATTGTTTAATGGATATTTCCATTCTCCTCATTCATAATGTTTTATTACTGTGTTACGCCTTGTATTTAAAATTACACATGTTTGGAAATGTCATTATGTGTCTCTATTATAGTAAATTTTATGTATAAATGGATAATGTCCCATTTCTCTCACATAAACCCATTTTATGAATTTTTATATTACACAGTTTTCACTACGAGAAAATATCCCAATACCGATGGGTCAACACCATGGGTATTTCCCTTAAATCCATGGGTATATTCTATAAACATGGTTTTGGGAACCAAGGGAAACCAGGACATCAATACAGAACTATTCAATACTAACATATTGAAAATAATATACCAATGGTTTTAAAACTATGTTTATTATATTTTTCCATCGTGTAATAACTCTATCACCTGGGTTTAATTTCTGTTGTTATGGGTTCTAGAAAATAGGTAGTCATGGGTTTCGGCCCCACGACATGTTAGTCAAAAACTCCCCCCTAACCAATACATATATATCAGTTATGGGTGTCTATATATATTTACAGAAATATATTTATATAAATTGTGGGTATATATAGAATAACTATGGGTATATGTATTCCCGCTAAAAGCATTTGTTCCCGTGCTCATGCGGGAATGTTATACCCATGGTTTGTCAATACCATTGGTATAGGTTTTTAACCTAGAACTATCATCATGGTTTTGGGAAAAATGCAGGGATTGGTTGACCTCTACCCATGGTTATTTTTAGAACCGTGAGTATAAGGGTTGAACCAAACTCTATAACTACAGTTTAAGACAACATTTGGTATAGTAGGGAATATACACACAGTTATTCTAAATCATGGGAATGGGTTCTAAACAAATCCCAATAACTAGGGTTTTGGTAAACCTGTGGGTATAAGCCCATTTATAGTAGATTATACAACCAAAATTGCAACTCGATTTTCCATGTAAAAATAACATTGTAGTGAATAACATACCCATTTCAATATCAAATGTATTCATCATTATCCACATATACTGAGTGATTGGGTGTTTATATGAATTTATTCTACATTACCTTAATCATGGAATAAATTATGATGTTTACTGAATAATTATTATATAATCAATGTTCACATTTAATCATGATAATGAAATGATTATTAAGGGTGTTTCGTCAGAATGATCCAATGCAATGGGTAAGGACTAGTATAATGATATGTCATGTTGGGAAATGGTTTTAACTAATTCCTTGATAGTAATTTATCCACCATGAAGTCTTGGTGGTTTATCTTTAACTTATATTTATGATGTAGTCTTATATGTTGTTTCAACATTTCCCATGTTATAATTATTATTCTTTATCATGTCATATTATTAATATTCCATTAATTCTCCATTGAAATGATTATATTCATACATGTACGGTATTATTCTTGTTATATATTATTTATTCACTTACATGGATTTATACCTCACCCATTTCTTATGTATGTCCTCTATTTATCCCATGCACTATTAAGTATGAAGGAACGTTTTGGTCATGTAAATGTACTTTTTGATAAAGATGTTTCATTTCAGGTTTATTTTGTTACATAATGTACCTAATTTTCCAAATACACATTACCTCTTATACTTATGTGGTGTATTAAGTGTAGTTTTATGTAATAAAACATCTATTAATGTGTAATACAGATAAGGTTTGTTATAAAATCATAAGGTAATGGTAGATAAATTTTATTCTATGAGATTATTTAATCTCATAGTCATCTTCATTGTAATTATATATATTTTTATATTATATAATATCTATTCTATTATTATTTTTATACTTCAGGTAAATACAAGAGTATCCCAACCCACACCTATAAAAGGTCACCACTCATTTATATTCTTCATACCACATTAATCGATATATATCAAAAAAAATATGTAAATTTATATTAAAAAAATTCATATACAAGATGTAGTGATCTTTTCATCTTTAAATGTCATTCCACAGGTCTTGATGAATTGATCTGAAGGAGACCTAAAGAATAAAAGTCAATCATTATACCAGACCTATTTCGATTTATTTATTTTTATAACTATTCTATGTATTTCAAAATCATAATAAAATAATAAATTCAGCATAAAAAATATAATAAAATACTATTAAGATTATGAAACCACTATTATTTACCATATGTTCTATCAAATGTTTCGAGAAAGTGTCAATCATGTGTGATTATGGTCTTCAGACTCCTTGAGGTGATGAAATGCATTCTCTGTTATCGTATTTCATGGATGGATAGTATGATGGGTTTAAGGATTTTACATTATATTTTTTAAATAATTGTTCTTCAAGAGTTATTATATAATATCAACAGTCATATCTTACAATCTGTTGGATAATGATAGCATTTCTCTAACATACTTGTGGACTACCACATCCATGTACCGATGGGATTTGTGTTTAATTTAATTATTACATAGACTGTGATAATGATATATTATTTTATTATCTATTATATATATGATATAATTATTATTATATAATTTTGAATCATTATTTACCACTACTTCATTCCACCAAAGAAATGGAATCAACCTTCATGTGTACACATGACCTACCCTCTACAGGGATAATATAATGAATATTATATTACTAAATTTTACATATGAATATATATATATATATAATTAATATATTTTACAATTATATCATGGTTAAAAATTTAAATATGATGGAACAATGATCAATGTTTAAGAACCATAACTTTCAAACATAAGGTCTCATAATAAACAAAATAGTAAACACCCTAATATAAAAATAACAATATAGAATTTTTTTATAAATTGGTGTTCAAATGTTGGAAGTGGATCATATATGATATTATAATTAAATAAAATATTCTATTGTATAATTAAAAAAATTGATTTATTATTGAGGGGGTTATATCATAGTACATGAATTCGAAATAAGAGGAATGAAATTCACATCTCATGTTATTTCAAGGATACACATTTAATATTCAAATCATGTTTCATTTATGTGTTTCATATACATCACATTAATTTCTTTTATGAAAAATTGTATTTATTTTTTTGGAATTTAAATATCCATATTAGGATCTCTGTATCAAATTTTTATATTCTAATTTTACCTATCTTGTAATTGTATTATGCTAAAATTTCATTATTTTTCATGTCTATTTTTTTATGTTTGTGATGATGATATTTAATAAACTTCCTCTAAAAAATCTAATGATTTTTCTCCTCATTTCATTATTTATATTGATTATATATTTTAATTTCATTTTCATCTCTTTATATAGTCATTTTATTCTGTTTATGTAATCAGGTGGAAGAAATAATATTTTAATGGTTGAACCAAAATATTTTATCCCTCCAATTCATAGGGTAATGATTGATATCTCATGAAACAATAACATCGAGAATGGTGAGGGAAAACTGTTCATTGTGGGAATCTATTCACTATGATAGTATTTAGAGTTAACCATAACTATAAATATGATTAATGTTGATTGAACCTAATTCAGTATTATATTCATGGTAGTGAGCCTTTATTAATGAAATGATTTTCTATAATAATCTGTCTTTGATGAAATTATGACTTAATCAAATGTAATTTTATCATTTCTCACGTTCATTTATTCTATTTTTATTATTGTCTTATGAAAATACATGATTTATTCCCTGACTCGAGATTATGATATTTTCTATGCATGTACAAGATTTAAAATGTTAAAATATTTTTTTCACAACCTTATATTCATGTTACATTTAGGAGATTATAATTATCTATTTTTCTACCCTTAAAAAGCATACAAGAGGACACATTATTATGGCTCATTTCCCTAGATTATAACGAATGTTTTTATATAAAATTTATAATAAATAGTTACAATAATTACATACTTTTTGGGATATGATTATATATATATTAAACAATCTATTTATTTTTTAATGTTTCCAAATAGACCAATATTTTATGGTTCTTGTATTGATAGAAATGGTATGAAACAAATATTCATCTATTAAGAAGTTAGATTGATATTTGAAATTTTTGATTAAATATACAAATTTATTTCTATATAAAATTATATATTATTTAGATAATATTAAATAATTTTATAAAAACAACTTTAACGATAATGGTCATAGAAGACAATGTTCATCAACCAAATTGGAAATTAGGTCATTTTTTTAAAACATTATCTAGACTATTTAAAGATTAAAAGTGTGGAATTTGGTGTAATTTAACTAATGTAATAGTAATAAATAATTTGGAATATAATATACATTTTTTTAAATTATAAGAACCATATTACTTCCAACAATGGAAATTTAGCATTGACATTCTGAAAAAGAACTTAGATTATAACAAAATCCTTTTCCACTAGTCTTATATACCATTTAATGAATTAAAAAATCATGTTTTAATTAAAAAAATGATAAATCTATTATTGAATATTATTCATTTAAAAATTTCTATATATCATCACCATATAGTTTAAAATTTCCCTTCTATTAACTACTAATCATTATAATCATTATTCTGGTGGAAACTGGTTCATTTTACAAGAAATTTTATGTTTGATAGATCAGATTATATAACCTTCTTACTGATATGATCAAAGTTAGAAAAATTTTCCTTTTAGATGTATAATATTTAATCCTTATATATACGTTGATGACAATTCATATAAATATATTTTAAATTTTTTTTCACCACATAATATTGATGATATTCCCTACGTATGCATAAATTATGGTTCTATAATTGGATAAAAGAAAATAAATAATGGTAAATAATAATATAACATTAATAAATAATATTTTTATAATAAATAAATTTATACTCATAAAATATTTCCATATCACCATCCTTATAATTAAGAAATAAGAAACCATATCTATCCATGAAGGTGGTTGTCTACACGTATGCATAAGCGCCATTATTATTTTCCAATAAAAGGGAAGGAGAAATATATTGTTAATAATTTTTTTATAAAAAATCCTAGTATATTATAATTTTGATTAAATAATTTTAAGATGACAATAGTATAATGGGAAGAGGTTCAAGAATAATCAAATATAAATATGATTTGTAAAAAAATATACATCTTCCTCGGGTATCCACTTATAAAAAGAATATGAAGACATGTTGGAAGAGTCATTTGTGAATTGATGTAGCTAAATTTCATGTAAATTGATGTAGGGAGAGAATTCAGATTGATATTAGTGTTGCTAGTGGGATATATTCGGTTGGAGTAGAAAATATAGGAGGATGCCTTTTGTAAAAGTGAGTCATGAAACTCATGTAAATACAGACAAAAATATTAAAATATTATAATGTCATATTAACATGAAAGCATAACAAAAGAATTAATTTTTTTTTATAAGATAAGGGAGGATATGAATCCACAATAATCAGTAAATAGAACAATTATTAGGTTATATTAATAATTATCTCTTTAGTTTAAAAACTCCTTAAACTTTTTATCTCTAACCATTATAATGTATGTGTACCTTAATTATAATTCATAATGATCAAAAATGAAATCAATCACATAATTTTTTTTGGACATGATGATTTAAATTTTAAACTATTTTATCACATTTTCATTAATTATGGGGTAAATTGAATTTAAATAATTTATCAAAATACCATGAAAACAAATTTTCAAAGAGATGTATTTTTAAAGAAAAAAACTAAAAATCCTATATTTTACATTTATAAAATAATGTAATAAATTAATGTTAATATATTTTATTGAATATTATATGAAAAAGTTCATTATAATCATTCATCAATTATGATTGAAATAATTTATTATGATTAAAATACAATAGGCAGGAAAAAAATTCTAGATAATAAAATCAACATTATTTTAAAATTATTTTAATATAAATTCTTAATAAATAATAAATCATCAATTTGTTTTAAACATGTGCAGGTAGTAAATTTTTAGGATTTAGTTTTTACTATCAATTCATAAGAATTTAATGGCTATGAAATGATTTAAACATTTAATACTAATATTTTAATAGTATAACGCTATTATTTTAAATATAGTGTTGTGTGAAAAATCTTGATATCAATGACATAAATCATAATTTATGTGAAATATATTATTAAATATAAGTTATATACAAAAAATTCCATTTTAAATTAAATTTCTATATATAAAATGTATGGTCCCAATCTTTTTTAGTGACACATTCTAGATTTATTATTGGATTAAACATCATTAGCTGAGTTAATGAAATGGTACATGTATGTAATGGAATTTTTTTGGGTGAATCAGTTGTTCATGATTGGAAAAAATACAATAAAATAGGCCAAACAGTTTACACTACACATTTGGGGAACAAATTGTACTAATAGTGCACCTGGACCATGAAACTATGCACCTATACCTCCTCTCATACAGAGGACACTTCATAGGATCCACATACTTTTCCATACCATGCAATTGAAACCATGATAAATTGTTTCTTTTTCCATCTTTGATAGTGTGGTCCATAAGTTTGTCACACGGTTTGGCCAACTGTGTGGCCAAACCATAGGGCCCATAAGATATTGGAATTTCATATTTTCCCTCAATATCATATTCCTTCTCCCACAAATGTCTCAACAATTTGACCAAATACATATAGGGTTATGATCTAGGAGAAATTAAAACCTACCTGGGGGTTTATCTATCATTTCATGAGTGTTTTGAGTGATGTTTTATGTGAATAGAATCTCTAAAGTTTTCTGAAAGATGGTTTCATTATTTTGTGGATAAATTTTAGTGTGTTATTTCACATCCTTCCAAATATTTAAACCCTTTATTTTCTATGGAGTTCATTATTCTATTTTTATTTCCTTGTTGTACATTAATCATGGAAGTTGTTTGGGATACTAATTATCTTCAATGGTGATGTAGGTTTTCTTAAATCATTCTCCAAAAATACCAACATTTTATATACATGTAGGTAGTTATTCTAGGTTTATTGTTTAATGTGTTGTAGTTATTTTTATAAGGAGTTATATTGGGAGTAAATTTGAGGTACATGACTATTCAAGGGCCTTGTTGGGTCCATTGATGACTTGACATCCGTCATAGGGTTTCCCATGGGGTAATTCAATTTGTTAAATAATGGTGGAATTTTTGGATGAAGGAAGTTCTTATTTATATGTGAATTGAATGTTTTGTGATTGTTAATTTTACACATGGACTTCATGAAAATGGAGAAATTGTAATTTTTATGAGATCATTTGGAAATTCATAAAATTGGTCATTGAAATGGTTTTAAAAGTAATGTTTTGTATTTTTTTTCATAGTTGGTGTTTTTCAAAAGGGGAATGTTGTTGTGATTTGGGGAATTTTTTTAGAAAGGAGTTACTGGCGTAAAATATTTTGACAAGGGGTTCAAGTTATAATTCCAATGATTTTTTCTCATGTGCATGAATTGATCCTGTGAAATTCACTAGGTGTATTTTTTAATGAAATGAAAATAATGCCTCTATTGTGACTATTTTTTGATTTTATAGATAACTAACCATATTGAATGGTGGTTTTGAAGGTTTTTTATATAGTTAATGGTTTCGTAAATTTTTCAATGAATTCTAAATGGTGTTATGAAGATGTGGAAAGGTAATTGGGCCTTTAATGATGTCATGTTTTGATGGTCCGTTTGAACCATGGTAAATTATAAATGGGATATGATTTTTAATTTTGATAAATTATGTGATAAGAATGAAAATATTGGATAATTAAATGAGGTTAATGAAATAATATAATTTAATTCAGGGAATGGAAATTACAATCCTCGACCTTATGAGTATGGAAATAATGTTCCATATTTAGGTTTTTTCAGTGGATGGACACAATGCTCTGGAACCAAGGGTGTATTCCAATTGCATTAGATATTCATGTTTATTTTTGGGGATGGAAATGTCACCAATAAATCAAACAGGAATGGACATGGTGTTCCATATTGATATATATTCATGGGAAGGAAATGAAGCTCATGAACCCAATGGATACTATCCTAGAGTTAAATATTTTTATTGATTATGTTAATGGACATGATTCTCTGGGCCTCTTGGCGTATGGATATAGTGTCTCATGATCAGTTTGAGATGGTTGGACATATATTTCTGATTAATGATTGTATTTTTAGACTATTTCTATGTGTCTTCCAACTAGAGACCTCTTGATATGTTGAATGGTTTCCCAAAATTATTCTTAGAGTCAAAATGGATTAACAAAATAGATAAAAATAATTTATTCATGAAATAAAACTATAAAATCTTGATGATGATGATATAACATGTTTTATAAAGTGATAATAGAAATTTATATATGTTTTCAATGTTAAATACATGATTTTATTGGTTATTTATTTACCCCACCAATGTTTAAAATCATGCACTATTTTGTAGGTTGGAAATTATATTAGACATCATTTGGGATGGCATGCTGTATTTTACTCAGACCTTCCTCAGGCCACTATGGGACTTAGGTACCAAAGAATATACTACATGTTTCTTTTAAGGGTTTATGGTAAGGAGATAGTGTTTGGTTAATTACATAGTATTATGGGTTCGATAAATGGATTTTAATATTGTAATGGTACTCGAGTCTATGTTCTGGATATTCTAGTTAATTATTATGGAGTCTTCTTGTATAAATGTTTTTTACTGTATGGTACACATCATATTGTTAAAGCATGTGATACCTGGTGACTTTTGGTACTTTCCTTGTATTTTTCCAATTATTTGTTTCCACTGATTAAGCTCTATGTTGATATCATTTATACTATATCTTCACTCTAATAAGTTGGTACTGTCACCCAATGGTCATCTTTAGTCACATGGTGCTAGTCATTAGCATCTGGCATTATGGAAGGTGCACTTGATGTCATGCGGCAACATTGATCTTGCGACACGATATAGTAGCTATTGAATCAGGTAAATTACAATATGGTATCTAATTAGTGAATCATGTATTTATATTTCTAAAATGGTACACATGATAATAGGATCTTATCAGGTCCGGGTAATGATCAAATTCTAGGGTTCCCCATAACCCCCTTCCCCCTCGAGGAAAAATAAATTATTCTAGTGGTGTGAATTAATATTTAATTTTCACTTTTACAATAAAATGTTATTTCCACTTGGTGTGTTATAGTTGGATGTGGTGTTACTGATTTTAAAGGTATTATCTCTATGCCAAAATGGAAAAAGGTGATGTGTGGGTTCATTCATCATGTTTCTTCACATAAGATTGATAGGTCATATGTATGTTTTCGGTGATTGATTTGTGAATCCTAATTGAGACTATGACATTTGAAACAAAATGTTAATGATGGAATCATTTTGAAATATGTAATTGTGTAATTATTGATTTTCATTTTGAATGTCTTTGGTAAAAAATTAATTGTTAAAAGATTAAATTCATGGGTTTTGGAAATAAAATGTTTTGATGTAGGTGTTCTCAGGTTTTTAAAATCATGAAGTGAATCAAAGAGGAATTGGAGATAAAAATATTATTTTTCATTTGCAATGGGTAAAACAAGTCATGTGCCTCAATAATTATTTTGAGTGTTTGTTGTTGTGATAGATCCCAAGTTTGAGACATAAAATAATGGTTGTAATGATTTTGAAAAATTTTAGTTGTGGACTAAAAGGGTGAGCTTGTTGTGCATTCAGTTAGGTCATGATAATGAGGTTGGGAAATGTTTTCTTCCGGAATGGATGTGGATTTTTTTTCATTTTGAGACCCTATGTGTTCTATTTTGAACTATAGAGTGTGTTTTGGTATGGTGGTGTTGATGTTTTTGATATTTTTTATTTTTGTGTTGAATGTAGAGTGATTGGCCATTCAGTGAACTATGATCAAATTGTTTCAAAATGTGGGTAGGAGTACCCCCCACGGGTAGTAACTTGTTTAATGTTTGAGGTGTATGGAGTAGAGGGAAAGCTAGTGGAGTCTTGTGGGTTGTCACTTCAGTTTTCATGTAATATTTTGTTGATCATTAAGGATGACCAGTGGGAGTGGCTAGCTGGGTTGTTGGTACTTTTGGAGGTGTTGTAAGATGCAATAGTTTTGGGACACATTAGTGGTAAAGGGAGAGTGTTGGTTACTATGGGTTTGGTCTAGGGGACGATGTTGGAATTTTTTTATTGAGAGTATTATCTTCATTCATGTTTATCCACTAGTTGTTATTGAATCATCGTATCTTTAATAGAGTTTATCCTAGTGTTGTAGGTTTCCTGAGATGCGAAGCACGAGAAGGTTTTTTAATGTTGGAATCAAAAACATTGTGTATCTTTGAGTATGGGTAATTTGTATGGTTGTGTCTTGAACATTTTTATAGACACGAACTAGAGTTCTTTTAGTTATAAATATGGTCGGTTTAAAAATGGAAGAAACAATTTGGGAGTTTGAACCACCTGTATTGGGAATCGTTCAGTTTGGAAGAGGTGTTAATATAGGATGGAAGTCTTTTACATGGAAGTAAGAACCAGGGTGATGGGTTGTCACATTTTGGGTCTGTTGGAGTGGATGTATGGGTCATTGAAAGGGAATGTTGAGACTACCTTGAGTTCAATGGTATATAGAAATCTGGAGGAATGTTACGATGCATAAGAGATTATATTTTCCTAGTGATGTATGAATTTTGGATCCTAGAGTTGGGTTTAGTGTGTAGTTTCTGAAAATAAAAATACATTAGGATCTCTAATGAGGTGGAAATGTGGGCACAAGATAAGAAAGAATGATGTATTTTGATATGTTTGAATAGGTGGATTGGGATTAGTGCGGGACGTTTTCTGTAAAACAAGGTGGGTAATCGTTGGTGGTCTTCATTGATTACCTCATAGAGTGCCATTATATATTGAAGATCATTTCCAAAATCCTGACAACTTCCGAAGTATTTTTAAAGAACTCTTTAATTATCCTAATCAACCTAAATCTCTTTTTCATAGATGTTGCATCCCATAGCGGTTATTCACATAAATTTTTATATGTAAAGCTCTGTGGTGGGACGAAACCATCAACCATTGTGGTTGTGGTCATGAGGATAGGATAGAGGATTATGGATGTTATGGGATCCCTTTATAGAGGGTGGTAATGATTATCATTGAGTGAATATATGTTGTTCTGGGAAATTCTAGACAACCACGTCCTTGTTTTAGGGTTTAGTTTTCTATTTATGTGTGATTCAGGGGTGGTTGGAAATGGAAGGATGAAGTAGTTTCAATGACTCCCCATAGGTAGGTAGTGGTATGTCAATCTTATATCCACATGGAAGACCATTGTATGGACATGGTGTCATCAGGATACATTGACGGAATAATATTCATGTACTCTATGAATAGATATAGTTCATTGATAGAACCAAACATATATGAAATTGAACTCAAATTTGTAATAAATATATCTTAAGGAACTCTTTAGGATACACTTATTTTCCCCTTCACCTAATGATATCCTGACTATTGAACAATATTTGAAAAAAACAACCATAATTAACTATTTTTAATATATCATAATTAATTTAATGAGGGTAGTGGTTCTTGATGGTCACACGATTCAACATATGATATAATACATAAATCCTCATACTACCATTCAAATTCATAGAGAAAAACAGGAGAGAAACCCAATGGCACAAAATGATTTGAATAAAACCTTTTTATATTATTTCATTATTTAGGATTCCCTAAAACATTAACTACTGGGTTATCATTTTATAATGAAAATTCAGGATCAGATACATTATAGGTTGAAACTCTATCCAAAACATGACATCACAAGGAAGGGTTAATACCACAACTGTAACGACCCAATAATTTTTTAATGGAAATTACCCTATATCGAATTAAATTAATTATTATGTTAAATGGTTATATATAATTTTCACTTATTTGGTTTTATGCTTTGTATTTTAAAATACCACTCTAAATGGTGGTTGTTGCTAATATAATCGTTGAACAGTGATCACATGATTTGTATAAATATTGGCCTTTAGCAAATCCAATTTACTCAGAAAAAGGATGTGATGGCCTCATCTAGTAGAATTCCCCATACGAAGACCATTTTTTGAGCTCATAAAGGAAGGGGAGTCATTTTTCTTCACTCTTGACCAATCTCAAGCTGAGCTTCAACACGTGATGCTTGAACGAAACCGCCGAAGGGAGAAGTGGAAGTTGTAAGGGATTACCCCATGATCGATTTTATCTGATCCACCCCCAGAGTCTATCACCATCACATGCCTTACCCTTCGGTCATATGTAGGTGTTATAAGGGGTTATATGTCAAAACCATAGCACTATGATTATGTGAATTATTTTTGTTTATAATAGATAATATAGATTCATTTTATTATTGTTACTTTGTAAATAGTTTTTAAGACACAAATAGTATTTTATGTTAATATTCTACTAAGAAATCTATTTTGATAAATTAATTGATTTTTTAATTAAAATATATTTTAATAAAATATTATTATTATTAAATTAAATTTTATTTAGTATAAATGATCATATAATTTTTAGGAATAGAATTTTAATATTTATTAATTTTTGAAAGCTGTTTTTGTCCAAACCCATGAAATTTCGATAAATGTGAGTTTTTATCATAGAAGTACTTATTCACATATTTATAAAATGATTAAGATAAAATGAATATTTTATTTGGAATTAGGATATTAAAGTTATCCAATGGAAAATTTTTCATAATTTTCAAAGACAGTCAAATTTTGGGGTAAAAAATAAATACCATTTTAATATATAATGTATTTTATGATATCATAATGAACCAATATGGATATAATAAAATAATTTAAACAATGTGTTCTACCAATATATATTTTACCAATAAAATATTGTGATTTTAGTTTTGTTTGATTTATTATAATATGAATTAGTGGACCCTCTAAGTCTTATAAAACATTTTAACTGTTTAAATTTTTTTCCATGATAGTGTGACTCACTTCCAAGCCTCTCCCAAGACATTGGGATAACTCTTCCAAGTAATGGATTTCATCCTTTCTTATTTTTTTCCATATTTCATAATGTTGTTATACCATTTTTCATTCAATTAAAGATGATGGGTTATGATTTCCCACCTCCCCCGTACTTCCCTCAATCTTTTTAAAATGATCAGAGACCTATTTCTCTCCCATTAATGCCTCCCATGTATACTTGTTACCCTGTCGAAATTCTGTAAGGATTTTCTCTCTTCTCTTTTAAATTCATTAAATTCTGTTTATTATGATTCTAATTTACATTACGTTTGTTTGGAAATGTATCAATATGAACCCCTTACTATCCATTTCATTTAAATATGACAATACACCCTTTTCTATCTCATCTACCTTTTTATGAATATTTAGGTCACACCATTATGCTACCGAAATTGCACCACGATATTCTAAGCCTAAATCAATTTGTAGTGAATACCATACCCATGACTCTATCAAGGGTATTCACCTTTATTCACATATTCATATGGAATGGTACTTCCATGTTTGTATTCCACATTCCTTAATCATGGAATATCTTATGATGTTGAATGATTCCATGTTCTATGATCCATGTGGCACAAATATACATGAAATGAAAAGTTTAAGAAGGGTGTTCCCTGATAGTGCACCAATGCATTGGGTAAAGATTAATATCATGATACATCATGTGAAATGAGGGTTTACTCATGCTAATTCATGTTCAATGATGGTTTAGTCATTCTAATTCATGTGAAATGAGGTCCTACTCATGCCCCATGATCAATGATCCTTGGCTCATGCTAATACCATGTTACATGTTATTTCCACATTTCCATGTTATGATAATCATGAAACATCATGCCTTTATGTTACTATTTATCATATTCTCCATTGATATTCATATTGCCCAAAAAATAGTGTATCCTTCATGTTATTCATTTTTTACTCCCTTACTAGGCTTTATAGCTCACCCTTTTCTTGTGCATGTCCACAGGTTACCCCATGCAATGCTTAGTACGAGGGAATGTAGTGGTCATGTACTGGAGGTTTTCAATAAAGATGTCGTGTTTCATGTTTTAATTCATTATGTAATGTTCATTAGCCCAAAATACAGTAGACTTATCGATATTACATGTTTTATCAATTTAGGAGTTTATATACTGATGCAGGTTTTAATGTATAATAAAAATAAGGGGGTTATAGTTTGTATTAGAGGATAGGTTTAGTTATTATTGGAATTAGGATTCTAAAACCCTAGTGAACGCCTTAGGGATAAGACTATGTATAACAAAAACATCCCTAAATTTTATTGAGTATTTATTACGTGGTTTTTCTACCAAATACATCCATGTATAGATATGAGTAGGTAGAGGTGGCTCTAGCACATATGTACATAAGAGTAAAAACACTCACAAGGAGTTTCCGGCATGACCTAAGGTATCATGGCACTCAACAATAGTCCTTGATGCACACATGGTTACAACACTCCCAGGGGATATGGTTGGGTAAATTCACAAGCATAATATGAACCATTATAAATTGATTTAGAAAAATTCCCATAAAAATATATGTTTGAAAGTAGATCTTGGATTACATAGATTGAAATATATTGATTCTTATGTTAAGGAAATAAAATTAATTTATAAGCCATCCATGTGGTCCTTGGATTACCCTTTATGTGTCACATGTAACATTTACTTTTTTTCTAGCAAATGGCATGTAATAGGGGGACTCGGGATAAAAACAAATGCGAAGACCAATGTGATGACTCTTCCTATGAGATGTCCAATCTGATGGGAGAAAGAATCACGAACATTATCACAATACGCTCTCTATTAACTCAAGATTAGAATAGAAACATGGTCATGATGAAAGTTCAACCACCCATAAAAAAGAAGAAGTCTCTATTGAGAGCTTCATGAGACAAAAGCCTCTAACATTTAACGGATAATCTGTTCCCCCAATCACCGAACAATGTATCAATTCCATATAAAATATCATCTCCATTCATTAATGTCTTGAACTAGAGAAGGTTCTTTTGAATTATTATCTTATAGAGGGTTATGTGGATCAATGGTGTACATTGATAAAAAATATGGTGCTTGGGGAAGAGATCAGGGCATTGGAATGGAAGGATTTTCAGAAGATGTTTTTCAATAAATATTTCTCACGCACCCACTGACTAATGATGGAAAGGGACTTCCTTTCCCTGATGAAAATAATATGATGAATCCCTCAGAGAGTACGAGTAAAACATCACAAGGATTGCACGATACACCTCCAACATTGTCGTTAAACACCACCCCCCCCCCCCCCCCCCCCGAATGCAAGGGTGATCACTTCTTTGTGGGATAAATCCTAGCCTTTCGAAAGCCCAGGTGATCCATGCATTTGACAGCTATGTGGAAATTGACTGATGTGCCCTCAATGTCAGAATTGAGATCAGATAAACTTTAGTGTATCATAGGGATAAGAAGCATATGGTGGACTTCAATTATGGCAGGACGATGGATAAATAAAATGGTGCTGAGAAAATCCATCACCCCACTTTCCAAAGGTGTGGAAAAAAGAACCGAGAAATTAGATAAATGGACGAGGAAATGATTTAGGTTTGGAATTGAAGGGAACCTAGACATTAACTGCTTAAAAGAGAAACCTGCAGCTATGACAGAGGAGTGGAATTCTCGGTTCGACTCTCAATTCATTTTTCATTGCTTCAACTCCAAATAACCATGGAATCTTGCCAATTAGTTCTCTATGCCAAGGGATTTTCAAGGCAACCAAAAACCTCCAAAATAGCAAGGGGGGATTTTTCCATCAATACCACCGAAGTGATCCCCAAAAACATTGTAATGGATGGTATTCTAGTTACTGATTCAGGAATAGAGATCATACTTTTTTTATTCTGGTTCTACTCATTCTTTTATATCCAGAATGTTTAGTAGAACAATTAAAACACCACAAAAAATGATGGAAGTAAAGTTGTCAGTGAGTACAAAAGAGGGGGAAACCATTTAATTCAACAAAAATAACTCCTCCCCTATCATAATTAGTGGATTTAACTGATCTTAGAACCTCATCGTACTCCCTCTGGTGGAATTTGATGCAATTCCTGGTATGGATATGCTAACCTTATATAGAGAAAAAATAAATTATTGTTAGAGGGAAATCACTCTCCATATGGAGAATCAAACCGCCATTTTGTACAAGTTCAAGGAAGAAGATTAATATTCTTTAGAACAATCATCTCAAGCATGGATATTGCTACCCTATGAGCATGCGTGTCTGGATCTGAGGATTGAGTCTAAGGATTCAACCATCCTTTAAGAAATTACTATTTTGAGGGAATTTGATGAAGTGTTTCTTGAGGAATTTTTTGGTCTTCCACCTAAAATAGATGTTGAATTATTAATTTATTTCATACCTGGGGCATTACCAATATCCCAACTCCATATAGAATGGATGTTGTAGAGATTGAGGAGATGAAGAAACAACTATAGAAGAATCTAGATAAAGGGTTTATACACCAAAGGGCATCACTTTGGGGTGCACCAGTCCTCTTCATTAAGAATAAGGATGGGTCAATGAACCTTTGCATTGATTATCGTGTGCTTAACAAAATCATGATAAAGAAAAAGTATCCTCTCCCATGAGTTGATGAATTGTTCAATTAGCTTCATGGAAGAAAATACTTCTCCAAGGTGGATTTTTGGTAGGGATATTATCAAGTAAGGGTGAAGAAGGATGATATCTGCAAGACTTCTTTTCCTACAAGATAAAAGAACAATGAATTCATAGTAATTATTTTTTTACTCACTAATTATCTTCAAATATTCATGGACCTGATGAATAGAGTCATTTAATATTACCTAATCATATTTTTGGTAGTCTTTATAGAGGATATTATAATATACTCTAAAAACACTGAGGTACATGAGGAGCAACTAAGCACAATAATAGTGACCTAGAAAAAGGAGAACCTATATAAAAAGTATATCTTGTGTGAGTTCTGGTTAAAAGAGGTCTCATTCTTGGGTCATATAATCATAAGCAATGAGATATTTATGGAACTAGAAAAGACAACTGTAATTGAGGTATTGTCGAGGCCAACATCGGTGACAGATATCTGTAGCTTCTTGGTGATAGATGGATATTATCACTGATTTGTTATAAATTTATCACAATTTTAAAACCCTCTTACCAAGATAACTCGGAAGGGAGTCATGTTTTCTAGGAGTCAAAAATTTTAAGAGACCTTCAAGGAGTTAAGAAGATTGCTTATAACTGTAACCATGGTCACATCACACACATGTAGAGAAATTTTTGTTGTATTCAGTGATACTTCAAAGAAGGGCCTGCATTTTGTGTTGATTCAGAATGATAATGTGATAGCATATTCATTAAGGCAGCTGACATTATTTGATAAAAACTATCCCACACATGGTCTGGAGTTGGCGGCTATGATCTTTGCTCTGAAAATCTGATGGCATAATATCAATGGGGAGAATTTTGAGATATATACTAATCACAATATCCTCAAATATATATTCAAAAAAAGAGCTTAATATGTGCCAACGAAGATATATAGAAATCATCAAGGATTATGACTACTCGATCCTTTACAATACCTGTAAGGCAAACAAGGTGGCAGATGCTCTAAGTAGAAATGATCATGCATCTTTATCAATGATGAGAATTGAAAAGGTTCCAATCTTCTAAGATTTTCAAAGGATGGATATAAGAATCACTATAAGAGGTACATCATCAATCTATTCTAAATTTTTTGTTTCACTGTACCTCGTGGAGAAAATAAACGATGCTCAACGAAACGATGTCTAAATTTTGAAGTGGGTGGAAGCCATCTAAAATTGGAAATCCTCAGAGTTCGTGGATGAAAAGGATGGAATTGTAAGATTTGGGTCACAATTTTGTGTACCATCTGATCCAGAGATAAATAAGGATCCTCCTAATGATGGACATAGATCAACCTTATCTAATCACCCGGGAAGCACAAAGATGTATCACAGTCTTAGAGAAAACATTCGGTGGAACAATATGTAAAGGGAGATTGCTGAATGTACATATAAGTCCCTAGTATGTCAGTAAGTGAAGGCTGAGTTGAAAATGTATATCGGGATGATGCAACCACTACACATACCAACATTGAAGTGGGACATCATTACCACAGACATTGTCATTGGAATTCCAAGGACATCCAGAGGATACAATGCTATATAAGTCGTTGGGGATCATCTTATGAAGACAGATCACTTAATCATGATCCCAGAGGACTTCTCATTGGATAAACTTTCACGGATTTAAATCAATGACGTGGTAAAGATACTTGAATTACCACTATCTATAATGTCTAATTGTGATCGAAGATTCACCTCAATGTTATAGAAAATACTCTAATAAGATCTATGCACTAAGCTGATCATCAGTACGATGTATCATCCTAAAACTGATTTCCAATATTAGTTAACTATTCAGACATAGGGAGATATGTTAAGATCAGGTTTTATGGAATTTATGGGATGATGGTACCAACATCATCCACTTGTTGAATTGTCCGGCATTAAATGTTTTCACTAGAGAATCTGGATAGCACCATATGAAGCCATTTTTTGTAAAAAGGTGTAGAACACTAGTGTATTGGGATGAAGTTGGTGAGTTTAAGCTACTAAGACATGAAATGGTCAAATAAATGGGGGAGAAGGTGAAAACCATTCAGCAGCATATAAAGGTAGACCTATGTCGGCATAAGATTTATGTTGATAACCTTCGACGAGACCATGAGTTATAAGTTGTAGGAATGTTATTTTTATGCATATCTTCGTGGAAGAAGGTCATGAGGATTTCAAAGAAATGGATTTTATTTCATAGGTACATCATCCTCTTTAATATTCTTGATCATGTTGGGGCGGTGGCCTATTGACTTGCACTTCTACCCACCACGACCAAAGTACATGATGTATTTTAGGTTTCCTTCTTAATAAAGTACATACCAGACTCTTCACATGTAATCTCTTCAGAGGTAGTATAGTTAGAGGATGATATTTCATAAATGGAGAAACCAGTGAAGATCTTATATCATAGAGAAAATGTTCTACAAAATAAGAAAATTCCCCTTGTCAAGGTGTTGTGGCGCAACCAAAAGTATGAATAGGAAATGTGGGAATCATAATAAGTGATGAAGCAAAGTTACCCACATATATTTTACTATTGGAAAAGGAAATATCGACGATGAAATTTATTATTGTGGGAAGATTGTAATGAAAAAATCTTTTATTGATGGAAATTCCTCTTTATCTAATTAAATGTATTATTAGTGGAATGGTTATATAACATATTCACTTATATGGTTTTTTGTATTGGATATTAAAATACCGTTATGAATTTTGACAGTTTATTATATACCTATTGATTAACGATCACATGATTAGAATAAATATAAGGCTTTATCAAATCCAATTTACTCAGACAAATGAAGCGATGGACTAATACAATAGACTTGCCTTATACGAAGCCCATTTTTTGGAGCTCAGAAAGGAGGTGTCATCATTGGGATTTGCACTTGACCAAGCCCAAGCTGAGCTTCAACACATGAATCTTGAATGGAACTGCCTACGGGAGAGGTGGAAGTTGTTAGAGATTACCAATCGAGCGATGTTATCCGAGCCACCAATGGAGTCTATCACAATCACACACCAAACCCTTCGGTCATATGCAGGTGTTATAAGGGGTTATTTAACGAGACCTTATCACTATGATTATGTGAATTATTTTGGTATATAAGAAAAAATATACATTCATTTTATCATTATTACATTAGAAATGGTTATTTATAAAAAAATATTTTTTTTTATTTAATATTCAACTAACAAATATATTTTGATAATTTAAAATAATTTTTAATTAAATAATATTTTAATAAAATATTATTATTGTTAAATGACATTTTATTTTTTATAAAATCATATAGTTTTTAGGAATACAGTTATAATATTTATTAAGGTTTGAGAGTTGTATTTTTCTAAAACACATGAATGTTCAAAAAATGTTAGTTTTTACATTAAAAGTAAAAATTCAAATATTTAGAAAACTATTTAGATAAATGAATATTATTTTGTGATGATGGATGTCGATGTTATTCAACAGTGAATTTTTCATAATTTTCTATGATAGACAAATTTTTGGGTAAAAATTAAATACTGTTTAAATTTATAATGTGTTTCATGACATAATAATAACCCAAGAGTGATGTAATAAAATAATATAATCACTAATTTAGGCCAATATATGTTTTAACAATAAAATATTTAAATTTTAGTTTTGATTGATTTTTTTTACACAGCCGTAGTAGACCCTCCAAGACATATAAATCATTTTAACTTTTAAACTTTTTTTCCTTGAGAATGTAACTCACCTCCACATAAGCAACCCTATTATTTTAAGAATATTTTAAATTTTGCCTATAAAACATTTCATTCCACTCCCATTTTGAATAAACCATTGGAAAAAACCATGACCTTTTTTTGATTTTTATTAGTTTAATGTGTGGTGTCCCAAGCCTTAATAATAACGAATTTCCTATCCTTTCCTATATAAACCCACCCCTGATCACCCTTTCTCTTCACTCATAGACTTTGGAGTTCGTTGAAACTATTCCCTACTATATCTAGAATCCTCCCAAGGAACCCCAAGCTCCCATGAAGCCTATCTCAATCCTCTCTGATGCCTTTGGGATCGTACTTCCAATAAGGAAATTCTCCCCTTCTAAATTTTGTACAAATTTCATTAAAATGTTATACCCTTCTTCATTCAATCAAATATATTGGGGTATGATTTTTCTACACCCCCATAATTCCCTCATTCTATTTGAAATGATGGGAGACCTCTTTCTCTCTCATTAATTCCTTCCATATACACCATTTACCATGCAAAAATCCCATAAGGAATTTCTCTCTTCTCATTTACATTAAAGAAATTTTTTTTATTATGAATAAAAATTCTATTTTTTTGTTGGGAAATGTATATATACAAACCACATATTGTCAATTTCATGTACATATGACGAGACACACCTTTCTCTCTCATCAACCATTTAAATGGTTTTTTATGTCACTTTGTTATGTTGTCAAAATTGCACCATGATTTTTTAATCCAAAATCCTTGTTTAGTTAATACAATACCCATATCTCTATCACATGTATTCAACTTTATAAACATATACATGTTGAATGGTACTTTCATCTATATATTACACATTACTTAATCTTGTAATAACTTATGATTTTGAATGATTCCATGTTATATGATCCCTGAGGCACACTTACGCATGAAATGAAATGACTATGAAGGGTGAGCCCTAATAGATATCCATTGCATTGGGTAAAGATTACTATCATGATATCTAATGTGAAATGAGGGTTTGATCATGATACTTCAA
The DNA here is from genome assembly GCA_963277665.1 of Viscum album. Lineage (NCBI taxonomy): Eukaryota > Viridiplantae > Streptophyta > Magnoliopsida > Santalales > Viscaceae > Viscum > Viscum album. The sequence continues at coordinate 270,984,651 of OY728152.1, read as the reverse complement.
GTTCAATGATTTTTTACTCATTCTAATTCAATTTCATTGGGGGTTTACACATTCTCCACATACAATGAGCCCTAGCTCATGCTAATACCATGTAATGTTTTGTTTCCACATTTCCATGTTATGATAATCATGATATATCATGAATTTATGTAATTTTTTCACTTATGATCAATTTATATTGATATTTCCAAATAATTATTTCATTCTTCTTGTTATGCCTTGTTTACTCCCTTACTATGATTTATAGCTCACCCTTTTCATATGCATGTCCTCTGGTTATCCCAAAGTACGAGAGAATGCTTTGGTCTTGTAAAGAATGTTTTCAATAAAGATTTCTTGTTTTGTGTTTTAATCCATTATGTACTGTTCTTAATCAACAAAGGCACTACACCTCTTGATATTAAATGTTTTATCATGTTAATATTTTATGAAATAGATTAGGTTTAAATGTGTAATAAAATCAGGGTTTTTAAAACAACCTCATCAATGAATTCGTCCAAAAAATAATAAAATACCTTAGGAACTACTACCATCTAGTATTCCATGTAAAACTCTAATGACTATGTGATAATTGTTTATTCTTGTATAATACATAACTGATAGCTCAACCCCTCTATGAAATCCACTCCATAGCCTACAATTTCTATAATAATATATATATTTATGAATAAATCAATTTATATTTTAATTTAATAATGAAAATCTATACCATGAATAGAATTATATAGATGAAACTATTTAAATAATAAATCCCCCACCAACTAATGTCACTGCATCATCAATAAAAAGCCATGATTAAAAAAACGTAATTTTGACTCTCTTTTTGTGTGGATAATAGTAATCTCACTTGATTCCTTTCCAAATCCAAACCTAATGAGTTTGAAAATTGGGAAAAATTAAATATGGTAATATTACATAATAAAAAAATTTACTATCGATGGTAGGTGATCAACTGACCATATCTAAAAAATCCATAATCTCTCCAATTTCTATCACCTTTAGAACAAGCATCTGCCTATTCATAGTTCCTTTACCTCACTGGTGACATAATCCTTCACCACATTCTAGTAAGGGTCTATAGGGATTAGGTCTATAAAAAAGATGATATCAATAAACATTATCTTCTTATGGATAAAAAAACATTGTTCTACCTAGAATCTAAATAAAAATTCATAATTCCTATTTATAATACCACCTCAGATGTAACTGATATATTAAATGAAAAGTGATAAAGAATCTTGTCCCATGTTTTCCTCCTTTAGTGGTTAGGAATGGATCTTGATATTTAACTCAACATATATATAAATATAACCCTAATATTATTCAAATTTTATACTATTAGGATATGATGACACCAGAATGGAACAATAAGGAATGTTGATGTCGGATCTCAAATTTTTAAAACCTCCATTTTATAGACATCCATGAACCTTTGAATAAATCTAGTATAATCATGTTACGATGTTATCCTCACTCATATTAATATAATCCATTTAAATTTTTATTCTCTAAAACATACTTTTTTCTAAATTTTCATGTACCTGGAAAGGGTAAATGTGTGACTACATATCTGATTTATGGACACAACTCTTCAAAACATCATTCTTGAGTCTCCTCAACCAAAAAGATATCAGTAGAGAAATAATAGAGGCCAATGATATTTATTTTAATCTCTTAAATTCATTTTATACCATATTTAAGAGATTTTATTTCTTACCTCATCACCAACTTTATTGTAAAAACCCATGATTATATATATATATATCATATGAAAAAATAGAATCTATTTTGAAGCATGCCTTTAGTAAAACCCGGTGACTACATAGACCATAATATAGAAAACCATTATAAACAATAAATTTTATTTTATTTAGTTAACATTATTAACCAATTTATGAAAAATATGTAATTTTTTTTTATAATAAAATATCATTGGTTGACTCATAATAAATAAGTAAACAATTTTTAGTAATGTCATTATACACTTCCAAAATATGTATTCATCTAGAATTGGTTTCATAGGATTTCTGTTTGTGAAATTTATAATCAATTAAAACCATTTCGAGAATTTGTTTCGAGTAAATTAATATCATCATTGAAGAAATAATTTCAGTATTCGGAAATGGTATTTTTGAGTGTATCTTTTTAATGTGTTGTCGTTCTTTAAGGATTGAAATATGTGTTTTTTGAAAATCATTTAAATTTATTTAATTTTCAAATTATGTTTAAAATATGATTATAATGTGACCTAAAACTAATTTAATATAAAAAATATAAATAATTAATGATTAATATTGATTATAAATGAATTTTAATAAGTTAATTTTTGGACATAAAACCTAATTTTTCTTACAAATTGTTTTATATGAACAATGTGTTTATATCATAGTAAATTAATATAATATCTATTTGTTAATGGTTTTAATGAAACATACAAATATTTTATATTATTTATAATATTTTAACATTCATGTGAATATTTTATTAATACAAGTAAATATTGTAAATTTAATTTTATTCACAAAAATTTATTTATCAAAATGGTTTTTTGTATTAGTTATAAAAAATGATTAAAATTTAAATCATAAAAATAAATAAATAAATTATAAATATATATTAAATATTTTTAATAAAAATAATAAAAATATTAAAATATTTTATTCATTATTTATTTCGGAGTGGATATTTAAAATAGTATAATTTTCTTACTACAGTTTGATTTAAAGAGAGATTAAGAGGAAAAGATATACCATGAGATAAGGGCATTATATCCAAAAAACCAATAAAATAATTATTTTTTGATGATATTTCAACCATAGAATATCCTAACTACTAATTCCATTCCATTCTAAAATAAATTCTAATTTATGTTAACTTAATTCATTGAAGGCTACTAGAAGTTTCCATGTTTGTTCGACCCTTAAGTTATAAATGGGAACCTATATATCTCTCTTATGGAAACCATGTTATCATTTTAAAATGTTGAATAACTAATCTAAGACCATCCAATGACCATTTTCATCATTCTTAGTGATCTGGTATTTTGTATAGAGCAATCCTACATGTATTGGAAATTAAGTCAATTGGGTTCTGTCAAATAAGAGGTAAACTGTCACGACCCCCTCCCACCAAAGATGCCCCTCTTGAGCTGGAAATGGTGAATGGAAGATAATGACCCCTGAGTCCCACCTCCATTAGGCCCTGGGGTGGCAACTAGCACCTAGGGTATGAGTTTTCACAAATATGGGAGGAATTACCCTTTTTTTATTTTAAGATCGGCAAATAGGACAAGTCAACCACCAAAACTGAAAAGAAAAAGTGTATAGAATTAAACCCAAACCAACCCCACATGCATGTTTCAACAATTTTATAGCAACATACAAGTACCAGATAGCTCAAAGTACAATACCAAAAAGAAAACAAGAGTACAAAAAATGCAAGAACTCCAACTGTCTGACTAGTAGGGTCCCGCATAACCCTGGTAGTCCTCCTGGAAACCTGAAAGTAAACGTAGGGTGAGAATACAAGTATACTCGGTAGGGAAATATAATGCTCTCATGCACAAGTGGGGAGACATCCTAATGTCCCGTGAGAACAACAGAAGAAACATAATAAGGAATTCTATCCACCCAACCTCACCAGCCACATTAAACAAAAACACAATCACAATAGGTAGTAGTATATAAGAACAAGAGTACTAGGTACCCCACACCATTTCCGAATTGTTAGCTCCTCTTCCTAACAGCGAATGTCCTGACGCTGCCACACTCTCCCTGCCTACACACACCTAGGCCTCACAAACCACACATCCCGCCCGCAGACACCTGGGCCTCACAAACCACATATCCCACCCGCACACACCTGAGCCTCACAACCACGTACCCCGCCTGCACACACCTGGGCCTCAAAACCATGTATCCCGCCCGCACACACCTGGGCCTCACAAGAACGTATCCCGCCCGCACACACCTGGGCCTCATCCCGAAGATTCTTAGGAAACAGTAAAATATGCCCGAAGAGTCTTGGGCTAAATCCACCCCAATCAAAACCTACCAGAAGGGTCTCAGGTGTAAGGTCGCCTCAAACCATCACATCCTAGGTAAGAAGGAGCAGGAATGAGCTAGTAACTAAGGGGAAAACACCCTTTCCCTTGAAATGGGAGTGTTCGGCACTGAGTTCTCAACATGTGTGGGGTGCGATAAAACACAAAATATACAGATATATATATATATATATATATTCTAAAAACAAAACCCAACCTATGGATTCTAAAAAGTGAAAATGGGCACGTGCCTCGACACTTCTACCACGAATCATGCACACAACAAACAACCCCAACCCCATTTAGGTTTTCACGTTTCAGTAGAATTAGTTTATTTAGTTCCTTATCTACTGGGAAAACAACTGCAACCAACCTTATTAATCGTTCGCAAAACATATCATTGCCATCCACAGATCAAGGTAGGAAAACACAAGTTGCACAACAAGTCCTTTCTTATTACCCAACCAACCCCATTGATTATTATTCCCGTTCCATGACCATGCCCCACTATTCATTAACTCATCCACTTTTATTTATTATTCACAACCCATAATTCATTCACATTCAAGCCCATCCCTTCAGCCCCGCTTCCAACTTCCATAACCACAAACACACTGAAACTCGTACATCATTATCCCTTTAATACTAATTATCGCAGCCCCACTACCCATCACCAACATAGCATTCAATCCAACCCACAACCAAGCCAACCGCAACCCTGCTGCACACCCGATCCACAAAAACCCATAAAACACCCCCATCACATGCCACATATCCAAGACAACACCCACATGTTCATTATTCTATTTTGTTCAACCGGGGTGATCACACAAGGGTTCCAGATTATAAATCAGCCAATTTTACGTGATTAACCAAATTCCACATTCCACATGGTTCCATTCAAAAAATGGTCTATAATGATATGGAAACATTTAATTATGCAATAAAGGCCCCCAACGATCGTGATTCTCAGTAGGCATAAGCCTATTCAATTCACAACATAATATCACGTGATATAAATAAAGTAATTACATTCAAAAACTTCTCATCCATGTTATATAAGCTAGTTATTATATTTATTAAACTGGTTCAAAAGTGTTTCATGTAAACAAGAGGACACCAACCTCATATGATGCACAATTTAGAGAGACGAATGCAAGATCCCTACCTCAACAGGTTCTGATCACAACGCTCCCCCGGATCAACTTTAGAAGACGTTCGTCGGCGTTAGTCACTTCTGTCGAGTCCCAAAAAAACCACCTCAGGTGGAAGTTGGAAAGGAAAGGCTGAAGGAATGACAACAGATCCAAGCTCAGAAGTTCTACCTCGTCGTTATGATCCCGTGGCCACTAACGGATCGTAAATCAGATCTCGGAAAAAGATGTTATGGAAGAAAAGGAGCCTTCGAGTCTCTTTGGAGAGCTCTCCTCAGAGGAATTGGGAGGAGATGAGTGAGTTGAAAAGGAGGAGGGGACCCCTACTTTTATAGGCGTGAAAACCAAAAGTACAAGGCGTGTAGTTTATGTTACATGGCATGTACTCTGCCATTTCACACGGTCACCACGCGGCTTCCAACACGGCCTTCAACGCGGAACATGGTTGTTGACTGGTCAGCACACAGCTTGATGGTAACACATATGCAGGGAGGGACTACATGGAGTGTAGTATTGTCTACATGGTGTGTACTCATTTATTTCACACGATAAGGACACAACTCCAATATAGCACATGACTGTTGAATGGTTAACACATGGGTTGAAGGTAACGCATACGCGGGGAGGGAATACACGGTGTGTAGTATTGGATACATGGCATGTACTCATTTATTTCACACGGCAAGGACACAACTCCAACATGGTACATGGCCATTGACTGGTCAACACATAGGTTGAAGGTAATGCATACGCAGGGAGGGACTACACGACATGTAGTTTGGGATACATGTCATGTAACCATTTATTTCACGCGGCAAGGACATGGCTTTGAACACGGGGTATACCCGGTGAGGGGGTGCATGACGTGTACTCACACTACACTGTGTGTAGTTTCAAAATTTTAGAATGTGTGGGAAAATTCCATTTTACCCTCCAAACCACTTCGTGACCTTATTTTTGACAATGGAATGGGCCGGAGAGGTCCTAGCCATTACATTATATACCTCTTAAAACATTCTCATCCCCAATAATTCAAAACCAACCCAGAGGAACCCAACAAGATACCTCTTAGGGTTAACGTTATAACGTGAACCCAACCAACAACCCTAATCATAGGTTTTAGGAATTCCCTCTCCTATGTCGAGATATTATCCGCTTTAGGCGGCACTGACTCGCATGCATGGGTTTAATCGCATCCACATAAATGTGTCTCGATTAAGGATTGTTCCTTCCCACTTCCATATATTAGGATTTTCCAACATACACTGCCCCCAACACCGTACAACCCACACACTACCCGAACACATGGTTTGGGGAAATTCATTCTCCTATGTTGAGATATTATCCGCTTTAGGAAGAACTGACTCACATGCACGGGTTCAATCACATCCACATTAATGCGTCTCGATAAAGGATCAGGTTTTTCACTTTCCCTATACATCCGGACACGTTACACACTTCCAGAGAAGTAGTTATCAAAACATCTCACAACCAACAAGCCAAAAATTCTATAGTGATACACTGGTTCGAACAAAACCCTTCTCCATCATATCTTCAATCTTAATCCGCAACTCCCGAAACTCCAAAGGTTCCATACGATAAGGGGCCATCGAAATCGGATAGGCCCCACGCTGTAAGTCTATCCCGAACTCAACATCATGTAAGGGGGGGGGGGGGTAGAGTCACAACCTCCTTTGGAAAAACATAGAGGAACTCCCCAACAACAACCAAGAAATCCATCATCTCCGTATCATCTGGAACCACTAATTGCCCAACTAACAAGGAAAGGAGAGGCTGCACACACCAACCTCCCACCGGATAGCTCCTCTCGCCAACAAAAGCTACACGTTTCCCATCCACGTCGGAGAACACGACCCTTTTTTGGAAGCATTTGATAACTGCACTAATAGAAAACAACCAATCGATGCAATGGATGACATCATATGGATGCATCTATAACAGAAGAAGGTCCCCACTAGATCGATGTGGTCCCAAAGTCAGACCACATCCCCAGCAACCACCATATACGCTGGTCTGGCCTCCAATTGGTGTACTCAGCACCAGTGGTACGGAAAGTCTATCTACATCTATTCCCAAAGCAAGGTCTAGTACAGGTGCCACAAAGGTGTGCAAATCTTTTGAATCGATCAGAGCAGAAATGAGAGTGCTGAACAAACAAATTGTACCTCGCACAACCTCTAGTCCTGTTGGAGCTGTCAACTCCATGGCGTGCAACTGTTCATTCCCAACTCTTCTGCCTCTCTGATTTCCACCACCTCCCCGACCATGTCCTGGTCGAGGTCCCTGAGTAGAACCCTACGGTCGGCCTCCTCCTGCAATGTCTGCCCTCAGAGGAGCATGGTCCTGCTGCTGCTGGAAGGGCCTCGCTAGATACTGGTGCTGCTGAGGTAGGCGCTGAACCTACCCACCTCCACCATACTGAGCTCAGTTCGGTCACAGACTCTTAATGTGCACGAAACCTCCACAAGAAAAACACTTCGGTCCTGGGATCATGAAAAAGGGACGAGGACCTGAAGATCTGAACTCGTACTACTGGGGCCTTCTCCCTACAGGCCTGAACCTGGAAGGTCCCGTCGTAGGAGACCTGCTGCTGACTGCCTTCCCCTTCGACGAACCTGGCTGGATTCACATGGTGCACCTCCTAGCGAGTGCATCCTCTATACAACTTCTTCCTTCATCTGTACTGCGAAGTAAATCGGAAGGGGGATGGGGGTAACAACATACTAGAGCGAAGGATGAAGCGCCTCCTCCAAATGACTCGCCCGAGACTCCTCATTCGGAAAGAGATCCGGAGTAATGCGCAATAGATAATTGAACTTGATCCCCAACTCTCATACTAACATGCTAACCTATTGAAGGGAGGGTAACTCCTGCCGCTTCTCCGCCTTGATCATGGAAGAAATTAATTCCTCTCAGAATTCCTTCTCAATGTCAGCCCACAAAACCTCTTCCTCTATCCTCTCTCCGAGGTAGAGTATCCACCACTGTCGCACCGCACCTCTAAGAAGACTGACTGCTAGGGAAACCCAGTACTCCCATAGAGCATGAATCAAGGTAAAAGTGATCCCTAGCTCCTCAAGCCACCCCTCCGTCTCCATATCCAATGTACTTCCATTGTACTACATGAGGGTCTTCCGCTAGAATGAACGGAGAGTCTTCTTCCAAATGCTATCTTCCTCCTCTCGGTAAATCCTCAACTGATCGACTGCCTGAATCTGCTGGGCCTCGGCCATCTAAGCCACCCAGGGATAACGTCCAGGTGCCATAGATGTACGATAAACAATGATTTCCTAAGCCCAAGTAGTAAGGAAATTTCTCAGGGTTTCATTTTATCATTTTATTCCACTTTCATTCCCAGAACACCCAAATCAAGTAAAACACAATCATGATGATGCATGTACCTTCCCTAGGGTCTCTACACTACAATCAATGTAGTCTCACTTGGTCGTTTGGTAGGCTTAGATTCCTTACATCGGATCAAGGGGGCCTAAAATCCTGTGTCCTAGCTAGTCTTCCCTGGCCTATGTCATGCACCAAGATTAACCAACACTATTTCCCTACCATCCCATTCAATCCTCACTGTGCCTAACTCAAGACTCCATCCGATCACTCAACCATCACCTCTGATACCATTCTGTCACAACCCCCTCCCACAAAATATGCCCCTCTTGAGCTGGAAATGGTGAAAGGGAGATAATGACCCCTGAGTCCCGCCTCCAGTAGGCCCTGGGGTGGCGACTAGCACCAAGGGTATGAGTTTTCACAAATATGGGAGGCATTACCCTTTTTGTTATTTTAAGATAAGGAAATAGGACAAGCCAACCACCAAAAAGGAAAAGAGAAAGTGTATAGAATTAAACCCAAACCAATCCCACAAGCATGTTTAATCAATTTTATAAGAAGGTATAAGTACATGAAATATCAAAGTACAATACCAAAAAGAAAACACGAGTACAACAACTGAAACAACTCCAAATTTCCGACTAATAGGGCCCCGCACAGCCCTGGTAGTCCTCCTAGAAACCTGAAAGTAAACGTAGGGTGAGCATACATATATACTCAGTAGAGAAACCTAAATCTCTCGTGCAAAAGTTGGGAGACATCCCTAAGTCTCGTGAGAACAACATAAGAAACTTAGCAAGGAATTCTATCCACCCAACCTCACCAAAAACACAATCACAATAGGTATTAGTATATAAGAACAAGAGTATTGGGTACCCCGCACAATTTCCCATTCGTTAGCTTATCTTCCTAATGGCGAACGTCCTGACGCTGCCACACTCTCCCTGCCCGCACACACCTAGGCCTCACAAACCACACATCCTGCCCGCACACACCTGGGCCTCACAAACCACATATCCCACCCGCAAACACCTAGGCCTCACAACTAGGTATCCCACCCACACACACCTGAGCCTCACAACCACATATCCCGCCCACACACACCTGGGCCTCACAAGAACGTATCTCGCCCGCACACACCTAGGCCTCATCCTGATGATTCTTGGGAAATAGTAAAACCTACCTGAAGAGTCTTGGGCTAAAGCCACCCCAATAGAAACCTACATGAAGGGTCTTAGGTGTAAGGTTACCTCAAGCCATCATAGCCAAGGGAAGAAGGAGAAGTAAGGAGCTAGTAACTAAGGGGAAAACACCCTCTCCCTTGAAATGGGAGTGTTCGGCACAAAGTTCTCTACATGGGTGGGGTGCGATAAAACACAAGAGATACATATATATATATATATACCAAAAACACAGCCTAACCTATGGCTTCTAAATAGAGAAACTGAGCAGGTGCCTCGGCACTGCTACCACGAAGCATGCATACAACAAAAAACCCCAACCCCATTTAGGTTTTCACGTTTCAGCAGAATTAGTTTCTTTAGTTCTTTATCTACTTGGAATAAAACCGCAACCAACCATATCAATCATTCGCAAAAAATATCCCTTCCATCCACATATCAAGTTAGGAAAACACAAGCAGCACAAAAAGTCCCTTCTTATTAGCCAACCAACCCCATGGATTATTATTCTTGTTCCATTACCATGCCCCACCATTTATTAACTCTTCCACTTTTATTTATTATTCACAACCCATAGTTCATTCACTTTCAAGCCCATCCATGAAGCCCCGATGCCAACCGCCATAACCACAAACACACCAAAACCCGTACATCATTATCCATTCAATACCAATTATCGCTGCCTCGCTGCCCATCACCAACATAGCATTCACACCAACCCACAACCAAGCCAAACGCAACCCTACTGCTCACCCGATCCACAAAATCCCATAAAACACCCCCATAACATGCCACGTATCCAACCCAACACCCACATGTTCATTATTCCATTTTTTTTCTACCGGGGTGATCACAAAAGGGTTCCAAATTTTGAATCATCCAACATTACGTGATTAACCAAAATCCACATTCCATAAGGTTCCATTAAAAAAATGGTCTAGAAAGATATGGAAACATTTAATTGTGAAATAAAAGGCCCCCAAAGACCATGATTATCAATAGGCATAAGCATATTCAGTTCACAACATAATATCACAGAATATAAATAATGTAACCACATTCACAAACATCCCATCCCTGTTATATAAGATAGTTATTATCTTTATTAAACCGGTTCAAAAGTGTTTCATGTAAACAAGAGGACACCCACACCGTTTGATGCACAATTTAGAGAGATGAAGGTAAGATCCCTACCTCAATAGGTTCTGATCACAATGCTCCCCTGGATCAACTTTAGAAGACGTCCATCGACGTTCGTCACTTCTGTCGAGTCCCGGAAAAACCTCCTCGGTAAGAAGTTGGAAAGTAAAAGCTGAAGGAATGACAATGGATCCAAGATCATATGTTCCGCCTCGTCGTTAAGATCTCGTGGCCGCTGACTGATCATAAATTGGACCTCGGAAGAAGAAGTTATCAAAGAAAAGGAGCCTTCGAGTCTCTTGGGAGAGCTCTCCTCAGAGGAATGGGGAGGAGAGGAGTGAGTTGAAAAATAGGAGGGGACCCCTCCTTTTGTAGGAGAGAAAACCAAAAGTACACGATGTGTAATTTATGGTACACGCTGTGTACTCTTCCATTTCACATGGTCACCACGCGGCTTCCAACACGACCTTAAACACGAAACGCGGCCGTTGACTGGTCAACACACGACTTGATTGTAACACATACGTGGGGTGGACTACACGGCATGATGTATTGTCTACACAGCGTGTACTCATTTATTTCACACGGCAAGGACATGGCTCCAACATGGTACACGACCATTGACTGGTCAACACACGAGTTGACGGTAACGCATACACGGGGAGGGACTACACAGCGTGTACTCATTTATTTCACGCAGCAAGGACACGACCATGAACACGGGGTAAACCTGATGAGGGGGTACATGACGTGTACTCACACTACACGGCGTGTAGTTTCAAAATTCTGGAATGTGTGGGAAAAGTCCATTTTACCCTCCAGAACACTTCGTGACCTTCTTTTTGACAAAGGAATGGGCCGGAGAGGTCTGGGCCATTACATAAAGCATGATCTTTCAAGTATATTTATTCTTCAAAATATTATAAAAATTTTATTTCAACAAATATATTTAGTAAAATGTATAAAAATTTTACTCATACATTATTGTGGTGTTTGAAAAACAATTTATACGCTCTTCTCAATCCAATGTGAGATGGATGTATAACGTGGGTGTACATTTGGACCACTACCTACAGGCTTCAATACAACTCATTTTCCACCAACATCATTAATGGTTAGTTATTATTGTTGAATTAATCTAAATATATGTGATATTTAATGTATAATTTTTATGATTTAATATTTAATAAATATTTACTTTTATTTAATACCATAATTAAAAAATTGGAAACTCCAGTCATGTATATTTATGTACCACCCTATCCAAATAGTGATAAAATTCATATTTGTTAATTTATTAATAAAAATGGTTATAAATATATATATAAATTGTATATATGATATATATATCATTATTAAAATTCTAGAAATAATGGAACAATGATATGTTTCTAAGGACTATAAAAACTGAGCCAAAGACATAAGATAATTTATTATGTAAACACCCCAAATGGCGACAATAATGAATGATTATTAATGAAACAATTGTATAATTTTATAAGAATATATTTTATGTTATTATATGTTTGAATATGTTTGTTATATATAAGTATAATAAAATTTAATATTTATAGATGACATTAGATTTGTAATGAAGAAAGAACGACATGGGGTAATGGTTATTTATAATATATCAGTTTATAGGGATTGTTAACCATTAAATTTTATAAATATGAAATTATATATTCTATATCTCCAATTTATTTTGATTTTTATTCTCATATATTCATTTATTGATTGTATTATATTTCCCATTAAATTTCTTCTCATTTTGAGCTGAAAAGACATAAATATGGTTCTAAAAAATTACATTGTTCTTCAATTTTATTAGGAATATTTTCATCATTGCCTATTTTTTTTAATTAAAATGATTTCATGTATGTTTATATATATATATATTACTTATTTTATTTCATAATATATATATTTTACATTTTTATAATTTTTTAAATTAAAACTTATTATAACTTTCTATAAAGGTAATTTTGACTTTTAGTCAAAATGGGAATGTAATTTTTCTTTTAACAAACAATTCATAAACATATTTCTCTATATTCATGAATGAAATTTTCATTATTGATTAAATTACATGATTTCATTGCTATTTAAATAGTAAATTAATTCATTAAATATTTTTGAACCATTAATATTCTGACTTAATGTTTTCAAATTATTAGGTTATTTAACTAAAGACATGATCTATGGGTCTTTTAAATGAATTTATTCCATATAGACATCTCTCGACATTTCATAAATTTTTTTATTGATAATATCCCATGATTCATAAATTATTCATTCAATTTATGATATATGATTTTCATAATGATATTTCAATGAAATATGTGTCTTTTCCATGTGTTATTTTATGATGAAGAGAAGAATGTTTGACAACATTATATTACCAATATATACAGATATCATAAATTCATGAGTGGTGAAATTATATACCAAATATGTGTAGTTATGTAATAAATTATTTTTTGTGGTCTGGTTATAGTACAACAATCAATTAGTTGAAGAACAATATATCATGGGATAATACAGACTGGAACAGGGGTAAACCCAATAAACAATGATTGTTCTAGAAGTGATCCATGAATAAGAAAATTATTTTCAATCCTTATGTGCATGATAATTACTTATATATTCTTATTATGAGATATTTGCATTGAAAATGATTTAAAATTTTGATTTCATGCTCTGATGTCTTCTATTTTTTTGAAAAACTATTATGAAATGTTATATAATTATTATATAAGAATGGATAGTTAAGATATTATAATTTTTATCAAATATTATCATATCCTTATAGATATTTTATGAAAAAATTATATCTTTTACTAATATCAATTTTGATTAATCTTACTGATCATTTCATCGAACTATTTCATATGTTTCGCTACCACAAGTAATGAAGAAATTATATAAGTATGTTTTCCCAAATAATGGTTCTAGCGGTTAAAAATTAATGGGAGATGACATATAATTTATGTAGCATTTTTAATTCTATCAATGTATCTTGAGAAAATAAACCATAATGGTAATCAGATATGTATTATTGATTTATCTATTTAACAGTCCTAAAAAATTATATCTTATTTAAATATCAAAAGTATCAGTTACTATTATCAGTATCATAGGAGGATTTGTGAAATAATTAGAATTTTTTATGATAAAAAAATAATTAGATCTATTAGGTTATGGATTAATATAGGGTGATATCCAAAAATATGGAAATAAAGGTAGTGTCTGTCCATTATTAAAATAAATCATTGTATGGATAATATAAATTGATATTTTTTTCTATAGATACAACTATGGATAATAACAACAAAAACATGTTAGAGTATATCTCATTTTGTAATCTGATGCATGGAAATGAGGCCTAATTACAAAACATGTTTAACACTCCCATGAGGTATTTTTAGAGTTATTCAAATTTCCAAAAAAAACATTATTTGGGAGGACAATAATAGATAAAAAACTTTGATGTACTATGTTAAACCAAATATTTCATGGATTGAAAATAACGTTTCATTATTTAGACATCCAATAAAATGTTTTCATAATTATTTTATTTACAAAATTATTATCATTTGTCAGACTATGATTTTTAGTTTTATTCAATGTTTTGAACCTAATGGAAGCTTGTAAATTCTGAATATAAAATAAAAATCATTGATTTTACTATAGAGAAAAAAATCTCATATAAGATCCTAAAAATGAATCCTTATATTTATTTATACTCATATATATCAATATAACATTAAAAAATAAACATGGGTGAGATTTCTAACACATCATATTAGTGGAAATAGCCTTTTATGAATGTTCTAGTGGAAATGATCTATTTCAAAATACTAGGAATTTACTTTTTTTAAAAAAATGATTGTAGAAGGATCATAAATAATGTCTCAAATTAAGGGGAATATTTTTTACTATATGTAAATTAAGGGAATAGAAAAATTAATTACTATGAATTTTTTTTCCTATTTATGGGAAACATTGGAATCATCTATGATAATTCCCAATCCCAATGGATAACTCAGAGACCATGGAATGTTGTGTGCTCTATCAATTAATTAATTGGATCATGATTTTACAGGAACACTTTTCCTCAAATATATTGATAGCTATGTCATGTAAATGTTCGTAACATTGTTGTAAAAAAATTATTATTATTACTCCTTTAGTGGGATTTTATTTGATTTTGAGCATTGATATATATACGACTTGGAAACTGTTTGAATACAAAAATAAAATTTGATATATTGAACCAAATTATGATTTTATATCAGCGTGAGATTATATATTAACTTATAATGGAAATTAAATTTATGGAATGTGTCTTGGTTCATATTAAATGTGTGTTATATATATGAGATTGTTGAGGAGAATGATGACATCGAAAAATGTATATTATACAATTGTGTGTTGATCTATTTCCAAATTATTTACCCATTATTACTCTTAATCAGTATTTAATTAATTCAATTCACTTCATATATATGGATACATATATTTCACGAACTCATAATATATTGAGCTAATTATGGTGCTGGAATTGAAAAAGAAACTTCTGGAAAATCTTGTTAAGATTTTCACTCAGACAAATGGTTCACCATTAGGAACACTAATATATTTTATTAATAGTACAAATGGGTTAATGAAACTCTACCCTGATTATTGTGAACATATCAAGATCATATTCATGAATAAGTATGATTTAACTTGTATTGGGGACATTTTATCAGTTAAAATATTCCCATTATTTTTTCAAGATTGATATTTTGATCATGATTAAATATCTTGAGGGTCAAATATCAAGACATAACCAATAAGGATATTTAATTTAGGTATATAGACTATGAATTAATAGTAATTTAATTTTTTCTTTCTTATACACCTATATATATATGAATATAATCAATAGTGTATTTGGATTCTATTTTTATCAATTTTCATTAATCATTATTGATGATATTCTTATATTTTCTTTTATTAAGGAAGAGTGTGAATATCACATGAGAAATGTAAATAATTCTATAATGTAATATACTTTTTTTGAAAAATTAACTACCAATAAATTTAGTTTACATAATGTGTCAATTTTTAGTCATTTTTTCTCATGAACCCGTATATTGGTGGATCCATTAAAGTCTAGAGGTATTGAAAATTGCCTTGAAAACACCAATGAGATTGAAATATATAGTTTCATTGGAATGGTAAAATATTTTTTATTATTTGTGATTAATTTCTTATATTTTTATTATCCAAAAATTATATTAACTCAAAATGTTGTTAATATAATTTATAATTCTGAGAGGAAATAAAAATTTTGAGGAACTAATGATATGATTATTTAAGGCACCCATTCATACAACAATTAATAGTGGAAATTTCAGTATAGTGTTCAATCAAATATGATCAATATATATGTTATCCTGAAGGAAAATATTTTGAATGGTTCTACTTCTTTCTAATTAATATTTCTGTTGGGAAAATTTCCATACTCATGATTTAGAGTGATTAGTAGTAATACTTGATCTATTGATATACATGGTTTATCTATATGGATATATGTTATTGATTAATAATTTTTATAGTATATATTGGCTGGGAAAGTGTTTAACAAAAACCAAAGAAGATATTTGGAGTTGATTAATGTTTTCAATAATCAATACACTATAACCATTAGGATCAGAAAAGTGGGGTTGATTCATCGATTTGAAAGGATAGTCCAATGTAATCTATGAAGTGGATCACAATGATTAAAATATTTACATATTTTCAATGGTTGGAGAAAGAAATATTGAATCTAAGGGAGAAATAATATCTCTGTAAATGATAGTTTTGTCATATATAAATATATATATTAAAGAGGCTAAAAAGAGGATGTAAAACTACAAAATAAGGTGATAAATTTACTTTAGATATACATTTTTTATAATGGAATGATACATTTTAAGAAATAATGACATATCTTATTAATACCAGACCAAAAAAAGGAATCCTTAGAAAAGATTAATTACTTACCATTCATTATTTATAATTGAAGTATGATTATGTAATGATATCTGAAATAGTATTTCTATTCTCACAATATGAAGATGGATATCGAAGAGTGCGATTCTTAAGTCATGGAATGTCTGAATGTCATAATTCAGAGATAGATTTCTAAGGAGACGTTACAACTATTTCCAATAAATTAATGGAAATTGGATAAAACCGCTATTGAATTTGTTGTTGGACTCCCAAAAACATCAAAGATATATATACGTAATTTGGATTCATTTTATTGTCAAATGAATTCAATGTAATTCATTTTTATCAAAGAAAACACCCCTTGATTTAATTTTCATTATATAAATTATATATGGGTTGTGGTCATATGGGTTACCAAAATCTATTATATCTAATCAAGGTCGACAGTTTACCTCGATTTTCTAGATAATCCTTAAAACAATTTTAGATATAATGGTTTGTTTCCATACTTATTATGGAATCTTGAAAAAAAATGATATTTTGATGTCATGTTTTCTATATATCAAAGGTCATTGTGGTCATGAAATTACTCAAGTTTATTTTTCTTATATTGAAACCATTCACATGAGAATTAATACATCTCATTAGGAAGGCAAAAATGTATAGATGTGTAGAACACATACATACATGGATGATGCTGGAGGAAGAACAATATTGGGAAATGATCATACTGATGAAATATTAGATAAGGTTAGAGCCATACAATGAAACATGAATTATTATTATTGTAGATGCAAGAGTTTTTCATTTATTAGTCTGAGAGATTTGGAATTCAAAAATTTGATGATGGTTTCCCTAGGATATTATATATGGAATAAGGTTATATGATTCCAAATTAATGGAATGATATCCCTATGTTAATTGATAACGTTTAGATTTTAGACTGATTTAGGATAGTAGCATATCACATGGAACTCTCACCAAACCACTCTCAAGCCCAAAATATGTGCAATATATCTTACTCATCGATGTATATAAATATTACTTCCCATGTACTAAACTCATAGGTTGTACCATTGGATCATGACATTATATCTAATGAAAAAATTGAAAAAAATAATGGATTATAGATATAAAGTACTATTGAAAATGAAAACTCATATTCAAAATGAAATATGATGGTCTTTGAAAATCAAGAAGCTATATAGTATCTTGATGGTGTGATGAAGGATAAGAATCAACAGTTTCTTAACACAGTGATAGATCTTCATGGGTGAAATTCATTTTAACATTATAGAGCGTTAAATATCATTATTTTTTATGTATTTAATTTGAAATTAAACTTTTTGAATTCAATAGTTTTCATCACTATAATCTTTAAATCTATAATACCCATGATATTGTAAACCATTGTATCCATTCAGTGAAAAAAGAACTTATTAATAAGTAATACCAATTTATTATATATATATATATATATTTAATTAATTAAATTTTAATGATTAATGTAAAATAAATAAGTACTATGTTTTAACTAAAGTCATTTTATTATTAAAAAATATGATGTCCTTAACGCAGTCATCGAATTTTGTCACATCAATATTATAAATAATTTTTATCCTTTTTTGAAATTTTATATCATGACATGTCCTAATGAGGACAATTCCATTGAACCCCATGACTTCCTCCTATAGGCTAGGGGCTAGAGATAAGAAATGAGTAGACATATCACTAACATGGGAGGCCATATCCTTTGTACATATATGCACACACACATCTCTAATCCAATACAGAGCTAAAATGTAAAAATCAATTTAAAAACCATGCATGAATACATATAAATCCAACAACAATATTATGACATGATGTAAAAGAATTTGAATAGGTCTAAATACAATCACACCACCGAGTTTTTAAACAATTCTATCATTAAATTATAGATAGTGTCAACATCCAAGACGCCACAGGATGACACCTTGGTCTATTCTGTCTCACTATGAACCATCTGCTCTGGGTTCATCTTGGACTCTTCCAAATTGTCCATAATCTACTCAAGACATGACAGGTTTAGGAAACTCCCTTGCTTGGATGAGTTTAAAAATACCCAATAGGACACCCCGAAACCACAAAGCAGTAATAAAAAGAATACCATCAGCCCAACAAAGATATATTTTAACATCAAATATAACAAATATATCTAGATAAACGCAACAAAGATATAATCATTAAATTTATAGTTACAACTATAATACCATCCTAGGATTCCATCTTGTATGTTCTACTAAGAACATATCTGTGGGAACACACTCCAGGAGTCTAATAACACTAACGATTTTTTTCTGAGATGAAATTCTCATTAGGTCACACCATTTTATTACATGATGATTATATTAAGAGATACAACATATATATATATATATATGAGGATCACTCCCCTGGCTATGGGGTATACCAATAATTCAATTTTGATCAACCTAGGATGTATAGGATCAATGGATACATATTATTAGTCACAATGATACAATGAACTCCACCTATTGCATGAACATGAATATAGGATCTCACTGTGAGCCTCATAGATGGGTTCCAATAACTCTATCCACGATGTAATGTTTATGGAAATGAATTCCTCTGTGTAGGAGAAAATTACATAATAACTCATTATGAATTGATATAGAAAACACACCCAAATGAGTTTTTTCAAGAAAAAGAGGACATGGGCATGAACTCAACTGTATGGGAGTTCACGTCATGTAGTAAGGATAAAAGTCATTTCCCAATGACCTCATGTCCCATCAGTATAGAAGTCCCATGTCCATGTTTATGTAAAATTATGGGGAATGCTACTTTCTATGTACTTATAAATGTTTCATGATTAATGTCTTAGCCAGAATAATCTCTTCATAGACATTTCTGTGTGGGATTAAATAGTGTTCTCATGCTCGTGTACTCCATACCATGTTTTTGTAGCCTTCTAGGTAAACATCGAGATCACCAAAGGGGAACCCATGCTATGAGATAAATTCTCATGTTTTTTGATATTTATCTCATTCCCAAAACCCTAATAACATCTATGAGGGGCCCACATAACATGTCTTCCTAACATACAAGATGTTTACTACACATTATTCTAGAATCATTGATTTAGATTCTTTTTCTTCTATTTTGCTTTCGACCATCGATATAGCCAGGTGCCTCAACAGAAACCAAGCGATCCATGTTTTTAGAGCCTATTCATCAACAAATAACATGTTTTGATTACCAAATTATTTTAGGAAACACCATTAAAAATTGTTCATAATTACGCACTAAAGAACATGTAATTGAGAATCAAAAACTATCTGATTAATTGGAATCTCCATCTTCATGCCACATTCACATCACGTCATTCTTGATTTCACAACATCAAATCATTGTGAATGGAAAATTGTGCTCAATGATCTATTTCCCAGGTTATGTCAAACCATAGGCCAAATAAAGAAGCCCAATGACGAAAAAATAATTGAGGGAGAAAAGGAAAAAAGAATAATCAAGAGAAATAAACATCATTCAATGTTTGTGTTGACCTAAATTTTTTCTGTTAGAATGTTGAATAAATATATATGGATTTAATCAGTATGAAAATTATTCCAATAAAATATCCACTATATATCCCATCCTAAAAATGACTGATCCAAAGATCAAATTATTTTTTTATTTATCTATGTTCATAGTATAATTAAAGAACATTGAAATATTCCAAAAACAATAACATTCCATTCTTGATATGGATCAATCGCTAATAAAGATAGAACCTAGATTGCTATTTTTGGCTAGATCCTTTTATTGTTTCTTCCACCACTTGTCCACATTATATCTGGTTGATGGTATTTTAATAGAAATCCACCAACTCTCTCTTTAAGGGTTTTCCAACAGCCCCAAGTTAATACTGATTAACTGTAAATTCTTCCAAAGTAGTCTACTTATATAAAAGTCAGTTTCTACGTGGAAAAAAATAATTTAATTTCATTGATTATAATTTTTATTTCAATCATGAGATGACTTATATGAAAATTTCCCACAAAAAAAAATTATGTCTCTCCTAATGTAGATATCATGTTAGGACATCAATGGTGACTTTATATTTACGATATAGGATCCCTTTTATATTTTATTTCACTTTTCTTGGAATTTTTTTTCACATTATATTTAAAATATTCAATATATTTGAAAAATGTATTCTAGAAAATCAGGCCTTGTAATCACATACTATCTCAATGCCTAGTCTCAAAAATAATCCCTGAAATTTCCAAACAAATGCATGGAATATCCAAGTCCTTAAATTATCCCATCATTGAGACTTTATATCCAAAAAATCCAAAACAAGAACTACACAATGACATGTGGGAATTGTGTACAATTATGAGAATAATTCTCCCACGTGTTCTCCTAAAGATTCATGTTCTGCCACCAACCACTCACTAAACAAATCCATCACCTAGGAATTATCCTCTCCCATATATCATCAACATATATTGGGTACTCAGTAATCTTATATCCATCCTCAAAGTCCATCATGACCCACTCTATATCGATTGATAGGTCGAACACATATCGTCTCTTCTATGAAACATGGAAGGTGCCGTGTACCTGATATAATTGTGGTGGAACAACTATGTGGTATTCCTCGATTCTAACTCTATGAAATATCTATAAAGTACTAATGAATATGAGAGATAGATTTCCACCCAAGAGAAATATCATTGATCCACATGGATGTGAAACTTGAAAGAACACTTGGTTTCTCTCCAAAAACTCCCACAAACATTATCATCAGTCAGTATGTGATAGATGCTACCTCAAGTCTGTCCTAATCTACTCATGGATTATTTTCATCATTTCTATAGTTTCTCACACAATATATGGACCCATGAGTAATGACTCTCCTAGGGTAGTCCACCAATGTTTCTACCTCACTATTCTACCATTTACATCCCCCAATTAGGCCATATCAATGATTTATTCGTATATTTTATTGTATTAACTATACAAAAATGGTAGGTGATCCATACTATTATTGACAAAGTCCAACATTCAAGCCCTTAGAATGTCCTAATAAAACTGAATGGTCTACTCTATGTGGCCATCAGTCTGGGGTTGAAACACTACACCCAAGAGTTACTAAGTCACGAAAACCACTTTAAATCTATTCAATAAATAATATGTGAATCAAGCATCATGGTCCAAAATTAATGTTAAGGGAGATCTATTGAGTTCAAGTATCTTTTTCACATAGACGCATCCCACGATCACTACCGACAACTACTTCTGAATTGCAAGTAAGGGGCTGACATGGTGAGTCGGTGTATCATCACACACATGGAATCATGTCCCCTAGATGTATGTAGTAACCACATTACAAATTCTATGGTATACCATCTATCATATACTCATTCATACCAAGGGGTTGAGCTAAAACCATTCCAACCTTGTCCCATTCTTCACATTCTAAAAATTAATGCATTAAGAGGTAAACTCTACAACTTAATTCCTAAAGATTGGCCAACAAAAATTATTTCATAGTTCCTAATACATCTCTCACACACATAGATATAACATCATTGAATAAGTATGAAATTCTATTAAGAACCTCCTCTCCTAAAGTTAGCGGTACCATTGTGAAATATTTGAAAAGTATGAAATGCTCCCCACCTATAGATAATTAATTAGGATCATGTCTAGTGGATATTTCAGTATGTAGGGTCTCACATTCAAAATCCCAAATTTGTGCCTCCCTTAGTACCTATAAAATAAGAAGGGTAAAAAAAATTAATGGAGGTAAGATGATCCTTCCCCATCCACCAAGGATAACCTTATCATGGACCACTAATTTGGCACCCTGTTTAACAACTGTAAATAAGATATTCTTATGAGAGAATCTACAACCACTTTCTCTTTCCCTAGAGTGTATACTATCTTGATGTAACACTTCTAGAGAAACGCTATCCATCTCCTCTAACTGATGTTAATATCATTTTGATAGAATATATAATTGGAACTCATTAGATTAGAGGAAAAGGTACACCACTCCTACATTAGGTAGTGTCACCACATCTTTACTATGAACACCACCGCTAGTAACCCAGGATTGTTGGTCATGTAGATCTTCTCATGTGGAATCATATAATGTGAACCATAAGAAATTATATCCTCCCAATGCATCAGAACACAACCTGACATAGTTATTCAATCATTTCAGAGAACTAAATACTTGATATCGACCTGTAGAATTATTAATATGGGATCACTAATAATTTTATACCTCAACAAGAAAAAATACTACTAGAACCTCTCTGTCCACATGAATGGATTCCCATTTCATGTCAAAACTATCATGGGTGATTATATCAAAGTTAAATCATGTATGAATCATTGATAAAATCATTCTAACCCATGTAACCTTCACACGAAGATCTCCCCCTTGGGTGGATCCCTTGATCGCACGGCCTTGACCATGGTTGTTTCCACTACCACCCCATCCGCTGAGATAACATGTCTAATAAATTGGACAAATTCAATCATAAACTAAATATTTGAGTGTGTCTGGAATGTTGGTTGTCTAATAATTCAAAAAATATCATTCTATAGAGTTTCTCATGCTCCTCCATGGATTTTAACTAAACTAAAAGATCATCAATGTATACTTTCATGAATTGGTATAAGAAAGGATAAAATGTCTAGTTTATGAGTCCCATGAACACTACCTGGGAGTTTTTCATGTGAAATTGAATATAAAAGTATATAAATTTATTTTATCAACATATGGATGTCATCCTAGTTGTATCATTATCTCATTCATTTAACTGGTGATAACATGACCTAAGGAAAACCATCAAGAACCACAATTCCCCTATAAGCTCATAAAATAAGTCATTAATACATTGTACTGGATACTTGTTCTTCTTGGCCACCTAGTTAATGAGGTATTAGTCCACAGATAACCTCAAGATTATATTTACATTATTTTTTAAAAAAACTAGGGCTATACAGTGTGAGGTACTATGTTTTATGAATGCCATCCTATTAAATTCCTCCAACGGCACTCTCCACTCAATAAGGAATGAATGATGCATCCAATATGATTGCATAGATACTAGTGACATACTAGAGAGTATTTTAATACATGATTCTATATAATGGTAGGGATTTAATCCTAGACTATTCTATAAGAGTACATCCCTATACTTCAGCACCATTATGAGGAACTAAAAACGCAAAAAAAACCCACTAATCTAAGGGTCGGGATATCAAATTATTGAGAAATCAGTTTCACCCTTTTATGAATGAGTATATCATTTTTTACATGGGTTTCAGTTTATCCTACAATGAAAAAATAGTACCATTAATTTAGAAACACCACATATTCTACCAAAATAGTAAATCTATGCATTGAACATTGATATACATTCCATACCTATGATAACATCATAAGGCCTCATCTATTATACTATTAGATAACAATATAAGCACTTGACTATTAGTTATAGTTCAAACATGCTCCACAAGTTTGTGACCATTTTATAATATCCAGTATTATTCTCTATGTGCTAGAGTGAAGAAATGGTCTCAACTAGAATATCGATGTATCGTAGAATGTATGTTGAAGGAAAGGTAATACTAGAAATTCTATCTATATGTACTCTAGCTAAGGTAGAAGAGATTCATGTAACACCCTTTATCATTCCCAAATCTGTTGGATCATAAAATCCACCCACATGAATCAAACACTATCCCTGACCTCCATCTCCTTTATCCTAGCATCGACCACCTAGTGGTGGTTGTAGTATAATTCAACGGATCTACCACCTCCAACTACTCTCTTATCTCATGTTCCTCAAATTCTAAAAAACTTTATTTTCCTATCATTTATTTTCCTTTGTCTTTGTGTCCCATAAATTGCCTCTCTATCAACAATAATATAGGATAGAAGATATTTGGCATGATTTCCCCAAACATCACAACTGTAGAACATTCTCTCCATTGGATAATGGGACAAGCGTAGTGAGTCTTGAACTATCCATGCTCTATATTGGGATATCCTCCTAAATATTCTCGCATGTGCACGCCCATAGGATTGATGTCATCTCCCTTTTTCCGAGGGTTATGCTCCTAATTTCACAATATCATAACCATTGGGGTTTTCAACTCTGACTAGAAACTCATAACCAAAAAATCTATCTCTATCATGCCAACGTAAAGTGGAATTCATATAGGTATAACACTATACAATATGTCTCTATACAACTCCTGCTCAAAGGTATGATCCCTATGTTAGTCATCAAAACCCATATCCATTGCATACCAAGATTGGTTGGCTAACCATAATAAAAAAACAACTACTAACATGTTGCCCCGTTGAAGATGAAAAAACTCGTAGATATGTATATCCCTCTGTGTAAATAGATAGAACTATTCAATGAAACGGGGATCAATCCCTGACCCCGATAAATTATACACATTGTATGTTTGGGTCACTAACCCTTATAATCATCCTACTGAGCCATAGAGAAGTTTGTCCACCTAGGCTACCATTTGATTTTCTGGTGTCCTGAACAAATAGAAAATTAAGGTCACAAACTCAAGCCAATTATTTGCTGCCTATGGTTTCTGCTCGCCTCAAAACCTGATGGGTATTTATTTCTAAAAGTCATTAAGTGCACTTAGCCTACACACCTCTCCCACTGGTACTATGAGTACCATCGGTTGTTCATCATGTGGAAGTATAGTAGTTTCCCCACAGAGATATATCATCATTTGAACGTGTCCCTATATTGACAACACATCAGTGAGGTGATCATCCTAATGGTCCTAATGATGAATAATAGTAGGCATTCGTCATAAAGGCATCTTGAAAATAAACATGAAACACCATTATCAATGAGAATATATATATGACTCAATAAAGACATGGAAACCATAACCCATTCCAATATGAAACATGAACCATTATTGTCCATAAAACCAATTCTCCCGTGTTTTGAGTAAGAAAAAAGGTTATTAGAGTCATAGTGTATGTATACATCATGACCCACCATAAAAATGGAGTCCCCAGCCCAAAATTCAAACTTGAACCACCTAACACTATTTCCCCATTCCAATAAAAAAGACTCTAGTATTATGGTAGAACTAAATCCCCTGATACTACACGGTAATGACATGTACCAATGGGCCTCATGTCGTGATTCCCCAAGACCACCTCCAATTGGCCACGTCCTCGAGCCTAGTGGGGAGATGAAATATAACTTACCTGGAAAGCCTTAAACAATGTACATGTACACCAAAGAACATGTCCTAGCCCATAAAATGATGAAATTTAAGAACAACTAAACAACCATGCATGAATACATCTAAATCCCAGATTCAGAGTACCACATGAATTAAATGAATGAAAAAATAGGAAAATAAAATTCCACAACAATGATTTTGAAGACAAGTCCTTCTTGGATGTATATATAGGGACAACTGTATCGATACTATAATAATTCTCCTCTTTCTGTTAGGCCTCACTAAGAACAGTATGCACTAGGTCTGTCTAGTACACTGTTGAAAGGTCGAACGCCAGCACATGACATGAGACGTATGAAAAAATCCCATAAAGAGGTGTGTGTAACAACAACTAGAAGGACACCCCAATACCCAAAAACATAAAATAATTAATACAATCCACCCATCATAGGCACATGTCTAAAGAATGTATAACAATAATATCTAAAAATAATTTCCAATGAAACTGAGTTTAAAGGTAATGTTAGAAATGTAATACCAATGTTTGATTCAAGGTTGAAGGTTCTTCAAAAAACTCCTCGGGGAGAACACACTGCACAATTTTGATAACATTGATTAATTCATCCAAGATGTAATTCTTCATAGGGATAACAATTAGAAGTACATGATAACTATCTAATGTGATATGATACACAGATGAGGATTAATCCCAATGAAAGGTGGTATACATAAAAATTAATAAGGTTTAACATTATAAGTATAGGATCATAGCCTGAGTATTTTTGGTCACATAGATACCAATTACTCCACCGATGGTGAATATATGAATAAAGGATCTCACTCTTAACATCACATAATTTTTTCCAACAACTCTATCCTAGAATTCATGTTAAAGGGACTGATTTATTTTCTCTAAGTGTTTATTTCATACTAACCCTTAGATAATGGATATAGGTAATGTACCTTGGGGATTACCATTGACCCTAGTTACTACCTCTTTAAATGTCCCATGTCTAGGTTCATGTAAAATTACATGACATGCTTATACCCATTTACTTTTGAATGTATCACAATATCTGGCATAACATGTTTATTCACTACATGGTTGTATAAGTGTGGGAGTAAATGGTGTGCTCCAGCTCGTGTATTGTATCCCATGTTTGTTTATCCTCCTAAGAAAATAATGAGCTCACTTAAGCGGAAAATAACTGTGTTACAATTTCACACCCTATTTGATACTTATATTATTTCTAATATCGAATCCATTAATAAGATGAACTAATATGGTGTGCCCCTCTTACATATATACTGTGTACAGCATAATTTTCCAAATTATCAGATCTGGGGTCATAGTCCATTCGTGCACCACTAGAAATTTATTTGGCCATCTGCATCAATAGAAAACCATGTTACAATGTCAAACAAGACATTACATTGACGGAAAACACATTCTACACACTAAATTAGTTTTAGAAACACCATAAAACTCTTTCCTTCATTTCATGATGAATAACATAAAATTGGGTATTAAATCCCATCTGATTCATCATTGCATCCATATCCACCCCACCATAACATACAACCAAACCTGAATCTAGAATACTGAATTATTGACCCATTAAATTATTTTCACAATGAAATATTTCTCAAATAATGTCATACTACATTGAAAATGATGATACCCCCGATGAAAGAACATTCATCTTAGATTTTATGAATTGGGAAAGAAACCAAACGAATAAAATAATTTCTTATGATGGATAAATAACTAATTAAGAACAATATTATATTGTGATCAATGGAGATATCCATAGATTACTTATATCATCAGTCATTGATATGGAATCTGATTGATGGTCACCTCAAAGATATCCTCTAATACTCCCTCCAAGTGATCTGAAACAGTTACAGGGTTATAAGGATAACACTATAATACTTCCAAAATTTCATTAATAAAGGAATGTCATCCCCTCCATCAAATAAATATAAATAATAACAACTTAACTAATTATTTCATTTATTTCATTTCTGTGGTGACTTATTCTACAAATTCCCCACACTGACAAATATTATAACACACGAACGGTAAAATTCACCCTTTGAAATCAATGGTTCCCTCAGATTTATGATTTTACCCCAAATTATAATTTATTCCAAATTTTTAGTAATCAATAATATACATTATATTTAATATATTAAATATATTTCAAACAATTATTATGAACACACCGGGTCTAATAATGAAACATTTTCTCAGCACCCAATATCGATTATAATTCATAAAATATTAAATAAATAATTCCAGTCAACTCCAAGTCAGTATATTTCTTTGAAAAAATTAATATCATTTTGAATTTCAGAATGTGAATATTATCATAGGAATGGTTTTTAGTATTTTCTAAAAGGATTTTTATTTTATTGAATATTGAAAAGACTAGTTTTTATAAAAAAATATCTGTCATTTCAAGTGAATGATCTATTATGTTTTCAATTTTTCACAAGGTACCAAAAATAAAATTTTATTAAAAATTGTATATTTAATTACATATGAATCATTATTATAATTATTCTTGTATAATTTAACATTTTGGCATAAGAACAAATTTTTCTATAAACCTTTTTTATCCACGTAGAGTGTCTTTAAATTAATAAATTAATATAATCTATAGGGATTTATGATTTTAAATTAAATGTTTATATTTTATATTTAAAATAATATGTTGAGACATATTTAATTTTTTTTATGGAATCTCATATATAAAAATGTTTGTTTAATCTTAAAAATTCAATAATATAAATCGAGTTTTCATTGTTCTTTTCTGGTTTACTTAAATTAAAATTTGAAAAAAATATGAATTGATGAAAGATAATGGTATTTTTTATTTTTATTAATAAATAATAATTTAATTTAATAAGTTAATTTTTTTAATATTCAAAATTAAAAATAGTTAAAATTTTCCACATGATTAATTTTAATGATTGTTTACTAATGGTAAACCATAATATATGAGTAGGATTACCACCTAAAACAATAAAATTATTTTAATTGATTATTTCTAAACCATATCATATCCTACACTTTAATCCATAGACCTCTCTATCCACATTACCATGAGCGTGACCTTAAATCACTGTTATGTTTTCTTGAATTCCATGTGTGTCCCTTTCAGTAATAAAATATCACATCGTCACCTCTATTATTCACACAATTTCAACATTGAATCATTAGAAGGAAAATAATAAATAACAATCCTACAAAATCCCTTCATCCTTGATATTATTTTATTCTCTAAACAATAATCTTTCAGGGATGAAGCAATAAGTGAATGGGGTTCTCTAAAATTAGTGGTATAGATAATAACCATGCTAGTTCATTATTATTTATTCTCCTACATCCTTTAATATTTTTATAAAAAAATAATAATTATAAATATATAATCATAAATATACCTTTTTTTGTAATGATGATTTTAGTACTATTTACCTCATATTTTAAATAAAAATTGAGTTGAAATTATCATTCATGTGTACATGTGAACTACTAACTCCAATTAGTGATATATCATATTTTTGCCACACTTTTTTGTGGATGGTTATTGTGATATAGTTAATTTTTACATATGATTTCTGATTCTAGGAATATTTGTAATTATTATGGTTTCATCATGATATACATTGAAAATTTGAATCATCACTCGTGTAAAAATTTTGACCACCTCTCCACATAGTGATATAATTCAATTTTCATCAATACATGATATGAATTCTAATAAACATCCATGTGATGAATATATATATATATATATATTAATATAATCCTTATAGTTTCAATTTTATTGATTTTTTTTTGAAAGTCCATGATTAATATTCCTTGAAGATAACCATTGAATCAAAATAGACACGAAAAAATGTACAGTTAACCCACGAAATTATGTTGATAATAGAAAATTAATAATGAATGGGTTACAAGATGATATAATAAAACCATATAGAGTATTGTTTTTATGATTTATTATTTATATTATTATATTAAATTAATATTTATTATATAGGATTTTATTTTTCCAAGAAATAATGATAGAATTGGGTTTTAGGGAATTATGTTATAGAATCATTTTTTCAAGATTATATATGATTACTTAGTTTGAAGATGAAATTGTTAGATATATCTACATGTTTTATTCTATATATATATTTTTTGTTATTTCATTTTTTCATTTTCATTTTCCTCTCCACATGTACTCAAAATACTGATGAAAATGTTTTACAAAAAACTAACCATGTTTTTCCATGTGATTGGGAATTTCTTCCTAGGTCATTATGTTGCAATAAAATATTTTTGAAATTTTGTACAATTATATAAATATGGTAACATTCCAAACCTATATATAATTGATCAAGTAACTTACACTATTACATTAGAATAATTACAAGGAATCAAATCCCGCTGTAATTTTCTATATTTGTCTTGGTAAATCGGTGACATACTTGAGTCTTTTATTAGAAATGAATACCCTAATTATAACATTTTTTACCATCTTTATAAATATATAGTTTCTAGGATATCATAAATACATCTTGTAAATTTATGAATTTTTTTCATAATATTCCTTTTGATTTTCATTAAAAATAAACATAATTAGGGTGAGCTAAAAAGCTTAGGGATGGAAAAATTCTGTGGAAGAAATATTGAATCAATGATAATAATAACCAAGACATGGTAAAGAAATAAACTCAAATTCCATATAATAAATAAACTGAGATGGAATTTAATTATAAATAATTTATGGAAATTTCTAAAAACACATTCCAACCAAATAAATAAATTAGGAAAAATAAGTATGCCAAATTATGAAAATAAATCCCATGCCCATTATTCAATTAACTAAAAATGAAATGTAGCCACAAATATGACAATGAAAAATATCATGGATGGATACAAACTAAAACTAATATGAAGGAATTGATTTCATAATTAAAATCATTCCCATGGAACGTGAAAACATATATCGTCAACTCCTGTATCATGATAGTTTAATGTTATGGATAGAAACATGTATAATTGGAGATACTTGTTTAACTAATGTGAACATATCAATTCATTATGGATCTATATTATTACGGGGGTTCAAAACTTCATTACAAGTAAAAAATCATTACTTATATCATATAATCAAAAATAAATAACTCCATATCCATTATTTTTATCAAATAATGAATACAAAAGTATTAGTATTTTCCCAGATAATCAAATAATTGAAAAAGTAGGCATTGTATGTAAACCTATATACGGTTTATGAAATAATAATATCCATTGTAAGAGATTATTCATATTAAATTAAACATAAAATGAAAAAATATTAGAATAAACTTATTGTTTTAAAATAAATTTATCAGTCAAAAAGAAGTGCGGTCACAAATTAATAATTTGGAAAATTGTTTTGGAAAATAATCACTAAAAATTACAAAGAATCACATACCTATTTGAAAATTTTAATCATAATCTCAAGAATGGAATAGAGTTGAATGAAACAAATAATATCATTAGAATAATTGGAATCAAGATATAATGTGAAAATATTTTTATCTTCACTATATACAAGAATCTATGTGTATAACAAAAAATAATATTCAATTGAATGTAAATTGAGATGGAATACCTTACCATGAGTTTCAATTCAGGAGAAAATTATTCAAATTAATGTATAAAATATTATGTTATTTTTATAAATTCATCATAAACATTTTAATTTTTATCATGACTTTTATTTAAATTTTTATATGTTTTTAATACTGCCTAAAAAGTATGTTTACATCATGTGTTGTGACCAAATTTAGTTTACCTGTCCAAAACAACTTTTGAATACCAACTACGGTTAAATGGGATAAATAATATATAAAATAATAATCATGAAATAATTATCATATTTATAAAACTATTGTACTTTTAAAATAAATAACTAAATGTGGATTAGAAAATTGAATCGATGTTACAATCATGGAGACCGTAGTCTGTATGTATGCATGAGTTCCATTCACACATTTGAATGATTGTTTTGAAACTAAGGTAACATCATATCATTAAAAACGATAAATTTTGCATAAATAACATGTTATTTAATTATAAATAATTTTATATAGAATTATTTTAATGAAAAATGAATCACATCATGTCGAAAAGGTGAAAGTCCACACGTCCATGAAAGTAATTATAACATTCTATGTGTGTGAAAGGGTAATAATGAAAATGATATATATATATATATAGTGTATTTCCAAAAAGACATTTAATACAGGAATATCATATATTGGTTTTTTATGTCCAGTATTATTAATTGAATTCATCCGTTATACATTCCATGTATTGTGTGATTGAATTAGATCGCTTCGAGGGGCGGTAGTCCACACATCCTCAAATGATGATATTTTATTAATGAAAAATATAAATTATTTTTTGTATGCGTTATAAAATGATTAAATAAGTATTAATAAATAATAATTATCATATACACAATATAAAAAATTATTTTCCATTATAATGGCTCATATGAGTGGTGTAAAGGGAAAAATGAACAATCAACATGTTTTGAGGTATTAGTTCACCATACACTAAAATAGTGTATTCATTACTCATTATATCGAATTATGTGTAATTATATGTATAAAATTTACAATAAAAAAATATTAGTCTATATGTGCCACTATTTTTGTTATACAGGAAATGAATAAGAAGGTTGTTAGGGAATGATAATGGAAATAAAACTAAAAGGCATGAGGAAAGATGATACCTCTTAATCGGGTAACTCCTTCTGGGTTGAACCAAAATATTACATGGATTTCATTTATAATAAGGGATGTATTCTAGGATCTGGGGAGTGATATTTAGGAGATATTTTTTCAGATATTTGTTGATAAAATGTCTTTTGATAGGTTTCAAGAAGTGGGAGGAGAGGAGGTCATTTTATAGCGAAGGGGTGGAACTATTGTAAAATATTTACAATGAAAAACCATGTACAAATTTCATGGTTCATGTGGATCCAATAACGGTATAATTAGAATAAAATATAAGATATGGTCAAAATGTGTTCATTAAATTGGTATTTGACATGTTTATAAGTCATTTTGGGCCTTCTGGATAAGGTTTTGTGCGTTAATAAGATTAATTTAATCCTAATCATTGTAATTAATTTTAACCACTTTCACTAATAATTTGTGTCAACATATTGGGTCTCATTAGAATTTATAAATTATTATAATTATGAATATGGATTCCATTTTACCAAATTCTAGTAATATATATGGCAGAAATTAATGTAAATTTAATCCCATATATGGGATGACAATGCAAGTTTTTAATGTAAAAACATATAAATCATTTCTTTGTAGTTCTAATCAATTTCATAGTGAAATTTATAAAATTAAATAAATTTTATTAATTTATAAAAATATTATATAGTTAAAAATCAAAACCAAATAATAATATAACTTATCCTTATAAATTTTTTAAATGAAATGGCAATTTTGACGTAAAATTCATTATTTTTCTCTTTTTATTAAAAATATGAAATGTTTTAGAAAAATATAAATAACATACCATAACGAAATTATTATTCTTCAAATTAAAATATGATTATTATTTTGACATATTAAATCAATTAATGTGTCAAAAGTCATATTTAAAATGGGTTCTCGTCTAAATGGCTGTAAAATTTCCTTTATAATTATATAGGTTTTTCTGTGTAAAATAGAGATTGTCCTTTTCTAGTGTCTATAAAACCAAATCGGTGAATATAATGAATATATAATTGAATATAATATATATATATATATATATTACATTAATATCACTT
The DNA here is from genome assembly GCA_963277665.1 of Viscum album. Classification (NCBI taxonomy): domain Eukaryota; kingdom Viridiplantae; phylum Streptophyta; class Magnoliopsida; order Santalales; family Viscaceae; genus Viscum; species Viscum album. The sequence continues at coordinate 270,950,672 of OY728152.1, read as the reverse complement.
AGTAATTGTAATTAATTTAATATATATTCATAAATCACCTTTTTAATCATAAAATTAGTTTTCAATAAAATTATTCCCTTTATATTCAATAACATCTTATATTCATTTATAATTAATTTATAACCATTTAATTCATCCTGTGTTTTTTTGTAAAATAATTTTCAGAAGTTATTTATTACCACTCAAAACTACTAATTTAATGGGTATTTTATTGCAAAGTATCCAGATATTATATTACATTACACACACAGTGTCGCATGTCATACATGCTATCGAATAAAAAGTAGTACTTTAGAATTTTAGGGCGTTACATTTTCCCCACATTAATTATGTTATGTCCACAAAATTTAATCTTGATCTTGGAAATATATTTTTTTTATATTTATATATTTAAATCACAAAATGTGAGAAGGGTTCATAAAATATCCCCAGGAAAAGAGAGAATGGTGTGTAATAAGGTCACATGGACTACAAAGAAACTGGGTGTCTATTCATGAGATCAACAATGGTATGTAGATATAAATACGTAGAGGAAATGCATAAATATTTATAGGGTGTTATTTAGGTCATAAATAACTTTCAATTGAATTATCATTATAATTTTGGGAACCACAAATCAATAAATTCGTGATGATTTAGTAGACCATCGGTTCAACCAAAATTATGGTATTATGACAAAATTTTATTTATCTGTAGTTTTCCTAATGTTTTGTAATTAATTTATAGTTTAATCATATAAATAGATTTACATTGTAACACCCCAAGATTTTATGAAAAATATTCTTTTTAAGTTCATTAATGTCTTCTGTTGTATGCTACACCAAGATTACCTTGCGCTATACGCAACACCGTATTAACTTGCAGTATACGCAACACTATTCGTGGATCGTGTTACACACAATTTTGATAATAGTTATTCTACGCAACATTGAGTGTATATATATATATATTCAATGTATAAATGAAATATGGTTGGATTCCATTATACGAAACAACGAAGGATTCTTGCACAACACGCAACCCTGACTTGGCTTGCATTACACGCAATCGCGACCTTCCTCGATAGCGTGTTTTGTACGCAATATCGGGTTTTACTAAACAATGATAAATTATTATAATATTTTTATGAACTTTCCGTTATGAATATTATTAACTATATTTTTAATTTTATAACATTATTATTTATCATACACATTTTCTAGAACATGGTATAAGAACAATATTATTTTTTTCGGGTAAAATATGTATTTTTAAAAAAATGCAGTTTTGCCGCCTTTTGATGGCGCACCCACTTTAAATATAGTTTTTGAAATGTTTATAAGTTCAATTTGACAAAATAAAATTATTCTTTGGAATCAAGAAAAAAAATTTACTTTGGATAAATTTTTCATATTATTCTGGTAACTTTCATATTTTGATGAATAGTAAAAACACGCTATATTTTAATTAAAAACAACTTTTTTCATAGAAATAATTTATATGGTTAAATTATAATATTGTATTGTATTAAAGTATAAATATAATAGATTTTTACCATTTAATATAATGTATGTAATTGGCATTGATTTTAAATTAAATTCGTAGGTTAAATCAATTCAATCTTTTGCAATATTTTAAAGAAAAACCCATTTTCTTTCGACAACTGGATTAATTTTAATTTAATTTAATCAACATTTGTGTATTGAATTTGGAAAAATAGATTCCATATTTTGAATCATTGGGTCCATATTATGTTAATAAGCTACTTTTTATTTTTGTAAATTATGAAGAGTAACTACGGTAAATTTTATTTACCATAGTTAAAGGTAAATCGGGTAATTAAGGGTAAATATAATATTATAAAATTACCCTAACACATGTAAAATTCCTATTGGATGACTAAAAGTCGACCCATATCACCTAAGGGTCTGATTAGATTAATTTAATGGACTTTAGTCCATGAAAATAATTTAATTATTATTAAAACAAAGAATGTGACAACTTGTCACTTTCTTAAATCTTATAAGTATAATAATTTTAATTTAGTGATAAACTTCATGAAACATCGAACCCTAATATTCTCCAGAAAGATAATACAATTGTCTAAATCATAGGAATTTATTTATAATTTTTAAGGATTAAATAATTATAATTTATTATGACACAAAGATGATGCAATAATTGTCTTATTAAGGAAATATTGACATAATTGATGTTATAAATACCCAAATAAATGTATTATAAGACTTTTTATGAATTAAACTAATTTTATAGGTAAATATTACATGTTAGTATTGATTTAATTTACTTTTTTAGAACTAATCATACTATTAATATTTTCAAAAAAATCAATTACTAAATATTGTCAAAACTGACATAAAATAGTTTTTTAAAACAATATTATATTATTAATTGTTATTTTATTTCTCAAAATCTAAGGTTCATCCAAATTACTTAGATAAGGTAATATATATTAATAATAAACATCTTTTGGTTAGTTTGGATTCTTATAGTAAGTTTATTAACCATATAGTATAAGAACACAAGAAGACACGGTAAAAGTAAAATTATTTAACTTAATGTTAAATATAAATGATAACGTTAAAATAGGAACATAAACTTGCCTAAATTCTATTGTATGAGAGGATTTTAACCCATAACTACCTTATATTCTAGATAAATCAATTTGGAGCTATTTAAAACCGAATTTGTCTTTATAATAAAATAATAGTTTTAGTTATTCCAAAGGTACCCCTCTCCTCCCTTATAAAAGGGCACTTCCTCCCTCTCTTCCTCACAAAACATTGAGCCTTCAAGATCGGCCAAAACCTGCCAATTTATTCTCTCCACTTCCCTAGAGACATCCTAGAGGTCCTGGTGTTCTTCAAAGTCCAATTTTGGTGCCCTAAAAGGAGGTCTCAAAGAATCACTTCAAAGAAGAGGTAATGCCCGTTACCGATTCTTTCATCTTTATTTCTTCTTCCACTTCTTCTTCTTTAGTTGTTTCATAATGAAGTAATAACATCAGTATCACTCATATACTGATATGTTATTATAATTATGAAACAACCCTATTTCAACATCTATCCATCCTACGGAAAATGAAATCACCGCGCGTGCGTACGTACAGAATACCATCTCCACGCCGTGGTGTAATCTATTTTCCACCACCACCTTACTTGGATGGGTATAATGGTGTAAATAATAACTATATATTATTATTTTAAAGTGATTTTGATTCTTAAATAGTATACATACACTCCAATACAGTCCCACGATCATGAGAATGATATCATCGCTCGTGCGTAGGTACGGACTACCGTCTCCACGACGCGATGAGATTCATTCTCCACGTTAACCATTCATTAATGATTATAAAGTATATATAATAAGTAATAATGAAATATATGACATAATAATGATACTGGATTTATGTTTATATATATGTATGTCATCTACTTAATTCCATTCAACTCAATAAGGAAACGAAAACAGCGTTCATGCGTACGTACAACCTACCGTCTCCATGAACGGTGTATTTCTTTCCATTTACTGATTTATTGTATATATGTATATTATGAATATATATTATATATAAATCATGTTTTATATTCTGGAATTAAGTAATCATGATCTAAGTAATCATATGAATAATTAGAAGTCAAAACACAGACGACAAATGAAACAATTTTACCCAAAACGCTATTTAACAAGGAATTTACAAAAGAACGGGTAACATAAAGTCATAAGTGAACCATATATGATATCATAACAATGAGTAAGATTATGGAATAAGTCAATTACATATTGTAAATCATTATACAGGAGGTTCGGACACTTACGAAGAAAATTGGACCTAAGGTAAGGGAAAATATCACAATCTCATTTTTTTCCGAGATTGTTTATACTTCGGTATTTACTAGGGTGTATTTTATCATCCACATCCATGTTTACTCAATATGTAATGTTATTTATATCCACCTAAAATTGTTTAAATCCAAATTTACCCATCAGTGAGTTTTTTGTAAAAGATATGAAAGGAATATTTTTTCATTTTTCGTACGAGGTACTTTTTGACTTTTCCGAAAAAAGTACGTGAAGAATGTTTTTTTAACTTATACGGCATGAATGGATTTTTAAAAAATTATTTCCAAGAAGCATCCTTTAAAAGTTATCATGTTTATTTCTAATGAACTTCTTTTAGTTTATAATTGTTTGACATGTTAAGAATGGAAAAGTGTTTATGAAGTAGGAAGGATATTTTCCTCAAGAATGGAGTTCAAGTGTTTTATCAAAATTATTTTCCATATAAGATAATAAAGGGTTCTGTTTTCATCCCTATTACTACATTTATTTGATTATGTTGTGATGAAATTATTTTTATGACTTCCTTGATCTTATATTAATTGTTTTATGATGTCATGATGTTTATGATTCCCATCCTTATTATAGGGGTTATGCAATGATGTATGATTTATGATTTTGTGGCACACATAGGAATGTATCATTATGAGATGGGTGGGACCTATATCTCCCTCCAATGCATTGGGTAAAGATTTTATATATCATGAGATAGACATGGCTGGAATGGTAGGTTATACCGGTTCAGTGAAACAGGACTGAATTGAAGAGTGAACTCGGTTCAGAAAGGGACTTTGTCCACTAAGATAGTCTTGGCAATGAGTCTTGACTAATAAGAAATGATTCTCTATGATTATGTGTGTATGTCACAAAGTTTCATGTTTTATATTATGATTATTGGGATTAAATTTCACTACTATGATTTATCCCATGTTATGAAATTATGATCTCTTTTGCAGGTTATGATTTCCAAAAGATATGTTGTTATGAATATGATGTGATTGATATTTCTTTTGTTTACCCTTACTGAGCATTTGAGATCACCCTTATATGTTTTCTTTTCCCCAGGATATAAAGAAAGTATTTCGATTTAAAAAAAAGAAGATCTTTATGGGATATGTTGAAGATCTTTCACCAGGATTAGAAGATTATATTCCGAGTTTCCAAGACACTAAACTATTACTGTCCTTGTGTGTCTGTTTTTTTTATGTACTAAGTATTCCGCAAAAGTAATGTAATGTCTATGTATGTTAAGCTTCAGGTCTCTACAGTTGGTATCAGAGGAAAAGTTTAGTCAACCTTTGGAAACAAGGATGAGAAAACGTTAGTGAGATCCCTAGAGATATTTCTAAGGTATATCTAGGGATGTCCCTAAGGATAATTATACCTATAGAACATAGTCCTAGAACTATGGTAATGATATTAGATTAAACCAAAGATGTTAGATATTGAATTTAATCCCCCTTTATTATGATTTTTGCCTCTCACACTATTCTTTTTGTGTTTTAGAAAATTGCTGGAAACAAGGTGATTCACAATAATGGAGGATATGATGGACAATGGAATGATATTCTTCATGAGAAACCAAATGAAATTGGATTTGGAAGTCAAACATCATTATTATTCCGAATCAGCAATCTTATAATATGATCAATGAAGTAAAATTTGGTAAGTTTCCTGACTCCACTAATAAGAGAAAGATGGAGTCTCATGATGATCATAGAGGAAAGAAAGTTCAATTTCCCCTATGTAAATCATGTGGGAAGAGGCATCAAGGAGAATGTTTCAAAGGAACTTAAAGATGCTTTGGGTGTGGAAAAGAAGGATAGAAATCTAGTAAGTGCAAAGGAAAAGGTTCAGTTAACACCAGGGATGAGGATAATGGTATTGCTACGACATCAACAGTGGTTAAATGTTTTAAATGTGGAATGTACGGGCATTATGCAAACCAATGCCCTAAGGGAAAGTCTCATGAAGAGAATCAGTATCATCGTATGGGTAGTATTTATGTTGATGATGATGAAGAGACTATAAATGATATGTGAGATGAAAGAATTGTTGAAGCTTGGTCAATGGTTTAAGAATGTAGTGGAATGATTACATTTTTATCATGTTTAATGTTGTATAAGTAATCTCATAGTACTATGGAATAAAGAGTCATCTATGGATTGTTACACTGTTGTCTTTCCTTGAGTTTTGAAAGTGTATGATTAATTGTACTACTATCCATGAAATGTTGTTCACATATTTTTGGAATGTAGATGATATGCGCCTAATAAAGGGATAACGAGAAAATTAAATTTTCTATAGTATTCATGAGCTCATGACTGATATAAGGGGAAGGTTATATAATGGTTTGAGTATAAATAATTTTGAGGATTTTGGTATGTGGAAAGTGTTAACATTTAATTGCATTCATGTTTTCACTAAGGTTCAATGGATTTTCATTCTTCAGGAGAATACATGATTGAGGTATTCACATGTTTTTAATTTGACCAACAAGATATATCTTCTGATATAAGGGAGATAAATGATGGAATTCACGTGATCATTTTCATTATACTATGAGCTTGGACTGAAGTATTTTAGATAATCCTAAATATTGGAATGGATTATGTTGGACATAAGTTAATATTTTTTAAGGATAAAACTTTTTTTTGATATTGTTGATGGGATGTTATAGTAATATAGCTTTAGAAAAAGGACAACCTGCTGGACGGGCGACAACCCATCGCATCGGAAAAGGCTGTTGGAATCGAACCCACAACCGAAGTGCGACTGGCCTTTATCGCCTACCACTGGCCTACAGGATGTCCCGGTTTAGTAGAAACTAGTTTTATTATATTAAGTAGTATAATATAAGATGTATAAGTCCATTTTAGGAACCATATATGATTAATCTCACTATAGATGGACTTGCATATTTTTTTTTGATAAATTTTCTAACCTTTTGTTTGAGACAGATGGAATGACCCCTCATTCTATCACATGATCTACTAACAAATCTTGAATGACAAATTCAACTTCATTTCATTAAGAGATGAAGTGGAAATTGTCCAAAGAACGACTAACGGTGAGACTATACCAAAATCACAAAAGTATTTCTTCTAATACCAATTTCATCAACTTTAGGGAAATGTTCATGAAACCCAAAAATGTTGTCCTAGTTCCCTTATATCCGATGAATCAGATGGTACCTTAGATCATCACGAATCAATAGCTTTGTGATTGTTGGCTTATTCATAGCCATGTTCTCTACCACTTTCCATCAGAACTTGATGGTTAGATTTTTCTTCCATATCCATATTTTCACCTATGTTCTCCTACGTGGAAACCCAGTGATGAGTTAATTTGGGTAACCGTTACATTTCATACTTTTGTTTTTAAAGCCACGTTTTGGTATTCCTTTTTATGTTGTGGGTTTCTCTTAAACAAACTTTCGAGTAGTATACCATTTATAACCCCGATGAATTTTGAGGGCGAAATTCATTTTAAGGGGGGTATAATGTAACACCCCGAGATTTTATGAGAAATATTCTTTTAATTTCATAAATTTCTTGTGTTTTATGCTACACCAAGATTACCTTGCGCTATACGCAACACCGTATTAGCTTGCAGTATACGCAACACTATTCTTGGATCGTGTTACACACAATTTTGATAATAGTTATTCTACGCAACATTGAGTATATATATATGTATATATATTCAATGTATAAATAAAATATGGTTGGATTCTGTTATACAAAACAACGAAGGATTCTTTCACAACACGCAACCCTGACTTGGCTTGCATTACACGCAATCGCGACCTTCCTCGATAGCGTGTGTTGTACGCAATACCGGGTTTTACTAAACAACAATATATTTTTATAATATTATTATGTACTAGCCGTTATGAATATTATTAACTAAATTTTCAATTTTATAACATTATTATTCATCTTACACGTTTTCTAGAACATGGTATAAGAACAAAATAATTTTTTCGGGTAAAATAAGTATTTTTAAAAAAATGCAGTTTTGCCGCCTTTCGATGGCGCACCCACTCTAAATCTAGTTTTTGACATGTTTATAAGTTCAATTTGACAAAATAAAATTCTTCTTTGGAATCAAGAAATAAAAATTTACTTTGGATAAATTTTTCTTATTATTCTGGTAAGTTTCATATTTTGATGAATAGTAAAAACACGCTATATTTTAATTAAATACAACTTTTTTCATCGCAATAATTTATATGGTTAAATTATAATGTTGAATTGTTTTAAAGTATAAATAGAATATATTTTTACCATTTAATATAATGTATGTAATTAGCATTGATTTTACATTAAATTCGTAGGTTAAATCAATTCAATCGTTTTCAATGTTTTAAAGAAAAACCCATTTTTCTTTCGACAACTGGATTAATTATAATTTAATTTCTGAAACTATTGTGTATTGAATTTGGAAAAATAGATTCCATATTTGGAATCAGTGTGTCCAAATTATGTTAATAAGATACTTTTTATTTTTGGGAATAATGAATAGTAACTACGGTAAATTTTATTTACCATAGTTAAAGGTAAATCAGGTAATTAAGGGTAAATATAATATTATAAAATTTCCTTAACACATGTCAAAATCCTATTGGATGACTAAATGTCGACCCATATCTCCTAAGGGTCTGATTAGATTAATTTATTGGACTTTTGTCCATGAAAATAATTTAATTATTATTAAAACCAAAGAATGTGACAACATGTCACTTTCTTAAATATTATAAGTATAATAATTTTAATTTAGTGATAAAATTCATGAAACATCAAAAATGAATAGTATCTATAAAGATAATACAATAATATACATCATAGGAATTTATTTAGAATTTTTAAGGATTAAATAATTATCATTTATTATGACACAAAGATGATGCAGTAATTGTCTTATTAATGAAATATTGACATAATTGATGTTATAAATACCCAAATAAATGTAATTTATAGTTTTTATGAATTAAACTAATTTTATAGGTAAATATGACATGTTATTATTTATTTAAATAAAATTTTTAGAACTAATCATACTGTTATGATTTTCAAAAAAATCAATTACTATATAGTGTCAAAATTGACATAAAATAGTTTTTTAAGAAAATATTATATTATTAATTGTTATTTTATTTCTAAAAATCTAAGCTTCGGCAAAATTACTTATATAAGGTAATATATATTAATAATAAACATCTTGGGGTTAGTTTGGATTCTTATAGTATGTTTATTAACCTTATAGTATAAGAACACAAGAAGACATGGTAAAAGTAAAATTATTTAACTTAATGTTAAATCTAAATGATAAGGTTAATATAGGAACCTCAAATTGTCTAAATTCTATTGTATGAGAGTATTTTGACCCATCCACAGGTTAGATTCGAAATAAATCAATTTGGAGCTATTTAAAACCGAATTTGACTTTATAATAAAATAATAGTTTTAGTTATTCCAAAGGTACCCCTCTCCTCCCTTATAAAAGGGCACTTCCCCCCTCTCTTCCCCACACCAAATTGAGCCTTCATGCTCGGCCAAGCCCTGCCAATTTATACTATCCACTTCCCTAGAGAAAACCTAGAGGTCCTGGTCTTCTCCAAAGTCCAATTTTGGTGCCCTAAAAGGAGGTCTCAAAGAAGCACTTCAAAGAAGAGGTAATGCCCGTTACCGATTCTTTCATCTTTATTTCTTCTTCCACTTCTTCTTATATATTTGTTTCAAAATGAAGTAATAACATCAGTATCACTCATATAAGGATATGTTATTATAAATATTAAACAACCATATTTCACCATCTATCAGTCCTACGGAAAATGAAATCACCGCGCGTGCGTACGTACGAAATACCGTCTACACGCCGTGGTGTAATCTATTTTCCACCACCACCTTACTTGGATGGGTATAATGGTGTAAATAATAACTATATATGAATATTTTAAAGTGATTTGGATTAAAAAAATAGTATACATACACTCCAATACAGTCCCACGATCATGAGAACGATATCATCGCTCGTGCGTACGTACGGACTACCGTCTCCACGACGTGATGAGATTAATTCTCCACATTAACCATTAATGAATGATTATAGAGTATATATAATAATTAATAATGAAATATATGACATAATTATGATAATGGATTTATGTTTATATATATGTATGTCATCTACTTAATACCATTCAACTCAATAAGGAAACGAAAATAGCGTTCATGCGTACGTACGGCCTACCGTCTCCATGAACGGTGTATTTCTTTCCATTTACTGATTTATTATATATCTGTATATTATGAAAATATATTTTATATATATATATATCATATTTTATATTCTGGAATTAAGTAATCATGATCTATGTAATCATATGAATAATTACAAGTCAAAACACGGACGACAAATGAAACAATTTTACCCAAAACACTCTTTAACATGGAATTTACAAAAGAACGGGTAATATAAAGTAATAAGTGAACCATATATTATATCATAACAATGAGTATGATTCTGGAATAATTAAATGACATTATTTAAATCATTATACAGGAGGTTCGGACACTTACGAAGCAAATCAGACCTAAGGTAAGGGAAAATATCACAATCTAATTTTTATCCGAGATTGTTTATACTTTGGTATTTACTGGGGTGTATTTTATCATCAACATCCATGTTTCCTCAATATGTAATGTTATTTCCATCCACATACAATTGTTTAAATCCAAATTTACCCTTCGGTGTGTTTTTAGTAAAAGATATGAAAGGAATATTTTGTCATTTTTCGTAAGAGGTACTTTTTGACTTTTCCGACAAAAGTACGAGAAGAATGTTGTTTTAACTTATACGGCATGAATGGATTTTTAAAACATTATTTCCAAGAATCTTCGTTTACAAGTTATCAAGTTTATTTTTAATCAACATCTTTTATTTTATAATTGTTTGACATGTTAAGAAAGGAAACGTGTTTTTGAAGTATAAAGGATTTTTTCCTCAACAATGGAGTTCAAGTGTTTTATCAAAATTATTTTCCATATAAGATAATAAAGGGTTCTGTTTTCATCCCTATTATTAAATTTATTTAATTATTTTTGGATGGAATTATTTTTATGAATTCCTTGATCTTATATGAATTGTTTTATGATGTCATGATGATTAAGATTACCATCATTATTACATGGGTTATGCAATGATGTATGATTTATGATTTTGTGGCACACATAAGAATGGTATCATTATGAGATGGGTGGGACCTATATATCCCTCCAATTCATTGGGTTAAGATTTTATATCTCATGAGATAGACATGGATGGAACGGTAGGTTATACCGGTTCAGTGAAACAGGACTGAAACGAGGAGTGAAATCAGTTCAGAAAGGAACTTTGTCCACTATGATAGTCTTGGCAATGAGTCTTGACTAATAAGAAATGATTCTCTATGATTATGTGTGTATGCCACAATTTTTCATGTTTTATGTTATGATTATTGTGATTAAATTTCACTACTATGATTTATCCCATGTTATAATATTATGATCTCTTTTGCAAGTTACGATTTCCAAAAGATATGTTGTTATGAATATGATGTGATTGATATTTATTTTGTTTACCCTTACTGAGAATTTGATCTCAACCTTTTATGTTTTCTTTTCCCCAGTATATAAATAAAGGATTTAGGTTAAAAAAAGAATATCTTTATGGGAGATGTTGAAGATCTTTCACCACGATTAGAAGATTATATTCCGAGTTTCCAAAGACACTAAACTATTACGGTCCTTGTGTGTGTGTTTTTGTTATGTACTATGTATTCCGCAAAAGTAATGTAATGCCTATCTACGTTAAGATTCGGGTCTCTACATACATTCATATTATATTTCTATAAACACAATTTCATCATTTAATGTTCTTAAATTTGTTTTTTAATTCATGTAAAAATTAATGTTGACTCCTGAAGAATCCAATTACATTTCTAAATTATTTATTGAATTTAAATGAGGGGAAAGCCTAAATATTTGTTTTTACCTATGTTCCAAAACCAATATGGTTCATTTATCAAACACTAATCCACAAATTTGATACTACTATTTTATCATTAACTTTTATTTTTCAAAAATTTTAACTAAAAAATTAAAATTTAACAAAGAAATTTTGTAGGTATGTGGTTGGTATAAAACCATTATCATCCTTTGGTCATGAATTCAAAAATCATGGCCTTACTATACCTGAATGGTTTTCAACCAACATAACGTTTTTGTTTTCCTAAAACCATAGAAATATAATTTAAAAAACAAATATGATGTACATACAAGAATTATGTTCATTCAGTGGATAGTGTTGTTACACTCGTATTAAATCCAACCATAGTACATCAATACATTATAAATTTATTCCAACGTAGTTCCTTTTGTGATGAAGGGTTTATCTATAACATCATGTATTTGATTTATAAATCAAAACACCTTATATTTAACATAAAATATATTAGGCTTATCCTAGATAATTAATTATCATTATTTTTTTCAATTATTCATAATGGTTTGTAAAATAAATCAAGGATTATCCTAACAATATCATATGATAGTGTCAAACTAGGTTCACAGTAATACATATTATTGTGTATGAGGTTACCTAGAGTCAGGACTGATCACCTTATTGTAGTTTTTACTCCTATGTATAATTTTTCCCAAACTACATCAAATTGTTATATCTATACAAGGATGAATTTCTTGGAAGAACCAAATAATATATACATTTCCAAATTTCTAGGGTATCTTATATTCATTTAATTAAATTCTACCTTCGGTTTCTGTTCCCTAATCTATGTTTTCCTTAATCTATTCCTAATTTTTTATATTAATCTTTCTCTTATACTATCTAAAACAAATTGACCCCTTATATCCCCGATCTAGTGTCCTCTACTATTACATTCACATGATTACATGTTATCAAATCCTGATGGAATGCGAGTTTAGTAGTAATGGTATTCCAGATATATACATGAGTCTTCTTTACAAAATAATATCCTAGTTAAAACAAATTTTTTTTCAACATTTATAAATAAATAATTAAAATGATAAATCTAATACATCCAATACATTCATTCATATCTATCAAATTATGCTTCTTGGATTCCTGATAAAAGAAAACTTATAAGGGTAAGCTAAAATGCTTAGTAAGGAAAAAATATAGTGAAATAAATAATGAATGAATGAGAATAATAATCATAAAATGATAAATAAATAAACACATATCCCATATAATAAATAAACTAAGATTGATGTTCATAAACAATATGGAATGTTAACTACTAGAACACATTCCATTCAAATTACTATATTGGGGAAATTTAATATGGAATGGTAAGGAACTAAAACACATTCCATTAAATCAGTGAACTGAAAATAAAATATATCCATAGAATTATAGATGAAAAATATCCTGAATGAACAATAACTACAACTTATTTGAAGTAAATTTTTTCTAAATTGAGATAATTTCAAATTAAAATTTAAACCTATACTATTAAGAACATTCAGAAACCAGTTTAAAACATCACATAGAAACCCATTTAATTTGCGCATCAATTTTATCTCATGAGAAACTATCCATAAATATGGTAGATATGTAATTATTTCTTTAAAATATCATTCAAAGTATTTCCCTTAATAAAAAAACATTCAAAGTATGCACCTTATGTAAAATTACGTTCAAAGTATGCTCCATTTGTAAAATGTGATACAGTTTAGGGAGCACTAATATCCATTGTATGAGAATATGAGTATGAAATTAAATATCAAATAAAACATTAATCCAATAATGTCATTGTTTTAATATAAAGTTAAAAATCAACGAGGAAGTGAGATCATAGACATAATAATTAGAAAAATTCACTAATAGAATATTATTTAAACACACCAAACCATCCCATACCCATTTGAATTATTCGAAACAAATTATATAAACTTGTACATCATTAAATAAAAAATATAATTTAATGAGAATAGGGGGATTCATGATATATCATGAAAAAGTCTATATACACATCTTATAAAATAAACAAGGTGCATAATAGAAAGTAAGCCTCATTTGAATGTAATTTGACTAAAAATCCCTTACCATGAGTATCAATTTAGGTGTACATAATTTAAATTACATTACAACAAAAAAGGTAATTATATACATACAGTAAAAAAATTTCATGCTTATCATTAGTTTTATATCATTTTTTACAATGTTTTATACAAATCCTTAAAAATTATGTTTACATCGGGTGTTTTGACCAAATTTAGTTTATATATGAATTTTTTTGGTAGGCTAACTATTTTAAAAGGGATTATAAAATACCTAAATTAATATTTATGACATAATTATCATATTTATATATTAATTATAATTTTCAAATAAATCATTATATGTCCTTATGAAAATTAAATCAATGATATGATCAAGGAGACAATAGGTCGTACATATGCATGAGTAATGTTTTTTCATTAATCCTTATGGAGAGAAGGAATGTAAAAAAAAATCATTTAAAATTTATCATTATATCATAAATATAATTTTACTTAATCATATACACCTTTATGTATATTAAATTTGATTTAAAAGGAATCACATCCTGTCGAGGAGCTAGAAGTCCACATGTCTATGAACGACATTGTCACTTTTTAAGTGTGTGAAAGGGTAATAATAAAAATGATATATATATATATAGTATATTTCTATAGAGTTAATAATTTAATTAATATATATGGAGGTGGTTTATTTAACTTATATTTAATTTATCCCATATTTTATATGTTCCATGTTTAGTGTGAACGAATCCAATCATTTCAAGGTGATGGTGGTCCACATATCCTCAAAAAATGTTTTAATATAAATATAAAATTAAAATTAATAAATTCCTGTGTTAAAAGGGGACTAAATAAGTTAAAACTAAATACTATATATAATATATATCATATATGAAACAATCTCCATCATAATGGAAACCATGAGAGGTGGTAAAAGAAAAAAATGAGCAATAATCGTTTTGTGAGGAAGTAGTTCAATGTACGCAAAAACATTCAGTATGTTACCCATTAAAAATGAATTATGTGTCATTTAAGATTGAAATATTATCATATATACATCCTAATATAATTATAATCCTATTTTTTATACAATAATATTATTAGAGGGTTTTTATGGTTGTAAAATGGAAATAAAACACAAAACCGTAAGTGAAAATGTTACATCTTAATTAGATAAATCCTTCTGGTTTGAACCAAATGATTCCTTGCAAAGATATAATTCCAAGGGGAATATCCTAAGATGAGATGAGGGATTTTAGGAATAATATATATATAAATTGGTCATGTTAATGTTTCTTGAGCGGTCTGCGTAATTTGAAGGATATGAGGTCCTTTTATAGTGGAGGAGTGTCACTCATGTAATATTTTTAAAAAGGAAATTCTTGAACATATTTTATGTTTTAATTTGACTCAATAATGGTAAAAATTAAATCCTGAGTGTATATGTGATAAATATGGATATCTAGTCAGTCTAGTACAAGTATAAAGGCCATTTTGGTCCTTAAGGTTATGGTTTTATCACCTAATATGCTTAATTTAACAATAATCATTGTAATTAATATTAGTCACTTTCACTGATCATTTTGATCAAAAAAGTTACTATTACTATACATTATAAAATATTTTTATTCCAAATATGGAATAAATTTTTAAAATTTCCAATAATAGAAGTTGTATAAATGGATTTAAATTAAATCCCAGAGGGGGAAAAAAATTCTGTGACAACGTCCAAAAGATTAATAAGTTTTTATGATAAATTTCATAGTGAAATTTATTAAAATGAAAACAATTATTAATTTATAAATATATAATATAATTAACTAGTTAATAAAATAAAAAATATAATTTTACATTATAAATAATTGAATGAAAAAGTATTTTTGAACTAAAAGTTGTTATTTTTATCATTTCCTTAAAAAATGAATTGTTTTAAAAAAGTATAAAAAAATAAAAATAACCTATTTCCTATGATTCAAAGTAAATTATTAATATTAAATTTACATATTTAATCAATTTAATTTTCAAAATTAATTTTTAATGTTGGCACACCATTAAAAGGAGATAAAATTTCTTTTTTAAAAATATATGTTTTAATGTGGAAAATTGAGTTTGTTTTTAATTTAGGTCTATAAAAACTCATGAATGAATATTAATAATATTTAATTGAACATATATATAACATTACTATCACTAAATAATATTAATTTATTTAATCTATTAGCATAAAAGAACATTTTGAGCATAAAGTTAGTATCCTATAAAAATATCAACATTATATTCAATTACATATTATATTAATTTATAAATAATTTGTCACCTATTTATTAATTATATATTTTTATATAATATAATATTGAAAATTTATTTAACAATATTCATAACTAATAATTTAATTTCTAGATTATATGTCATTATATTTAAATAAAATATTATTATTTGATAAAACTCAGTCTTTCTTGTAATACAAGACATCGAAGAAATCCGCAGTAGCATGTGACCCACACTAACATGGAATATCATGCATTAAAATATATAAAATATTTTTTAAATATTTAATATATTATAAATTATCTGAATATTATATTACCTTATCATCTAGGTGATGTGTTACATAGACTCTATCGAAAAAAAATTGTACTTTAGATTTTTTGGCGTGACATTCTCCCCACCTTAATTTAATTATGTCCTCACAATTGGAACTCGTTCATGGTAATATATGTTTTGATATATTCTAAATCTAAATACCACATTTTAAGAATGATTTATAAAACATCTCCTAGAGAATAGATAATGAGACATAAAAACTGCAGATGGAATACTAATATCTCAGTCTCTAAGTAGAAGACAATTAGTGGCATATATAGATATATACTTTAAGGAAATGTTAAAATATTTATAGGGAGTTACTGACGTTATAAATCAAAAATAAGATAATTATTAAGGGAATGTTTAGGGAGAAAAATCAATAAATATGTATTTATTTAGAAGACGAACGATGCAACAGAAATTAATATATTTGAACAACATTTTATTTCTATGTAATTTACCTAATTTGCGATAATGAATTTTATGCCATAGAATATATTAAAATATACATAATTGAAATTTTTAAAAAACATAATTTCATCCTTTGGTTTTAATTCAAATGGTTTTCTAATTCATCCAAAATTTTATTTCAATTCATGATGCATTATAATAGGTTTCTATAGGATATTGAGGACCAATAAATAGTGAAAATTATATATATTTGTCATCGACTATATTCCAATCCCAAAATGGTTCATATATTAATCAATAATCTTCAAAATTAATATTAATGTTTCATTATTTATTTTTTTTCCTAGTCTTTGTTTACAGAAAACAATGAAAAATTAACCAATAAATCACATAGGATAGTTGTTAGTGTGAAACTGTTACTTTCATTTGATTATGGATTCAAGACCCATGACCTTTCTTCCCATGAAAGATTGTCACTCGGTATACCTATGGTCCTTTTTTGAAATAATATTAATATAATTTGTAAAAAAATATAATTGAAATCCATGAAATTAGGTTAATCACTAAATGGATTTTTAAAAATGTTTTCAATAAAACCTTAATACACAATTACTTTATCAATTTATTTCCACATAGGACCTTTCTTGGTCTATTTATTATCCATAATATCAGTTGTAGTATTTTTAAATCATGACACGTTATCTTCAATACAAAACATATTAGGTTTATCCTAGGTTGGTAATTTTAATTATTTATTCAAATAATTCATAATGGTTTGTTAAATATAACATGGATTATCCTATGAATTTTCCCCACGAGTGTCATATTATGTTCCCTATATGGGTTTTTTCGTGTACCAAGTAACCCCGAGTCAGGACCGTAACACCTTATTGGATTTTTAAATCCAAAATACATTTTTTTCCGAACCACATAAAAGTTTATTGTCCAGAAATTTATGTATTTATTGTGAAACCCATATACTCTCCACATTACCAAAATTATATTGTTTCATCAATACTTATCCTAAAATTATTCCTTAGGGTGGTTTCCTCTAATCCATTTTTTAATGAATTTAGTTTTCATGGATTATAATAAAATTCCATTGATACCAACTATAATAACCCAACCCCAGATATCATGGATATAGTGTCTTATAATATAACCTTATCATGGTTATAGGAAATAAATTCATGAATAAGAAATAGTTTTTAGGCATGGTAAACCAGATACATAGATGGTTTTTTTAAAAAAGAATACAATAATTACAAAATACATTCCTTTTATATAAATATATACGTTCAAAAATAACTATAATAAATCTAGTATATCACTTAATATCATTCAATGGTCTCTTATTAGATTCCTCATACAAGAAACTTAATAAGGTTGATCTCAAATTCTTAGTCGAGGAAAAATATAGAGGAAAAAATAACGAATCAATGAAAATAATAATCATGACATAGTAAATATCTAAACTAACTAGACATATAATAAATAAATAGAGAGGTAAGTGTTACAAAATAATGAAAGAGTATAAATAGAACTCCTGACATCAAATTAACTAGATAAGGAAAAATAAATATGGAAAGGTAAGAAACTAAAACCCAAACCATTTCATCAATGAATATAAAATGAAATGCATGAATAGATGTGTTGATTAAAAATCACATGGATGAATAATAACTAGAAAAAATATGAATTTAATACATTTATAAGGGATATAATATCTCATTAGCTTGAATGGATATACCATATATACCACTCAATGGATGGTCTTAAAAAAACCCATTAAATTTTTGAAACTAGTTTGTCTCATGAGAAACTATCAATGCATAGATGAGATATATAAATTCCATGATCCAACCTTAATTATAGGTCCAAATAATCCTTCATATTTAATAGTCAAAATAAATAAAACCTTAACAAATATATTTATTTAATAAAAAATAAATAATTATAAATAAATCCACAATTAATCTAATATCACTTAATTTAGGCATCATATTTATAATGATGTACATTTTAGGAAATAATAATATCCATTTTATATGAAATTGGATATTCAGGTAAACATCTAGTGAAAAATGATTATAACATGATTATTGGTTTAAGAGAAAGTTAACAATCATAAACGTATGTGTTATCACAAAGATAACAATGAAGAACATTTTTTAGGATAATACTCATTAATCATTCCAAAGAGTCTCAAACCACTTTTAAACAATATAATCCTAATCAACAGAAGGGAATGAAATTTAATGAAATGTAAAATATCATAAGAATAATGGGATTAATGATAATGAAAGGAAATTTAAATATATAAAATATATAAAAAGACCATGTGAATAAAAACAAATATGTATCAATGGAATGTAAATTGGGACAAAAACCCTAACCATTAGTTTCTATTCTGGTGAACATCCTTTCAGATCCTTTATAATAATACTAATTAAATTTAATACTTTAGAAAAAAAAATTTTCAAGTTTATCATTAATTTTATTTCAATTTTTCTATTTTTTAATTATCTACTTATATAATTATGTTTACGTCGAGTTTTTTGTCCAAATTTAGTTTTATGTGTCAAAAAAAACTTTGGTTAGCCAAATCTCGTCAAAGGGATCATAACATCTAAAGAATAATAATAATGAAATAATTATCATATAAATTTTTTCATTATTCTTTTAAAATCAATGATTAAAAATGGTCATTAAAAAATGAATCAATGTTACCATCGTAGTGATGGTAGGTCGTACACTTGCATGAGCAACATTCCCATTTTTCAATGATTGTTATGGAACAAAGGTAGGTAAAACCATATTTTTCAACAATTATAATTATATCATAAATACCATGTTATTTAATCATACATTCTTATTTTTATAATTATTTTTATGTAAAATTAATCATATCGCGTCGAGGAGGTGGATGTCCACACATCCACGAACAACATTATCTCTTTTTATTTGTGTGAAAGGGTAATAATAAAAATGATATATATATCGAGTATATTTAATTAAATTTAATAATGTCATGAATATCATATATATGTTTTTATATCATGAATTTTTAATTAAAACCATCATTTATATTATCCATGTATAGTGTTAATGATTTACCTCGCTTCGAGTGGGAGGTAGTCCACATTTTCTCAAATGATGTTATCGTATTAAAGATAATTCTGAAGTATTAAAGGAATGTTATATAAAATTATTAAATAAGTATAAATAAGTAATTATTATTAGATTTATTATGTATTAATAGATCCATCGTCATAATGGCCACCATGATAAGTGGTAATGGAAGAAAATGAACAATTATCGTTATGTGCAGTAGTAGTTCTCCATACACATAAATAATGTGTCTTTTACCATCGAGATGGAATTTTGAGTCAAAATAGGTATAAAACATAGAATGAAAAATCATAGTATATTTGGGGTACTAATTTTTTTATAAAATCATATACTAGTAAGGTTTGAGGTTTGGGAGAATTGAAATAAAAATAAAAATCATAAGGAACGATTTTGCCTCTTAATTTTGTAACTCTATTTGGATTGAATGAAAAGATTACATGGATATATTTTTGAATAAATTGAGGATTCTAGGATGAAGGTAGGGATTTTTATGATATATTCTGGAAGATATTTTTCCATCCAAATTTTATTGATATGTGGGATGAATTGAAAGGAAAATATATCTATTTATTGTAATGGAGGATAGGCAC
Source organism: Viscum album (assembly GCA_963277665.1). Lineage (NCBI taxonomy): Eukaryota > Viridiplantae > Streptophyta > Magnoliopsida > Santalales > Viscaceae > Viscum > Viscum album. The sequence goes on along the minus strand of OY728152.1, from coordinate 270,930,022 downwards.
TCTGTAATTTTTTTACAGAGGAATTCCGTGAAAGGTTTTTCTTGTTTCATGTGGATAAAATAATGCTAAAAAATATTTCAAAGAGGGTATGTAGTCTAAATATGGCCATCCAAATGGTATTTGAAAAATTTATAGGACTTTTTAGGCTTCATGGTTATGGTTTTATCCCTTAACAGGCATAATTTAACATTAATCCTTGAAAAAATTGTAATCGCATTAATGTTTAATTTTGGTAAAAAACATGGTTAGTAGTATTGGAACATATATAACCTTATTATTCCAAAAATGGAATCTATTTTTCTGAATTCCAATCATAGAAGTGGAAAAAAATGAGTTAAATTTAATTCTAAATGTGGGACAAAAATGCAGGTTCTTAAAGGAAAACATATTATGGATTGCAATGTCTTTATAATCAATTTCAAATTAGAAATTGAATAAAATTAAAAAAATAACTATATTATCTAAAATATAATCTAAATAAACATTAAAATTTTTTAAAACTTAATTTGACCCTACAAATATATTATATGAAATAGCAGTTTGGAACTAAACATCATCATTTTTAACTTTTCATAAAAAATAAATTTTTTCAAAATGTATCAAAAAATCACCCAAATCTAATTAATGTGTTTATAATAAATATATGTAGACTATTTTTATATATTAAATCAAATGGAGTCTTAAAATTTTGATTTAAAATTGTATCTCTATTAAAAAGTGGTAAAATTTCCACGACAAAAAATCGGTTTTTTTGTGTAAAATTATGTTTATTCATATCTAAGGTCAATAAAACCAACAAAATGAATATAAAAAAAAATTTCTAGAATTTATATTATATATTTTAAATTTATATCTGTCTATTTTTTTATTAATTTTATTTATTATCATAAATCACCTTTTGAGCATAAAAGTAGTTTTCTATAATAATATTCCCTTTACATTAAATTTCTTTGTATATAAATTTATAATAATTTTGTAACCAGTTCTTTCATTCTGTATTATTATAAAAATTACTTCTCATAAGTCAGTTATTTATATACATAACTACTCATTTAATGGCTAGTTTATATGACATTATATTTTAATAATATATTATTGTTCAATTAAGCTCGGTCTTGCCTGTAATGTACGAAATCGAGGAATGATTATCAAGCATGTAATACATGATAAATTAGTGTTTCATGAGTTAAAATATATAGAATCGAATTTAAACATTAAATATATTATGAGGTATACATATACTATATTACAATATGAACTTGGTGTCATGTTTCATACATGTTATCGAATAAAAAGTTGTACTTTATAATTTACTGGTGATACAAAGATTATATAATATAATTTCTTGAGAAATTATATTTTCCTTACCATCTTCTAAATTTAACTTCCTTATCATTTTAATGAAAAATTTATTTTGAATTTTTTTATGAAATTTTGAAGGATTTCCTTGTATAAAAACCTCATGAAATAATTTCCCACTAATCCTTGGTAAATTTCCCTTTTAAGTATCCATCATATTATTCCACATTTATTGTTAATGAAATTTTTTTCCTTAATAATTTTGTATCATTTAGATTCTAAATAACGTTTTTAAAAAAAAAGTGATTTTAATACTCGTAACATGCCTTCAATATTTTACATTCATTTTCATCTATTACAAAATGTCTTGATGTTTATATTTATTTAATGGGAATATTTTCCAATTTTAACCTATTTATTATTTATCTATATTTTATATGATTTTTGTTATGAAATTTTTAAGAAAATGAGATACATTCCTTGAGTAATGATATAAAAAATAGTGAATTTTTTAAAATATTATGGATGACGTACTTATGGTTTTCATTATGGTATAGGGGGGTCTATTATAAAAAATAATGTCTTGTTAAATTATTTATATTGATCACGTGGTTATATTATTGCACTCCCATTCATTGGGAAAAAATGGAAATACCAAGATCAAATAATGAATGGAATGGGTACTAAATTTAGTTTTTAATGGAAAATTTCCATTAATATAGTCTTGGGAGTGATCATTAGAGAATGAATTGATGGAATATTAAGTGAACCGGTCTACTATGATAGTATTAGTATTGAGTCTTATCAAGGAAATTATTGTTAATAATTTTTTTCATGACATAGTATTATGTCTTGTTATTTTATGATTTTTCATTATCATGGTCAACTATTGGTGATTTGATACATTCATGTATTATGATTTCTGATTTTTAAAACATTATTCCATGTTTCAATATCATGATATATGAATATTTGGGTATGATTACACAATTTGTTTTATAATTTTCTCATAACATTACTCGTATCTTATTCTAAATTATGATCATTTATTGATATCTCTTATGTTTATGCTTGTGGATTATATAAGCTCTCTCATTTTAATCATTACCATCCCTGGGCTATTGTGAAAGGTAATATGTATTTTAATTCTATGAATCATGTCATTTTTCAATTTCTAAATGGGAAATGTTGTAGATATTCTATGTACGAGTCTTATATGTGTCCATTTTTTCAAATCTGGAAAACCTATATGGTCATCAAGCTTGTATTATTATTAAATTTGTTTAATATTAATAAAATATGATGCAATAATTTTTATGAAAAGTATGGGTCACTATATTCATCATCAATCGTTAAAAAACTAGGTGAAACTTCTTCTATAGTTCAGGACATGAAATATATTCCTCCCTCTACTCTTTATGATATAATTTCCACCATTGATGTGACTGTCCACACATCTAGATAACTTCTAATATTACAAAAAACCCATTTTGTCCTTGATATTGAAAAAAATAATTTTCATGATCATACAATGAACACTTGATATCAAGATTGGGGACCATCCCTTCTCAAAGAATCACTTTCAATTAAAAATAAATAATTAACATGTCATAGGTCACATAGAATCTATGTAGGTGGAGGTAATGGAAACCAAGGGAGTCATTTCTAACAATAAGATTATAATAAACTAGAAGATACCCCATGTACCATTCATTAATTATTTTAATGGAATTTTTAATTTAATTTCCATTCATTCTTTATTTTGGGGGGTTCTCTTGCCTTTTGGGGGAAATGGTGGGTTTTCACAATTTGGGCCAAACCGTGAGCCCATTTCCAAATTTAGTAACCAATGTTTTTTTATAACTCCTTAATTTTTCAACAATTTTCTTCCATTTAAATTCCTATATGGACACCACTGACTTATTAAAACCACCATGTCAATTTTTAGCCTTTATAAATCAATATTGTTTATTTAATTTTTTATTAAAAATATTTGGCATGCATGTAGGACCATTTTTTATTTAAATTAGTTGATGAATTGTTTAATATTTCCTTAATTTTTTTTATTTTTTTGGTGATTCTTCCTCCCCCATGAAGACAATATCCCTACTATAACCCCCATTATCAGTTTCTAATTTTTGGAGCTCATTTGAATAGCGAATTAGGGTGAATATTTTCAGTGTTCATAAAACTGTCCAGATAAGAGAAAGTAACTTTCTAAATTTATAAATATATCATTTCCACTCTTTTTCCCCATTTCAATACCTTCATGACCTTCTCAACCTTTTTTGAGTCTCACTATCAGGTTTGTTCACTCAGAGATTCAACATTTGGTTGATTTGGGATGATTTCTTTAACATATCTCCATGTATTTGTTTCTCACATTGATCTCTTCCGATTAATTAGGGTTTCTTCCACATCTCATGAAGTTACCATTTGCCCAGAAGTTAGGGTTAGAACCTAGGTTTTGAGTTTGTGTATTTTTGGTGAAATATTGTGGATTTAGGTTCGGTTTATCTCCCTTTTTCAGCTGCAGTGGTGCGGTTAATGTTTCACACAAATATTCAAGGTTTTTGACTCCAATAGTATATGATTCCAAGTATAACCATTTCAGGATGTTTTTGTCTGCTTGTCTTATAAATTTTTCATGTTCATCATATGTTATGTGTGGTGAGAAAACTATTTTTTATTTAACTAAGAATTTCATTCTATAGTGTCATTTTGATTTAAATTTGGTGTATTTCTATGAGAAACTCATGTGGTATTATTTGTGTTATTTTATAACATATTAAATTGGTTTAGTAAAAGTTGGTTGGGCTTCCAATTATTATTTGCAAGGGAATTTGTGTTCTTATGGGTTTTAGAGAGGGATTGTTAATTGGTTTTATGAGTGAAACCATGTAGTTCCTCTTGAATGTGTTTTAGGAAAATGTATGTTCTTCATGTGCATCTTCTATGGTATTATTTGAGGAGGTTTTTTAATACATGATAGTGGATAGATAAATATATCTACTACTGTCAATTCTGTATTGGATTGGTAATGGTGTGATTTTGGATTTGAAAGGGGATTTCGAAAAGGGTTTTGTGCGAAAATTAGAGTTATACCAACTGGGTTGGTTTAATGAAAATTATAAATGAATTAATGAGATAGACAATTTGTGAAAAGGATGCCTATGTACTGTTTCAGTGATATTTTCTTCTTAATATGAGTTTTTTAAAGACAAAGTGGTCAATTTTTATGGCAAATGTTTTGGTAATGTTTTGTAATTTTTTGATGATATTTACGAAATTGTGATGTGGGTGTGAAACATGTTTTCACACTATTTTTTGTGATTTTGATGTGAAAATGGACTATGTTTATGAAAAGGGTATTTTGTAACATGTGAGTGGGATTTTATGTGATTTTTAACATATTTGATAATATTTTATGAAAAAATTTATGGATTTTTTTAATTGTGAATGATATTCAAAATGTGTTGTGGGCTATTTTGGTGTCTGTTAGATTTGAAAACTAATGTGAATAAAAAGGGGAATTATGTGAATAGTGTGATTTTCATGGCGTATTATTGGTTAATGTGTGATGTGTAAGTGTTATTTTCATGTGAAAAATACTTTTCTTTTCTTGTTGAACATGTTTGAGCAGAAGAGGGAAACCCAAGTATCTATGTTGGTGTATGTGTACTAGTATGCTAGTGATACTATGGGGTTTGGCCTTAGTATCACGTAGCATGATTGATGATTACAACACTAAATAAACAACGATGATGTTGATGGGGGACAAATAGGTTATGGTTATGTTCCCTACTAGTGGCTCATGCCTGAGAACAGATATTTTTATGGTTATTTTCACCATGATACAAGGTACCTGGGAACCACAACAAGCAAGTTCCTTGGGTTTATTTCCTATTATGTGTGCTCATTACTTACATTTTACCTTCCGTCAGCATATGGAATGGTTGAATGGAAAATTTAGTTATGTTGACCTTTTTTAAAATTTTGGATTCTATAAAAATAGCCCACTTGAAAACTGCTTTATTTTATGTTGCGTCATTTAATAAATTTTTTACTTCCACTTCATGTTAGGAAAACTTTAATGCTTTTTGTATTTAAATTTTTATCACAATTAATCTATTAGTTCTGGTATCTTACTAGGCTTTTTCTCACACCCTACATACACAATTGGTTGTAAGTAGACTTGTTTGTTTTCTCATAGTTTTGAGTATAGTATTTAGTGCCAGTGGTTCGGGTTTCTAGAATGTCCATCGTGGTGCTGTCTTATGAAGATGGATTGAGGGATAAGCCTCATGACATGAGGATGGTTCTTGGGATATCATTTTTTGTTTTACACATTTTTTATAGTCATTGATAGTTTTTTTAAATAATTTAATTCAGTGTTCAATTTTTTTAAATGATGGTTTTGTTTGAAAAATCAAGATTTGTTTTATTGGGTTTGTTTATTGTTTTATTTTTATAACCTTGGGTAAATCATTCCCAATTTTATGTTTATGATACCTGGGATCTTGTGCCGGCTAGTGTAGATTAGGGATGCCTTTCAGGCATTGCCATGGGCCAGGTCAGGTGTCTGTTATTTTGGTATTAGATTAATTTTGTGACAAAATGGTATTAAAGGATATTCAAGTTAACTCCTTGGGTCATTTTATTTGGGGTGTAGTTGAGATAGTATAGACTAAGGATTTTTGGGACATGGCATTCTAGTTATGGGTTGTGTAATGGATCACCATAACTCATTATGGGCTTCAAGTCACCAGTGGATGTTGGAACATATCCGAGTCCTTTGGTTTTCTTGGTTTGATGATAATTTCGGGAAATGAAAAGGGAGTTGGGTTAATGGTCTTAGTGACCTCGCAGGTTCTAGAAGTCCATGTTGATCTGGGGATATTTCTCTAGAAAACTCTCTATTATGGTAAAGTGATTGGTGTATGGCCGCCAACGTTATGTCCAAGTCACCCACCGAAACTACTTTCCTCTATCATTGTCTTGTGTCCATTAGTTTTGAAATATTTTAAGTTCAATTTTAATGAAAAAATGGCGTGGTTTTATGAAGCATAATGATTTTGTGAAATGATTTTCAAATAAATAGTGAATGGTATGATTTTTGAAATGGTAGAACTAAATTTTCAGAATGGTATTGAAAATGAAAATGGTGTGCAAACACTTCTTTTGAAAGCATGAACTATTTCATGGTTTGTATTGAAATGTTTTTTCCAATAGAGTTTTCTAGATTATTAAAATTTGTTTTAATGGTATGAGAGGTTTTGAAATTGATGGGAATGGATTGAAAGTGGGATTCATTTGAATGATTGTTCTTTTCTGAAATTGTTTGGTATGATGTAATTTGGGTTTGGTTTCATGGTTATTAGTTTTGTGAGAAACAAGTATTGGTTGACAGTTTTGGTTTTGAAAATTAGAACAAATTATAGATTAAACATTTTTTATTTCCATGAGAGATCACATGCATGGGGTTTTATGGGATGAAGAATTGTTTGTGGAATTGATGGATGGAATCCAAGATGTATGTCAGGAGGGTTCCCATTGTGGCACAAAAACATCCATGTATGAATCCTAGGGGGTACCATAGGTGGATACACTAACCACGGAACATTTTTCTTTTCCAATAAATGTTCTTAAAGGAAAAAATAATGATTTTATGACAGGATTGTGATGTTTTTTATTATGTGTTTTTTTAAAAGGTTGATGTTGTGGGATGTATTAAGTCTCATAACACTTTATATTGAACTGTGTTTTGGGTGTGTGTTTGGTCGGTAAGCTGGGTAGAAGGGCCGATTTGAAGTCTCATCTGAGAAATGTTTCAGGATGCCTTTAATGTGGTTTCCTTCATGAGATTGATCTAGTTTGTGTCCCTTTTTGACCAATGGAGCATCTCATTTGGGTCAATGGTTTTTCTCATCGAATAAGGTGTACCACCATTAAGGGTTAGTTCACAACTAATGTGTTGCCAAGGTAGTTTCCTTTATGGAAGATACTCTATTTGATCAATGTAAAGGATTATTCTATTGAGATTTGGATATTGATTTTTCCCCATTTCCCATCTTTGTTTGGTGGACCCTCTTGTAGTATGAGTGTTCTTGTGGATGATTGAAAGAGACCATGGAATCTTAAGTTACCTTATTCATCGAAGATGAAATTAGTATGGGGTTGCAACTCTGAATGGTGTCTAAAATGGACTCTAGGTCCATCATAGTCTCTTCGATGAAAGGGTTTACATTAAACCACAAGTGTGGGAGATCGGGTCATGAGAGGCGATTATGGCCACTATCTTGAATTTTCTGTTGTTTGGGGACTTCACGTAATGTCCCTTTCCATGTATTGTTTATATCAGTTGAAATTGTCATGTTCGATGATTCCTTGTGACATCGTGTGATCATTTAACTATAAAGGTGAAGGTTTTGAATTCCTCTGAGTGTACCTTTTATGTTTGGAGTTTGTATCTATTGGAAAAACATTAAAATCATTTATTTTAGAGGAAGGTGTTTATATGTGTACTTTCTTACAATTTTTTCTTACTCGAAGAAACAATGTGTGATGTGTGTGCATCTTCTGAGCCCTTGGTTTAGTGAAATGCCGGGTTAGGGTAATGTGAATGTAGATTTTTTCATGTCTTGGGTACCTACACCAAATGTCATTCTTGACTCTAAAATCTTTTATAAGTAGATTTTTTCTCACATTGATTCAAATTATATATGGGTGAACCAGTTTAACAAAGCCTGGATTAAACCCTCCAAGATCACTCTCATTTAGCGTATTGCCCATAATAGATTGCCTACAGATATTGTTCTTCAAGGTTTTGGCATCTAACATTGTTCTAAATGACGCCTTTGTAACCAACATAAGGAGGATGTAGATCATCTCTTCCTGTCTTGTGCGAAAACCTCTGCCTTATGGAACTTTGTTTTTCATTTATTCAACATCATATGGTCTTTTACTAATCTTATTTATGTGTTTCTTAAAAATAGCACTAGATCTGAATATTCATTGCAGATCAACAACATCCTACTGGTGGCAGTGGCTGAACTCATCCACGAGATTTGGTACGTTATAAATGACATTATTCATAATAATCACAGTTTTAGTCTCAATGCATGAAAATCTGGGATTCTTGTCCCTATCCAGGAAGATGCATTTATTCAAAAAGAATGCTACAACAACTCAGTTGGGGACTTTGAGATCTTTACCGCCTCCGAGTTCCTGGCATTTTTCCAAAGCCCAAACTCACCTTCGAGGTTTTCTGGAAGGCACCAATACTGGGATGGATAAAAGTCAATGTTGATGGTGCTTCCAAAGGAAATCCAAGCCCTGCCAGTTGCAGTGCTATTTTTAGAGATTCTGCTAGTCAATGTCAGGGATGTTTCTACGTTGGATGTGGTCACTCATCATCGCTGGAGGCAGAACTATTGTCTGTCATCCATGCTGTTAACTTTTCTCTTCAAAGAGGTTGGAGAAAATTATGGATTGAGAGTGACTCAACCACCATCATTCATGCCATATGGAATGGAAGCATTCATCTGTCCTGGAAGCATACTACTTGTTGGATGAACTTTCTTAACTCGCTTCATGGCATTGATTTTATAGCTACCCATTATTATCGTGAAGAGAATTTCATTGCTGATGCTCTTTCCAACAAAGGAGTTCACCAGCGCATGGCTAGGCTGGACTCCCTGCCTGTGGATTTATTTGATATTTTTGATAGAGATTGTAAAAAATTCCCCTATTTCAGATTCTTGTTACTTTATTGTTTTTAATAAAAAAAATTTGATTTGGTCTTTGACCAAAGCATTACCTTTTTAAAAAAATTAATGTTCAAGGGTCTCCAAAGACTAATTGTGAGGCCGAAGATGCTTCAATCATTTGAGCTCTAGACATAGGTCCCATAGTGAAGCAAGTGCATAGTCAGGGGAAATCCCAGGGTCATCCAAACCCTTTTAAAATGTCTTATCCTCATTATTAAATATAGGAAGAGTTTAAACCTCTAGGTTCATCATCTTGCATCTATTTTTTCAGTTTGTAGGAAAGTGGTGGAGGGACTTATGCCCATGTTATTGCCCAATGTCATTTTCCCCATTGTTTTACTTTGAGTTATTAGAGCATGGTTGGGAATTTTTTAGACACATTGAAAACACATTTTGGGCACGATTATTAGTGAAAGTGTGCTAGGAGGCCATTCAAATATAATGATCCCCATGGTTAGTGCATGGTTACCCAAACCCTATGGACAAACCATGTGGTCGTGCCAACTCTATAATTTCAGGTTCTTTTCATGCCAGTTGGTTCTTATAGTGGAAATACCCACTATGAGTCTCATGTATGTTCATCTGGTGAGGTCAAATGGAATCCTACCCCAGGTACTTGGCAGTCTGTTCGGGCCTCCCCCAGTTGGTGTCCCGATTTTATCATGGGAAAATGTTTTGTTGTCTCTTATGGTGGGGAGCCTATTTGTGCCTCATCGTGCTTGTAACTATGTTTTTTATTTGGTCCTAGCTTGGTGGTAGTTATTATTTTCTGGAGCTACCTATATAAATACATCTTAATTGGGTAAACTATGGGATTAGAGAACACACAATGCATTGGTTAAAGTAAGGCATGTGTAACCTTGTTCGTTGATGTTGTTCGTTTGGGTAAATTTATGGAATGTAGTTCGGACGGAGATTGAATAGTTTTCCTTTATGATAATGTTTGAATGTGTTTAATAGTTTTAGGAGAATGTTTTATGTTTTGGTTTGTGAGATTACTCCATCCATAATTGATAACTGGAGGTGTTTTGGCCTTTGGGGAGAAGCCTGACAAAGGAGTCCATTTTGGTCTTTCGGTTGGGTTTTATTTTTTCATTTGGCCGTGATGTGGATTATCGAATGAAGAAAGTTTTAAGGATGTAAAAATTATCACATAAATGAATTATTTTAACGGTATTTATAATTTAAATTTCATTCTTTCTTTGTTTTGGGGGTTTCTTATGCATTATGGTGGAAATGGAGGGCTTTCAAAAAAAATTCCAAACCGTGAGACCATTTCATGTTTTAAAAATCAATTTTTTTCTTTTATAAATCCTTTATTTTTCAATATTTTACATCCATTACAATTTCTAAATGGCCTCTCCTGACCTAGGAAAATTTCTATGTCAATTTAGAGCCTTTAGAAATCAATAATCATTTTGTATTTTGGTTTTTATTTATGGTATTGGGTCTGCTCGTAAGCCCATTTTCTACATTAAATTATACGTTTAATTAATTAATATCCCCTTTATATTTTCTTTTTCCTTGTGGTACCACCCTCCTCCCCAAGAAAATATTCCTAGGCTCACCCCCATTATCGGTTTCACATTTTTGGAGCTCCTTTAAACTATGAATTAGGGTTAATAAATTCAGGGTTTCTCAAACCATCCAGATTATAGAAGGTAAATTTCTAGCATCATAAATCATAAAATTTTAACTCTTTTTCCTAATTTTAGTCCCCACATGACTTCAACATCCTCATTATAGCCTCACTATCAGGATTGGTTTCTTGTAGATTCAATATTTGGTTGACTTGAGGTGATTTCTTCAACTTCACTTCAATGAAGACTTTCTCTAGTTGGTTTCTTCCATTTCCATAGGGCATCTTCAACATTTCACGATGTTATCATATTCCTGTATGTAAGGGCTCTAAACTTGGTTTTGAGTTTGTGTATTTTTGGTGAAATATTGTGGATTTAGTTTGGGTTTATCTCCCTTTTGGTGCGGTGGTGGTACGGTTAATTTTTCACACCATGATTCAAGAGTTTTGACTCATAATGTAGGTGATTCCATGTGTAACAATTTCGTGATAAGTTAGCTTTCTTGTTTTAATGATTTTTCATGTCCCTCATTTGTTATTTTTGGTGTGAATTTTTTTTTCAGGATTTGGATAAGCATTTCATTCTATAGTTGCAATTTGATTTAAATTAGTTGTATTTCCATGTGAAACACTTGTGGTATTATTTTGGTTATTCTCTAAAATATGGTTGTGGTTTAGTTAATTCTTTTTGGCCTACCAATTATTCTTCGGTTTGGTCTTGGTGTGATTAAGGGATTTAAATATGGATTATTAATGGGTTTTATACGTGAAACTATGCAATTCCTCTTGAATGCATTTAATGAAAATGTGTGTTTTTCTTGTTCGTATTTTGTGGTTTTAAGAGGTGATTTTATAATACTTGGGAGTGGCTATATAAATATATCTACTGCTTCCATTTCTGTTTTTGATTGGTATTGGTCTGATTTTTGCTTTTAGGAGGATTTGGAAATGGATTTTGTGGGAAAAACATTGTTATACCACTTTGGTTGGTTTTATGATAATTGTAAATGATTTAATGAGTTACAAAAAGTGTGAAAAGGATTATTATGTAAAGTTTTTCTATTTTTATGTTCGTAAAATGTGGTTTTGAATGTCCAGGGGGTCAGTTTTTACATCAAACATTTGGGTAATGTTTTGTAATTTTTCGAGGAGACTTAATAAATTGTGATGTGGGTGCGAAACATGTTTTCAAGCTATTTTGTGTGATTGTGATTTGAAAATGGACATTTTTTATGAAAATGGTATTATGTAACAAGTTATTGAGCTATTTTATGATATTTATAATATTGGTAATGATTTTATAATTTTTTATGAATTTGTTTGAGTTGTGGATGATATGAAAAATGTGTTGTGGGAAATTTTATTTTGAGATGGAATTCAAAACAAATTTGAATAAAAATTGGTATGAGGTGACTTCTGTGATATATATGGGGGATGTTTGGTCAATGCATGATTTTTATGTGGTATTTTAATGTGGAAACTTTTTTTATGGTCTTGTTGAACTTATTTGAGAAAAAGTGGGAAACCAGGGGTATCTGGGTGGGTGGACCTGTACTAGTATTCTAGTGATCCCTTGGGGCTTGGCCTATGTTTCACGTAGCAATATTTATTCTTAAAATATAAACTAAACAATTATGTTGATTATGGGGGGCCACTAGGTTATGGGTATTTTCCCTACTAGAGGCTCATGCATGAGAACATATATTTGTGATGGTTATTTTCACCGAGATACGAGGTACCTAGGACCCACAACAAGCTACTGCCTTGGGTTTATATGCTATTTATTATGATAATTAGTTACATTATTCTTAACGTCGACATATGTTATGGTTGGATAGAAACTCTAGTAGTGTTGGAATTTGTTTTACAGTGTTCATTCTTTAAAAATAGCGCACATTAAAACTGTTTATTTTAAATTGCATATTTTTAGAAACTTGTTACAATCACATCATGTTATGAAAACATGCATGCTTTTAGTCGTTGAATGTTTATCGCGTTGAATATCTTAGTGGTGGTATCCTACTGGGCTTTGGATCAAAACATACTAACACCTTTAGGGGTAAGTAGACTTGGTTTTTTTTGGAAGGATTGAGTATAGTTTACAGTGTCGGTGGTTCGGGTTTCTAGCAGCTCCTCCATGGTAATGTCTTATGGAGATGGCTTGAGGGCAGTGCCTTATTCCATAAGGATGGTTCATGGGCTGTAATTTTTGATTTTACTCATTTTTTGTAGTTTTTGATAGCTGTTTTAAATACTATAATTCAGTTATGAAATTTTGTAAAGGATGGTTTTGTTTGAAAAATCCATATTTGTTTTATTGGTTTTTTTGTTGTTTTATGTTTATAAAATCGGGTAAATATTTCCCAATATTTTGTTTATGATACCCGAGAACATGTGCCAGCCCATGTGGATTAGGAACTCCCTTTTGTATTTTTCACAGAAGAGGTCGGGTGCCAATTTTAATGGTGACTAGATTCGGTTTGTGACAAAATGGTATCAAAGTAGGTTCATGTTAACTCTTTGGGTCATGTTATCTGGGGAGCAGTCTGGTTAGTCTAGAGTTAGGATTATTGGGATATAGCATTACTATTATTGTTAGTGTTAATGATATCCACCCCTCATTACAAGAATCAAGTCACTAGTGGAATTTGGGGCATATTCGAGTCCTTTAGTTTTCTTGGATTGATGATGATTGGGGGAAAATGAAAATAGAGTTGGGTTAATGGTCTCAGTGATCTCCAAAGGCCTGGAAAGACATGTTGAGCTTGGGATATATCCCTAGAACACTCTCAAATATGGTGACATGATTATCGTATGACCACAAAACGTATGTCCAAGTCAACCATCGATATTAGTTTCTTATCACATTTTCGTATGTCCTTTATTTTTGAAATCTTGTATGTTCATTTTTAATACAAAAATGACATGGTTTATGAAGAATAATTTTTTTGTAAAATGATTTTATAATAACGAGGGAAATGATAGATTTTTAAAATGGTAGAACTGAATTTTCAGAATTGTATTAGAATGAAAAATTGTGTGTTATCACCTATTTTGAAAGCATGAACGATGTGAAGGTTGGTTTGGAAAAATTGTTTCCAGTAGAGTTTTATAAACTATTGAAATTTGTTTTAATGGGATAAGATGTTTTTAAATTTGTGTGAATGGATTGAATGTGAGTTTTCATTTGAAGGATTTTCCTTTTATGGTTTTTTTTGGAAAGCTGTAATTTGGGTTTGATTTCATGGTTAGTAGTTTTGAGAAAAACAGGTATTGGTTGACAATTTTCATTCTGAAAAGTGGAAAGATTTTTTGTTCCATCCTTTTTTATTTCCATGAGAGACCATATGCATGGGGTTATAAAGGATGATGGATGGTTTATTGAATGGATGGACAGATGCCAAGATGAATATGGGTAGGGTGCCCTTTGTGGAACAGAAACATGCATGTATGGGGCCCATGGGGTACTATAGTTGGATACACTAACCGCTGAATAGATTTAATTTCCAAGAAATGGTTTTAATGTAAAAATTGAGGTTTTGATGACTAGATTGGGATGGTGTGTATTATGTTTTTTTAAATGTTGTTTTTGTGGGATGTTTTTAGTCCAAGAACCATTCATGTTTGAACTGTGTTTTGGGTCTGTGTTTCATCGGTAATCTGGGTAGAAGTACCGATTAGTAGTATCATATGAGAAATATTTCGAGATTCCTTTACGATAGGTTCCTTCATGTGATTGGATCATGTTTGTGGATGTTTTTGGCCAATGAACTAGCTCACATGGGTCTATGGGTTTTTTTATTGAACAAGGTACACCCCCATTTAGGTTTAGTGCACAACTAAGGTACAACCCGAGTTGTTTCACTATTTGAATATCTGCCAGTTGATCAAAATATAGAATAATTTTATTGATATTTGGAGATTGATTTTACAACATTTAATCTCTTTGTTTGGTGGACCGTCTTAATGTAAGAGAGTTCTCGTGGATGGTTGAAAGATACCATAGCCTCAAAAGTTACCTAATTCATCAAAGGTGAATGTAATCTGGGGTTGCAAGTCTGGATTGTGTCTAAGAGGGACTCTAGGTCTTTCATAGTCTCTTTGAGGAAAAGGATTAAATTAAAACACCAGTGTGGTATATCTTGTCATGAGAGGAAATAATGCCCACTTTCTAGAATTTTGTGTTGTTTGGGGACTCCACTTATGGAACCTTTTTTGTATTGTTTCTATCAGTCACAGTGGTCAAGATCGGTGATGCCTTATGATGTCATGTGCTCATTTAAATGTAAAGGTGAATGTAGTGAAATACTATAAGATTGTATGTTATGTTAGGAGTATGTCTCTCTTGGAAAAACATTAATATTTCCTATTTTAGAGGAAGGTGTTTATATGTGTCCCTTCCTACTGTTTTTTCTGACCCGAAGAAACAAGGTGTGATTTGAGTGCATCTTCTAATTCCTTATTTCTGTGAAATTTCAGGTTATGGTAAAGTGAGTGTGGATTGTGTCTCATCCTGGTAAATTTATCAGGGATTACAGTGTTGTTTTTTGTAGCATTGGAAGAAGATGTTATGGTCAGGGGTTTCCAAAGACTAACTGCGAGGCACAAGATGCTTCAATCATTTGGGATCCAGCCATAGGTCCCATAGAGAAGTTGGTGCATAGTCAGGGGAAATCCCAGGGTTCTTCAAACCCTTGTACAAAGAAAAATCCTCAGTATGAAATATTGGAAGAGTTTAAACCAACTGTTTCATCGTGTTTCTATTGTTTTTCATGTTTGGTAGAAAGAGGTGGAGGGTCCTGTGACCATGTTTTCGCCCAATTCCATTCTTTACCCCATTGTTTTCTATTAAGTAATTAGAGCATGGTTGGGAATTTGGCTAGCAAAGATGACCACACAGTTTGTGAATGATTATTAGTGACTGTGTGCAAGGAGGCCTTACAAATAGAATGATCCCCAAGGATAGTGTTTTGTTTCCCAAACCATGCGGACTAACCGTGAAGTCATGACAACTCATTAATTTTGGGGCATTTTCGTGTAGGTCAGTTAAGATGGTTGATTTCTATGGTGGAGAGACCAATTATGAGTCTCATATATGTTATTTTGGAGAGGTAAAATGGAATCTTACCCCCCATACAAGGGATTATTTTCATTCCTCCCTCTATTGGTGTCTGGATTCTATGTCCCGAAAAAACATTAGGTAGTCTGTTATGGTCGGGAGCCCTTTGTGCCCCATCGTGCTTGTAACTCATTCTGGTCCATGGACCTGTCTTGTAGGTTGGTAGTATTCTTCAGAGATATCTAACTAAATACCTATTCCTTGGGTAAATGTTGGGATTGTAGATTTCCCAATGCTTTGGTTAAAGTAAGGTAGGTGTATCATTGTTCATTGTTGTTGTTCGTTTGGGTAAATTTATAGAATCATGTTCTGATGGAGATTGAAGATTATTCTTTTTTGATAAAGTCTGAATGTGATAAATTGTTCTAGGAGAGTAGTTTATATTTTGGGTTGTGCGATTATTAATTACTTAATTGATCAGTGGAGGTGTTTTTTTTTTGTCGCAAATCCTGGAAAAAGATTCTATTTTTGGTCTTTAGGTAGGGTTTGGTCTTTTCTTTTTGCCTTCTTGTGGATTATTGAGGGTGGAAATTTTTATGGTGGTTATAATGGTCACATACATGAATTCTTTTAAAGTTATTTTAAATTTAATATCCATTTCTTCTTTTTTTGGGGGGTTTCTCATGAGTTTTGAGGGAAATGGTGGGTTTTCAAAAATTGGGCCAAACTGTGAGCCCTTTCTCCAGATTTAAAAACCAATTTTATTTCTTTTATAACTCATTAAATTTTCAGCAATTTTCACAAATTAAAATTCATAATTCTCTAACTGTGACCTATTAAAACCACATAGTTAATTTAGTTCCTTTATAAATCAATAATAATTGTGTATTTGGGTTTTTATTTAAGATATAGGGCTTGTCCGTTAGTCCATTTCAGCTTTATATTTTTTGTTTAATTTATAAATATCCCATTTTTTATTTTTTTTCTATTTATTGGACATCCCTCAAAAATACACTACGGCTAGGCTGACCGCTATTATTGGTTTCTCATTTTTGGAGCTCATTTAAACCGTGAATTAGGGCGAATCCTTTCAAGGTTTCTCAAACCGTCCAGATTGGAGATAGTAACATGATTCCTTCATAAATCATTCATTTTTCACTCTTTTACACCTATTTCAGTCCCCAAATGTCCTCCAAAACCTCAGTATAGCCTCACTATCAGGTTTTGTTTCTTGGAGAATCAACATTTGGTTAATTTGGGATGATTCCAAAAAATTTTCTTATTGTATGTTTTCCTCTCTTTGATTTGATCCCTTTTATTTGGGTTACTTACACCTTTTATGAAGTTACCATATGCCCAGAATTTAGGATCTGAACCTAGGTTTTTATTTTGTGTATTTTTGTTGAAATATTTTGGATTTATGATGGGTTATCTCCATTTTGGTGTGGTGTTGGTGTGTTTAATGTTTCTCACCAAGATTCAAGGGTTTTGACTCAAAAGGTAGGTGATTAATTGTGTAACCATTTATTGATGAGTTATATTTCTTGTTTTACTGATTTTTCATGTTCCTTATTTGATATTATTTGTGATAAAACTATTTTTTTTGGGATTTTGTTAAGCATTTAATTCTGTTGTTTGATTTTTAATTAAATTTTTTGTATTTCCATGTGAAACTCTTGAGGTATTATTTGGGTTATTCTATAACATATGATAATAGTTTACTAAATGTTGTTTGGGATGATAATTCTTCATTTGTAGGGTATTAGTGTGATATTTAGTTTTAAATATGGTTTTTAATGGGTTTTATGAGTGAAACCAAGCAATTCCTCTTTATATTGTTTTAGGAAAATGTCTATTTTTCATGTGCATCTTTTGTGGTATTATTTGGGGTGATTATATAATACAAGAGTGTGGATAGATAAATATATATAGGGATTGTAATTATGTTTTGTATTTTTATTGGTGTGTTTTTCATTGAGAGTGGATTTGGAAATTTTTTTTGTGGGAAAACATACATATAACCCTTGGGTAGGTTTAATGAATATTGTAAATGATTTAATGAGTTACACAAATTGGGAAAAGGATGCTTATGTACTTTTTTTGTGGTAGTATGTTCTTAAAATGTGTTTTTGAAAGACATCATTTTTATTTTTTCTATCAAACTTTTTTTAATGTTTTGTTATTTTTTCGAGGAGATTTGTGAAATTGTGATATTGGTGAGAAAAATGTTTTTGGGATATTTTTTGTGACTGTGATGTGAAAATGGACATTGTTTAGGAAAAGGGTATAAAGTAACATGTGAGTGAGATGTTATGTGATGTTTATCATCTCCTTAAATATTTTATAAAATATTTTATTGATTTTTTTTGAATTGTGAATGATATGATAAATGTGTTGTTGGCTATATTGGTGTCTGTTGGATTTCAAAACCAATTTAATTAGAAAGGGGGATGATGTGTCTTTTTTGATATATATGTGTGATGTTTGGTTAATGTGTGATGTGGATGTTTTATTTTCATGTGAAAACTATTTTTCTTGTCTTTCTACACTAGTTTCAGCATAATTGGGAAACTCAGGTATCTAGGTGGATGGATGTGTACTAGTATGCTAGTGATCCCATGGGATTTTACCTCAGTTTCACGTATCAATATTGGCGCTTAAAAAACTAACTAATCACTGAATATGATGATGGGAGACCACTAGTTTATGGGTATGTTCCCTAATAGTGGACCATGCATGAGAACAGATATTTGTGACGACTATTTTCTCCGAGATATGAGGTATCTGGGACCCACATCGAGCTAGTGCCTGGGGTTTATATCCTATTGCTTGTGCTCATTAGTTAATTTGTGCTAGAAATTGTCATAAATTATGGTTGGCTATGAAATTAAGTAGTGTAGTCCCTTTTTAAAGTGTTGATTCTTTAAGAATAACCCACTTGAAAACTACTTTATTTTATGCTGCGTCTTTATAGAAAACTGTTACCTGCACTTCATGTTATGAAAACATTCATGCTTTTCATCTTTGACTATTTTTCACATGGAATCTCATAGTGGATGTATCCCACTGGGCCTCGGATCACACCCTAATTACACAATTAGGTGTATATAGTCTTGGTTTTTTTCTTTGTAGGTTTGAGAACAGTTTTTAGTATTAGTGGTTTGGGTTTCTAGCAGGACCTTCATGGTGTGGCCTTGATTAGATGGCTTGATGGCGGTACCTCATTCCATGAGGATGGTTTCTGGGATGTCATATTTGGTATTACCCATTTTTTATAGTCTTTTATTGTTTTTTATGTAATTTAATTCAATTCTGAAATTTTTTAAATGATATTTTTTTCTTAAATATTACAGATTTTTTATTGGTTCTATTTATTGTTTTCTATTTATAAACATAGGTATGTCATTCCCAATTTTCATTTTATGATACCCGAGCACTTGTGATAGCCCATGGAGAGCGGGAATTCCATTCAGCCTTCATCATAGGCCAGGTCGGGTGCCATTTTTTATGGTGGCCAGATTTGGTTTGTGATACCCAAAACTGTTGAAAATAATCTAACACTCTCATTGTATACCTTTGCTAGCTTTAAAATATGCCGCAATGTTCCTCTCATGCCGTTAATATCTCACCATGATATTCTTATTTCCAAAATTTTGATAGTGTCGGATCAAGTATGATTTCTCCTCAGAGAAATCTTAATTATCCAAAAGGAGCATGGCTATCAAAGAAGAATCAGTATCCACTTCTATAATTTGTATGTTGAATTTCCTACATATAGGGAAACCTATGGTCAGAGATTTATCCTTCACACCCATCAAATTACCTTCACCAAAAAAGGTAAACAACCCAAAATCATTGATCCATAGCTATCAAAAACCATCCCACGCCCTCTTCTCTCCATATTCATGAGTGACCCATCCACATTCAGTTTCATCCACAAGAAGAGCATTATACACCTAACAAATATCCCTTGGTTAAGATGACTAGTAAAAAGACCCATTTAGTATCCAGAAACATCCCTCCTCAATGTATTAGAATGAACAACACTATTGGTAATCTCCATAAAAATATTCTTTACCATCACTGATAAATGGATACTAAAAATTTTAGAATCATACCTTACTACATTTTGAGCTTCCCATAAAATCTAGCATTCTACAGAAAGAGCCATTCCCAAAAACATGACCTCAATACCAATGTATCATGAACACAAAAACTAGTCCTCAATCAATACTCACCCGGAACCATCATGTATATTGTTATTCAACCCTTGCTGTAGGTATTTCAAAATCCCCTTGGCCAAGTCATTAAGGAAATATTATGCTTTGTTGTTTCCACTTGAGGCCAACAATATGACTAACATCAATAAGAAAGAGATTATCCTCTTCATTGCACATTCTCATATGAGGTAATCTCATCGTTTCCTATATTCCAAAACAAAAAATTCCTTTTTCCATGAATCTCTACACACCATATTTTTTAAGCCCACACTTCTGAATTGTTACGAAAATGAAGAAACATCATAAAGGAATGCCTAAAGAACCCCCTGAGGGAGAACATAAGAACATGCACCTATCCAGTTTATCCACCAGAATAATAAATTCAAAATCCTCCATTAGTCCCTATTCAAAATAGCATCACGGAAGGATGAATACAAACACACCTCATTAAATGACAATTGTAGGGATGGGAAACCCATAAAATTATGAAGATCACTTGACCAATTCAAATTCAAAAAACTAATATCTCCATGAAAATATTCAAATGAAAATCCCCATTCATTTTCATCAAATTACAAAAAATGCATCGTGCAAGGCCTAAAATACTCCAAGTGTTTTTGTCCGAGATCCTTCAATCCTCCCCATTTTAGTCAATAATGAACATAGACTAGAGGTATTTCCTTTCATAGATGTCCCCAAACCATATATCATGCATGGATTGTATGTCCTCCTCTACATCTTGTAAGCTGATACTCCCTTTAGCAATGGGTTTTTCTAGTATTTTCCATGTGGACCAAAGGTAACGTCCATCGTGATTGGTATAACAAATTAAGTTATGAAAACATTTTCCAAGTTCCTATTATTTCTATTTATTGGATTAATGGTGGATAACATGGGTATCATCATTTCTATGAGAGAACTCATAATTAAAGTGATCCTACCTACAAACAATAGGAATCTATTTTTCTAGTTGCAAAATCTACCAATTATCTGATTGATAAGATCATAAAATAGAACCTTTAGGACCTTGCCATTTAAAATTGGTGAAATATATTAAAACATATCAATATATTAATGTTGAATACACAACATGGATTGAATATCAATGACATGTCATCTAGATCACATATTTGAGATCAAAGTACTACTCTTTCTTGAATTAAATATTTGACCATTGAACATTCCATGTGATGATATTACATTAAAAAGTAATGATATTGATTTTTTCATAAAATTACTAAATAATAACATGTCTTCATAAAACATTAGATTTGAAACCATTCCATTTTCAAACCTGTTATGATACGACATAATATTCTCTTCCTCATGACTTTGATGTGTGTTCCTTGTAAATTCCTCTTAATCCATGATGAACTGCATGGGTGATAAAGGATCACCTTTCCTTACAACACATAATTATTTTATGATCCAAAAGGTCTTACCATAAGGGATCATTCGATCCATGGGGATGTATATCATCAAAAAAAAAGTCATAAACAAATTCATAGATCACAAATTTCCTCATGACATGGATAATAAGCCTCCATTTCAATTTACTGCATGAATTTTCCATATCAACATTAATCATGATTTCAGATACAATTGTTTTTTTTTCAATTCATTAACCATTTTTTGAGACATATAAATGGCCTATAAATTTTTCTTACTCTCACAAATCCATGTTTATCGGTCGAAAAAATTCTAGGAATAACACATCCAAGTCATCTATTAAGGAGAGTCGATTGGATATTATTAAAAAATCACACAAAAATATGAGACTAAATTGATTCAAAGTAGATGAAAATTTCCCCTTATGAATGGGAACCAACACTAGATGAACTAGAGGCCCTATTAAAATAATCTCATTTGAAAAAACCATGAAATCCCTTCCTCACATGATCTATAACAATTTATGATGTTTCAACTAAAAACACACATTGAAAACCATCTGGCCCAAGAGATCTTTCCCGAATCATATTGAAAATTATGAATTTAATTTAATCCTCCAATGAATAACTTCCAAGACATATTTGTCATTTTTCCCCACCAATCATGGAATAAAATTCATATAACCCTTTTCATCAACCTATATATTATACCTTTTCTCATTAAAGCCATTTGGACCTGCCAATAGTGCTTTAAAATAATTGAAGACAATTTTCCCAACCATTTTTCTTCCGAACTAAAAGAACCATCTTCCAGCTTGTGATTAATCATCATTTTCAACAATTTCTCAATGAGGCATGCCATAAAATAAGAGGAAATTTTATCCCCATCTTTGGGAAATTATTCTTGAGACTGTTGTCTAGAATCCCATTCGACCATCAAAATTTTTTCAGTTAGCAAGTTTTAATTCTCAACAAGTAGATAAAAACTATATTCATACCATGCATCTAGATGATCATCTTAAATATTATCAATATCACTTTTGACACCCTCAAAACTAGTTTCATCATTACCTATGCATGCAATCCATTCCTATAAATCCATCTTTAGATGTTGAATTCATTTCATATGACCATCCCAACACAATCCTTGCTCAAGATATCCTTTAGATTTCCAGATATTCTTAAGAAAAACCACCATCTGATTAAAGTTAAAACAATAAAAGAAACATCCAGACCCTATTTAGAATTACCAATAATGGACCATCCTACTAACCAAATACTTCATAAAATACTTAAAAATATCAAATATGATACATTCCCAAAATGAAAATGAATCCATTGTCCTAATAATGGGGAATTTTTTATGATTCATGTATATATATTTATTTTACAGTCTCTAACATTACTAAGTAAAGGAAATAAAATGAAAACTGATTCAAATATATCTTCTATGTCTCTACACATGAAGAAGAACCAGATAAATTGGTAATTTTATATTATTTAATTCATTACATTGGACTACCGAGGCCCTAAAATCACATAACCTAACCAGTATCCGTAGATATATCTTTCATTATATTAAACTGATACAATTTTCCTTCTATCCATGTAATCCCAAATATTTCTTTACCCCATGCTCCTTCCCATCAAAGAATGAAAATAAATTGATACCACTCTTTTATGACCCCTTTACCCCAATGGTACCCCACCAAGGGAAAAGTTGTTGAAGATAGATAATTACCCACCAAACACATCCTTAAATCCACCTCTAGTTGCTGACTAGAAAATATTGTTTAAAAATAAACCATGTGGAAGAGAATACCCTATACAGATTAAATATGATTAGTATATAAAATAAAGACCACTAAAAAACTCCATCACATAATATGAAAATGGATAAAATACCATCCCATAATTCTTGAACAATTTCAAATAAATATATGTAATGACTGCATGAATGGATAGAATAATGAACCCAATGAATAAAACTCAACAACCGCACTAACTTCCTAGGAAATAATGTCCAGACTTATACTTAAATTCTTCCATGAAACCTAAAAATAGATATATTTTTCTGGTGGAGATAATATATATACCCAAAAGGATCAGACCTATGTAGTTTTGAAATAATTAAAGGAAAAAATAATGCACTACTGAATGATGAAAAAACCCATCAAGAACTTATATGGGTCAACTATACACCCCACCTTGTCCATGGAACTCTCACCAAATAACACATCAATATATAAAAACTAAAAATCAATTGAAAAAATTTAAAATTAATCAAGTGGATTCTTCCTAATTTATTTATCAATATCATTCCATAATATATATCTTTCCCTCCAATAACATTAATTCGGTCACATAATATATCAATGCATCTTTAATGGGTGTCAATAAAAATAATTATATATCCAACCCATTCATAGGTTCTAGAACACGGTTCTAGAGGTATACATTATCTATATCACAACCTTATCACATGACCAATGAAATTGAGAGCAACGATGGAACCCTAGCATGCCTGATGAGGATTCCCCCCCCCCCACACTCTAGAGGTGGGAGGGGGGAGGATGGTCGGAATCTTCAACCTCTAAAGCCATGAATCCCATTTATCCCATTCTCCAATCCTAATTACCTCCCAGATTTCCCAACGATTTCTCTAATCCTGAATATTCCAGATCTTCATCTTGGAAACCCTCATCTCTGAATATCGGTGTCACGGTTTACTAAAGCGATGAGTCACCATGATCTACATTTGGTATCCCAGTTTAATGCTCGAAGACCATCGGTGGATGAGTTTGATTGGTTTGTGTTTGGAAAATGGGATCATCAAGAGCACATGGACTTTAGACTTCTGGATAGTCGACACTTCATGATTTCATTCACCTTAGAGGAATATATAATTACTCGTGGTCCGGTACCCACAGATGTTCCAACGACTAAAAATATTTTCTTCTCTGGTGGACTTTCAACCACTGCATGAATCGTGAGTCTCCCTCCATCCCAATCTGGGTAATCTTTCCTCACATTCTATTACCTTTCTAGAATCCAGTGGTTATTCATATGCTTGGGAACCTAGTGGGTCCTTTCCTATGCTTTGATGGTTGTACAACTGCTATTTTTCATCTGATCAATCATCAGCTTTGTGTTGAAGTAGATGTTTCAATGGCTCCAGTTGATAGTGTCTAGATCTCGGTGGGTGGAGAATTCAAATGGAAGAAAGCAGTGGTCTATGAATCATGGACTGACGATTTCTCAGCATGCCGCAGACTGCGGCACTTAGAGTATTGGTGTCATTGTGGAGATAAGAACAAGAAGTTGTCTGGTATGGATAGGAGGCTAGGAAAAAATGATGATGGTAGGAGGATGCCTAATGCGTCTGGGAAGAATGGAAGCACACCTGATGTTAGTATGGAAGCGGTTCTGGAACAACCAGAAGAAATTCGAAAAAAACCCTTTGGTTTCTACTATGTTGAATAGGCTCAAGTAGGATCTGAGCTGGGGGATGAGGTTGAGGTTGATGTCATGGGTGATGTTGTGTCTGGGGATAAAATAATTGATAACATGAGTGCTGCTGATATTGATGGTATGGCCCCACATGTGGATGTGGCTGCAGTGTCAAGGCAGCAGGACACAACGGCCCATCTTGATGTTGGCCTGAAGGAGGGTGGTCTCGTTGAGGGGGGTGCTATTGTGGCTGGTCAGTGGAAAGGGTTCAGCAATGGTGGTGTGTCTGAAGGGGAGCATGGGTATGTTTTGGAGGTTATAAGGATACATTCAGCAGTGAGGAATAGTGGACAGGTTGGTGAGGATGGTGATGTATTTGTCACGGTCTCCACAAAGAATCTGTTCAAAGGGCTGGAGAATGAAGGAGTGATAGCCAACTTATAGGTTTAGTCTCAGGAAGGGGTTTTAGTGAATGATGAAATAGGAAATGGAATGTCATTGGGTCAATAGATGGTGGAACACCCAAATTTTCATTCTATGATTGATGTGAATTGCCCAGTTCAGCAAAACTGGTTTGTGTAGTATCAATAGATACAGGTCCATGGAATGTGGGGGGACGTTTTTGATAGTGAGAAAGAAACCAAGGGTGGTATGGTCAAGCCATATTTTAGGTACATCATCTAAGGAGGGAGGATGATGGTGTCTGGGAATCAGACGGATATGACTACTTCCCCATGATGAAGAGAAAGGTAGGATTACTCCTATC
This sequence comes from Viscum album, assembly GCA_963277665.1. Lineage (NCBI taxonomy): Eukaryota > Viridiplantae > Streptophyta > Magnoliopsida > Santalales > Viscaceae > Viscum > Viscum album. The sequence continues at coordinate 270,904,492 of OY728152.1, read as the reverse complement.
TTTTGAAGCCAATGTCCAGAAGATCTAAAGTTATGTCAATTAATAATGACTTTTTTTTCATTGGATCGGTTTAACCATTGAAGTAAATATGCCAATGTCTTAAATTAGTATGAAAGATTGTAATGGGAGTTGCTGAATTCGGATGAAGATTTTTATTATAGTGATGGTGATGGGTCTTATTTTGGAGGTATGTAGTTCTTCTATTTTTTCTATGTCACTTGTTTTCTGAACCTTTATTTTATTAATAAATGGTCAGAGGTGTTTCCCCTGGAGACATTCTGGGTAAGTATAGTTTGATGAGTGTTAATGATTTCTACATCACTCCCTCCTACCATCCTTGAATCTCACCACATATATTATCCTCATTGTATCGAATGTTACATTTAACAAATCTTACACCACTATTTCGTACCACTATCAAAGAAAGAGTTGAATAGTGGCGATAGTTGGACTATCATTTCATTACAAACCTATATAACGGGCAAAAGAACTAAAAACAAAAATATTTGGTGTTTGTATGGATTTTTTACTCAAAAGTGATGAATAAATAAGAAACAAGAAAGTAAAATATGTTTATATAGAAACAAGTGAAAACCTATGGATTCACATCAAATATAACTAACATTACTCATGACACATCCCCATAACCTCACAACTCTTCCATTAATTATTGCTACTACTAACCATACACATAAATCTTAAATCCACAAAAAATTATGCAATTCATCTTTCCATTATAGATTAATAATTTACATATTTAATTATTTAATATTAATTTTGACTTATTAATACAATATATTAAGATTGTATTGGTATTTTATTCAATAATTCAATTACCACAGTTTAATTCCATCTTTCACACATTTAACTGTTGACCGATGTTATTATAATATCATCACTTACTATTCTTTCTTTCACTAATGGGATGTTACCACACATCCTATTATATTATAAAACATAATTTCCAATCCATATCACCACAAAATAGAAAATATTACTCAATATTGAACTAGTATTTAATATAACCATCTAATACACAATTATGATAACATAGACGCAAAATATTCCCAATAAGTGGGTCAACATATCTCTTCATGTATTTTCTCCCAAATCCAGCACAAATTTTATTTCCAGGTGATGCCAATTCCTTACTTCTTCTCTTGTAGGGGGTTTATCACAAAAATCATTATTTAATTTGGATCAAAATTCATTTTCAATGGATATAAAAGTAATATTTCATTAATGGTGAGAAAAAATGATCAACACATTGAGTTATAATGAATAGAAAAACTAAAAACCCTAAATAATCCGCATTAATTTGATGGAAAGAATGAAAAACATGAACACTAAAACCCATAGGGAAAATAAAAAAAATAGGACAATACATGAAATTATATAAATTCCCATCAAATTTCATGGTAAGATAATTATATAACTTATTAAAAAAATTGTACTATGAAACCAAAATAAAAACACTGAAAATTAAAAAAAAATACACATAAAATTGGAATAATGAGGTTCACATAACTAAATTAGATGATTATCATTCTCTATTAAATAACTATTAATTAGAAATGAAACTCATTAAAGGGAAACACTATAAAAATGAGCATATACCACCTAGAACTTATCCACCACATGGTATCATCATGTATTTCATTATTTCTAACCAAAAAATAATATAACTCTAAAACAATTAACCTTTTCAATGATGAATAATAAATAAAAACTTTATTACAATTGAAGGGATATTACCTTGATTTTATAAATTTCTATCTATGTCAATAAAAGTCATTAAAATATTTGTAGTGGTTTTTTTAGGGGGGTGAGTGGTCAAGGGGATAACTAGGGATCATGTGACGAAGAAATAGTAATACATGAAATCTAGAACTACCTATTTTGTAATGTAGGTCCAATATAATTCAATATGGCGTGGTTGCTAAGAAAATATTCACGATGATCTGTAGTAAAAGGGATATGATGAATAAATTCATTAAACCCATTATTATTTTCTATTTTAAAAATCCACATTGAAACCTTTTAACCACAACTCTGACCTTGACCATGTAATTGTATAAGGTGTTTCAGCCCCAGCTTCCAACCTTGACTAGACATTAAGGAGACATTCTGGGTTCCTTTCAGTTTTCATATCCCCACACTCATCTACTTGATGTGGTGGTATCTACACTATATATTTCTCATATTGGTGACCATTCTAGTACCATGGACAACATAATGAGATCCCTTGGATATGATCTTATATATATTTCTATCAAGTGGAAACCACATGTGAATATCTCTTTAATTTGGTTGAATTTCCCTTTTTACTCATCGTAGTGCATCCAATAACCAAAATAAAATCTCCACAACTAATATAAAGACACCCTACGCCATGTTAAATCCCCCTATATAATATAGAAATGTCAAGAAAAAATGTCTACCACTAGATTGTGGTGACCCTATTAATAGAGAGAACACTCTAATAGCTTCCTTAATAACATGGAATTATCCCTTAGTAACACCTAAAAGTAATAAAATGGACTGGGAAAGATTCAGATATATCAGTCCTAAGTTATATTGATAATAATATGGAAGTGGTAATGCAAGGGGGTTTATATGAGTGATATTAACAAGATGACCATTCCTTGAGTGAGAACATGTGGGTTGACTAATGGATGTCAGGTTTTTCAAGACTAAGATGAATGGATGAAGATGATAGAATATATGATGGGACCAAAATGATTGGGATATAGTAAATGTTTTTAAGTGATATGTGTTATAGAATATTTCACTAAATTTAGTGAGATGGTAGTTTCTAGTAGGTGATGTATCCACTAAAAACTGATAAGAGATGGTAAAAAATAGGAATTATATTCTAAACAGAATGACACCACTACCTTTTTCATCAAGTACGAGTTATGGATATGATAAGACACCGTACCTATAATCAACTATTATGGGCCATGATTATGGTATAAGATACTATCTTATTCTTATTAAGGAGCCATTAATTGACGATTCTAGTAGTGTTGTGGTGTCATTATCACCATTGTATGATTTTACATGCACTTTATGTTAGGATTTGAGTTTTTTTTGGTTTTTATAATCACATATATAAAATATTAAATGCATTGCATACACATATACATATTCATAAAAACATTTATTATCATTGATGCATTAGGTATTTATCATGGGTCATTGGGATCATCCCCTACCAACCAAAAAATCTATGGTGTCATTACAAAGGGTTATATGTTCATGATTTCTCATAGGACACAATAATCACATGGATTTGGATACTCAATATAGGTTTTGAGTCACGAAGAAGTCCTAGAAACTAGAGGATTTTATGTGTGTTTTTCCTTAGGAATGTTTATTTATTTATTAAATAGTTTTAATAATTTTACAATTACTGTTCTATTTATTATATATAATACATATGTTACTTTTTTTCATTGTTATACACTTTTTTGGTTTATGTGTCTTATCGATTTACTTACTTGTTTACGTGATGGGGAGATATGGGCCTAATGTGGATCCCTAGTATATGTAAATATATTTTGGGGTTGTCGATTATATGTATGGTTAAAGTGTAATTTTTATATATAAATATATGGGCTTATCTCAGGGGAATAGTTTTCCCATCAATATGTTAGGACCTTAATATTAATTGGCACCCTCTGTGATAAGGGTAGGGATGTTAGTGGTCATGTAGTGACTAATGAATTTGTGTCATTCAGGTGATCTAATTAGGGTAATTGTCAAATATTATCATATAATGTATAAGAATGTGAACATGTGAAATAAATGTGTAGATAATATTTTTTTAACTTAGGGGGTTGAAAATGTGAATTCTTATATAGATTGACATCGATTGATGCACATGTTTTTAGTGGATGTCCATATTTTGGACTTGGAAATCATAGATACGTGAGGTGTTGGTTTATATAGAGAATAATAATTTGGTGTGGAAAAATATTTATATGATTCCTAGGTTATGGCTTGGATGAAGTGATATCTCGATGCATTATGATAGTGGTATTCTTATGGAATGATGCATAACTATTTGTGGTAGTTATTTTATTGAATCCTTATCATAATATATTATTAATTAGAGTTCATAAAATATAATCTATTTTTTAAATATAGAACCGTTGGAGTGACTAAATGTATATAAATTCCAGACGATTTACTAATTCATTATGATGTTGTTTTCCAGCTTCAATAATTTAATGGTGTTAATGATGTGTAAATTTCTAAGAAACGTATCGTGTTGGAATTGATTCCCATGTAACAAAATGATGTATATGTCAAATAATTGAGAGAGAATTTTATTTTAGGAAATGATTATTATATTCATGGGCTTTGAAATAATTTTAGATTTTCATTGTTTTATACAATTTAGAATAATTGTTTGTTGAAACTGGTTTTCAAAATTAATCTAGAAATAAGGGTTGGTTGTTGAGAATGTGAACTACAGGACGTGTTATTTCTTTGTAATAGTTTTTAGTTATTGTTTGGAGTCCATTTATTGTTTTGGATAAATTATGTGATTATAATTCGGTTTTAAATGACATTTATTAGTTTTTGAAATAAGATATTGGTACATTGTTAATGATTGATCACCAATATTTTATGTTTTCATCATGGAAAACCCCAGTGGGTCAAAATGTGCTAATCATTAATGATAAATTTTACTGTAAAAATCATTGTATGACTCTTGGGTGATTTAATGTATTTTCAAATTATCGAATAATTTAGCTAGAATAATAAAAGATGGAATTTTTTTATTTTCCATGGTTGAATGTGTAATATTTTGTTGATTCCTTGTGCATTTTGAAGGTATTACAAGGACGGTTCAAGAGATCCACATCCTGTTTTCTAATGGACTCTCACAAGTTGATATTGCATACATATCGGGAGGGTAATATAGTAGCATATTTTCTGGCTTCAATGGATACATCTAATCGTAGTATGGTTTCCTATTTTAATTTGGGAACATTTTCTAGGGAGGGGATGATGTTTTTGTCAATGATTCCTTGGGGTTCCATTACTTTATACCTCTGTGATGCTTTTATTTCGTGGTGTATTGCGATATTCCAAAAATAAAAATGTTAACTTTCAGTCAGTAATGGATAAATTGTTGATGTTATTAGGATTGATTATTCAGATATTATTTGATGTGTTTTAATATTAGACCCCTTTTTGTGTGTTTTGATGATTTTTTGGTTTGTAATACATTATTTTTTCCTCAGTAAATTATTCCATTGATGGGGAGCATTATTTCCTAGATTATTCCATTATTATTAGATTCTTGTGTTGATGAGAGATATAATTTCATGGATTGATTAATTATTATAATTTCTATTTTATTGGATTGATGGGTATATCTTGACATCATGTTGGTTATTAGTGAATGATTTTCCATGTTTGGTGCACATGTTTGAGAATAGTGGTGATGTCCATTCAAAAAAATGTAATAAACACTTGTGGGGATAAGTAAAAGAGTTTTTTTGTGAATTTTTTTGATGTAATTAAATTACTAATGTGGCGGAACAAAAAAAATTTATGGGTGTATCATCCTCATCATATAGGGTTTAAAGGAATAATGGAATTATTTGGTGGACAGTTGAGGTGACATTATGGTTTTGGGGAGTGGAAAGACCCATCTTGGGAAATTTATTATTGTTTGGGATGTATTTTTTATTGGAAAAAGTCTATCGATGGTGGAGTTGTGGTGTCACCGTGATTTGGGGTAGTATTACATCTAGTATTGTGTCTAGTGTGTAATATTTGATTGGATTATTCAAGGATTCAAGGGTAGAACTAAAAAAGAAACATGTATTGAAAAATTGTGACTTTTCATTGGAATTTTATTGATACCTCATGGTTTTAAGGAATAGTTTTTTGTAAGTGATAGTTCATTAATGTTTGAAGATGTTTTCCTTTGTAGAGAGTTAGGAACAGGAAGAAAAATACTGATTTTTAATAAAATGGATGCATTGTGGTGAAAATAGATTTTATAATTTTTCAAAATTAAGATTGATATGGGTTAGAGATCGAATTGGTTTATCTAGTAAAATAAATATTATTTTTGGGACTACAGTTTAGATTTGATAAGGGTACCTGTACTTGATAAATGAATATGTAATGTGGACAGTTAATAATAAATTTACAACCATGGTTGTTCATGTTTCATAGTTAGTGGACTACCATGACTTCTCTTAGATGAGAAGTGATATGTTGGGGAGTTTTAATGAAAAAAATTATTATATTATCTGCATTCATGGTGGAATTTAAATTTAACATTAGTTAGAATATTATTTATTGAACTATGACTCATTTATTGATTTTCAGAATTTCACCAAAATTTATTTGTGTTTTAGATATGATTTCTAGTTTTAGGGAAGAATCAGTGTTGATAGAGGATGTTTTAGTTGTGTCTCTATGGATTATCTACTTTAATGTATTATCTTTTGTTATTTAATTGTATCATAGGGTCATTAATTCTTTGAATGAATTTCCAAGTGGTCATTAAAGGATGAAAAAAGCACTGTCTAGTCATGAGTTTCTTACTATAGTTTCAAATGGCATGATAATATGTACATTCAATGAATTCAGAAAGGTAGAGGGGCAGTTCCCTCTTCATGGAGGTGGATCATGTAGTCAACCCTGTGGTAATTATTTGATCTATTTATGGAAAAAACCATTTATAAGAGTTTATTTTATCATTTCTATGTATTCTATTTTAGGATCCCCCTTAGGATTCTGTCAATTTGAATGATCGAATAGAGAGGTATAACCCTCTTTATCTCTCCTCCTCCCATTTCAATGTATTCCTTTGAACTATGATATTTTTTTGTTCCTAATTTTACGGATTTGAGGTAAGATACATCCATTTTATGAACCATTAATATTTTTTTCAGGTCATATCTGGATTTTCAGTTGAAAATTTTTATAGATAATTTAGATGTCATCAAGTTTATTGGGGAGTTATTGTGAGGATTTTTTAGGATATAATTTTATTTACTATTCATGTTTGTTTTATATTTTATATGTGGTATGTAACATAATTGATTTCAAAATATATTCTACAGATTTTGGATTTTATTTAACATTTATCTAGGATCATATGTTTTTTAATTATTTGCGTCTTAGGTCTTATTGAATTTTAATAGTTGACCACACCAAATTTATTTGGAATTTTTCATCCTAGGGATACTAAGTTAGTTTAACATATATTATTATGGTATATGTTTTTCCTCTTAATGAATAATTATTTAATTAAATGATGTAATTTGATGATGTTAGAGTTGACAGACTCATTAGAGGATTATAGACGAATATAACACGTTTTTAATTTTTGGATGAGGTACGAGGTCTTTGGTTTATTTATGTACCTTGGTTAATTTGTGATATTTTTTTGTTTTACTTCATTCGTAATATTGCATGATTATTTTCATGGAATGCATGAAATTTTCCCTATAAGTCTAGGAAGGGATCATATCAACCTAACAGTCATCAGGGAAGGTATATCATAGTAAATAGTTAGATTTTGCTTCCTGGGTCAAATGTAGGATTTTGGATTTTCTTATAGATTCTTAGAGTCATGTATTGGATATAGAAATATAAAACGGTTAGACTTATAATAATATTTTTTTAAATAGTGGAATTGATTTAATAAAATGGTGAAAATATCATTAATACATTTTAAAGGATATTTAGAAAATTTAATGGGTATTCAAAAGGAAACATTTTATGGTAATTTGGATAAGGTAATAGTGCGATAAAAAATTCATTTAATTCCTTTAAAAAAGGGAATATTAAAAAGAAATTTTAATTATTTATTAAATGAATGTATGATGTTCTTGGACTAACATTCCATGTTGTTTTTTAGATTTTTTAGGAAATTCCCTATTTTCCATTGCCTATGTAATTCTTATGATTCAAATTTTTTAATGGTTATGAATTGTATCATTCACGATAATACTTTTTTTGAATATATCTCGGTGATAAATTAATTTTTTGTCAAAATAGTGAGTTTATCATGATGGAGAATACCCATAGATGATTGAGAAGGGTATTTGCATATGTTTGATACATAAAAGTGTGTCTTGAGTTACTAACTCTTGAGTGGTGAGCTTGTGAGATATGAGCCTTATAAAAAGGATGATTTATTGTTCCAAATATGTATGGACTATATACTTATTCATTGTGACACGTGTCAGTGTGGTGGAGGATAAAAAAACCTAGACTCAACATGAGTGAGATTCATTGGTTGTGTATTTATGGGAATTATTGGATAATAGTGTTCAAGATATTGTGATATTACCCACATGATAGGGTTGTAATTGTTGTTGGATCCCATCCCTTTGTGATAAGAAAAAGTATTCCACACAATGAGTGAGAAGGGGTGGGTTTATAGATATTGGGTCTATTGTGAGTGAGATGATAGGATTGTAATGTGAGATTTGATGGGGGAAACTATAAGTGATATGGGTTCTATGTTATAATTTACTATAGGTTATCAATGGATATACATACATTGAGGGAGAAGGTAGTGGTAAATTAGTTATGTATTCTTTCTTGAGTGATAATATATGGGCGTTTGATTATTATGATATTGGATACAATATGACACCCAACACCATGTCTCTAGGTATTAGTTGGAGATAAGGTTACACACCATACGTAGTAGCAATAAGTTTGTGTAATGATTGTGGGATGTGAGGAAATATTATTTATCTCCATGACCTAATGTAGATATGTTCAGGTGTTATGGTCACATGGTTCTCCTATGAATACTTGAATTCTATCATAGTATGTTCATCATTTGGTATGTTTTTGGGTGGGTGAATTTCATAACCTCATCTAGAACATAATTTATTTATTTAAAAACATCCACATTCTCAAAACATTAGTCTTTATCAATTCATATTGAGGTAATACTGCTGGGTTATTACACTAAACCATTAATAGTATACATAAGATATGTTTTTATGTATGTTAGTAGACAATAATATTTTCTCTCATTACACTTGTATCACATAGAATTGTACAATTAGAACAAGTATTGTAAGTAATGGTTCTATTATAAATTATATGATGGTATTTTTGTTTTTTTAGAGGATAGTATTTTCATTCTTAAATTACATTTCAGCTTTTAATATCTATTATTCATTTTAATATAAATGATGCATTTCTGTCCTAAATATTTTCTCTAACTCTATTATGCTTCGGTCTCCCTACAAAGACCATTGATTAGGATCCATTTGTGAGATAAATGTTGATGAAATAAAAAATCGAATCAAATAATTTTTATTGAGAAGAAGTTGTGAGATAGATGTTGAGATATATTTTGGGGACATGCAAGGTAGATTGAGCTAAGGCTTATCAAATAGGACATCAATTCAACAAATGTTGGTGTAGGATGTTGAGTTTGGGGACTTGTTAATGTAGGATGATAGAGGCTGGTTTTAACTGAAAAATAATTATTTTGGTGGGATTATACATGGAACTATTCATAAGGATTAGTGGGAATATAGTTAGTTATTTTTGCATCATGATAATTGAATTCATTGGGAATTATACACACACCATTTTGTGGTTTTGTTTTTAATGATTCCTTGTCAAAATTTGTTATTAATTAAGGATTTTTACTACAAAATTTATTTTATATGTTTAATATTACATTAGAATATTATAAAAAAATTGATATGGTTGGAATGTTTGATTGATTTTTCTATGGTTTTTTGGATTATATAGGTGAATGTTATTCTTGATGTGGGACCTTTCCAAAAAAAACACTGTGGGATGTGGTTTTACTGAAATGATTTTAAAAGATGGTTTCTCTATGAATAGCTCATGATGATGGTGATTTTGAAATGGTTTTTTATTTTCTTATTTTTATAAATTCTTGGGAAAATGGTTTCTGAAATGGGATTTCAAAATGAAATTGGAAATAGATATTTATTTTTGGGTTGGTGGCCTACTCGGAAGTGTATTTTTTATTACATTTTATAAAAAAATTGAATACCAAGTGTTATTTTTAAATTACTGGTGATATTTTGGTTTCAATAAAATGATTATAAAGAGTTTGTAAAATAAGAAACCATTAAATATGTAAAATATTCTTGTAGGGAGTTTATTTTTTCATAGGATTTAATCTAATACATGAAAATATTCATAGATTGTATTCTAATGTTTGTTTTAAAACATTAATGTTTTATTTATTGGTGCGAACCATATATTTTCTTATGGTAGATAAATGAAAATGGTGCCTTTATAGACTTGGATATTGTTTAGTTATTTACATTGGATAACTTGTGATCATCATATAAATTTGGATGGTATATCGTAGAGGATTTAAGAGATACCCATGTAGTGGTATTATTGATTTGTGTTTTATGTTGTTGGGATCATGTTGCTATATTTTAGTTGGTGGGTTCTTATATAAGACCACCTTGTGTGCTTTCATGTTTTTTTAGATTGGATCACTTGATGTGAATTTTTATCATATGATTGTAATAGTGTGGAACACCATAATATAGAATAATCCATTTTTAGTAGAGTCATATATTGGGGATAACCAAATTATTAATGATTAATCAATCATTAGTATTTCAGTATTTCATGATTGGATTGTATAGTTGATCACCCTCATGGAGCTTGGGGATAATTATTTTTTAATTATAAAATGGGACTGAGTGGAGTGGTCATATATAATCATTATAAATTGTTAAGTATGATCCATTGGAGATAATTTTTTGATGGTTGGATTCATAGTTAAATGAATAAAATTCATTTATGGGTGGAAGAATGAAATCAATAGATGGTGTATTACCATCATGATAGAAGGGAAAAAAAATATAATGAACTAGTTAGTGGATGATTGTGGTGTATGTGGGAATATTCAAAATAATGAACTACTAATTTAGAAACTCTTGTGAATTTTCCAATAGAGTCCATGTGTTGGTGAAATACTTATGATGTTTTTGGTTAGATCCATGAGTGAGTGTAATCATTGGAACATCAACACTAACTAGAATAGAATGATGATTGAATGGTTATATTATTTATTGAACCAAAGAAGATGAACGAAAAATTATTTTTGATAATAATTTTGGGTACTTTGGAATTTCAACAATACAACTTTGTGATAAGGAATCATAGTTAGGAAGTAATTGTGCATTACTATGTGAAGCAGATATTGTTTTTATAAAGTCATCTAAGGGAGAATATTTTGGTTTTTTGGAATGAATATTGAATTGATGAGGAGTAAATACAATTGGGTCAGTTTTCAAAACAATATATATGTTATTTTATGACTTAAAATATATTCTACAAAAAATAATGTCTGTTTTAGATTTCTTTTTGGAGTAGTTATAGAGATGTTTAGTGAAAATTTGGAAATTGGGAATGACTTGTCAATAGTGAATTGACCACTATGGTTGAATGAGGTTAATGGATAATGGAAAAAAAGAATCAGGAGAGTGGCATGAAATATAGTGGGGAGTCTATAATCTACCATATATTTATTATATGCTAATTCCAAATTGAAATCTATTTTTTTTGTTTGTGAGAGTATCTTTTTACAAACCTGTAATTGATTCGTAATTTTGATGATTTGTACATCCTTAAATTGATTCACAAGACATGGATCACAGATTATATAAATTACATAGGTCTTGGAGAGACAATTCACCATCCATTAGGGGGATTTTCTATAACAAAGATGACAATTTAGGTCGTTTATATAATGTTTGGGTCATTCATGCTATTAGGTACCTTTCATGTGACTATTAAAGGCTGTGAAAGTTGTCCATGTACAAGATAATTCTTCCAAGGTTATTTCCTATCATGGAATGTGGGTTTAACCCAAAAATAATTAGTATTGATTTTCATTTCCCTCTATATAGGGGTCTTTCATATAGTGTGATTGATTGGTTTTCAATGAACTTATCTAAGAAACCCCATATTACCGGGAGATTTATGTGATTTAATTGGTGTCAATTTTATGAACCCTATATTGGTTTCATTTTATTTGGTTTAAATATTGGATTGGATGAGACCATTTAGTATCTCATCTTCTAATATATTGGTGTTCCATCGAATTGTGAGGTTTGATAGTGGTTCGTCACGTTTTTTGAGATAATATCATTAAATTATTCATAGGCACTATTCTTATATAGTGATGAATTTTTTTTGATAAATTTTTTAGATTTATTTTCACTAGAGAATAATGAAACCAACCTATATCATGAGGATATCATATACATATCATGAATTAAAAAATAAGTGGGAGTTCTATATAAATTGTTCACCATTTTCCATGTCTAGTGGTTCCTAATATTTTTATTTATGTTTTATTATAATTTTGGTTAAAATTTAATATTTATTTGGATTTATATTTTGGAGAATTGTGGGGAAAACATTAGGAGGGTGTCAGGAGTAGACCGAACCCTTTTTCTCATTGATTTAAAACCTATTGGTTTCATGATGTGATTATTAAATGATATTCCAGTTTGGTTTTTTCATTTTTGATATGTAAATATTTAATATAAATATTATTATTGGTGACATAAGTGTTTTTTTATTCTATTGATATCATTATAGAAATGGAATGGATTTACTATCATCAGATGGTATATGACGAAAATGATTTATTTGAGTCTCATAGTTAAATATTGGTCTTATATTTTTGTTCCTTCATTAGTAATATTCTCTTCATATTTTCGTTTCTTCTAAAACATTATCAAAATAATGTTTGGAGGGTATAACATTGGGAAATTAGTCAATATATATCAAATATATTTCTAAAATAATCTATTGTGGGACCCTGGTCAATAAGTGTTGGTGGCAACAATTTGGGTTTATTTTCATGACTGTGATGGATTTTAGGAATAAAATGGATTCCTATTTGTAAACTTAATATTAAAAAGTGGTTTTATTGAAATGATATATTATAGTGTTTGGATGATTTTCATGTATAGTTTTAAAATAGTATGTAAAGTTTAAATTTGTTTTTTAAATATATTTAATGCAATTCTGGCCAATGTTATAGTGTGGGTAATGAATTATTTGATTAGTTTTAAAAAAGAACAATAAATAGATATTCAAATATGATTTTTAAGGATTTAAAAAATGGATGGGAATAACATTCCTTGAAATATTTGACCATATGAGGGATATTACCTATTTTGTAAATATTATGTGCCTTTTATTCTTCCCATTGATGAATTATTAAGTATTTTGAGTTTTATGATGATGTATGTTGTGTGTTTAGTCCTATTAGAAACATTTTTCGATATCAATGTCGTATATTATCTTTAGTGGAAGGGATATAACATTTAGGGATTTGATATCGGTTTTGGGACAAGTTTTGGACATGAGACTATGAAACAGGTGACTAGTGATCATCTAGTGAGCTGTGAGATGGGTTGTGTAACCTATTATTTTTTTCTCATTATTGATGTATGGTATCTTGTGTTAGGAAATGAATACTAGTGTGGGAGAGGTTATTAAGTCTCAGAATTTCCATGAGTGAGAGAATCATGCTATGATTTCCATAGGAAAAATGGGATCATGGGGATCATGATGTTGTGGCTTACCAAGAGGAGAGGGTAGTATATGTTGAAAGGGGCTTTCCATGATTGAGATCACATGATAAAAAAAACCTATAGGGGAATTATTTGGGTTGATATAAATACTTTTTGATATTCTGGAGTCATATCAATTGGTCAGTATTTGAGATTTTTTAGTGGGACTACCATGAGTGTAATAGGGTAGATGTTGTGATTTTCTATGGGTTAGGGATATATTTTTCAAACATTATGGAGAATGGAGTATTAAATTGGGGATGTTTCTTATTTTGAGAAATAAGGGATGGCCATATTCATGGTGTGAGATAAAATATTTTGTGACACAATACCCTACATAAATAATAAAATTTTGGGGAATCTTTCAGACACCCTACCCGACATCATTAGTCAGTATTCAAGATTGATGTTTCTTTGAAACTCCTTTTTAGCATGGATACCATTAATGCAGGTTTGGGTGTTTTGGATGCATATATTACACATGATGTCCATAATTTTTTGAATTTTTTTTATCATTGATTATGTTTATAGTTGGTTAAGTTACATGATAAAAACTACACGTAATTAAATTTTTTTATATTAGGTTATAGTATTATCTTGTAATTTATTCATGGTAACTATTTAGTATGTTATATAATGGATGGAAAAGGAAGTATGGTATGTAAGTTGGGCCATATTCTGGTGAATTTATTTACTTTCTTGTTTAGTAAGTATGTTCCCGTGTTCCATTTATTAATTGTGATTCATGTATATTTTTTATCTAAAACTACATTGATACAATTTATGAATCTTCTAGATAAACATACTACCTTCTATCCTAGACTACCAGGGGTCCCATATATATATATATATATATATCATTTTATTGTCTACGGTTTTCTGGATGTTTATTATATAAATTGTTCATGCTGATTTTTTGTAGATTTGAGAATGACCACAAAGAATTATTTATTGGGTATTGACTCCCCTACAGGTTGGATCATTAGTGGTTGTGACCCCTACCCAGGATTCTGTTGGGATATCATAATCTGGGTGTCACATACTATTTATTAATTAATTTTAAATAATTTAAAATTATTAAAATAAATATTTTATGGATTTTTCATGTAGTTAATAATTAGAAAAATAATTTTCTTGTGATTATATGGGGGTAACGAATGAGGTGTTACACGTAAATAAAACAATAATTAGAATAGTATTTATTTATAAAAGTTAATAATTTATTTTTTAATCTATAGTTTTGATAATTAAGATTAAAAAACAATTATTATAATTTTTAGGGTTATTTTATTTTTATTTTATCAAATTATTTATTTCAGGATAAAACATCATGTACCAAATAATGAATTCTTTAATAAATCATTCATATACTAGGTTGTGAGATTCTTATTATTCCATCAAGATGAGGATGTTTACATTAAAAATTTATTATCCAATATGTTATTCAATAGTTTCCTGCATCCCTTAACATCACTACATACATCAAAAAGCGTTCTAAAAAATGATAAATTATCATAAATTTATTTGATCTATAATTGGTTTGTTTTCAATTTTCAATTTTATTTTATATTTTTCACTTATAAGTTTTGGTTATGTTATAGTAATATCAAAGAAGTATTTTATTCCTCATTATTCTCTTGAGATAATGTTCCCACAGATGTCCATCATAACATATCTGATCACTCAGAAGAATATATATAAAATATAAGAAATCTTGGTTAAAAAATATATTATGCTTGTAAATTTTTTTTACTAAAATATTGAGGTTGGGTTTTTTTTTCTATTGAGGTTTCCATAATATATCTATCTTATTAGAGTTACAGGATTTCATGCATTATCTCATTCATTATTTTTTAAAAAAATTTGATATTAAAAATTTATCTTTTATGAGTCTTGTATGATTAATAATCCTAAATAAATTCCCTCTAAGATGCGATCAAGGTTTTATTCCTATTCAATATGAAATTATTTTAGGAGAAGATAATTTTTTGGTTGATAGAGATTAGTAATATTAGATGTAACACTTGAAGATGAGAGTAACATGCATAGTCTTCAAAATAATTCAATGGTATGTATCATTTTTTATTAAATATACACTATTCAATTTATTTTTAATATCAAATATATGTAATTATTTTTTTTATACTATGACTAATCATATTATTATATTGTTTGATTCTTTCAATTGGAGATATAATTATTGTTACAATAATAATGTTGTTATAAATATAAATATTAAGAATGTGGTTTATATATATATATATATATATATTCACATTATATTTAAATATATGTAATTTTTAATTATAATTATTTACTAAAATCTTATTGGAGACATATGAGAAATAAAAAAGTCTCACAAATGATAGTTAATATTAGACATAATGTATAAAGTATAATTATGACCAATCATTCAACATGTACTCTATCGATGAGGGATTAATATTATAATTTTTTTTTAAAAAATAATGATTATTACTGTTTCATGATTGAAATTAATATATTATTTCAATAATGTAAAATCATCTTGAATTACAGTATTAATAAGCATTCATAACAGATAATTTTTCTTTTTTTTGTAGAAAATCATGAGGAGTTATAATTATTGTAGGATGAGATAATTTAGAGGTCAACTATATGAAATAATTATTTTTTTTCAAATTTAGAAGAAACATATAAATAATTTTTTTGAAATTGTATAATGGATTTTATGAGTATTCAGGTTAATGATTCCTTATCCATACCAACATAAATATATTATCACTATTCTTTCATATCCCCCTAGATAGTGATTATTAATAAAACTATAATGTATTAAACTTATTATATATGGGATTCATTTTTTCTAATTGTTTTAATAAATGTAATTAATGAATATTTTATATTTTATATTTTTTATGTAGACGATTGGTGATAAATATATTCCTCCTTGATAAAATATTCTAATAAATTTTTCCATGATATGTGTATAAGATAATATTTTTTATAAAATTTTATACATCGTGATAAAAATGAATTTTTATATAAATTCAAAATAATAAGCATGAATAATTGTTTTGGATGTTATAGATGTCTCCACATTGAATTTGTGGAAAATTATTTATTTGGGATGCACGCCACTAATAATATTATATCTTTATTAAATAATATAAATAATTAGAATATAATGAACATTAAAATCATTAATTAAACTGTACAATGTACTTATAATGGAGATCCACACAAAAAATAAAAATTAACTAATCATGGATTTTTAGAAATGTCAAATATAAATATAAATTACTTTATAATATTATTACGGATATATCCACTAGATACGTAGTTAAATATTAACTTATTCCCAAGTAAAGAATTATATTTTTCCAATTAACCATATAAATTTTTAAATCTCATTCATTTTTTTAATTATATACATAGTTCTTCTGAATTATTATTTTGAAAAAAATATCAGTAAGATGTTCATGTTACTGATGGCTACCAAGAAATTGTGTTTTAATGTTTTTGGATATTTTTAATTCCAAATATCCATCAATTTGGGTTATCAAAAAAAATGATTGATTCAATTTTGAAATTACCTATTGACTAAGATAGATTAATAAAAAATATTTTAACAAATTTACTATTTAATATTTATAAAAATTGTATTCTTTTATCTTAATGAATATATATTTAAATGTTTTCCAATTATTTATGAAAAAAAATCAAGTTTTGGATTAATATTAAAAAAATAAACACTAAAATGTTAAACATGTTATGATGAAAAAGTTTATCGAATGAAGGAAGTTAAAACAATATGTTATTATATAATAGTTAATAATTTTATTGTATAAAATCTTATATAAATATATTTTATTCTTATAAATATAGTATAATTTTAGTGTTATTAAAATATGATAATTATTCTATTATTTTAATTAATTTTTTAACAAAAATAAGAAAAATAATTAATCCCAAATAATTTATAGCTAATAATAGTTATTTTCATTTAGAATTAGTTATGTAATGTATATATAAACTTATAGAGAGTTATCAGTAGTCATTGATATTATGTGATTTTTAATTTGCTCTTAGTGAAGTTTCTACATTGACTTTTCATACATAAACATATTAAATAAGATGTTTCTATTTATTCTCTAATTTATTTTATATATTTTTCTTTTTCATTTTATGAAATATATGTATTCATACATTATTGGAATTTTTGAGATATCAGTGTGAAGATTCAACTACTAACTTATAGATAAGTATTCCAGATAATTTAAATTATTCCTTTGAAAAAAATGATTCCAATGGATGGAATGACTATGTTATAGAGATATATTTTCAGGAGAAAATTTTTTTAATCAAAGGATATAATTATAATTTTACATATAGAAATTATATTGAAGATTATTATTTAAATTTTATGAAAAAATTGGAATAATAAAAAGTGATATTCTGATCAAATAATTATTAATGGATTACTTCCATTATAACAGATTACATAGAACACAAAAATACCGATGAAATATATTATTTTCTTATGTTCATAATTTATTATTTTAAAATATTTTTATTCAATGTGTGTGGACCAAACCCCAAATCCCGATCCATGACTACCCCATACCCGCCTTCAATAGGCCATGGCCTGGAATCTAGCACTGAGTAGGCATATCCCAAAAAGTGAAGTCATTTTCCATTAAACCTGCACACACACATAAATATTAAACTGTAGAAGAAACACAATGTAAACAACAATGGTAACATTGAAAACTATAGAGTGTATATTATTAATGGAAAGTACAAAGGGGCCATAATAAAAGCCCAAAAATAGACATAAAATTACTACTGCCACCAAACATCCACTTGAGACCCTACAAAAATGGTAGGTGACAGGTATCTCCTTGTAGTCATAATAGAATTCATGTTTGTTCCTACCCACTGAGCACAACCTGGTCCCCCGCCACCAAGGTCTTCGTCGAAGCATCGATCAACCGGAAGATACAAGGAATGTGTAGGTGAATATCGTGTAGTGGTGAGTAACAAAGTACAACGTAGGGACCCAAATCCACAAATTGAAGATCCCAAATCCAGACCACATAGTAAATATAGCTCACACCTAGAATAACATAATTCCTAGAATGTCATATTATTAGTCGTAGAGATGAATCATTTGGTACTACTCAGGGGTCATCCCTATAAAGTCCACAAGCTTCCTTCAGCTATAGAACATTTGAGTTCCACTCCACTAATTGAACATTGAGGTACACTACGATGTTGGACCCCTGAGTTATGCTCGACTGCTGGACAAATAATTTCTACCCGTCTGTTGGACCACCGAGGTTCGTTGGTCTATTGGACCACTAAGGTATGTTCGTCTATTGAACCATTGAGGTCCTCCCATCTGTTGGACCACTATGGTATGCTAATCTGCTAGACCACTGAGCACTGCACATCTAGTGGACCCCTGTGTTCTTCTTATCTACTGGACCAATAAGGTTTTCTCGTCTGTTGGACCACTCAGGTCCACTCGTCTGTTGGACCACTGAGTACCGCTCGTCTGCAGGACCACTAAGGTCCCCTCAGCTATTGTACCACTGAGGTTCGCTTGTCGGCAAGACTACTGATGTCCAATCGTCTACTAGAAAATTGAGGTCTGCATTTCTACTAGACTAATGTTGTTCGGTCATTATATCCTTCATATTATATCCAAATACAGGATTCCCTCTCTATAGTGTGTCTGTCTTAAGGAGGTTATACACCTCATGTCATCAGCCATATTTCGACTTCCATGAAAACTCACATAGAGTACACTGAATTGAACGACTCATACTATTGTATCCAATTCCATAGAAGGAACATCAATCAGATTCCTATTGTGAATTACATTAACATTTTAGTAAATTAGGGATGGTTTCACTCAGGGCGAGTCCGACATGGTTGGACTGACCAGACTAACCCATCCCTGGGGTCCCAGATGACCTGACTTGGTTTGGCACACAATACCAGACCTATTTGGGTCTGGTATGACCTGGTCTGTCCTGGACTAGTGTCTAGGCCCATTGCACCTTCCTGGCCCCAATCCAGTTCGGTTGCGGGTCCAGCCCACCGGGCCGCTCAATGGCCCAGTCTGAACTCTTAGCCGAGCATGATGGGTAGGTGGGTCTGATCACTCCGACCAGCATATTGAGTGACACTATCTTCTCCAACTGGGAGGTCACGGTTGATGATCATGTCACCCTTGCCAGTCAACATGACATAAAGCCTCGTAGACCTACTTTCAATGGCCATCTGTCATGTGGTTTCCCTAACCAGTGTAATGTGTCTATCCTACATGGAACGCAGTAATTCATCATGGGCAGAACCGACCTGCAGTGGTATTTTGAGTCATCCTTCCCCCGCGGCTTCGTGTCACATCCTGTCCCTATCATTGTGTGATATCAGTGCACCTCCTCCCACCATCCACTGGCCTTGGGGCCTGTGACACCTATTTTCATCATTACCATTTGTTGTCATCTCCCTACGATATGGTTATCCATACATGTTTTCCAGCTATAGCTTCATTATATTGTCTCTTTCCGATACTACGGTTCGGAACTATATGCTCTTGGTGATTCCACACCCCTTCCCACCGAATTCCCCCATCTCCCATAGCCTCCTGACATAGGACAATGTGGCGATGTAGTCCAGTCTAGTCTGAAGATAACTTCAGTACAAAATTTATTGTACCATTAAGAATGAGAATATTTCAAGAAGAGAAGAGCGAAAGGATTTGGCTATAAAAACACCCCTAAAATTATTCGAGTCCTTGTTTATGTTGACCTAGATGTGTTCTTGTTACTAATGTCATGAAGAAACAAAACATGGAGGAATAATAACAATGATAGATATCCCCATGATCCCACATCATTAACCATACCTCAATAATTGTTTATCCATGGGATAGCATGTTCATGAGTTAACCATTTTTATTCATTTAAAACAATGATCATTAAAAATAAATTCACCTAGAAAAGCATGGACCCCTACATGGAAAAGGATATTTCTCATGGATGATCATTCATCATCGTCTGTTGATCTCTAGTCTGAAATCTACTCTCCATGGTTATCGTCGTTGTCATTGGATTCGTTGGCATTATTCAATTGTAGATGTTTCATTCATTGTTCATTATTGCATTTATAGGGTTGTTTGTCAACACTTAATGTCCTATTTTATTAAAGAAGGAAGACATGTTCATGTTGGGGTGTATCCAACCTAAACCATTCACGAGGTTCTTTAATCGGATTCAATGTCACCTCATTTCTGCATTGGAGAACTAACGAGTCAATGAATAATGAAGAATCAAATATAACAAAATAACATTTTATGTTATTTTATTTTTCTTCTAGAAAGTATGAAAATTAATATCCACCATTGACCCACACCGGTTGAGTTTATTCTTTGCCTAAGGGAATCACACCCACATATGCTCAATGATTGTTTCGTATTTCCAATCCTAATTACATTTTATGTGTTATAAGGATTTTAATATAAAATAGTGGTTGCTCAATTATTTTATTTATGGCCAAAATCTACATTCAACTATTTGCTCACGCCACCCATTTTTTGGACCAATATAGGCGAGCCCTAATGCTCTTAGTTTAACAATTCCTTAAAATATTTTATACCAGAACTCATTTAAATGTTATAAAAACATGCTCGCATGATTTTTTTAATGACCATTAAAAAGAGTTCAAAAATATGTTCTGGCCACTCCGGTCCTCAAAATTATATGTCGTCTCAGATCTTGTTCATTAAAATGTTTCAATTAATTTTCCAAAAAATATTATTTAATTGTTGGGTAATATGTTACTCCCCCTATATGGATTTACATCCTCATTTGAAAAAATAATGGTTAATCAAACAAATGGGGGTACTGAGCATGAATCTAATCCTCCTTCTCCAACCTGATCTCCTAGAGATTTCCGTACTACTATAGAATAGTAACTAGTGGAATCTACCATCCATGAAGGATCCCAGATTGTTGATCCTCTATCTCCACTTGGTACTCTGTGAACGTCACCTCATTATCAATAGAAAACACACATTGGTCGATGTTGTGAGAAGGTTATTGCACATATATTCTCATCTAGGATATGTGGAAGATGTTATGCACCCTCTCTAACTACCGTGATATAGCCAAGTGGTACGCCAACTCTTCCAATCTATTCATTATGAGGAAAGGTCAGATGAACCTCGGAGATAACATTCCACCCCTACCAAATCATTGTATCCCTCATCGATGATAGACCTATCTGAATAAGTGGTCCACCTCTTCCAAATCCACAGTTTTTTGTCGCCTATATATATTGGACATTTATCAGCTCTATATATTCTTCATCTGCTCTCAAATTACTAGCACCAACTCAGTGGTAGCATATACCATCTCTGGACACATTAGTGCTTACTTCATGGGGTCTTTCTAGCATAACGGTGACCTAAATGTTCATCATTACATTTCCTTGAACGGAGCCATATTGATGGTGGAATGGTACCTATTTTTTTACGTAGTCTCCATTAGTGGTAGGTGTTCCTCCCAACTATGACCAAAATCAAGGACTCAATTTGGAAGCATGTCCTCTATGGTCTATATGGTCCACTCCATCTGACTATATGTATGTGGGTGAAATATTTTCCTCAAGCGCAGTTGAGTCCAATACAACTATAGAAATAACATCGACAGTTGGGATGAACATCTTGGATTAAGATCTGATACTATCATAGATTGGACTTCATTGAGTTGAACTATCTCCTACATATAGGGTCATCCCAATATCTCTACTGATCCCTACTCTTGAATATGTTAAAAGTGGGATGATATGTTTAGTCATTCTACGATATTCTAGATGGTATCATGCCCCTTGGACATATGTTTTAATCTCACCACAATCTTCATTGATATCCCATCCCACTTCCACTCTGGTACCTCAAGGCGTGGGGTCAAAATAGCTAGAACCTTTTTCTCAGTCTTCACTTACGGACATGTGAGACATCTAAAAAAATCAGCATCTTCCTTCTTCATCCTCAACCACCAGTTCTATCATTGGAGGTCCTAGTATATTTTCACCACACCGGGAATCTCAACAAAAGGGGATGTATTAGACACCATCATTACCTCCTCCAATAACATCACTCGTACTATGGTTCATCCTTTGAAAATATTGTCTTGTTCCCCACCTTATGAATATCCATCAGGGCCATGCCCTGTTGGAATATGAGAACATGCAGTCTCGTAGATGGAAACTCTAAGTTATGCCCCTAACTCACTATTATTGTGGAGTGGAATCTACCATCAAAAAAATAAATGTTTTCTCCTCACTATCCACGAAGGATATCTGAAGTGAGTCCAACTGCTATGAGCCCTTGTTCAGTAGCTGTGAACTCAATATTTTACTGAGAGCATCTAGCAACATGTTCCCCTTCCCTGGTTGATAGAATATCTCCAAAAAAATCCTACGAGGATCTATAGTCGATGTCTCAAACTCATATTAAAATCCATCCTTGAAAAGATTTATTTAAGACACTTGTAGTCCGTGTATAAGATGAATCATTCACCCTTAAGGTAGTGTCACCACATCTTTAGTGCGAAGACTATCACTTCCAAATCAATTTCCTGAGTCACATAGATAGGATCATGTAGTCTCAATAGTTTTGATCCATAATCAATCCCTACAACCAAATACATCAATACATAACCAAGCCTAGTCCTAGATGTGCCATAGAACACCGCGTAATTAGTTCCCTCCTCTGGAAGCCTCCAGATAGGAACACTCTTAAATCTCAACCTCAGCTTCAGAAAGCTTGGATGATATCATATTGTCCACATGAATGGTTTTGCATTATTCTTCAACACTATCATGGGTGCTTCCCCTCTAGAGAAGTTGTGTACAAACATTTGATATTATGTAGCCAACCCAAGGAATCTATGCACCACGATAACACTCTTGGATGGATCCCTTGAAAGAACTGCCTTGATAATTTCTAGATCCACCAAAAATCTATCCTATTAGATGAAATTTACTATAAAGTGGACCTTTTTTATCCAGGAATCACCCTTCGAGATATTTCACTAAACCTGGTGCCCTCAGAGTCTTCCTAGAACAATCCTCATGTATATCGTGTTCTCCTCCTAAGACGCAGAATACACTAAGATGTCATCTATGTGGAACACTAAAAAACCGGTCTATGTACAAATGGATGATCATGTTCATTAGTCCCTTGAACACTATTGGGGAATTATTCATGCTAAAATGCATCACTAATTAGTCATCGTTTTGTAGAGACATCAGAAATATGTCTTTTATATTTCCTTATATCGTACTTAAATTTGGCGATATCTCGGTTTGAGATCTATCTTCGGCAACAATATCACTCTCTTAAGATGATATAATAGGACATTAATCATTTGAAGAGTGTAATTGATCTCCACAGGAACCATGCTTAGGCATTAGAATACCACACATTAACTCAATATTATGTCTGCCTTCATGGAAAACAATATTGGGGTTTCCCGTGGTGAAACGATGGTCCTTACGATCCATTTCCTAATCATGTCTTCCAAGAATAAACTTAGTCCCTAGAGATATGTGAGAGACATCAGATATGTAGGTGTATATATTAGTGTTTTCCTTGGGAACATATCAATGCAGAAGTCTACATCTCAATGAAGAGGTAGTCCTAGAACAACCTCTATAAAGACCTCATCGTACTCGTCCACCACTATAGGAAACTATGGAATCATATCATCCACTAAAAGGAGGGGAACGATAACCAACTTATTAGTGATCAGCTTCACCCTACTATGTCCAACTCCATCACCCGCTGTAAGAGATCCATTCTCGTAGGTGAAAGAAAAACTGATCCCATCTCAATGGACAAAATGCAATCTGTGCTCGAAATAGTCAATCTACGCTTGGACTCTGGATAACTGGTCCATACATAGAATTATTTCATAAGTATTTTAAATCTCAACAAGGATATTCCAGCCAAAGATCTCACATCCTATTTTAAGATGACACAGTTAGGACTAGTGTGTGATCATCAGATCTCTTCTTCTAAAAGTATCAAATCGTAAGGATAGAGCTAATATATCAATCGTATTCTCTGATATCTGAATAAGGACTATGGTAAGGAAAGGTTGACTCTCCCTATGTCTATAAGAACAACATATAAATTAGAGAAGTCATTGATCATACCTCATATCATCTCTGGAACATTGGGGTAGTTGGCCACCACAGCCTGATGTTAAGACCTCCCATGTCCACCTTCTCCTTAAGCTCGTGTTGGACCACCTAGGGGTGGTGGTGGTTGTTCCTCATACCTAAGACCACTTCATAACACTCTTACTGCTCCTCTATAATGTCCGGTTCTTGGAAAACCACCCGGTCCCTGTCTCTACCACTACGTCGGTGGTCCCTAGAACTTTTGTCGGTACTCATTGTGGTGAGTTGGGAAATCCTAAGCCATGCACCCCTAACAAATAATGTGCAGCTTACTCTGCTCCTGGATGACAACCTCTACATTGGGAGGCTTGTACTGCCAAAACTAAGTCTCGGTGTCATCTTCTATATGGTATTTCCTGTTTTGGATGCAGCGTCATTTGTTGGATACCCTCTATAGATGACCCAAACACCCTACTCTTGGTGGTATCACCCACCTTTAGTGCCAACTCAGCAAGGAATCCTTCCACTAGTAGAGCTCACACCATCACCCCATCTTGTATAGGTATTCTGAGAGAAGTCATTGATTCCCTGATCTCCCATTGGAGTCCTTTATCAATGTTTTGGTTTATAAAAAAAGGGCCCCCTCCATACCTGTATTGTAAACAGGGATGTCTATGAACATAAAAGAGTGCTCAGCCACTGTCAGGATGCCCTGATGTAAGTAAATCATGTATTCTATTCACCCCGAGTGCAAGGTCACATGTAATAACTCCACCCTAGAATGTCACTCAATTTTAGACCAGGTTAGGGTCACCTCATCTAGTGTTTGTATGGTAAATCTTCACCATCTCCCCACAAATTCCTACAGAAGGCTCATGAGTAGAACCTCAATTCGGTCATACAGTGTCCTCATTAAGAGGAAGACTCGTGTCACTACCTCTATAAAATCCTCACTGACCTGAGGATATATATCTCCCTAGAACTATAGAGGTCTCAGTCTCTAGAACCTCTGTAAGTAATTCTTCCTACATGCATCCTCTATCAGTATTGCAAGTAGTAACTGTTGACCAATAGGTACGGGTATCACTGGGACACTGGACAAAGGTACTGTCTCGGGCAAAAGTCCGTGTACTGAAGCCTCATCGCTTTGTGGACCATCCTTGTAGTCACACACTATAATACTGGAAGGCACTATATGTGGAGGAATCCAAAAAGTGATCATGATAAACTACAGCCAATTCATTATACATGTTGATCTAACTCTGACTCAAAACAATAATGGGAAAACACTCAAAGACTTATTCAACTTGTGTTTTCAGGTACCGAATCAGAATGATGAATTGAGGGTCCTAATTTATTGATATTTCTACCACTAAACAAACAATGGATGACCTATCCTAAAGGCTGACCTCAAGACACTTAACACTTTTTCTAGAAAAATTTCAACACATAGTTCTTCTGAAAGAAACAACATCCTTTGATACCACATTTTCACGACTTATCCAATGGGGCACTTACTATGACTACCCCAATCCGCCCTTCCATAGGCTAGGGGATAGAGAATAGCACTGAATAGGAATATCAAAAAATGGGAAGGCTTTTTTCATTAAACATGAACACATTCACGAAGCTCAAACTGGGGAAAAACGAAATGTAAACCACAAATTTTGCTGAGAAAACAATAGAGAGTACAATACAAAATAAATGTACAAAGGGTCCAGAATACAAGACAAAAAACACAAAGGAAAGCAATACTACCACTGTCTGTCCAGTTGGGACCATACCAGTAGGGTAGGTGAAGGGTATCGCTTGTAGTCATAGTAGTACACTCATCCGTCTTGTCTCAATCAACAACACATTGTCCTAGACCATTAAATTCTCCATCTAAGAAACGATCACCGGAACATGACATGGAACATGTATGAGAATCCCATTCAAGGGTGTGAAAAACAATACTTATTAGGGACCACAATCCACAAAATAATGATCATAAAATAAGACCACACAACAATTCAACACATCAAATACAATAGACACCAACTATAACTCAATTTGTAAAAAGTAATATTATCAGTTGTAGAGTCGAATAATCTTGTACTACTAATGGACTCATCCCTGATTAGTCATTGAATTTTGTTTAGCTAATAGACCATCGAGGTCCAATCCGCTTCTAGAACACTAAGGTCCAATCAACATGTAGACCAATATGGTATGTTCTTCTCTTGAGCCACTATGGTGAGATAGTCTCCTAGACCATTGATGTCTGCCCATCTACAGGACCACTGAGGCATACTCGTCTCCTGGGCCACTAAGATCCTTTCGTTTTCTAGACCACTGAGGAACACTAGTCTTCTTGACCACTAAGGACCACTCGTCTGCTGGACCATTGAGCTCCGCTTGTCTACTGGACAACTCTGGTCCCCTTGCCTGCAGGACCACTGCGGTCTTCTCTACTCCTGGACCAATAAGGTCTACTGATCATATCCTTCATGTCACAAATTTTTGTATAGTTCCCACACTCTAGTGGGATTTTATAAGGGAGGTTATACCTCTCTAGACATCAACTTTCTTTCAACTACCATGAAAAGTACGATAGAGTATACTCAAAAGACCATCTTGTCGCAAGGGTCCCAAAACTGTAGGAGGCATGTTAATTAGACACCTAGTCTAAATGATATTAGTATTTTTGTAAACAAGGGCCAGTTGCATCCGGACCTCATCCGACATGGCCAGAATGAAAGGACGAACCTAGCCTAGGGGTCCCGCATGAATGACCTGGTTCAGATGACGAGACCAGAACTGGTCCAGCATGGCCTACTGGTCAAGCCCATTGGTTCTTGTTGGTCCCATCCTAGATTGGTCGTAGGTCCAGCCTGCTAGACTGCTCAGCAGCCTAGTCCGAACTGTCGGCCCAACATGATGTTGGGTCCACCCTTCTGATGTAGCCCGACCCACTCAGTGTTCCAGTCCGATAAATCTAGAGGTTCCCTTTAGTTCCCATCTCTTCCCATCAAGGCTGACACACTCGATGACTATGTTGCCCTTCCCAATCAATGTTGCGTAATGTTGATTTGACCCACTCATCACGACATGCTGGCATGGGGGTTTTACCGCTAGATGAACATCGCTGGCCCAAATAGAATGTAGCCAGTCCTTGTTATTAGCATTGACTACAGTGCGGTCGTGGGTCACCTATATGTCAATTCTTCGAGTAACGGTCTATCCCCACCACGATGTGATGCTAGCGCACCACCTCCAGCATGTTTCTGGACTTAGTGCTGGCTTCTCCTCCTTCTGCTGTAGCCTGGGTGTCACAACCCTGTGCTTCTTCCTCCCCATAGAAGGGTTTCATGGTCTCCTGCTGAAGCCACAGCCTCTTTCCAAAGTCGAGGTCCTCTTGGAAGTGTCCCTTCCTTCCCAAATCCACTATCTACCACAACCACCTTCCACATGACGATAAACAATTACAGTACCATTTGTATCTTGGTTTCCATCACCACCAAATTCATTTCACCACAAAGAACAAGTTGAATGCAAGAAATTGAGAGGGGATGTAGTCGCACATATGAATACCCAAAGAATTATTGGAGTATTTTTTTTCGTGTTGACACAGATGCGTACTTGTTAGAATCATCATGAAAAAACAAAATAAGATGAAATAATTATTAAGATATTTATCCCCTCAAAACCACATCATTTTACAACCCACACAAACGATCAATCTATCCGTTAAGTTGTTTTTGAGTTAAAAAACGTTCGTCGTTGGAAAGAAATAATGTGGAAAATGAATTCACATGGGAAAGAAACAAACACCTCCATGTAAAATGAGATTTCTTGAGGGTGATCGTTCGTCATCATCTATAGATCTCTGGTCCCAAATCTGCTCATCAAGGTTTTCATTTCAATCATCTGATTTGCTGACATTGATAATGGGAGTGGTTTTCTTCGTCATCCATCAGAGGAATTCCAACGTTGTTCATCAACCCTAAATTCCCTGGTTAATTAAAGAAGGAAGATGTGTGCAAGTTGCTACATAACCACCCTACACCATTAATGAGGTTCATTAATGGTATTTTGTTTCTCCTTATCATTACACCACAACGTTGATAAGTGGATTCATAACAAATAAAAAATCTAAAAATATATTTTTTTTAGTTATTTTATATTTCTTACAAAAAGTCAAAAAATTAACTTTTATCCTTGACCCACTCCGGCTGAGGTTAGGATCCACTAAGGTAATCACTCCCCTATGATCTAAATAGTACTCTAATATTTTTAATCCTATTGGATGTTTAAGAGTTATATGGTTTTGAAAACAAAATAGCCATTAATCAATTATTTTATTTATGGCCAAAAACTACTTTCCACGGTTGGCCCAAACCGTCCAATGATCGGCCTTTTCTAGGTGAATCCCAATTCTATGTGTTCAACATCACCCTAAAAAATTCGTTTTAGGAACAATTTTAAGAGTTAGAAAACTCCCACTCACATGATTATTTAACGAACAATAAAAAGAGTGATAAAATACGTTCTGTCTACTCTGAGCCTCAGAATTATGTGCTTTATCAAATCCCAGTCAAAAAAATGTCCCCATTTAATTTTCTGAAATATTACATGGAACTATGGTAATTACATAATGTTACAAATTTGTGACTAATAAGAATGAATAAATTCATGTATAGATACTTTAGAGTTTATTTTCCTCTATAGTGATTAAATAAATATTCAAATGATTCTTATATATCATCTTAAATATGCCACATAAGATAGAACCATAATGACATAAAAGTTATTTCTAATGGAGATTAATTTATGTTAATTATTTCTCATTATAGTAATATGATAAACTTATGTTTACAAAATATACATTCAACTATTTTAATTAGTATAAAGTTTAGTTATTATGATTTATTATGATATTGTTGATAGCGCTATTTTAAATAATTTTGTTTGAAAACCTTTAATTATTATGAAAACTAAGGGAATTATGTTAGTACTCAACTATAATGTGACTCAACAATTTTATATGGATAAAATAAAAAAAACAACATTATGTGCCTGTAGAGTGGAGTTTGGGCTTGTCTTGGTGGTCTAAAACCCTAATAAAATATCAACTAATTTTTAAAATGTTACGACCAAAAAAATATAATTTATATGATTAGGTAACCATTCATTAATATTGGAAACTACATTTTCTGAACAACTTGAATCTCTATTTTTATCAACAATTTGGTATTGATATTTTATATCAATTTGGTTAACCATTATAACATTAATTTGGTTGAAAAATAATCACAGACTTAATAATACAAATATGAACGTGATTTGATGTTTGGAACTATTAATGTTTATATATGTCATTTGGGTTTTAATGAGGTAAAGGGATTTTCTAAATTTTCCAATACCCAATATATTGGTGAAAATATTCTTATTACATATGAATGTCAAAATACTATCACACTAAGGAAAGATAAAATATTACAAAAGATTAAATCATATTGAATTTTTGATGTAGTAGTAATTGTAGAGATTAAAGAATGAATTCTTAAATTGTTATTAATTCTATTGTATTGGGAAATTATTTTCAAAAAAACATACATTTTTGAAATTATTAGGATTTTTACAAAATAGATTCACTGATATATCTGTTACTATGATATTTTCTAAACCAATTAAATAAGTAAAATCAATAAAATATGATTTTATCATTAAAAAGATATGATAGTAAAATAAAAAATGAGGTATAATATTACTAATTAATTAATAAGTAAATATAAACAATTAATTTTAATTCCTTTGAGGAAGAGATGAATGATAAATGAACATTTCTAACTCTTTTTATTTAATACTTATAAGTTGTAACTCTTTTGAAAAAAATTATTCATTGTAAAGGAACCAGAACTAAATCTAAAAAACTAACAAGATAATTATAAAATAATTAAAAAATAATAATGAATAACAATAAAACATAACTAGATTACAAATACGATGAGATTAAATTTTTTTACGTATCATAATGTTTTTTGATTTCATAAATAGATGAATAAATCCGAAATAAAAAATCTTCAAGAAACAATTATAATATATTATGAATGAAATCCCCAAAATATTATTGGAGTATATTTATAAACTCACGTAACATATAAAATTTTGATTTTAAAGCTCAATAATCCATAGGTAAAGGTGATATGTGTCTTATGGATCATAAAGAATATGTATATTGATTATTTTCACACTATCTGATAATTATTACTAATATTTTTATGATATGAAGAAGTATTTTAGTATTTTAATTTTTACTATGGTTATTCAAATAAATAATATAAATATATTAAGAAATATTATGATTTTTTAATTGAAAATATTACTTGTTCAATTTGACTTCATATATTATATTTATTTTTGTGAAAGTAAAAATGTATTATATTTGACATGATAATAAGATTGATAAATTATTATTTGTAAATATTAATTTATAGTTAGATACTTGTAATATTACATATATAGGTGATACAAATATATTAATCTATTTATAAAATGTTTTAAAATTACACAAAGAGTTGAATGTTTTAGTCATAAACCAAAATTGAATACATTTTTATACCAATTCTAGTAAACAAGGTGGAAAATTATGAAACATAACGTGGGGAATTTCTTTTATTTTGATCAAAAACCAATGTAAAACCCATAGATTTTGGGATCATTAGCACTTAATGAAATTTCAACGATGTGATCTTTTGGAATGAATGACGACAACATTTAATTTTATGTGCCCATGTTATTTTTTGTTTGTAATAGAAAAATCATTATATTCACTATGAATATATTTTTGGATAGTAAATACAATAATATTGGGTCTATAATTGTGAAAATGGGCTACGGTATAAGTTAAATATATTTTTTATGTTGTTTAGTCGATGAATTGTGGTGGAAATACTTATTTCTAAAAAAAATATTATTCATTATTAATTTTTCTATAATAAACAAAGATCAACAATTTATATTATAGATTTATATCATATCTAGGGATTTTTATAGGAAACCTAAAGGGCGTTAGTGAGATGTTTGACCAATTATTTTTTTAGTTTTACTATATTATCAATAAATAATGTGAAATGAGAATATCCCATTGATTTTGGGACCCTATTTAATGTTTATATTCATTCATCTAGTATTTATTCCAATATACTAGATTTCATGTAAATGTTAGAAAGAAGATCCTTTTTTGAAAATTAAACCACTAACCGTAGATTTTATAAAATATTCTAAACAAATTTTGAGACATTACAAAGATTATTTCTTAGGGAATAGTTTAAAACTATCTGTTTAATTTTTTTGGTTGATTACATAAGCCTATAGTTTATTAATTGAAATAACCTTAATTGTTCATTATATTTATTTTAAATCCCTCCAAGATAAGTCATATATTATGCGATATATCATATAATAATTTCCATGATATAATCTTTTTTCCCTCATGTTTGAGGTATATAGGGTAGTATTCAAGGGAAATTAATGATAGATTTACAATAAAGTTCTCTGATTTAGAAGTTTATATATTTTGGAACCTATTGAATATTGTCATTATATAATTATCATTCATGGGGTTTAGTGTGGAAAAATAATTCTTTAACATTGATATTATAAAAATAATTTGAGAAAGCAATGAATGACATTTGATATGGGACATATGAAAGACATTTATCAATTTCAGCACAATGATAGCAATTAAATCATTTGGACTTGATGAATCCATGTGCACTATTTTGGAGAATTTTATGGTATAGTCATAAAATTCCCTTGATTTATTGATCAATTTCATCAAAAAATGGTATTTCTTAAGTTTGGAAATCAATGTTATGTGGCAGATAGAATTTAGGTTGCCCAATCATGGGATTAGTTTTTCTCAATCTTATTTATGTAGGTTGTAGTTTAAAACATTTGTGGTGGAATTTATAGGTGTTTCATGGAACCACACATTGGATTATCAATAATAGGGAATGTGGGGTGCTTGACGGTTACAAGGTTTACCTTAAATATTGAATTGGAGTTCTATTTAAAATGTAAACCCCATGGAAACATGTTACTTGTATTTAGAGATATTTTTTAGGAGAATTAATTTAATAATCTGGAGAATTTTATTGAAATATTTTTATTAAAATAAGAATAATTAATAATTTTCTAAAAACTATAATCATAGTTTTTAACCATTAGTAATCGATCGTTATATTAATAAGTTTAAAAAATTCATTGGTAGTGAATTTCAAGATACATATGACTGTGATCCATATTGATAAATGGTTAAAAATAATATTTATATTCATATTCTCAAACATAATAAGATAATATTTATTGAAATAATTTAATGAATTTTGTAACCATTAGAAGTACTAAATTATTACTTCTAAAACAGAGTGTTCAGTCAACTATTGAGTAAATAAATATTTGAGTAACTGATATGATATTATAAAATATTAATATTCATTTATAGAATATCGTTTCAAAAAAATGATTTTATAACCTGAAATTGGAATATTCATTGTATACTCGGAGGTAATTGTTTTCTGTTTTAAGAGGTAAATAGTCAATGTTAATTATGTTGTGGTCCTAATAAAATTTTAGAGAAATGGAAGAGAATAAATATAACTATTATAATTTCTATTTATATATTTATTGAAAACTCTTAAATTATTATGAATTCATTTTATATTATTAAATTAATGAAGAAGACTGTGGCTAATTAAATATGATGGAAAATAAATATATTTATTGAAAAGTATAATTAAAATTAATGAAAATTTTAAAATAAAGTATATGTTATATAAATATTATTGAGTTCCCTTATATAATGTTCCATAATTAAAAAATAAGATGGATTAAATTATGAAATAATTTTTATTTAACAAAATATAAGAATAAAGTTTGACTTGGACATTAGGAAATAAGGTCGCACAATATTTATGATATATATTTTCCAAATCTAGTAGAAATGATAGGTAATGTTGTGGGGGGACATTATGTGGTGGAGAGATCTCATGATTATGGATACTCTTTTGTTTTTAGTATCTTAGGTGATGTCTCTTCATGATTTGATGGTTTCATCTAGTAGTATCATTTATTTTACTTTATATTTTATTACTAATATTTTTTAAAATATGAATCTACTATAATGATTTGATTTACCATTCATATATATTGTTTTGAATAATAATTTAAAATAGTTTGTTATGGTTTTGTTCGAGTTAATTCCACCATTTAGTTTGTGTATACATTAGTACTGATAACTATCCCATGTGAATGTGGTGGTAGTCTTTGGGGTTTAAACTGTTGATAATCATAAACATGACTGATTGGAAGTTAATTTATATGATGGATTTTGGTTTTTTTACTATTTATTATGTAAAAGTGTTATTGTGGGTATTTTTTTCATTAAGATACAGTTGATGTGTTTTTCAAGGTTTTAAAAACCAATGAATTACATAGTGTAACACTTATCGAGAAAAAATGACGATTAGATTATTATGAAATGCTTCCTTAACAGATGAAGATAATATATCATATAGATCTACAATATGAATTTTATCATTTCATGATTTATTTGATTCAATATTTGTTTTTATATTTAGCCAATATTAGAAAAATATTGGTTGTTTTATTGATCATTTTCTATTAGTTTTTTGTTGTTTGGATTTCTAAGAGATAGAGTGCAATTACATTTTATATTGATATACTATATTATGGTTCAATTATTAAAATAATTAGCTAATATAGTTATAATTGATTATTATTTTTTTATTTTTTATGAATATTAGTTTTATAGAAATTATGTAGAATCAGAGAGTTGTCTTGATTCAGAATGAGATCAATTATGTGAAGAAAGGTAGATAGATTCATTGATGTTTTACAAATTTCCATCTGATATTTTTTAAGTGATTTAAACATTGAAACGGTTTATGTTAGTTATTTGTGATTCTATATACTACCATGAACATTTGAGTTGTATACCATTAATATTTCACTAATTAGAGTGCCATAATTAGGTCTTTAGATAATATATACTGATTTCCATTTTGGAGGAATACAAGAAAAATCATGGGATATAGAAGATATTTTAATCATTAATTCCCTTATGAGGAATTATTTACAAAAACCATTCTTACTGTTAACATAAATTTTATACCATATAACGGTATGCTAACAATATATTATTCTGATATTCTTAATAAGGGTACTCTACCACGGTATGTAATCAAATGATTCAAATTTCAACTTAGGTTTTCTGTTGTCTTGGTATCTCGACTTATAATGGAAATTCATGGTAATAAATCATGCTAGGATGGGAAAAATATTGGTTTATAGTCCATTAATGTCATGGTAATCACCATTATAACATATTCTAAAGATATTTTATCGATCATGTTAGAACATTTCTCTAGGTATTTAGGGAATCTTCAATCTTCAAGGAATTTGATTAATAAATTATATAGACATGAAGATTTAATGATATAAAAGGAAAATTTATACTATAATGTATTTTTGTGATGAAATTTCACATAATTAGTTATTTTATTTTTATCCTTGAGAGATGTGTGGATGTGTATTTCAAAGACATTTGAATTTTCAGAGGCATGTTATGGCCTTATTAGGGTTTTAGTGGAATAGAGGTATTTCAAACGATATGAAATACTTCTACTATGATGGTCACAATAGATTAGTTTGGTGATGTATAATAAATATGACATAGGGTTGAAAATATATTCCCATGGTATGTGATTTAGTTATTTTATGGCTTTGTCTGCATGCATAATCTATTCTTTCATAATGTTTTTTTAGTGTTTTTAAAATTTTATTAGTCCTAGTAATGACGTTATAAAACCCATCGATTACCATAATGTATATAATTGAATATGATTAATGTTTACTATAATTTGGAATAGGAAATTATAGGATAGTACTGATCTAATGATGAGATCTTTTTAAAATTCTATTATCAGAGAGACTGTCCATCTAAAGATAAATTTTACAATGATATGATCTATTAACCAGTGAAGCTATATGTGGATGATATATTTTAGCTTCATAAAACAAATACTAAATGTTATTCATGTTTATTTTAATTTTGGATAACATCTGAGACTCTTTGTGGCAATTATTACATGAGATCTAATATATTATAGTGGGAATCCATGATAATTTCATTAAAGGTGTGGATTATGGAATTTTTACAATCAATGGATAATATAAGTTTCTTTAATGTGGAATAATTTATTGGGAGTGACAGACACTCTATAAAAAACTCTTAATATTATATTGAATTTTAATGATTTAGTGCCCATGTTATTGGTTTCTCTATGTTGGTAGTTGATAGTATTGATTCTGTTGATGTTTATTATTGTAATGCCCTCTATTAGACAAGATGTTTATAGATATATGAAACAATTTTATTTGTTTTTAGGATAATAATTTTTTCATATAACACACTAAGATGACATGATCAGTGAGAAGTTATTTATTTCTATGTTCTCTATATTTTATTGATAATATTATGGAAATTATTAAAAAAATTTGTTCCACCAAATTCCCCTGTAATTCAATAATTATGGGATTGACATATCCTCATTTTTGAATGAATGATTAATGAATGTATTAATGAATATTATTTTGGTTTTTTATTATCATAGGAGAAATGATTTGAGGTGGGAATAATGATCTAGAACATGTATTAAATTTGTAAATTCAATTGATTGCGATTGAAACCTGATTTCCTTGTTATAAATCATATGTTTTATAGAAGTTATTTAAATTTAAATAATTTTATCTAGGTTAATGGTTTCTCTCAGTGAAAAAAATTTTATATAATTTTTAACATTTCAAAAAAATTATATTTCACTAAATTCACTATTAAATAGATGTCATATTAGTTAACAAACAATGCATGTGATATCACAATGGCTATCTTACCATAGCATAGGGGTTTTGGAATTCTCATATACAGATTATGGAATGTAAAATGGTGGAATTATTTTTTAGTGAATAATTATATTTAATTTTTTAAAAATATGTAATTTTATCCTTTCTCTCATAGTTATTTTCATTATTTATAGTGGATATATGTTTTAGGGTAATGGACAGTAGAGGGATCACAGAACATTTTGGGAGATTAGATAGAGGATCAAAGGACCATGTAAAAAGTTTAAAATTATTTGACTATATTATTCACTTTAAATATTTAACCCCACTCTTCCAAATTTCAATTCAAATTATTTTATATTTCTATGAAATTTGGTAATGATGAACCTTTTAAAAGAAATATAATGTTATTACATTCATCATAATTAAAAGGATGAATTTTTTTATATTATAATGAAATTTTATATGGGTAACTAGAATAACTATTGATGATATTTTATTTGTATTAATTCATCAATTAAATTCTATATGGATTGAAATCCTATTATTTTATTAATACATTTTCCTTAAAATAATGAAAATATTTTTTCTAGGTTGGTTTAAATCATATTTATAATTTTCTATTTTTATATTCTCTCATAATTTTTTATGGCATAATGTTGTGATTAATAGGAAAAATTGATCGATCTGGAATCATGTTGTAAGATTATAGTATGTTATGAAATTTGATTAACATTATAGGTATTATTTTTCTTTTCAATCATATTGGATTGAAAAGTATTTCTAGTTGTTTTGGTCTTATAAGTAAGGAATATTATATGGTTCATCTGATCTAGGATCATATAGTAGACTCTTCAACACATCTACCATAGAAAGTGGAATATGTATGCCTTTATTATGAAACAATTAATAATTAAATGATCTAAAATTGATAACCCAATGCCTCTTATGTAGACCCACAATGGGCTTTAAGAAACTAATATAGTAGACTACACACTGACATTCTGTAAATTTGATAATAAAACTAACAATCACGCATTCATAGAGATATAAAACATAATGATTCGTGAGACCACATCATCCGTATTTGAGTTGGTGGTTCCCTAAAACCAAATACCATTGTACAATGGATTAAATTTTTTATTTATTTTATATTAATATAATATAATATAACTTCCTAATTTTTCTTTTCGGCCATAATGAATGTGCTACTTTTCTAAGGATATATTTCAATTCAATAGTTCATAATAGTTGTCTACTATGATGTTATATAATATTGGATATGATTGTATTACATAAATATATGCTTTGTAAATGGATGATATTGTCTGATGGGACACATTTGATATGGGATATCATAGGTAAAAGGATCATAATACTCTGAGATAGCCTTTAATGGTCTCTTCCTTTAGTAATCTCTATGAAGGTAGGTTATGTGAACAAACCCACCAAACAAAATTCAACAAGATTTATATATAATTTCATATTTTTATATGTGGATCATTTTACTGATTTATGTACATTAATATTATAATTAATGTGTTTCATGACTCACATGCTTAGATATATTTCATAAAATATAATGATCTTCATTCATGAGAATGTTAGATACGATGGGAATATCACAAGTGGAATTTCATTCACAAATAATGTGAATAATGATTTTTCCCTTCTATTGGATGTGCATATATAAATATATTAGATGCAGTTTAATAAACTGATTAATTTCAGGGATATGATGATTTCTCTAAATGTTATGTTCATGAGAGACAAATAATTAGTGTCATGAAGATAGGATGATATAAAAATCTATAAAACCATTGTGATAATAGACATTAAGATATATGGATTATATTACATTTTAAGAATAAATATAAGAAATAATTGTGTTATTATATTACTTAAATTCTCTATACGTCCATTGGTGTATTCTTAGATATTAACCCTTAATATGGATTTTGGGGTACCTGAATCTCTACACTATGTCAATATGTAGGGTATTCATTACAATCATTTGTTGACCAACAAACTAGAATGTGACTTTTCAGATTAAACAACATGCATATGGTTTATACACCATGTAGTCTATATGTTTTATAAATGTTAATAATAATCATAATAGTCACAGATACGTCAAGTGTTTATTATTTCACTCTAGGTACTGAAAGTCGAGCAATGGTGTAATTAGTGCACTAAACATGCTTGTCATGTAATAAAAATGTATTTTCTTTCCAATACATATGATGTGATGGTAATGGGATTAATTCAAAAAAAATGTAGTTAATAAAAATGGTTTCATTTAAATATATGTAATTCACTTGTGGTGTAACTAACATGGTATGAAATAAAGTCACATATAGTAAAAATTATTTAAAATTACATGTATTTAATTAATGTGTAGTGTAATAAATTAATTATTTCATTGAATTATTAATTAACATGTGGTGTAATATATTCCAACCCATTATATTATAATTTCACACATAAGGTGTCTAACTCAAGCACTTTCACTAATTAATTTATGTTAAAATAAAATCAATTTAGGAGCTAAACTAG
The DNA here is from genome assembly GCA_963277665.1 of Viscum album. Taxonomy (NCBI): domain Eukaryota; kingdom Viridiplantae; phylum Streptophyta; class Magnoliopsida; order Santalales; family Viscaceae; genus Viscum; species Viscum album. Next base: position 270,865,244 of record OY728152.1, on the reverse strand, counting down.
TATACATACCCAATGGAAGTGTCTTAATGATTATTAAATGAAAAATAATTAAATGAAAAATTATTAACAAAAATATAAGTTCTCTAGAAATAAAAATAATTTACCAATTAGAAAATATTGAATTCCATGATAGTTTAGTGGGATTATTATGATTAATTAATTAATTAATTGGGGATTTATTTGATTTATTTCATATTATTTTAACAAAATAAATTATATAAAAAGGAATTGAGTACTATATGGTATTAAGAATATATTTATGTTTCTTGTTTGGGAGGATCATCACCCTTGGAAAAACATTTTTTGTTTGGTTTCTATTAATATACATTTTTTCATTGGTTGGGTAGTTATTATTATTAAAATAAAATGACAGCCTATATGCCATTAATTTAAAGCACCCCCTTAACACATCCTTCAGTTCTCCTCAAGTAAATGTTAGTAAATACATGTATAATCTTTTGTTTCACAAGCTGTTAGATTTTATATATGTTTTCAATTAAGGAAAACCATTCAAAGGGATATATAAGTGGAAATGTTTAATGTTTTATCCTAATTAGAGTTCTGGATTATGGTGTATTTTACCTTATGGTCTATAGTTTCATTATCACAAACCAGATAATCCAAATATTAGATAAATTTCATGATCATTATATTTTTTATATTACTTTCGTGGTTAATTATTCATTTTTAATATACAATAATGAAATTAGTTATATGAGTTAATGTTTATAAAATATTGAATCAATGAAATTATATCATACATAAATATTTTAATAGGACATAGTTAATTACACAGTGAAAAGTATTTAATATTTTTCTGTAATATTTTTTAATGAAATTGGATTCATTTATGTATATCATAAAAGATAAAAACACCTAAATAAAAGAATTAAGAAAATATTTTTGACAATTTCATGATTATGAATATAAATAGTCATTTAAATGTATTTGACCAATATTCAATGTCGTTATCAGAAATAATGTAGAGTTATAATGATTTTTTTGTTTACATAACAACAATTATATCATGTCGAATAACACATTCTAGGATTCGTATAAATATTGTGAAAAGTGTTGTGGAAATCAATGTCTAAAATTTCATGATTGTGGATTAAACTCAATGGATAAAGTAGTTTCATATTAGTAGTCCTACATGTTATATCTAGATAAATATATTAATGTATCATAATAACCATCATTAGGGATTAGATAATGGAAATTTGAATAATTCACACATTCATATTCATGTGACATGATATACCATTTTTTATGGTGAGTGATTTTTGTACATCATAAACTAGTGAAAGAGTATTATTAAAATTAAACAAATCTAAAAATCTGTTATAATCAATTAATAGACTAAAACCTATCTAATTAATTTAATTAATATAAAATCACTTATCAAATATATTATCATTATGATCATTCCATTATTTTTTCAACAATTGTACTACCACCTAGTTACATGAAATGTACTGAAACATGTTTATTGTATATATCTAGAGAAAATAAATTATGTATTGGGACACCATGTTCCCAATCCACCAAGAAATTAATATTTTAATACAAAATTGTTTCTAGTAGAAAAATTCAAAGAGTATGTGCTATATTTATTGGTCTTAATTCTATTAACTCTCTCTAGTAATCACCGGAAGCTCCATGAATGTGTTTATGTGTTTATTATGAGGTCTCACCTCGATGATATTTACAAAGACAATGTGTTACATGGGATATATGTAATTTCTAAGGCACTATTCTTGTTATATATTAGATTTAGGGAACCATATAGGCCTTATGTGTTCAAGATGAATTACTTTATAGAGTGATTGGACATCCTATGTATTTAGATTAATAGTTTAATTGCACATAAAACTAACTTTGGTCTCACTACAATAGATCCTATCTTGTTTCATTGTTAATTATATTATAAGAGATTTTGGGAGGTTTATTATGGAATTCAGAATTCCTATTCACCATATAGATATGAAAATAGGAATTAAAAACCCATGTTACCTATGGTGGATAGATAGAAGTGCCTGGAAAATGTCCCAAGTACTCACTCTATGTGAAGGGATTTTGAGTAGTGACCTTCCAAGAAGAGGAATATTGAAAAAAAATGTAATGAAATTAAACAAAATATAATTTGAATCACTATTGATAATTGAATATAATAATATCATTTTATAAAAATAATAATCTGTAATTTCTGGTAATTTCATTATTGATTGATTTATTTTCTTATCTACCATTATAATATTATATGTATCTATAGTTCTCATATTTATATCCAAAATCATGAATTTTTTTTCATATGGTTTCAAAAGGGGATGTGGAACATTGAGGTTCAAAAAGTGCATAGTTGGCTACAATGGATGTTCGAGTCTACAACCTAAAACTATCAATATAATTATCATGATTATACAAAATAAGTTTTTATATTCCTAATGTGACCCGAAATAAAATATTCATTTGCTATCTTAATATGATGATATTTTTTTCATAACCATATAATATTGTCATATTGAATTGTTTAATAATGATCTTTTTTAATTACTTTATAAATAATATGAGTCGGAATTTGATAAATAATTTTGATATCATGAATAATTTGACACACAATTTTGAAATCACCATTTAGTTCATATCAACTAGAATATCATGAGAAACCTCTATCAGAATTTGGTTTCAGAATATTTTGAGGTAATCCCACATGATGGATCCATGATTTGTTTAATATTTATGATTACTAAAACTAAATTTTTTGTGTTATTGGTTAAACGAATATATGGATTGAATTATATGTACAGAATACTATATGACATCCATTTATATTATATACTAGTAGTGGATTCTAATTAATCTTTAGATTTACCTATGGCTAAGGATGACATGGATTTAATGGATTATAAGTCTTGATATTTAGAGACCATCATCGAATTCAGGAATGTGGTTTAAAATCCAATTAGAATATAGAATAAAATATTAAATCTAATTGAAGTGGGGAATATATTATCTAAGAGTATATCAACTTTTTTACTGTAGATTGGGATTGTGTACCAAGTCACACTTACCTATTGAATAATATAATAGTATATGTGAATGAATGATCCAAACCATTCTATAAATGGAGAACTCAATGATGAATCAAGTATAATTTTCCATTATCTTTTAGGGATATGAATTAGATAATGTAATATAAATAATGAACAAGGTGAAAAACAAATAGATAGTTGATATACCATTTTAGATAATGTATCTAAATAGGCAAATAATTTTTGAATTATTTGTATTGAATTGTAATTCATTTCTTATGGAAACATATGAAAATAAACTACAACATTGGGTAATTAAGTGCCTCAATATTTTTATCCTTAATTAAATAATGTTTTAATATCTATATCAACCAAATATGTTATATTGGTTTGAAATTAAATTTTATTAAATAGGGAGCGTAACATATGGAAAGAATATGGGAGAAATATTGACATTGATGATGTTGTTTATCAAGATACAAAATAGTTTAAAGAGGAATAAATTCTAGCAATCTATATAGAATAAGTTTTTTGTGAGTAACATGTATTTCATATGATCACCTGAGTGGTTAGAGAACACGTTTGTTTTTATTTTTCGGTCACCAAGGATTATGACTCGTTATGTTTGGACAATAATTATTTTACACCGTACAGTGAAGTAGTATAGACATAATTTTCTAATAAATGGTACGAATATATAAATTCTTATTTGTATTTGTTGTATCCGAATAAATCTTGGTTCTAGTTGATCTATTGATTAATTTAAATCGTATTGTGTGAAATTGGACAGTCATGAGAAAATTGGAAATGGACGGTTATGTCAATTCATATAAATCGTGGATAGTATCTAAAGGTTTTAATAAATTTCATAAAATTTACAATGATAAATCTTATTCCTTATTTTTATTTCAAAACTCTTTGAATTCAAATTTATATAGATTTATTTTATGACCATGTTTTTCTCATTTGGATTTTAATATATACTTCTATTATATAATCCTTTAGGATTATTCTTTTATGACATAACCGAATAGTTTTTTCAAATAACATGATATAAAGTGGTAAAAATGTTATAACAATACATTAATTTATTAAATATATCATCTAGGTCATGAAATTTTAACTATCATGAATCCATATGAGTTTTTTGTTTTTTTAAAAAAATTGTTTTTTTCCATTTGTATATCGATGGTTTATAGGGTGTAAAATTAGTTTCATGTTATTAAATATTGATAACATATAACATTTTGGAAACATGGTACCAACTATATACACATTCAAGTTTTTTTTAACAAGTGTTTCTCTATTAAAGGGATAGGAGAAACATCTTATATTTTCTAGATAATGATTCATTATGTTAGATACCTGAGGATTATATCACATTATTAGGTACATATATTGACCATATATTGAGGATAGTAAACGTGGTACAATAATATTATTGATGAGTAACAGTGTAACATATAATTTATCTCTCTGAAAAAACATCCCTCGTAACCAATAAGCTATATATATATATATGTGTGTGTTTAATAGGTTTTATTATACATGTGTGATTTGATAATTAATTTATTATGTGTCATAGAAGACAATATAATTATCATATGTTCTTGTATAATATATAATTTAAATCATGGAGAGTAAAATTTTGAAGTTATTAAGACTATCCTTCAGTATTTTAGGTATACTAGGATATTTTTCATGATTATGGATGAGATGATGTTTTTGTCGATTAGGGATTCAAAGATAAATTTTCAATGAAAATCGTGATGACATTTGGGAATTATCATGATATATGTTCATTTTCAGTCGTATAATTTTGGGCATCAAGAGCTCGAAATATTTGGCTATGAAAAACACTATAATGGATTACCAGTATACTGCATCTTATGGTATATAAGAACACATTGTTTGGATAGGAATTTTTTTTCATTATCTTGGTTTGGTGTCAATTATTACCGAAAATATCCAATTACATTGTGATGATAATTCATTGGTGGATCTCATAAAGGATGAAATGACTTACCAAATTATGAATCATGTAGTACAAATTTTTTATCATTGAAAGGATATTTCATAATGAGGTTAATTCTCAATTTGTATAATATCCATGTTGTAGAACATGGAAGGAACATTACCTAAATCCATATCAGAATAGAATCATGAATTTATTCTTAGAGAAATAATACTTCAAATTTTTAGTAGTTATCATTAGTTAAATTTGGATTATATCAGTATTTATAGTTCATTGAAACCAAATCCACTGGTATATTTGATTATATTATAAATTTGTTTTATTTGAAGAACATATGATATAATTGATAACAAAAATTTTAGTTTTTGTTCTATATGAAAGTGTGTATGGTAATGTTCAAATGATACATTTGCAATCGAATGTAAATTATAGTTCCTCATAAGTGTGTCATAATTTAGAATCTATAAAATTATTTCATAATCCATTATTTTTTGGTTAAATGATGTATTTTGATTTTACATAGACAATATATGAAATCATGTGCATGAGGATAATAAAAAATTTAGAAATCCTCTCATGGTTATCTCCTATTGTATTATTTATAATTATATGTTATGATATTTTGGAATGATAAAATAACTTAAACCTAATTCATGAGTAACTGGTTGTTCATATCAGCAGAACATGATAATCATACATCAAAATTTTTTTATTGTTAATATATTTCATAAATCATGTTCTTCAATGTATTTTATAAAACATGATTATAACCATTTTATAATAAATTTAGGAACTTTACATGTGTCATGATTTTTATTTAACTAGTAAATAATGATAGAAATCAACTAACCATTTTATGGAGTTTAATATATCAGGCCTTATGATTAAATTGAAAACATAAACGTGGAAATTGGCCATAATGGAATTCTAAAAGGATCATTTATGTTTTCTTTTATTTTCAGAGGTGTATTGTATTGTTCATATATGTAATATATTTTCCAGGACTACTAAACTGATCGGTCGTTCGGGACATGATTCCTTGTAATCATTCCAATGTATTAAAATAATGCACAGACTCTAGGTAATTTGGGTCATGGAATTACATATTGTTTTAATTTATATAGAATCATCTAAATTTATTGGTATTTATTATAGTTTAATATATTTATAAAACATTACTGTATTATTATACAATTTATAAGAATATTTAAATTTTTTATTTTAGAAATATTTTATACATATCACTTAACTATATAATTTTATAAAGAATGTATTTAAAGGACTGGTAAAATAATTCTTATAAATATAATATTTTTTCACACATTCGTTCCTCATTAATTTCACATCCAAAATCATTTTGAGGAATTGAAAACAATCATTCCAAAGTATGTGGTCATCATGACCATACAAGAAACACCATATAAAACTATTTAGTCAAGAGTATGGGATTTTGTAGTTATTAAAGACATTTAGGGGGTTATTTTCTACATCATGACTCTCTTATAGGTTTAAAAAAATTTCATGAATCCTTCCAAAATCCTAGTATATAAATTTTTACAATATTTCTATTAATACAATCAAAACCATGTTTTTGATTTAAATATCTATATGTATTAGATTATGTCCATATTATTCTTCCTATTACTAGCTGATTCTATTCAATTATTTTCTGTGTACTAAATAAAAATAGATGGGAACTCAAGGGTTTTTTACTATTTCAGAATGCATTCCTTTTTTATATATTTATGATCATACCAATAAATGGTATTACTATATATTCTTATAAAAGGAATATAAACCCATGTAGTTCAATTCCACAAAATAAGACATGTAATTAAATTTATGGAAATGTGAAAAGGATTCATCCTTGTGATGCAACATCATAAAATAATGAAGACTATGTGAAATATTCATAGAAATGGTTTGTGTGTGACTTATAAATAAGTATCCATTTTTAGTTATCCACATCGGGAATATATCCTGGTGTATAGTGACCCTCAATTTTTATATATCTATAGTAAATTACTTTTATGGAACACTTAATACATTAAAAAAACAAATTCCCAAAGTCATATTATTATTGTGCCTTTACAAAGACAGATACGTAAACATTGATAGAAAAGTAATCTAAAATATATAGAACTAGGTTAATCATGACTATCAGCCTTCATAAAAGTATAAGCAATAATATATATCATCATTATCTAGGGGAAAGGAAACAAAAAAATGGGTGATATTATATGATCAGTATGGGTAAATGGGGGAGATATGTAAGCATTATATAAAGCATAAGGGTATGAAAATAGGATCATGAAACAAGGAAATCATACCCTTCACATCAAAGATCAAAAAATGCAATCATGGAATAATGATTTTTATTTCATAAGACATGGATAATTATAAAATAAATAAAATAATATATTAATGTATAACATAGGAATAAGACATAGAATAATGGAAGACAAATAATAAGATAGAATTATTTTCCTATGAGTCAAGGAATTACTTCCAATGACATAATAGTAGTATGGGTTCACACCACATTCCATCTTGGTGGTGATGGTTAACTTCCATGGACATCATAATAGTATTATTTCACTCTCCATACCATCTTTGTAATCAAGGTTCACACCCATGGCCATTTTATTAGTCAAGGTTCACTACCAAGACCATATAAGTATATCTCATGAGCTATAAATTAATACCCAGTTAATTAGAGGGAGATATAGGTCCCACCCATCTCATAATGAATCATACATAAATATGTCAAAATATCGTAAAAATTAATATCACAATACATGAAATGAAATTTGTATCATAAATATTTATGCATACCATAACATATAAAAAATATATAGTTTTCATGATCATTTCATCCTTGAAAAACTTTTGAGAGGAAGTGCGTTTCATAATCATTATTTGTGGTATAACTCATTGTTGAAAAAATTGTTTCCTATGAATTTATCATAGTATAACCCAATGAAGAGAAATTTTTTTAATAAGAATATAACCCTTAGAAGAGGAATGGAATTACTAATAATATATACCTTGCAAAAAATTGGTTTCTTAGGAACATAATTCCATCAAAAAGTGAACCATTTATAGTTAGAATATGAATGGATCCTTTAGTGATTTCTAATTGTGTATTGACTAACATAAATTGATGTCATATTAAATTGAATAAAATTTTGATACATCTTATTAAAATATTTCTTGTGGAACATATCATTTCTAGTATGAAAAATTATTTATCAAACATAAAACTTTTTTAAAAACATTTTCTTTAGAAATTATTTGACAAAATAGAAATAATTCTTAATTAATTTTGAAAAAAAATTTGTGCTTACAAATATATGAGGATTAAAACCCTTTTGTAAGTGGTTTTCTATGAAAACATATAAAAGAAGCATATAAACATTTTGAAAACCATTTCTATGAGAATATATAAAATAAAATTTAAAAAGTTTTGGTAACATTTTTCATTGATTATTTGTAATATAATATTTAAAACATTTTGAATGTTGTTTTCCATGAAAACATATAATAGAATCCTAAAAAAAATTGAAAAAAATCCATGAAAACATATTAAATAAAATAAAAATCTATTTGAAAACCATTTTCTTATAAATTTCATTACAAACATATAAAATAATCTTTGAAATAATTAAAAACATCATTTTGAAATCAACCTTTTGAAATCATATAAAGGGGTTTTTGTAAATCCTTTAAAACACATATAAAATATCGAATGTTTTTTAATTTTTTTACGTTAAATAGCACCTTAAAACTTAAATTTAATGAATATTAAGAAAGAATATTACTTGAAAAAAAATTTACCATGTAAAATAATCATCAAGGGAATGTTGGTCATGATGGAGGGTAAATCCATTCATGTTGAACATTCCTTTTTCACTATAAAATGATTAAACAGTTCCTTGATTGGAAAATGACAAGAATATTAAATTCTATACCCCATTTTTTTCAGGTAATACATGGGTATGAAATGATTTTAATTATCATATAAAGATAGTAGATTATTTTTTGAAAGCTTGTAGAAAACATGGTTTGTATGGAACACATATTTCTGACTAAAATGAGTGGTAAAATAGGTATTTATTAAAAACAATTCTTGATCATATAATGTTCCAGAGAGTAGAACAATTGTATATGTAGTTTTCTATAACAAAATTAACTAGAGGGTAATAATAATCATGATTGTTCATGAGATTTGGATTAAAATATTTTATCAATTTGAGAATAAACATAAATAATCTAGATAAATGGTTAGATTTTTGCAATAAATTGTTTCTAATTTTGTAACATTGAATCATAACTCAATGGAATGTATAAAATTTCATAAATCATGAAATATCATGAAAATAATTACATTCATTATATAACATGTACTGGGAATTATACACTTGTTAGAAAAATATTGGTTCATAACATGGCTTGTGTCTCAATGAAGTAAAATTGTGTCAAAATTACATTTCCAATGGTGTAATTTGTGATACATAAATCCATTTAATGGAATACAGTAAAATTTATATGTAAATTAAAATAAATTTAAGTATAATAATAATATAATAAATCCATTTTTAATATATTCACCTCATAAAATAAATGTGTTGTGAAAAAAATATGTATCTCCCGAAAATAAAAAGTGAGATGAATTCTTCTTACATTGTGTCCGGACTCTCTTCATACTCATACATACTTATGTTCAATCATTATAAGATTATTATAATGCCTTTAAATAAAAATATTATTATATCTAATACCACATACGGTTTCATTATGATTCTATATTACCCTATTATGAACAATTCCTAGTTATGGTTTCACTTTAGGTAATATCCACTCAATTGTTTTCATGGGTTTTAATTATTTATCTATTCTATCCATATATTTATATAATTATGTATAGAATGTCAAAAATTGTATAATTATAATTTATATTAATTATATATCTTTTTATTATAGTATATAAAATATAGAAATATGAAATGGAATACCTTATTCATGGAGACTATAGGCCATACATATGAATGAATTTTGATTCCATTTTTCATTGAAATATTAAAAGAAAGAAAGTAATTAAAATATTTTTATATATATAGAATCATTAAATTAGATTTATTATGTAATATATATCATATAAGTTAACTAAACCAATACTTAATACATTCCATGTAGTGTGTGAACGAATCACATTGCTTTGAGGAGGCGGTAGTCCACACATCCCCACCATAAATTATCATATTTTAATAAAATGGATAGCATAAAGGTATGAATTATATAATAATTGATGGAAAAAAATATTTATCATAAATATAATATAGAAATATAATTTCAATCATATTTTCCAACAATAATAGGTGTTAATTTTAAAACGAACAACATCATTTCATGGGGCGGTAGTTCACCGTAAACAAGGACGATAAGTCTATTTCCCATTAGATATATGTTTGTGTAAGTGATGATATAAACCATAAAATAACAACATATCACTATATAAAGGATAACTGTAATATTATATGAACAATTAATAAAAATAATTTAGGTTTTGGAGGAATAAAATAAATGAAATGAGCTTGAGGAAGGATGTTACCTCTTCTTCAGGAAACCCTTTTTGGTTTTCTCCAATGGGATTCTATAGATGGATTTACTACTATGTGATTTTCATAGCTGATTATAGATATGTTAATAAGTGAATTGTAAATATATTTTCTGATCCATATATTCTATATATTTGTGATGAAGGGTAGATTTGGTGGCATTTTATAGGGGAGGGAAAGGACAGGCTTGGAATTTTTTTAAAAGATGTTACATGTACCCATGTTTTGACAAAACAATGTGATAAAAAACCAACCAAACTAAATAATTTAATATTTAGGGAATAAATATGGACATTAAGAGGTTTTTAGAAAACATTATAGGTCATTTTTCAATTAATATTATGGTTTATCCGTTTTTAATATTATTTTTTCTACAATCATTGTAATTAATTTAAATAACATAACTAATATTTTTTGTCAGAAATTATGATTATATTATTAGAATATAAATATTATAATTATTGTAAACTTTTATGAAAATATTTCTAAATCCACTTCACGTAATAGAAAAATTATGCTTATTGTTAATTTCTTAGATGTGGTGGGAAAGTATATTTTAAAAGTGGAAATGTTCAAAAGTTCATTGATTGATTATATATAAATTAAAAATATCAACGATTCCAAAGAACTAAATTTGAATAACATAAGTATAATATATATATATATATAATGTCTTTAAAACCAACCTAAAAAAATAATTTAACTATAAAAATAACTTATATGAAAATTATTTTTGAATTAAAATGTTCTTTTTCCATTATTCACAAAAAAGAAGTTTCTAATAAAATCCCAAAAAATTCACCGTAATAATGTGTAGACGTTATGAGATAATAATTGATTTATTATTTTGTTAAATCATATATAAAATTGTTTTTAAAATTAATTTCCTTATTTTTCACAAGATTCCTTCAAAAGCTATTCTTTTGAGAAAATATTAACATCAAACATATAAATACATTATAAAAAATTATTTATTTTATCATCATTATGTTTTATTTATATAAGACCATTATAAATAATATATTAAATCTTTTCACAAATAATAATATTAATATATTTAATGAAAATTTTATAAATATATATTTTAAATATTTATAATTTCAACAATAATGTTTTGTAGAAACTTAGTATTATGTATAACATATGTTAAGTCATTGTTTATTATAATTTATGTCATGTTAGTGTTGTTTTTAGATAAAACTAATTTTGTAGTATATTATTGTGAAATCCTATAAATGTGTAGCTTACAGAGAAAAATTACATAGTCACTCAAATATCACAATCCATATTCAGAACTATGTGAAATGAAATTTTTTAAAATGATTAAATTAATTCAATGAAAGTATTAAAAAAACATCGGTTCTTAGATAATGAGATTGTGTTATATCTATATATTCCTATGATGATGGATCCCACATTGAGTTTTTCCTAAGGAGCCTGATATGTTAATGACTAAAATGAATATTTCACTTAACATTGGAGAATTATAACATCATAAATATATTCCAATTGGAGTATTATGATAGGGAATATGGATCTAATGGATGAGATAACCAGACATCCGAGGTGAATAGATTGGACATAAGATGAAATAGATGAATGCGTGGGGGGAATATTTCCCAATTAGGGTACTAATGAATGGATATTGATGTTTTCTTTTAACCACATGGATGCTTCATATGTACAACATAAATATAGTAATAAAATCCAACATAGTTCAATTAACATAGTTTAAGTTCTTGTGACATGACAATAAAATAATTTTTAACTTATTATAGTAAGGATATATGATATAATGATTAATATCATGTTGAATGGATAGATATTTTTACAACTGAACAATCAATATAATATTTGAAATTATAATGGTTCTATATGAATCTTATAAGGAAAAGAATCCAAGTCAATTTAATTATAATGAAGAATGTCTACATTATCATAAGAGAATTAATAGATTTTTTTGAGGTTATCAGATATTTTAGGTGTCCTTGATGTTCATTATTAGAAATACTTCTCATTAATGGAGCACATCATTTGGAATAAATCACTTTAAGAATGAGAGAATATGAGCAATTATTACACGTATGTAGGATTTCTAAAAAAGATATATTTTCCTCATCCCAATGGTATGAGTATCATATATAACTATTATGGAAATATTTATTCTTGATTGAGAATAAATTTATTGAATATGATCAGTTACATTTCATTAAGGAATGAAATTTTATTATAATGGTATTTTTAAATTAGGCTAACATTTGATGATTCTTATGCCACAAAATGGATTAAAACGTGAGATAAAGTAGTTTGAATACATGAGATACATTAATATACATTACATAATGTCTAGGTCTTGTGAATATATGTTTTAGAGTTTATTACTTAATGGAATCACACATATGGTAACAAAGAGGATTATATAGACACACAATATATTAAAATAGTCAAGAGATGTATATTGATTGATGATTTATAAACAGACCGAGATGAGTATATTTAATCAATATATATGATGATATAGAAATTGGATTTTTACTCAAGGTTAATGAGAAGATTAAGATGAATATATAAACTTAATTATATTGGAGGTATTTTTGGGGATTTCAAATAAGATAATGTCAATACATGATAATCATGATGAATATATCTATATGAGTTAATGATGGAACAAATATGAATTTACTAACTCCTAGTGAATATTGGAATTGGGGGGGGGTATAAAAAAATAATGATTTCCAAAATGGTAACCATGTGGAATATACCAAGATGAGGTAGTGTTGGAATCGAGAGGAATATATCAACTAATGGGGATTGATGATTTCTTCCAGGCACACCTCGAGTGGATTCCCTCAATGGTAACACTAAGAAATATATATACATAAGGTAATGATGGAATTGAGTTGAATATATCAACTGAAGGAGATTGTGGTTTTGGGAATGGCATAGAACTTGTATAATTTAAAAAATTTATAGTAGTATATGAAATATAATTTTATATGGTGTTAATTGGTGGATCTGTATAAGAACACGTTTATTTTATTTCCATGTGTATAATAGGGGTAGATTGATTTATATCCCTATAAAGAGCCTAGGGATGTTTCTTATCACCAATGAGGTATAAAAACATTCATCCCCGCAAGTGAGGAATGAAATAGAGTGTGGATCTTCCTACAAGTTATCCATAGGCGATGGAAATGATAATGGTTTATATGAATAGAGCCTAATTACCCTAATGTTTCACCCAAATATAGGTTTGGGAAAATTATATCCCTATGTTTTTTCACATGTGGGATACCCTAGTTTTTCAATCAAAGGGGGTCAATAATTTGATTCATGATATGTAGTTGACCAAGGTTGGTTCATTCCAATGTGGTTTCTCACCAAGGTTCCATAATGCTACGGTGGGTTCTCTTTAGGGTGAATGTTATCTAGAGTGACCGGTTTACATGGTGGAAGATTCCCATGGTGGTGAATATCCAAGGTGATGAATCTATAAGGTGGTAGATATCTATGGAGGAAAATAAATAATGTTCCATGTCTCCAATGTGGTTTCTTTTGAATGTGGTTCCTCATAAACATCACAGCTCCCCAAGGTGGCCACTCACCATGGTGGTGAATCTCCATGTTTTTTTATTGCCAATATATTGTATGGCCAAGATTGAATTTCTCTATAGTGGTTGATAATTTAGTTGAAGGACCTATGGTGGATTGCCGTCAAGGTGATAGACCCATGGCAGTTCTCCCAAATTGAATCTTACCCTAGTCGTGGCTTCTGTATAATTGTGGAAAGAATGCACAAAACTCTTTTGGATGTTCATCCACCTGAGAGATATTAATAAATTTTAGGTTTTATTTAAAAATAAAAAATAAGGTTTTGTATATATATACAATGATAATAACATGGATTTGTAGAACCATTGTGAGAATAGCGATAGATGTAGGTGACCTGTGAGATGCATAATAGTTTTCCAGAGTATGCATGGTCACTGTAGTCATAAATACCCAAGGAAAAATTGATTATGGGGAAATAAATCTCGTACTAACACCAAACATCCATATCATTTGATCTTTAAGTTCATTTTGTCTCTTTGAGGGTCAAATTTTGGATTTCAATCTTATCTATGCCAATAAATATATAATACACACCATTAAAGGGTTTATATTGATGCCCTCTTGTCCTTGAAACACCATTAATGAATTATTTTCAATTAAAAATACCATTTTATTTGAAATTTGGAAAGTATATGTCCTATTATAGGTGGAAGTTTCATACGACCACATCAACATATTATTATTTTTCAATTAATTTTAAATCCCTCATTTTTTTTGATAATTCATATAGATTACACGAATTATAAAACCTTGAGTTTTTATCAAATTAAATTTTCTAAATTAATTAAAATTATTTGATGAGTTTTTTAGAATTACCCAAAAAGTGAATATTTTGTTACAACAAAAACTGTTTAAATATTCTGATATAGAATATGTCTAGTTCACTTGATATCTTTTGTTAGACTCAATACCAATTTTTACCGAAATACATTAACTAAATAATAATTTTACATAAATAAAAATTATAGTTATCACCAAGATACTGGAATGAAATTTATTAATTTTATTTAATAAATTATGAAAATATTTTTTACACATATATATAAAATGAATTCTTCGATTTACAATTATTTAGACATTTTTGTTAAAACAGTTTCAAAATAACGAAATTTCTATTTTGAATAACTATATTTCTGGAAACAAACTTATATTGTCAAAATAAATGGGGGAAGAAACTATTCATGAATGATTATAATGATATATATATATATATATATATATTACCAAAAATAAAAAATTGACCATATGTGTGTTATGGAAAAGATATAAGAATAAAACCAATTTTATACAGAAATGGATACATTTTTTTTGAAACTGTTTTTTTCTTTATTTTAATGGTGAACTTATTATAAAACTAATTTCATAAAATTTTATAAATTTTATTTGATAACATAGATATTATTTTAAATAGTAATGAAAAATTTATACTATGATGAATTTTTGTTATTTCCTAAGATGTTTCATTTTTGGATGAATAATAAAAAATACTTACTTTTAATCGAAACATTTATTTTCTTCTAATTTATTTATATAATTAAATTATATTTTAATAATTTATGAATGTTTATTTATAGAAATTATAAATAAGTAAACAATATTATTCCATTATAATAAATTTCACTTTGGAATTAGATATAAATTCATTTCCATATTTTGTGTATCTTCTCATTGAATACTTATTGTCTCATCCTAATGTTGAGATTAATTTTAAATTAATTTGTTCCACTTATGTGATTTTATTTCTATAAAATATATTCCAAATTTTAATTTAGAATATTTTCTAATTTCAAATATGGTAAACTTAATTATTGACAATATTTATTATTGAAAAAAGATACAATTAATCACATAGATGAAGAAAAAAAAGTGTTTACTAATGAAAAAACATTAATATTAAAGGTGGAAATGGAAAATAAAATTGTGCAAGACCTTTTTAATGTAAATATTTCAACCATATTTCTAATTTTTTATAAAATGTTTCGTTATTATTAGATCATCCTTTATGGGAGACTTCCCAATAGTGTTTACCTTCTTGTATTTATAAGAATCTCACTCCTCCAACATTATAAAAGGTCTTTCACTCTATCCAATTATTCACAAATCTCGGTACGTTTGTATCAGAATTTAACAATTAATTTTATTTTAAAATTATTTAATATCATCCTTGAAGCCTCAATATGGTCATAAATCCAACCAAGAAAGTACCTTGGTGAAAAAAGAGGCACTCAAAGAGGATATAACATTCATCAACATGATTTTATTTGGATTCCTTCCCAAACCCATTAAAATAATCCTATACCATCAGTATATAATAAATTTTTTATTATAAATATACTATGTTTTTTAATGTTATGGTTATATCATACAACTTCCCAAACATCCATCATATCATATAAGTAATCATTGTTCGTGTATTGGTAGGACTACCTTCTCTGAAACCGATGTCCTTTGTTCTTCCATGACCCCCTCTCATTGTTTATAATAATGATGTGAATGATATTTATATATTATATTTATGATATTTATTATATATTTTTTATTTTAGAATTATTACATAACACATTCCATAACACTATCCATTTGTGAGAATAAGATAACTTTGTCTCGGTGTATGGCATACACCCTCCTCAAAAATCGATATGATTCATTCATAGAATACAAGGAATGTATTAAGAATATGTTAAGATAAAATATGTGATATATATGAATTAATAATTATAATTTAATTATATATATATCATTTAATTTTAAATCTTTCAATCTGAAAAGAAAATGGAAATAATGTTAATGCGTAAGTATGAATTACCGTCTGTATGTATGTTAAATATTATGTCATAATTTTATCTTGTATGGATTATTATAATAAAATTTATAATTGATATATATTATATTTATTGAATCCTAAAAATTAACGGAATTAAGAAACCATATTTAATGTAAGTGTCCATAAAATAATAAGTCAAAACATAATTGAAATAGATGTACATTAATCTTATATTTATTATCTGTGTGGACCAAATGAGTATGATGCGATTCATGACTTAAGGTAATGCATTTACATATCACTTTTATTTCTAGAGACACAATCCCTATTTAATTTCTATATCACTTATTTTGTGTGTTTAATTAAATGGATGAATTTTATGATTACTGATCTTAGAACTATTTGGATTTATATTTCCATTTTAGTATATCACTTACATGGTTTTTAAAATTAAAACATTACCAAAGTGGTAAGGGAATTTTGTCTCAATTTTCATTAATTAAGAAACATGTTATGTTATGAATTTTTACTCAATTACGAGGAGTTTATACCACCCCATTAACATTCAATATGATTATTATCCTTCTTTTCATGATATTATAATCTTTATGTAATTTATTATTTCATTTGTATTGTTATTTAATGTTATCAAAGTGGTAAGACTTTATTTCTATAATCTCATTATTTATTATGATTGTTTACTATTATACTTACATTGATGAAATATTATGATACAAAACTCAATAAATATAATTACTTTTATTCTCTATGGGTTACTATCCTTAGATTCATGTAAACAAAATTCCCCGTCATTGGTTCTCTTGATTGTTGAGAAAGTGTTTTTTAAAAATTCTTAATTTATATATGGCATCAAGGGAAATCTATTTTATCCCAAAACCTTGTTTTCTAAAAAAAATTCACAAATTTTCTAATATTTTAAAAATATTTCTAAAATAAATTTTTACCAATGTTTTACCATTTTATAAATAAATAAATAATACTGTTCTTCTAATTTTCAAATCATAGATCAGTTCAGATCTAACGATTATATGAATGAAATCATTGTTTTAATGTCAATGGAATGAATTCAATTATCCACCACTATGATCGATCAACTATTTTAATTTTCCATTATATGTTTTAAATGTTATTTACAGTGAAAATTATTATAAAAATTTAGAATTATTTAAAAAAATCTATGCATAAAGGATAATTTCTTCATGAATTTTATTAAATTGAACGTTAAAAGTTACTATCCATCTAAGAAAAATATTTTGAATTATATTATGATTTATGGTAGTTATAATAAAAAACCCATTATTTTCATTCATTGAATGTTTTGTGATTAAGATAATGTTTTTATGAAACATGTTTCTCTTATAGGGGTAATATGATTCTAAAATTATTATTAATCTTGTTTTATTTTAGAAGTTATTATGTGAGGATGTGATTATAAAACATATACCTTTCCTATAGGTTGCAATATGATGAAATTTTATGATGATCTTATCATCTCATGGTTTATGATACGATGAATGATTATGATCTGGTGGAACACATATTAATGATTTTAGTATATGACATGTGGTACCTATCTCTTACCATAATTCATTAGGTATATATATATATCATAATATAAAAATATAAAATATTTTGATGTGATTGGTAGATATTTTGAAATGGGTTCATCCTAATCCATACAGCAATATGGGTGCATCCTAATCTATATTGGGAAATCAGTGTGTCCTGATCAACAACGGGATAATGGTGCATCCTGATACATTATGGGAAATGAGATTTTCTTGATATACTATGTTGATGGTCTCAGTATAAAACCCTAACACATAAAACAATTTTCTATATTTAAGATTGTTCCACACTCTTATAACACGAGATTATGGTTTGTGATTTATTTTTAATGATTCATCAATCTAGTGGATCTTATTTCACTCATTGATAATATTTTAGGCTAAGAATTTTTTTTATTATATATGATTTGTTGGGTATGAAAATAAAATGGCTTGATTAATAACCAGGTATAATTATTCAATTATTATTCATTCATTTGTTAACATATTTATATCACATATTTTTAGCATTAATTTGAATCTGAGCTCACCCATTCCAATGTTTCCATCCCAGGGTTAGGAAAACATTGTTAGGTAGCATATTACTATAATGTGTAATAAATTGGAAGTTATTTTTGGTAATCATTGAACTTATATTACCATGTCATAAAATTGGGATCAATGTTTTTGAAGACACAAAAATACTACAATCCATAGGCATATACTTTAATAATATATATATAATATTCCTTAATATGATTTAATATCCATGTAGGTTAATCACAGGTTCATATTGTTTGTAAAACATTATATGTTTAGCCATTATTTGGAAAATAGGATGAGAAAAATTTAGTGAGATACCTATTGATACATCAACGGAGATGTATAGGGATGTCTTTAGGGATAAATATTAGAAATAGTCAAGGTATAAGAAAATGTCCATTAATTTTTTTAAAGGATATATTTATTGGTTTCTAATTAATTAATCCATATCTAGATACTATAAGTGGATTTGGATCTAGCCTAAATTTAACTATTCATAATAACACAAAAAACACTTTATTGAGCTAGAATCGACCAGGGACGGGTGCACATCAACATGCATTTCATAACACATCATTTTATTCTCCCAGGGGATAAAATTTTGAAATTAAAGGAAACATTTACAAACAAGAATGACGTATTAAAATAAATGTTAAATTTTCAAAATTTTGGATAAACCTAAGGGGTCATAAATTAATGAAAAATGTGTCCTGGTTTAAACATCATATAATTTAATTTTCGTGATTATACTGTTTTTCAATGATTAGTGTTTCTCAATCTATTATTTTTTATATTATGAATTTATAGAACCAAAATTAACCATTTTAATGATAAATGAAATTTAAAATTTAATGATTTTAATGCTGTGAAACCAAAAAATATGGAATACGGATTGATAAATTTTTCTTTTGTTCTAAAAAAATTTATCATGTTCTGAATCAAATAGAACATACTAATGAGAAAAGGATGAAACAATGTTCTGTTGAGACCATTATGAGGAAACATCCATATATTTTAGTGGTTTCACTAATTTAGTAGTATCTAGATTTTCAACTAGGATTTCCCATCATTTAAACATTAATTAATCATCCTAATGTTAAACGTAGTATTTTGTGCATGTTGGATACTCTTCTTGAAAAGAGTAATAAATCTAGGATCATGAACATATAAAATCTATCATGGCGTTACATGAAGGTTCGCTATATTAAGATGTTTAAACATTCAATTTGGTCAAGTGGGAGGTCCTTTGGAATCATAAAAATGTTTTTAGTCATTGTAGGAGGATCCACTACAACCCATATTCCATTATTTCATCTTCATGTATTCGGAACTGTAGTGACAATTTATATGGTGATGTTTTCAAATTTCCATGTAGGAATGTGTAATGGTTATAAAATCCACATGGATTTTTTCATTTTCACCACAAAATTATGAAATAAAATAAATCATGATGTATATTTTGTGATTTCCTTCATCATATTTTCCCACTAATAGTGCTCATGAAAATCTTGATAAATATTTATGCTTCCTAGAACAATAGAGAATGTGGAACTATGTGTACCATCAAACAAATCATTCATTAACACATGATTTTATGGTTTACCTTGTCGAGACCCAAACCACCAACAAATTTTTCATTATAATTGAAATAAATGGCCTTCCCTTTTCTTATTGTTTTCAAATTATTCTAAATTCCCACAACCTATCTTTTAATATCCTTTATGTTTTCCAAAATACCTGGTTGAGAAATAATCTATGAAAATGGGTTATGTTCTTCCTCCCATTTTTATTCCCATGTACAACACATTATATTATTAGAATATTGGATTCTTCTCAATTATCATCACTGATATAATTATTAGATCCTTCCTACATAGAGCACATTCCACTTTATGCTCTTAAGCAGTATGATTGTGGACTGAGAATTCATTTCCCATGATCATCTGTAACCATATTGATTTTCTCACATTAACCTCATTCTATGTGAATATATAATTTTTGATTTTTTTTATTTGTATATATTTCATATTTATTTTCAATGTGATAAATTAGCCATATTTTTGGTTGATAATATTAGTGCATCAAACTCTAGATTAGGTGTTTGGTAGTTTTTTTTTGTGAAATTTAAACATCATTGAAGAATAGTATATGACTTTTTCATTTATCATTCAGACACATCCCAATACTTAGTCAATGACTCACTAAATACTTTAGATTGATCTCCCTTTGTGGGTAGTGTGAGTACAAGTGTTATGATAATCCTCTTTCTGAATCCATGAGGAGGTCTTGAAATTTATCATTCCAATCATGCTTTACACCCTTATGAGTTATCTTGTTTTGATGATTTTTAAAAAATGACAAATTTCACACAAATCGATGATATTACATAGATAATCAAAGGAACCTACAGATATTTGTGGGGGATTTTGTCCTCGACCATCCATCAATTGCTTCTGTCATTGAAGGGTCCATAAATATTTCATTTCATGTGATGATATAACCGATGAATGAGACATACTTAAACCAGAAACACCATTGGATGTACATGGAATAATAATACTCATTTAGAACGGGTTTTAAACCATTGATTGGATTATCCTCAAGCTCTTTCATACCTTTGAAGTATATTAGAATATTATATAAAAATACTGTAAAATTATGCTGTAGTCCCTAAAGAATCAATTTATCAAGTCCACCAGAATTTTAGGATCATTAGTGTGTTAGAAAAGAATTATTATTAACACATATTTCCCACACATAGTATGAAATTTAGTCTTTGTGTTATCCTCATTAACCCCATTAACGAAGTACCCAAGCTACTGAACCTCTTGGGAGAAGAATTCTACACTACATAGTTGATTAAAAAAGTCACCAATACATGGAAGATGATACTTGTTTTTTATATTTATTTTTATCTCCAAATTATCAATAAATAGAATCATTGACCCATCTTTATCATTAATAAAAATACTAGTTCATCCCATGGTTAAAACCTGGGAATATGATCCTTTTATGTAGATTCTCTTGTATTTGTTTTTAATTTTCCTCCACTTCCATAATAGCCATTCAATATTGAGTCTTGTATAGTTGGAATTACCCAGGTATAGGCTTGAGAGAAAATTTAAACTCTAAACATGGAGGGAGACGAATAAGTTACATAAGATACATATCAGTGTATTCTCCCATTACGGTCATGTCTTCAAGGATGGTAATTTCCTTAGTGTCAAACATTAATGCTGCATATTATTTCTCATATGGAAAAAAAATCCATGATTATGATTTTTGTTAAAAAATAATAATTTTCCTCCTAGGAATAATAATGAACCGGGGGTCTATTCAAGATATATGTGAGATTTCCTTCTCTCAGAAATATAAATAGGCTCTATATATGGAATTCATCCCATAACCAGAATTGCAACACATTCCACCAATGGGAGTATGAAAATGTTTTTTTGGATGTTCATCCCACAAATTTTGATAGTGTAAAAGTGATAATCCTGGTATTAAATAATTGAAATTTTTTTCATTTTCTTCAATTACTCTACATCCATGATTTATGGTGTGTTTTAATAGTTATAAAAACATTTTTGATATAAAGGAATACATAGAACCAGAATAAAAAATTGTGTTCACTATTCTTTAATGAATAACAAGAAAACGTATCACAACATCATTGTCGGAATCTACCTTATAGGTTGTGATCTAAAAAGATCAACCTTGCTACATTAGTGGTTTGTGGTTGTCGTTGAAAACCCTTCACTTAGTGCATTGGTTTGAAAATTTTCCTTTACCCTTTATTTTAATGAAATTAAAAATGTGGTTATGGTTAACCAGTTTATTACTCTACTTCAATACATTATTGGGATTCTCCAATCGAAAGTCAATATTTAGGATAATTCCCTCGCACAAATAAATCAGTCACTCATTCCCCTTAGGAAATTTCAATAGTTCTTTTTTCCACACCATTGGAAAGTGGTTTGTTGATATTTTCGGGAACAATTATATTTCTCCATCAGACCTCTAGAATTAAACTCCACTTTCAACTCATAATACCAAAGATACCCTTGTGATTCACTAATCTCCATTTATACATTGAGGGTTGATAAAAAAATTTCAGATAGATATCAATGTCTTATATCACAATGTATTTTTTTAGACTCCATTTTATCCCTCCAAATAAGCATCCAACCATTCGTTTGGGGGAAACGACAATGCCAGGGGCATTTTGTGCATATATTTTGATGTTCTCTTTATACTTACTTAAGTAATCATCTTCATTTTTCAGGAGGGTAAGAGAAACCCTTTTGTATTATTTTGGGCCGTGAATGTATAATATTTATCAAACAATGTTTTCTATAATTCCTTAAAACCCATCTCTATGATCCCTTCACAAATCTTCAAATTCTTGATAAATTTCCACAATCGACAAACTTATTTTTACATATGATAAAAAGATTTAAGAACCTTATCTTTCTCGAAATATGGAATGTTGGGGATGATATTCTCAATGTAGTTGAGTGGTTTTCCAAAAAATAAAGTATTATATGATCCATTGTAAAGCTACAATCTTCTATCACATGAAGCTCACAATTTAATATTTTTCATTCGTGGGCTATTTGGATTATCATCCTGATCTATTTTTCTATTCATAACCTGAGTCATCTATGATATAATTTTCAAATTATTTTTGATTTCTTGGTCCCCTAGGATTGGGTATCTGAAATGGTGAATCATCATATTTCTCGTCACACTAATGGATTACTCAATTCATACGATTTTTAGCCATTGGATAGAATAAAGGGAAAATTAGGGTTGGTTATTTTTAAAATGATAGACACATAAATTAGAATCCTATAAAATTAATGATATAACATATAAATAAAAGGTATTTCATAAACTTGTGAATTTCTAGGAATCAATATTTGTTATCCCAGATCTATTTCATATCATATATTATTATGGTTATTTTTTTATTCCCATGAAAATAGTTCTTTGGGAGATTATAAATTAACCAAATAATATACCCTAATATTAATAGGTGAGGTGTGTAGAAAAACATATTTTTAATAACATGTTGTTAATAAAGTCGATCTAAAATTTATGTTTTTTAGGATTACCCCTATGTACATCTATTCCATACATACATCCCCTTATTGTATCTATACTGTTTTGTATTTTATTGATAAATGTATTACCCTCACTTATCAAAAATTAAGGAAGATTTCTTATACATTGTCTTATATATAAAGATTTCACAAGAGTATTATAATCCTAATTCCAAAAATAACAATACAATTCTTTTAGTACCATATATTTGTACACTTTTTTTATTACACATTAATACATGATTTGTTACAGATCACTACAAAAAATACAACTTGAAATTTCAAGAAGAATCGTGTCCTTGAGAATTCGTACATTACATTACAACTTATAACCTGAAATACCTCATCTATATTGAAAATATAATTAACATTCTTTTACATAAAATTACATTGGATAACCCAGGGTCATATATAACAATGGGGTCATAAATAAATCCCATTAAGGGAATTAACATGTAATAACATGAAATTATATTACATTTAAAACATTTTCCTAATAGTATGGAATAAAATAAATGAGAATCATAAAAATTAAAAATATGACATGATATAGAATGATTACATATTGGAAACATGGAAAATGGGGTAACAACTTAAATTACTACATCATAAACATTTGTCAAGGATAATTTCCAGTACATCCTAATGGGTGAATCCCCATAAAATAATCATGGTTACTCTAAATCCAAACATGATGTCTCAAAAGACTAAAAGTTACCCAATGTATTGGGGTGTTATATTATTTTGGGTGAAGATGCCATTTTCATTTCATTATCATGCTTATGTCCACGACTTTTATCATACAACATGGATTCATTCATCATCATATTTTATTCCCAAATGAATGATATTATAATAAATATAAATTTATCCTATGTAAAATAAGAAGAAGTGTATAAAGGGGAACACCCATGATAAGAAATGGGTATGATAATCACTACCCAATTTTTTGGGTTGGAAATTGATTGTGAAATTTTAGTAGCAAAACTACATCACATAAAAATTGATAAAATGGGTTGATGAGAGATATTGTGGTCTATAATGCTGTTTAAATAATATAAGAAGTAAAATGGACATGTAAATACATATCCTATCATTAGTAATTGTAAATGTATTGCGTAGAATAATAATGGAACCTAAATTAAGAAGGGAGGGAGATGATCCCTTACCTTGAGATTCTAAAATCAAATTCTTTGAAGAAGATTCATCATATCATGGGGCTCTATCGAAGGACCCATGTGTGGGGAGGGATGAGTATGGACTAGATATATTTATTTTTAGTGAATATACGTTTGATATAATGAGGGTATACATAGGAAAAGATTGGTTGTTTCCTTATTATCTCACAAACATGAGTTTTGGACTCTATATAAAAAAATAACCAAAACAAAAAACCTTCCCATTGTTTTTACAATGGATTATACCAATGAGTGTTTCCATTAATTATTTTATAATTCCAATTTCTGAACATCATTGGATAATAAACCTCATCATGTGTAAGTGATTGAAAACAATAAATAAATAATTTTTAAACAATAAAAAGTATTAATGGATTTTGCGGATTCATAATGGATTAATAAAATTAATCAAATAAAAAATCACATTATTTTAAATGTAATATATAGGTTTTGTCATTGATACAATTTATTGAATTTATTGAATCTATATTGGGTCATTATTATTTCATAATATTTACATTAAATTTATATGGAATACAATTTTTAATCAAAAATATGACTTTCTAAGAAACTTTTGCAAGATTGAAAATGAGATAATTACAATACTGTGGTTCCAAAAATAATATTTAGTTTAAAAATAATTTTTTCACTTTTAAAATAATAATTGACATTCATTGAGAAATGTTGATTTTTATTGAAAATAACATTTTTGAAACCATATAAAAAATATATTTGACTTCATTAATATTATTGGATCAATTATATTGAAAATTAATTATTGAATAATAATATTTTATTAAATTATTATTTATTTCATAAATTCATTAATTCATCTATATAAATTCTAAATGTGAATTTGAGTATTACCCAAAAATAAATTATGTGTTTTCTTGTATCAATATTAAATTCATTCATAAATTAGTTATATTATGATGAAAATATATTCATTATTCTATATAGAATACTATACATACTCATATTTCAAGGGTTTTGATACAAATCCCTTTAGTACCCCCAAAAAATGCACCGATAATAAGGTGTGTTCTAGTGAGGATTTCATGGGGTGGTTCGATGTACATGGTTTGGGTCTCGATATTGATGAGATTGAACTTCTACCATTAATTGTTTCACTGAAGCTTAGGATATTTTATCATAGCTTGTTATTGGTCTATATAAAATCCCATTTATGTTTTATCCCATGTATTCACTGAATAATGTGCATAATATGAAGGAATCCTACTAGTTGTTCACACCACTTAATTTTTCTATATTAATAGGATTTGTTAAAACCCTATATTTATATTAATCATGTGTTCATTGTTAAAAATATATATTTCAAATGTTAATGATACATAATGGTATTTTAAATTAAATATGATAAATTTAATCAAAACAAGTGCATATATTTTCAATAACCAGATTACAAAATCAGACATTTAATTAAATCACCCGAGGAATTTTATTTTTAAGAGTTTTTTTTATAATAGATCCCCCTAAATCATCGATTTGAAAATATAAATTCTATATATACAGTCATTATATTTTTTACGTCATAAAATACCAACCATATACCCCATTATAAGATATCTAAAGGTGATATTCCAAAGAATAGATAATCACATTATCCAATCATGTTATTTTCTATTGTTCTTTATCTCTAACAAATCTATAATATCTATGATAAAAATTATTTATAACCGCAAATATATTAAATGATACTAGGAATATGATAAAACTATTATACACCCAATTTATTATCAAACATTAAGTGAATGTTTCACTCATACTTATATATATATGATCATCTTAACATAGAGATACAAAAAAAATTCATCAAACATATTTCATTGATTGAAATTTTGTGGGTTTTACTATTTAAATAATATATTAATTAAATAAATATACTTTTTGAATTAAAATATCACATCTACCAACTAAACACTAATTCCACTAGGAAATGATAACGTCTTTATTTCCAATGTGTGGGATTTCCCCTCCACAAAACCATGTTATTTTTTTAAAAAAAATATTATACATTGATGGTTATTTGGAATAATTTTTGAATATATAGGATATATATGACATCATAATGACCGGTTAATCATATTATATTATTTAAATTTCATTCATTCAACATTTCTAAAAATGAGAACAGTGTTTATGTGTTTTTATGACATATCATCTCCATGAACGATGTAATTTATTTTCCTATATATACTTTATATGAATGAATATAAAAATGTACACAATTTATATCTAAAATATTTATATAATTATTAAAATGATAGATATTAGGGATCTATGTTGAAAATATATTGACCAAAACAACCAAACAAGAATGTAGAAGAAAAACAATGTAGTTATCTACTAAAACATTGATTTTAATAAATAATTATTAACAAATGGGAGATAAAAAGACATAACTAAATAAAATATGGAATTAAATATATTTTAATTTTTATTTAATAGATTTAATAAAATATATTTATTATATAGGATGTTGCAACATGTATGATTGTAGTAAGACGTGAGGAAATGTATTTTCATCGAACATTAATTCATGTGGGAAACATTTCATATTCACAACATAATTATTTAATATGGTGTATATAAATTACTGAATTTAATTTATAATTCATAATTTTAATTTTCTTCAGATTTATATTACTCACATATATTATTTATTTCCTGTGGATTATCATTCAGTTATAACAAAAGAGGTATGTTTTTTATGTTACAATGAAGCTATTTAACATGATTTTTTATGATTAAGTAACAAATGATGAAATATTATGATATTTATATCATTAAACAGATGAATTTTCTCATCCATTGGTTTTTTAATAAAAATTAATTTACTTTTTTTCATTTCACTCGTCTTATATACTAAATAGTCTAGAAATATGGATTTATAAAAAATCGATTTAATTTCTCTCTTTAGTTAAACATCATTTTTTCATAAATATTCTTCCTTATTAAAAATATTTTATAGTTGTTTTCATTATAATCATGAAATGATTTTTATGTAACTTTTAACAATGTTTATATTTTTTATCAATGGATTAAATTAAATCCTTTTTTTCTTCATATGGTGTACCTTGGGAATTTTTTAAAAATGTATGAAAGGACTTTTATTTATTATGTTGGATATGAAATGCTTTATCCATTTTCCTAAATAATTTTTCAATTTTATTATTAAAATTTGACATGGTTATTTTTAAATAAAATTTCCCCCATCAATTTGTGCATCTTTTAAATAATTTATATCAAAACTGTAATTTTATTTCGACCATGAATGTTTTAAATATATTGTAATTGTATTTCAATTAATCAAATACAACAAAAATTGATTTAACATTTGATTTACTGGTGATAAAATCAAAGGATAATTACTATATTCATTCCTGAAATGGTATATGTTTATGATGAAAATATATTAATAAAACCCATTTCTTTTCCCATGGTATTGAAATGATGAAAAGATTAAATGCTTATGAAACATGTTTCTTTTACACAGTTTCTTTTATGATGAAATGGTTAGGAATGCCATTTCATTTCATGGATTATGATATTAGGAACTTTTTTCCATATGTAAAACATATGTATGATTTATAGAATCTAATATGTAAGATCTCTATTAGCCTCATAATTGGGTAAACAATGATATTTCAAGAGATAAATAGGACCATAATGGGGAGTGAGCCTATTTCAGTAAGTGAATAAGTAAAAATTTATATTCATAGTAGTAAAACATGACTATAATTATTAATTAGTAATTCATTCAATTGCACTACTCTAGTATCATAAATGTTCCTTTTCTACTATGGAAAATATTTTCTATAATAATGTGTATTCCCTAAATTTTTGCATTACTTTGATGTTATGAACTCATTAACTGTGTTATTTAATTTCAAAATTCTTCTTATCTTATAAAATAAAATAATTTATACCATGACAATGGATGATGATTTATATTATGTAGTCTATTATTTTAAAATGTTATGATCATATTCACATAACCTTATCTTTATGTTTTTCAAATTTGACCATTCATATCTCCCTTTTTTAACCTGACATGGAAGCTAAGATCACCCTTTATAATTTTTTTCCATAGGTAGTAAATTAATTTATTATGTATTTATTTACTAATAATGTTTCTAGTAATAAATAATATAGTGGGTGATGATTTAGTTCTTTTAAGAACCAATTGTTTATAAGTACTTATTTCCAAATTCACTAGACCTATATGATTCAATAATGGATTGTTATGTTATGAAATTAAAAATATTATATTCGATATTTTTTATCAATGGATAAAAATTTAGGTTTTATATAGAGATAGTATATTTGGATAAGGGGGAGTTTAAAAATATTACTAAGGAATAGTATCATGAAAATTTTAAAGAATAAATATTGATGGATATTTTGGTTTATAGTTTTAAACATGAACATAAATCCATTAAGACTCATGATAGTCATCCTATAAAAAATAATAGATATATTTTAGGGTTTTCATATATTTATGTAATTCTATATAACAATGACACATTAAATTTTATTGTAATTCGCTAGACTAAGTCTGGACAAACTATTTCTAATCCTAGTTTATCACATGACCTCAAATATGCCTCCCCGTATTATACATACTACCATTTAGTTGGAAGTATCTACGAAAAAATTATAGACACTCTACTCTAAATATCATAGGTGTCATAAACCTATATTAACATAACCATTATGACCCCCCCCCCCCCCCGCGATTTTTTGAAATATTTGTTTTCAAAATAATAATCATTTTGGATATTTTTCAGTTCACACAACACAAACGATAGTTTATTTTATATTAAATCACTATTTTTGTCTTAAATTATACACAAAATGATGTAAATCATGAACTACACACAATATAAAAATTAGTATTATCAACATAGAAAACAGAGGATATCTTGCATTTTACGCAATAATGACTTCTTTGATGGCATGCATAACATGAATACTGAGGGTTTCCAAAAAATAAATTATTTTAAAATATTATTATAATGAGGTGTAACCTAGAATTTAAATATGTTCTTATGATTAAAAATTTATGTAGATATATTTTTAACCCAAATATATGATGATTGCAACAGTTTCCAATTAATAAGAAAATAATATGAAAACATATTGAATATAAAGGAATATATATTTTTTAAAGGTCACAAAGATGTTTCCAATAATAAATAAAATTAATTAAAATTAGTGAGTGATATTAATGTAATGTATAAATTATATATTCAATAAAATATCTTATTATTCATTCAATATAATTTAACATATGATAAGAACGAACCCATTTTAATGCATAAAAACCTATATTTTTAATAAAGGTAGTTTTACTACCTTTTAAAGGATATCCCATTTTAATCAAAACATTATTACAATTTTATAGATTTATTATGTCAAAATAAACTATATATTTGGAAGACAAATATAAACATTTGGTAAGGATAACTTTTTTTCATTTTTCTGAATGGTTTTATTTTTTAATGAAATGTTGGAAATAATTAATTTAAATTTAATCCTTTTTGTATAATATGTTTGTAATTATAAAATATATTTTAAATTGTATAAAATGATTAATTAGATTATATTTTTTTCAATTTTTTTATTTTAGGAAATTTGACCCAATTTCACATTGAAATTGCTTATAAAAACATACCAAATCTTTTGATCATTTGTTACTTTAAAAACCTGCGTTGTTTTTCCATCAGTGGGATCAATTTTAAATTAATATATTCTGATACTATAATTTGAATTAATATAAATTGATTCCATATTTATAACGAATTATAATTTGAAATAAATTCAACATAGGTGTTGACCAATAATATTATTGAAAATTATTAAAATATATTACATCGATTAAGGTAAAAATATGATCAATTATTGAAAAACCCATAATTATAAGACCCAAAAAAACATAGAATATTTTTTAACACCCATTTTCGGTAAATTAATCATACATTAACAGTAATGTTTTTATTTTTTGTTGTTTGGTATTAATTGTTTTAGGTAAAAACGTTTGTAAACATAACTTATTTTCAAAAATGCGAAGTGTGTCGTTTCCCTTCCCAATAAAAGGCCACAAATTCTATCTCTTCATAACACCTCTAAACCCACATATATTAGTCCATGATCATTTAAATACACTTCCCAATATCCCAACCATTGTAATTTAATCTTATATTTGGTATTAAATTCATTCAAGGAAGAAATGATTCACAAACCAAAAAGAGGTTACACGATTTTTAGGTAACACCTTTTCTCAAGCTCCATTCATTTGTTTTCGACCTCCACCACCTCCACTATATTTATTACGTGATTTTATAAAAAAATAGTTTCCTCTATATAATTTTATTTCTTGTGATAATTAATTGACATGCAATTACAACATTGTATATCTAATCGGTAAAAAAACATTTCGTTTATCTGTACAGTGAACTTCCTCCCCAAAAAATGATGATTGCTCAATTTTGATTTCCACCTCTCATGGTGGAAATTTTGATGGAAACTAAATTTTTATTTATTATAATATATATTTATTATTTATTTTACATTATATATTCTTTTTACAAAAACACATATTTTAGATTTCTATTTTCTATAAATAAAAAAATTGATTGAGGAACTATGGACTACCGAGACCTCAATGAGATGTGATTCGTTCACCCACTTCATGGAATGCATTATGATGGGTTTGGTGAACTAATACGATATATAAAACAATATAATTATATTTTCATTAAATAATATATATATGTATGTTATTTTATATTATTCTTTCTATATGACAATTAAAACAAAATCACCATTCATGTGTATATATGGATTTCCATATCCCTAAATGGTGTATTCCATTTCATAATTAAATATTATATATATTATTATAATTAAAATATAAAACAAAATATTTTATTTTTATATAATTTTTTACATAATATAATTATT
Organism: Viscum album; assembly: GCA_963277665.1. Classification (NCBI taxonomy): domain Eukaryota; kingdom Viridiplantae; phylum Streptophyta; class Magnoliopsida; order Santalales; family Viscaceae; genus Viscum; species Viscum album. The sequence goes on along the minus strand of OY728152.1, from coordinate 270,832,862 downwards.
ATATATCTATAAGGACTATCGATATAAAAATGAAGGCACATTCAAATAACAAAGAGAATATTATCCGAAGTGAAACATTAATATAAGATGGTTAACATGATGGTAATAAAAGGTCATAATCAAACAATATACGGTATTATATAAAATAATATTTTCATTTAAAATATTAAATGTAAATTTATATTTATTATACACGTGATATGAATGAGTACGACATGATTAAAGACATAAGGTAATGGGATTTCAACCAACTTTTTATTTCCATAATATACATGATATGTTCACCACTCTTACCTTTTGTGTCATGTATGTAAAACTCATGAATTTATTATTCAATATATTATAAATAAATTTTGGGTTATTCCCAAATCCATTAAATGAAAAATATTTTCTATGGAAAAAGTATAAATACTTAACAAATCGGTGGAATAGTTTTGTCTCAATTTTCCATCCTTAAGACACATATTTTTTATGCACCTTAATTCTATTTTGTGGTGTATATACTTCCATTATACATGTTATATGTTGATTTTAATTTTTTTAATAATATTTCATGATTCATAAAATTTACTTTTATTACATTAAGAGTATGATTTCAAGAATCCAAGTTATAAGCTTTTATTGAGACAATATCATCGCTTTTTCAATATTGTTTATGTTTACCATTCCATTGATGAAATAGTATGATCCATATCTCATTAAAATTCAAGAAATTTATTATACCATTGTTTTAAATTATTTTTTCATTCATTGGTATAATTTTATCCACACGTTGTTTAATAGAAAAGTTAATAAAATGTTTATAATAAATCCCGACTTTACCCTCTTTTTGATCAGAATTTTATGTTCCACTAAAACCATGTTATCCAAATATGGTTTCCAAAAATATTCCACTATTATCCTATAATAAATAGATATAATGTTCTCTTTTTTTTCTTTTTCCGTTTTTTATAATTAATTTTCTTATCTCTTTCCCAATGAGGCATTTTCTATCCTTTTTCCAGTGAAAATGGAATGTTCTTTTTACTTTTTATGGAATGTACAGATTTATCCATCTTCAATCCTTGGAAGCTTTCTATAAATTTATAAATTTCAATTTTTAATAAAATGTTTTAAATTATATCTTAATGGATAAGGTTTTTATATGGATTTGAAGCTACTTGTATATGTGTTCTAGGAGAAAAATGGAAAATAATTTCATGAATTCTCTATAATTATTCAATATTTTTTGAATAAATAAGTTTTTAAAAATGTTTTTAATACTAGTTTATGAATTTTTAATGAATAATGTTTTCAAAATTATTTCAATTATTCATTATAGGCTTTAACAGTATATTCTTTTAATTTCTTTTTCAAATGTTTTAATGTAGTAAAAATAAATTTCCAAAGAAGAACAGATGTATTTCTCAAGAATAATTTTTGAATGATATTAAGACATTATTTTCTATATAATATTTCATATGTTGATTTTAATCATTCCCTTATAGGATATGATATTATGGTATCATTCATACTATTTCTATAAAATGTGGTATGATTAACGTCATTTCTTTTATAAAATATATTTTTCCTTTACAAATAATATATTTATCAAATCCATTTCTCTTTCACAAGTTATTAGTTTCAATTAAATTTATCATTCAATATTTTTCTATTGATGAAATTATTTTGAATCTCTATCATTTTACAATGGTTATGGTGTGTTTATACATTTATGAGACCCATTTCATTTGATGGGTTAAGACATGATTGATTTTGATTTTTTAGAACATATATATATGATTTCACAATGAATTTTTTTACCAATATCTCCAAACAATGCATTGTGAAATGATTTATATCTCATGGTATTGTCTATGATGGTATTGGGAATGATACTTGACCACTAAGATGGACATGGCAGTAATACATGACTACCAAGATAGTACGAGTATTGAAATAAGGCTACTTAGATGGTTATGGGAGTGAACCATTACAACCAGATTGAATGAGAAAAGAAATAATGATATTAATATGGTCATAGGAGAGAACCATGACTACTATGTTTTTATATCGAGTGAACACATGCAAATAAGATGGATATAGGAGTGATAAATTATTACCAAGATAGTGTGGGGAGAGAAAAATTACTACCACGATGGTCTTCGAAGAAATGACACTGCTACTATGGAGATAATATTTCCTTTTCTTATGTGTCTGAAAAGAATTTATGTTTTATTACAATGTTATTATTTCATGGATAATGTAATTTATTTCTATATGATTAATTTCATATAAATTATAAGGACTTTTTATGTAATGACCCTAATTTTCCACATAATTTTTTTAATTATATAGAATTTTTATGAGCCTGTGAAAAATTGACGTCGCATGATTCCGATGACTAGTGTGCCCAAAATTAATTTATAAACAATTTTTATGATACCTTCAGTAAAAGTGCGAGCATAATTTTATATCATTTAAACCAGTGATCCGAATTGAAATCTAAGGGCACCGTTGAACTCGCATCACTAAGATTCTATTAAATGAACATTCACATCGACCGTAGAAGGAAGTGGGGAAGATCTGGTTTTGCGGGTTATCATGGAGGATTAAACTAAAATAAATGTTTTATTTTTCTTAAACTCATTCCATCCGTTTAATTTCATTGGATGTGGGGACCACATGAGGGTGGTTGGGCATTAAATCCCAAATTACAGAAAGTGTGTAACTAGGAAACCCACCATTTAATGAAATCATATTAATTACAAGTGAAAGAAACCATTAACATAAGTTTATGAAGAAGGATTCTCTCCTTCCTCTTGGTCATTCATTTGAAAATATTTTAATTGAGATATTTGGAGAGAACATTGGAGAACATTGGAGTGAACTTTGGAGAGCCTTTGGAGATCCTTTAGAAGAACAAATCCACCAAGAAATGAATGGAGGATTGACATTCGAGAAACCATTGATGCTTATCGCGGAATGGAAAATGTAGACTCGTCATCTTCAACCATGAGTGCTCTACAACGATTCAAGGAAGGGAATTTAACTTGTTAAATTGCATGTATAGATGATTCAAGATCTTCAAACCATTTCAATCATGCTAACCCAGAGGGCATGGGCCAAATGAAAAAGGCCTGGTACCTTTGATATCATGATTATTTTGTGTGTTCTTCAACAGTGATTCTTCCGGATGGATGGAACCCAATTTTTTATGGGATAGAAGCGATGGTGACATCCCAACAAGAAAATTGATGTCTTCGAAAGGAATAAAGGGCTACCGAATCTCACCAGATGACTCACAAAAGGCCGCCGGCACGGCGGTATCGGTGACCGGTGGTGGCAGGGACCAGGCTGTGGCTGATACCGTCCGGCCGCAAGGGAGGAGGCGGAGCACCCATTCCGTTGGAGGAATCGGTCGTGGCTTGTCAGTCGTGGTTTTTTGAGGAGGCGGACGATAAACCAGTAGACCGCAGAAGTGGAGGGTGGTGCGACTAGTGCGCAGCCGAAGGAAGCGGGCCACAGATCATCAACTATGACGGACCGAATGTGGGGACCAGCACACCGGTCAACCAAGGGTGGTGAAGCGGTGTGTCATCACATGAAACTGGAGATGGAAGCCGGCACTGGCCGCCTGTGACAGGTGGTAGGACCTACTCCAGTGGGTCCAAAAAGTCACCTGGGGGCGCCACGGGGCGCCGCTGCTGTGGAGGAGACCGAACGGACCACACATATGTTATTGAAAATTGGGGGGTCACTCATCTGGGTGGTAGCAGAGAGGGCCCTACCACAGTGGGCCGCACCACCAACCCACGAGCCAAGCCTCACATGGTGGGTCTGCATGCCCAACGGGCCGCTAAACTGGGTTGGTCCGACCGGGTCAGGCCGGACGTGTGCCATACCGGACCTAGAAACACTTAAAGGGCCATATCATTAGAACCTTAAATCTTTTTGATGAACTATATAAGGTGTTGGGATCCTTTGATCGGGTATTTATTTTTGTTATTATACAATTGAGTTTTGGAGAATTTTGTAGTACTGATGGGTTGGATTGAACCTGAATCCAATCGGGCCCTCTACAAAAAAATGCTAATAACATTTAGACCGGGTGTCCAATTGACACGTAGTCTATCGTGTTAGAACCTGTATGACATGGAGGTTCTTCGGGTTACACTTTTTTGGTGCTTTGTGGAATTATACGTATGACCTATGACTCAAGGAAAAGTTTCTACGGAACTTGAGATCACTGGGTGCGGGGAACCCTCTGGCTAGCTGTACATGAATAACTTATATGAATCATGTTTGAGTAAGCTTTTATGAACCCTGTGTGTGTAAGATTCTATGAATCCTGTGTAGGTAAGCTTATTTGAATCGTGAGTGGGAAAGAATCAGAGATTCTCGAGGATGTAAGATGATCTAGCGATACATATAATCATATGTACCTTTGTACAGAAGTTATTCCTAGTGTGAGGTGAGTTGTTACCATTGTGGAACTTTTCTTCATCATATTATCTTTGTGGTGTTTTACTTCTATAATTACCTTTGTGGTACTTACCCTTGTGGTTTTACCTTCGTGGTGTTCCTTCCTTCTTGGAATAGTTGTGTTAATGGCTATAAGGTTAGATCCTTTTTGTTTCCTCATGAATGAGATGAGTACATTTGATAACATAGTTATATGTATGGGAATATTCCTATGTGGGGATGATCGTTGATTCGTGATTTGTGATTTTGGTCTTGATTTTTGATTTATCCTTGGTGGATTCTATGAGACCATCGAGGTCCTGGGGTCCCTAATGAGTATTGTTGTACTCACCACTCTACAGGCTATGCCTGCACCAAGCTATTTCTTGTGCAGACAACAGAAAGTGTGGATCGATACTAAGGGAGCCCTGACTGGAGGGTGTCAGAGGTGGACTATTTGACGTGGCATGCCTCAGACATGACCTATCGTGATATGTAGCTACCCTACATGTAAGATCCCTAGCGGATGATCACAGGGGAAACCATTTATATTTACTATTACTTTTCAGTTGGGCTAGTATTCTGGTCCCTTTACATATAGTATTAACTCTTTTTCAATATAGTTTACTTTTTGCTTCTGTCCTTATGTGTGCATGGAATGTGTGCATGTAGGTTTGAAGGCAATGCCTTACCATTTTTAGTTATATGCCTTTCTTGTGACAGCTGCAAGCCCCTGTTCTATGGGAGGAGGTCTTGGGGAAGTCACAGCACTGGCCCGAGGGATGGGTCTTGACAATGTGAAATTAGCAGAGTCAGTTCTTCCAAATAACTACGAATATGATCCTTTAAATGAATAAATAGTGTTAAGTGTTATAAGTATGGTTCTCAGTTTGGGGAATCCCGTATTGCTGCAGTAGCCAATGTATCCATAGACTAGGACCCTGACTTCTAATTTTCGACTCAGTGCACGAAAACCCTGATTGTGTGTGTTTTGAATATTTGTTCATTATGATATATTTTGAGTCAACTCAACAGGTATAACTTATTGATTGTGGTGCATCTGTTTTCATCAATGATACCCCCACATAAATAGTCAACTAGGTTTCCAGGTAGACATTGTGATGACAGCCCACCGAGTGACGAGGTTTCAATGCTGAGACCTCTTATGCCAGATGTACCATCGGGTGACATACCACTGGCACCGCTACCCATGGGGCAGCTGTTGCCACTAACAACAGTAGTAGATAGTGCATGACGACTGATCACGTTGCATGAGTTCCACTTTCAGAGGCCTCTGAGGATCTGAGGCATGACGGATCCATAGGTAGCTGAGGACTGGATGGATGTTGTATCTAGAGTTTTCTTCCTGTTTGGGGCACGATCTGACATTATGGTGACCCTAGAAGCAAGTATTTTTCATGAAGCAGTCGAGAGATGTTGGAATTGATGCTCCAGATACATGACGTGGTGACCCTCATCTGGGTGGACATCGAGAGCCTTTTAAGGGCCGAGTTCGACCCAGAAAACATACTCTAAATGCATATACATGAGATCTTACACCTACAGTGTGGCTACATGACCATGGCCCAGTACTCAGTGTGGGTCACTGACCTCTCGCGCCACTCCACTAACACGGTATGATACCCTTTTTTAGGTCCCATACCTTTGAGCCGGGTCTCCTATGGGAGATAAGAGCATAAATGATATCGCTTAGCATACCGATGAAGGATGTGGTACTAGGGTGAGCACTTGTGGTGGAGTGCCTCCTTGATTAGCTGGAATTAACAACAAGAGCCACCACTGGACATCCGGTAGCAGAGTCATCTATAGTGGGTAGTAGGCTGATGAAATAGGGGCCTAAGTAGGCCAGACCATTGGGTGGATGACCTCAAGATATAGGGTCAGTGGTGAAGGGCTCACGAGACAGATTTGGACAGATGAGGGGAAAAAAGTGCTACTAGTGCGGCAGGCAGGGTCACATGGCTCACAACTACCAACCAGCCGTATGGACGACCTGAAGATGATCGAGGAACTGCCAAGGCAGAGGAATAATATCAATTGTGGAGGTCCACAGGTAGCTGGTTGATGTTGTAGAGGAGATGGTTGTGCAACAGGTGGTGGGTAGCTATTGTTGGTTCTACTACCATCACCTCCATGTGGTCTACCCTGACCAAAGGGAGCAGGTGTGTAGGGACGAGCTTAGCTCTAGGCAGTTGAGGTCTATGACAATGGCGCTCTTGATATGAATAGAGGTATGATCTATGTCTACTCCACCATACCTATAGTACTTGTACACTCGGTTTTAGTCATTCATTTATTTCCATGATGCTCGTTCGGAGCTCGTAGATTCTGGTGGAGTCGTTCCCTCGATCCTTACAGCTAGAGACACATATGGGATATGAATAAATTATTACACATCAGTGTCGGTTTGATCTTACTCTATGGGGAGAGATCTTTGGTTGGGATCTTCTAGTAGAGGCATCAGGGACATACAATGTTATCTTCGGTATGGACTGGTAATCCACAGTCCAAGCTCAGATTGATTGTATTAGGCGCAATGTGTGTTGTGTTTGTGAGAACGGGACCATGTTTTCCTTAAACGTTGATAATGCAACCTTTGTAGAACTGGATAGACTTACCCATAGTAGGGTGTATCTGATCACTAATCAAATTGTGATCCTTATCCTCATAGTAGTTGATGTGATGTGTCTGAGTTATCTGGTAGTGGTGATAAGTATGACAATGTCTCTCTTGATGATGTTTTGGGACTATCTCCATGAAGAGATGTAAAATTTTACATCGATATGTACCTTGGGATGGAAGCAATATCTACACTAGCATATCGGATGGCTCCAACAGAGCTTCGTGAGTTACGGGTATAGTCGGAGCACTTGTAGAGGAAGGGGTTTATAAGGCTCAATGTTTTTCCATGGGCAGCCCTGATTTTGTTCTCCAAGTAGACAGATGGTATTTTGAGACTCTGTGTGGACTATTGGCACCTAAACTTGGTGACCATGATTAACAAGGATCTCCTTCCTAGTATTGATGATCTTTTCAATCAGCTGAAGGGAGATCTTTGGTTTTCAAAGATAGACCTTAGATCAGGATACCATTAGGTTAGTGTACGAGATCTAGATTTTGAAAAGACAACCTTCAGATGTCGGTATGGCCACTATGAGTTCTTGGTTATTCCACTTGGTGAGACCAATTCCCTAGAAGTGTTCATGGTACTCATGAACATGATCTTTAATCCATACCTCGATCAATTTGTGGTGGTCTTTATTGATGACAACTTGATATAATCAGCTTCGATGGGGGATCATGCCTATCATCTAATGACAGTTCTGGGTACACTCTGAGAGCACTAGCTTAATGGTATACTCTCGAACTGGATGTTCTGTATACGAGAGGTTCACATTCTGGGAGACATTATCTCGGAGGCTAGAGTTTCAGTGGATCTCTACAAGATAGATGATGTGCTTGTTTGGGATCCACCCAAGAGTGTGACTAATGATCAGTGTTTTATGGGGATGGATGTATACTACTGGAGATTCTTGCCTTACTTTTACGGAGTTACGGAACCCTTTTCAGGATTGAAAAATAAGGGACAACCCTTCGTATGGATAGTGAGATGCGAGTAGAGTTTTCAAGATCCAAGATAGAGACTAACATGTTCACCCATATTGAGTCTACATAAAGTGGGTGTTGGGTATGTAGTATACTATGACGCATCAGGTACCCGACTTGGGTGTGTCCTGAGGCAGGAGCGAGTAGTTATTGCTTATGGTTTTCAATAGCTGACACAACATTAGTAGAAATACGCAACCCACGACCATGTGTTAGCAACATTGGTCTTTTCCTTAAATATGTGGCATCATTACATGATGGGAAAACGTTTTATAGTAAAATATAATCACAATATTTTTAGGTATATATTCTCTTAGGAAGACCTAAACCTGAGACAATGGAGATTACTAGTGTTCCTGCAGGACATTGTTTTTGAGATATCCTATACTCCTGGGATGGGGAACATGGAAGAAGATGCACTTAGCAAGAGGTATGGTCTGCAGTTGCTGAGTGAGGTGACAGAGAAGCTAACAGCGATGTAGATATACTTTGTGGATAGAGATTGATCTTTTTTACCTCGATCATATGATAGTCAGACCCCCACATCTCCAGTGAGATTGGTAAAAATAGCTTGAGGACATTGACTGGGTGTCCCAACGAGCTAATATATCCACAGGATAAGCACCAGATGGATTTTATAAAGGTGGGGAGAACATCATTCTCTTCATAGGATGCACCATGGTATAAGTGGTGCTATAGGAGGATCTATTGATGGAGTTATATACATCCTCTATAAAGGTATATCCTGGTGTGGAAAATATGTACTAGGACTTCCGACATCAAAACTTGTGGCCATGGATGAAGAAAGCAGGGGTAGAGTTTGTTTCACTATGTCTCACTTGTCAGCTAGGGAAGGTTGAGCATGAGGTTCCAGAGGGATTTGAACAACCACTAGAGGTGCTAGAGTGGAAGTGGGATGGTATTTCCATGGAATTTGTGACAGGACTTCCATATACATCCAAGGGACATGATTCCATCTGGGTGACCATTGAATAACTCACCAAGTCAGTCCACATCATACCTATCCTAGAGCAGAGATCAGTAGAGGGTCGGGGACGCCGTTACATACTAGAGATTTTACAGCTTTAGGGAGTTCCATCGAATATCATCTCTAACTATGACACATGTTTTACATCTTGGTTGTGGAAGGGATTACCGGAGGCATTCAGGACTCAGGGGAAATGGGGAACTGCCTTACATCCTGAAAGGGATGGTCAGACGGAGTGGACCATTTAGATGCTGGAGGACATACTACATGCTTGTGTCCTAGATTTTGGCCACAATTGGGATGATCATTTTCTCTTGGTTTCGTTCACATAAAACAACAGTTGTAACTCCACCATCAGAATGGAACCACTAGAGGCCCAATACGGTCAACCATGCAGATCATCTCTATGCTGGATCGACCCAGGGAAGTCAGCCCTCATGGGTCCAGAGTTTGTATGGGTACTACTGAGAAGGTGCAGATCTTCCAAGAGTAGATAAAGACTTCATAGAGCAGACAAAATTCTTATGCTGACAGGATATATAGACCTTTTGATTTTGTGGAGGGAGACCATGTCTTCCTACGAGCCTCACCTTGATGAGTTTTACGGAGATTTTTCTAAGATGGAACGTTATCACCGAGGTTTATCAGACCATTTTTTATACTTCGGATGAGGCGAGGTGGCATACCCCTTGGCACATCCACCGTAGTTGAAGAGGTTGCACGATGTCTTCTACGTATCCCAGCTGAGGAGATACGTGTATGACCCATATGACCTCAACGACCACGATGAGCTATACTATGATGATGGGGAGATTTTTACATAGGTTACAGTAGTGATAGAGGATCGAATGTAGCGATTCCTTCATGGGCAGTCGATACCTATGGTGTGGATTCACTGGTACCACGAGAACTTCAAATATAGCACTTGGGAGTTAAAGGCTCAGATTCATACTCAGAACCCCATTTTTATTCATATTCAATGTTGTGGATTTCAGGGACGAAAATATCTAAGGTGGGTAGAATGTAAAGACCCAGATTTTCCATGTAAATTTTAATTAATTATATGAAATTATTACAAGTTTGTGAAAATTGATGGTTTATTATTCTGAAGACCGGTGTTCCTAGAATTAATTTATGAACTTTTTGTGGTACATTCATTAAACTTGTGAGCGGCATTTTCCAACTATTGAACTTGTGCTTAGAATTGAATCTTGACGGTACCGTTGAACTCACAACACCATAATTATCTTAAAAGATCCTTCAATTCCCCCATTGTATGTTGAGGGGATAATTTGGATTTTCAAGTTTTCATGGAGGATTAAAATAAAAAAATGATCTTTTTTTATTAATCTCCTTCCATATTTTTTAATTCCTTGGATGTGGGGACCACAAGATGGTGGTCTAGCATTTAATACTGGGAATTAAATTCCTGGTTACACAATTTTTTTAACCATGAAACCCACCATTTAATGAAATCTCGTTAATGAAAAGATAAAAAACCATTAACATAAGATAATGAGTAAATATTCTCTCCTTATTGTTGGTCATTTCATGTAAAATATTTGAATTGAGAACTATAGAGAGAACATTGGAAAACATTGCAGAGAACATTGGTGATCCTTTGGAGATCATTTGGAAGCAAAAATACACAATGAAAAGAATGAAGGATCAACGTTTGAGTAACCGTTGAATCTTGTTGCGGAATGATGAACGTAAACAAGTCATCTTCATCCACGAGATCTCTCCAACGATTCGAGGTAGGGATTTGAACTTGTTTAATTTCAAGTATAGATGATTAAAGCTCTTCAAAATATTTCTATCAAGCTAACACGGAGGGTGTGGGCCCAATGAACGGGGAAAGATCCCTCATCTATCATGAATAATTTTTGTGTTCTTCTTGGGGGATTCATCGGGATCGATAGAACACAATTTTTCGATGGGCTATAAGTGACGGTATTGTCATGGAATGTTCAAAAATGCCTTTGGATGGAATAACGGGCCACCGAAGCTCACTCGGTGACCCTGGGATGGCCGCCTGCATGACGGTACCAGTGACCGGTGCTGGCGGGGACCAAGATGGCGGATGGTACCAGCTCTCCATGAGGGAGGAGGTAGCGTACCCGCACCACCGAAGGAATTGGTAGTGGCCTGTTAGGTGTAGTTGTTGAAGGAGGTGGTCGAAACACTTTCCAACCATGGAAGAGGAGGGAGGTTTAACCAGAACACAACTGGAGGATGCATTCCATGGATCATCAGCCGAGGTGGACCGAAGGAGGAGGTCAATACATCGGTCGGCTACTGGGGTGGAGCACCACACCATCACACATCACTAGAGATAGCAGCAGACACCGGTGGGCCGTGATGGGAGGTAGGACCCGCTCTAGCAAGTCATGAATTTTTCATGGCGTTGCCACATCGTGTCTCCACTATGGAGGAGACCGAATGGACTTCATGGCTATTCAAGAAAACTGGGGGTCACCCCCCTGAGAGGCGGCTAGGGAAGGCCCCGCCATAGTGGGTTACTTCACTCACCAGCGTCATGCACCTCATGTGGCTGGGCCATGTGCCCAGTTGGCCACATGCTCAATAGTTCACCCGCCTAGTGGGACATTCCCCCTTGCGGGATGGGCCGCCCCTTTGTTGGCTGGTCTAGGGCTCCCAGGAACATCTCGAACCTGGTCAGGTCGGCCACGGGCAGGTTAGTTCAGGTCGGTCTGACCGGGTCAGACCGGACCCAGAAACACTTAAAATTCCATATCATGAGAACTGGACATTCGTTTGAGAACATTATGTGGAACTTTGATCCTAGGATATATATGGATGATTTGGTATACTCCACTTGGTTTTTGGTGACTGTTGGTGTATGACCGGGTTGGATTGAACCCAAATCCTACCGGGCCCTCAGCACTAAAATGCAAATACAATTCAAATCAGGCATTCAATTGATGTGTTGTCTACCACGTTGCGACCCTTAAAACATGTTTTTTCTTTAGGTTAAGCCTTTTTTGAGTGTAATGATCGTCTAGGTATGACTGATGACTCGAGGATCAGTTTCTACGGAACTTGAACATACTGGGTGCGGGGAACCCAGTGGTTGGCTATAAATGAAGAACTTATTGGAATCCAATGTGGGTAAGCATCTATAAACCCTATGTGGGTAAGATTATATGAATCATGTGTGGGTCAGAATATACGAATCCCATGTGGGTAAACTTATACCAATCATGTCTGGGTCAAAAACAGAGCTTCTCAAGGAAGTAAGATGATCTAGTGATACATCTAATCATCTGTACTTCTGTACTTAAGTTATTCCTGGTGTGAACTGAGTTTGTACCATTGTGGTACTTTTCTTCATGGTATTACCTTTGTAGTGTTTTACATGTAATATTACCTTTTTTTTACATAACCATGTGGTGTAACCTTCGTGGTGTCCCTTCTTTTGTGGAACAATTTTGATAATTGCTAGAATGGTTGAGCCTTTTTGATTCCTCATGAATGAGATGAGTATATTTCATATCTTAGGTATATGTATGGTTATATACCTTAGTGGGGTTGACTGTTGCATCATGATTTGTGTTTTTGGTCTTGCATTGTGGTTTATCCGTGGTGGATTCTATGAGACCTTCATGGTCTAAGGGTCCTTACTGAGTGTTGATATACTCAACCATGCATGGGCTACACTCGGACGTTGTTGTGTCTTCTGCTGATGAAGGACATCATTGATCAAAGCTGAGGGATCTAAGACTGGAGGGTTCTCGGATGTGGACTATTTAATGTGACGTCCCGCAAAGACGACTGATCATGAACTGTACCTACCCTTCATGTAGGATCCTTTATAAATGATCACAAATAAATCTTTCAGTTTTAATAAAACATTTTAGTTGAGCTTGTATTTTGTCCCCATTATTTATAGTACTCACTCATTTACATTATATTTTTCTTCATGCTTGTATCCTTCTATGTGCTAGGACTTTTTTCTTGCTATTTTAAGGGAAATACCATCTCGTTGTTAAGTATATGTCATTTCGGTGTTAGTCACCAACCCCTTGCCTATGGGAGGCGAGCTTGGGGTAGTCATAGCACGGGCCCCGGGGGATTGGTCATGACATATTCCATGATTCAATTATATTAGCATTGATATGTATTTAATGATATTCTATTTTAATAATCATGTCTTATTACACTTATAATCATGATTATTCTTACATATCTCACTTTTTTGACCATTATTGATCTTTTGAGCTCACCCCTTTTTATGTTTTTATCTCCCATGTTTTGAGGATATGTATTATGATTGATGCATCTAAGATATGTTCTCATAAAGAAAAACCACGTGGGAGATAATATAGCTCAATTTTGTTCTGGGGTTCATATTTCAATTTTTCCAAATTCAGTAGTACAATTAGAGTCATTTGGCATCAATTTATGTGATATTTTATGTATTCTAAAATTGTTGTGTAATGATAGAATTTTAAAAGAGAGGGAAAATATAGTTGGTGTAACATCCCAGGTAAGTAAAGAAAAATATATTTTCATATCCATGTCTATTAATGAATTAGAATGTGTTTTAGAGGCTTAAAATGAGAATAAATCCAATCTTAAGCATAGAATACTCTAATATTTTTAAATGATTGTTTTACCGCCTTTTGATGGAGAACTATTTTTAAATCTAACTTTTGAATGTATTATAAGCTCTATTTTTCAAAATAAAATTATTCATTAGAATTGGGACATTTAAATTTACTTTGGATAATTTTTGTATTTTTATGACAATGTTCATTTTTTTAATAAATATTAAAAAATACTGCATTTTACATCAAAACTATTTTTTCATCTAATATAATTATATGGTTAGTTTATCTTGTTAATTGGGTTTAAAGTGTAATTAGAATATATTTTTACCATTTAATCCAATGGTGGTCATTATAATTAATTTCAATTTGAAATTGGACAGAAAAAATTGTCAATCTTTTGATAGATATTGTTTTTTAAAAACACGCTATTTGTTTTGACAACAGGAATTATTTTTAAATTAATTACTATAAGTTCTGTGTTGGGAATTTGGTAAAATTTTTCCCATATTTCTAATCATAAGGACCATATTCTGTAATTAATAACATTTTGTTTTTGGACATTATTAATAGTAACAACGTCAATTATCATTAATGATCGTGATTAATTAGTAATCTGGTAGTTAAGGGTAATAAAATAAAATCATAATAATATAAAATGACCCCAACGTGTGTCCAAATCATTTTTTTGATTCTCTTCCGACCATGGGATTCCTTTTTCCAAACATTGGTACCCCAGGGAATCCCTTTAGAGTGATAGTAACCATTTATTATATTATTTTTTAAAGGAAAGTATAACCAAAGTATGTATCACCTAAGTAAAACAATTTTAGTTCTGATAATTTAAATGATATCTTAGAAGATTAATAGTCATTGGAAAGATAAAAATATTTCCTACATCATGGTATTTTTATTATAATTTTTATAAATTATATAAATAAATTTATTTATGACACCATGATGATGATGTGATTACCTCATTATTGAACGATTTTAATAAAATGAAAATATTTGGTAAAATCTAAGACTTTCACTTGTAAAAACCTATTGTATGGGTAGAATTTGAACCCTTATCTCCTTATCCTTGAAATATATCATTTTGGGACCTTTAAAATCCGAAATGAATTTCATAATAAATTAACATTTCCTGGCCTTTCAAGAGTTCCCCTCCTCCCTCTAATAAAAGGCCCCCCAACTCTACCCCCATACCCACACCTATCAAGCCCTTGGATCATCCAACCCCTGCTCAGATTATCTCTCGACATCCCTCTCTTTATCATAGAATCCTTACCTTAGGCAGAAATGTCTACAAGAATCCCTTTTGGTTCAAACCAAGGGGATATACTTGATTTAAAGGTAATGTCTTCTCTTATGTCCTTTTGATTTATTTTGCTTCTCCATCCCCCTAAACTATTTTTATTACATTATTTTGAAACAAAAAAAGTACCATAAATAAACTAGAATGTTGTTATGGGAAGGATTTGAGCTACACATACACACACCTCCATCTAATGGGTGAAGAACATACTGTTTCTGTGGATAGCGAACTACTATTTCACGAAATGATGATTGTTCAATTATCTCCTACCGCCTCTCATGGTGGCCATTAATATGTCACTATATTTATATATGATATGTATTATGTTTATGATTTCCTTATTCTTCTGTATTTTTCATTTATGGAATTCCATTATGGTTTCCATAATGGATAAACGCGATAATTTCATTTTAGGAAGTGTGGACTACCGCACCCTCAAAGTGATTTGAATCGTTAATGCCAATTGTGGGATGTATAAAGGATGTAGTTAATAATATTTTATATGATATTATACTTTAATTATTGTGTTCTTTTATATCATTGTGATTTCATTCCATTAAATATGAAATATAAATGAAAGTAGTGTTCATCTGTACGTACGGCTTACCATCTCCATGAATGGTGAATTTCATTTCTTACCTCTAAATGTTATATACTATTATAAATACATGTATATTCTGGATATATATGATATATATGATATCAAAATCATGAATATAATTCTTGATATAATGAACCTTTTACCACATGAACAACATGTAATTGTATGAAGTCCATTTTTGACTTAAGTACCAAATATCGACAAAACAAACATTATTAACATAAATGATTACATAATGTTTATAACATGGAAATAAGTGATATAAAAGGATTAATGAACTTGAAAAAGGTTCTTAAGCAATTAGAAATTAACTTTAGTTTATTATTCAGGAGATTAAAGAATGATCGAGTCAAGTCATACACAAGGTAAGGGACTGCTTCTCAATCTCCTTTCATTGAGGCATATTTTGTTTTATACACAAATTTCTATTATACTGTGTATAAACCCATTTTACTTTGAATTTTATTCAAATGGAATCTTTTCTCTACAAATCATTTTACTAAATGACAAAATGATTGTTTTTTTAACGTATGTGGTGACAATGACCTTTCCGCTTCCGCAGGTATTATTTGTTCTTTGTATTCCTTAACAAGCCATAATGTTTTTAAAAGGAAAATAAATACAATATACTCTTTTATGTATTTTGGTATTTAAAAATTGCTTGGATAATGGATTTGTTATGTCAATAAATCTAAGTGATATGTTGTGATCAAAATGTGGAAATTTTATCTTTACTTTATATTTTATGTATGTGTTTTGATTTTATAATGGTACATAGACATTTGACGGGTGGTTACGTGATAAACCAAATTATGGGTGGTGCCGTGAAAACTAGGATGGGGGGTTACGTTATAACCTCCAATGCACTGGGTATGGAAGTCAGTCGTATGGCTATTCCATTTAGTGATATGTGTGGATGTCGACTGTATGGTTATTCCATTTATGTATGTTTATGTACCAAGTTACCTTTATATGTTATGTCTTCTTTATATGGGTTTTATGTTAATCTTCTGTTTAAACGTGTGTAAGCAATTATCTTTTATTCAGTTATGCGTATTTACTACTTCATAAAGGTGAAAAGTATTACTTATGATAAATTATTCATGGTTTACTTGTTGTTTTGTAAAACTAAGAGTTTTTCTTTATTTTTTTTCCCTTACTAGGCTTTTTATGCTCATCCCATGTTTTTTAATTTTTTTTCAATGGAAATAAATAGGAATATGGTCAAAGATGGGCTCAAGGAAAATTCTGACTATATAAAACAAGGAACTAGACATGACTATTTCAAAGAGTTTTTATTTTTTTCTAAAAACAAGGAAACTGAGTAGAAGTGTCTACTTTGTAACTTTTTAGATGTAATAGTTATGGCCTAATTCTCTAAAAGTATAAACCTGAAAAGATCCTCAGTGTGAATTATTCATTTATTTAAATATTATGTAATGTTTTAAGGCCGGGTCACTAAAATTGGTATCAAAGGTCGGTTTAGATAACTTTAGAGTTAGGGTACTGTTAAATTAATATCCATAAATTAATTTATGTTAATATTGAAATCATATAGCATTTACAGATTACCATGTTGCTTCGCCTATGATATTTTTGAGTTAAGACTGGTTTTTCATAGAGGAACAAGGAACATATACTGGGAAGGAAAACAATAGGAAATGACCTTCCAAATTAGCCTTCTAAGATAGCCAGAATCAGAATTGAACAGTTTTTTCAACGATGGCTTAGTTGACTCTGGTTATAAATGTTGGTAGTGTTCCTTGATGATAATTTGGTTTTTTCTAAACTTAAATAGGAGAATGAAATTCATTTAAGGGTTGTCTTGAAAACCTTAAAATAAAGGAAACTGTATGGAAAATTCAGAAAGTGTGAGTTTTGGTTACAAAAAATGTCATTCCAAGGTCACATCATTTCAAAAAATGGCATAATTGTTGATCCTACTAAAACAAAAGTTGTTGAACAAAGGCCAAGGCCTAAAAATATAACCATGATCCATAGTTTTATTGGTTCGTAAGGTTATTAATGGATGTTTTTTGATAATTTTTCTTGGTTATCTTGTCCAATGACTATGTTAACTCGAAAAGGTGTTATGTTCATCTTGATAGTAGAATGTGAGGATTGTATTCAGGAATCGAAAAAAAAGATTGGGGAATGATCCAGTTCTGGCACTTCCTTCCTAAAATGGTGGGTTTGTTTTTTACAGTGATGCTTCGTTGAAAGGACTTGGTTTTGTCCTTATGAATATTGTTCAGGTAATTGCTTATACTTCACATCATTTGAAAAATCATCAGTTAAATTACCCTACACAAGATTTGGAATTAGCTGCTGTTGTTTTTGCTTTAGAAATTTGGAGGAATAATTTGTATGGTTTAAAGTTTGAAATATATATAGATCACAAATGTTTAAAGTATGTATTCACTCAGAAAGAATTGAACATGAGTCAGAGGATATTTCTAGAATTAATCAAGGATTACGATTGTACAATTCATTACCATCTGGAAAAGCAACTAAAGTGGATGATGCTTTGAGTCAAAAAAGTACTTCTTCATTAACCATGAAATGTTTGGAATAAGATCCTTTGGGTTTTTGATTTGATGAACATTCACATAGAATTTTTTGGTAAAGTAAGTTCTTCTATTTTTTTCAGGTGTCAGCGAGATCATCTTTATCAGACAGAATAAAGCAAGCGCAGAAAACAGACACTGAGTTGCAAAGAATTTTACATGGATAATGATTCTGTTTTGAGATTTGGGAAGAGATTGTGTGTGCCTTGTAATTCATAGTTGAAGAGAGAGTTGTTATGTGAATCTCACAGTCCTCCATTTTCAGTTCATCCTAGCAGTACTAATATGTACAATGATCTGCGAGAGTATTAGTGGTGGGATGGAATGAAAAGTGATATTGCTTATTTTACTATGAAGTGGGTGACTTGTCAGCATGTTAAAGTAGAGAAGTAGTTATCAAAATGGATTCTTCAGTCTTTACCGGTGCCAGAGTGGAAATGGGAAAATATATCCATGGACTTTGTTTTGGGATTACCAAAGACATCTCAAGGTAACAATGCAATTTGGGTTACTATTGATCGATTGACTAAATCTGCTCATTTTCTTCCTCTTTGAGATACTTTCTCTCTACATCAACATTCTCAGTTGTATGTTAATGATATATTCATGATAAATGGAGTTCCCCTCTCCATTTTATCTGATCATGATCCCATGTTTACTTATAAATTTTGGAAAGTCCTTTAGAAGACGTTGTGTAGTGAATTAAATTTTAATACAGATTTTCATCCTCAATCAGATGTGCTATCAAAATGAACAATTCAGACCTTGTAGGATTTGTTACGTGCTTTCCCGATAGATTACCAGGGAATTTGGGGCTAACATATTTCATTGGTTGAATTTTCTTATAATAATAGTTTTCATTCCAGTATACAGATGGTTCCGTTTGAGGAATTATATGGGTAGTAGTGTCAAACTGTAGGTTTTTTGGATGTTGTAGGTGAAAGGAAGCTGATGGGACCATAATTTGTGGAAGGTATAGCAGTGATAGTTCAGTTGATTGAGAAGCACATGAGAACAACTAAGAGTTGGTAGAAAATTTATAAAGATAATCGGAGGAAGGATATTTCTTTTTAGGTAGGTGATCAAGTTTTTCTCAAAGTTTCTCCATGGAAAATTATGACACGTTTTGGTAAGAAGGGAATGATGAGTCCAAGGTTCATTGGACCATATGAAATTCTGGATAGAGTTGGATCGGTTTTATACCAAGTGTATTTACCTCTGATTTTATCTTAGGTACAAAATGTTTATCATGTTTCAATGTTAAGGAAGTACATGCCAGATCCATCTCATGTTTTGAGTCCAGAGGTAGTTCAGCTAGAAGAGAATCTATCTTTTGAGGAACAACTGGTCCATATTCTTGACCATATGGAGCATGTTTTGTGGAATAAAGTGATTTATCAAGTAAAGGGTCAATTAAAAAACTATATAGTTGGAGAGGTGACATGGGAATCTGAAAATGCAATGAGCGATAAATTCCCCCACTTATTCGATTTGTAACTAAATTAAGGGGATGAAATTTACTAAAGGGGGGAAGGATGTAACATCCCAAGTAAGTAAAGAATAATATATTTTCATATCTATAGCTATTTATAAATTAGATAGTGTTTTAGAGGCTTAAAATGAGAATAAATCTAATCTTAATCATATAATACTCTAATATTTTTAAAAGATTTTTTTAACGCCTTTTGAAAGAGAACCATTTTTAAATCTATCTTTTGACAATTTTATAAGCTAACTTTTTCATATTTAACTTATTATTTATAATTGGGACACTTAAATTTACTTTGGATAAATTTTTGGTATTTTTCTGACTATGTTCATTTTTTTAATGAATAGTAAAAAAAGCTGCATTTTACTTCAAAACAACTTTTTCATCTAATTTAATTATATTTTTAGATAATCTTTTTAATTGGTTTTAAAGTTTAATTATAATAAGTTTTAACCATTAAATATAATAGTGGTCATTAGAATTAATTTCACTTTGAAAGTGGACATAAACAATTGTCAATCATTTGATAGATAATGTTTTTTAAAAACATGCTATTTGTTTTGACAACGAGAATTATTTTTAAATTAATTACTGCATTTTTTGAGTTTTTAATTTGGTAAAATGGATCCCATATTTGGAATCATAATGTCCAAATTATTTAATTAGGACTCTTTTGATTTTGCACATTATGAATAGTAACGACGTCAATTATCATTAATTATTGTCATTAATTAGTAATCGGGTAGTTAAGGGCAATAAAATAATATCATAATAATATAAAATCACCCCAACTTGTGTCAAAATCCTTTTTTTGATTCATTTCAGACCATGGGATTCCTTGTGCCAAACGTTGGGACCACATAGAATCACTTTAGTTTGATAGTGACCTTTTATTATAATATTTTTTTAAAGGAAAGTATAATCAAAGTACGTATCAACTAAGTAAAACAATTTTAGTTTTGATTATGTAAATGGTCGATTAGAATATAAATAGTAATTGGAATGATAAAAATATTTAATACATAATGGTATTTTTATTATAATTTTTAAACATTAAATTAATAAATTTATTTACGACACCATGATGATGCAACGATTACCTTATTAATGAACGATTTAAATAAAATGAAAAGATAAGGTCAAATGTAAGACTTAAACTTGTCAAAAACATATTTTATGGATTGATTTCTAACCCTTAACACCTTATTGAAGAAATATATCATTTTGGTATCTTTAAAATCGGAAAAAGCATTTCATAATAAAGTAACATTTTATTACCTTCCAAGAGTATCCATCCTCCCTCTTATAAAACACCCCCATCTATACCCCCGTAATCACACCTCTCAAGCACTTGGCTCATCCAAACCCTGCTCATATTATCTCTCCACATCCCTCTATTCATCGTTGAAACATTACCTTCAATAGAAACCTCTTCAGAAAACCCTTTTGGTTCATACAAATGGGATTTACCTGATTTAATGGTAATGGATTCTCTTATGCCCGTTTGTTTTATTTTGATTCTCCAACCCCCTAAACACTTTTTATTCCCTTATTTTGTAACAAAAAAGTATCAAAAATATAATAGGATGTTGTTATTGTATGTATTCGAGCTACACTTATACACACCTCTATCTAATGGATGAAGAACATACTGTTTCTGTGGATGGAGAACTACTGCCTCACGAAACGATGATTGTTCAATTATCTCTTACCGCCTCTCATGGAGTCCATTAAGATGTCACTGTATTTATATATGATATATTTTTTTTTTATTTTCTCCTTATTCTTCTGTATTTTTCATTTATGTCATACCTTTATGGTTTCCATAACGGATAAACGCGATCATTTCATTTGAGGATGTGCGGACTACCGCCCCTCAATGTTATTTGAATAATTAATCCCATATGTGTGACGTATAAAGGATGGAATTAATAATATTGTATATGATATTATACTATATTTATAATTTACCTTTATATCATTGTGAATTCATTCCATTAAATATGAAATAGAAATGAAATTAGCATTCATGCGTATGTACGACTTACCATCTCCATGAATAGTGCATTTCATTTCTTACCTCTAAATGTTATGTACTATTATAAATACATGTATATGTTGGATATATATTATATATATGATATCCAAATCATTAATATCATTATTTATATAATGTACCATTGACCACATGAACAACATTTAATTTTTAGAAGTCCATTTTGACTTAAGTACCAAATATCGACAAAACAAACATTTTTATCTTAAATGATTACATAATGTTTATAACATGGAAATAAGTGATATAAATAAATAATAAACATGAAATGGTTTGTTACGAAAGTATAAATTTACTTTAGTTTATTATTCAGCAGATTAAATAACAATCGAGTCAAGTCGGACATGAGGTATGTGACTTCTTCTCAATCTCCATTCATTGAGGGATATTTTTATTATACACAACTTTCTTTTATAATGTGTATAAACCCCTTTGACTTTTAGTTTTATTCAAATGGAATCTTTTCTCTACGAATAATTTTACTAAATGACAAAACATATGTTTCTTTTTAATGAACGTGGTAACAACGACCTTTCCACCGCCACAAGTATTATTTGATCTTTGGCTTCCTTAAAAAAAGTAATGTTTTTAAAAGAAAAATAAATACCATATAATCTTTTATGTATTTTGGTATTGTAAAATGGTTTTGATTATGTATTTGTTATGTCAATATATTTAGGTGATATATTTTGATTGAAATGCGGAAATGTTTCCTCTCATTTATGTTTTTTGTATGTGTTATGATTTTATAATTGTACATGGACATTTGACGGGTGGTTACATGATAAACCAAATGACGGGTGGTGCCGTGAAAACTAGGACATGGGTTACATTATAACATCCAATGCATTGGGTATATAAGTCATTCGTATGGCTATTCTATTTAGTGATATGTGTGGAAGTCGACCGTATGGTTATTCCATTTAAGTATGTTTATGTCCCATGTTACCTTTATATGTTATGTGTTCTTTATATGGGTTTTATGGTAATATTTTAGTTACAAAAGGGTAAGCAATTATCTTATATTCAGTGAAGAGTATTTAATACTTCATAAAGGTGAAAAGTATTACATATGAAAATGTATTCATGGTTTACTTGTTGTTTTGTAAAACTAACAATTTTCTTTCTTAGTGTGTTCTTTACTGAGCATTTTATGATCGTACCATGTTTTTGAAATGTTTTTCACCGGACATAAAGTGGAATATAGTCAAATATGGGATCATAGAAAAGTCTTGTTGTCTAAAACATTGAACTTGACATGACTCATACAAAAAAAATTATTTTGATAAAATTGGAAAAAATGAAGAAGTGTCTACTTTGTAACTTTTGAGATGTAATAGTTAGTGCCTAATTCTCTAAAACTCAAAACCTGAAAATATCCTCAATGTGAATTATTCATTTAATTAAAGAATAAGTAATTTTAATGTTCGGGTCAGTATATTTGGTATCAGAGGTAGGTTTAGATAAAATTAGGAGTCAGGGTATTGTTAAATTAATATCCATAAAGTATTTTATGGTAATATTGAAATCATATATCATTTACAGATTACCAAGTTGCTTCACCTAAGAAATTTCTGTGTTAAGAATGGTTTTTCATATAGGAAAAAGGCAGCTATGCTGGGAAAGAATACAATGGGAATTGACCTTCCAAATTAGCATCCTAGAATGTCCAAAATCAGAATTGAACAGTTTTTTCAGCGATGGCTCAGTTGACTCAGGTTATAAATGTTGGTTGTGTTCCTTGATGATATTTTGTATTTTTATAAATGTAAATAAGAGAATGAGATTCATTTAAGGGTTTTCTTGCATACCATAAAAGAAAATAAAATGTATGGAAAATTCAGCAAGATTGAGTTTTGGTTATAACAAATTTATTTCCATGGTTACTTTGTTCAAAAAATGGCCTAACTGTTGATCTGACTAAAAAAAAGTTGTTAAATAATGGCCAAGACCTACAAATATAACTGAGATCCATAGTTTTCTTGGTTTGGAAGGATATTACAGAAGGTTTGTTGAGAATTTTTCACAGTTATCTTTTCCGATGACCAAGTTTACTCGAAATACTGTTATGTTCATCTGGACAAAATATTGTGGGGATTGTTTTCATGAATTGAAAAGAAGTTTGGGGAATGCTCCAGTTTTGGAACTTCCTTCCTAAAATTATGAGTTTGTTATCTATAGTGATGCTTAGATGAAAGGACTTGGATGTGTCATTATACAGAATGATCAGGTAATTGCATATTCTTCACGTCAGTTAAAAACTCATGAGTTAAATTACCCTACACATGATTTGGAATTAGCTGCTGTTGTTTTTTCTTTAAAAATATGGAGGCATCATTTTCATGTAGTAAAGTGTGAAATATATATTGATCACAAAATTTTAAAGTATGTATTCACTCAGAACGAATTTATCATGAGACAGAGGATATGACTGGAATTAATCAAGGATTACAATTGTTAAATTCATTACAATCCACAAAAAACAACTAAAGTGGCTAATTCTTTGAGTTTAAAAAGGTAATTCTTTATTAACCACGCAACATTTGAAACAAGATCCTTTGGTTTTTTATTGGATGAACTAATTCATAGATGTTTTTGGTGTAGGAAGTTCTTCTGTTTTGTTTTAGGAGTCAGTGAGATCATCTCTATCAGACAAAATAAAGAATGCATAGAAAGAAGACAGTGAGTGGCAATGAATTTAACATTGATAATGTTTGTGTTTTGAGATTTGGGAAGAGATTGTGTGTGCCTTGTGATTCACAGTTGAATATAGAGTTGTTATGTGAATCTTATAGTTCTCCATTTTTAGTTCATCATTGCAGAACTAAGATGTATAGAGATCTGCGGGAGTATTAATGGTGGGATGCAATGAAAAAAGATATTGCTGATTTTACTGTGAAGTGTTAGACATGTCAGTAGGATATATTAGAGAGGAAATTACCAAAAGGGATGCTTCAGTCTTTACCAGTGCGTGAGTGGAAATTGGAAAATATATCCACGGACTTCGTTGTGGGGTTACCAAAGACATCTTGAGAAAATAATGCAATCTGGGTTATTGTTGATCGATGGACTAAATCTGCTCATTTTCGTCCAATTTGAGATACTTTCACTCTAGATCCACTTTCTCGGTTTTATGTTAAATTGATCATCACGTTACATGGAGTACCCTCTCCATTGTATCTAATTGTGATCCTAGGTTTACTTCTAACTTTTGAAAGGCATTCAGAAGTCGTTGTGTACTGAATTAAATTTTAAAATAGCTTTTCATCTGCAATAAGATGGGCAGTTAGAACAAACAATTCAGACCTTGGAGGATATGTTACATGCTTTCACGATGGATTACCAGGGATGTTGGGACCAATATCATTCTTTGGTTGAATTTTCTTATAATAACAGTTTTCATTCCAGTATAATGATGGCTCTGTTTGAGGAATTATATGGGAAGCTATGTCAAACTCTAGTTTTTTGGGATGAAGTAGTTGAGAGGAAGCTGATTGGACCATAATTGGTGGAAGCAATTGTAGCGATAGTTCAGTTGATTCAAAAACACATGAGAACAGCTCATAGCAGGCTGAAAAGTTATGCAGATAACTGGAGGAAGGATCTTTCTTTTGTGGAAGGTGATCATGTTTTTCTCAAAGTTTCACCATGGAAAATTGTGATGTGTTATGGTAAGAAGGTAAAGCAGATTCCAAGGTTCATTGGACCATATGAGATTATGTAGAATGTTGGTTCATTTTCATACCAAGTGGATTTACCTCTGAGTTTATCTTAACTACATAATTGTTTTTCATGTTTCAATGTTATGGAAGTACATGCCAGATCCAGCTCATGTTTTGAGTCCAGAGGTACTTCAACAGGAAGAGAATCTGTCTTATGAGGAAAAACCGGCCAAGATTCTTAACCACATGGAGAATGTGTTTCGTAATAAGTTGATTCATCATGAAAAGTTTCTATGAAAAAACCATATAATTGAAGAGGCAACATTGGAATCTAAAAATGCAATGAAAGATAAATATCCCCACTTATTTGATAAATAAATAACTTATGGGGATGCATTTTCTTAAAGGGGGGAAGGATGTAACATCCCAAGTACGTAAATAATAATAGATTTTCATATATATTTCTATTAATGAATTATATAGTGTTTTAGAGTCTTAAAATGAGAATAAATCCAATCTTATGCATATAATACTCGAATATTTTTATAAGATTGTATTACCGACCTTTGATGGAGAACCATTTTTAAATCTAAATTTTGACAATTTTATAAGATATATTTGTCAAAATAAATATATTAATTAGAATTGGTACATTTAAATTTACTTTGGATAAATTTTTGGTATTTTTATGACAATGTTAATTTTTTAATGAATAAAAAAAATACTGCATTTTACTTCAAAATTGATTTTTATCTAATTTAAATATATGGATAGATTATCTTTATAGTTGGATTTAATGTATAATTATAATATATGTTTACCATTTAATCTAATAGTGGTCATTAGAATTAATTTCACTTTCAAATTGAACATAAACAATTGTCAATCTTTTGATAGATATTGTTTTTTAAAAACATCTATTTGTTTTGACAACAAGAATTATTTTTAAATTAATTACATCAATTTATGTGTTTGGAATTTGGTAAAATGGTGTCCATATTTGGAATCATAATTTCTAAATTATTTAATTATGACTCTTTTGTTTTTGGACATTATGAATAGTAACGACGTCAATTATCATTAATTATCGTGATTAATTAGTAATCGGGTAGTTAAGGGTAATAAAATAATATTGTAATAATATAAAATGACCCAAATTTGTGTCCAAATAATTTTTTTGAGTCATTTCAGACCATGGTATTCCTTTTTCTAGTCTTTAGGACCCCATGGAATCACATTAGTGTGATAGTGTCATTTTATTATATTACTTTTTTAAGGAATGTATGACCAAAATATGTATCACCTAAGTAAAAAAATATTAGATTTGTTTATGTAAATGATATCATAGAATATAAATAGTAATTGGAAAGATAAAATTATTTCCTACATCATGGTATTTTTTTTATAAATTTTAGACATTAAATAAATAAATTTATTTGTGACACCATGATGTTGCAGCGATTACCTCAATAATGAACAATTTAAATAAAATGAAAAGATAAGGTAAAATCTATGACTTAAACATGTAAAAACCAATTGGATGGGTGGATTTAGAAATCTTATCACCTTATACTCGAAATATATCATTTTGGGACCTTTAAAATCCGAAAATCATTTCATAATAATGTAACATTTCATGACCTTCCAAGAGTTCCCCTCCTCCCTCTAATAAAAGGACCCCACCTCTACCCCCTTACCCACACCTCTCAAACACTGGGCTCATCCAAACCATACTCATATTATCTCTCCACATCCCACAATTCATCTTATAAGCCTTATCTTAGGCAGAATTCTCTTTAGAAACCCTTTTGGTTCAAACCAAGGGTAGTTACCCGATTTAAAGGTAATGTTTTCTATTATGTCCTTTTGTTTTATTTTGCTTCTCAAACCCCCTAAACTATTTTTATTCCATTATTTTGTAACGAAACCATTATCCTAAATATACAAGGATGTTATTATGAGAAGTATTCTAGATAAAATTACACACACCTCCATCTAATGGGTTAAGAACATACTGTTTCTGTGGATGGCGAACTACTGTCGCACGAAACAATGATTGTTCCATTATCTCCTATCGCCTCTCATGGTGGAAATTATGATGTCACATTTTTTATATATGATATATATTATTTTTATGGATTCCTTATGCTTATGTATTTTTTAATTTATTTCATACCTTTAAGGTTTCAATAATGGATAAATGAGATAATTTTACTTTAGGAAGTACATAATATAGCCCCCTAAAAGTAAGTTGAATTTTTAATGCCATATGTCAGAAGTATAAAAGATGGAGTTAATAATATTATTTAGGATATTATACTAGAATTATAATGTACCTTTATATCAATTTTATTTCATTCCATTAAATACAAAATATAAATGAAAGTAGCGTTCATGCGTACGTACGACTTACCGTCTCCATGAACGGTGCATTTCATTTCTTACCTCTGAATGTTAGGTACTATTAAAAATACATATATATGTTGTATATATATATGATATATTTGATATCCCAATCATGAATATCATTCTGGATATAATTAAACATTGACCACATGAACACCATTTAATTGTAAGTAGTCAAATTTTGACTTAAGTACTAAATATCGACAAACGAACATTATTAACTTAAATGATAACATAATGTTTATAAAATGGAAATAAGTGATAAAAAAGAAACAATAAACATGAAAAAGGTTCTTAAGCATGTATAAAGTAACTTCATTTTATTATTCAGGAGATTAAAGAACGATCAAGTTAAGTCGGACACGAGGTAAGGGACATCGTCTCAATATCCTTTCATTGAGGCATATATTTTTTATACACAACTTTCTTTTATACTATGTATAAACCACTTTGAAAATTAATTTTATTCAAAAGGAATATTTTTTCTATGAATAATTTTACTAAACGACAAAAATTATGTTTCTTTTTAATGTACGTGTTGACAACGACCTTTCCACCGCCGTGAGTTTTATTTGATCTTTGACTTCCTTAACAAGCCGTAATGTTTTTAAAAGGAAAATAAATACAATATACTATTTTCTGTATTTTGGTACTGAAAAATGGTTTTCGTAACAGATTTGTTATATCAATATATTTATGTGATATATTGTGATTGAAATGTGGAAATGTTTTCTTTC
Organism: Viscum album; assembly: GCA_963277665.1. Lineage (NCBI taxonomy): Eukaryota > Viridiplantae > Streptophyta > Magnoliopsida > Santalales > Viscaceae > Viscum > Viscum album. Next base: position 270,804,397 of record OY728152.1, on the reverse strand, counting down.
CTTTATATTTTTTGTATGTGTTATGATTTTATAATGGAACGTGGAAATTTTATGGGTGGTTACGTGATCAACCAAATGAAGGGTGGTGTTGTGAAAACTAGGATGGGTGGATACGTTATAACCTCCAATTCATTGGGTATGGAAGTCAGTCGAATGGATATTCTATTTAGTGATATGTGGGTAAGTCGACTGTATGATTATTCCATTTATGTATGTTTATGTCCCAAGTTACATTTATATGTTATGTGTTTTTTATATGGGTATTATTTTAATCTTTTGGATACAAATGGGTAAGATATTATGTTTTATTCAGTGAAGAGTATTTACTACATCATAAAGGTGAAAATTATTACTTATGATAAAGTTTTCATGGTTTACTTGTTTTTTTTGTAAAAATAAATGTTTTCACTCTTTGTGTATCCCTTACTGTGCTTTTTATGCTCATCCCATGTTTTTGAAATTTTTTTCACAGGATATAAAGTGGAATGGGGTCAAAGATGGAATCATGGAAAAGTCTTTCTATCTAAAACATGGAACTAGACATGACTCTTTCAAAGTGATTTTATTTTTTTGGAAAAAAATGGAAACTGAGTAGAAGTTTCTACTTTGTAACTTTTGATATGTAATAGTTATGGCCTAATCCTCTAAAAATATAAACCTGAAAAGATACTCAATGTGAATTATTCATTTAATTCAATATTAAGTAATGTTTTAATGCTGGGTCCTTATAGTTGGTATCAATGAAAGGATATAGATATTCTTTAGAATATAGGATGGGAGAACATTATTGAAATACCTAGGTATATTTCTAAAGATATGTCTTAGTACTTATCTAATGATAATTCTTAAGATGAGTTAATGTATAAGAATGTGTCCTAGAATTTTGTTGATGTATTGAGTTGGTGGGTTCCTAGAAATACAACATTGTCTATATACTAAATGTGGATTCAGATATCGAAAAGATATACATATGGGTAACAACTTGGACATGATCATACATGCCTATCTTAGGGTAATCTGGTACATGAAAATGGGCCATGTTGGACACATGGTTTAACACTCCCAGAGGATATTCTTTCGGAATTCACAAACACTTCTTGAACCATCATGAATTATTTAAATATTATTTTTCAATGAATGACCTATTATGAACCTAGGGTTTCATATATTATTGATGTTGTCATCATATAGTCATCCTTTAAGTAATTCGTTCTATGACTATGTGTTTTTCTGCAATGCTAAGTAATTCTCACACTGCGCATTTGATTATTTTCAATGATAGTAACTTTAAGGAACGTGATTAAAATTGAATGTGATTGATGATTTTATAAGGACTTTTCACATGGGATGATTACTGGAGTGAGAGATGTTTTGATTATGCCTATTCATTTTTTCAGGGAACATTATTAATAATGTGTACCTTAACCAACTCCAAGAGTAACCATAAAAGATAAAGAAGTAGTTTTCTGGGAGCTCCTGTAATGGAGACTATAGAGGAAAAATTTTAGGTTTCCATTATTCCAATAATGTGGAAACAATAAAAAATGTGGATGAATTATAAGAACAAGAAGTTGTTTTGAATTTAGAAATTAAGCACAGAAGGAAAATTATTGTACTGAAAAAATGAATAGTTTGGTTAACTAAATAGATGATAATTTTGTCCTCCCTAACACATCATAAATGGTTTTGTGTTTTTTTGGATTAAATGGTCATTGTGAAACTCAATGCACAATGAGGGAAATCTCAAAGATGATCAGCAAGGTGGTATGATTAATGGTTACAATAATGATGATGAAGATACTATATGTTAAATGTGAAAGGAAAAAAGGAATCATATAATAGAATGAGGTATCCTTGCTAATAGAATAAGGATAATGTGGTATAATAAAATCAATGATGTATTTGGATTCTGAATGTATGTTATATTAAAGGTGAAATTTATAAGGATAGTACAAGTTATGTTTTCCACTATAGATTTACAAGAACACATTGAATGGATATGATGGAAAATAAAAGTGATATAATTTCCAGTTGATGCACATGGAAAAATCATGATTAATGTAATGATAACCTTAAATTTGTCTCATATGTTCTCACAATTTTTTTTCGATAATGACATGTAGGATATGAATAAGTATGATAGAAGGTAATGAATACAGTTGAACTTATTAAGGACTTTTTGAAAATTAGTTAATGATATCATGGATGAAGTTTAAGACACGTTGGATTTATGGAATATATCTTGTAATCTAAATAATAAGGAATAATTATTGTTTTCAAGATTTAATTATGGTAATTATGATTATTATCATGTTTCACAAGAATATATGATGAGGGTATTTTGATTTTTTGAATGTGAAAACCAAGAGATACATTTTTATATTCATGGGAATGAATGTTAAGATAATTTCATGTTTCTTTTTACAATTTTTTTGATTCTAATCTTTTATAAGGCTTATAAGGTTTATCATTCATGACATATTTAAGATAATATCCATATAAAGTATTTATGCACAACATTTGTTTTTAATCCCTTGGTCTAATTGTTATTTATTTATTAACCTTATTTCAAGGATGTCCCACATAATTTGTAAATTATATTATTGTGGTCTTATAAAAGGATCTTATGTTTCATTGGGGAGAAATAGCCTTGTTCAGAAATAGTGTGGGTGTTGAACCCATGAGTTAAAGATGATAAGGATTTCACTCTACCATTGCACTACACGATGTCCTCGTTAATGTATAGTTATTTTGATGAATACTTATTTATGAAGAAAAAATAGTATTTATTTTTAGGTTTATAGATTAATGTATTAGACATATTGATTTTAATGAATAGTTTTTTTATATAGGTATGCTTATAATTATGTTATAGTCCTTCAGATATACTAATATTGTATTTTTTTCACATCAGGAATCAATGCTAATTACTGGATTTCCAATTTATGATGTAATGGATGAATTAGAAACTGGTAAAGGAATATCAAAATAATGTTATATTTTTATATAAATATATCATGAAATACTATTTATTTATATTTATAGTCTACAAAATCATTTCTTAATGTTTTCAAAATGATTAAAGGAAAATTTGTTTCCATAATACAACACTTTTTTTCAAACTGATGGTCTTATAAATCAATATAGATTCATGACATTGAGAAACTCAACTTGACTTTTATCATTCAATTGATAGTGATTGACAACCTCTTTAACTTCGTATAAATATTTACTCTATTTCTCTAGGTCAAATATTCACTCCCAACTAATGTTCTCCTATGTGTGAAACCCAGTTATATGTTTCCTTGGGTAAGCATTATGGTATCATGATTCCATTTTTTAGGGAAGTTTTAGTATTATTTTTTATAATGTGGGTTTCTTTGAATAAATCTTTCATGTATTAAACCTTTGATAACCCAAAATCATTAAGAAGAGAAATTCATTTTATTGGGGACAGAATGTAACACCCCATGATTTATTGAATTATTTTTTCAAATTAATTTGACATTTTTTATATTATTCTATTTCTTACAACAATAAATATAATTCATTTTAAATTAAATATCTATAATTTTATTATATTACATGTAATGCCAATTTAATATTTCCCTACACACAAAATAAACATTATGTTGATCTTTATGGAACCCCAAGTTTAGCCCGTGTTATAAGAAATAATGAATTTCCTTGATGGCTTGTGTAATAGGTGAGACTGAGGGTTACCCAACAATAATATATTTTTAAAATATTATTATATTAAGATATAACCTAGACGTTCAATTAGTTTTTATGATTAACTTATTTATGAAAATATATGGTTTACACAAATATATGATTAATTTATAGGTTACCAATTAATTATAAATGATTGTGACACCTGATTGAACATAGAAGAAAATATATATATATTTGTGGACACAATGCTATTTAAAACTAAGAAATTAAATTAAATATAGTCAGTGAATTATATTACTATACTATATATGTTATATATTCAATAATTTTTTTGTATTAATCCTGTGAATTTTATAGACATAAGATAAGAACCAACTAAATTTTATGCACACTAACCGATATTTTTTTGTAAAGGTAGTTCTAACACTTTTTAATGGATGAAAAAATTTAAATCCAATTTTTGGAACTTTTTAAAATCTAATATGTAAAAATACATTTCATATCGGTTAGATAAATATATGAATTTGGTTAAGATAATTATTTGGTATTTTCTGTAAGGATTCATTTTTTAATGAATAGTTAAAAATACTATGTTTAATTTCAAAACTACATTCTCATATAAATAATTTTCAAGGTAAATTTATTTTATAAATTGGTTTAAATGACTAATTAAATTATATTATTTTCATGTAATCCAATTCAGTATCTTATAATAAAATTTATATTGAAATTGGATACAAATACAAAACAATCAATTGATCATTTGTTTACCAATAAACCCAATTTTTTGTCCTGTCAGTGGGATTAATTTTAAAACAAAATTTTCCACTCCTATGATATGTCTTTTTAAAAATATATTCCATATTTTGAATACAAATAAATTATAAAATATAATATTTTTATCTTATTTTCTGAATGTAATTATTTGTAAAAGTAATTATAATTAAATACATTTGTTAAGGTAAAATAAATCTTAGCTAAGGGCCGAACCATAAATTTATGACCTAGAAACCTATAAAATTTCCAACCTTCCATTTTATGTCCATGAATAGGCCATTAATGATACATTAATTATTTTGGTTTGTTTTTATGACTATTTTATGTAAAAACTTCTAGAAACATATCTTTTTCTTAAAATGCCATGTGTGTCATTTTCCCTTTTCTATTAAAAGACACTACATCTACCTCTTATCCACACCTCACAATCCAATTATGTTCAAACATGATATTCCCAATCCAATTACCATATTAACTATATTCCTTCTTGATTCCACCCTTAGATAATAAGTCTTCCATGTGTGACTTTTGGCACTAACCAAAAGGAATTTCATGATTAAGTGGTAACACCTTCTGTCAAACTCATTTCGTTTATTTTCCATGTCCAACCCCTCCACTATTTTTATTCCATGATTGTATAAAAACACATGCTTCATCTATATAATATTAATTTTTATGCTCACGGTCCAACCAACACTAACACAAACCACAATATAATGTGTAATGGACATAATTTTTATGTGTATGGAGAACTTCTGCCTCCCAAAATGATGATTGTACAATTTTCATTAACACCTCTCACGGAGGACATTATGAAAGAAACTATATTTATATATATTATATTTTATATTTTTATTTATTTAATAATATTTATTCCTTGTATAACACATATCAATGTTACATTCAATTTGGTGTAAGTATGATAATTTCATTTGAGGACGTCTAGACTACAACCCCTAAAAATAATGGGATTCATTCACACACCACATGGAATGTATTAAGTATGGGATTAGTGAAATTATATGATATATATAATATTATAATGATACATTAATGATATTATATACATATATACATATATGTCATTTTATTTATTTCATTCAATATGATAATAAAAATGGAAACAACGTTCATGCATACACACAACTAACCTTCTCCTAGCACGGTGTATTCCATTTCATACATTTATATTCTATATATTATAATAATAAAAATATAATTGATATACATGAAATTTTTATCATTTTTTACAATGAGGAAACATTATTTAAGTATAAGGTCCAATGATAGAATAAATTAAGACCCATGTACATTACAAATAGAATATTATCCGAAATCAATCCTTACCATGGGATAGTTATCAAGTAGGTAATATAAAGTCACAATAAAACCATATATGGTATCAGATATAATTATATGGTTCTGTAAAAGATTTATAATAAATTTATATTTATTATTATGGTTGTTTTTATGATTATGGAGATAGTAAATACACAATAGAAGGGGACTTCATCTCACTTTATATTTTCATGAGATAAATTTTATAGCTTGATTTTATCATCCTCAGTCGGAAATATGTGTTTCATTAAAATAATGTTTTTCAAAAAGGTTTTCAATAAATAATCAAATATTATCTATTGATCAATTGAATCTTTTTTTAGACTTTTTTTCATTTTTCTAGTTTTTTCAGTGGAAAATTCAGGTCACCTTCTGAATGAAGAATTTTTATAACCATTGGAGCATGCAAATGGAATGTTCCATTTTACCTCATATGACATGTCCTTATTTATTTAATGTCAATCATTTGATGATTTCATTTCATTTCTAATGGATAATTTTTATGAAAATATTTTATTATATATTTAAATTGATATAACTTCTAATTTTTTTAGATATTTATATAGGCTTTCAAATAATATTGTTTTCAAAATGATTTCATGACTTATTTATATGTTTTCAATTTATTTTCAAAAAAATGGTTTTCAATTTATTGTAAGATTTCTTTATAATTTTTAAATTAATTTTAAGTGAAAATGGTTATTCAAATGTTTTGAAACTTATTTTATAAATTTTCATGGAAAAATGATTTCGAAATGATTTCAATTCTTCATTATATTCTTTAATGTTATTTTATATGAAATTAATTTTCAAATGGTTTTATTTATAAATATAAGGCCCCGGCCTTAAACCATACTTAATATTGAATTAAATGAATAATTCACGTTGAGGATCTTTTCAGGTTTAGAGTTTTAGAGAATTAGTACATAACTATTACATCTCAAAAGATTACAAAGTAGTCACTTCTACTAAATTTCTATAAAATAAAAACTCTTAAAAAGAAACATGTCTAGTTTCATGTTTTAGGTAGCATGACTTTCCCATGATCCCATCCTTGACCCTATTCCATGCTAAGTCCTGTGAAAAACATTTCAAAAACTTGGGATGAGCATAAAAACTCAGTAAGGGATACACAAAGAATAAAAACTGTTAGATTATCAAAACAAAAAGTAAACCATGTATACTTTATCAAGGTAATACTTTCCACCATTATGTAGTAGTAAAAACTCTTCACTGAATAAAATATCATTACTTACCTTTTTGTAACCAAAGGATAACCATAAATCCCATATAAATAACACATAACATATATAAAGGTAACTTGGGACATAAACATATGTAAGTGGAATAACCATACGGTCGACTCCCACACATATCACTTAATAGAATAGCCATACGGCCAATTTCCATACATACTTAATGGAATAGCCATAAGGCCGACTTCCATACCCAATGCATTGGAGGTTATAACGTAACCACCCACTCTGGTATTCACGGCACCTACCGTCATATGATTTATAACGTAACCACCCTTTAAAATGTCCAAGTACCAATATAAAATCATAAAACATAAAACCAATATAAAGGAATTATAACATTTCCACATTTCAATCACAATATATCATAAATATATTGACATAATAGAATCCTTTTTCAAAATCATTTTCAATACCAAAATACATAATAGAGTATATGGTATTCATTTAATTATAAAAACATTACGACTTGTTGAGAAAGCCAAAGACCAAATAATACTCACGGCGGTAGAAAAGGTCGTTGTCACCGCGTACGTAAAAAAACATTCCTTTTTTCGTTTAGTAAAACGCTTCGTAGAAAAATATTCCTTTTGTATAAAAGTAAAAGTCAAAGGGGTTTATACACCATATAAAATAAAGTTGTGTATAAAATGAAATATGCCTCAATGAAAGGAGATTGAGATGACGTCCCTTACCTCGGGTCCGACTTGACTCGATCGTTCTTTAACGTCCTGAATAATAAACTTGAGTTAATTTATACTTGATTAAGAACCTTTTTAAAGTTCATTATTCCTTTTATATCACTTATTTCCATGTTAAAAACATTAAGTAACCATTTGAGTTAATAATGTTTGTTTTGTCAATATTTGGTTCTTAAGTCGAAAGTGGACTTCTTACAATTACATGTTGTTCGTGTGGTCAAAGGTTCTTTATATCCAGAATTAAATTCCGGATTTGGATATAATATGTATCATATATATCCATAATATACATGTATTTATAATATTACATAATCATTTAGAGGTAAGTAATGAAATGCACCGTTCATGGAGACGTTAAGCTGTACGTGTGCATGAACACTACTTTCATTTCTTTGTCATATTTAAGGAATTAAAACTAAATGAGAGGTATGTATATTTTAATTCCAGAATTATATTAATCATTTAGATATATCATTAATTATATATATCCATTATTTACATGTACTTTTAATAGTACATAAAATTTGGGGATAAGAAATGAAATGCACCGTTCATGGAGACGGTAAGCCGTACGTACGCATGAACGCCACTTTCATTTCTATCTCATATTTTAATGGAAATAAATAATAATGATATATAGGTATATTATAATTCCAGTATAACATCATATATAATAACTTTAAATCCATCCTTTACACATCCCACATATGGCATTAACGAATCACATCACTTTGAGGGGGCGGTAGTCCGCACTTCCTTAAATGAACATATCATGTTTACCCATAATGGAAACCATAAAGGTATGACCAATATGAAAAATACAGAAGATTAAAGAAAAATTATACATATTATATATCATATATAAAAATAGTGACATCATAATGGCCACCTTTGAAGGTGTTAAATGAGTATTGAACAATCATCGTTTCGGGAGGCAGAATTTCACCATCCACGGAAACTGTATGTTCTTTAACCATTTGATGTAGTTGTGTGAGAGTGTAGCTCAAATAAATCTTATAACAACATCCTAGTATATTTGAGATACTGTTGTTGTTACAAAAGAAGTAAATAAAAAGATTTTAGAGGGTTGGAGAAACAAAATAAAACAAATGAACAAGAGAGAATGAATTACCTTTAAAAGTGTAACTCCTTTTGATTTGAGCCTAAAGGCTTCCTTTGAAAGGATTTTTCCCAACTTGAATCCTCTAGTATTATTAGAGGTATGTGGAGAGATTAAATGGTCAGGGGATGGCCGATCCAAAGGCTTGAGGAGTGTGTGTAATGAGGTAGAGGTGGGGGCATTTTATAAGAGGAGAGGAGGGGCACTTTTGGAAAGTAAGAAATATTACTTTATTTGAACATTTGTTTCGGTTTTAAAAGGTCCCACATTGATATAATTCGTGGATAAGGTGATAAGGGTTCGAAATCCACTCATCCAATTGGTTTTGGACATGTGTAGTTCATAGATTTTACATTATATTTCCATTTTATTTAAATCGTCAAATAATGATGTCATCGCTGCATCATTATTATGTCATAGATAATTTAATTTAATTAATGTATAAAAATTATAAAAAAATACTATGATGTAGGAAATATTTTTATCTTTCCAATGACTATTTATAATCAAAAATCGGATCTTTATAACCCCATTTAAAAATTGTTTTCGTAAAACATGTTATGTTTGTGTCATTTTTACTTTTACATTAAATAAAAAGTTATTTATGTCATTTCCCAACCAAAGTATCTCCATGGGGTCCCCAAGTTTACCCATGGCTTGTATTGGTCGGCCATGACACAACCAATGAGGGTAGTACATGTGTCAAGCTCATCTTATTTTATTAAAGCATTATTTTAAACTTAAACTACACTAATTACCACTAATCGCGATTAAGAACTTAATAAGTTACTATTCACCAAAAAATTATTATAATCTCATTGAACCACAGTTTACTTCTTAATTACAACCATGTATGTCGGATTTTTGAAATTCAAAACACAATGATGGCAAAATTTCATTTAAACGGAAAATCAGTCTTTATAAGTACCACTTAGTGGTTTCACTATTCCTCAAAAATTGACGTTTTTCAGAAAATTACCAAAAATTCACCCTAAGATATATTTGATATTACGAATTCAAAAATTAAGTCTATTTTAGAAAATTAAAAACATATAAGTCACATTAATTAATTTAATAATTAATTTCCGCTGTCAGAGCAAATAGCGTGTTTTTATGAAACAATAAGTATCAAAAGATTGACACTAGTTTAAGTCCAATTTCAAAGTGAAATTGATTCCAACGACCAATATTGTATTTAATGGTAAAAATATTTTCTAATTTCACTTTAAAACCAATTAAAAATATAATCTAATCATATAAATAAAATAGATTAAAAAGAGGCTTTGAATTAAAATACAACATTTTACACTATTCATTAAAAAAATGAACTTTATCAGAAAGGTACCAAAAATTTACACAAAGTAAATTTTGATGTCCCGATTCTAATGAAGAGTTATATTTGGTCCAATAGAATTTATAAGATCGATCAAAACTATATTTAATGACGGTTCTCCGTCAAAAGGTGATAAGTGGACCTTTCGTGAAAATTAGGGTATAAATGCCTAAAATTGAATTATTTCCGTATTTTAAGCCTTTATCTTTTATTGGATAAATGTAAAAAAAATTGAAAACATATATAATCATATTGTAGTTATTTCTATCCATTCCCACCAGTACAACGGCTAATCATTAACTAACATTTAAAATAATATTATTTTATTACTTGTGTGCAACGTAAGTTTTCAAAGAAACTCATCGTTGCGTACCGAGTACGCTATCGAACGTAGAAACCCCTTTTAATTAAAATTAATATTTAATTCGTAAATATTTATAAATATGAAAATTCTTTATTCTTTATTTACTTGGGATGTTACATCCTTCCCCCCTTTTGGGAATTGCGTCCTCGAAATTTTATTCACTTATCAAAATAAGTGGGGGTATTTATCCCTCATAGCATTTTCAGAATCCCACGTTGCCTCTTCAATAACATGGTTTTTCCACAAAACCTTTACCTGATGAATCACCTTATTCCGTAACACTTTCTCCCCGTGGTCAAGAATCTGGACTGCTTGTTCTTCATAAGATAGGTTCTCTTCCAGCTGAACTACCTCTAGACTCAAAACATGAGATGGATCTGGCATATACTTTGTCAACATTGAAACATGAAAAACATTGTGTGCCTGAGATAAACTCGGAGGTAAAGCCACCCGGTATGCAACTGATCCAACTCTCTCCAGAATTTCATATGGTCCAATAAACCTTGGACCCAGCTTTCCTTTCATACCAAATCTCATCACACTTTTCCAAGGAGAAACCTTGATAAAAACAGGATCACCTACCTCGAAAGATAGATCCTTCCTCCGGTTATCCACATAACTCTTCTGCCTGCTCTGAGCTGTTCTCATGTGCTTCTTAATCAACTGAACTTTTTCTGCCATCTCTTCAACCAATTCTGGTCCCATCAGCTTCCTTTCACCCACTCCATTCCAAAATTCTGGAGTTCGACACCGCTTCCCATATAATTCCTCAAATGGTTCCATCTGTATACTGGAATGAAAACTGTTATTATATGAAAATTCAACCAAAGAAAGATGTTGGTCCCAACTTCCCTGATAATCCATCGAACAAGCTCGTAGCATATCCTCCAAGGTCTGAATTGTTCGTTCTGACTGCCCATCTGATTGAGGATGAAAAGATGTACTAAAATTTAATTCAGTACCCAATGACTTTTGAAGGCCTTTCCAAAAGTTAGATGTGAACCTGAGATCACGATCAGATACAATGGAGAGGGGAACTCCATGTAACCTAACTATCTCTTTAAGATACACACGGGAAAGTTGATCCTGGGAAAAAGTATCTCGTATAGCAAGGAAATGAGCAGATTTATTCAAGCGATCACCAATAACCCATATTTCATTATTACCTCAAGATGTCCTCGGTACTCCCACAACAAAGTCCATGGATATGTTTTCCCATTTCCACTCTGCCACTGGTAAAGGCTGAAAAATCCCTTTCGGTAACTGCCGCTCTGCTTTAACCTGCTGACATGTCAGACACTTCACAGTAAAATCAGCAATGTCTCTTTTCATTTCATCCAACCAGTAATACTCCTGCAGATCTTTGTACATCTTAGTACTTCCAAGATGAACTGAAAACGGGGAACTATGAGCCTCACATAACAACTCATTCTTCAATTATGAATCACAAGGCACACATAACCTCTTCCCAAACCTCAAAACACAAACACAAACTTATCCAAGAACTCATGGAAAATTTTATTCATAAGGTCCATGAATACAGCAGGTGCATTGGTTAACCCAAAAGGCATAACTAAAAATTCATAATGGCCATGTCTAGTGCGGAACGCAGTCTTCGGAACGTCTGCTTCTTTTACTTTCAACTGATGGTACCCCGACCTCAAGTCAATCTTCGAAAAATAATGAGCTCCCTGGAGCTGATACCACTTCATTCGATGGCCCAACATCTGCTGAAGTAGTTTCAAAGGATTTTACCACCCCTTTCAGCTTGTAGTCTGTATGTATTCCCCCAGTTGAGTTCTTCGTTGGACATTCATGTAACACCCCATGATTTCATAGTGTGTTATTTCTTCAAAATAATTCAATAAATTGCACTACACGCAACACTGAGTTCAATCACACCATGACATACAAAAAAAAAGCCATTCAAAAGAGGTTATGAATAGTATTATCTAAATTTTAAACTTTATATAATCCTTATAATTTTAGAATCCATATTATGAGTTTCTTAGATATAATGCAAGAACAAATTCATTTTCAGTATTGCACTTTTATCAACTTTTGATAGTGAAACCTTTTTAAATACAATATTTTAAACTTTTTGACTAAATGGGGACATCAAAAATTTAAAATGAAACATCCAAGCTTCCACGGTACACTTTCTTTGAATAATACAGTAGCGTGTGTTGTACGCAACCTTGAGTTTTAACACACACCACAACCAATCAAACTAGCTGTTATGAATAGTAATACCTACTTTTTAAAATTATATATATTTTATATTTGAAAATGGACTTCATTTTTGGATTTGGAATATCGAATTTAGCCTAAGGTGAAATTTTGGTACATTTCGGATAACTTTCATATTATGATGAATAGTGAAAATTACTAAGTTTTAATTAAAAAAAACATTTTAAATCAAAATAATTAATAGTGATAAATTATGAATTTGAGTGGTTTTAAAGTATATTTAGAATATATTTTTACCATTTAATATAATTTTGGTCATTGGACCTAATTTTACAATTAAACCGAACATAAACGAGTGTCAATCTTTTGATAGTTATTATCTCTTAAAAACACGCTTTTTGTTTTGACAGCGGGAATTAATTTTAAATTAATTTCTGCCACTTCTGTGTTTTGAATTTAGGAAAATGGATTCCATATTTTGAATCAGGATGTTCAAATTGTGTAAATAGGTAAATTTTATTTTTAGACATTTTGAATAATTACTGCGGTAAATATTTTATTTACCATGGTTAAGGGTAAATCCGGTAAATAAGGGTTAAAAAATAATATTATAATAATACTAAATTACCCTAAAACGTGTCTTAACCCTATTGGTTGATACATGGTCGACCATGGGAATATTTGGGTCTATTTGGGGACCCCATGGATCCACTTGTAAGTGATAATGACACTTTATTTTAATTAAGTTAAAATGAATACAAAAATGACACAAGCATATATCTTTTAGAAAAACAATTGTTACATAGGGTTATATATGTTGGATTTTAGATTATAAATATTAATTAGAAAGCTAAAACGGTTTCCTACATAATGATATTTTATTTATAATTTTTAGACATTAAATAATTTATTTTATTTATGACACAATGATGATGAAGTAATTACTATAATAGTGAAAAATTAAAATAATTGATATTATAAATACCCAAATAAATATAATATGAAACTTTTAATGAATTAAACTAATTTTCTAGGATAATATGATATATTAGGATTGATTTAATTCACTTTGTTCGAAGTAATCAATCTGTTATGAGTTTCACAAAAATCAACTATTGAATAGTGTCAAAATTGACATAAAAGAGTTCTTAAAACAAATATTATATTATTAATTGATATTAAATTCCTAAAAATCTAAGGTTCGGCCAAGAGACTTATATCATGATAGGTTCATCATTAATGTACAACTTGGGGGTCTATTGGATTTATATAGTAATTTAATTAACAATATTATATAAAAATACAAAGAGACATTGTAAAAGTGAAACTAATTAACTTAGAGTTAATACTTAATGATAAGGTTAATATAAGTACCCAAACCTGTCTAAATTCTATTGGTTGAGTGGTGTTCGACCTATACCCACCTTAACCTTTTAATAATCAACTTTGGAGCCATTAGAAACCGAATATGAATTTATTATAAATTAATATTTCTATCTTTTCCAAAGGTGCCCCTCACCCCTCTTATAAAAGGGCACTCTTACTTCTCATTTCTTCACACCTCTAAAGCCTTTTGGTTCGGCCAAACTCTGCCCAAATACTCTCCCAACATCCCTAACTACAACCTAGAGTCCTTAGTTGTATCAGAAAGCCATCCTAAGGAGCCCTTTTGATCAAATCAAAGGGAAGAACCCGAAGAAGAGGTAATGATTTCACCACCCTTCTCCAAGTTCATTTCTTCTTCCACTTCTTCTTCCTTTGTTCTTACCATTCTAAAATAATAACTCCAGTATCTCACATATACTTTGATGTTATTATAAATATGGTACAACCATATTCAGTATTCTATCCACCCTTTGAATAACATGTCACCATACGTGCGTACGTACGGACTACCGTCTCCACGTCGTGGTGTAATTGTTATTCAATATAATATTATTTGGATGGGTATAATAATGATGTGTAACTCATGTAAATAATAAATATAACATGTTAATGATTCTGTATATATGATATAACATCCATTTATATATTATTTTAATATCAAATGAATGATATTGTCGCTCGTGCGTACGTACGGACTACCGTCTCCACGAACGCGATGAGATTCATTCTCCATCGTATCCATTCAAGTATAATTATCATTTGATGATTTAAAAATGATGTTTAAGGACTAGATATCATTCTGGATATGAATAAGATACAACAACCATGGATTATGTAACAAAACATATAAAAGAAAATGAGTAAGTTAACTCCTGAAACGACGATAATTCTAAGATATTATTAACAAATCAATGTTAAAAGATCATATATGATATCATATTATTATATATGATTCTTGTATAATTTAATAACAAATATTTCACCATTATACAGGAGGTTAACCTACCCCAACCAAGGAAAAGTACAAGGTAAGGGTTTACTTTACAACCTCTTCATTATCCAAGGTTGTTTATACATAATAATCTACTGGGATCTCTTTATCATCCACATCCATGTTTCTTAAAAATGCATTTCAAAACATTTTTACTATTTACTAGAATATGAGTTAAAGTCATTTATACCCTTTTTGACTTTTATAAGTGGTTTATAAAGGAATCTTTCGGTCGTTTTCAAAACAAGGTCCTTTTTAACCTTTTCGACAGAATTAAGGTAAGAATGTGTTTTTAACTTATACGGCGGGTGCGGCTATTTTCCGCCGTTATAAAATCTTCAAAGCTTTTCTTACAAGATTATAAGAATATTTTCAATGAAAATGTTTTATTTTATTTGGATCTTAAATTATTTCAAAATAAAAGGAGATATTTCTTTAAAAAGAATTTTGATTTCATCTACGTCAACATCCTTTGATGGATTTTAAGATTATTTGAAGTTGATTTATTATGATACAAAACTTCTATATTGTATTGAAGGTTTTGTGATATGTTTGACTATGTATGTGCTATTTTTATACCATTCATAGTTTATGGTTAAATTATTGACATTTCTTATGCTAGATTTAATACGAATGTTTATGTTATGTTTAAACCTTTTCATATGGGAATGCATTGGACTTAATAAGTGACGGGTGGAGCCCGCTATAGCTCCTCGATGCATCGGTAGGTCTCATGAGACAAACTAGTGTCTTGGAACAAGGCCTTGACAAAATCTTATTTGTAGTCTTGGCACGAGGCCTTGGCTATGTGGTTATGATAGTCTGGCATTATGCATTCCAACATTATGAAAGTGGTTATTGATTTTTGCATGTGATAATTCGATTAGTAGAATATCCATGTGAATAATTAAATGGCATTATTTCATTTTATTTATGCCATACCATGTTGAAAGTTCATATTTAAAAGGCTTTTGTTTTAGTTATACATTGCCTTAAATGTTTATTATTATTTATGAAAGTTTCCGCTATATTGTTATCCTTACTGGGCATTTGAGCTCACCACTTTTCTATGTTTTATTTTTCCCAGGATGTGAAGAAGTAAGTTATGAATGTCCTGCAAGGATTTTTATGAGGGGTTAATAGTGTGGATTGTGGAAACATTATGTTGTTGTAGTAGTTTTTCATTTTATGATGTAATGTAAAACTTATGAATATATCTAGTGTTTCCAAGGCTACTAAACCAATCGGTCTTTCGAGATTTGATCTTTCTTGTGATCATGCCAATGTTATGTAATAATGCACCGACTCTGGGTAACTGGGGTCAGGGCGTTACAGTTGGTATCAGAGGAGGTTTAGTACAAACCTTGGAAACTAGATTTAGATAAACTCTGATTAGAGCACGTAGACCTAAGATGAACTTTGAGGATTAGTATAGAAGAACTTCCTAGAATTTTGGTATTGTAGAGATTTTGTGAGTTTTCCGAGCAATACATCCCTGTCTGGATACGAGCAGGTAGAGGCGGCTCTGGCACAGATGTACCTAGGGGTAAAACCCGAAAACACCGCTTTGAGCTAGACTCGAACGGGAACTGGTGCACGACAACGGGCCTTGCTGCACTCTTGGTTACGACACTCCCGGGGGATATGCTTAGGATAACTCTCATTTTCATTACATAACATTTTGAAGGGATTATGAGTATATACATCCTCAAAGAAAACATTCTTATGATTATGGATTATATCCATATATAGTTCAATTTATGTTAAGTGTTTTATAAGTATGGGATTATGTGTTTTGATTCATAAACTGATCTAGTTTATGCCATGGTATAGAAATGGCGCCCAGTAGAAGGAATGAGAACTCCAGAAATACACATGATTCAAAGAGAAGGAAGGATCATATCTTTCATGGTCTTAAGCTAGAATTTATAAGAGAAATAGTCTCCCATGTATTATCATCATATGAAGAAATAATATCATGTGTTGATAAGATATGTAAAGAGTTTACTGAGTCCTATGGCTTTGAAGGGAAGCAAGAGAAGAAAAGGATGGAAGAGAGAAAGATGGATAAAGGGAAGAGGGAAAAGAAGAATTTTCCCATATGTGGTAACTGTGGAAAGAAACACCCTGGAACTTGCCTGAAAGGAATGGGAGTTTGTTATAAGTGTGGAGGAAAAGGGCACAAATTACGTGACTGCAAGGGTAAGAAAATGGTTTTAAATGTACAATGCTTCATTTGCAAGGAGTTTGGACACTACGCGAACCTATGTCCCAGTCATCAGACTATGCCGCAAATGATGTTATTGGATAACAACCAAGTTATGATACTACCACAGATGAAGAGGAATGATTAGAGTTCTTATGTTGATTATGTCAATTGAGTGTTGTATCAACAATGTACTTGTTATAATAATTATGGAGTATATAAGGATTGTACTGCAGTACTATTTCATTAAGGACTTGAGATTATGTGGAACAAAGAAAAGTGACTCAATAGCAGGATAAATTTTTGGAAAATATATGGTTGAGAGAATGATAAATCATAATATAGTTCTGATACTGAGGTAGTGATTTTGGAATAATACATGATTGATTTGGATAAATTATATTGGATATTATTGACTACCTTGAAGCTGATTAATGATTTGTATATTCCATCATTGTTGGGTTTTAAAACATTTTTGGATTAATGAAGTATATCCAGCATTCTATATGGAATAAGGGATCATGAATGTAGTCAATAAGGAATATGGTAATACATGATGAAGGTATTTATATGCTATTACGGGGTAAAAAGGATCTATATTATGTTTACCTTCCTTATAAATGTTGGACTGTGAGTTTGGATAGAATTATTTTGGATAGTTCTTATTTGGATTATTTTGGATTGCCATAAAAGGACAACCCGGAGGTCGGGCAGCAACCTGTTGCGTCCAGCAAGGCCGCGAGACTTGAACCCGCAACCGAAGGGCGACAAGGGTGTATCACCTTCCACTATCCCACGAGATGTCCTGGATTAAATAAAGTAGTTTTTTAAAAGATCTGTTAGATGAATTATAAATTCGTATATTTTGGAACCCTCTATGAATAGTATAAATAGAATTTTTTTTACGAGTGAATGATGAGTTTTTGGTAGAAATTTATTAAGGGATAAAACTCTAATTTTAAAGTAAGTATATCTCCTTATCATCTTATCCAATCTCATAAATAAATTCCTCAACATTAATAAATGGAACTTAGAACAAAAATGTTTCCCTAGATGGTACCTTAAATCATCACTAATTTATGGCTTTGGGATTGTTGGCCTTTTCATAGCCATGTTCTCTACCACTCTCCATCAGATAATTGATGGTTAGATTTCTCCTCCATATCCATATTTTCCTACATGGAACCCTAGTATGTGTTATTTTCGGTAATCTTCATACTTTCCACTCTTTATTTTAAATAGAGGCCTCATTAATTCATTTTTCGATGTGGGATTTCAACTAAGATATTTTGAAACGTCAAAAATGTGTTTTCCCAATACCCTATATTTTGTTGAACCGATGGTACTTCAAATCATCATAGATTGATGAGTTTAAGGACCTCAATTTTATACTTTTTTGTGATTGATGACCTCAATCACTACCTATAAATATTTACGTTTTTCCTCCGATTATATGTCTCTAATTTCCACCAATGTTCTCCTAATCGAGATCATAATTTGGTGGTGACCCTTTGATTTCTCTTTTCCTCATATTAAGACTAAATTTTAGTAACCCAATTTCCGATGTGGTTTTTCCCACAAATATATTTTCTACATTCAACCTTTTATTTTTGAAGAACAATTTCAAATTGCGAGGACGCAATTTATTGAAGGAGGGGAGAGTGTAACACCCCAAGATTTCATAGTGTGTTATTTCTTCAAAATAATTCAATAACTTGCACTACACACAACACTGAGTTCAATCACACCATGACTTAAAAAAAAGCCATTCAAAAGAGGTTATGAATAGTATTATCTAAATTTTAAACTTTATATAATCCTTATAATTTTAGAATCCATATTATGAGTTTCTTAGATATAATGCAAGAAAAAATTCATTTTCAGTATTGCACTTTTATCAACTTTTGATAGTGAAACCTTTTTAAATACAATATTTTAAACTTTTTGACTAAATGGGGACATCAAAAATTTAAAATGAAACATCCCAAGCTTCCACGATACACTTTCTTTGAATAATACAGTAGCGTGTGTTGTACGCAACCTTGAGTTTTAACACACACCACAACCAATCAAACTAGCTGTTATGAATAGTAATACCTACTTTTTAAAATTATATATATTTTATATTTGAAAATGGACTTCATTTTTGGATTCGGAATATCGAATTTAGCCTAAGGTGAAATTTTGGTACATTTTGGATAACTTTCATATTTTGATGAATAGTGCAAATTACTAAGTTTTAATTAAAAACAACTTTTTTAATCAAAATAATTAATAGTGATAAATTATTAATTTGAGTGGTTTTAAAGTATATTTAGAATATATTTTTACCATTTAATATAATGTTGGTCATTGGACATAATTTTACAATTAAACCGAACATAAACGAGTGTCAATCTTTTGATAGTTATTATCTCTTAAAAACACGCTTTTTGTTTTGACAGCGGGAATTAATTTTAAATTAATTTCTGCCACTTCTGTGTTTTGAATTTAGGAAAATGGATTCCATATTTGGAATCAGGATGTTCAAATTGTGTAAATAGGTAACTTTTATTTTTAGACATTTTGAATAATTACTCCGGTAAATATTTTATTTACCATGGTTAAGGGTAATCCGGTAAATAAGGGTTAAAAAATAATATTATAATAATACTAAATTACCCTAAAACGTGTCTTAACCCTATTGGTTGATACATGGTCGACCATGGGAATCTTTGGGTCTATTTTGGGACCCCATGGATCCACTTGTAAGTGATAATGACACTTTATTTTAATTAAGTTAAAATGAATACAAAAATGACACAAGCATATATCTTTTAGAAAAACAATTGTTACATAGGGTTATATATGTTGGATTTTAGATTATAAATATTCATTATAAAGCTAAGAAGATTTCACACATAATGATATTTTATTTATAATTTTTAGACATTTAATAATATATTTTATTTATGACACAATGATGATGCAGTAAATACTATAATAGTGAAAAATTAAAATAATTGATATTATAAATACCCAAATAAATATAATATGAAACTTTTAATGAATTAAACTAATTTTCTAGGATAATATGATATATTAGGATTGATTTAATTGACTGTGTTCGAAGTAATCAATCTGTTATGAGTTTCACAAAAATCAACTATTGAATGGTGTCAAAATTGACATAAAAGAGTTCTAAAAACAAATATTATATTATTAATTGATATTAAATTCCTAAAAATCTAAGCATCGGCCAAGAGACTTATATCATGATAGGTTCATCATTAATTTACCACTTGGGGGTCTCTTGTATTTATATAGTAAGTTTATTAACCATATTATATAAAAATAAAAAGAGACATTGTAAAAGTGAAACTAATTAACTTAGAGTTAATACTTAATGATAAGGTTAATATAATTACCCAAACCTGTCTAAATTCTATTGGTTGAGTGGTTTGCGACCTATCCCCACCTTAACCTTTGAATAATCAACTTTGGATCCATTAGAAACCGAATATGAATTTATTATAAATTAATATTTCTATCTTTTTCAAAGGTGCCCCTCACCCCTCTTATAAAAGGGCACTCCTCCTTCTCATTTCTTCACACCTCAAAAGCCTTTTTGTTCAGCCAAACTCTGCCAAACCACTCTCCAAACATCCCTCACTACAACCTAGAGGCCTTAGTTTGATCAGAAAGCCAACCTAAGGAGCCCTTTTGATCAAATCAAAAGGAAGAACCCGAAGAAGAGGTAATGATTTCACCACCCTTCTCCAAGTTCATTTCTTCTTCCACTTCTTCTTCCTTTGTTCTTACCATTCTAAAATAATAACTCCAGTATCTCACATATACTGTGATGTTATTATAAATATGTTACAACCATATTAAGTATTCTACCCACCCTTTGAATAACATGTCACCATACGTGCGTACGTACGGACTACCGTCTCCACGTCGTGGTGTAATTGTTATTCAATATAATATTATTTGGATGGGTATAATAATGATGTGTAACTCATGTAAATAATAAATATAACATGTTAATGATTCTGTATATATGATATACCATCCATTTATATATTATTTTAATATCAAAAGAATGATATTTTCGCTCGTGCGTACGTACGGACTACCGTCTCCACGAACGCGATGAGATTCATTCTCCATCGTATCCATTCAAGTATAATTATCATTTGATGATTTAAAAATGATGTTTAAGGACTAGATATCATTCTGGATATGAATAAGATACAACAACCATGGCTTATGTAACAAAACATATAAAAGAAAATGAGTATGTTAACTCCCGAAAAGACGATAATTCTAAGATATTATTAACAAATCAATGTTAAAAGATCATATATGATATCATATTATTATATATGATTCTTGTATAATTTAATAACAACTATTTCACCATTATACAGGAGGTTAACCTACCCCAACCAAGGAAAAGTACAAGGTAAGGGTTTACTTTACAACCTCTTCATTATCCAAGGTTGTTTATACGTAATAATCTACTGGGATCTCTTTATCATCCACATCCATGTTTCTTAAAAATGCATTTCAAAACATTTTTACTATTTACTAGAATATGAGTTAAAGTCATTTATACCCTTTTTGACTTTTATAAGTGGATTATAAAGGAATCTTTCAGTCGTTTTCAAAACAAGGTCCTTTTTAACCTTTTCGACAGAATTAAGGTAAGAATGTTTTTTTAACTTATACGGCGGGTGCAGCTATTTTCCACCGTTATAAAATCTTCAAAGATTTTTTTACAAGCTTATAAGAATATTTTCAAAGAAAATGTTTTATTTTATTTGGATCTTAGATGATTTCAAAATAAAAGGAGATATTTCTTTAAAAAGAATTTTGATTTCATCTACGTCAACATCCTTTGATGGATTTTAAGATTATTTGAAGTTGATTTATTATGATACAAAACTTCTATATTGTATTGAAGGTTTTGTGATATGTTTGACTATGGATGTGCTATTTTTATACCATTCATAGTTTATGGTGAAATTATTGACATTTCGTATGCTAGATTTAATACGAATGTTTATGTTATGTTTAAAACTTTTCATATGGGAATGCATTGGACATAATAAGTGACGGGTGGAGCCCGCTATAGCTCCTCGATGCATCGGTAGGTCTCATGAGACAAACTAGTGTTTTGGCACAAGGCCTTGACAAAATCTTATTTGTAGTCTTGGCATGAGGCCTTGGCTATGTGGTTATGATAGTCTGGCATTATGCATTCCAACATTATGAAAGTGGTTATTGATTTTTGCATGTGATTATTCGATTAGTAGAATATCAATGTGAATAAGTAAATGGCATTATTTAATTTTATTTATTCCATACCATGTTGAAAGTTCATATTTAAAAGGCTTTTGTTTTAGTTATACATTGCCTTAAATGTTTATTATTATTTATGAAAGTTTCCGTTATATTTTTATCCTTACTGGGCATTTGAGATCACCCCTTTTCTATGTTTTATTTTTCCCAGGATGTGAAAAAGTAAGTTATGAATGACCTGCAGGGATTTTTATGAGGGGTTAATAGTGTGGATTGTGGAAACATTATGTTGTTGTAGTAGTTTTTCATTTTATGATGTAATGTAAAACTTATGAATATATCTAGTGTTTCCAAGGATACTAAACCAATCGGTCATTCGAGATTTGATCTTTCTTGTGATCATGCCAATGTTATGTAATAATGCACCGACTCTGGGTAACTGGGGTCGGGGCGTTACAATTCATTTGCATAATGACTCATTTCATTACACTTAAAACATCTTACCGTTGGCTTTTCATTTCATTCTTGATCATCTTCCTTACAGTTACGAGCAATATGACTAGACTTACCACACCGAAAGCACTTACCAGACTTGGATAAACATTCTCCAGGATGCATTTTACCACACTTCTCATAGGATGGATATTTGGTTTTCTTACCTCCTTGATGCTTTGATGAATTCTTCCCCTTTGCCAACCAACTAGACATCTTATTCTGTTGTTTGTCATAGAATATTTGATCATCGGAAAACTCTATTTCCACCTTCTCCGCACATCGAACAAGTTTTTCATAACTTTTGAACTCACGAGAAGCTAAAGCCCTTCGATAATTTGGCTTTAACCCTGAGTAAAAACGGATTATTTTACTATCAAGATCTCGTATGAATTTTGGAGGATACCTTTCCAATCGAGTGAAATTTTCTTCATAAGCAGCCACTGAATCATCCTCCTGCCTCAATTCTAGGAATTGTTTCTCCATCCTAAGACGAACCACCTTAGGAAAATATTTTTCAAGAAACATACCTTTGAATTCGTCCCAATGAAGATCCTAAATCTCATCACTATCCCTTATATTTTTCACCATCGACCACCAATGATCAGCTTCACCTTCAAAACGGTAAATAGCAAGACTAACCTTTTGATGTTCTGAACACCCCATGACATCAAAAATCTTCTCCAGTGCTTTAATCCACCCTTCATCTTGCACAGGGTCAGATGATCCTCTGAATGATGGAGGATGTTGCCTCATGAAATGTTCCACCACTGACATGTTCCTCTGCGGTTGATCTGGCTGATCTCTTGCATGGATACCACCACCATTTATAGCCTGAGTCAACTGTGCCATCACTGCAACAAACTGTTCAGTTCTGATTCCGACCATCTCAAGTTGCTAATTTGGAAGGTTATGTTCCTCTTGATGTCGTCCCAACATAGCTGCTTTGTTTCCTCTGCGGAAAACCATTCTGAACACATAAATATCTTAGGCGATGCAACATGGTAATCCGTAAATGATATATCATTTCAATCATATTATAATTTAACACCTTTCTAACTCCTAAATTTGTCTAAACTGACCTCTGATACCAACTATAAGGCCCCGGCCTTAAACCATACTTAATATTGAATTAAATGAATAATTCACGTTGAGGATCTTTTCAGGTTTAGAGTTTTAGAGAATTAGAACATAACTATTACATCTCAAAAGATTACAAAGTAGTCACTTCTACTAAATTTCCATAAAATAAAAACACTTAAAAAGAAACATGTATAGTTTCATGTTTTAGGTAGCATGACTATCCCATGATCCCATCCTTCACCCTATTCCACGCTAAATCCTATGAAAAACATTTCAAAAACTTGGGATGAGCATAAAAACTCATTAAGGGATACACAAAGAATAAAAACTGTTAAATTATCAAAACAAAAAGTAAACCATGTATATTTTATCAAGGTAATACTTTACACCTTTATGAAGTAGTAAAAACTCTTCATTGAATAAAATATCATTACTTACCTTTTTGTAACCAAAGGATTACCATAAAACCCATATAAAGAACACATAACATATATAAAGGTAACTTGGGACATAAACATACTTAAGTGGAATAACCATACGGTCGACTCCCACACATATCACTTAATGGAATAGCCATATGGCCAATTTCCATACATACTTAATGGAATAGCCATACGGCCGACTTCCATACCCAATGCATTGGAGGTTATAACGTAACCACCCATCCTGGTATTCATGGCACCACCCGTCATATGGTTTATAACGTAACCACCCGTTAAAATGTCCAAGTACCAATATAAAATCATAAAACATAAAACCAATACAAAGAAATGATAACATTTCCACATTTCAATCACAATATATCATAAATATATTGACATAATAGAATCCTTTTTCAAAACCATTTTCAATACCAAAATACATAAAAGAGTATATGGTTTTCATTTTATTCTAAAAACATTACGGCTTGTTGAGAAAGCCAAAGACCAAATAATACTCGCGGCGGCGAAAAAGGTCGTTGTCACCGCGTATGTAAAAAAACATTCATTTTTTTCATTTAGTAAATCGCTTCGTAGAAAAAGATTCCTTTTGTATAAAAGTAAAAGTCAAAGGGGTTTATACACCGTATAAAAGAAAGTTGTGTATAAAACGAAATATGCCTCAATGAAAGGAGATTGAGACGAAGTCCCTTACCTCGGGTCCGACTTGACTCGATCGTTATTTAACGTCCTGAATAATAAACTTGAGTTAATTTATACTTGATTAAGAACCTTTTTAAATTTCATTATTCCTTTTATATAACTTATTTCCATGTTATAAACATTATGTAACCATTTGAGTTAATAATGATTGTTTTGTCAATATTTGGTTCTTAAGTCGAAAGTGGACTTCTTACAATTACATGTTGTTCGTGTGGTCAACGGTTCTTTATATCCAGAATGAAATTCCCAATTTGGATATAATATGTATCATATATATCCAGAATATACATGTATTTATAATATTACATAATCATTTAGAGGTAAGAAATGAAATGCACCGTTCATTGAGACGGTAAGCCGTACGTACGCATGAACGCTACTTTCATTTCTTTGTCATATTAATGGAATTAAAACTAAATGAGAGGTATGTATATTTTAATTTCAGAATTATATTCATCAATTAGATATATCATTAATTATATATATCCATTATTTACATTTACTTTTAATAGTACATAACATTTGGGGATAAGAAATGAAATGCACTGTTCATGGAGACGGTAAGCCGTACGTACGCATGAACTCTACTTTCATTTCTATCTCATACATTAATGGAAATAAATAATAATGATATAGAGGTATATTATAATTCCAGTATAACATCATATATAATAACTTTAAATCCATCCTTTACACGTCCCACATATGGCATTAACGAATCACATCACTTTGAGGGGGCGGTAGTCCGCACTTCCTTAAATGAAGATATCGTGTTTACCCATAATGGAAACCATAAAGGTATGACAAAAATTAAAAATACAGAAGCTTAAAGAAGAAATAAACATATTATATATCATATATAAAAATAGTATCATCATAATGGCCACCTTTGAAGGTGTTAAATGAGTATTGAACAATCATCGTTTCGGGAGGCAGAATTTCGCCATCCACGGAAACCGTATGTTCTTTAACCATTTGATGTAGTTGTGTGAGAGTGTAGCTCAAATAAATCTTATAAAAAAATCCTAGTTTATTTAATATTCTGATGTTGTTACAAAATAAGTAAATAAAAAGAGTTTAGAGGGTTGGAGAAGCAAAATAAAACAAATGAACAAGAGAGAATGAATTACCATTAAAAGTGTAACTTCTTTTGATTTGAGCCTAAAGGCTTCCTTTGAAAGGATTATTACCAAAGGGAATCCTCTAGGATGAGGAGAGGGATGTGGAGTGAGTACATGGGCAGTGGTTGGCCGAGCCAAATGCTTGAGGAGTGTGTGTAATGAGGTAGAGGTGGGGGACTTTTATAAGAGGAGAGGAGGGGCACTTTTGGAAAGTAAGAAATATTACTTTATTTGAACATGTGTTTCGGTTTTAAAAGGTCCCACATTGATATAATTCGTGGATAAGGTGATAAGGGTTCGAAATCCACTCATCCAATTGGTTTTGGACATGTGTAGTTCATATATGTTACATTATCTTTCCATTTTATTTAAATCGTCAAATAATGATGTCATCGCTGCATCATTATTGTGTCATAATTAATTTAATTTATTTAATGTTTAAAAATTATAAAAAAAATATTATGATGTAGGAAATATTTCTAGATTTCCAATGACAATTTATAATCAAAAATATTTTCTTCATAACCCCATGTAAAAATTGTTTTTGAAAAACATATTATGTTTGTGTGATTTTTACTTTTACATTAAATAAAAAGTTATTTATGTCATTTCCCAACCAAAGTATCTCCATGGGGTCCCCAAGTTGACACATGGCTTGTCTTGTTCGGCCATGACACAACCAATGAGGGTAGGACATGTGTCAAGCTCATCTTATTTTATTAATGCATTATTTTTACCTTAAACTACACTAATTACCACTAATCGCGATTAAGAACTTAATATGTTACTATTCACCAAAAAATTATTATAATCTCATTGAACCACATTTTACTTCTTAATGACAACCATGTATGTCGTATTTTTGAAATTCAAAACAAAATGATGGAAAAATTTCATTTAAACGGAAAATCAGTCTTTATAAGTACCACTTAGTGGTTTCACTATTCATCAAAAATTTAAGTTTTTCAGAAAATTACCAAAAATTCACCCTAAGATATATTTGATATTATGAATTCAAAAATGAAGTATATTTTATAAAATTCAAAACATATAAGTAACATTAATTAATTTAATAATTAATTCCCGTTGTCAGAGGAAATAACATGTTTTTATGAAACAATAAGTATCAAAAGATTGACACTAGTTTAAGTCCAATTTCAAAGTGAAATTGATTCCAACGACCACTATTGGATTTAATGGTAAAAATATTTTCAAATTTCACTTTAAAACCAATTAAAAATATAATCTAATCATATAAATAAATTAGATTAAAAAGAGGTTTTGAATTAAAATACAACATTTTACACTATTCATTAAAAAATGAACTTTATCAGAAAGGTACCAAAAATTTACACAAAGTAAATTTTGATGTCCCGATTCTAAAGAAGAGTTATATTTGGTCCAATAGAATTTATAAGATCGATCAAAACTATATTTAATGACAGTTCTCCGTCAAAAGCTGATAAGTGGACCTTTCGTGAAAATTAGGGTATAAATGCCTAAAATTGAATTCTTTCCGTATTTTATGCCTTTATCTTTTATTGGATAAATGTAAAAACATTTGAAAACATATATAATCATATTTTAGTTATTTCTATCCATTCCTGCCAGTACAACGACTACTCGTTAACTAACATTTAAAATAATATTATTTTATTACTTGTGTGCAACGTAAGTTTTCAAAGAAACTCATCGTTTTGTACCGAGTACGCTATCGAACGTAGAAACCCCTTTTAATTAAAATTAATATTTAATTCGTAAATATTAATAAATATGAAAATTATTTATTCTTTATTTACCTTGGATTTTATAATAAAAATCACTTTTTCAATTATGAAATGATAATTAACTCCAGAAACGTTTTTGGATGTTATTTCAAATTTATTTTCAATCTAATACGGAATCTTCTGATGTTACTCATTCCCTTAAAGGTAATTATATAATGTAATCGTTCATATTATTTATACCAATGTCTTATTCTTAATGTCATAGCCTTAATGAAATCTATTTCTCTTTCATGGGTTATATGTTTAGGAAATCCATTTCTCTTTCACAAGTTATTCATTTGATGAAATTTTTATGAAACATTTATCCTTTTACAAATGTTATGATATGTTCATATGTTTATGATACCCATTTCATTTCATGGGTTAATACATGATTTTATATCATTTTGTGAGATATATATGAATGATTTTTCTATAAGATGGGTGGTACCTATATCTCCTTATAATGAAATTTGAATTGATTTATATCTCATGAGATATACTTAGATGTTTTTGGGAATGATCTTTGACTACAATGATTTCCATGGGAGTGATCCATGACTACCAATATTGAATGATGATTGAACTCATGCTACTAAGATACTCATGTGAGTGAAACATTACTACTGAGATGGTATGAGCAGTGAACTCATGTGACAAAGATATCCATGGGAGTGAACCATGACCGCTAATATGGTATGAGAAGTAAACTCATGCTATTAAGTTGACCATGGAAGTTTACCATGACAACCATGAGGGTATGGGGAGTGAACCTATAATACCTAGATGGTATTGGTAGAGATCCCTTAGATACTGTAGAAATAATATTTTATATTCTTATGTGTTTTTCATAATTCAATGTTTTATTTATAAGTTATGATTACAAGGATTGTGATCTTTATTTCCAAATGATTCATTTATTATGAACTACCAATATTTTTTTTAATGATTCATGTATATGATATTTGATAAAAAGGATATGATATTATATTTTCATGATATTGCACTCATTACCTTATGCTCATGATTATACTTACATATCTCCCTTGTTTACCCTTACTGAGGATTCGATCATGGACCTTTTTCTGTTTTCTTCCCCCATATTATGATGATCTGTTTTATGTTTAATGTGTCTACGAATGGTTGTATTCCAGAAGTTCTATGGGGGAGAAAATATATCCCACTTATGTTCCAGTGTTCTTGTTTCCATGTTTCCAAAGGCACTAGACCTATCACGATCTTGGGGAATGTTTTTGAATGCTGTTTTAATTATTATGAAAATGATATGTAATGATAATTTATAAAAAGTGTGGGTCATAATAATGATAATAAATTATTTAATAATCATTATATATATAATTATAGCTAAAAAATAACATAACACATTAAATATATACTTATACTTTGTAAAATGAATATGTATGTCATACAACATATACATCAAGAAAGACCACATACAAGAATAATTAATGAATACAATGAAAAATGAATACATAGTCACAATAATATAACATTGAGGCTCTCTCTAATCACATATCCTATCCCTGTCAAGAAATATTAGTTCTATCCATGTTCCTACCTATACTCGGACCTCCATATCAAACATAAGGTTCTCATGTGAACTATGTTGATTGCGTAAGGTGTTATAATTAATTTTCAGTTGGGAACCAGTTATAGTGTACCTAATATATTACATGATATTCATGTGAATATAAAATAAATGTAATGAATTTAGAAACATACCATATCTAAAAAAGAATTATAAGTCAATATTTTAACACTGCCACCCAAACATTTGACAATACCTAATGGATCATCTCTAGAGATGTACATACATTATACATCTAATCACTATAGGAATGGAATTTGATATATCAAAATAACTTCTAGGCTATCTTTATATTAAAAAATAGTGATATATTTCATATGTTCTCATTACTGTTCTATCTATGGGTAGGTGAGAATTTCATAATGATAACAAAATTACATGCCCAATATGTCCATGTGTTCTAAAATGAACTGCAATATAGTGTATGATTTTCAGGTAGTGATATAATATGGGTGATAAAATCATAAATATGTTATATTATGATAATTTCAAGTCATAAATGGTCACTAATAAATTACAAGATGATATTTTGGGCCCCCATATTGTTTAACCAAGGGTAATAGACAATAGATTCCATGAATCATTGCGCTGTCTTCTAAGCATACCGTTAGATTTTAATTACAGTCAAAACCACCGTCAGAAAACATTTTCTCCACCCTATCATGCTTCATTATATCATAGTGTCGATAACAAAAATTCTAATAATAGAAAACACATTATAATAACTATATCATATATTATATCTTCTATCACTACGGTATATCACATCATAAAACATAAATTAGTCTAAATTCATCAATGAAATAACCCAATTTAAATAAAATTACTCATTTATTACTAATCCCTAATGGTTATCAATTCTATTCTCACCCCTATTACCCATGTATTGATGTGAAAAAATGAAAATTATCCTTTGTTTATGAAAAAATAATCATACCACTCAACCCATCTGAACATATCTGGAGACCTCACTCAAGATTCCTACTCAGATCCATCACCTTGTGGTGATTACACAAGACAGAAGATTCCAAAGTGGATCATCTTTTAAGTGTCACATTTTCTAAATTATGTTTTAATATTTTCACAATTTCCTCAAATTCATTTAACAATTACTAGACCTTTACAAGTTCTCATCGTGAAAATAAATCCTTCACACATGAAACTCTATAATGTATCACCACCCCATTTATTTATTATGATCAACAAGTTTTTTAGTATTTACCCCAATTGCCTTGCTATTATTTCCATCATATTCCTCTACAAAAACAAATGAATCAACATTCCCGAACTTACATTCACTACCCAATGGTTCCCTAATAAAAACCCATTTTAAATTCATACACATATTCCATCCTAATATAACCCCATCGGTTACTTCAATCATGTCCAGTAAAATTTACCCACTCAAAAAAAGTATCATGATGTTAATTTTCTAATATTAATGGATTATCATTGTCATTTGAGTTAATAATACCCAACCATGCACAACTACTGAGTTTTGGATTACTAAACCTATAACCTTTTCGCAATGGAATCTACCCCTAGGTTTTTTGTAACCAACTAAATCTTACAGACATGATCATGGTCTTTTATTCATAATGATCCCACGTTCCCACAAGAGATATATTCACATTGAATCTTAGATTCAGTAATTATAATTTATAACACACATTCCATCCATATGAGGTTCCCTTATGAGAAAGTAGTTACCCCATGAACCACAACCACAATTCTATCATTATGAACCTGAACACCCAGAGAACTCTCAAAAAAGGAGTATTCCACTATTTATCCATGACCGACTATCCATCCAATCTCTTATCAGATATATTCCATAAGTCTATATATCATCCCTCAGTAGGGTATACTAATTAATTAATTTTAATTAGTTTTTATTAATTATCTCTATTTACTAGCTTACTGATAAATTGGAAAATATCATGCAGTTGACCATCATAGCTTTATTATCACATTAAGACATGTGAATCACTACCATAATTCAATTAGATAATTAATAATATGTTATCATCCTTGTTAATTCCACTAGAATGAGCATCATTTAGCATTGTCTCGTGAAGTATTTGTTAAATCTAACATATCCCACCATCATCCAAAGGTATTTGTAACCAATAAATATCTCTGCCAAATAAAATTTGACAAGAATTAGAGGTTGTTTAATGGGGAATTATAAAGGGTAACCAACATCAAATCATCATATAGACATCCACTATAACCACCCAAATAAGTAGTATAAAGGGAGGGAGAAGTAAGGGGTGGAATTCTCTATTTTTCACTAAACAGAAAATAATATGATGGAATTCTATTTTATTAGAAAAATAATAATGAAAGAAATATGTTTCTAAATAGTAATATTTTTTGTAATATAGTACACCAAAAATGTTAAAAATGTAATTATAGATTTCCATGTTTCATCATCTCTATATGAATCACATAATAAATCCACATTTCAAATTAATAAAAATTAATCATGGCCACACATTTTTTTAAGTCTGTACACATCATGGTAAAACCTACCATATTACTACATATAAAAAAACCAAACATCAAAACATAAACATATGGAGATATCTCATTTTATTATCCTACTACATTATGGCATAAATTGTACCTATTATAGTGTTTCATCCATAGTTGTATTGTAATTTTCCCCTAGTATTAGAAATACACATGGTTTTTTATAGTTCCTTTGTAATCGATATTCATCCTCAATAGAATTCATTTTTTTGGTTATAAATATGAAATTATGAAACTATATGTGAATTTAATACCATGTATTTTAATTTTCTTCTATTTTCTTTCCTTCAAATAAAATTATATTTATTACTTACATTGAAATGTACCAATGTAGAATGATATAAACTCTATATTTTATGGATTCTCGTCCCCATTAAACACTCATAAATATATATATATATATACCACCAATACAATGATCATAAAATGATACTCTCACTCCTTCATTGTCCCTATATGGATAAATTTCTACAACTAAGATATACGTATCACCTAAGTAGATATCTTCTAAAAATCTAAGTTTAAAAGTCAATATGAAATTGACATATCCCAAAAGATGTGTTTGGTATAAATTACTGACTTCTATACCTAATGAAATTAAAAATGTATATATATCCTCTAATCCCCATATTTCACTATTAGACCACAATTATTCTAAATATATCATTTTTGTCTTTCCCCCACATTATACTAGAATAGTGAAATCTAAAAAAATATCTACTAATCTACATAGCTTTCATATATATAAATACGATGTGAGATACTAAAAAACTTTTTATTTTCACTAATAACATAAAATTAAACATCCATGGGACCTATAAAGCTAAAAACCATAAACCACATTCATTGTTCCTCAATCATTAATATGACTCAACAACCATAAAAACCAGGTAAATTGAAAAACTGATACAAATGACATATTATGTATTTCAAATTGAGCCAAATAGAATATTTCCACTTATACAATGACATTGTATTTGATTCCTCTATCACAAAAATACTAGAATTAATGGATCACAATGCTTCTTTTAAGGGTTATATATCAATAACTAGTAACATTATTCCCACTATAACACTTTATATATTTTATCACTGATGATCTAGAATAGAGGAAACCTAAATAGATAGTTACAAAATATATTCAATTGATATGTTCAACACAATTACTGTAAAGACCCGTAAATTTCAAGGAATTTTTTTTTCTTAATTTTCTTTGGAATTTTACAAGAACGCAGTTTCTGACGGCGCCTGATTCCGAGGCCCGGTGTGCCCGGAATCATTTTCTAAAGTTTGGCTCGGGTACGTTCAGTGAACGGACGAGCGGGTTTTTCTAACTTTTGAACCGGTGCCCGGAATCAAATTCTGAGGGCACCGATGAAATCACAGCGCCGGTATTCGCTTAGAAACGCCTCTTCCGGAGTTGCGTTTGCTCGGGTGTGGTTTTTAATTTTCGGGCTTAAAGTTAATAAATAAAATAATTTTGCGACAGCTTTATTTTATTTCAATTAAGCCACTTGGAAGCCACTTAATGCCACTTAAAGGAGGCTTGAACTGAGTTGAACTGGATAGGATGCTATCCAGAAATATCCTACCCCCTTGGTAGGATATTTGTGAGATGGGGCCCGCACGAGCCCCGCCGTTTCTTTCCGCTAAGAAACGCACCCGTGAAAACCCGTCTTAATGAAAGTCAACCGACGCGTTTTCTAAATTCTTAACAGAACATTTAATTGGGCGGTTTATTTCGTGAATTAAATGGGCTGTTTCTTTCGTGAATTAAATGGGTCGTTTCTTTCGTTGAATTAATTCAATGAATTGATGGATCGTTTCTTAACCAGTTTTTCAAATTCGTTGGCGTAATAATAAAATAAGACCAACGCTTAATCTCTGGTTATTTGCGCTTGAGAATATTTGGGAGAACCCTCTCATCTTTTTCTCCCTCGCGAAGAACGTGAAGAATGCCAAACCCGGAAATCAACGACGCCTTCGCCCGAGACGCTCTTCCGATCTCCGATCTCCGATCTCCGATCACCGACCATTCGAGGTGAGTGCTTTTGGATTTCCTCTCAAGTTCTTTTCTTTGGTTTTAAACGAAACACAGATTGAAATATTAATAATTTAAATCTGTTGTTCTTGATTCGTTGAGCTCGCCGACTCAACGCCGGAATCCGCGACGACGCGACGATCGATCTCTTCCGCGACGGTCTCTTCCGTGAAGAACGCTCGCGCACGACGATCATCAAGGTAGGGATTCATTTTGGAAAATTACCCCTTTTTAATTTTCTCATGAATGTTCTTGAAAATTAAAAAGCCGGTTTTCAATGAACAATTTTATTTTAATTAAAATTGTTGGATCATGTGTTGATCATTTTTCTCCCGGTTGTTTATCTCTAACGCGGAGGGTGCGGGCCGAACGAACACGGCCCGACGACCCTCTGCCGTTCTTCGTTTTGTGCGGATTTGACGGTCGAAGACGGAACGTGCCGCAGCGGATGGTTGACGATCCCGCAGTAAAGAACGGATCCCGGGAGGAGCAACGTCGCAGATGGGATGGAAAACGGGCCACCGGAGCGACGCCGGCGGCCCGCGGAAGTTGTTGGCGGCGCGGGTCACCGGCGCGGCGGCCGGAGGCAGCGGGGCCCCGGCGCGCCGCTGGACGAAATCCGGCGCGGCTGAAGCCGCGGCGGCGGCGGGCAAACGGACCAGCGGCGCGCGGGTCCGGTTCATCCGGGCGGACGCGGCTCAGCGCGTCCGCCGCTCGCCAGCGCGGCCCGCACGCGGGCCGCGGTCCTTCCTCAAGCCGCGGGTCAGCACCCGCGGCTTCCACCCGCGCGGCTCGGCCGAGCCGAGCCGGCCGAGCCGGACAGGCCCTGGCTGACCCAGGGGGGGTCGGGCCGGGCCAGCCGGGTCGGCCCGGGCCCGTACCCCCCATCTTCGGACGTTTTCGTTCAAACGCCCGTATCTTGAGCTTCGTGCCTCCAAACGAATCTCCGTCAGCGGCAACGCGATCCTTGGATCGAGACGGTCGTTTAGGTATATCGCACTCAAGGTTTCGGAATACTTTGAGTTCGGCCGGGTTGGATCGTACACGAGACCAACCGGGCCCTCGTAGCGGAAACGCTCATATCTTGAGCTACGGACGTCCGATTGACGTGCCGTCAGCTTTGTTGAATTCCTCAAAGTGAGACGGATCTTTTGTCATACTCCGCCCGAGGTTTGGATGTAGGTGGAGTGCAGTCGGGTTGGTTTTTCCTTAAAAACCAACCAGGCCCCTGGGACGAAAATGCCAATATCTCTCAGACCGGGCGTCCGATTGACGCGCCGTCTGCGATGTTGAGTTCCTGTTGACGATACGGAACTTTTGGATACGGTACTTTTGGATACATCAACTTCGGACTTCGTGTCAGTTGATGTATCAGCCTCTCGGCTCGTGGAGCGGACCTTCCCGAACGAGCTTGCTGTGTGCGGGAACCCTAGTGCTGGCTGCGACTGCTACTTCGACAGCGACGACCGTGCAGAGATCCTCAGTGGACTGCGGCGACGACTGTGGAGAGATCCTCCGTGGATTCCGACGACGACCGTGCAGAGATCCTCAGTGGACTACGGCGACGACTGTGCAGAGATCCTCAACGGACTGCGACGACTACTACACTCAGCGATCCTACGTGGATCAGTTCTACCGGTCCTGTGTGGGCCCGATCCTGTGTGGGTCCGATCCTGCGTGGGTCAGCGCTCAGCGGTTCTGTGTGAGCCAGCGCCTAAAGGTCCTGCGTGGGCCCGGTCCTGTGTGGGCCCGATCCTGTGTGGGTCATCTCTCAGCGGTTCTGTGTGAGCCAACTTCTACAGGTCCTGCGTGGGCCTGATCCTGTGTGGGTCACTGCAAGGTTAGTACCTATCGATCCTTCATGGGTACGACGACTTAGATGGTTCAATGATCATATTTATCGTCATCCGAAAAAGTATACCTGTGTGAGCTGAATCTTGTGTTACTCTCCTTTGTGGATTGTGTTGCTCTATCCTGCGTGGGTATACCTTTTGCTTTCCTGTGTGGACTGGGTTGTGCTTGGGCTCGGACGTTGGAGCTGAACGGGAATTGAAGACTTAGGTATATGTATGGGCATATACCTAAGCCGTGTCAGATGTTACTTCGTGATTGTATCTTTCCTTTTTGGATTATCCTTTGTGGATTTCGGGAGACCTTCGGGGGTCTCGGGGTCCCTACTGAGTAGCTTATACTCACCTCTGCACGGGCTATGCCCGCACTTCGTGGTGTTGGTAGCAGACGAAGGACAATGCTGATCGTGGAGGAGGCGTGCGGAGCAGGACAGTACCTGGAGGTGGACCACTGGGAGGGACGTACTCGGAGCGGTTAGGTGGACCCGAGGAGCAGTGAAGTCTATCTGTACCCACCCTTCAGGCGGGACTTCCGGAGGACGGCTCGACGCTGCAGTTTTCCCTTTTCAGTTGCTGTTTTTCCTTTCAGTTGTACTTTACAGTTGGGCTTGTATTTCCGGCCCCTTTTTTACTTTCATCACAGCTTGTACAGTTTTACTTAGTGTTTACCTTTTCCGCATTCTTGCTCTATGGTGCTTGTTTACTTTTCAAAGGCAATGCCTTCCCTTTTTGTTGGGATTTACGCCTTGGTGCTAGTCGCCAGCCCCTGGCCT
The DNA here is from genome assembly GCA_963277665.1 of Viscum album. Lineage (NCBI taxonomy): Eukaryota > Viridiplantae > Streptophyta > Magnoliopsida > Santalales > Viscaceae > Viscum > Viscum album. The sequence goes on along the minus strand of OY728152.1, from coordinate 270,767,362 downwards.
ATGGAAGGCGGGCTTGGGGTAGTCACGACACGGGCCCGAGGACGGGTCGTGACAAATTGGTATCAGAGGTGGTCGGTTCTACCGCAGACTCTGATCTTTCTTCTATGTGAAGCAAAATTGTTTAGTGTATTGAGTGTGGTTATCAGTATAGGGAGTCCAGTGTTGGTGCGGCGGCCGACGTATCCATACACCAGGACCCTGACTTCTGATTCCTTTCTTAATGTACGAAAACATTGTTTCCATGTGTGATTCAAGTTTTCTTTGTGATTACTTGTGTCATCTCACCAGGTATACTGTTCTGACCGTGGCATACTTGTTTCCTTTTCAGGATGGCACGACGACAGCAGCCAGCTAGGGTTCCCAGAGTAGGGCGCGACGACAGCCCGCCGAGCGACGAGGCCTCGGTACAGGGCCCGTTGACAGCAGAGGCACCGGCGGTACCTTTACCCGCCGAGCCCCCGATGCTTCCAGCACTGGCAGCTGACGACGCACGACTCCTCAGAGCTCTGCACGAGTTCCAGTGCCAACGACCACCCAGGTTCCGTGGGGAGTCGGACCCCCAGGCAGCTGAGGACTGGCTGGAGGCGGTCGTCCGAGTTTTCAGGCTAGTGAGGACGCCAGCAGACCTCATGGTGATCCTCGCGGCGAGCTTACTGCACGCAGCAGCCGGACGCTGGTGGAGCCTGATGCTCCAGGTACACGATGAGGCCTCCCTCATCTGGACGGACTTCGAGAGCCTCTTCCACTTAGAGTTCGTCTCGGCCACCCTCCGAGCGGTGCGCATCCAGGAGCTTCTTCAGCTGCGGTAGGGCAGCTTGACGGTCGCTCAGTACGCGGCGAGGTTCACCGACCTTTCTCGGTACTCGACAGACATGGTACGGGACCCCTTCTTCCGGTCCCGGACCTTCGAGCAGGGTTTGAGACACGAGATCAGGGCATCGCTGATCTCCCTCAGCCTCCCGACCCAGGCAGGGGTACTGGAGCGAGCCCTCCTGATCGAGAGCTTCCTGGCTGAGTCCACAGCGAGACCCACCGCAGGGCGGCAGATAGCGGAGTCTTCGGCAGCTTGTAGCCGGCGGATGACTCAGGGTTCCAGGCGGACCAGACCTTCCGGCAAGCGACCTCGGGACGTTGGCTCAGCAGTGCAGGGCACCCGGCCCGGAGCCAGCCTTCCGAGAGGCAGACAATGCTACGAGTGCGGCGGGCAGGGCCACATGGCTCGTGACTGCCCGACACGTCGTACCGAGGGGCAGCAGAGGTGGAGGGGCCACCCAGGCAGAGGCAGAGGGTCGACCGTGGAGGTCCGCAGGGAGGAGGCGGACGAGGCAGAGGAGCTGGCCGAGCAGCAGGTGGTGGGCGACGCTTTGAGGCTCTGCCACCACCACCACCAGGAGGCCCGCCCCGACCACAGGGAGCTGGCGGGCAGAGACAGGCTCAGCTCCAGGCTGCGGAGGCCTACGACCACGGCGTGCCAGAGATGATTCGAGGTACGATCTGTGTCTATTCCACCCTTGCTGCAGTTCTGATAGACACAGGAGCGAGTCACTCTTTCATAGCCACTGCCCTTGTTCGGAGCTCGGAGATTCCGACAGAGCCGTTGGCTCGATCCTTGCGGCTAGAGACTCCTACGGGAGCAGACTCGATGATTACGCACTGGTGCCGGCAGTGTGAGCTTACTCTAGGAGGCGAGAGCTTCGGCTGCGATCTTCTTGTAGCAGCGTCGAGGCCTTATGACGTCATTTTGGGCATGGATTGGTTATCTACGGTCCATGCTCAGATTGACTGCTTTAGGCGCAAGGTGCGATGTGTGCGCACCGACGGGAGCAGGTTCACCTTCACCGGCGAGAAGGGAGCCTTAGCAGCACAGGATGGACTCAAGCAGAGGAGAGGTCAGCCCATCACTCATCAGTTGGCTAGCCTCATCCTGAGAGCAGTTGACGTACGGAGTCCCAGTTTCCCTGCAGTGGTGGATCAGTACGCGGACGTCTTTCCCGACGACGTTCCAAGACTACCTCCTCGCAGAGAGGTAGACTTTTATATTGACATGTACCCCGGGATAGCCCCGATATCCACTCCAGCATATCGGATGGCCCCCGCTGAGCTTCGAGAGCTGCGAGTACAGTTGGAGGACTTGCAGGGCAAGGGGTCCATCCGACCCAGTGTTTCGCCCTGGGCTTCCCCGAGTTTGTTCGCCAATAAGGCGGACGAGAGCTTGCGACTGTGTGTCGATTATCGTCGCCTGAATCAGGGGACAGTGAGGAACAAGTATCCGCTACCCAGGATTTATGATCTCTTCGACCAGCTCAAGGGAGCACGGTGGTTCTCGATGATAGACCTCAGGTCAGGCTATCATCAGCTTAGAGTTCGAGACGAGGATGTGCAGAAGATGGCCTTCAGGTGTCGGTATGGCCACTTCGAGTTCTTGGTTATGCCTTTCGGCGTGACCAATGCTCCAGCAGTATTCATGAGCCTCATGAACAGGATCTTCCAGCCATACCTCGATCGATTTATCGTGGTCTTCATCGACGACATTTTGGTGTACTCGACGACGGAGGAGGAGCACGCCTACCACCTGCGTGTTGAACTAGACACACTCCGAGAGCACCAGCTTTATGGCAAGCTCTCGAAGTGTCAGTTCTGGTTACGTGAGGTCCACTTCTTGGGGCACGTCATTTCTTAGGCGGGAGTTGCAGTGGATCCCGCGAAGATCGAGGCAGTGCTAGCATGGGAGCCACCCAAGAGCGTGACAGAGGTGCGAAGTTTCTTGGGCCTAGCCGGATACTGTCGGAGATTTGTGCCGGACTTCTCCAGAGTTGCGGCCCCACTCTCAGCGTTGACGAAAAGGGGAAACCCTTCGTGTGGTCAGACAGATGTCAGTAGAGCTTCCAGGAGCTGAGGCAGAGGTTGACCAGCGCACCTATCTTGAGGTTGCCTGAGGAGGGAGTTGGTTACGTAGTCTACTGCGATGCATCAGGGACCGGACTCGGGTGTGTCCTGATGTAGGAGCGGGCCGTGATTGCCTACGGATCACGTCAGTTGAGGCCTCATGAGCAGAACAACTCTACCCATGACTTGGAGTTGGCAGCAGTAGTCTTTGCCCTGAAGACATGGAGACACTATCTGATGGGCGAGCGCTTCAGAGTCTTTTCTGACCACCAGAGTCTCAGGTACATCTTCTCTCAGAAGGACCTGAACCTGAGACATCGGCGATGGATCGAGTTCCTCCAGGACTATGACTTTGAAATAGTCTATACTCCTGGGAAGGGGAACTTGGTGGCTGATGCCCTCAGCAGGAGGACGGGCATCCAACTACTTGAGGAGGCTACAGAGCAGCTAGCCGCTTTGCAGATATCCTTCGTGGATAGAGACGGAGAAACCTTCCTTCAGTCTCTCACAGTCTCTCCTCCACTTTTTCAGTGGGTCAGAGAGGCAAAACATGGGGATGTTGACTGTGAGACGCGGCGTGCACAGATATCCTCAGGACAGGCACCTGATGGTTTCTCCCTTGGAGCAGAGCATGATGTCCTTTTCAGAGGATGTACCTTGGTACCAGTCGCCTTACGAGAGGAGGTGCTGAGAGAGTTTCACACTTCTCCGTTGGCGGTACATCCTGGAGTGGAGAAGATGTACCAGGATCTCGGGAGACAGCATTGGTGGCCGGGCATGAAGAAGGCTGTGGCAGAGTTCGTTTCACGGTGCCTCACCTGCCAGCAGGTGAAGGAAGAGCATCAGGTACCAGTAGGCTTGGTACAGCCCTTGGAGGTCCTGGAGTGGAAGTGGGACGGGATATCTATGGACTTTGTGGCTGGACTTCCACGCACATCCAGAGGTCACGATTCAATATGGGTGATTGTTGACCGACTCACCAAGTCGGCACACTTCTTACCCATCCGAGAGTAGGGCACAGTGGAGAGCTTGGGGCGTTTCTACTTTCAGGAGATTGTACGACTTCACGGTGTGCCATCGACCATCATCTCCGATCGGGACGCTCGTTTTACTTCCCGGCTTTGGAAGGGGTTGCAGGAGGCGTTCGGGACGCGACTACGTCTGAGCACCGCCTTTCACCCTCAGACGGATGGTCAGACGGAGAGGACCATTCAGACTCTCGAGGACATGCTCCGTGCATGTGTCCTCGACTTTGGTCGCAGCTGGGAGGACCACCTACCCTTGGTGGAGTTCGCGTACAACAACAACTACCACTCCACCATCAGGATGGCACCCTACGAGGCGTTGTACGGCAGGCCTTGCAGATCTCCTTTGTGCTGGACAGACCCTGGAGAGTCAGCACTTGTGGGACCAGAGATGGTCCGGGCCACGACAGAGAAGGTCCAGCTCATCCAGGAGCGGATGAGGACAGCACAGAGCCGGCAGAAGTCATATGCTGACAGGAGGCGGAGGCCACTAGAGTTCGAGGATGGTGACCACGTCTTCTTGCGGGTCTCACCTCGACGTGGTTTGAGGAGATTTGGCCGAGGCGGCAAGTTGTCTCCATGCTTCATCGGGCCTTTCCAGGTCCTCAGCAGGATTGGCGAGGTGGCTTATCGCCTGGCTCTGCCACCTCAGTTGCACCGGGTGCACGATGTCTTCCACGTATCCCAGCTGAGGAGATACGTGCACGACCCGACGCACATCATTGACAATGGGGAGCTAGACGTGGATGATGGAGCGACTTTTACGGAGGTCCTAGTGGAGATAGAGGATCGACAGGAGCGGGTCCTACGTGGGCGATCGATTCCTCTTGTGCGCATCAGATGGCAGCATGGGAACCTCCAAGAGAGTACTTGGGAGCGGGAGGCTCAGATGCGTGCTCAGTACCAACATTTGTTTCCCTAGTTTTTGATGTATCTTTATGGGGACGTAATGTCCTGAGGTGGGAGTAATGTAAAGACCCGTAAATTTCAAGGAAATTTTTTTTCTTAATTTTCTTTGGAATTTTACAAGAACGCAGTTTCTGACGGCGCCTGATTCCGAGGCCCGGTGTGCCCGGAATAATTTTCTGAAGTTTGGCTCGGGTACGTTCAGTGAACGGACGAGCGGGTTTTTATAACTTTTGAACCGGTTCCCGGAATCGAATTCTGAGGGCACCGATGAAATCGCAGCGCCAGTATTCACTTAGAAACGACTCTTCCGGAGTTGCGTTTGCTCGGGTGTGGTTTTTAATTTTCGGGCTTAAAGTTAAGAAATAAAATAATTTTGCGACAGCTTTATTTTATTTCACTTAAGCCTCTTGGAAGCCACTTGAAGCCACTTAAAGGAGGCTTGAACTGAGTTGAACTGGATAGGATGCTATCCAGAAATATCCTACCCCCTTGGTAGGATATTTGTGAGATGGGGCCCGCACGAGCCCCGCCGTTTCTTTCCGCTAAGAAACGCACCCATGAAAACCCGTCTTAATGAAAGTCAACCGACGCGTTTTCTAAATTCTTAACAGACCAATTAATTGGGCGGTTTATTTCGTGAATTAAATGGCTGTTTATTTCGTGAATTAAATGGGTCGTTTCTTTCGTTGAATTAATTCAACGAATTGATGGATCGTTTCTTAACCAGTTTTTCAAATTCGTTGGCGTAATAATAAAATAAGACCAACGCTTAACCTCTGGTTATTTGCGCTTGAGAAGATTTGGGAGAACCCTCGCAACTTATTCTCCCTCGCGAATAATGAAAAGAACGCCGAACCCGGAAATCGACGACGCCTTCGCCCGAGACGCTCTTCCGATCTCCGATCTCCGATCTCCGATCACCGACCATTCGAGGTGAGTGCTTTCGGATTTCCTCTCAAGTTCTTTTCTTTGGTTTTAAACGAAACACAGATTTAAATATTAATAATTTAAATCGGTTGTTCTTGATTCGTTGAGCTCGCCGACTCAACGCCGGAATCCGCGACGACGCGACGATCGATCTTTTCCACGACGGTCTCTTCCGCGAAGAACGCCCGCGCACGACGATCATCAAGGTAGGGATTCATTTTGGAAAATTACCCCTTTTTAATTTTCTCATGAACGTTCTTGAAAATTAAAAATCCGGTTTTCAATGAACAATTTTATTTTAAATAAAATTGTTGGATCATGTGTTGATCGTTTTTCTCCCGGTTGTTTATCTCTAACGCGGAGGGTGCGGGCCGAACGAACACGGCCCGACGACCCTCCGCCGTTCTTCATTTTGTGCTGATTTGACGGTCGACGACGGAACGTGCCGCAACGGACGGTTGACGATCCCGCAGTAAAGAACGGATCCCGGGAGGAGCAACAGCGCAGACGGGAAGGAAAACGGGCCACCGGAGCGACGCCGGCGGCCCGCGGAAGTTGCCGGAGGCGGCGGCGCCCCGGCGCGCCGCTGGACAAAATCCGCTGTGGCTGAAGTCGCGGCGGCGGCGGCCAAACGGACCCGCGGTGCGCGGGTCCGGTTCATCCAGGCGGACGCGGCTCAGCGCGTCCGCGGCTCGCCAGCGCGGCCCGCACGCGGGCCGCGGTCCTTCCTCAAGCCGCGGGTCAGCGCCCGCGGCTTCCACCCGCGCGGCTCGGCCAAGCCGAGCCGGACCGGCCCTGGCCGGGCCGGCCGGGTCGGACCCGGGTCGGGTCGACCCGGTTCGGGCCGACCCATGGGGGGGTCGGGCCGGGTCTGCCCGGGCCCGTACCCCCCATCTTCGGACGTTTTCGTTCAAACGTTCGTATCTTGAGCTTCGTGCCTCCAAACGACTCGCCGTCAGCGGCAACGCGATCCTCAGATCGAGACGGTCGTTTCGGTATATCGCACTAAAGGTTTCGGAATACTTTGAGTTCGGCCGGGTTGGATCGTACACGAGACCAACCGGGCCCTCGGAGCGGAAACGCTCATATCTTGAGCTACGAACGTCCGATTGACGTGCCGTCAGCTTTGTTGAATTCCTATAAGTGAGACAGATCTTTTGGCATACTCCGCCCGAGGTTTGGACGCAGGTGGAGTGTGGTCGGGTTGGTTTTGCCTTAAAAACCAACCGGGCTCCTGGAACGAAAATGCCAATATCTCTCAGACCGGGCGTCCGATTGACGCGCCGTCTGCGACGTTGAGTTCCTGTTGACGATACGGAACTTTTGGATACATCAACTTCGGTTTCGTGTCAGTTGATGTATCAGCCTCTCAGCTCGTGGAGCGGACCTTCCCGAATGAGCTTGCTGTGTGCGGGAACCCTAGTGCTGGCTGCGACTGCTACTTCGACAGCGACGACCGTGCAGAGATCCTCAGTGGACTGTGGCGACGACTGTGCAGAGAACCTCCGTGGACTACGACGACGACCGTGCAGAGATCCTCGGTGGACTGCGGCGACGACTGTGCAGAGATCCTCCGTGGACTCCGACGACGACCGGGCAGAGATCCTCAGTGGACTGCGGCGACGACTGTGCAGAGATCCTCAGCGGACTGCGACGACTACTGCACTCAGCGATCCTACATGGATTAGTGCTACCGGTCCTGTGTGGGCCCGATCCTGTGTGGGTCCGATCCTGCGTGGGTCATCGCTCAGCGGTTCTGTGTGAGCCAGCGCCTACAAGTCCTGCGTGGGCCCGGTCCTGTGTGGGCCCGATCCTGTGTGGGTCATCTCTCAGCGGTTCTGTGTGAGCCAACTTCTACAGGTCCTGCGTGGGCCCGATCCTGTGTGGGTCAATGCAAGGTTAGTACCTATCGATCCTTCGTGGGTCCGACGACTTAGATGGTTCAATGATCATCTTTATCGTCATCCGAAGAAGTATACCTGTGTGAGCTGAATCTTGTGTTACTCTCCTTTGTGGATTGTGTTGCTCTATCCTGCGTGGGTATACGTTTTTCTTTCCTGTGTGGACTGGGTTGTGCTTGGGCTCGGACGTTGGAGCCGAACGGGAATTGAAGACTTAGGTATATGTATGGGCATATACCTAAGCCGTGTCAGATGTTACTTCGTGATTGTATCTTTCCTTTGTGGATTATCCTTTGTGGATTTCGGGAGACCTTCGGGGGTCTCGGGGTCCCTACTGAGTAGCTTATACTCACCCCTGCACGGGCTATGCCCGCACTTCGGGGTGTTGGTTGCAGACGACGGACAGTGCTGATCATGGAGGAGGCGTGCGGAGCAGGATAGTATCTAGAGGTGGACCACTGGGCGGGATGTACCCGGAGCGGTTAGGTGGACCCAAGGAGCAGTGGAGGCTATCTGTACCCACCCTTCAGGTGGGACTTCCGGAGGACGGCTCGACGCTGCAGTTTTCCCTTTTCAGTTGCTGTTTTTCCTTTCAGTTGTACTTTACAGTGTGGGTTGTATTTCCGGCCCCTTTTTAACATTCAGCACAGCTTGTACAGTTTTACATAGTGTTTACCTTTTCCGCTTGCTTGCTCTGTGGTGCTTGTTTACTTTTCAAAGGCAATGCCTTCCCTTTTTGTTGGGATTTACGCCTTGGTGCTAGTCGCCAGCCCCTGGCCTATGGAAGGCGGGCTTGGGGTAGTCACGACACGGGCCCGAGGACGGGTCGTGACAATTACACTATAGAACGACACTACATTAGCAATAATCACAATTTAAATCCATAATTAGTAAGATAAATACAATATGTATTCCCCAACCACTAAATTTCAATCACCAAGATTAATAGGATACAAAATTACTATTATTATAGTCATCCACATCCATTTCCATGCTGTGCTAAGAAATCCTTATGAAGCCCCGTAATCAGGTATAAAACACCCGACCAATTCATTCACTAACTATCCAATCACATTTATAATCCATTTCCCACCCCAAAATCCATTGTATATTATACCTAAAATAAATTAATTTCATCATAATTCACTGATCATATTATTTTTTTCAGAGTGGAAATTAAGCAGCTATACAATATTCCATATCATCCTTCATATATCATTTTATTATTGAAGTTCCACCCTTCTTATGTTAAAATTTACCATCAATCCTCTATCCATCCATCAATAAGAATCCCACCAATTAAATCAGTATACACACCCTTTATTAATTAAAAACCCAATTTCTTCCTCTACATAATGGAAATTCCCAAATAGATTATTCATCATGGTATAAATACAAGTTATCCAAATACTTTTTTGAGAAAACTATCACTAGTGTTTTTCATTATTTTTTAAATAATTGATTATAAAATATAAATGGTTATACAACACACTATTTCAGGATTAAATCTTAATAATGAAGCTTCCATGATTTTTATTTCATCATTCCATGGCCCATATTATAAAAAATAATCTTGATTTCCTTTCATGTCACCCTCATCTAAAAAGTCACCCTCGGTGCATCCATTTATAAAAACCATATCATTTCCACCTTTTTGAAAACCAATGGATTTATTACAGCACAAAAATATGTAATTTAATACTAAAATGTTTCTATAAATTCAATTCTCACCCTAAACCAAACCATATTGAATAACAATTCACCATTATAAAATTAGACCAAAAACAAACTATAGTAGCCATCATTTTGATCTCACTTCATAAACAAATCTACACCATCAAAAAAAGACATTTAATAAAAATATTCCAATACATGGTTCCTAATTTTTTTATCCAACCCTCTCAAGGGTATCCATCTCCTCAAGGAGTACATTTCATATTATTAACCAAATATCTGGAATGGAAACCCTTTTCAATCCCAATAAAAACATCAAATTGATGGACCCACTAATTAAATTTATTATCCATAAAATCACCCCAATGATATATAATTATAATTATATGATATCATAAGATAACAATTACATATATATTAACTGGATATAAGTTTTATCTTAGTACTAAAAATGAAGAACAATGGTCAATTTTAGTAGAATTCAATAACCATTTTATAAAATAAAATACTTATAATGTGTATTTTGATCATTATAACCCATATTATCTTTTATATTAAATAACTAGTCAGTTAAAAAATTATAGATTTCAAATGAATTAAATTTCAAAAAAATTCTTACACACAGACTGCATTACATTACATGCCAAAAAATTAAAAAAAATTGAAAACAATATTGTCACACTTGAATAAATTACTCTAATATAAAAAAAGTGAGAGTCCCAGAACTAATGAAATTTTATTTCTAAGAAGATAAGTATTCATGAAGAAAAAACTATAGTACATAATAATATATGATTAATTATATCACTATAAATTTATTTCGTATATTTTAATGCAAAAACACTCAAATATCATTCTCTATTACCCTACATTCGGTATTCCATGTTACATTCCAATCAAGAGTCATCACATGACAACAACCAAACATCTTAATATCCATGTGGCTATAATTTAGGATGAAGAGTCCAGAAAAATCATAAATAAACTATAAACTATTTATAATAATTTTTTATATTAGAAATTAATTGATGAATTATTGAAAAACAAAATATATGAAATTTCATATGGAATTATAGAAACCAAAAACCATAAAGTAATAAATATAAACCCATGGTATAAAAAATGAATATGAAAATAAAGCATCAATTACATCCCAAAATTATTATGTTATAAAATAATCAAAAAAGTTCTTGAGGAATACCGTGGCATTACCTATTGCTTATCCAGGAAAAAGATGGGGATATTTTTCACTATTATTTAATCCTTAAATGGGTATATTGATAAGAGAACTCATTAGACTCATTGAAAATTCCGTTATAGTAAATTATGGAGTCATGGGTTATTTTTGGAGATTTTATCTTCATTTTAAATGGTAATGAATAAATGGGACCTACCATTAGTTCATCCATGCTAGAAAATTCGATATACCTCCCTTGTGTTACCCTCTCAAATCACAACTCAGATGATCACCCTATTCTAGTGATCATTAGTATAAATTAAAAACGTTTTCCAACCCATTTTGTTTTAACAATGCATTGACTAATTTAACAATATTCCATATATCTTTTCAGCACACATGGGCCATATATGAATGTAATGGAAATTCAATTGCCTGCATATTCAAGATGAAAAATTAAAAAGAAATTATGAAGAATTGTAGTAGGAATTACATCAGACATCTTGATAACTAAATTGGTCATCTAAAAAAATATCCACAACCCCATTTTGAGGACATAAGAAATAGTAATTTATATGGAGGAATCACTTAGAAGGATGAGATGGCTTCCAAGCACTAATTCCTCATTAATCTCAATGGAAGAATCCTTAATGATATTTTCAAGGCCATGTATCTGAATTATGGGGATAAGAACCCAAATTTTTCCAATACCCTGCAAATGGAATGTATGGATAATAAGAATCTCTCCCTATTGAAATATGGTGATCACATCCAAAATGGAAGGCAAGCTTCTACATCTAAAATTATTATTTTTAGAATCCCTTTAAGGGAGAAAAATGAAATGAGGAACTCAAGGAAGGATTCATTAAAAAACTAGTCACTGAGACCAAAAACGTTATTCCTACCTCTACAAGTTTTTATATCTAAATCATAGAAGCTATTTTTATTTCTGAACAATGTATTCACATTGCGCCTATATGGCTTTACAGACAATTATTTACTGCAGTTTTTCGATGTCATTTTTTCTAATGTTTGTAAACATGTCAGGAACATCATCAATGGTGGATCCTTCTCTCAAGGCTTTAATACCAAATATATAGCCCTCATTTTAATATTAGAATATTCCAGTTACATTTTCCAATTCAGTCATGTTTCTCATTCCAACACAATAAAAAAAAATCACAACCAGTTATACAACACTAGTCCACTTCAAACACTAAATATCCAATCATAATTATAATACATTTTCCACCCCCAAATCCATTTTATATTATACCTAAAATAAATTAATTTCGTCATAATTCACAAATCCTATTATTTTTTTCATAATTGAAATTATGCAGGTATACAATATTCAAAATCCTCCTTCATATATCATTTTTTTATTAAAGTTCCACCCTTATCCTGCTAAAATTTACCATCAATCATCTATACATCAATCAACAAGAATCTCACCAATTTAATCAGTATTCACACCCTTTATTAATTAAAAACCCCATTTTCCCCCAATACACAGTAGAAATTCCCAAATAGATTATTCAGCATGGTTTCAATACTAGTAATCAAAATGATTCATTGACAACACTATCACTAGTGTTTTTCATTATTTTTTAAATAATTGATAATAAAATATAGATGGCTATATGAAACACTATTTCATGATTATAACATGATAATAATGCTTCTATGATTTTTATATCATCAGTCTATAGACCATATCATAAAAAATAATCATGATTTCCTTTCATGTCAACCTCATCTAAAAAGTAATCCTCTGTGCTTCCATTTATAAAAACAATATCATTTCCACCTATTGGAAAACCAATTGATTTTTTACATGACAAAAATATATAATTTAATAATAAAAGTTTCTATAAATTAAATTATCACCCTAAACCAAACCATTTTGGATCACCATTCACTATCATAAAATTAAACCAAAATCAAACTATAATAGCCATAATTTTGATCTCACTTCATAAACACATCTACACCATCAAATGTTGAAATTTAATAAAAATATTCCAATACATGGTACCTAATATTTTTATCCAACCCTCTAATGAGTATCCATATCCTCAAAGAATCCATTTCCTATTATCAACCAAATATAAGGAATGAAAATACTTTTTAATCCTAATAAATACAACAATTTTATGGACACGCTAATTAAATTTATTATCCATAAAATCACCCCAGTGATATATAATAATAAATATATGATATCATATGACAGTAATTACATTTATATTAACCAGATATAAATTTTATATTTGAAAAAAAATAAACAACAATGGTCAATTTTAGTAGAATTCAACAACCATTTTATAAATTAAAATATTTGTAATTTATATTTGAAACATTAAAACCCATATTCTCTTTTATATTAAATAAATTTTCAGCTAAAACTATATAGATATTAAATGAATAAAATTTGAAAAAAAGCATACACACACACTGAATTACATTACAAGCCAAAAAATAATAAACAATTGATAACCATATTGTCTCACATGAATAAATTTATCCAATATAAAAAAGTGAGATGCCCAAAACTGTTGATATTTTGTTCCTGACAAGATAAATATTCATGAAGATGAAAACTAATGTACATACTAATATCATTCTCTATTACCATATATATGGTATTCCTAGTTACATTCTAATCAAGAGTCATCACATGACCACAACAAAAAATTGTAATATCCCTGTGGCTAAAATTTAGGGGGAAGAGTCCAGAAAAATATTAAAGAAACTATACACTATGTATAAAAGATTTTTATATTAGAAAATAATTGAAGAATTATACAAAAACGAAATTTTTGACATTTCAAATGGAATTATATATACAAAAAAACCATAAAAAATAAATATAAACCCATGGTATCACAAAATAATATGAAATTAAAACATCACATAAATCCCAAAATTATTATGTTATAAAATAATCATACAAATTCTTGAGGAATACCATGCCATTACCTATTGCATCTCCATGAAAAATATGGGGACATTTTGAACTATTATTTAATCCTTTGATGGGTATATCGAGATAAGAAATCTTGAGACTCATTCAGAAGGCCATTATAGTACTATTATGGAGCCATGGGTTATTTTTTGGAGATTTTACCTCCATTCTATATGATAATGAATAAATGGGACCTATATTTAGTTCAGCCTCACTTGAAAATTGGATATCCCTCCGATGTGTTACCCTCAGAAATCACAACTCAGATGATCACCCTATTCTAGTAATAATTAATATAAATTATAAATGTTTTCAAACCCATTTAGGTTTAACAACGCATTGACTAAATTAAAAAAATTCCACAGAACTTTTCAGCACAAATCAGTCATATATGAATGGAATGGAAATCCAATATCCCACATATTCATGATAAAAAATTAAAAAGAAATTATGAACGATTGTAGTAGGAATTAAATCAGTAATCTTGATAAAGAAATTGATGATCTGTAAAAATATCCACAGGCCCATTAGGAGGACATCACAAATAGTAATTTCCATTATGGAAAAACATAGTAGGATGAGATGGCTACCAAGATCAAATTCTTCATTTCTCTCAATGTAAACATCCTTAATGATATTTTCAAGTCCAAGTATTTTAATTATGGGGATAAGAACCCAAAATATTCCAATACCCTACAAATGGAATCGAGTAATAATAAGCATCTCTCTCTCTCTCTCTTGAAAGATTGTGATCCAATTCTAAATAGAAGGAATGATTTTACTTCTAAAATTGTTTCTTTTTTTGAGAATCCCTTTAAGGGAGAACCATGAAATAAGGAACTCGTGGAAGGATTCATTATAAAACTGGTCATTGAGACTGAAAACCATCTTCCTACCTCTATACCTTTTTATATCTAAATTATAGAAACTATTTTGGTTCTGAACAATGTATTCACACCGGGCCTATATAGCTTTACCAACAATTATTTCTTACTGTTTTTCAATGTCATTTAGTTTGATGTTTGTAAACATGTTAGGAACATCATCAGGTGTGGATTCTTCTCTCAAGGATTTAATACCAAATTTATTTCCCTCATTTGAATATTTGAAAATGTCAGTGACATTGTCCAAATCAATCATTTTTCTCTTACCAACACAATAAAAAAATTACAATGATCCTAGAAAATAGACTTCCATGTATCTCTAACAAGATCATTCTTGGGATTTATTTGGATTTTTCCATTGAAGAAACATCCAGGATTGTTTGTTTTTTCCTCAAAATGTATGAACCTTCATAGGATATCCAAGAGGGGAGGAAAAATTTCCCTAAATAATGATGTCATCAATGAATTTGACATGATGAATTCAGGATTTATATGCATAATTCGTGAGAATTTTGGACACAATAAAAAATTTATTCTCTTGATCAAGTCTCAACAAGGGTTAGATTGTAGATAAATTTTAATTATTAGATCTCATGAGGGATAATTCTAGTTCTTAAGAGGGGTGAGTAATTTTGATACCCTCTCAGATATCATATTTTTCATTTGGGTTAATTTTCTCAAATGGATCTTAAAAAATATGTTAAAAAATGGTGAACTTAAATCCATCATAGCAGTATGAGGTATTTCAACCCCATCTAATTTTTTAATGATAACATTATTTTCAATACATAGGGAGATAAGATAAAAATTTAAAAATATCAAATAGGATCTTATTCATAATTAAGGTTACTTTGAGTAGGACGTTAGTTAGGGAGAATTCATCATTTTATTTGTAATGAACATTCCAGCCCCTAGAGATGACCGTTATTAATGACCTTGGAATCAAGGAGGCATTGTTACCTTTTATTTAACTTCTAATCCTTTTGTTTTGGGGAATGATATGCACATCCTACATTATAAATATCTAAATACATCCCAAATGATCATTGGAATCCTAGAAAGTCAAAGCCATATCAATGTCTGTAAGAGAATTTCTTTATAGACATCTCATCATAACAAAGAAACTCTAATCCTCTGTGTTTTATTAATATACATTCTCAGTCATCAAATACAATAATTCTATGATCATTAACATCAATTTTATTAGTAGTATTTGGGAGGGAATTATTTTCGTAGTCCCATGTAAAAAGTGTTTTATAACATATGACTTTGTGGCCTTAGAAACATGAATATAATGCTCTTCATCCATTCTATATAGGATCTATTCATCTGGAAATATCACAAATCTAACCCATTATATTTGGAATTAATTAGATTCATATATTTCTAGAAAATTAAAATAGGCTATACTTACTATATGTACATCACAGTTTGGTCTACAATAAAGGAATAATTTCATAAACTTTTCATGAACTCCCCCTGGTGGGTCAAAATCAATTCCTCTCCAAATTGTTTGAATTATAACTCAACTAGAGGCCCCTGGATGGATAGGATTGATCCCCATGAACATGAAATTGAATATTGTGGTTCTATAAAATGTCACATGAAAATTATGAGCTCCCTACCTCTTGAGATCATTCCAACCATTTTAATATAGGACTATTAAATACTAGTTGACGTTCCTATTTGGGAACCAAATTTAGATGGGAAACTTGATTCAATTGCCTTTACAAGAGTCGTACCTAGGTTCCCCACAAATGGATTGGGTTTTTCAAAAAATATTGGATTCATTCTTCAAGGATTACTCTAAATTGGAGGTTATACTTCATAAAAATCAATGTTGAGGTTATTATTTATAAGTTTGTTATTTGTCATTACCCCAAATTTGTTCTTTCTCAACAGCATCAAGATGATGTATATTAACTATTTATCTTCTATAAAACTTCTTCCAAAAAATGGTGATCCATCTTTAATATCATCAATGTTATGTCACCATAGGAGATTTAAATCAATTATTTCTTATCATATCTCATTAACATTTCAATGCCAAAGCAGCTCATTGTCCAGATCGAATTGGACTGTGCTAATTTGGTGCATGTTATATAGAGAGGATGAAAAACACATACCATGACTAGGACAGATTCATTTTTAGAGGTACCATAACAAAAATCATTATGGATTTTACGCAATCAAATTTCCTGCATTCTTCACAGTGTAGTAATTTGTTGAAGGACTTCTCGTTGCAGAGATACTATAATGTCCATGGAAATCTTCCTCCTACACACTACACACTTGAGGTAAGATGGACCCACGCATTTTCTAGTTGTTTTAAAAGGAATATATATGGGGTCCTGATAGAGATCCCAAGATTATTAGGTTATGGATTTATTTTCAGGTACATTTCTAAGGACGTTATTGAATTTCAGTATAGTCCTTGTCATACTAATTCATCTTTATATGTAGAGATTAAGGTCCTAATAAATTCAGTTTTATTTAATCATCAATGGAACATAAATTACATATGGTTTGAGTGTTACTCCACAATAATTTTCTAATCTATCAATAATGGACAAGCCCCAATATCTTGGTAGATGGCCATGAAATGTTTCAAATCCCTTGATCCAATCTCATCAATTAATTACTTCATCATTCATGTTTATCGTGAAGCCAACAAATTTTTGGATGAATTGAAAAAAAATTAGTTCATGAGGATTTTATTTTTTTTCGAGAATGATTCCTAATAATATCTTTACACTATTACAAAAGGATAAATGTATGGTTTCTAACATCAGCCTGATGTAGATTTTTCCCTTTATTAGTAGTAGATTCACTGAGATATCTTTCTTCAAAAAAACTAATCACACAGAAAAAATGCAGGAATTAAATTTAATTATATCGATATATTGTAACATAGTTACGCCCGTTATCGCAACTATAATCCAAATGAGACATGTTTTACAGTATTAATTATTTTACCTATATGTAAACATAAATATTATGCATTTAGTTTACATGTCCACCATTATTGGCATGTTCGGAATGATAAATATCTCAATATAGGAAACCAATGAGGGAATATAAAATATATATTTAAAAATATACATCTATAAGTATAATGGAAAAAATAAATCACATAAATTGAAAATAGAAGGAAAAATATCATTTTATCATTTCCAAACTAGGACACATTATCTCATGACCTTACCAAATTTATCATCTACTATGGGCAAGGTACCAACTACTACTAAAATCAACAAAAATATCTAATGGAATATTACACACATATATATATTCTCATAGTATATTGAAAATAATTCAAGATGGAATCTTATCTCATGACTAGACTGACTATGGGTACTATAAAATAACTATATAGTATTCTAATCCTTCTAATGATCTAAACATATGTGATAAAATTATCTCTTAGATTAATATTAGGATCATCATTGGTATAAAAATGGATATTAAACCAATACATTAGGGAATCTATAACTCTCATTGGTTCAAAACATATGTTATCAAAAAACTATTGGATAACATCATGGAATCTTGGTTTGTATCATCATGGGTGCTAAAAACTATTATATAGACATATATGCTCCAAACCACTCTAACTAGGGGAACTAAAAATGCTTAATAAAAACCAACATATTGGATTCCATTACGACCATGATAATTTATATAACATCTAAATAACCTTTATTGATTGGATTCACCCCATGACCACAAAACACCCCGTCATAGAAATGAAAATATTAAAAATAATTATATCATAACAATCCTAATCCCCATATATTATATATTACATAATAAAAACATGTTTCCCATATCCAAAAATGTGAATTGGCCTTTGTAACCCAATACATTATCCATTTTACAATACTAAAAAACATTACTTAATAAAACCTAAATGATAGTCATTATATTACAGAACTTATAATATAAGGCCTAAAAAATGAAATAACTAGTTTTACATTTGAAGTTATTGTAAACCAAGTAACTTTTTTCATTTAGGACATATCATAATCCCTCAATTAAGTTCACCACTCATGTACATGAAATAATTATTATTACCCAATGAATAATATTTCTGACATGGTCCTTTATGATCTAATACATTTTAAAATTATAATTTTCAAAAAAAAATTATTCTTGTAACTCCCCCAATCAATTATAACACAGAAAAGTACATGTAATGAAAAAAACCCATTGATAATAAAACATACCAATTTCAATACCTCATTTATTTATATTCCATACTAAAAAAAGATAATTATTTACCTCTACGCCTATTGTCTGATGTATGTAATATTTCACTTAAAATTGAACATTATAACCAACCCTCTTTTCCATACCTTCAACAACCAATGGTGCTATAGGAAATCCAATTGTTTTCCTATAATCAACATCCACAGAAAGGAAACCCCCTATCTTGGTTAAATAATAACTTATTAGAATTATTCCATTCACGGATCCATGACTATAATTATCCAAAAAAATGGATTTCCTAAACCTTTTTTGGAAATTCTTCATTTCACAATTCAACATATCATGTATACCCATTATTCCATATACATTAAATAGAAAAACTGATCCACAGATATTATTAACTGTTTCAGGTAAGAATACGTACATAAGTTTCATTACTACTAAATTGAACACACACCCCTTATTTACATAGTTTCTGATATTCCTAGAATAACCTATTTATGTATAACACCTTCTTTGAGAATACTAGTATATCCATATCAGAACTTGTTTCCCTTACACTCATGGTCCCTATTACATAATCATATACCAAATCCCAAAAATACACTCCATTTTAATAAAACAACATATCATTTAATATTATATGTATTACATTGTTTATACAATGATTTTTCCCATTTTAGACTATCCCGACCATCCATCCTTATTATATTAGTCATCGTCCATCAGTCTATTGACCATATCTATATACATAAATCACAATATTTAATTATAAAAAATTATAATTAAATAATAAAATAACTAAAAGATAATTAAATTATGTATTAATAGGAAAAATATCTTCAAATATCCTCTCATGGTCAGAACTGCACATAAAAAAATGTGGATCAATATCGAGGTGCATTTGGACTATCAATTTAATGGCTTGAAACCATGTGTGTTCTCCACTCCCAAGACTAATCAATAAATTCTGTTCAAATTACCCAACATATAAACCTAATTTCACCATTATTTATTTTAATTGGTACCACATATCTAACTGTTTACCATTATAACTAATAAGAAGAGTAATATTAATTATATATGAGAGATGTTGAATAAACCAAAAATTAAATACAAGAACACCCCTAAAACCATCCAGTTAGATGGAGTGGAAAGGGGAGGAGAAATCTGTGTCTTCCCTTTTCATGTGTATATTTGGAGAAGAATAAGGTTTCGAGAGTGATTACGTTTTTATATGATTTTAAGAAAATCATCCAGAGGCTTGTTGCATTGTGGATATATGTGTTATGGTGAGACACACCTTCCAAGAGAAATATTAAACAACAAATAATAACTAATGACACACGGAAAAAAAATTATAGTATAATGAAACATTATTGATTAAAATCATATAATTATTTACACTCTTTATAGTATGACCATATGTTTCCCAGCACCCCCACCCCACCAACAAATACACACACTTCAACATTCCTCCTCAAAAAACATACACCCATACCCTTATTAAGAGAGATAACTATATAATCCATTAAAAAAGTATTATCTACCACATGGAATAAAAACGTCAATTGTGATATGATTTTCTAACTAGAGTATAAATCACCTTAGATATCATGGAATACATTTTCCACATTGGATTTCATCAGGAAAACTGGACATTTTTTATTGCAAAAAATGATCCATGTTACAACATTATATTGAAATACAACTAGATAAAGCTTAAATAGGTAATAATTCATTGAAACCTACTATATTTTAAAAAAATGGAGGCATATAATGATATTTTATGTTAAAAATATTTGTGATCATGATATTTTATCTATTCATTATAAAGATAAAATTTTAGACTGAAAAATTATCATAGTGGATAATATAGATGGAACTATTAAATGTGTTATTATAGTTTATATTGGTTAATATTATAGTTGAAATTTTTAAAGATGGATCATTTTATGATATAGTTAGTGTTTAAAATAATTATATAGAAAATAAAAATGAACGAAAATTTCTAGGATCTACTAGATTTTTAAGTGGTGTTATTAATGTATTGGATGAAAATATTGATGATGTTATGGTTTCTGCTACTTGGGATTGGGAACATAAGGATTAAAATGATATATATTCACATGATGATAATTTAAAGGAAGAAATTAGTGATACTGAGGGTGATATAATAATGGAACTTTTCATGAAATTTCTTTAACTAGGGATCGATCTACAACTTCCCCATTCCTGCCTGAATGGGACAAGGGCAGGAGAGCAGAATCAAAGACACTAAAAAAATGGGCATGCAATTTACTGGAATCCTCTTCCCAAAAAAAACAACCATCATGATTTAGAAGTGAATATAAATAAAGGAAATATGAGAAGAAAAAAATAAATGAATAACTAATATTTTAAAATGCCTATACAATATATGAATACTACAATGTAAACTAAAAACTAAAAGGAAAAACACACCCAACTAGAAACATATCACGTTGTAAAAAAAATATGAATTTATAATTCCTAGAGAGCCCAAATATTGATCTCTAAGATATTTCTGCCATAAAATTTCAAATGTACCTCATGTCCCTAATCTCTTATATAGTCACTAGTGACATTTTTGTGATTTCTATAAGACATGACACATGTGGGTAAAGCCTATGTAGGGGTGAGTATATGCCAACCTAGTAGGATAAACTGAATATTGATGGGGGGAAGTGGTATATAAAATAAAGTATATACTATATAGGATACAGAATATAGTGAAAGTGAATATCTCATCTGAAACCAATAGAGAGTGTAAACTCATCCAAACACAGTGGGTTTAAAAAATTGTGTATCTGAACAATACATACTATATATTCCTCCTATATAAAATGAGTGAACTCATCGAACCATGATAATGCAAAAAAATCATTTTTCATTCTGCATGAGTCTTCGCAACCCATGGATGGGGAATAACCATATTCAAAGGTATGGATATAGATTTATATATATACTCTCAGCAAAAGAGTCCCAAAGGGGTGGGAAATGGGAACTCCATATCACAAATCAACAAAGAAAAAATGGGTTTAAATAGTTCCAAAACCCCATTAATGATGCCCAGTATCTCACACGTCTGCTTATAACATCCCATGTGAATGACCACATATCATTACTTTTCATCACAACTAAGTTGGAATAAATTCCATGTATAGGATCTATTAACAAGTTCATCAGTGGTGTTCCACTTGATATGTATCTATATAGGACATGTGTGCAAGATGATGGTAGGTTTCACTATAGAGTCATGATGACTCATGCCCATTCTGATTGGGTGCTTTCACTAAAAAACATTGTGTACCCACACCCAATATGATGGGGATTCCACTCCATAGGTTGAGGATCTATGCCCTGATCTGATAGTGGAGATCCACTTTTGTCATCGAGGACTAGCACCAAATCTTATATAGGTTTTCCAATATGATTGTGGAAGAACTGTGAAAAAGATGACGGGGTGTTCCAATCCATTTATTGAGGACCCATGCCTTGATATGATAGGTAGTTTCACATTGATGAATGAGGATCAAATCCCTATATGATTCATGGGTTCTATAGAGAGGTTAGAGGAATACCTCCCCAGCTAATGTGTGTGTGGGGGGGGGGGTTCCAATCAATATCTCATGTTCTGAACCAGGATGTTACATAGGGAATATACATTGGTATGAGAGGAATTTTCCCGATCAGATAGGGGGTTTTACTCTGAATTCAGTGGTCCCACACAATAGTTGATGTGGGGATCCACACTATAGAATAAGGGACAACCTGATCACTACATTATTGGGTGTCGTCTCAAATAAGATTAGTGCCTATAAAATTATACATTTTATCTCTATATAAAAAAACAAATGTAACCATTGAATTATACATGGAAAAAACTCTGGATTGTCTACTCAAATTCTAAAATATGAGTTCAATGGAAGGAGATACAGAAGAGTGAATTTTTTAAAAAAAACGAGATAAGGGGTATCATGTGTCTATTTTGAGCCACAAATGGTGTGGTCTTACTCCTTCACCTGGTTGTGTCACTGGTATTACATGCATCTCCAACAACATATGGATACAGGAAATTTATCCAATATAATTTGTTTTCCCATGACAACTGGGGTCCTCCACATGTTCTTAGTCGTGTCTCTATAACCACCTCATGTCATCATACTTTCCCCTTATATGTGTAATTTGTATATGTTGTGTCTCTCCATGACTGTGCCCATGTAAAAATGGGTTATATAGAAAGTATGAATGTATGAGGTCAAAAAAAATGTTCTGGTACCACATAATTATTGAACATTTAATTTATTGATACCCTATTTGCTATAGTTGGGGCCCGACACACTGTGTGTTCATTGAACTACACATTGAGTGGAAAATATTTTTCCATGTTCTCATATCTTATTTCCATGAAACAAATAAAACCATTACACTTCAATTACATCCCTTTTTCCAAAAATTATTTGTGGATCCATGTGTTTTTCATCTTTTCAAGCCATCCTGTGGATGGAAATATGAGTCTTTCGGCCATGGGGATCCACCGTACAGACTGCAAGCCTCTAATCAATCTTGAAATTGATGATATCAATTGTAATGACCAATAAAATCATACGTAACTCACAAAATACATACAACTATCCTTTATTCATAAATCATAACCTCACAGTTGATTTAATGACAAATTAGGTTGCCCGGTCAGGATTGGTACAACTCCGCAACGTCAAACATGGACCGATGGATCCTATTTGTGAAGAATGTGATGTAATTGGGGATAAATGAACGAAAAAATGGTTAATATATCTATTCCAATAGTTCCTAGATGAAGATCAATAACAATTACATTTAATGTTATAAAAAATAAAATAGTCAATTTAATTGATAGGCAAGTGCATGTAAAGGACCATAAATTTATATAGATCACAAATAGGATTATTTTTCTCAATCAAGTGAATAAAAAATGGAATTAACCAAAAATTTTGGATCGATACCTAGTGATTAGTTCATTTGTAATGTAATATCATACTCTATAATGATTTATGGAGGTCTCAACATTCTTTATTCTCTATTAGGCACTGATCGAACTTTTTTTCACTGTTTGGAGGTGATTCTCCTATTGGAATAGGTAAAGGAACTATGTAGTCCTACATGAGTTTATAAGACAACCCATGGATTCTTCCCTATATAATTATTCTAATTGAAAATTTTCTAAGTTAAAAAATTTAATTAATTAATTAATTTAATTTATCAATATAACATTCCACCAATGGGGGAGATATCTAAATGTCGTGCTCTGATAGAATTTAGGCCTCTCCTAGCGTAAAAATCATGTTACAGACTCAATTATAGTATTATATTTTTTATGTGAGATTTAATTTAATATTTATCCCATTATATTGAATAAATTATTAATTATAATTATGAAATATATTATTAATATTATAAAATTAATTAAGGGCACATTGTGCCTTGGAATCGCATGACGTCTTACTACCTTTCATTGGATATATATATAGAAATATTTCAATGTCATACAAGGATAAACATGTGTCTCTATATCATTCCAAATTTCCATCCTTTCATATATGAAAATAATTATTAATAAAACATCTTAGAATACGAATCTATCATCTGGGTCTCCCTCTCCCAGGTACACTCCTTCACCATCCAATGCTGCCACAATATGTGAACCAACGGGATGGTCCATCCATGCAATGTCGTATCCTATTGATCTTCAATAACCATATGGTTCCCTACAATTTAGGTTTAATCCATGATGTATAATTCACCCTAGTTAATGAAATAAATATCCTCATTCAAGTATATTCTCATCTGTGACACATTAAAGAAGTCGGGAACCAGTTCTAGGTGCAGAGAATTGGGAAGGATGGTCAACAAACATGCCAACACTCTATGTGATCTATAATGGACAGATGAACCTTAGTATTTCTTCCCTCCCTAGATGAATCCCAGTAATCCTCATCATGGAGAGACTCTCAAAAAAATTTGTCTCTTGGATCAAACTAGAATTTCCTATGAATGCGATCTGTATAAAATATTGGCTTGCTCTGGGACATTCTCTTCCACTAACAGATGACCTCAACCTTCTCCATCATCACCTGCACTAACTCTGGACCCAAGGTACATGTCTCTACAATATTATTATAGCATATGGGTGAAATTTAGGACCTCCAATATAGGTCCTCAAAAGGTATCATTCTAATATTACAGTGATATCTATTATCGAATTGAATCTCTACTATGGGAATGTGATCCTTTAGGATCCTAAAAATGTCTAACACAAAAGCACTGACCATATTATACGACACCTAGATATTTAATTATGTCCACCCATATTTCATTGGAGTGAAAGGCTATACTCATACTCAATTGTATCAAAAATTCATCAAATTGGTCTCTCTTGAATCGTTCCAAAAACTGTGTGTCACGATTAGAGAAAATCCCCGTGGTCACTCAATTGAGGTGATCAATATCTGTTACCTACAACTACCTCAAACAGTCCACTAATATCTTCTACATGAAAAAAATGAATTATTCCAACATCATGATTCAATCAATTATCACTTTGATGGTGTCATGAACCTCTTTGATCCATGGAATGTCTATGAGAATGTAAATGGTTTTTCCATTCCGCATCCACTCTAGGTTATAAAGAGAAAAAAACATTTTGGAACATGGTTCTCACCCATAACCTACTACCAATTGATACATCAAGAGATGAACTCAGGGAAACTCTATATCAGGTTGAACCACCAAATCTCCAACTGAAGGATTATATACATATTCTCCACCTCGGGATGTACAACCAGAGGAGAAGGGTTTAACTATCACATCACCTCCCCAAATATCCTTTCTGGAACCACCTTCTTTCCTTGGAAATGGATTATTGGACTCACTCCTTCAGAATATCCATACGGTGAATCCAATTTGGATATCTATTAATAAAAAAACATTTACTATATTCCACCAATATAGGACACTCTCACATGCTCAAGAATTAGAGTATTTGTCACCATCAATAGAAGAAAATATGTATCCTTATACTGTAACAGGGCTATCTGTATGGAAATCAACTGCTCAGATACCACCTACACTAAGGGTGTCTTTGAATTCATAATATGACAGTTAGATATTACATTTCCCTTACCTAAATTATAGACTATTGTATTGTCAAAATATATTCTGAACTCCAACTAGATTCACTATCTCAACATTTTGTCTCTCTATGTGAAGAAATACTTGATACTCATATGGTCTATGTAAACCAAAAAGTGACCCACCATACGATAGAGCCTCCACATGACAAGGGAGAAGAATAACACTTCCATATATAGGTCATGAGTTATATTGTTAGTATTTTGAGGTATAAAATTCCTTGAAATTTTTATTAAAACATCATCCCACTGTATTAATATGTTGTTGAGCCAATCCCCTAAATCATCTCACCACACTAGGTACATTACGCATTCATCATGTAGTCTCAACATGGGAGAACTCATCAGCCTCAACATAAACTCCTCGAACGCCATCTTGAACTACTTACTCTTGGTAAATGGATTCCCATTCTATATTTATATGGTCAAATTTACTACAATACATGTTAATTATTCCACAAAACCGATGTGGTACCGACTAATAATTGAAAACTCAACACATCTTACACACTCTTGGGTGGATCCCAAGGATGAAAAACATTGGTCATAAATGGTTCCAAGTCTAAAAGATGATTAGAAATGTCATTCCATATAATTTAAAACTCATAAATCCAGAATTAGAACATTGAGATCTACTTATAATGCTAGTGATGTTGGAAAAAATCTAGAAACATCACCAAATGGTATGCATGATCCCACTCTGATGCAGATTATATGAGTATGTCTTTAATCAAGATGACCAAAAATTGGTCCTGGTACTACTAGAATATTTTATTCATCAAATCTATAATCATGTATGGGTAATTAGATAGACCAATGTGAATTATTATCACTAGATAGTGTATGTAGTGACATCAGATTTCCATATTTAAGATTTTTGCCTCGCAAACCCTTATCTTGAGGTATTCAGAGCTATGATTGGTCCACAAGAACCATCTAATTCCTCACAAATACTCAAAGAGGTAATCATTCATTGAAAATTATTACATGATCTTTATCATTCCCATGTTTAGGTTGTGACAATCTATGAGTACTCAAAATCTCTCATCCACATTTTTCACGAACAAAACTGAGGCTACCCAGAAGGAAACTTTAGGACTACCATAAGACTTCTCTCGATGTCCCTTCTATCAATATTTGCTACTCTTGTGGCTCTTTAGGGTCCATATGATATACCTTAAAAGAAATCTGGGTGTTCCATGGATGAAAGTCAACAAAAAATTATCTCCTACCTTTAAGGTAGTTCAAGAACATATCTACAGAAGATTTCAATTTAATAATCCTTGAGTGAAGGAATCCAAATTCTGGAAGTACTTACTCCACCAAGGGATATAATCACCAACTAATGGGTGATGGGATACAACAACCTACTCATAGAACAAAAAAATTCTACGATGATGTCCCTCTTACTAAAATAAGAGATTATATTCCCATAATTGTGAATGCATCTGACTTGACTACATTTATATACAATATAGTCATACACCATGAAAAATTAATCGATATCCAATATTATGTCACAGGGTTCCATAATGATTTAAAAAGCGTACAATGTGAACCTCTATACACCTCTATATTACTCGCACTACATGCAGATAGATGATACCGAAGATGTGTTCTAGGTAGGATCCTTGAGATAAATCTCCTAAGATGGCACCTCAACTAGGATCTCCATATCTACCACTATAAGTATATATATGAACAAATTACTTTATGATTTGTCTAATAATACAAAAAAATATTTTTAAAACAAAAAGATCATGCCTCATATCATCTTGTGAACTGTAGGATTATAAGCCTCCATTGTATGCATATGTCTGTGTCCTTGATGGCTAGCACTTTGAGCCAGGTGGGGGAACCCATGTGGTGGTTGTAGAAGGACCACATAATTTCATCCATCACCCACTACTCTTGATCCTCCTATTCTATCTCCAACTCCCTAGTGGAATCATTTACCTCTCTAGAGAGATCCCTAATCATGGATCTGTCTTTGACATGGTGGTTTATCAGCTATCTTCATACCATTATCATCATGTTTAGTCATACATTTGCACAATATGTGACCTCCCCCATCACATGAAAATCCCCTCCCTTATCTGTGATGGTCTGAACATTTTACCTACCAATTAACACATACTTGAGTTTGATTATAGGGAGGACTTATGTATCCAGAGATAGTCATCTCACACCTACTAGCTATTTTTTATGACTCATCCTAGTGATACCCACTTCCTACACTATCTTCATGTCGTTCCATTGACTGGAAGCTATCTATCACCGATACTATCTCTAATTCCCCAATATGTTTATAGATTCAAAATGGAAATAAGATATTAGAGATATATCTACAGAGTCCCAATTTAGACTTCATTACTTTATATATTTCTTCCTGAATTTGGGAAAGGGGTATTAAGTAAGGTCATTGAACCACAGTACATAAACTACCAATATCATTCCATTATACTAAGTCTATAAAAGATTCCAAATACAAACGATAAAAAAAACATATGGGTTTTACTCCTCATAAAAGATATTGTTGAAGTGATCTATGATAGTGTTGAATCATCATGAAACTGTATAATAAGACTCCAATAGAACCCATATTCTCTTTAGAAAATCCATGCTTCCTATAAATCCATCTGATCCTCTGGTTTCCAAATGAGCCTAAAGACCCTAAACACTGAATCTATCCAATTATATACATCTTGAGGATTTATCTTATGGTAGAACCTCAGTGGAGTCCAGTGTTGAAACTCACAGATCATTCTAATCTTATGTGCATCCTTTTCCTTCTCTTCTAGAATGATTTATTTCTAGATAGTTGGCAGTTCTAAAAACATCCCACATAGAAGAAAAAGATCACTAGATAGACCCTGAATTGAGTCATCATCAATCATCATATTACCACCATACTTAAGAACTAGTATTTTGTTTGTCTTTCATCACAGAGGAATATTGAAATTTAATCAATACATACAATGGTCATATGATCATATATATATATATACATATAGTAGTAATAGAGAGATGACATAAGAAGTATAGTCCAAGACTCAATCCAATAGGAAGAATGTATGATTGATCCCTGAAACTAATTTCATGGAATTTTGAATCAACAAGCATGTAGTCAGGGTCTGGTTCAATGGATTAATCAGATACTCATACCAACACTATGCTCTCTAACATGAGATCCGCACTTGAGACACATTGAAATTTCTATAATAATCCCAATGAAATCCTCAAAATGGTATAACTACAAAAATTATCAAATTGATCTCACCACATCTAATTTCAATCAATCATGAACTGAACCTAACCATGGCTCGAGCCATAACCACTCCATGCCTAACTCCATGTGATTGGGGCTCACGACCACAGTGGAAGGCGCAAGTATCATGATGATTAATTTTCCCAAAATTCATTATACACACACACATCCATATAAATATAGATGTTCCTTGGAATAATAGGGATGTTTCAAAAATCAAAGGAAAAACAATTCATGTAAAATATCATGATATTGTAAGTGTATGGTAGTGTTAACTGAAATGTAATGGGTAAAATAAATTCCCAGCTATAAAAATGTCCCAACCTAAAAAACTAGAATTTAGAATGAAAAGAGATTACAACTTCTGATCTCTAATCTATAAACACTATATGTGGTCCATAATACCAGGTGTCCCTTAACTACTCTATAGTCACTACTGACTTATCAATCGTTGGCATAAGAAATTACACATGTGGGAAAATCACATTCATGGGTAGTTATATACATACCCAGTCGGATGCCCCAAAATAAAAATACGAGAAATAAGAGATACTATACATTATATAGTAAATTGGATGTAAAATGATGTGAAACTGAAATGAAAACCACAAACTATACTAAGGAGATAGATAATAACCTTGTCCAAACACAAGTGGCTCAACATGGTGAGTAGAAGAACTATGCATTGAGTCCATGGCACCCAAATATGGAGAGAAAACTCATCAAATCATCAGAAGATAAACATGTAAATATACACTTCTCCATAACCTATAGAAGTAGAGTAACCAAATAAAAAGGTATATATATAGAGGTACACACATATATATATTTAAAAAAATAAAAGAAGCCCAAATGAGATAGAATGGGGATTTTCGTCTCATAGCTCACCCTAGAAAAAAGAGGGGCCAATTGTTCCCAGAGACCATCAATGATTCCTATCATCTCACACATTTCCCCAAAAGTTTTTAGGTAATGTACCACTCCTCCCCACTATGCTAAATATTCATGGGGGAAAAACTCAACGCACTAGATCCACTCTCTATCGAATCTAGGGGTGTTACACTATGTAAGTATCCATAGAGGACCCACACCCATATTGATGGTGGGTCCACTCTAGTGTAACGAAAACCTACACTCTATTCATTTGAAGGATTCCACTAGGAAGGTAGATGATTCGTGCCCTACATGATTTGGGTTCCACAATATATGTCAAAGACCCATGAACTTGTGTGACAGGGGGTTCCACACACATTTTTGAGTACCCATACACTGTAACACCCCAAGATTTCATAGTGTGTTATTTCTTCAAAATAATTCAATAACTTGCACTACACGCAACACCGAGTTCAATTGCACCATGACTTACCAAAAAGAAGCCATTAAAAGAGGTCATGAATAGCATTAACTACATTTTTAACTTTATATAATCCTTATAATTTTAGAATCCATATTATGAGTTTCTTAGTCATAATGCAAGAACAGATTCATTTTCAGTATTGCACTTTTATCAAATTTTAGTGAAACCTTTTTAAATAAAATATTTTAAACTTTTTGACTTAATGGAGACATCAAAAAATTTAAAATGAAACTTCCCAAGCTTCAACGGTACGCTTTCCTTCGAATAAAACAGTAGCGCGTGTTGTACGCAACTTCGAGTTTTAACACACACCACAACCAATCAAACTGGCCGTTATGAATAGTAATACCTAAATTTTGAAATAATATATATTTTATATTTTGAAATGGACTTCATTTTTGGATTCGGAATATCGAATTTAGCCTAAGGTGAAATTTTGGTACTTTTCGGATAACTTTCATATTTTGATGAATAGTGAAAATTACTAAATTTTAATTAAAAACAACTTTTTTAATCAAAATAATTAATAGTGATAAATTATGAATTTGAGTGGTTTTAAAGTATATTTAGAATATATTTTTATAAATTAATATAATGTTGGTCATTAGACAAAATTTTACAATTAAACCGAACATAAACAAGTGTCAATCTTTTGATAGTTATTATCTCTTAAAAACACGCTTTTTGTTTTGACAGCGGGAATTAATTTTAAATTAATTTCTGCCACTTCTGTGTTTTGAATTTAGAAAAATGGATTCCATATTTGTAATCAGGAAGTTCAAATTGTGTAAATAGGTAACATTTATTTTTAGACATTTTGAATAATTACTACGGTAAATATTTTATTTACCATGGTTAAGGGTAAATCCGGTAAATAAGGGTTAAAAAATAATATTATAATAATACTAAATTACCCTAAAACGTGTCTTAACCCTATTGGTTGATACATGGTCGACCATGGGCATCTTTGGGTCGATTTTGGGACCCCATGGATCCACTTGTAAGTGATAATGACACTTTATTTTAATTAAGTTAAAATGAATACAAAAATGACACAAGCATATATCTTTTAGAAAAACAATTGTTACATAGGGTTATATATGTTGGATTTTAGATTATAAATATTAATTAGAAATATAATAGGATTTCCTACATAATGATATTTTATTTATAATTTTTATACATTAAATAATTTATTTTATTTATGACACAATGATGATGCAGTAATTACTATAATAGTGAAAAATTAAAATAATTGATATTATAAATACCAAAATAAATATAATATGAAAATTTTAATGAATAAAACTAATTTTCTAGGATAATATGATATATTAGGATTGATTTAATTGACTTTGTTCGAAGTAATCAATCTGTTTTGAGTTTCACAAAAATCAACTATTGAATAGTGTCAAAATTGACATAAAAGAGTTCTTAAACAAATATTATATTATTAATTGATATTAAATTCCTAAAAATCTAAGGTTCGGCCAAGAGACTTATATCATGATAGGTTCATCATTAATGTACCACTTGGGGGTCGGTTGGATTTATATAGTAAGTTTATTAACCATATTATATAAAAATACAAAGAGACATTGTAAAAGTGAAACTAATTAACTTAGAGTTAATACTTAAAGATTAGGTTAATATAAGTACCCAAACCTGTATAAATTCTATTGGTTGAGTGGTTTTCGACCTATCCCCACCTTAACCTTTGAATTATAAGCTTTGGAGCCATTAGAAACCGAATATAAATTTATTATAAATTAATATTTCTAGCTTTTCCAAAGGTGCCCCTCACCCCTCTTATAAAAGGGAACTCCTCCTTCTCATTTCTTCACACCTTAAAAGCCTTTTGGTTCGGCCAAACTCTGCCTAAATACTCTCCCAACATCCCTCACTACTACCTAGAGGCCTTAGTTTGATCAGAAAGCCAATCTAAGGAGCCCTTTTGATCAAATCAAAAGGAAGAACCCGAAGAAGAGGTAATGATTTCACCACCCTTTTCTAAGATAATTTCTTCTTCTACTTATTCTTCCTTTGTTATTACCATTCTAAAATAATAACTCCAGTATCTCACATATAATGTGATGTTATTATAAGTATGGTACAACCATATTCAGTATTCTATCCACCCTTTGAATAACATGTCACCATACGTGCGTACGTACGGCTTACCGTCTCCACGTCATGGTGTAATTGTTATTCAATATAATATTATTTGGATGGGTATAATAATGATGTTTAACTCATGTAAATAATAAATATAACATGTTAATGATTATGTATATATGATATACCATTAATTTATATATTATTTTAATATCAAAAGAATGATATTTTCGCTCGTGCGTACGTACGGACTACCGTCTCCACGAACGCGATGAGATTCATTCTCCATCATAACCATTCAAGTATAATTATCATTTGATGATTTAAAAATGATTTTTACGGACTAGATATCATTCTGGATATGAATAAGATACAACAACCATGGCTTATGTAACAAAACATATAAATAAAATGAGTAAGTTAACACCCGAAACGACGATAATTCTAAGATATTATTAACAAATCAATGTTAAAAGATCATATATGATATCATATTATTATATATGATTATTTTATAATTTAATAACAACTATTTCACCATTATACAGGAGGTTAACCTACCCCAACCAAGGAAAAGTACAAGGTAAGGGTTATTTCACAATCTCTTCATTATCCGAGGTTGTTTATTTGTAATAATCTACTGGGATCTCTTTATCATCCACATCCATGTTTCTTCAAAATGTATTTCAAAACATTTTTATTATTTACAAGAATATGGGTTAAAGTCATTTATACACTTTTTTGACTTTTTATAAGAGGTTTATAAAGGAATCTTTCTGTCGTTTTCAAAACAAGGTCATTTTTAACCTTTTCGACAGAATTAAGGTAAGAACGTTTTTTTTAAACTTATACGGCGGGTGCGGCTAATTTCCACCGTTATAAAATCTTCAAAACTTCCCTTACAAGCTTATAAGAATATTTTCAAAGAAAATGTGTTATTTTATATGGATCTTAAATGATTTCAAAATAAAAAGAGATATTTCTTTAAAAAGAATTTTGATTTCATCTATGTCAACATCCTTTGATGGATTTTACGCTTATTTGAATTTGATCTATTGTGATACAAAACTTCTATATTGAATTGAAGTTTTTGTGATATGTTTGACTGTGGATGTGCTATTTTTATACCATTCATAGTTTATGGTGAAATTATTGACATTTCGTATGCTAGTGTTAATACGAATGTTTATGTTATGTTTAAACCTTTTCATATGGGAATGCATTGGACTTAGTAAGTGACGGGTGGAGCCCGCTATAGCTCCTCGATGCATCGGTAGGTCTCATGAGACAAACTAGTGTCTTGGAACAAGGCCTTGACAAAATCTTATTTGTAGTCTTGGCACGAGGCCTTGGCTATGTGGTTATGATAGTCTGTCATTATGCATTCTAACATTATGAAAGTGGTAATTGATTTTTGCATGTGATTATTCGATTAGTAGAATATCCATGTGAATAAGTAAATGGCATTATTTCATTTTATTTATGCCATACCATGTTGAAAGTTCATTTTTGAAAGGCTTTTGTTTTAGTTATACATTGCCTTAAAAGTTTATTCTTATTTATGAAAGTTTCCGCTATTTTGTTATCCTTACTGGGCATTTGAGCTCACCCCTTTTATATGTTTTATTTTTCCCAGGAAGTGAAGAAGAAAATTATGAATGACCTGTAGGGATATTATGTGGGGATATGAGTGTGGATTATGGAGACTTTATGTTGTTGTAGTATTTTTTCATTTTATGATGTAATGTAAAACCTATGAATATATCTAGTGTTTCCAAGGCTACTAAACCAATCGGTCTTTCGAGATTTGATCTTTCTTGGGATCATGCCAATGTTATGTAATAATGCACCGACTCTAGGTAGCTGGGGTCGGGGCATTACAGTTGGTATCAAAGGAAGTTTAGTACAATCCTTGGAAGCTAGATTTAGATAAACTCTTGATTAGAGCTCGTAGACCTAAGATGAACTTTGATGATTAGTATAGAAGAACTTCCTAGAATTTTGGTATTGTAGAGATTTTGTGAGTTTTCCGAGCAATACAACCGTGTCTGGATACGAGCAGGTAGAGGCGGCTCTGGCACAGATTTACCTAGGGGTAAAACCCGAAAACACCGCTTTGAGCTAGACTCGAACGGGAACTGGTGCACGCCAACGGGCCTTGCTGCACTCTTGGTTACGACACTCCCGGGGGATATGCTTAGGATAACTCTCATTTTCTTTACAAATCATTTTGAAGGGATTATGAGTATATACTTCATCAAAGAAAACATTCTTATGATTATGGATTATATCCATAAATAGTTCAATTTATGTTAGGTGTTTTATAAGTATGGTATTATGTATTTTGATTCATAAACTGATCTAGTTTATGCCATTGTTTAGAAATGGCGCCCAGTAGAAGGAATGAGAACTCCAGAAATGCACATGATCCAAAGAGAAGGAAGGATCATATCTTTCATGGTCTTAAGCTAGAATTTATAAGAGAAATAGTCTCCCATGTATTATCATCATATGAAGAAATAATATCATGTATTTTACTGAGTCCTATGGCTTTGAAGGGAAGTAAGAGAAGAAAAGGATAGAAGAGAGAAAGATGGATAAATGGAAGAGGGAAAAGAAGAATTTTCCCATATGTTGTAACTGTGGAAAGAAACACCCTGGAACTTGACTGAATGGAATGGGAGTTTGTTATAAGTGTGGAGGAAAAGGGCACAAAGTACGTGACTGCAAGTGTAAGAAAATGGTTTCAAATGTACAATGCTTCATTTGCAAGGAGTTTGGACACTACGCGAACCTATGTCCCAGTCATCAGACTATGACGCAAATGATGCTATTGGATAATAATCAAGTTATGATACTACCACATATGAAGAGGAATGGTTAGAGTTCTTATGTTGATTATGTCAATTGAGTGTTGTATCAAAAATGTACTTGTTATAATAATTATGGAGTATATAAGGATTGTACTGCAGCACTATTTCATTAAGGACTAGAGATTGTGTGGAACAAAGAAAAGTGACTCAGTAGTAGGATAAATGTTTGGAAAATATATGGTTGAGAGAATGATAAACCATAATATAGTTCTGATACCGAGGTAGTGATTTTCGAATAATACATGATTATTTTGGAAAAAATATATTGGATATTCTTGACTACCTTGGAACTGATTAATGATTTGTATATTCCATCATTGTTGGGGTTTAAAACATTTTTGGATTGATGAAGTATATCCAGCATTCTATATGGAATAAGGGAGCATGAATGTAATCAATATGGAATATGGTAATACATGATGAAGGTATTCATATTCTATTACGGGGTAAAAAGGTTCTACATTATGTTTACCTTCCTTATAAATGTTGGACTGTGAGTTTGGATAGAAGTATTTTGGATAGTTCTAGTTTGGATTATTTTGGATTGCCATAAAAGGACAACCCGGAGGTCGGGCGGCAACCCGTCGCGTCCGGCAAGGCCGCAAGACTTGAACCCACAACCGAAGGGCGACAAGGGTGTATCACCTACCACTATCCCACGAGATGTCCTGGATTAAATAAAGTAGTTTTTTAAAAGATCTGGTAGATGAATTATAAATTCGTTTATTTTGGAACCCTCTATGAATAGTATAAATAGAATTTTTTTTTACGAGTGAATGATGAGTTTTTGGTAGAAATTTATTAAGGGATAAAACTTTAATTTTAAAGTAAGTATATCTCCTTATGATCTTAGCCAATCTCATAAATAAATTCCTCAACATTAATAAAAGGAACTTAGAACAATAATGTTTCCCTAGATGGTACCTTAAATCATCACTAAATTATGTCTTTGGGATTGTTGGCCTTTTCATAGCCATGTTCTCTACCACTCTCCATCAGATAATTGATGGTTAGATTTCTCCTCCATATCCATATTTTCCTACATGGAACCCTAGTATGTGTTATTTTAGGTAATCTTCATACTTTCCACTCTTTATTTTAAATAGAGGCCTCATTAATTCATTTTTCGATGTGAGATTTCAACTAAGATATTTTGAAACGTCAAAAATGTGTTATCCCAATACCCTATATTTTTTTGAACCGATGGTACTTCAAATCATCATAGATTGATGAGTTTAAGGACCTCAATTTTATACTTTTTTGTGATTGATGACCTCAATCACTACCTATAAATATTTACGTTTTTCCTCCAATTATATGTCTCTAATTGCCACCAATGTTCTCCTAATCAAGATCATAATTTGGTGGTGACCCTTTCATTTCTCTTTTCCTCATATTAAGACTAAATTTTAGTAACCCAATTTCCGATGTGGGTTTTCCCACAAATATATTATCTATTTTCAACCTTTTATTTTCGAAGAACAATTTCAAATTGCGAGGACGCAATTTATTGAAGGAGGGGAGAATATAACACCACAAGATTTCATAGTGTGTTATTTCTTCAAAATAATTCAATAACTTGCACTACATGCAACACCGAGTTCAATTGCACCATGACTTACCAAAAAAAAGCCATTAAAAGAGGTCATGAATAGCATTAACTACATTTTTAACTTTATATAATCCTTATAATTTTAGAATCCATATTATGAGTTTCTTAGTCATAATGCAAGAACAGATTCATTTTCAGTATTTCACTTTTATCAACTTATAGTGAAACCTTTTTAAATACAATATTTTAAACTTTTTGACTAAATGGAGACATCAAAAAATTTAAAATGAAACTTCTCAAGCTTCCACGGTACGCTTTCCTTTGAATAAAACAGTAGCGTGAGTTGTACGCAACTTCGAGTTTTAACACACACCACAACCAATCAAACTGGCCGTTATGAATAGTAATACCTAAATTTTGAAATAATATATATTTTATATTTTTAAATGGACTTCATTTTTGGATTTGGAATATCGAATTTATCCTAAGGTGAAATTTTGGTATTTTTCGGATAACTTTCATATTTTGATGAATAGTGAAAATTACTAAATTTTAATTAAAAACAACTTTTTTAATCAAAATAATTAATAGTGATAAATTATGAATTTGAGTGGTTTTAAAGTATATTTAGAATATATTTTTACAATTTAATATAATGTTGGTCATTAGACAAAATTTTACAATTAAACCGAACATAAACAAGTGTCAATCTTTTGATAGTTATTATCTCTTAAAAACACGCTTTTTGTTTTGACAGCGGGAATTAATTTTAAATTAATTTCTGCCACTTCTGTGTTTTGAATTTAGAAAAATGGATTCCAAATTTGGAATCAGGATGTTCAAATTGTGTAAATAGGTAACTTTTATTTTTAGACATTTTGAATAATTACTACGGTAAATATTTTATTTACCATGGTTAAGGGTAAATCCGGTAAATAAGGGTTAAAAAATAATATTATAATAATACTGAATTACCCTAAAACGTGTCTTAACCCTATTGGTTGATACATGGTCGACCATGGGCATCTTTGGGTCGATTTTGTGACCCCATGGATCCACTTGTAAGTGATAATGACACTTTATTTTAATTAAGTTAAAATGAATACAAAAATGACACAAGCATATATCTTTTAGAAAAACAATTGTTACATAGGGTTATATATGTTGGATTTTAGATTATAAATATTCATTAGAAAGATAAAAAGATTTACTACATAATGATATTTTATTTATAATTTTTAGACATTAAATAATTTATTTTAATTATGACACAATGATGATGCAGTAATTACTATAATAGTGAAAAATTAAAATAATTGATATTATAAATACCCAAATAAATATAATATGAAACTTTTAATGAATTAAACTACTTTTATAG
Organism: Viscum album; assembly: GCA_963277665.1. NCBI lineage: Eukaryota > Viridiplantae > Streptophyta > Magnoliopsida > Santalales > Viscaceae > Viscum > Viscum album. The sequence continues at coordinate 270,729,066 of OY728152.1, read as the reverse complement.
GATAATATGATATATTAGGATTTATTTAATTGACTTTGTTCGAAGTAATCAATATGTTTTGAGTTTCACAAAAATCAACTATTGAATAGTGTCAAAATTGACATAAAAGAGTTCTTAAACAAATATTATATTATTAATTGATATTAAATTCCTAAAAATCTAAGGTTCGGCCAAGAGACTTATATAATGATAGGTTCATCATTAATGTACCACTTGGGGGTCTCTTGGATGTATATAGTAAGTTTATTAACCATATTATATAAAAATACAAAGAGACATTGTAAAAGTGAAACTAATTAACTTAGAGTTAATACTTAAAGATAAGGTTAATATAAGTACCCAAACCTGTCTAAATTATATTGTTTGAGTGGTTTTAGACCTATACCCACCTTAAACATTGAGTAATAAGCTTTTGTGACATTAGAAAACGAATATGAATTTATTATAAATTAATATTTCTAGCTTTTCCAAAGGTGCCCCTCACCCCTCTTATAAAAGGGCACTCCTCCTTCTCATTTATTAACACCTTAAAAGCCTTTTGTTTCGGCCAAACTCTGCCCCAATACTCTACCAACATCCCTCACTACAACCTAGAGGCCTTAGTTTGATCGGAAAGCCAACCTAAGGAGCCCTTTTGATCAAATCAAAAGGAAGAACCCGAAGAAGAGGTAATGATTTCACCACCCTTTTCTAAGTTCATTTCTTCTTCCACTTCTTCTTCCTTTGTTCTTACCATTATAAAATAATAACTCCAGTATCTCACATATACTGTGATGTTATTATAAGTATGGTACAACCATATTCAGTATTTTATCCACCCTTTGAATAACATGTCACCATACGTGCGTACGTACGGCTTACCGTCTCCACGTCGTGGTGTAATTGTTATTCAATATAATTTTATTTGGATGGGTATAATAATGATGTGTAACTCTTGTAAATAATAAATATAACATGTTAATGATTCTGTATATATGATATACCATTAATTTATATATTATTTTAATATCAAAAGAATGATATTGTCGCTCGTGCGTACGTACGGACTACCGTCTCCACGAACGCGATGAGATTCATTCTCCATCGTAACCATTCAAGTGTAATTATCATTTGATGATTTAAAAATGATTTTTAAGGACTAGATATCATTCTGGATATGAATAAGATACAACAACCATGGCTTATGTAACAAAACATATAAATAAAATGAGTAAGTTAACACCCGAAACGACGACAATTCTAAGATATTATTAACAAATCAATGTTAAAAGATCATATATGGTATCATATTATTATATATGATTCTTGTATAATTTAATAACAACTATTTCACCATTATACAAGAGGTTAACCTACCCCAACCAAGGAAAAGTACAAGGTAAGGGTTATTTCACAATCTCTACATTATCCGAGGTTGTTTATTTGTAATAATCTACTGGGATCTCTTTATCATCCACATCCATGTTTCTTCAAAATGTATTTCAAAACATTTTTATTATTTACAAGAATATGGGTTAAAGTCATTTATACCCTTGTTTGACTTTTTATAAGAGGTTTATAAAGGAATCTTTCCGTCGTTTTCAAAACAAGGTCATTTTTAACCTTTTCGACAGAATTAAGGTAAGAACGTTTTTTTAAAATTATACGGCGGGTGCGGCTAATTTCCACCGTTATAAAATCTTCAAAACTTCCCTTACAAGCTTATAAGAATATTTTCAATGAAAATGTGTTATTTTATATGGATCTTAAATGATTTCAAAATAAAAAGAGATATTTCTTTAAAAAGAATTTTGATTTCATCTATGTCAACATCCTTTGATGGATTTTACGCTTATTTGAATTTGATCTATTGTGATACAAAACTTCTATATTGTATTGAAGGTTTTGCGATATGTTTGACTGTGGATGTGCTATTTTTATACCATTCATAGTTTATGGTGAAATTATTGAAATTTCGTATGCTAGTTTTAATACGAATGTTAATGTTATGTTTAAACCTTTTCATATGGGAATGCATTGGACTTAGTAAGTGACGGGTGGAGCCCGCTATAGCTCCTCGATGCATCGGTAGGTCTCATGAGACAAACTAGTGTCTTGGCACAAGGCCTTGACAAAATCTTATTTGTAGTCTTGGCACGAGGCCTTGGCTATGTGGTTATGATAATCTGGCATTATGCATTCCAACATTATGAAAGTGGTTATTGATTTTTGCATGTGATTATTCGATTAGTAGAATATCCATGTGAATAAGTAAATGGCATTATTTCATTTTATTTATGCCATACCATGTTGAAAGTTCATGTTTGAAAGGCTTTTGTTTTAGTTATACATTGCCTTAAAAGTTTATTCTTATTTATGAAAGTTTCTGCTATTTTGTTATCCTTACTGGGCATTTGAGCTCACCCCTTTTATATGTTTTATTTTTCCCAGGAAGTGAAGAAGTAAATTATGAATGACCTGCAGGGATATTATGTGGGTATATGAGTGTGGATTATGGAGACTTTATGTTGTTGTAGTAGTTTTTCATTTTATGATGTAATGTAAAACCTATGAATATATCTAGTTTTTCCAAGGCTACTAAACCAATCGGTCTTTCTAGATTTGATCTTTCTTTTGATCATGCCAATGTTATGTAATAATGCACCGACTCTGGGTAGCTGGGGTCAGGGCGTTACATACACTATTTGATAGGGGGTTCCACTAAAAAAATTAGAGGACCTAATCCCATGATGATGGGGTTTTACACTATATAGGTTATGTACATACCCCTGTATGTGATATAGGATTCCAAAATATTCCTCGAGGACCCATTTCTTATATGAGAGGGAGTTCAACTCGAAAGCTAGATGACCAATGCCCATGTATAATGGGGGTTCCACTCTAAAGGTCGAGGTCCTACCTATTAATGTGGAAGGGGGGTTCGACACAAATAAATAAAGACATATTCTATCTTTTATAGGGGGTTCCACTAGGTTGGTATAATACCCATAGCCAATAGATTGGGGGGGGGGGGGGGTCCATTACATAGTTAGACGACCCACCTCATCATTTCCTTCCTAAGGTGTCACCTAAAATAACCATTTTTTCAAGAAAATGTCACCCCTTAACTCAAAATCCCAAACCAAGGGAACCATCAAATGATATAATGAATAAAACATATGATAAGAAACCCATCATCATAAATACTATTTTAAAATATAATGATATGAAATATTGAAGTTTCCTTTGATGGAGGTAAGGGGTACACCACATGTTAGGGGACCTAGGAGGCATGTGGTCCCACTCCATCCCCTATCCATGTCCCTAAGTGTAAAATGAAGACCAAATGTTTTGATAGAAAGGGTATTTAGGTAATATACATGGAATTCCAATGCCACCGGCGGTCTTGACCGTGTTCTTGTTCTTCTCTGTGTAACCACCCCATATCTCTTTACATTACCCCATGTATGTTTACTTTAATACATGGTGCGACTAACCATGCTTTTGACTTTGTAAAACTAGAGAACATGTTGAGTCTACCAATACCTGGTCAAAATTTAATGTTATAACTATAATCCATAGAAACCCGATCTCTCACATCTTGGGCTACACACTTCGTGTGTTCTTCGAACTACACAACCTGTAGTCAAAATTCATCCAGATTCTCAAATTGTCTTGCCATTCATTGAAATAAGCCATTATTCTTTGACTAAATACTAATTTCCTTCTAGGAATTGTTTGTATAGGTATGATTCGTGATATTAAATCACTCTCTGTCTGGAAATATGATTCTTTCGGATGTGGTGTTCCTTCGTATGAACTGTATGCCTCCAATCCCTCCGCCATCAAGGATTTGATTTCTTATCTCCAAAATTTTCATAAAAAACTTGTGTCCAATCCTGATCTATCATTTATTCATTAATATTTCCCTCTCATGTTATTGCGTCACAATTCTAGGGGTTTAATAAGAATCCATATTACCGGAAATGTCGAACTAGGACCATGGGGTCCTGTACGTGATGAATGTGACACAATTGTGATAGAGGAACCACAAAAAATGTTTAATCCATAATTACCAAGAGTTCGGGCCCATTGATCATGAATATGGATATGTGTTTTTAGAAACCAATTTAAATAGTTAATTTCATCAGAATATAGGTGCATTGAATGGTCTTGTAACTAGTGTAGATTATAAATTGGATGATTCTGATCAATCATTTTAATTATTAACGGAAGAAATAACAAATTGAAGATTCATGTCAGTAGAGTTTATCATTCATCTTCTATTCATGTGACCTCTAGTTATTTAATTGAGTTGTTTCATTTTCATCACTTATGGTTTAATATAATCCAATGTTCGGTCATAGTTTGAGGTGATTCGACAATAGAAGAATGGGAATAACTTCTGAAACCTCCCATGATTTACATTTCCATCCCTAAAAGATTCTCTATCCAAGTACTACTATAGAAATATATTTTATGTTAAACAAATTATTTAATAATATTTATCAAATAATTTATCAGTTTAACAAAATGCCAATGGGAGAGTTATTGGAATTCCATGTATTGACCAATGTTATATCCATCATAGGTAAAACATAACATACTAGACTCAATAGTGATCTTAGGTTAAAAATTTGAGATTCCATTATATATTTAATCAATATTATTTAAAAAAGTACATGTGTCCAATTGGAAATGTATTTAATATTTTTATAAAATTAATTATGGGAACATGGGTCCTCATAATCGCAGACCATCTAAATGCATATCTATGGACATATATAGAGAACTATTTTATTGGATTTTAAGGAATAAACTGGGTCTCTATAGATTGATTAATAGCTTCTATATGATCATATACCATATATAGAAATTAGATTTCAATAAATTTGATAACAAAAATTCATTAATTTTGTTTATTAATACTTTCATAAATTCATTTTGAAGATAGATAAATTGAAAGATTTTAATAAAGTATAGAAATAATCTATTGATGTTATATTTATGTAGAAATAAAATTCATTTTCTTACATTTATTTTGATGTTATCAAACCAAATAATGTTTTAAAATATTTTTTTTATTTTAAAATATTTTATAAAGCTAATACTAATATTTATAAGGAAAGAAATTCATTGATATTGGTATTTTATAGTTATTGATGGAAAATTACAATAACATAGATGTCTATTGATGATGAATGAAAAGACAATGATATAAATTGGTTATACTTATAGACTATGAGGAACGATATAATAATTACAATGTTTGGCTATAAAAATAAATCTTATATATGGATTAAAATAATAAATTAATTCAATGGTGAACGATTTGAAATGTAAGAATATTTATTAACAATATATCCACAATACTGTGCATACTACAACTATTTTTAAATTTGAAATTTATATTCATGTGAGTTTAGAAATCTATTTTTATTCCAAAATAAAAAATGGAATTTTTTTTAATGTGTATTATATTGTTTTTTAGAATATTAATTTGAATCAAAATCTTATATAGATGAAGTAAAGAATCTAGTAAGTGAATTAGTATTTAGAAGAAAATTATAGTTCTTCATAAATAGATTCTTTGAGGTCTTAAAATATCATTATAACAAATATCAATTAATGTAAATAGTTTAAAAGAATTAAATATCATTTTTAAGAGAATTAAAATAATTTCTAAGTCTGTGATGGATAAAGAGTTTGATAAAACATCCAAAAATGTTAAATTATAGTGATTATTTTTCTTAGTGCACACACATTGTGGAGATGCTGATTTTTTTCTAATTCTTATTTATGTTAGAATAAGGGGGTTTTTATTTCAAAATGTGGATGAAATTATAATATTTTATAACATGTTTGGTAATTTACTATATAATCCGATGAATTATACTGTAAAACATAAAAATATTTGAGACAAACCTGTTTTTTAGATATGTTATTAAATGGGATGTAACATAAAAGAACATTTAATTTAATGTTTATGAGTATTAATTATATAATATTGAAAAGATATATGATTATATATAAAAAATTCCCCAGTTACATTTGATGATTTTCTACACATGCTGCAACTAAATTATAATCCTTAATATTGTTCTTTGTCTCCATCATTACCCATTAATCAAATATCCTTATAAATAAGTATAAATGGCCAAATTTTTCTATTTTATTTAATGTATTTTTATTTATTATATCATTTTATTTATTTATTTACAATATAATGATTTTTAAATTTTAACTCGCATTCGTTGAAATCATTTTTCATTTTAATCATTTTTAGTCAATATGTAATGTTAAAATATTATTGATATATTTATAAATTATTTTTAATAAAAAAATACAGGGAAAATTAAATATTTAAATATATATATATAATATTTTTTAGTGAAACGTAAATTTTTTTATACATTAATAGAAACATGGACCAATATAATTAATGGTTTATATATGAATTATATTTAATTATTTGTTTTTCACATTATGTTATTCACTAAACTGTAAACTTTTCTGTCCAGATTTTATGAGTTTTGTGATCCTATATTGGGGTATAATTTTTGATAATATCTTGAAAAATATTAATCCATCATATCAAATGTAATAATTATCCAAAATACAACATTTAAAAAAATAATTATCATTAATTATATTCCATTTTACCAAATAAGTCCCTAAAATTTTTCTTAATGATATATTTTCATAAATTTATATCTAATATTTTGATTAATCTATCCAAAGAAGTTTTATAATAGTTATAAGAAATATTATTCATGTTTTATTTAATTTTATATGTAGATATTTAAACTTGTACAAATCCAATCAAAGAAAAGGGTTAACATTTGGAAGTGATAAGATGATTTTTTTATGAAAGTGTATCAATAATACCAATATTTCATTAGAATATATCATACTTCACATCTATGGTCATTCACTCAAGGAGGACTCTCATTTTTTTTATTACCACAATTTTTTTAGAATATACTACTATATGAGGGAACTAAATGTTATACTAATATAAAATGGGGTCTTAACAATTATCTAGTATATAAATGTATATAAATGAATGATAAAATAATAATTAAATAAAAAAATTTATTAGCGGGAGAAATGTTATAATACATGAGAGTATTCAATGATCTCATCAATAAGGAATAAATATGTTAATTGTCAATATTGTTACCATTTTTGAAATCAACCATATCCCTCAACAACCACTCCTTATAAATTATATTAAACTAACAAATCCATTTGGGTGCTGGATAACCTGCCTTACATCATATCTAAAATTCATCAATGATCATTTATATGTTTCATAATGATGATGATAAAGAGGAAACAATATGAGATAAGAATGGTACAATAGAAAACAAAATAATGTAAAAACACACCATATTAAATTTCTCTTTTACTTATGTTATATAAATAAAATAAATAGAATAAATTGATTTTAAGAAAAATAAAAATATAATCACTCCCCACTCGATAAATTTAATGTCATTGAAATACCTTTTTCATGGATTTTATAGATGTATGGAAGTAGAAAAAACATGAATATAAAAGGTAAAATGTGAAATAATATGAAACATGTATATACAAAATGTGTGTGAAATTATTATAGTAGAAAATTAATCACTTATATTATAGAAAATTTCTATCTAAAATGTCCATCTCATTGAAATGAAAAGGTGGATAATGATTATTTGCATGAGGGGTCAACTATTAATGCATAATATTTATTTTCAGAAATCTTAGGTGCCATTCCTCCATCAAAATGACAAATATGGAAATGATTCCACTATAACATTCTTTTCAAACAGTCTATTATATCTAATTTTAATATTTCCCTTTATTTTGATAAATTTATAATATGTTATAAGTTTTTTATATGGAATCAAATTTTTAGAATGAAGAATCTTCATATTACAATGTGTTTTATTTCCTTGAAGTTATGACCTAGAATGAGAAAGAATATAAGGGGGAAAACATACATGTTATTTTTCCTTATAAATTTCTTTATTTCATAGTGAATTTTCATCATAAGTTTTTTTACTAATTTATAAATAAATTTACAATAATAAATATTCATCTGAACTAGGGAAATATTTATAATTAAAACATTTTAGAATCATTTGGGCATCTTATTATAATAATTATTTCTTAATATAATTGAAATAAATATATTACATCAATAAAGTCATCATAAAAAATGAATTTTTAACATTATATTACATTCAAAATTGATGTGGTTGAAACATAAAATATCTAAAAAATACACCAAATTTAAATATTTATACTTTCATATCTGATTCTAAAATATTCATTACACAAGAAAAATGAAAATTCCACCACTCATATTAAATTATTGGGATTAAAAAAAACATTTCTAAAAAAGTAAATATATGAAAAAACTTTCTTCATCCGGACGCAAGTTAAAACTATAATTTATTCATACATTGATAAAATTTTATTTCCAAAAAACAGAATGTAATAATACTTAATTTTATGAAAAAATATCATGTTAGGATTTAATCACATACAAATTTCTTTTTACAAGAACAATATATTATATGGAAGGTTTAGTTATGAAATTATTCCCATATAATAAATAAAGGACAAGAGATATTATTATATATAATTATTTTGAAAAATAGTTATATTATATAGAGGGTAATTCTTAGTGTTTGATAACATGTTCTGTATGATTTAATCTTATCGAAGTTTATAAATTGAATTATCTGAACTCAATCATAAAAAAGAAACTGTTACCCTTAAATAGTTTTTTTATGTATTATATTCTATGGTGATTTAAAACATATTTATTCATAAATGGTTATAATTTTGATGATATTTTTTTCGGAGTTTCATTTTATGACCTATTTTAATGGATTGAAAAACTCTGAAATCATTTTTTCAAATGGACAATTTTATGGTAATCATGATTATGTTTACATTATCTATTTCCAATAAGGTACCATGTCTCAGGAATATAAAATTACTAACATAATTTTAAGGTGAAATTGTTGATGTTCTCAAAACCTATTAAATGATTGTAAATTAGAATATTTATAATGTTATATTATGAAATAAACATTAAAAACCAATTTCACCCATTCAATCACACATCTTGGAATACACATGAACATGAGAATCAAATTTCTTATAATTTTATTAAATTCTTATTATTATATATCATTTTAATGTTCCTGATTTATTACTATGGAGGAATTAAAAGAGCTAATAATATTTTCAGTAAATTGTTCATCATCTATGATAAAATGAAAAAAAATTCAGAATATTTTATTATGCTACATATGCAATTTTGTTTTGCTACAACTTTTTAGGATTTATTTTGAAATAATATCTTTATCTATCAAATGTGTCTCATCAAAATGTTTTGATAAAAATATTATCAAATAATATTATATTTATTGTAAATGGCATGAGAGAAAGCACTAATTTTTAATAGAAAAAATGTTAACTATGTTTTGGGATCTTTTAATATATCTAGTAATGGATCTAAATAAATTCAAAACACTAGTAATTGTTATTTGTGGAATATAGTAGGGTATTGTCATGGTTCCTTAAATGAATATAAATATCATGGTCTTCTTTATCACTTTTTATATTTCATTTTCAAATACTCATATAACTAAATGGAGGATATATTTAAGAAATCAATTGATGACGAAAGGTTTGATTTTGATACGGTAAAACTATGGAGTCAATTCACCTCACTCTAGAGTCATTGAAATTGAAAAAATTTTGAAATAATAAAATGTGGGTCGCATTTGTATAATGTTTTATGAATTTTTTGAGATAATATTCAATAAAAATATATATAATAATGATAACTCAAAAAAAATAAAATATGATAATAAATCATCAATATTTAATGATTTTGTACACCTGGATAGAATAATGAACTCAATTTCACAATCAAAATTGGATTTTATACTCGTAAAATTATTTTTGTCACTAAATAAGGATGTTTTTATCATTTAAATGATGAATAAAAGGAAAAAGTCATATAATAATAATGATATTTAATTAAGAAGATCCATGATGTAAATATATGAAAGAAATTTTTTTCTAGTTTTGCGTGAACCAAATTGTAGTAAGGGTCAATGTTTCATGGTTTTATACATGATAATACTTGTATTATATAATAATTTTTAATTATTTTATGTTGATACCTATATGTTCTATCATGATATATTGTAATATTGTCTGATGATGTTTCATATGTTTTAAATTCTAATATAGATAATTCAAATGTTTGAAATTTTTTTTAATAATATTGTACTACAAGTTACATAGTTTTTTACATTTCAAATCATTTATTATGTATGTTAAGTATGGTGTAACTTTTACGAAATATTTTTATGCCTCGGGTTCATCCCTAGAGTCTGTATAAGCCCGTATGTTCCTTGTGAAATTTTATAAAAATTACAATTTAATTGTTTGTGAGAAATACTATGATTAAGAATATTTTCAATATTTATTATTAATATGGTTTTTTAGTAGAAATTTTGAATGGATATAATCCTACCCAATTATTATGTGACTCCTAAAAATAATATGTTCCACTGAAGGTTGGAATCTTTGGATTTCCATTATGGGGTCTCTATCAATTCCTTGTAAATATTCTCGCATGGATTGGCACAATGATAATAAGTTATATTCTTAATTAATATGTTACCATATGAAAATTAATTTTATATCACATTTTAAAAGAGTTTTTCTATGGGGTTTTCAACTATTTTTGTTCAAGGGTTTTCCAAACTGAAACAGAATACTTTTTTTTCTATATATAATTTCAAATTAGAATATTATATTTATGATGAATATATAAGTTTTTATACCCTGATATAGAATGTAAATTAACAATCATGGTTTTTTAAAATTCATAAAACTTCCTCATAATTAATGTAAAACATTATATTTGACAAGAAATTTGTAAAAATATTTTTTGGTTTAAAGAAAATGGTACATGGTAAACATATCTAGAAATTTTATCAACCCAAAATTAGAATATTATAACACAGTTTTTACTAATCGTTGTCCTAATTTTAATTATTATTATTTTTCATTACATAAACCATGATGTATCTTAACAAGACCACATCATAGTATCAAATTAATATCTTTTCAATGATCTAGCATAATATTTTATATTCAAAATAAAATCATATTTCATTTAGACATGTTTTTCATTTGTTATAAACCATGATATAATTTTCAGAAAATACTGTTTGGATTTTTGATTTATGAATAAGAAATAATATTTATGAGACTATTAAAATTCTTTTATAGAATGGGACATCAAGTGGCCATAAACAAAAAAATATATTGGATAAGATCTATATATTAGGACTTAAATTTAAATATTTTTTATTTTTTAATATGTTTATATATTTTGAAATAATTTCATGTATAAACATATTTATATAAAATTATGAAATGTTCCAAAATAAATTTATAAGATGTTCATATCAAAGGGACATATTCAATAATTTATCTAAACCATTAAAATGGATATTTTATATTTCATTAGTGGTTTATGTATATATATAAATAACTATATTAATATATTATTAATTTTTTAATTAATTAATATGAGTTTTTATTAAATTAAGCTTAAAATATTTATTACTAAATAAGAGTGTCATATTTTCTACTATGAACGAGTTTAAATGTTTACTATATAAATGATGAAATATAAAGTATTAATATTTTTAATATAAATAAAAATTTATTATATTTATTTGATAATATTTATATATTATTTAATTTCAATAAAATTATTTATAAATTATAAGGTGGTTATATCTACTTATTTATGAAAACCTCATAAATTAAAATATCAGGTTTATAAATATAAACTATTATTCTATTCAGTTTTTCCAGAATTAGCAATTATTTATAAATATAATTTTTTAATGATAGAAATAAATACATATTTTTGATTAATTTTTTAAATTTCCTCTTATATATCTAATACTATCAATACGTGGACATTCTCATTAGTTATGGCATATGATACAATTTTTTTTTTCTTGAAAAATGTGATTTGTTTTGAGGATTATAAAATCAAGAGATATTGGTTGTGATTTATCAATGTGTGGAGTTATTATTGAATTAATATATGTATAGTGGGGTTTGGGTTTTAATTCTGAATTGTATTTTTGATTTATCTATACAATGGTTTGTTATTAACATGTTTCCCTATATATTATTATGTTGAAATTTATATTTTTAATGATTCTAATCCCTTACATAAAATTATTGTTTCTTAAATAAAAATGGGATAAATTCAAATCTCTGTGAATGTAAATATGATTTACGTTTGTATAGGAAACATAAATAGTTTTACGTGTAATGTTATACACATTGATATTTTGGAATATGTTAATTTAGAATAATTTAAATTATAAAAAATAAATTATTAAATCCTTATACATAAAAAATAAGAAATCTAAGTGTGTGAGGTACTACAACCCCATTGAAACACCATATGTTTTGTTTCAATCAATTTTAACACATTTCAAGGTTTTATTATCCAAATTTTTAGGTTCATTTATATATTTTTCCCATTTTTTATCGATTATAATAAAAATATGATATTACTGAAATAAAAGTAAAATATTTTACTGTATAGGAAATGAATTTTGGGATGATATTATTAAGGAAAAACTAAATATAGTATAATATAGTCATAGATTTTGGATAATCATAATGATATTTTTCAAAAATCAGTTTCTCAATCGGTGATATAATAGTCATATTTGATAGGAAAGGCATTATTTTCTGTGTATATAACTATGAATTCATAGGAAATACATAATAGGAACAATGATTTAGTAAATTTCAGATCTCGTATTAGGAATTTTTTTTGAAATTATGTTTAGTCTTCATTTTTTTGGAACATATTTTTTAAATTTATGTATTAAATGGTTGTTAAACAATTTACTCATCTAATAATAACATCAGTAGTAAAGAAAGATGAAATAATCCTAAACATTGATTTTTTCATAAATAATAAAAAAGGATTAGAATAATGTAATTCACTTCCTACAGTACTATATGAACTCATGAATTGTTATCAAAAAATAATAATGGTTCTATAATTTACAGAATACCAAACCAGATCATCTGATAGGGGACGTTACTAAATAACTAGAACTAGGTTCTTGCATATTGTATAAGATTGATTTCATTTATATTTCTATATTATTTATTACATATCAATGGATATTAAATTTAAATATCAGTATAACAACATTTATAATTTCATGATGAATGATAACCATAAAATTCAATATTATGAATTAGTTAGAGATGAGATATATAATGTTTTAAATGTAATATTTATATGAAGAATTAAAAAAAGATTTTCTATTTTAACAAATACATTTTGTGGTTATGTGAGAACTAAGTACAGAATTATCTAATTTGAACGAATAAAATTATAATTTAAACCAAAACCACCATGAAATCAAATAATTTGCAACGATGAAATAATTAAAACTAGGGCATCCCAACCCAAATCCCACCCAAGCCCATACCATGTCTATAATAGGTCATGAATCTCTATCAGATAATTAAGCAATTATATGAAAAAAACCAAAGGAACATAATTTTATACTTATTTCCTAAAAATTAATCGATATTTTATTGTATTAGGGATTTTTGTGTCACCTCTAACGACGATTCATACCATTTGATTCATCTCACATTAATTTTTATAATGGTTACAATAAATAATTATAAAATAAAATAAACATTACTTAAAAAATACATAGACCCACTAATATGTTTTTTATTTATTTATAGTAAATAATAGCTCCATGATCCTGTACTATGATTTTTCTGTTTAAATGATATTAAATAAATACAGAAGTGGATGTTATTATATGAGGTTATGACACTAGTTTCATTGCAACTATAAAATGATGTTACACTATAAAGATAATTTATCATTTATATAGACCCTATACATCATGGAATCAAACAATTACAAATCAGAGATGGTCCAACAAAAAAATTACTAAATAATATACCTCATAAAAAAATGTAAGTAAATAAAATGAAATTACAAAACCCAATACTCATGGACTTCCACAACTCTTCACTTCAGTCCTCACTAGGAAAACTTCCAGAATCCCCATATATCCTCTTTAAAAAATAATATATTTTTTATATCATTGTAGAGGATAGATTTCATTACCAGATGTAACATCCCTATGAATGAAACATGGTCACTCAGATTATCAATATAAAACCAGCACTCTTATCTACAAAAAAATGTATTCCATGGCCAAGGTATTACCACAATTGAAATATAAGAATATTATTGATATGATTTATTACATTAGTCCATATTGCACATCCCATGGTCTAAAACCATCTAATAAGTTCCTTAATAACAATCACATCATATTTGAATACCCATGATGATATAAAAATCTAGATAATTTTGTATCCTAATAAATAAATGAACTAATTTATGAGACATCACAAGAAAAAAAAACATTTTATTTTCTCTATATATGTATACAAATAGTTATAAAATATATTAATATGCAAGGTTATCAATACACTACCATCATAATCTTCCCATAATATCATATTTTCATTCATTATACATACCCATCAACTCTTCCTCATAAATGAAATAATGAATCATTTACAAAGAGAGACACTCGCCATCTATTTCTTAAATACATGATAAATTAATACCAGAGAACTTATACCATATCTAAATCTAAACCAATAATCATAAGATCAATAAGACCATGACTCATAAATATTTCCTATGTAGTAATTAGAATAATATAGGGAATAATTAAAACATCATCCGTTGAGTACAAAGCATGTAACCATGCTATAAGAAATTAGGGATGCTCACTCACTAAATAAATAGACATAAGAACCATAAAATTTATATTTTGGAAAAAATCACTAGTCACTTGGTCATCCATATAATCTAAAATTTATCTTGATGGTATACCATGGTTCTAATATAACTATAGTAAATGAAAACCTATTTGAAAAAAAAAATTCAATTTAACAAACCATCCCAACTTGGAAATGTTATTAGTGACCCAAACATCTCATACATTATTATTATACCTTTTTAAATGAATATTCATTGCGTTACAAAAATACCCTACATGGGAACATAATAGATTAGTTATATTTGAATCATGGGACAGAATACTCTTAACTTCTAAAATATATTAAATGTCTCCCAGAATGACCATCACCTTTAGTAATCCTACTTAAATAAACATTCTTAATAACATTGGAAAAGAAACATATGAATGGCTGATAACATATTATTAGTATGTGTAAAAAAATTAGATACATAATAATAACATGATCATAATGGTATGATGAAATGATCATAACATTAAACAAGCATAAGTTATGTATAAAAATATTAATCTCATGTCATGTTATAAATAATGGTTTCTATATTTCATGAATCATAATGAAATTAAATAACCCGAGACATGATAGAAAAACATTGGCATACGACATTGAATTTTAACATACACATAATAATGAAAAATAATTTCCAATGTAGCCATGGATTAGTTCAAGGATATTATAGTGGGATTGGTACTCTCCCCAAACCATTAGAGTAGTCATGATTCACCCACATGACCATCAAAATACACAGAATCCAATACATAATCAGGTTCACTACACATTCCAGTATTATATATACCATGATATATTCTTCATTAACAAAGTAATTGGGGGGATATATAGGTCCCACACATCACATAATTAAAATCATATATATGTGTACCAAAAAATCAAAAACAAATTCATAATATCATTACCTATTAAAATAAATTGTACCCTATAAACACTGGATGATATCCTAACCTAAGAAAAAGAAAAAAAATTCATAATCATTTTAAAATTTCATCATTTCATTACCCATGGAAAAAGTGGGATTCATAAGTATTATATCAAATTATAACTCATGGATGATAAATTGGATTTATAAACATATTTTTATAATAAACATTATCCATTTAAAGAAATAATTAGAATTTTATCCTTGGATCATATACTTAGTAAAGAACAAGTAACATAATTAGATGTCAACATTGAAGTAGAATTATTTTTGAAAGAAAAATAATGTTGAACATTTCGTGAGGGGAAAAATATTCTTTAAAAATTAATTTCTAAAACAAAAAAATACAAAAAACATTTTCGAAATACATTTCTTTTAAAATAATTTTTAAAACATAAAAATAAATCAACAATGAAATTTTGAACATTTCAAGTGTGAAATATCATTTTCATATCAAAAAACACCTGTTAGAAAATAAATTGTTTTGAAAATTATTTTCTTTGAAAATAACCCTAAAAACATTTAATTTCACTTTTAAGATTAATTTTTTACATTTCGTGATGAAAATATCCTATCTACATTGAAAGAGTATTTTTTAAAATAGAAATACTTTTTTAAATAATTTTATTTCATTAGAAAAATTATAACATATGATGGAGCATTCAAATAAAATAATGGCCATGATAGAGGAAAATTATATTCCTTACATATTTGTTCAAACCAATATTTAATTTAAATTTTTTGTAAAATCCCAAGAGGGATTGTTTTTTGAAATTATATAAATGGTACGTTAAGAAAACAAATGTTAAACATGGCTAAAAATGTCAAATATATATAATTTTACTAAATTTAATTAAAAAATTGAAAAATTCTTTATAAACCATCGTTTTAGAAGAAAATGGATTTCCAACCGAAGAGAGATATAATTTCATATTTTCATAAACACTATATCTAACTTTCATTATGTACATAAATTGAAACATGGTAAAATTACATGAAATTATAATGGATAGTCAAAGGATAAGAAAAACCATGAGATATTTTGAGAGTTATTTCATATTATTTCCACATTGGACAATAAATAATGTACAATTTCAATAAAGATTAAATTGTTACTGAAAATCATTAGCACATTGGATTCTTCTAAAACATAATCACCTTGAATGAGAGATTCAAACATGGATATGTAATACCAATAATATTTAGGATAATTTTAATTTAATACATTCATGGGTAGTTGTTTTCTGAAGAAAAATATTTTTCGGATTATTTAACTAATAGGTTTGGGCTTTTCATAATCATTCATATCTGGTTAATAATCTTTTTCATCACCACAATTTCATTTGGGGATAGAATGTAGTTTTTTAGAGTTTTTGGACAAAATTACATCACACACACATCAAAGTCCCTTTTAGGTAGTTTTAAATGGGGATTATTTGTGGAACAAGAATCTCCCAATAGTTTCATATCTACAGTGACTCGGTGACCTGATTTCCAAAGGTAGAAAATCATTGGTATGATTTTCCAAATAAAATTAAATCCTCAAATTGGGTGATATAATTAGAGAGAATACTCATCACAACATTTAATATGGAATTAATTCCTACTACGAAACTCTCTTATAGATTTGTGACATATTCTTGATTCCTTCATTAATTCCAATGTATGAAGTAACTCACCCATGAAATTAACAATAAATTATTAGAATTTATTGAATTTAGAATCAATTTCATGTATTCATGGTTCATAATCATTGTATATATTTTTATTTTCCATGGTTATCCATCGATGTTACCCTCTTATTTACATATAATGAATTCATTTATCATTATTTTAGTGAGGTTGATTTTTAGAAACAGAGTAGGGTGAACTATATTATATCATCATATAGGGAGATATGATTTGTGTTGAGGTCGATATGAGACCCATGGATGGGATTCCATCATATCCTATGAAATGAATCTGAACCGACATAGTTTGATACCTCTTAATAGTGAATATCATACCTTTTATAGACTTGAAATAAAGATAAAATCGTGTATTTTAACTTCACATGATATGGAAATCATGGTGAATAGTGACATTCCAATGTTTGGTGTGGGACATATTCCAATCATTTTGTGAGAACCAAGAGGGGATGTGGTCTCCTGTGTTGGATATAACACAACTAAGATTGTGGCATAGGGGAAATTAGTGTTGGAATGTGGATTTGGGGTTGGACCTCAAGAGGACTTCCTATATATCCATTTTGGATGGAAAACAAAGTCTTGTAGTTTATTTGTGAGGAAAAACACATGTGAATTGCCTCATTGGTTTTTCTCATATTGGACTTTGTCCCTTTAAGAAGACTATATTGGGGCTTATTCATTGAGATTATGCCCATTAAAAATATTTTTGTTATGGTTGGGGAATAGATCAAATAGGATGCCTAGATGGTGATAGTATGATGACATGTTTGGGTATTATACCATTTTGGAGGCCCATAGCTTGATCTAGGGAATACACATCAAATTATTCATCAAGGTATGAGATTGTGCATATTTTATGACCGCCTCTAACCTCTAATCCCACATGGGACATTGTCATTGTGATAATGAATAGGTATAGATTGATCATGAAGAATCACTAATCCCATGTGATTATGGATTTCATGAATATCATGATCATTAAAAACAACTAAGACCATGTGATTAATGCTACAATCCAGAAATATGAATTGGTCTAAGATCTAGAAACCCACAACAGCCATCTACCACTTGTAAAAGAGGGTGAGGTGATGAGAGATGTTGAAGGGGTTGTGTTTTAACCCTTCCTTTATATCATTGTATTTATAATTTTTGGCTCTATATACGCATCTTGATACATTAAATGGTCATGGATAAGGTGGAAGGAATTATAAAGGATGTTTCCTAAAAGATATCCTTAAGACATACAATGGTAGGGATTATCTTTTTCATTCAAACGAGAATTATAGTTAGGTGATGATGCTACAAGAGATTCTTCTGGATTGTATCAACTCAAGGTAGTCAAGGAATCAAATATAATAATAACAACTAATAACATGTTAATGGTACCAAGATTACTACATAAATAGAAGTAATTTCATGGAGTGTAGAGGAGTAAGTAAAATCATGGTATTACATTGGTGGATGTTGAGGATGTATAATTACCAACCCAAAAAATCTTTGACCTGGATCAAAAAGTTCTTACTGTGACTAACCATTTTTCTAGGGGTGTAGAGAATTTAGCGAGGATAATGACCTAGATAGATGGTATAACCACAAAATAGTGATTGGGAGTGGGTGATGGGGTGTATCCCCATAGTATTGGCTAGTAGGTTTGAACTTGTATGTCTCATTGGCATCAGTTTTCCATGTGTGGGTAACCAAGTTGTGGGTCACCAATGTGTCGGTTGACCGGGTAAGGGTCACCCAGGTATGGGACTCCCAGGAAGTATTTCAGTGATGTATTACTTGGGAGAATATAAATTTATTCCCTATGTATGTGTTGACCAAGTGCTTGGATAGGGGGATATGTATGGGTATCCCAAGTCTGGGACACTGATGTTAATCTCACCTAGGTATGGGTATCCTTGGTGTCGGTTACCATGGTAGGTCTCCCATAGGTATGGTTTGGCCATTTTGGGTAACCCATGTAGTACCTCCCCCATGTAGTACTTTGGAGGGTTTCTAGTGCCTCGCCGAAGTTGTATAAGTGTAGGTTGGAAAACCTCACCAAAATGTGGTTGTCTTAGGTGTGGGCCACCCAATTATTGTAATATGGGCCTATCCTTAGTGAGGTAGGCCCATGGATGTTATCCTTTGTATGGATATACTACTTCGGAGAATTACATATGAAACCAAACCCATACCATCTGTTCATCAAATGAGAGTTTGACCATCCTCCAGAAATTTTAGGTAGAGTGATATTTTTACTGACCCACTTGTGGACCAGTATGATTGGGCCTTCTTGAGTAGATATGAGTGAGTGCATAATTATTAGGGGGTATTCATGAGTTACTTTCTCAAATGGAATGAGCTTTTTTCAAATTCTTTTTTAAATTCTTTCTATCTTCAGAGTGCCCTAAATTTTGATCAGTATGCATTTTGGGTTATACAACGCATCAAAAGGTTGAATTTAATAAGGTATATGCTTCCGAAATTGGAAAATAATCTGAATATTCTTGAATGAAACTCTAGTATATAATTATAAACCCAATAAAACTTTTAATAATTGATATTATAAATATATAGTATACTCATAGAGGGGGTTCTTTTCACTTAACACTCATTATAGAGTAGTCTTGTTGAACATGGAAATCCAACCTACATATTCTTCTCAAATGGATACACATCTCGACACAAAAAAATATAAATGAGATTCACCTCAAGATTTATATGTAAAAGTTCATGAAACAAATTTATCTCTATAAAGAAATTTCCACCTTATAATTATATTAGTATAGAAAAAATCAATATTTTATAAAGTAACAATATGTAATTTTGATGAATTCCAAATTGAATTTGTAAAAATTAAAAATATATTAAATTTTGGAGCATGCACTATTTTTTAAGAAATATTGTTGAGAGTGCATAGTTTGAAAATTTCTTGATTTATATGGAAAACCCTATAATTTTTTTGTATTTTATTTCATTGCCCTGATTTTTTCGAAAGATGAATATAGGGAAGACATAACATGTGAGACATGTATTTCTAATATACTACCCATTATGGGGTTTCTTCTTAATAAGTTCTAGGGATTTTAATTTT
The DNA here is from genome assembly GCA_963277665.1 of Viscum album. Lineage (NCBI taxonomy): Eukaryota > Viridiplantae > Streptophyta > Magnoliopsida > Santalales > Viscaceae > Viscum > Viscum album. The sequence goes on along the minus strand of OY728152.1, from coordinate 270,708,443 downwards.
GTATTTCATGATGCAGGCATATACCATGGAAAGCATAAGGCTAGAGATAAGAGAATAGATTTTCACTGATTTTTACGTTGAGGGTTTTCAACTGGGTTAGTATTATGTCTTTTTTGGTGTTATAATCCTAATTTATAGTAACTAGAAAAAATGTAACAGGTGTTTTAGATTGAAAAACGTTGACCATTAGTTTTGAAATGATGACGCAAACAAGTATTATTGTCCTAGAATGTTTTAAAATTCTATTGATACCCTAAGAAAAATTTTCAGTTATGATTTAGTGATTTCTAAATCAAAAATTTGATGTTGGAAAAAATTTTTAGGAATAATTGTAGACCAATATTGAAAATTGGTAAATAGAAAAATATGTTCGATGCATATGGAAATATTCACTATCTCTCCTAAGGATGAATGAATATTTGAAAAACTTGTTTTCTGAGAAACTTTTCATATAAAAAACTAGTCATTCTTTAATATAGTCAATATATATAGTCCTCTACGTGACATGAACAGAAATTTAGTTAGAAACTTATGAAAATAAAACTAGGGAGTTTAAATAAATTTTCTAGAAATTGTCTTCTCATTAATTCCATCATTTTGTTGATGAGGACTGATGGATGTTTATGGGGATTGGGATTTTTCAACACCATGATGGTTGGTTTTTCTGAGAGGTAATTTTTGAGTATGAAGAAGTCATTTTTATTAGAAATTTACTTGAATGGGAAAATGATCCATCCTGACTCTGTATTTTTTGAAGGAATATTTTTACATTTTACTAATGTCATAGGAGAATGCTTCATTATTACATTGGGTGGAGAATCATGTAGATTAATGTTATCTAATTTGGACATTGTCTGTGAATTTTAATGACATATGGAATGGAATTTGTTATTAAGTTTAACTTCTTCTTTTAAAGATGATATGTTATGAAAATTAATTTCATTGAATATGGATATTGGGGAACAACATTTTAATAAATTTATCCTTGACAAAAATATTGAGGATTCTCTAAATCCTGTTATTCATTCAAAGAATGTGATATCTTAATCAGGTTTGAATGGAGATAAAAATAATACATACTCTATGGATCATTTTATTTGAAGAGTGGTATGGTGGAAGGGCTGATGGTGTTATGGGATGTCTCTCCTGGGGAAAAATTCACTCCTATTGATAAACCTGTTCTGTTGGTTAATTTACAAAATCCCAACTAGGGTGTGATACAACCTAGTAATATTGTGGTTTCTTTTGGATGATATACCCGTTATATGGGATACTTATGAAAATAATTATCTGTAATATTACGTCATAATCCGGAAAAGTAGTTCCCAATAATTCCAGCATTATATCACTATTGGTTGAAAGAAGTTTATGGAAATTCCGAATTCAAAAAACATAGAGTCTAGTTTTGTACATGCAATGTACCAGAATATATAAGGAATATTTGAAGTCACAATTAACCAATAATGGGGGAATCATTATAAGTCATAGTTCTAACACAATAATGGTAAATATGATTCATTTAATTTTAGTTTATACAACTATGGACATTTAATTATGGAAATGACAGGACTTATATGGCATACTGGACAAAATATGTTCAAATGAACTCCCAATATGAGAGAGGAAATTGTGAACAATGATCTTTGGTGTTCCCATATGAGGATAAATTATTTGAAACAATTATTTGTGGGATGAATGTAGAAAAAATTCAAATAGTGTGTTCCAAAAAAATTTCTTAAAATATTATGGAGACAAAAGTGGAGTCCCCTCTAGGGGATGTTATAACTTGTTGATGAATCTATTTTGTGGCTGACATTATGCAAACTTAATGAGTCATGTATCTAAAAATTAAAATAGTTTAATACTTTGGATGATATGAATTATATGGGGTAGACATATGAAACACCAACTATGGTGTGTTACTAAATAGTCCGGAAAAGGGTTTCTTAAGAATCAAGCATTCTACCATCGATAGATAGAGATTAATTAAGAAGATATGAAAGTTTCCAAGAATAGGAGTAAGAAATTAGGAATAGATACATACAAGAAAAAAGGATAATTTTTAATATATATTTTACATGATTTGTAGAGTCCCTTTCATAGATCAAATTCATGTTTAGGAGGGGAGAATCTCTATTTTTGTGGTGGACCACTGAATATGGGAACCCGAATTAAGAGGTACACCATAAATAATTATTTGAATGCAGCAATGGGGAAATTATTCATTACTCATTGTCTAGTAGTAGGACATCAAGCCTTGAAATAACTATCTTTATCACTATAATGTCAATGAAGATGCACATAGTTCTTAAGGTACCGGGTTGTATAATGTCAGTTATCTAGAACAATATCCATGAAGTTTATTTTCATTCAGTATGGATGAAGGTGAATATAAGTGAAAAAGAAAATTTTTGGCTAGACGACTGTATATGATCCGAGCATCACTATTTATCTCTATTTAGTTAAAATCAAGCCACACATTGTTCCAAAAAATGATTCCCAAAACTGATCAAAATCATATGTGGAGAAATTTTTTTTAATACAGGATTAGGATTGGTGTGTGAACACATAATAGATATTATTTAATAGATCTAACACATATATAGAATAGTGGGGGTATTTCATACATTTTGTATAGATAAGAATGAATGAATTATGAATCACTATGTATACCATGGGAATTTGAATGAATTTAAACATATTCCTTAATGATCCATACTATTTAATGTCATGCAGCAAATAAATATGGTTTCCCTTTATTGGTATTTTAGGTAGGACCATGATAAACCCTAGGTGAATTGATATGCCTTAAATATATAGGTATCTCTTTTACCAAAAATCTTAATCCAACCAGAGTTATTATTAGTGTGAGAAACTAGGAGTGGAAAATGATTCATTAACTACAAAAAAAGAAAATACAACTAAATGATAATGGAACATAGATTTTGTAGCTAGTCTAGGGTTATAATATTTGTCCATCTATGTATATAATTAGAATAAGAATCAAAACATACGTATTTCCTAAAACATTCACTATGTAGGTTTGGACCATACATAATGAAAAGTCGTTTTTTAAATTTTGTTGTGGTTTGGAAAAGGATTGCGAATCTGGTAATCACTACGTATATCATTGGAATGAGAATAAAAAATATGATGTTTTTAAGGATATCATGTAGTTTATTTTCACATGATGAAGAAATAATCCATGAATTTTGATGAGTTGAGATAAGGAAATGGGTCAAATGACATAGAAGGGATGTCGTATTGTGACTGGGTCCTATATTAGCAGTCTAAGAGTCAATACATATCCAATGATTGAATGAATCAAGAAAAAGTTGTTTATGAAAATATTCCCCCTCATAAATAATGTTTTGACCGGGGTAAAGGGGACTATTATGTTCTCAATATTGATATTAGGGCCTAGGATATAAGGTCAATAAATCAGTACATATATCACTAGAATGAGAATCTATCCACATGTATTTCATGAAATGTTCTATTGCATGTAAATTTCACACAGAGAGAAAGAGGGATTTTTTTCCGCATCTGGTCCATGGATGGAAAGTATAAGAGTCACTGTGTGTCACATTGTAATAAGAATAAAGCCACACATTTCTCTAAAATAAGGATTTGGTGGGATACTAGTACCAATTATTATGATCCTCTCAATACCAGATCCAAATATTATATAGATTAACATCATTAAAAAGGATGTGAACCATGTAGTTTTAAGTCATATAGTTATGACTATATACAATGAAGTTTATTGTCTTTAAACATTGAATATATATAGTTTTTTTATGTTTACCATCACGTGTTTAAGATTAGTGGTGTGAGATTACAAGAATTATTTTCTCAAGAACCTTTAAATAGTTGGGGTCGTAATGAGCTCTCTATCCTTTTAGATCAAGGAATAATCTCTACTATAGTAGACCTTTATTATGGAGTATGGCCCTTCAAACTTTTCCCCAATAGTTTGGGTATTTTATCATGATATCAGTGGAGCCCTAAGGAACAATACCAATTCCCCTTGTAGAAACACATAGAGGAGGAAATTTTTATTCAAATCATGTGTTATCAGTTATTGATGGACCTCCTAGTGATGCAAGATGTGAATTTTTTTCTCAAAACGTCACACTAATTCATCCAATAATTTGAAGGACTCCTCATCTATGGATAGTCAGTCATTGAAGGAAATAAAAAGGGATGTAAATTGGATCCCAATGTGAAGGATTAATTATTTCTCATTTACCAGTGAATATTTGGACATCCATGTGGATGTTCATGTTGCAGACCAGTAAGACCTTATGGAGTTCAATGGATTTTTAGGCCATGATTTTTTATCTTTATCGACCATGATTTTGTCATATACAACAAGGTATTATTTATGGCCTCTATCTGTACATTATCCACGTCTTGATATTGGGGTGACTTATTGGATTTTAAATTGTACCCCTGATGCAACATTTAAAAATAAATAGAATAGAAATTGGGGACATCATTGAATGGTATTGATCAAGGGATGCAAAATATGGTAACAATGTACCACGTTAAAATGTTAATGATTCCTTTAGATCAAAATTCATTTATGGGACTTTCCCCCATCCATTTTAGAGATGATGTTTTTTGTAGGTATGATGTATTCGAACTAATTTTCTATAGATAGAGGGTATGGTCCCACACTATCCATTCCAAATATGGAAAATTGATGGGATAATTTTCATACATGAATCAACTTCGGGGATTGATGATTGAAGATTGAATCCACTTTTAAGGAAAGATATTTTGTGTTGATTCATCAGGAGAATGTATAATAGTGGTCTAATACTATCCAAGCCTTTAGTTTTGATAAGAAATCATAAACTGTAAATATTTGGAACATTATGTTACTGATTGTATTTATTTCATGATAGCGGAGATCTCATGTCCAAGAATGCTTATGGGATGGAATCCATGAATTTCTCTTTTATAGGTGGTATTCTAATAATTTTGGATATCATAATGATTAATTTTTGTTTCGCACTACCATATTTATTCATCCATAGACATTTATAATTGGAGTAATCAATTATGGAGGTAGTATATGATGAGATTCATCCACCAAGTTGTAGGATCTTATAGATTGAGAATGGAGCTAGAATTAGTATTCTTTTCAGTTTTAACTTGAACAAAATGTGAGATCATTTAGAAATGTGAAATGTTGATGACAGTTTCTTCCTTGTTTGGATATCACAAAGTTGTTTCTATATTTCCCAGTGAATCAACCTTGAAATTCTATGATTGTGGGAAATCATTCAATGATGGATTTTAGAGGAACTCATCCATCAACCTATGACATAGTCGAGTAAGGGAATGAGGTTGTCCTTTCAGATAGAATAATCTCCATTGAAATATTTGATTACCAAATCCAAATCTCCATTTACTTCTAAATGGTCCAATAGTATTTTGGAGTTCCAGTTAAGTGAATGTAATGATGGCCTTATTTTACACCTCGTTATTAAGACAAAATTTATATTATATGAATGAGTAAGGAAATACTGTTTTTTCTAGAGAGATAAGTACGATCCCTTACCATACTTTATTGATTTTAGTTTTTTCCATTGAACACGTTGTTGGGCTATCAGATGCACCAACAAAATATATTTCCTTGGTTTATGGGCCATATCGAGTATTAAATATCTGTTCATTTGAAAATTCAATATTTAATTACATCGTTTCTGCTGATGGGTGTTCTAAAAAATAATCTACTTAGTAATGTACTTTCACTTCTTTTGGTGGGACGAATCGTATATCAAACACAATAATACCTCCCTATTTATGTCCCACACCCTTTTAATAAATAACATTTATACCACTATGAACAAACTATATATATGAAAACACTGTTATCACATAAAAAATAATCACAATAATCTCTCCCTATATGAAAAGCTCAAATGTGTGTGTCCCATAAATTCTATTATAGATATCAATTCCCATACATAAATGAATCCATAAAATATAATAATTAAAAATTGAAATAATGGGAAATCAATGAGTTATCACTTATTAAATCCTAAATAATAGTAATCCAATATCAAATAATAGAATAAATTAATAATATATCTAATAAAATTAAATATTATAACCATTATCTAATTCCATACACCAAATTTCTGAATCAATCCTTTAAAAAACTATTCTCAAAAAGCAAATATTGTACAACTGGCTCAAGACTATATGTCCCATGTTATAGAAATGGATAACTATCACAACCTGATGGTATAGATCCTAGTGGATTCGTAATTAGTCATGCCATATCTCCAAAATAATTATTGAAAAAAACATATAAGTACTTTAATTGGTCATTTTATTACATCAAAATGGCCTTAAGAATGTTCTGGGTTTTCTCTGATTCAGGAACCCCATTATGACATCCCATGTGTTATAGATCTTCTATCTCATTTCTATATATTCAATTATACTACATCTAGATAACCATGGCGATGACCACTATAGATAAATTCATATAATAACATTGAAAATACAATATAAATGAACTCATAAAGAGTAGTACACCTTCTACTCAACCTTAACATATATATCCAAGATCATCATAAATGTAACATCCAATGAGTTTAAAAAATTATAATAATGTAAATCACAAAGAATCATATTTTATCTCAGACAACATTCCTTGTCTCATTTTCTAAAAAATGTTATAAAAGATATTCATCTTGGAGGAAAAATATTAATTACCCCCCCCCCCACCCCAAAACATGTTTTTGAATCCTCAGATATCATATCTGATATTTACATCCATAATAGAGACATTTATTTGATTGATAACACGACAAATTTATTTTCAGTAATTCGAGAACACATGGAATAACACACATATCAAGCACTGAGTCCAAGTTACGAGTGCGTCATACATAGAATTTATGATTCTATCCCACCATCACAAAAAATGTAATATAATTCCCAATGGGTATTATTAAAAAAACCAACCCATACTCAGTCAACCATAGATACTAACAATGGTATTAATGTTTTCCCACTATCCCTATACACACGTGATAAAAGAAAACCAGTTTAACATCTCAATTTTATCATTGAAATCGACCCATCATGTAATTTTTTCATATATATCTAATAGTATCTTGAATCATCATTCATAAAATTATAAAATTCAATAAATCTTCTACCTAGAAGATCATAATTGGAAAAAAAAGTTTAATAATTATGGTATCACACCCAGCAGGTCACCAATTTGTAAAATAACATAAATATCATTCATCAAGGCTTTCCATTAAAATCCTTTCCCAAAACATATTATTAAATAAAAATTATAAATCTAATCACATTCCTAATTCAATTACTATAGTAACTCTTCCAAACTTGTGGAAATTGATATGATAAAATAGTCTCCTTTATTTTAAATGTCCAATTTAAAATAAAAACATCAATTACTCTTTTAATTAAAAAATTACAGTAAAAATTCCTTAAAAAACACTAGGTTTGTTAAAAACATAAATATTGATACTCAATTACTTCACTATTTTATAATCATGTATAACCATTTCCATTTGAAATGATACACATTTGGATTTTATGGTATATTTATCATTACCTAAATATAAATAATTTTATTGTTTTCATCACATGAAATATCATAATTATTTAAACCATGAAAAACTATTTAAAGATTACTGTTTCATAGATATATCATTTCTGAAATACACATATCAAAAAATAATTCTCATGAATTTTTATGATTTTTAAATGAATTATTTTTTAGTAAAAATTGGAAAATAATAGTTTCTGAAACATGATGAATTTATTTCCATGAAAATTAAAATAAATAATTTAATATTATATTAAATTAAGATAAGACATTATTGGTTATAAATTATTTTATAATATCCATTAGGCTCAGAAAATTATAAAATTTTCATAAATGTAATTTTTTCAGATTGAAAAAACATTGTTCTAGAAAAAGGTATTTCATCTCAATTTTTGTATTTATATTTTAATTATTTTTTCATCATATTGGAATTTCATTAAATAAATTGATCCTATATTTTGAATCATAAGTTTTATATTTTAAATATATGTATCTATATTTTTTGTAATAGTAACCTTGTAAATATTTTTCACTTTAGAAATGATAAACCTGGTAAAACAGAGTAAAATAATTGAGAAGAGGCATTAAAAATAATAAAAATAATTCCTTTAACTTGTAATATTATTTTAGTTCATATAATAACATCTATGTTTCAAATATATGGAATTTTTATCTCATTTTTATTTTATTATCTCCATTATATAAAATTATAAAAGGTTAAAAATTAAAATGCTAATATCTAGTTTTGGAATTTATATTATATGATAACATAGGGATGAATAATATTATAAATAAATATTAAAAATTATTTATTTTATTTAAATAAAAATTTTATATGAAATTTATTTATAATTTTTTGTGATTATGTAATTATCAAAAAAACTTATACAAAGTGTGAAAAATGATTGTCCAAGTAGTTAAAAATCAAATTAATTAAAGAATCCTCAAAGCATAGGTTCTGTGATATTTGTTCTTTCATAAGATATTAAAAGTTAATGTATATGTTTTTTAGGGTTTAAATAATTATATTTTAAATTTATAATTTGGATAAGGTATTTAACATCAAATTAAATGAACTGTTTATAAATGAAATTAATAATGTTTTCTATAAAATAATATTTATTTAAATTATTTAAAAATAATCAAAATGGCGAAATTTTTCAAGTATGGTTATAAATAATAAAATATTTTATCCATTGGAAACATTTGAAACTTTTTTTATAATTTGTAAATGTATAGCCCATTAAGTGTGAAATGGTTTTTTACTTAAGTTGTCATAAAAATTTATTGACGAATGGGTTAAACCCAAAAAAATGTTTTCAAATAAAACTTAAAAAATTTGGTTAAATATATTTAAACCCTGAAAATATTACCTTAAAAATTATGGACACATAGATCATCATACATATTAAAATTATGTTATTATATTAATATCTGATTAATAATTAAATATGTGTCCTTAAATTCAAAATAAAATAGAACTGCCTCTAATATTTTATATTCACCACCATGATCCACATTGCTCAAAAAAGACGTAAAACTCTTTTAAATAACCTTGTCCATGTTCTAGAGGTTCTGGTATACCTAAAATACCAACCGTAGGTCCCTTTTAAGGATATATAAAATATCACCTTCAAAGAACAGGTAATCGTCTTAACTGAGAACTTTCATCAATAATATCGTTTTTCCATAAGCATATATTACCTAACCGTTACTATATTAAAACACTATAATATCTTATATATTTAAATATTATATTAATCTAGTGAAAATAATTATTCATATCCTTCTCTATCAAATGGGAAACAAAATCATCGCTCGTGTGTAATGAATACCACTGACATGCAAACCGATGTAATTTTTTTCCCTTATCATCACACATGAATTTTTATTATTATTCAATAAATGGATATATATGAAAATTAATATATATTTTTTACTAAATATTTATAATATACAGTCTAATTTCTTACCCATCCAAAAGTAAAAAATGATAACATTTATTGTGTGTACATTCGACCGACCGTATCCTGGAAGTGTTGTTATTCATTTTTCATGTCTGTTTCTCATGGAATATATTAAATATGAATATATTGAATATATATGATTTTTATTTAATTTTTATTATTATATAGATGATATAAAAATGATCATGATACAATTACCATATCTACTGAATCCAAACAAACATGAGAAATGCATCAGTTCACACCCTAAATATTTTTAATAATAATCGATTATTAAAAAATGGTTGATAATATATAGAAAATTGTTTATATATGATATTATTGACTGGAAATAGTTTTTAATTGAATTATTATATATATAAATTTATTATCCTAGATACATCATTTATTTACGAGTAATGTCATACTTGAGGTAAGGGGATTCGTCACTCAGCTTCCTTTAATTGGGATATACTTATACTTCATTCACAATGTTGTTCCCTAATTATGTGAAAAGGGATATTTTATTTTATTTTATTACTATAAATTTAATTTAATTTTATTTAGATTTATTACACATTATAAAATCATTGATTAATTCTCATTTCAATGATATGTTATTTAAATGGATTTCAAAACAATTTCCACACTATTAATTAATATTTATTACTATGAACCTATTAATGTCTATGTGGTGTTTATACTACCAATATTTTTATATAATATGAATACATATGTATTATTTATTATTTAATATTAAATAAATTTTTAAAATCCAAATGTTTTGATATTATAAATGTTACCAAGGTGTGGTGAATTTATTTTACTATCCATTTTTGGAATGGTCTTATTCTGTTTGAAGAACTCATATAATATTTCCCTCACACACTCTATTGATTATTCACTCCTAAATATTTTTAATTTGATTCCCTGTTTTCTGATAACTATTCATCAATTTTGAATGTGAATAATGAAATTATGTTTTTTAATGAAAAGTCAATCTTCTATATTTTTTGATAAGATATATTTTTATTCCATATCCATATTAATTTTTTTAAATATTCTTTATTAAATAAAAATATATATAAAGGTTATTATACATCATCCATTATTTTTTATATTGAATTACAAAATTATTTCTAATATTTTCCAAATTTGTCATTTTCACTATTCAATATAATTATTGTGATGGAATGTTTCTTTGTAATGTATAGGAATCTAACAGTTTTTCCTACCATCATAATTCTTTTTGATGAAATTTATATTTATCTATAAATTTTTTATTTTTTTATCTTATAAATAGTTAATGAAAAATTATCATAAGAGTTTCACTTCCATTATATATTTTTCTCCAAAGGACAAGAATTTACTACCAAATGTACTTTTTTGATAACTTTATGGTGATATATTATCCATAATTAATATTGTATCCCTTACAATTATTTTGAAACATTCAATTTTTTGTGAATATTTTTCATTGTAAAATAAGTTTATCTTATTTCGTTATCATCATAATTTATTTATTTATTGAAAAATGGATAGAAAAGAAAATTAAAAGCACCCAAAAGGTCGAATCCCAATCCAAAGAAAGCACGAGCCTAAGGAGGCCTAATTTAATGAAGCCCAACGAACCCCCTAATCAGATCCACTACTCAGGTTTCAAGAGGTTTATATTCAAGACGTAGTAAATATGGTATCCTTTGTCAGCTAGATTTGTAAGGTGTTATTCCACTTTGATCCCGTCAGGCCACGTGTGAGGCTCATTTATGTTGTTGTTGTTATTTTTGAGGTTTTCCCAATAATTTATGTCGTGGTAGGATATTGATCATGGGATGACACCAATTCCATTCAAGAAGCTGTGAAAGATTAGGTAATCTATCTCCACTTTAGAATGATTGATATTATCATGTTGTCAACGATAATGGCCAATAAGAGTAGCCTTCTCTTCTACCTGAATAGAATAGACACTTCCCAGTTGTGCTTAGAAATCCAAGATTATCAAGCATCTAGATTCCGGAACAACCCCACCACCTTAAATAACACCCAAATGTGAGGATCCATTCATGTTTAGTTTCAAACCACATGTAGGAAGAAAACCATATTCAATTTTTACATATGGTTATATACTATGAGTTATATTTGATTGGATGTAAAAATATAAATAATACCTATTCAGTACTCAATATATATATTTTTTGATATTGAAAATTATCTACGAATTAAATTGTTTATTAAATATATGAATGATGAACAAGCCATGTAGATATCTATGGGGGATAATTATAGATTACTCCCCGATTCATAGATATGTCTCATGAGAAAAAGTTGTTGGATGAACTAATGGAATGGGTTCTTGTTGTATAATTACACATCATTTAAACTATCATGGAAAATTTCCTTGATGGTTAATATATCATGATGATTATGATCATTAATTTTAATATTATTAATTTTCGTCATTTAAAATTCAGTATTCATTATTTATGAGGTTACTTAATTTGTTTCTTGGATGGATAAATCTATTCAATTGAATGACAATCCAATGTGTGGTCTCATTATGTCCCAGAAGCCCCTATCCATTACTGGGACTACTGATTCAATGGAAGCAGACTAATGGATTAACTCTTTGGAGAACATATTTATTGCTTTGGGATAACGAAAAAAAAGAAAAAAAACACATTTATTGTGATTTTCTAAAAGGTTTTGATGATCAATGGTATTCTCTGATCAATAATACATGGAAGGATAAAGAAATATTACTCATTCAACAAATAGATTTTATGTTTTCATTCGTTGAAAAATATCTCCCCCAAGAGAAATGAACTGATATGATTATTATGTAACATAGCTTAAAGAAAAATGGTGAAAAAATTGTTGAAGAAAATTAATATACCATTACAAGGTTATCTAGGTATGATATAGATTACATACACAATATAGAGTGAAATATTGATCACTTTTTTGATGTTCTTAAGCCAATTATCTGAAGGTCAATACTCTCTTAAAATTATTCATCATAAGATGACTTTGTTATATGTCACTTCCTGATAGATAAATTATTACCTATGTATTATGGATTCAAAGAGATTATAGAGAATAATCGGATTGTAGTTCTAAAAATATATAAGGGGAGGAATAGAATGATGGAATTTAATGCTTGTAATAATTGTGGAAAAAAACAACTAGGTACTTTATTGAATAGAATAGAGGATTGACTAATAGTGGATAAAAACACTAGAATGATTATGATTCCATGAGAAATAATAATAATTCAAATGTAAAATTATTCCACAACAAGTATATTGGGAGACTAGAAAATTTAATTCCCAAAACATTGATAGAATAGACCTTAGAATATTTTGAGGGATCAAGGTAATGATTATGTTGTTCATACTCCAAAAGTGGAATGATTAGTGATTCTATATATTTGGATCCTTCAATTATGTTGTAAACATAATTTATCTATGATTTAATGGTTATAAAGATTATGAAATATGTAAGTGTTGTATTGTAATAATTTATCATCAATTATTTAAAATCTTGTGTTGATCATTACTGATAACTAGGAAAAGTGATTCAGTATAATGTTGAAATTTTTGTAAAATACCTAGTTGAAGGAAATATAATCCATAATAAGTCAATATGATATGTTTAATAGATTTTTACTATGAGAATATTCATATAGATAAATTAAACTGGATACTACTAACTACAATGGAAATGATTGTAAATTGTTGGGTCATAATATTTTGGAAATATTAACCATTTATAAAGTGTTTTAAGGTGTAATTTGGATATCGTTTTTTAGATTTACATATTAATAAACCATTTGAAGAATATATTTCTAAGATATGATGTATAAATATTTCAAGGAATTATCAAAGGATAATATTATATTTATATAAATGTATATTTATTTATATTCTAATAGTCTGAGGAATTTTTCAACTCTTGGAAAAATTGTATTGAAAAAAATGTTTCCCTAATATGTTAATTTCTACTGAACTTATGGTCTTATAAATCAATGTGGATTTATTGATTTTAGGACCTCAACATTCCATTGATCATTAACTAGTTTGTGATAGATGACCTCAATCACTCTCTATAAATATTTACACCTTTCATCCAAGTATGTATCTCTAAAACATACTAATGATCTCTTTCCCATAATCTAAGTTATATATAATCTCACATTCAGTTTTCACATCTCATTCAAGAATATTAATGTGAAATTTTTTGAACCCATCTCATGATTTGGTTTTTTAACAGATTTTTCAAATATCAAACCCTATATTAAGGAGATAATGATTAAATTGTGACGATGAAATTTAATCAAGGTGGGGAGAACGTAAAACGTCAAGACATTAATATAATTTAATTTTAGAATAAATTTAAATTTCTCTCAATCATTAATTATATTTATCACCATCAAAATTTATACTACATCTAACACTATGTTAGATTGTGTTTCATGCAAGACAATGTTTTATCACCTTTTAATAGATCACCTATTTTAAAATTAAAATTTTAAAAATTTGTAAATTTATTTCTCAAAATAATCATTATTTTTTAGGTCAAAATGTCTAAATTTGTTTAAGGTGAATTTTTGGTATTCTCTAAGATATTTAATTTTGTGATGAATTGTTAAAATACTCTATTTTAGTTAAGATAGGATTATCATTTCAAAAATATTATGTTAAATTATATATTAAATTTTTTCATAACGAAAAATTATATCAATTATTAATATATTAATCCAATTATTGTCATTGGAATCATTATTACAATTAAATTATATATAAATTGTTATTGATCTCTAGAGTGTTTTACTTTAAAAACCTCATATCTTACGAAGTCTGTAGGATTAGTGGTAAAATTAATTTTCCAACTTATTTTATTTGAATTTTTTAAAATGGACTAAAAAAGTTGTAATCAGTATAATATTTTTCATCTAATGAGATGAAATTAATTTTTTAACAAAAATATTATCGAAAGAGATTAAAATTAATTATTGTTATTAACATAAAATTAATCTTACCAAGGGTTAGACCATAATCTTAATGGAAAAATTACCTATGAAATTATCAAAAATAAATCGGATTCTAATATTTTGACCATAATCACTCTTGGTTAGTATTTTATTGTTTATTGGGATAATATTTCATGTATTATCTCTATATGATAAGTTATGTAATGAAAAAAGATAAAAATGGAACCATTCTTACCTTTAACATTTGTAAAATATTGAGATATGTACAAAACATCATATTTTTTGTTATAAATATCCTTTTGAAAGATAAAAATTTTATTTATATCATAATTATTTATAATTACTTTTTGTGATAAATTACTCAAATTCAAAAGCCAAAAAAAATGACACCATGTTTACTGTTCTGTTAGTATTCAACTAAAATAAATTATATAATAAATATTAATAGTGAATAAAATTGTTGAATTATTGTATATAGTTATTTTTTTAGATTAATATAAAATTGTAAAAAAGTTTTAACATAATATATTTTCATTCTGATACTATTTTAATATTTTATTAATAATATTAAATAATTAATGAAAAAATTCAATTACTGTTACATTATAATAAATTATATTATAATAAATGAATTAAAAATAATAATAAAATATGTATTCTTAAAATTTAATTTTAAGTGATAATAAATGATATATATGGTATTTTAGTGGACCAAGTGAGCATTTATAATTAAAATATTGACCCATTGTTTTTAATAAACATTTTTTGAATGGTTCGGCTAAAAATAGTGTTTTTTCATGTTGTATGCACTTTTTTTAAAATTAATTTCTAAATCACATGTGTTATTTTTTTGTAGATTATATATCATTTTCATAATTTTCAGTATCTATATTTTATATAAATTATCACTTTAATTCAGTCTTAATGGTTATATTACATGGGTTAGAAAACTAGTTACTTTAATAAAACCAAAAATCATAAACATGGGGAAGCATATAAGTTAATTGACCAATTATAAAAATGAACTTATTTTTGGGATTAGTATGTTTTAATAATCCATAATTTCTACATATACCCTTATTTTCCAATTTTTTGGTACACTATATATTGGATACCCTCTCACCCATTAATGTATACCTTTTGGTATTTAAGGAGTGCCACTCACCCACCACTATAAAAAGGACTCATAGCATCCCACTTCCACACACATCTAAATAAATGAAGTCTTGAAAAAATAGTGTCAAATAGATTCCCAAATACCTCACCTACCCATTTAAGCCTCACATTGCTCATAAATCCAACCAATGGTGCCTTTTCGAACAAACCCAAAAGAGATAGTTGATTAAGAGGTAACACCATTCCTCACAATATTTAGTTTTATTTCCATTATAAATTCCCTCATTATTTATGTAAATTATATATGATAATTATTATCCATTAATTGTTCTTTAATTATGTAATATCACTTACTCTTATGGTTTCCATTTTTTGTAAAGATGATAAAATCTTTTTTAGATGTGTAGACAACTACCCCCTCAAAGCGATGAAATTTGTTCATGCTTTAAATGGAATTTATAAAGAAGTTATTAATTTAAAATATTTGAAATAAAAATCTTATATATAATATTAATGAAATAATTACGCTTCTGGATATATAATTTATAATTTTAGTTATTTCCCTATTCACACACTAAAATGGAAAAAATTGACTATAGACCTGTGTACTATCGCTTCCTCGATGCGGTGTGATTCCTTTTACATCATAAAAATATATATATTTATATATAAGATTAAATTATATTTTATTTATGATATATTTACCTTTTTGTTAATTTATAATGTTACTTACCTTATTTCCATAATGATCATTGAAATATGGGAAAGTTACTCATGTGTACGTACAGTCTTCCACCTCCATGGTTATAACATTTGTTTATTTTTCCTAACCATCATTTGTGATTTGAATTAAAAGAATAATTGATATATAAGTATGATAATTATGTGATGATAATTATTATTTATACTTTTATTTAATTACCATTTTCACCATAGTAGACCTACCAAAGTTGTTTTGAACTCATTGACTAAATTTGGCAAGAACACCTAGTGTAATGTTAATTGTTTAAGTAGGTGAATGCAACCAACTATGTTGTGGAGTTAAATTAATAATAAACATGAAAAATATTCTTATAAAATTAAATAATTAACATGTTTTTTATCATTCTAGAATATAAATACACATGATATAAATGAGTTTTAGGGTAATTGATTTTTGTCTCAATATACATTCCATTCAGTATTATTAGTTATTTATGAACCTAGTTTCTTATATGTAGTTTATATAAATCATATTGATATGTAATAAAAATAATATTAGTATTATAAGGATATTAAAATATACATTTCATGTTATTCCTTCATAGGGATAGGATTCTAAAGGATTCAATGTGGTGTGGGAAACATTGGGATGTTTAAATATTTGTTTTCACAAAAATGTTTTTAATGGTATATTAGTGGTATCCCATTCAATTTCATCCTCCATTGGGAAAATTTTGGTATATCCATGTAAATTATTCAATAAGTATATTATTTGAAATGGCACGTGATTTAATAATTAAATCGATTATTCTAAATATGAGGAATTCTTTGGAGAGTTATGAAATGGGTTGGGGACCATTTAAGGTAATCATGTGGGGACTAGTTTATGACTGATCATTGAGGCATCAGTAGTTCGATGGGATGAAATAATTTTAAAAAACCCTTAGTATTTGAAACCAATCTGTTATAAATTTTATTGTGAAAGGACTTAATATTTTAGTAAAAGTTAGAAAACCTAATTGATCTGTTATTAGTGTTTTTAAATGGTGTTTTTAATGGTCATGAAGGTAATAGTTCAATGTACCTAAGAAACATCGAATACAACAATTATGAATTTTCATTATTGAGAACTAAGTTATTATTATTATCCATTATATTTATCATTACGATATCTAATAATTCATTATATTATTAGTTTAATTACTTTAGATGGAATGTGTTTCACTTTCATAACTTTCCCTCTTAATTAATCATTATCTAGTTATTTGAATGGAATCTATTTTCAGTTTTATATCATTATTTATTGGTTTAATTCCACTAATTCAGCACATCTTCTACTTCACATATCCGTATTGAGAATTTGAGCTCACCACTATTATGTTTCCTTCCTTATTTAATGAAGAGGAATCATTTGAATAGTTTTCAATGATATTTTTTATTTATTTTTATTAATTATCATGATTTTATTTTTTATTCATACAATGTGTTATTGGTATCATATATGCAAGCGAGTTTTCTAGGATTTCTAAGCTGATCAGTCCATTAGTGTTTGATACAACACAATCATGAAAAAGAAATTTAATAATGCTATATCTATGGTCTTCCGGGGTTGGGGCATTACAAATTGTCTCTAACAGAGTTTAATGAATTTTGAAGATTTCCGTGATAATATGAATTATGGATTAATATTTCCATGTGGTTCAACACGGTGTGCTCTAGTTTTTTATTATAAGAAGATTTATGCGTAAATCAGACTTTTTATAGATTCTTGTGAATATTAAAAAATCACTAATAAGATTATGTATCCACCATACCATATCAATGATAATGTAAAATGATATCAATATTTTTCCATGATTGATATTTGATATGGAAGTCCACCACTATGGTTAATAAAGAAGAATATATCCAATACAACCATACATAACTATTATAGCCATTGTGAATTTATAGTAATTCCATTTATACATAATAATCCTCTTAATACCAATACATATATAATGAAAATAGTAATTAAAGGTTAGCTTGATCATATTTTAGAAGTATAAATAGAGGATATTCTTATATATTCAATGTGTAAGGAAAATAGTTCAAAAAATTTGATAATTTAATGGATGACTATATGAAAGGAAGAAACTATATTCCAAATTTACCATTTGTGATTTTTGGTTATAAAGAAATCATTCTGAGTTAATATAATTTGATGTAAATATATATCATTGGATCCTTCAATGAAAGATGTTATTTTACATATTACAATAAGAACCATAGTAGCTGAGATATTTTTATTTCATTATATTTCTAGATACTGCTAATTCAATGTGAGATATATTTTATGGATATTTAATAGACACACAGTGTTTACTCAGAAGGGGGTTATGTTATATAGAATATATGAACTAGTAGAGAGTGTCAATCAACTGAAGAGATGTATTTAGTATGCCTTTTCAAATACTATACATTATTGGAGGAGGTTTGTGTTAAATTTTCATGCATCAAATATGGAACTATGATGTGTCTTCCTGTATAATTTCCTTGTTATAGTTTATGAATTTCAGAAATTGTAAAATCTTTTGAAAGATTTCCCATATGATGATTTTCATTATAATTTTTAATTATTTTAATTACCAATATATTGGAATTATATAGATGTTTTAAGGGTTGATATATATTCTAATACCAATTTTGTTTTGTATATATTTTGAGAATGAAATTAATATGCACTATAAAATATGGTGGTAATTGATTGAAGATTAGAACTGGTCCAAAAATTTTCACTATGAGAGGGTGAAAATTTTGCTGATGGACAATGTAAAAAAAACATGATAGGTTTTACATCATGTTGATTGAATTATTTAAAATATTTATGAATTTATATAATCTGGTTTTTGAAATCACAAGGAAAATGGAATGATCTTATCATTCTTAGAATAATGTTCAACCATCCATCTCATACGTTAAAAAATGGTTAGTAAGGAAGATATATAATTATATAATTATTTGTAAAATCATTATGATTTAAATATGATCATAATGAAATGATAATGTTAGTAAAACCAGTATATATTCAATCGATACAAGACATAAAGAAGGGTCTGTAAGATAATGCTCATTATTTTTCATTCCTAATTCATCATGGATGTACAAATATCTATAAAGACCTAAAAGTGTGTTTTTATTGGATGAAAATAAAAGGTATGTTTCATAATTTCTATCTTGATGAATGGTCTTTTGTTAATTATTCTCAAATTGAAAAATTTCTAATCGTACATATCAAATGTTACCTATTCTAGAATGCTTTAGATAAAACATTACCATGGATTTCACTATTGGACTCTGCAAAAAAATATGAAGGGAGAATTTATATTTCTAGTGTAATAGAATTCCATTCTAAATTTGAAAATTTTATCACAATTTGACATGTTTTATTTATTGAAGTAATTTTATACTTATTAATTAAGAAACATATGATATTTCATTGAGAACTACTCTAAATCGTATCTGATTAGGTACTAAGTTTTACCCCGATGTTTTGGAAAATACCTTAGTAGGATCTAGATAAAAATTGTATTTTCCATACTCATTATCATCCTAAAAAATATGGCCATTCATAAATGATTTTTTATTCCATATAAAATAATTTATGATCACACTCTATGGATCTCATTTGTTGTTTGGATGAAAGACATCTTTTAGTATAGTTTTGTAACTACTAAAGAATGAAATCGATCATTTATATGGTTCCTTATGAATCCATATAATGATATAAGTGATGAAATCCAATATAATTGGATGAAGGTAGGTAAATACATAAATTCATACATGATCTAGTTTATAAATTGATAGAGAAGGCTATATCAATTCAACTACAATGAAGGACATTTCGTATTGTAAAACATTTGTTACCCTAATAATCACTGATGAAATCTAGATTTTATCTTTAGTGAAAGGTTATTACTATAAATATAGCCCTAGAATGGTGTATTCTATTTTAGAAAAATGTTGAATACAAATCCCCATATATATCATCTACTTCAAAAATATTGTTTATATGATGTTTCTAGATTTTCACATTGTGGATCCGCTTAATCTCTCTCATGTTCGTTATGTATTTCATGTATCTCTAAAATTAAATTATATAACAGATCATAAAAATTTAATAAAATCAAGAGGTTTAACACTAGAGCCATATTTTCCTTTTTTGGAACAACTTTGGGAGAACGTTGAGCGTAATGAAATTGATAAGGGAAATAAGCACATATGGACAAGGTATTATGATGAAACCATAAATTGGAGGACTATACAATGGGAATAATGGATGTGATGAGGTAGAGGTGTCATAAATTTTTTTATTGGAATGATGAGATTTTTAATTAATATTCTTATATGGGATAGAATGTTACACCCTATAGTTATTCAATATATTTATCTTTTTATAAATTTGTCTTATATTAAATCATTATTTAAATTCAACACTTTTTTAAGAGAAATGAAAATAAAAATATTGAAATTATACTATTTTGTAGTTATATCACATCAATAATTAGAATACCAAAATTATGGTTGGTTGAATTTTTTGTATATTTTTGAATTTTTTAGCAATTACAGAGCAATGTCCATATTTTCATAAATGTTACTTCATTTTATAAAAAATAAAAATGAATTTAATTTTCACTTAAATTAATATAATTCCCCTTTAATTATAATTTATCTGATTTCATACATTAGGATTATTATATTTCATTATTTTGTTAGAAATACATTTTTAGTCATGAATTTTAATTTTTTTATAAAAAAAAATTTCATTGAATTTTTCATATTTTGTTTGAGATAAATTTCAATAAACTCTAGGAGTTGAATTTTTTATAATGGGTTTTATATTTTGAATCATTTGATTCAAATTTTCTAAATATAGAATTTTTATATTTCATTATTATGAAATGTAACTTTGGTAAATATGTTTCACCTCAAAAATTGAATAAAGGGTAATCTAGGGTTGTAATGACCCGAATCCTCCTGGTCCATTACCTTGTAAATCTATAGTTTTAGGGTGCCTTGGACAAATCAACGAGTCATTAGGGCCGTGGTGTTGGGGGTTGGGTGTCACCGTGGCACGACCCATCGATGTCACTGATCAGTCTCTCCAATCGAATTGTCCCCGATCTATGATTCACTGATCGCAATCACTGATCGGTGCCACACCAGATCACTGCCACGGTTTTTCAGGGGATTCATTGCCCAGTTTTCTATAACGCTTCCTCTATGGTTTGATGCATTATAATGTGGTTTGAAACCATTTTTAATGACCATAAATTATGTTCTAGATCCCCATGAGTGGGAAGAGCCTCGATGAAACCATAATTTGTTTCGATGTTACGTGTTTTACTATGTTTAAATGAAATAATTTAATTTATTGTTGTTACGACCACCTCTCCGATGAGAATTGTTACATGAAAATTATTTTGATTGTGTGTAACTATCCAGCCAAGAATTGAAACCACGATCTTCCATTAATGATGTTCAAGAATTCACATTCTGTAATTATAGGATCTCACCTTTTATCACTTGTGTATTCTTTCTTCTTTATGGATGGTCTCCTTCATTTCCTTGGTGAAATTAGAGTCCCCCTTCCTGAGGCTAGGGGTCTTCCTGTGCTGGATCCTTTCCTGCTTACTCTTGGAGTCCTCAATGTCCCCCCCTGCAATTCGTCATCCCCACTTCATGTCACATGGATAAAAACATAAATCGTTAAACATCCAAGTAGGGTTTTTTCTTTGTCTCTCATTACAATGTATCATGCGGGGTGGGTATGATAATTTTCCAATAAGGATGGATGAAACCAAACTATAAAAAAGATAACTAATGGGTTTTAATGAATGAATAGGTGTGTTTGATGATGCTGTTGCACACTTTTACCTTTTATAATATGTTTTAAATTGTATGGGATAATGTCGACTGAAAATTATGGTCATTTGTGATCCTTCTATGTGAAGTAATGATACTCTATTTTTCTTGTAAATTTTGTGGTTGAATTGCTCTAACATGGAAACTGGTTAATCACTTAAACATGGTTGATTAAATTTATTCCCAATGAATAATAATCCTTGTGCGGCATCCCGGGTTTACCAATTGGAAACACAGAACTAAAGGAATAATGTGTGTAAATCTGAAAACTCCCTTGATATGTTTGGGTGACATGTATTTTTTTCTTTCTTGATGCTTTGGAGGGGACATGGATGGGGTTGGGATCCCCTGTAGTGTAGTTTTAGATGTGTATTTGGGGCTATCTCAGTCCATGTGTTGGGGCTTGATTGGGTCCAAGTATATTGAGTGATATCACGAATCCCTTTAGATTATATGACATTACAAGAGAACCAAGTGTGAATTCATAATCTATATCTTGGCTATTTTTTTCCAGGGCTTGTGGTTTTTCCTGTTAGTTACTCGGTAGTGTAAAATTATTTAAATGGGACCACTGGAATGTTATCACAAGAATGGGATCAATTGGGAATTTCTTTCTAGGAATGAGTTGTGACTTGGTTGTGGATGTTGTTGTTTTTATGAATGAAATGTAACGAAGGATTTTTTTTTTGTATGGGCGAGATTTGGAACCCCTAGGTTTAGATGTGTTCTTGTTTACCCATATGTGTAATTTTGTTCTTATGTTTCTTATTCGCGTACCACAAATGTTGAACACCTATTTCCGAACACACCCATTTCAAGGAGGAGAGAGTATTTTCCCACACTCCTATGAGTGGCTGGTTATTAGCCCTGTTTCTGCTCCCTTTCTCGAGTAGCCCAAGACTCTTTGGGAAGGCTTTAATGGCCCGAGTTCCATTATAGCCCATGATTCTTCAGGTAGGTTGGTTTTATTGGTTTCCCCTTATGTCGGAGGACAGTTTTTTTCCCAAGTTTCTTTGGGATGAGGCCTAGGTTTCTTCGGTCATGGAAGTAATTTTTTGGCTGAGGTGTCTTCTAGCATGGAGATAGTTGTTATGGCCCAAGTTTCTTCAGGTGGGGATGTGTCTAGTTGTGCTTGCCTAGGTTTAGGCAGGTGGGATTCATGGTTGTTGTGGCCTAAAATGTTGTTTTGGGGAGGTGGTGCGACTGAAATGAGAATGGAAAGGGAGATCTGACGTGTAGGATTTCTTCAATAACTAGTGGGAAAGTGGTGAAATGTATCCAAACATCTATGTGTTCTTACAAATATATACTTGACTTGTGTTTTTTGGGTAGCGTGACTTGGTTAGGGTGGGTGAAAATTATTCCTTTCAAGGTGTTTTGGTTATCTCTAGTTTGTCACAGGGAATTAAATTTCCTCCCCCCTTGTACACGATAGATTTGGTATTTCCCTACTGAGTATACTTGTATACTCACCATATGTATATAAAACTACCTTCAGGTTTGTAGGAGGACTTCGGGGACCATGCGAGACCATACTAGCTCGTACATTGGGGCAATTTTCATTGTTGTTTTCTTTATTTTTAAACAACCCCATTGGTATTATTCATGAACCTTGTAGTACATTATTTTGGAACATTCATATGGGAATGGATTTTCAGTTTTACCTTACATTTAACATCAGTTTTCTAGTTGTTTGGGTTTTTACCATAATATCTCATGATCCTACTAAATAAAAAGGGTAATGCCTTCCATATTATGTGTGATTCAATACCCTTAGTTCTAGTCGGAATTATGAGTCCTATTGATGGTGGAACTCAGGGGGTCATTATCTCTCCTTTAACTTGACTAATGATGGGTTTGGCCGGTTTTTGTCCCTTCCCTCATCTTGGTGAAGTAGGTTTGTGAAAGAATGATACCAGTGGAATGGTTGAGTGATATGATATAGTATGGGGTTAGGCACAGTGAGGATTTCATGGGCTGGTAGTGAAAAAGTGTTTGGAAATCTTGGTGTGTGGAATAGGCCCTGGGAGACTGGCTATAACATAGGATTTTAGCCCCCCCCACCCCCCCCCCCACCCCCAACCCCCCCCCCCCCCCCCCCCCCGTGATCTAATGCTAGGACTCTGGACCTATAGATTGTCCAAGTGAGGCTACACTGATTTTTTGTAGAGATCCTAGAAATGGGACATGCATCATAATAACTTTTTTTCTTGTGTGTTCTGGGTGTTCATGGAATTTAAAATTAATAAAATGTTAATATTTTTTTTAAAAAAATCAATCTTCTACACTCCTCGGGCTTAGGCCGTCCATATTTACCTTGTAGCTATTGCACTCGGACGACTATCAGGAGTAGTGAAAGTGATTGAGGACCATGAGGATATTTTAGTTGATCAGTAGAGGGAAGATTGAGAGGAGGAGGACGACCAATGGAAGAAGACACTTCATGCCATTCAGTGGTAGACCCTCGAGAAGTACGAGGGTAGTGACTTAGACATGGAGACAGAAGGATGGATCAAGGAGTTGGTGATAGTCTTCAGCATGATCGGGGATATGGCTGAATACTGGTTTCTGTTGGCAGTCAGTCATATGGTAGGAGAAGTGTGTAATTTGATGACGCTCTACCTTGGAGAGAGGATGGAATGTGAGATTTTGTGGGCCAAATTTGAGAAGGATATACAGGCGGAATTTTTTTCATCTAAGACAAAGGATGAGAAGTTTTAGGAGCTACTCTCCCTTCAGCAGTGGAGTGTGTCATTGAGGGAACTAGGGATCAAATTCAAGGATGACCTTAGTTTTCCTCTTGAATTTTTTCCAGATGAGGATTCTCGGGTTAGATGTTTAGAGGAGACTCTCTAACCTTCTCTTCAGTATGTTGTAACTCCCTTCACCCTACCGATATATTTGGAGGTCCATAAGAAGGCTCAAGTGGCAGAGAGGATTTACACACTGAGAGGTGTGCCACGACAGGGGATCCAGTTAGGCTCATCAAAGGGGAAGGTTGTTAGTAGTAGGCCTTCTAGGTTTCGGCCAGTGGGTAGTAGGCCCCAATAGTTCCAATTTCGATCTCTCGGTCATCGGCCTTTCTTTGAGGGCCCAGGAACAAGATGCTTCATCTATTGAAGCCCTGGGAACCTTTGGAATCTATACCCAGACTGTGTGTAGTATAGTGCAGGTGGGCAGGTTCCATTCCCCTCTCAGTAGGAGTAATTTCAAGCCATCCCCTTTTAGCAGCAGCAGTAGGGACAACAAGCTCCCGCTCTTCTGAGAGTAGATATTGTATGAGGAGGCCAACTTAAGGGCGCTTCTCAGGGACCTCAACCAGGGTAGGTTTGAGGAGGTGGCCGTCAACTAAGGGGCAGAGGAGCTGGGCGTTGGTAGTTGCATGCCATAGAGGCAGTCATTCCAGCAGGGTCGTAATTTGTTTGAGGTAAAATCAGCTTGTTTAGCACTCTATCATGTGGCTTGTTTGATTCAGGATTTTTTCACTCCTTTGTTACACCTAGTATAGCTCATGGATTGGCCCTATAAATAAAGAGACTCTCCAAGATCCTGGTGCTGAGTATGCCAGTTAGCAGTCATACCATCCTGTTCGATGATTACTGAGGATACATAATGATGGTGTGGCTGCATCAGTCTATTGGGGATATCCTTTTTTAGCAATTTCATCCATAATATGTCATCCTAGGCATAGATTGGCTATTTTCTGTGCATGATGTTATTGACTGTTTATGGAGAAGAGTCATTTTCTCCAATGAGGATGTACAGGATGTGGCTTTTTTTGGTGAACAAATTCTTCTGGTGGGGAGATGGTGTGTGGGGCCTCATTTTCCTATTTTGGATGATCTTTCAGCATAGTCATTTTATGATGAGATGACGGATGTCCTGGTAGTTTCTAGAGAGTCCTTCGAGGTTTTTTCTGATGAGGCTGTGACTCTACCCGATCGACGTGATGTTGAGTTTTGGATAGACATACAACTCAGTTCCCATGCGATTTTGATGTCCCCTTATGAGAGGGTACTTTCAATGTTGTGGGAGTTGCAGATTTACATTGACAAGCAGATGAAGAAGGGTTTTGACCAACCCAGTGTGTCACCATGGGGTGCACCAATCTTGTTCATGAAGAAGGAAGATGGTGGTCTCATGCTATGCATAGTCTACCAGAGACTGAATCAGGTATTGATCAAGAACGTTTACCCTCTCCCAAGGATAGACGATCTCTTTGACCTACAGAGGGGAGTAGGTTGGTCCTCTAAGATCGTTCTGTGGTTTGGGTATCTATAGTTACGGGTGAAAAATAGTCATATCCCGAATATTTCATTCAAGTGCAGGTATGGGCACTTTGAGGTCGCAGTCATGTCATTCGGTGTTACAAACACAGATGATGTGTACATAGAGATCATGAACTCTATTTCAATGAGTTTTTGGACCGGTTCTTCATTGTGTTCATCATTTACATATTGATCTTGTAACGCCTTGACCCTAGTTACCCAGAGTCGGTGCATTATTATATAACATTGGCATGATCACAAGGGATCAAATCCTGAAGGACCGAACATTGTCTCCATTGACCCCATTCGTATCCCTTAGACTATACAAGTGGGTCATCCATAATACACTCCTTCACATCCTTGAAAAAATAAAACATAGAAAGGGGTGAGCTCAGATGCTCAGTAAGGATAAAAATATAGCTGAAACTTTCATAAATATGCATAAACATTTAAGGCATTGTATAAGGCGAAAAAAAATCCTCTTATACTAAAACATCATTATAATATGGAAAATATAAATCAAATAATTCCATTTAATTATTCAAAGGGATATTCTACTAGTTGAATAATTACATGAAATATCAATATCCAATTTCATAATGATGGAATGAATAATGGTAGACTTTATAACCACATAGTCCAGGGCTTGTGCCAAAAAAAATTACATTTTTTCTAGGCCTTGTTCCATGACACTAGATTGTCTCATGAGACCTACTGATAAATCGAAGAGCAATAGCGGGCTCCACCCATCACTTAACAAGTCTAATCCATTCCTCATATGAAAAGTTTGAAACCTAACATAAACATTATTATTAAAAATAGTATATAAAATGTAAATACATTAATCGTAAACCCTGAATGGTATAAAAATAACACATCCACACTAAAATATATCACAAAACCTTCAATACAATATGGATGATTTTTATTATAGTAAATCAACTTCAATAAAGAATAAAATCCATTTAAGGATGTCGACATTGATGAAATAAAAACTATTTGAGAGAAAATTCTATTTCTATTTTTTGGAATTATTTAAAAGTCATACAATTATAAAAGAGAAAATTTATTTTTAAAATATTCATAAAATCATTTAAGGGAATCTTCAAAGGTGTTATAATGGTGGGGAATATCTGCATCCCCCGTATAAGTTAAAAAAAATTCTTACCTTAATTTTCTGAAAATGTCATAAAGTAACTTGTTTGGAAACCGATGGAATGATTCCATTCAAAACATTTTATAAGAAATAAAAGAAAGGAATAAATGAACATAGCCTATAATCTAGTAAATAGTAAAAGAAATTTGAAATACATTTTTATGAAACACGGATGTCAATGACAAAGAGGACCTAGTAGATACTTACGTAAAAACATCATCGGATAATAAAGAGATTGTGAAATTAATCCTTACCTTGTACCATTATTTAGTTGATGGTATTATGACTTCCGATATAATTTTTATAAAATGGTTATTAAATTATACAATAACTATATACCTAAATATTATATCATATATTATCCTTTAATATTGGTTTGTTCAGAATGTTTCAGTGGTATCATCATTTTAGGTGTTAATTAATTTGTTTGCCTTCATATTCTTGGTTACGTAAGACATGATTTTTATGGATAGGATGTATTAGATTTATATAAAGAATTAAACTATGCTCACAAACATTATTTTATTCATAAAATGAAAATTATTATTGAATGATTATGATGGGGGAATGAATCTCATTGCGTTCATGGAGATGGTAATCTGTACGTACGCACGAGCGAAAATATAATTATATAGATGCTGAAATAGTATGTAATTGAGTGGTATAAAATATATTCAGAATAACTAACTTTTTATATTTATTTTTTACATCATTTATACTCATTATTATTCCCATCCAAATAATGAAGTGTTTGAATAACAAACTACACCACGACCTGGTGACGGTAAGTTGTACGTACGCACGTATGTTGAATTTTTCTTTTATTGGATGGATAGAATAATGAATATGGTAGTATCATATTTATTATATCATCATAGTATGTGTAAGGTACAGGATGTTATATCTTCGTATGAAAACAAAAAACAAAGTGGAAGTGGAATAAGAATATAACTTGAAAGCGGGTGGGGAAATTATTACCTCTTTTTTGGGTGTATCCATTTGAGTTGATCAAAAGGGTTCCATAGGATGGATTTATGATTAATGTAATCATAGTATATTGAATTTAGTAATGTTGGGAATGTATTTTGGAAGGGTCTGGGCGAGCCAAATGGATTTTGAGGAGTGAAATTATGAGAACCCGAATTACCCATTTATTAGAGAGGTGGGGGTCACATTAGGAAAAGTTTGAAATATTATTTTATAATAAAATAATTTGGGTTTCTTATGGCTCAAAAATGATTTATTTAGAATCTAAGGTGGGTATTGGTCTAAACAATATAAACAAATAGGTTTTATACATTTTAGTTCACCATATTAACATTATTTTTTAGATTTAACTGTTAATTAAATAGTTTGACATTTACCATGTCTATTTTTTTTATATTATATGGTTAATAATCTTACTTTAAACTGACAAGAGAACCACAAGTGGTTAATTATTTATATTTATAACCTTATTTCTATCCTTTGGTACAACCATTGATTTTAGGAATATTATATTAATAAATAATATAGCATTTGTTTTAAAAACAAAATTTTGTCAATTTTGACACTATTTAGTATTTGAATTTTTTGAAACCATAAAATTGTTATCACTTCCAATAAAAATTACATAATCAACCATAAACTGTCATATTATCCTAGAAAATTAGTTTAATTCATTAAAAGTCTCAATTTACATTTATTTGGATATTTATAATATCAATTATTTTAATATTTCATTATTAAGATAATTACTCCATCATCATTGTGTCATAAATAAATGAAATTATATAATCTATAAAAATTATAAATAAAATACCATTATGTAGGAAATATTTTTATATTTCTATTTAAAATTTATAGTCGAATTTATATAGTGTTTAACCATTTTTTTAAAAGTGTTTTTGTTATTAAAATTATAATTTTACTGTTTTAACTCTTCTCTAAATAAAAAAATTATAAATGGCCTAATCTAATACAAGTGGACCAAAAGGGTCATATTTTATTAATAATATTGTTTTTGGTATATTTAAACTTATCCAATAGTATTAGGACTTCTGTTAGGGTTATTATAATATCATTTTTACCCTTAACTACCCTATTAACTATTAACTGTGGTAAACAAAAGTAAAAAGATACTATTCAAAAAAAATTATTTTCTTCTTATTGAAACAGATGTTACAAACTGATGTCAACCGTGTCTCTCGAATTTATGAAATACAACTCACAAAAGTTATGAAATTATGTTTTTTTCAAATTTTTAAATGCTCCTAGAAGGTGGGTAAAAGAAAGTAATAAGTTCAATGAAATTTTTTATATCAAAACTTATTATAAAATGACCCCAATGAATTACATTGAACATATATATGTATTATGTATCTATTTTGACAAAAAAATTAAAATAAAATAACTAATTTTGTAAATAAAAATTCGGTTTTAAACAATAATGGATTGTTTTTCACTATTCATCTAAAATTGAATGTTTTTAGAAAAACCCAATGATTTCCCCTAAGGTAATTTTGATTTTCTGAATTCAAAACTTAAGTCCATATTGAAAAATAAAATGATTTAAATTTTAATAATTTGGTATTACTATTCATAACAGCTAGTTTGATTGGTCATGGTGTGTTAAAAATCTACGTTGTGTACAACGCAAGTTACAAAATTATTCAAAAGGAAACGTACCAGGGAAGCATGGGCTGTTACATTCTCACATCCTTAAAATAATTCCATCCATGAAATTTCTAGAATTTTACAACATAAAAAGATTCTTGTAGTTCTTCATCATAAGTTCCTCGGGTTCCCATGTTGCCTCATCCATCTTATGATTTCCCAATAGAACATTCAGTAGAAGAGTCGTCTTGTTTCTCAACACTTGTTCTCTGGCATCAAGAATATTGACAGGCTCTTCACAAAAAGATCTCTCTGGTTCCATTTCTATTTCTTCATTGATGAGTATATGCATTGGGTCAGGAATGTATTTTCTCAACAGTGATACGCGGAACACATCATAAACTTTGGAGAGACATGGTGAGATTTCCAAATGATAAGCTACAACTACAATTCGTTCTAGAATTTTAAAAGGACCAATGTTAATGTGACATAATTTACTTTTCTAACCGAATCATATAACAACCTTCTATGGAGATACCTTTAAGAAAACATGATCACCTTTTTCAAATTCCAAATCCTTCCTTCAGTTATCGGCATAAATATTTTTCCTACTTTGAGGTGCTTTGATTTGGGTTTAGTTATTTTTCTCCTTTTCCATTGTTTCCTCAACATGTTCTGGGGCTACGAGTTTTCCTTCACCAACATCATCCCAACAAGTTGGTTTGTGACATATCATTCCATATAATGATACATATGGTGCAATATGTATAGCATCCCAGCCTTTTCTTATATTACTGTTACATAATTTCAATGATAAACAACATAATAGTATTACACATAGAGGATCCAAAGGTTTAGTGGCTTGGGAAAACTAGGACCACACAAAACAAATAAAACCTCAATCATAAACATTTATTAAATTTCATCTTCTCTAGCTTCTTATTGGAACTTTTCCTCTCCTTAGTACATGTATCCACCTAAGGATATACATCAAAAGGGGTGAGCTAGAAGCACATTAAAAGGATAGTTAACAATAATATAGCATGGGATGAGCATAATCATAACATAGGCAAAAGATCATGAACATGAGAGGAGCATAAATAAAAGACATGAAATGTGGTAATGCCTAAAAATGAAACATCACGTCTTACTGGTTTACTACCACACATACGTGTGAACCATGATAGCAACTTTTTCACACATCATTTCACATTTACTCTTCAGATTCATTATATTACCCAATGCATTGGAGCACTATATAATTTCGAGCGCACCCGTCACATTTAAACACTCATATTGCGCTATATTATTCTGGTCTCACCCATCACATCATAACATTATCATTTATCATTAATGCCACAATGAACATATAACATAAATTAACATAATGAACCCATGAAAATAAATGGGTGTCAACTCATAATAACACGTTCATAATCATTGTGTTCCCAAAAGAATGAGGGAATAACCTACATGTTACAAGAACCATCAATCTTGAATGAGAATTAAAAGGTGTGTTCTTGAAAGAAGAGTTATTTTGGAAAACATTTGTTTTTCCATAAATACCAGTGACAAACATGTGTATCCCAAAAAATTAAAGACAATGATGATCAATTTATCTTTAAGGATTAACCATATCAAAAATGTAGTGAAATAGGTAGAACCCGGAGGATGAAAGTTGGGTTCGTGAATTTCCCCTTACCTTTTATCTGAATGCTTCCTTCTCTTTAATTTCCTGTATAATGACATTATATTAATTAATTAGAAATTCCAGAAAATTTTATTCATTAATAGGGCTCATTTTGGTTTTATTATGTCATTATATATTCCTTTGGATGACTTATAGAGTTTAAAAACATTGATCGAGGATGTTCGTTTTTATAGTTTTTCTTGGGTTGTTCACTTAAATTCATAAATTGATGTTCGGATGTCACAAATGATATTAAATGAGTTTTAATGATCTTATAATTAATTATATTCGGTCTATTTGGATGATTCATTAGATAAAAATTAAATGATGGTTATTTGGGTCAATTTGGGCTGTCTTTCGATCACAATGAACTTGCTTTAACTTATCACTTATTTATATGACCATATATTATTTCCAGAACATTATATTGGACATAATAAATATAAAATATTCTGTTTCAACCATAAAAATTGTTTCATGACCAGATCTGAAGGTTGAAATGGAAGAAGAAATCATGTCGTTCTTGAAGGTTATAAATTAACACCTCACGGACAACGTTCTCTTTAATAAAATAAAAGGAAGAGGGAAAGAGGGTTGGATGATTTAAAATTCCATTAGAATCATAAACATATATTATAAGTCTAATACTTGAGTTATAGTACCATTTGGATGACGATAGGTGGGGAGAGATCATGAAATGAACTTGAACATGAAAGGAAATTAAAGGAGAAGTGGGAGAGAAATTACCTCTTAAATCCTTATATTGAGAACCTCCTTAAGGGCCTATGCTTGGACTTTTAATGATACCAGAACCTCTTGGACGTGGAGGAGGGGCTAGGGAAGGTGTTTGGGTAGTGTTTAGATATTTCTTGTAGCTTGAGAGGTGTGGGGAAAAGAGGGTGTGAAGGGTGGCTTTTATAGTGGGGGGCAGAGGGGTTTCCTTAATATAAAATTAATCAGTTTATTATTTCTTCACAAGAAAAGGAATAGTGAGTATACCATGAACAAGAATAGTAATTTAATCATGTGATCCAGAACCAAGTGGGATTACATCAGCATAGCATCATCGATTACTCAATTAATACATTGTTTAGCATTTATTGTAAATTATGAGATTCTACTATTCATAAAAAATTCAAGTATCTATGAAATATCCCAAAAAATAACCCCAACCATTTTATGATGAGTAGAATCTAAAAATGAAGTCCATTTTTCAAAAATTATTTTTTAAATATTATTAATTTAATATTCAATTAAATTCATAATTTACTAAAATAAAACATTTTTTAAGATTAAAACTGATTTTATAGGGCTTTCAAAAATTATGTAGGGTATTATAAAATTATCTGAAGACTATAAGAAAATGATTCAATAATTTATTAATACATTTTAGGGAAATAAAATCTCTTTTAAATTAATTAATTAATTATATTTAATTATTTATGACTTACAAAATACCAAAACGTTTACTAAGGTCAAATTGTCAATTTCTAAGATGTCTAAATAATTTTTAATTATTATTAAGTAATGTTACTCTTATGTTGGATGATTTACTTTTAATAAGAGTCATATTACTATTCATAAGGGTATGTCACTATTCAAAAAAAAATCATCTTGAACACAACCGTGTTTGTCAGATTTTCAAAATTTCTAACACAGAAGTGAAAAACAAATGTTTAAAGATTACTTATCACTTAGTAGTTCATTATGTTGTGTTTTAATTTTATTTTATAACATAAATATAAGGAGGAAATTTCCACTGAAAAAATTTGGGTCGTTACATTCTTCCCCCTTTAGAAATTTCTCCTCTGAAATTTCACTTTTCACAAATAGGTGAGGGTACTTCTCCTTCATTGCCTCTTCTAAATCCCAAGTTGTTTAATCAAACAAATGGTTCCTCCAAAACACTTTTACAAGATGGGTTGTCTTGTTGCATAGAACCATTTCTCTCCAATCCGTAATCTTTACTGGTTGTTCCTCATAGGAGAGATCATCTTCCAGCTGCACCACCTCTAATTTTAGTACATGTAAGGGATCTGGTATGTACTTCCTCAGTAGTGATACATGAAACACAACAGGAAATTGAGCCATATTCGGTGGAAGTGCAAGAAGATAGGCCACAAATACTATGCGGTCAATGATCTCAAAGGGGACAAAATACATTGGGCTTAGATTCCTTTCTTCCTAAATTGCATGACTCTATTCCATGGAGATATTCGAAGGAAGACTTTATCTCGAACATCGAACTCCAAGTCCCCTCGTTGATTCTCATCATAGCTCTTTCGCCGACTTTGAGCATATTTGATGTGTTTCTGGATGACTTGAACCTTCTCTGTCATCTCTTGAACAAGATCGGGTCCAAGTAGCATTGTTTCTCTAACGTCATCCCAACAGGTTGGAGTTCTACATCGCTTTCCATACAAAGCTTCATATGTAACCATCTGAATACTTGAGTGGAAGCTATTATTGTATGAGAACTCAAACAATGGGAGATGCTGATCCCATCCACCATTGAATTCTAGAGAGCATACTCCTAGCATATTTTCAAGCGTCTGAATAGTCCTTTTAGACTGGCCATCAGTTTGGGGGTGGTAGGCTATACTGAAATTTAATTCAGTACTCAAATAATGTTGAAGGATCCTCCAAATTTTAGATGTGAACCTTGGATCATAGTCAGAGATAATTGATATTGGAACACCGTGTAGTCTCACCACTTCCTTCACATATATCATTACATGTTTTTCAAGAAAGAGATCTTCACGAATTGCAATAAAATGGGCAGTTTTGGTGAGTCGGTCAACCACAACCCATATCGCATTATTTACCATTGATGTCCTCGGGAGACCCATGACAAAGTCTATATTATCATTTTCCCATTTCCATATGGGTATAGAAAAATGGTTTCATCATACCTTTGGACTTTTGTCGCTCAGCTTTAACTTGTTGACATATCAAACACCTTGATATATATTCTGCAATATCCTTCTTCATGTTAACCCACCAGAGTGTTCTCAAAGATCGGATTACATCTTGGTACACCAAGGATGGATAGAGATTGTTGAGTTATGTGCATTGTCCAACAGATCCTTCTTTATCCTGGGTGATGAAGGTACACCTTGTCCTGTTCCAAACCGAATCACACCATCATCTTCGATATGGAACTCTTGCAGCTTCCCTTCCCTTACTGCATTCACCCTCTTTTTTATCTCCACATCATCCCTTTGTGCTTCCTTAATCATCTCTTGGATGGATGTTTGCGCAATAATTTGGGAAAGGTTGGATGTATCCCATTCCCTTATAATTTCCAAATCCATTATTTCCTTACCCAAGAAGTTAGGGTCTTTTCACTCCACATCATGGATAGAGTAGCAGGTTTTTTTCTGCTTAGAGCATCAGATACCATGTTTGCCTTCCCAGGATGATAGTGGATAGAGCAATCGTAATCCTTGATTAGATCTAACCATCTCCTTTGATGCATGTTGATCTCCTTTTATGTGAATATATACTTTAGGATCTTTTGGTCGGTGTATATGTCACACTTCTCAACATAATGGTAGTACCGCCAGATTTTCAAGGAAAAAATCACGGCTGTCAGCTCTATATCAGGCGTCGGGTAGTTATTCTCATTGATCATCAACTATCGTGAGGCATAGGCTATCGCATTTTCATTTTTCATGAGTAAACAACCCAATCCTTTCTTTGAAGCATCAGTGTATATCACAAAACATTCTCCACTTTTTAGTAGTGTGAGTACAGGTGTAGTGATCAGCCTTCTCGTTATCTCCTTGAAGCTTCCCTCAGATTCATTTGTCTAGACATGATTTACCCCGTTCCTTGTTAAATTAGTTAGCAGGCTTGACAATCGTTAGAATTTTCTCACAAAACGTCGATAGTACCAAGCTAATACAAGAAAACTATGGATTTCTGTGACACTAGAGGGCCGAGGCCAATCCTCATTCGCCTTTGACTTTGAAGGATCCACAAAAATTACCTCACTTGTGATCATATATCCCATGAATGTGACTTTCTTCATCCAAAAGTTACACTTTATGAACTTGGCATACATCTTCTCCTTTCTCAATGTCGCCAACACAAGTCTTAGGTGTTCTTCATGTTCCACTTTGCTCTTGGAGTAGATGAGAATATCATCAATAAACATTACCACAAATTTGTAGAGGTAATTTCTAAAGATGCTATTCATCAACCCCATGAAGATTGCAGGGGAATTAGTATATCCCAAGGGCATCACCAAAAACTCACAGTGTCCATACCTTGTACATAAGGTAGTCTTCTGAATATATTCCTTCTTCAACTTTACCTGATGATATCCAAAATGAAGATCTACCTTTGAGAAGTATTGTTCTTCTCATAAATGGTTGAACAAGTCATCAATCATTGGGAGATGATACCTGTTCTTTATAGTGATCTTGTTGAGTTCCAGATAATCGATACACAGCCGCATTGTTCCGTCCTTCTTCCTTACAAAGAGCACTGACGCACCCCAAGGTGATGCACTTGGGCGTATGAACCCTTTATCAAGATTCACTTGTAGATGCTTCTATAACTCCTCCAGTTTGATAGGATCCATCCTATAGGGACACTTTGAGATAGAAGTAGCTCAAGGTATGAGTCCAATTGAGAACACTACCTCATGATCTGGGGGAATTCCGGGTAACTCATTAGGAAATACATCGTCGTATTGCCTCACTATGGTCATTTCATCAAGGTTGGAACTTTCCTTCGACTCAACCATTTGGGCGAGGTATGCTTCTTCCTAGGGAATCAACACCCTCACCATTGAAGGATTTTTCAAAGGAGATTCATGATCTTCCATGCATTTGTAGAGGAGCATGGGATGGTTCGGAATATGAAAAGATATTTCATTTTCCCGAATGTTGATATGTGCTCTATATAACTAGAGTCAATCCATTCCCATTATTGCGTCTAATTCCACCAAGAGAAGCATTATGAGATTTTCTGGAAGAATATTCCCACACACGCCAATAGGAGAAGAGTCAAACACTTGGGTTTCAATGATTACACCACTTTGTGTTTTTACAGATATCTCTACTTCAAGGTTTCAGGGCTTCGATTCTATAGTTCTAGAAAACATGAAAGATATAAAGGAATGCGTTGAACTAGAATCAAATAATACTTTTTCCATTCTTGAGTGGATAAGAAGTGTACCTTGTACGACTTCAGTATCATTCTCCACCTCCTCAGTAGTGATGGAATAAGCCTTACCTCGTTCCTTTGTCTTTGGTGGCTTCTAACTCTGATTACCCTCCATAACTCAAGGATTAGTGCACTGGTTTGCATAGTGCCCTAGATCCCTACAGTTGTAGCATCGAACAATGACTGGTTATCTCCTTTCATCGGCTACATTATCTTTCCTTTTCATTTCTTTTCGACACTCTTGAGAATAGTGTCCTTCTTTCCCACACTTGAAGCATTTCAATGTCCCTTTGAGGCAGTTCCCATGGTGCAACATTAAACATTTTTGGAATGTGCGTCGTTGATTTTTCATTCCACCTTTTTCATTAGATCCACTAGCTTGAAACTCCATCATTGTTTTCTTATCACTATGGGACCATTCTCCAAACTCCATCTCCACTTTGAGGGCACACCGAACAACTTCTTCATAACTCCAAAAGTCTTTAATTGAAAGAGACTTTCTAAGGTGTGGTTTTAATCCACTAGAGAATATATCAATTTTTCTATCATTGTTGATAACAAAACCCAAAGTGTACCTTTCCATCCATGTGAAATTCGCTTCATAGGTTGTGACAAATTCTTCTTGTTTTTTCTTAAGATCTATAAATTCTCATTCCATCTTCATGTGAAGTGTTTGTGGGAAATACATATTAAGAAACATTATCTTAAAGTCTTCCCATTCCATATCTTCAATTTACTCTCTAGGATTGGTGTTCTTAATCACTGCCCGCCATTGATCAGCTTCTCCATCTAGATGATAAATGGCAAGAGTCGCCTTCTCCATCTCAGAATAGTGAAGAACAGAAAATATCTTCTCCATGGAGTTGACCCACTATTCCTCAACTAGTGGATCAGAAGATCCACAAAACATTGGTGGTTGTTGCCGCATAAAACATTAGATAGCCAGTTTCTCCCTATTTGGTGAAGGAGTAAGTTCCCCATTATTATGGTTATTATTCATAACCTGAGATAATTGGGTAATAATATCCATGATGTTTTGAACTCCACCTCCCAAATCATTGGGGATGTCGTTCGGGAAATCGTTTCATTGACCCTCACATGAGTTGTTTGCCAGATTTCTCATGGTTCCCACCATTTTCTAAAATAGAAATGGTTTGAACAAAACATAAGTAAACAAATAATGAATAAATTATTCATTTAAACAATTTCTACCAAAAACATAACATATGGTATCCCTATGTAAATATTTGTGTGTTCATATTTGTACATAGTCTCATGCTAGAGGTTTTCTCTAGGGTTCACTAATCCTAATTCTCCAATTAACTAATCCTTTCCCCCGATACCAACTATAGAATCCCAGCCTTTTCTTACATTAATATTACATAATTTAAAAGATAAAAATCATAATAGGATTACACGTAGAATATCCAAAGGTTTAGTGTCTTGGGAAAACTAGGACCGCACATAACAAATACAACATCAATCATAAACATTTATTTAATATCTTCTTTTATAGAATCTTATTGGAACTTGTCTTCTGCTTAATACATGTAGCCAACTGAGTATATACATCAAAAGGGGTGAGATATAAGCCCAGTAATAGGATAGATAAGAACAATATATCATGGGGAAAGAATAATCATAACATAGGCAAAAGATCATGATCATGAGAGGAGCATAAATAAAAGACTTGAAATGCGGGAATACATATAAATGAAAAAACATGTCTTAGTGGTTAACTACCACACATAATTGTGAACTAAGATATCATCTTGTTAACATATCATTTCACATTTAATCCATAGATTCATCACATTATCCCATGCATTGGAGCGCTGTATAATTCTGGGCCCACCTATCACATTTAACCATTCATATTACGCTATATAATTCTGGGTGCACCTGTCAAATATTAACATTAAAATTTATCATGCATGCCACAATGAACATACAACATAAATTAACACAATGAACCCATGAAAAGAAATGTCATTCATCTCTTAATAAAACATTCATAAACATTGGGTTCCCAAAAGAATTAGGGAATGACATACATGTTATAAGAACTGTCAATCTTGAATGAGAAGTAAAAGGTGTGTTCTTGAAAGAAGAGTTATTTTGGAGAACGTTGTGTTTTTCATAAATACCAGTGTAAAACATGTATATCAAAGATAAGTAATGACAATGATGATCAAATGATCTTTAAGGAGTAACCATATCAAAAATGGAGTGAAAGAGGTAGAACCCGGAGGATAAAAGTTGTGTACAAGAATTTCCCCTTACCCTGTATCTGAATGCTTCCTTCTATTTAATTTCCTATATAATGACACTAAAATCATTAATTATAAATTCCCGAACCTTTTATACATTAATAGGGTTTATTCTTGTTTCATTATGTCATTTCATGTTCCTTTGGATGAGTTATAGAGTTTATAAACATTGTTTGGGGATGTTCGTTTTTATGGTTTTTCTTGGGTGGTTCACCTTTATTCATAAATTGATGTTCGGATGTCACTAATGATATTAAATGAGTTTAAATTATCTTATAATGAATTATATTAGGTCAATTTGGATGAATCATTATATAAGAATTAAATGGTGGTTATTTGGATCAATTTGGTCGGGCTTTCGATCACAACGAACTTGTTTTTACTTATCACATAGTAATATGGACATATATTATTTCCATAACATTAAAATGGAATTAATACATATAAAATATGCTGGTTCAACCATATAAATTTTTCCATGACCAGATCTTAAGTTATAAATGGAATAAGAAATAATGTCGGTCTTGAAGGTGATAAATTAACACCTCACGAACGACGTTCTCTTTAATCAAATAAAAGGAAGAGGGAAAGGGGGTTGGATGATATAATATCCCATTATAATCATACAATTAAATTATATGTATAATACTGGAGTTAAAATACCATTTGGATGGTGATACGTGGGGATTGATCAAGAAATGAACTTGAACATGAAAGGAAATTAAAGGAGAAGTGGGAGAGAAATTACCTATTAAATCCTTCTCTTGAGAACCTCCATAAGGGCCTAGTCTTCGACTTTTGATGAGACCAGAAGCTCTTGTAAATGGGGGAGGTTATAGGGAAGGAGTTTGGGCATATTTTAGAGAAATCTTCGAGCTTGAGTGGTGTGAAGAAAAGAGGGTGTGAAGGGTGGCTTTTATAATGGAGGGGAAAGGGGTTTCATTAATATAAAATTCATTAGATTATTATTTCTTCACAAGAAAAGTAATAGTGAGTATTACATGACCAAGAATACAAATATTATCATGTGATCCCAAAACAAATGGGCTTACATCAGTAGAGCATCATCAATGACTCCATTAATCCATTATTTAGCATTTATTGTAAACTATCAGATTCTTCTATTCATAAAAAATTCAAGTATCTCAGAAAAATCCAAAAGATTTGCCCCTACTATTTTTTGATGTTTAAAATCCAGAAATGAAGTCCATTTTTCAAAAATAATTTTCAAAATATTATTAATTTAATATTTAATTAAAATCATAATTTATTAAAAAACAGTTTTTAAGATTAAAACTAATTTTATAGTCTTTCAAAAATAACGTAGGGTCTGATAAAATTATCTAAAAACTATAATCCATTTACTCAATAATTTATGAATACATTTTAGGGAAATAAATTTTCTTTTAAATTAATTATTTAATTTTAATTTATTATTTATGACTTACATAATACCAAAATGTTTACTAAGGTCAAATTTTCACTTTCTAAGATGTCTTAATTTTATTTAATTATTCATAGGTAATGTTACACTTATGTTTGATGATTTACTATTATTAAGGGTCATATTACTATTCATAAGGGTATGTCACTATTCACCAAATATCATCTTGAACACAACCATGTATGTCGAAATTTTGAAATTCCAAACACAGAAGTGACAAAATTATGTTTAAAAGTCACTTATCACTTAGTAGATCATTATGTAGTGTTTTCATGTTATTTTTTGACATAAATATAATAAGAGAATTTCCATTGAAAAA
Organism: Viscum album; assembly: GCA_963277665.1. NCBI lineage: Eukaryota > Viridiplantae > Streptophyta > Magnoliopsida > Santalales > Viscaceae > Viscum > Viscum album. The sequence goes on along the minus strand of OY728152.1, from coordinate 270,667,262 downwards.
CATTGGGTCGTTAAAATATGAATACTTGAAGGTAAATTATTGTTCTAGTAAAATAATAATAGAGGGAAACATTGATCCCATATACCGATAAAGTCATGTAAGATATATATCATCATGTCTTATAAGGTTTGAATAGTCCATTTTAATTGTCCAACAGTTTGAGGGTGGTAGGCAGTGCTCAAAGGATGTTAAGTATCTCAGGACTTCTAAAAACATTTGAAGAATCTTGATGTAAAATGGGGATCATGATCAAAAACAATTGATAGGGGTACTTCATGATGTCTTACAACATCATTGATATATATTCTTACAAGACATTAAAGTGGTAAATCATATCTTATAGCAGTAAGATGTGTTGAATTGGTAAGATGATCAACAGTGAGCCATAATGCATCATTTGTTCTAACAGAGTTTGGTAGTCCAATGAAAAATTCCATCGTAATATGATTCCATTTCCACTCAGTCATGGGTAGTGGTTACATGAATCCTCTTGTATGTAGTCTTATAGCATCCACTTGTTGACAAACCATATATCTTTATGCATAATCTGTAATCTCTCTCTTCATGTTGTCCCACAAAAATTGTTCCATCAAATCACTATACATCTTGGTTCTCCCAGGGTGTATAAAGAAATTCTAACTATGATCATCATCCAAAAATTCTCTTTTTAGATCAGGTATATCAGGAACACAATGTCTCTTCCCAAATTTCAGAATTACATCTTCATATAAGATGTCACTCAATATCCGATCATTCAATGCTTTAATCTTCTTTTGAAACACCTCATCATTAGTCTGAGATATTTTTTTCCTTTAATGTAAAGATGGATTGGAAACCGTTTGAAAAAGTATTGATGTTTCACCTTCCATGGTTATTCCCATATCCATATTTACTAGATCTGTGAATATAGGATCACATTCAACTCTCATCTTATTCATAAATCCATGATGGTTTTGAATCAAGGCATATGATACCTTATTATCCTTTCCTAGGTGGTAGTGTGTTGTGAAATCATAATCCTTGAGTTGTTCAAGCCATCTCATTTTCCTTATGTTGGGTTCTTTTTGTGTGAAAATATACATAAAACTCTTGTGATTAGTATAAATATCACATTTTTCACCATAGAGATAGTGTCTCCATTTCTTCAGAACAAATATTACAACTACTTACTCAAGATCCTTAGTTGGATTATTTATTTCATGAATTTTTAGCTTTCATGATAGATAAGAAATAACTATATCATTCTTTATAAGGAAACAACCAAGTCCTTTATTTGATGAATCTCTATAAATATCAAACTCATCATTCCATGATGGTAGAGTCGGGATAGGATCATCAACTTATAATCTATTCAGTTCTTCAAAAAAATCATCACACTATTTTTTCCAGACAAATGTCACCCATTTACACGTGTGTTTGGTTAATGGGTTAGCCAACAGGACAATATTCGAGAAGAAACATCGACAATAACCTCCAAAACCAATAAAACTGCATACCTCAGTTATTCTAATCGGTATTGGCTATTCTATGATTGACTTGTTCTTTGATGTATCAATATAGATTCCATACTTAGAGACAATATGGTAAAGAAAAAAAATATCTTGATCCTAGAATTCACACATGATAAACATCCCATATCATTCATTTCTTCTAAGGGTATTTGAATAGTGTGAAAGATATTTTCATGATCTTAGTATCTATTTGAGTATACTAAGATATCATTAATAAATACCATAGAAAAGACATCATGATATTCCTATAAAACACTATTCACTAGATCCATGAAGAAAGAGGGTGCATTAGTCTACGCAAAAGGTATTAATGTAAACTCGTAATGCTCATACCTGGTTCTAATTTTTTTTTGAATTTCTTCCTTCTTCACACAGAACTGATTATATCCAGATCAATGTTCAATATTTGAAATATATTGAGATTCATGAAGTTGGTCGAATAAATCATCAATTCGAGGTAGGGGTTAGTTGTTCATTATTGTTATATTGTTTATCTCCCTGTAGTCAATGAAAAAACTCATAAATTAGTCTTTCCTCTTAACAAAAAGGATATGGGCTTCCCATGGAGATACACTAGGGAGAATAAATACATTATTACTAAATTCCTCTTGTTTTTTTAGTTCCACTAATTCTACAGTAGCTATACTATAAGGGTTCATTGATATGGGCCTTGATCTAGTAATTTAATCAATGGAAAACTCAAGTTATCGTTCTAGAGGATGTCCAGGTAAATAAATTGGAAACACATCAACATTTTATTGCACAATAGGTACATCCTCTATGTGAACAATATTTTCCTCACTCGTAATTATTTCATTCTTTTCCTTTGGAATAATTTAATTTATTTGAGCTACTGAGGGTGGATCTAGATAAATATCAGGTGGTGATGTTTCTAATTTTAAGATAAGGTACTCCTTATCATCATTGAAAATTGTAACCTCTTTATTCTTACAATATATTTTTTCATCATGGTCCACAATACAATCCATTCCAAGGTTTATATCCAATTCAATCATTGGTGTGACAATGAGGTCATAAGATGAAGAACATTTATATGCCCTAATGGGAACTGATTCACAAATATTTGTTGTGATGATACTTCCCTTAGGATTTTTTACTGAAAAATCCCTTTTTAATTCAAATATCAAATATCAAATTTTCTTAGAAAACTAAGAAGATACGAAAAAATGTGAGGATCCATAATCAAATATAGTATTGTCTAAACCTGAGTACACAATTAAATTACCATCCACCACGTCTTTCGGAGATTCAACCTCAATAGTAGTGATCTCATAAGCATGGCCTTGCTATCATGGACTTTCATAAGTTAAGTTTCCTTAGTGATTATGAAATTAATTTTCATAATGACCCTTTTCTCTATAATTGTATCATTCAAAATCGATAGCCATTTTATTTACCTTGAAATCACGAGCGGGGTGTCCTTTTTCACCACACTTGTAACAAACATTAATTTCCTTCAGAAAGTACTGGGGAGTTTCTTCCCACATTTACCATATGGTGGATATTCAACTTTTTAATTATTCCCCTTATTTACATTTCTAGAGTGTTCCGGAGATCTCTTCTTCTCTAGCATTACTTTATAGAATTAAGACTTTGAGAATTCTATTTCTGTCTCGATAGTGCATGAGACAATATCTTTGTACAATGAACTGGATTGTGAGAGTAATGCATGATAGAAAAATGGTTTTAACCCATCGATTAATCAATCAATCATACTCCTTGGTTTGTGAATATAATTTGTTGCATGCCATGTGAACCTTGTATAGTTATCCTCATACTTTGCAACATTCTCATCCTTCTTTTTCCTCAGACTCAGAAATTTTCATTCCATATCCACTCGATGGTCATGAGGAATATAATTTTCTAAGAAATATCATTAAAATTCATACATTCCATATTTGATACATCTTTATATTCATTTGAGTTTTGAATTAATGATGACCATTGATCTGCATATCCTATATGGCGATAAACTGCCATGGAAATTTTTTACATTTCCCAACTCCCAAAACATGATATATTTTTATTTAAAGAACTTGTAAATTTCTTAGTTACAAATATATTTTCAGTATCATTTAATTTTGGTGTTTTTTTCCACATTAAGTGATCTATCATTGATCCTCCGTGTAGTGGATCAGGGTGATCTATACGGGAAAGGTTATTATTCAGAACCTGAGTGAGTTTTCATAGTTTGGTGATAAGCTGATCCACACATGTTTTATCACCATCTCCACTATAATTATCTTGAGTATCAGGGAAGTCCCTACATTTATTACGTTCATTGATACGTTTCTCATTCCTTCCACTAGGTGCTATTTCTAAACAATATCATATACTAGATAAGTTTACGAATCGAAATACATAATTACAAACTTGTAAATCACTTAACGTTAATTGAATATTTTATGAATATAATCCATAATCATAAAAAAAAATTCATTGAGGAGGTATATACTCATAAATTTTTCATATTTTTTTTTAAAGAAAATGTGAATTATCCTATGCATATCCCCCGAGAGTGTCAGAACCAAGAGTGCAGCAAGGCCCATTGTCATGTACCATGATACACTATGTCAAAGACAAATCTCCTAGACAGAGTTTTCACTACTAGGTAAATGTATTACAGAGCTACCTCTACCTACTCATATCTAGACAGGGATGTAATGATTGTAAAATACACAAAATCTTTAAATTACAAAAAGTATAGGAAGTTCTTCTATACTAATTCTAAAAGTCTATATTAGGGTGACGAGCTCTAATAAAATTTTATCTAATTCTAGATTCTATTGCTTTTACTAAAAATCCTCTGATAAAAATTATAACACTATTACCCCAGTTACCTAGATTCGTTGCATTATTACATAACATTGGCCATATCACAAGGGATAAAATCCAAAAAGGCTGATTTGTTTAGTCTCCATGGAAGTAATAGATACATTTATAAGTTTTACATTACATTATAAAATGAAAAAAATAACTAAATTATCTCATTTTTCCACATTCATATCCATTAGACTGTCCCTTCAGGTCAGTCATAATATACTTTTTTCATCCTAGTAAAAATAAAACATTGAAAACGGTGACCTTAGATGCTCAGTAAGGATAATAATATAGCAGAAACATTCATAAATAAGCATAAATATTTAAGGTAATGTATAAGACTAAAAAACAATCATATTAAACTTAAAATACATCAAAATATGAAAAATATTAATCAAATAATGTCATTTACTTATTCACATGGATATCCTACTAGTCGATAACTAGTGGGAATGTGGTGCGGGGTACCCAAACATTAATGTGTTTGAATGATTACATTACATGACATGTGTTGTTTGGAGAACATTCCTTGGTGAGGTTGGGTGTATAGTTTTCCATACTACGTGTTTTGGATGTCTCAATTTTCTCACAGGACATTAGATTGTCTCCCCACTTGTGTATGGGTTCTTTTGGATTTCCCTAATGAGTATACTTGTATACTCTCCCTACATATATAAAACTGCTTTCAGGTTTCCAGGAGGACTTCAGGGACCTTTTGGGACCATACTATCTCAAAAATCAGTGTAGTTGTCATTGTTGTTTTTGTTCATTCGGTAAAATCCCATTGAAATTTTTCTTTTACAATGTAGCACATTATTTTGTAAAATTAATATGGGAATGGATTTTTTGTGTTACTTTAATTTTTTCCTTCAGTTTTGGAGATGTTTTGGTTTTTACCATTTTATCTCATGATCATACTAAATAAAATGGTAATGCATTCGAAATTACCTGTGATTCCATAACTTTGGGGCTTGTCGCCACTTTGGGACATATTAAAGAGAGGACTCGGGAGGCCATTATCTCTCTTTAATATTGAAGAAGGAAGGGTATGGACGTTTGAGGTCCCTTCCATTGTCTTGGTGAAGGAGGTTCGTGATAGGGGTTAAAATGTTGATATAAAAATTTAATATTTCTCATATCCATTAGCATAGCATATTACATATGTGGATTGAGTTCCTAATTATCGAAATATCCAATATATGGTATCATAGTGTCATATTTATATGAATGTGAATTGGTAATATTTTATGTAACCAAATATAAAAAATAGCACACTATAGCCTGTAAATTTAAATTATATGTATGCATGGGATAAAAAAATATATTTTGAACGAATCATAAATTTTATTTTTGATCATAATGAAATTATTTTTATGATGGCAATTTTTTTTTGAATTTTATTGAATATATAGTTACCCTAAAAACTTATACAATGCTAATTGAATTGTTTTTTATGTGTTGGAAATTTTGTTGTAAATAATTTTCAAGACATTTAAACTAATTATTTTTTGATTAATTATGGTACCATAAGTATTTTAATTGTTACAATTAATGTATAATTTCATTATGAAATGAAATTATTAGAATTATAAATTTTCTTTATACTAAAATTAAAGGAATCATGTTAAATATTATTTTAATTATATTTTAAGATAAATTATACTTTTTTATATTATTAAAAATTTATAATATTTTATTAAATGGACTTATATGATGATAATTTGTTAAAATACCCCCTAAATGTTTTGAGAAAATTGTTAAATTATATAAGATTGAAAAATAAATTCCTACAATTTTGTTTAAATTTATTAATCAAAGGGGTCAAACAGAAAGATAAGGTTCAAAATAACACATATACATATCTTACAGTTATTATAAGAATTTATTTATACCATATAATATATTCTATTTTAAATTACTCACATATTTTGTAAATTAAATTGGAAATGAATATGTTATATTTAAATGTTTAATTTAAATGCATCTATCTCCTTTGGTTCATTAGAAGTGGAGCTAACTCTCTTATCTCATATACACCACATAGAGAAACTTATCTTGGTGAATAACTAGAAAAAACTAATAAAAACATCTATAGAAAAGTTATTTATGTTTTTATATTTTCAAATTTCCATCCTTAGGGCCCTTACGGGGAGTTCTAATAGGGCTCTATCAAAGAATAGGTAATCATATTCTCTTAGCAGTTTAATTTTTATTTTTATTTTACCCCCTTAATTATGTACTAATAATTATAATATAACTATACTAGTATATTATCTACAATTAGATGTAGAGGAATATCACCACACGCACTGATGAAATTAATTTTAAAGTACCTCCTCACAAGTCCTACCATGATAATGGAAATTTTTAATAAATATAATTTTTATGACATAATATTGTTTTGGGATTATATTATATAATTTAATTACACACGCTTCTACCAGTTATATAATGATAATCTCCCTTATAAATATGTAAAAATGACCATCTCTACAAAGAGATGTGATTCATTTTTCATGTATACTTTTGAAGGATGATTTTAAATGTGAATATAACAAATAATTTTTATTTTATATCTAGATTAAAATTCATTATACGATATAACCATGATACTAACACAAGTGTATTCACTTACAAATACATACATACATGAAAAACATGGTAGTTAACATAAGAAACAATGAAAATAATAAATTATTGTTAACAGATAGAAAATAATATGTTATAAATAGATCAGGTATAATATAATTGTTATGTATATTTTAATGGTATTTATTTACAATAAGTCAAATTATTTATAAAGTTATTGAAAATAACTTTAAAGTAATGTCTAACATGATGTTCTTAGTATCTAAACTTAATTTCTATTTCTTGGGTTACAAATATACATAATTGAAAATGTTATTCCATGAAAATATATGAGATTATATTTTATTATGTTATATTACATATGAAATATTTTTTAGGATTTATATTTTTTTCCAAATAATCACTTCATTGACAAATTATGACTTCAATTATATGATCATTTCAATGGACTTCATCTTAATTTCTACTCCATTGAGACATATTTGGTTTTATGAACCAATTTTTTATGTCTTATATATAATGTAACTTTATTAATATTTAAATGAATCTATGATTATTTTTTATGAATAATAACTTATTTAATTTTAAAATTTTCTAGGGGTTAATGTTTACAAATTTCCAATCAATTATGAATTTAATTTAAAATCATATTTTTTAGGATTTATCTTATTTTCATTGATGTTATCATATAATATATCCTTCATAAACCTCAAATATTTTCTTATAAAATATATATTTAAATACTTTCCATTTTTTCTTCCAACATTTCCCCCATTTTTAAAATTTATGAAAAAAATTATGATTAAATGTAAATATGATATCATTTATTTTTTACCTGATATATATTTCGTCCATCTCCTTATATTGAACATTTTTTAATGATATATATATTCATTCGAAATATTTAATGAGGATATTTTATATCATCATTTTCTTTATAAAGGGTTTGGAATGAGATATTCAAATACATTCTGAAAGGTACATATTTACATTATTTACCAATATTCAAAAGGTTGGTCTATTTTTAACATATTCATTGGTCAGCTACTTTCCCTAATCTGTAACCATTTTCACTATTTATATTATTCTAAATGATTTTTATTTTTATACAATAAAAATTAATTTTAAAATTTATCTTCCATTTTCATTGATTCTATAAAATGCTTGATTTAAAAAAAAATTATTTCTCTAATGAATTGATTTTTATGTTTTCTCCCATATTAATTTCGTAATAATTAAAATTATCTTCTAACATTTTCATTATTTTTTTAATTTTACATGGAAAATTATATTCATCGTATATATTAATATTCTTACAATAATAGATATTATTATTTACTATACCATATTCTATTTCTACATTCGATGTTTTAATATGAATGTTATTCGACTGATTGGGAAAATCGTAATATTCGGTATTCCTAAATCAATATATATATTTATTGATTAGGTGTATTATATATGAATTAAATTGATCATTAAATATATGGGGAATGAATTGGAAATGTAGTGACATGTGGGGACCATTTATAGATAATCCCTTGAGGCATCTAAAAGTATCATGAGTCAAACTAGGTAGCCAAACATATTAAATGGTTTTTGTTGTATAGATAACCATTAATTAAATTTATGTGTACAATACCTTGACTGTAATGATATCCCGATGTCCAAAATTAATCATTTCATTCCTATATAATTAATATTTCATTCCTTGATATTACTAAATTTATAATAACAATAGATGCATTTTCAGTCATTTAACAAATTTAATTTCATGTGATTTAGTTCATTTACCCTTCCATATTAAATATTATTTATTTACTCATGATATCTTATATTGTACCTAACACATAATGAGTGTTATAGATTACACATTATTATTATTTTTTCACTCAACCCAAGTTAAGAAGATTGATATTTCAAATAATAATATGAATGTGATAATCTCTCCAATGTTATTTTCTATATTTCTAATATTTCTATTGTAACATTTGAATCATTTTTTCTTTGGTTTTCATGGACTACTAAACTAATCAATCCTACCCCAGTGAGATCTCTTTTTTCATATGTTAGTGTAATAATGTTAACACCAACTCGTGAATTATGTAGTGGGGGTTGTGAAATAAAATCAATATAAATACCAATCACATCCATAAAATAGATCATAAACTTTTCCAATAACACTTATTTGATCAGGGAACCACCAAGGGACAATATAAAAATATACACAATCCAAGGTAATTATTATACCGATTATTGGCCATCACAATCATTGTTGTGAGATCACAAAACATCATGAAATAGATCAATAATGTGTTATTTATCACTTCAATAAAGATATAAGAAAAAAAATTCAATATATGGTGTAATATAATGGTAACCAAGCTCAATTGATGATCCCTAATATTCATTCAATAAAAGACACATTTCAAATGATCCTTTAAGCACCAATATCAAACATAAAAAATATCAAACTCAAAAAACTGTCAATTCAAAAAATCCAAATTAGCATAATATCCGTCTTTTCCCACCTGAGATACCATAGTGTGAAAAATATATGCAATTGGGTGTGAATTATTCTGATATCAGACCCAATTCTATGCCATAAAAAATACACAATATATTAATTAGAATCGATAAAAACTAGAATCCAATTCCTTAAAACACATATTTAAATCCAAAAAATAAATATACATTGGAAGTATTATAGATGAAAAAATAGATACCAAATTCGTAAACCTCCTCAATAGATTTCACAAGAACAAACCATCATGATTACTGATATCACCATACTTTTGATAAATCAACATCATCCTCTCTAATTGTCAATAATAATCCAGAGAAGGATAAATAAATTAACAAAATAATGTAAGGAGATAATTCATCCCTTGAATTCAAATGAAAGAATATTCTCAATATACTGGATTGAAGGGGAGTAATGAATGAAAATGAGAATTCCATAGAGGCTCGTTAATAATTCCACCATGGAGCTGGACCAAAATTGGAATGTTCATTTCACATGGTTATGGGGGTAATTCACCCATTAACCCTATTTTAAGTGGGGTATGAAACTTTTTGAGTAACTTATATACCCCCACCTGAAACATAGTGACCGAATTAGGAACCCAATGTTTGAAACTGACCGCCCAGTGAACTAACATGTTGGATAACAACCCAAAATTCCTCTTTGGGTACATGATAGTCCTTGAAATGATACCCAATGTCACCATAATCCTCTAATTTTCCTCCATCTACTCTCAATAAATCACATTTGGTTTATTTTCCAAATAATATCTCTACAAATAATATATTTTATGATTCATAAAAAGGTCACACAACCCCTTAACATAGTATTTTATTAAAAATTAAATTTACTTATCTTTCAAAAAGATGGGGATATGACCATCTTTGATGTTCGCTAACACTAAATTCATTTTGGTTTTATATAAATTATGTGTACTATAATTATATTTTATCTTTTTTTTTTGAAAAATTATTTTTATGTTTTTTGATAATTATATATAATTTTAATACATGGGGTTTATATTTGATTTAATTTTATAACATATTAATAAAATCCATGTATTAAAATGTTTATACATGATAGAAGAATTTATATATATTATTTGTTAAAATATAATAGAATGAATTTCTACCCCAAAATAATGATATATATTAAATGATAATATCTCCTCATCACAATAATACTCCAAATGCATATAATTCCACTTATGATTTGGTTAGAAAAATTACTTTTGAAATATTTCCAAAATATTAATAATTATTATTTCATAACATAAAAGGTTTTTAATAAAATATAAAAATAACATTTAATGTTGAGTTACTAATATGATAATTGTTTTATTTTTTATTTTTTTAGAATTTGAATATATCAAAATTAAAATATTATAACCCAAAAAATCTAATTTAAAAATTATTTTTATCATAGATTAGATTAGGATATGATTTTAATTAAATTTCCTAATTTAAAGAGTTATATTCAAATTTCATACAAAATGATTTCATTGAACATTAAAATAGAAAGGATATTATATAATGATGCTATCAATAATATATTATTTAATAGAATTTCGGTAAAAAATATTATTAAAATAACAACATATGATGTTGTTATGTTACAAATATTGAATATTATTTCTATAGAGTTAAATATTGGGAGTCTGAATCCTAATGTCACTATAATTTTAGTAATATTTTTTGAAATATGTTAACAAAATTAATTAGTATGGTGTGGTTATTTTTCATATGGTCATTTAAAAATATGGATGAATTATATAAGGATATAAAAAATTTCCCAAGACCTTCAAAATTTTTCGATGTATGAGGAAATTATTATAGTGTGTCATATGTGATATGATTTTATTGACTATTGTAAATAGAATTTTTAGAATTCCTAAATGTTTTTTTATATTTTTAAATGTATCATATTAGATATGATTCATGTTTTCCATTCTATCCTTTTATATTAATTTCATATATTAATTAAATTTAATGTATAACTATCCACTTCATATAAAAATATGAGTAACCCATAATTGATATTTAGTAAGGTGATTTATATGAAATAAATACAGGAAAATATTAACATGTGTTGTGTTTTTTATAAAGATACCACGTGATCTCAAGAAGTATAACATTTATTTTTATTCTTGAGGACCTAGTGGGTGTACAACATAATGTCTCATACACTATATAATTAGTATACCAGGGATTCATGTATCAAAAAATTATCCACTAATAATTATATATGTGGTATCAATCCTGAGAGTATTCATATTTTGATAATATTTTAAATCATTCACTAAGGATGAAGTTATGAAGGTGAGTTTTGGTATATTGATGATCATTTCATCTATTGCAATTTAAAAATGAAGGAATTATCCCACACATAAAAATTATTGTATCATTTACATCAATTGAGATAGATTAATTATGTAAATTTCCATGACTAGGTAAGTGATAAGATATATTTATATCAATTTAGATGAGATAAATTTATATTTATAGTTATTTTACATATTTTTATGACATTTATTTTTCTTTTTGATTACACTATACTTATAAAAGTGACAATTTATGAAGTGGAATATATGACAGAAACAAAATTACTCTATCATAATCAATAAATGTCATTGAAAAATTGATTACATTATTAGATAAATTTTATATGATATTACTATCTGACATAAGTTTTAGATACATATTTTTTATAGAGACAATAATAAACACCTTTATATTTAAACTATCACTAATTTTTTTATTGATGTCAAAATTTTCTATTAAAATTGTTTTAGAGAATGAAAATAAATTTTCATTTATAAAAGGGTAATGCGGTAAAATAATGTTTTTTATGACATTAGAAATTTTTTTATTCTATTGTGTTAAAAAATTTGATATCCTAATGATATCTTCTATGAAAAATTATTTTTATGTTTTCCAAAAGTATTTATTTTAAAATTTCTCAATATTTTTAATGCAAAATGGCATGGGGTGAATGATTATAATGTTTAGGATGCTTTAATTAATGTATTATATCAATAATAATTTACAAAATATTAAACCCCTGAAATGTTTTCATTAATATTACTATAGAATATTATAATGTCACACTGGCTATAATAAGGGCCTCCATGTCATGGTATTATGTATATTAGTGCATGTGTTATATAATAGTTAATAATAATTTCATTTCCACTCATTTTAATCTCTCATGGTTGGTAGTGAAAAATTCTATTGATTTGTAATTAGTTTCTAAAAATCAAATGTTTTTGGTTAAATGAAAATTAAAGGATTAAAATGTATAATATATATTCTAAGGAATTGTAATGTAGTTGAATGATTTATAATATTATATATTTATTTCTAGTAATTTGAGAAATGATCAGGGTCCAAGAATTATTAATGACATTCATATAATTTATTTAAATATGTAAAAAATTATTTTATAAAGATAATTTTTTCATTTATATGGGAAAATAAATTTTATAGATTGTATTATCATATTAAATTTAATAAAAGGTTCCAGTATACTATGAGGAAGCTATAATATGACATATAACATAAGTCTTTTACATATAACATTGATACCTTATTATAAATTTTTTTATTACAATCTAGTGATCTATAATGTTCCAATGATAAAGTTCTAATGAAAATTTACTACATAGTAACATGATTATTAAATATCTATTTATTATTAAATTAAACATAATGGTATGACCTTTTGGAAAATATTTTTTTAGGGTTTTAATGAAATATTAATATAAGTTAATTAATTAAAATAATCAATTATAAATGGCTTAGTAGTCAAAAAAAATATTCAAAAATTTTATAATAGAAAATATTAACATGGATATTCTAAATTTCATTCTTATTAAAAAAAGTAATAAAAAATGATTGATTTATAATACCTACTAATTAAATTATATATATTATTAATTTTAATCCATTAATATATACCATAAATTTGGATAATTTAGTAAACATGTTATGGTATTTCAAATACTTATGTTGATGACCATTGATGTATTCAAGGATATTTTAAACTTATAATAATTGTTAAATTCAATTTTAATCTAGTAATCATAAATAATGTTTAAAATATAAAATATTAGGATCGTTACAATATTTTTCAATTATGGATACTATAGAATGTTATATTTTAGAATCATATTATATTATCTTGAATAATTCTTATTTTTTAATTCAAATTCATTTGGAGGATAGTGGTGATTAATGTATTATAATTTTGGGGGATTAAAAATATATGGAAAATTATGAATGATATGATTTTTAATTAACTCAAGTTTTCGATGATATAATAAATTTCCTACAGTTAGTTTTCTTATACACTTTTTAAAACATAAAATACCCATATGTGATTGAAATTTCATGTGTTTTTGATTTTATATTTTATAACTAGTTTACATAATATTTCATGTTATAATTTGTTTTCAATGTTATAATTCAATGAACTAAAACATTTATATATAATAATCTTTATTTTATGTATTCTCTTTAACATATGATACATACACTGTAATTTTATCTTTTTGTATGAACCAATAAAATTTGGTAAACTCTCTTATTTTTTAACTCCCTACTACTTCTTGGATACCCTATGATAAAAATGTCAATGTGTAGGATCGATTGATAGATGTTTCTACATTTAATTAGAATTTGTTTCTATCCTTACAATTATGTGGTATTAAGGAATGATCTTTATTTGTATGTCATACCATGTAAAAACATACTACTAAATTTTATCACAAAATAATAATTGTGTTTATTGAATATATAATAAATTAAAAGAATTAAAATTTACATAAACACTTTCAATTTTTGAAGGATGGAAATGTTAAATTTATTTTTTCTATTTGGATTATATGGGCCACATTATGATCATTTCAAAGGAATGTATGAGGATATCTTTTCTATATCATGTGTGAAAATATTTTCCATTACCTTCATTTTTTATAATTTTAGAGACATTCAGGTTTATCTAATATGTGATATATTTAATAATAAATAAATATTAAACAAAATAATTATTCAAAAATAGTTATTTTATTTTATATTTTCTCCTATAATAATATTAAAAAAATTTAGAATGATATTTTTGAGATTATTTTCAATTTTCATGTATAGGAAATTATCATTCATCCAGATATACTGAAATTCATTGATAATGAAATGAATGATTTTTTGTATTGGAATTGAAATGCATTTAGACAACCTATTATCTGTCTCTAACATATTTAGGAAAAAGAACCCAAATGGGTACCGTGGATGTTGTTAAATATATATGTGAAAAAAGATAATAATAAATCCAATAATCAATTGTAGATATGGTATGAGGTTATTATAAATTTCATAATAATTTTATAAGTTTTATTAACATAAATTCTTTTTAAATAAAATTATAGTAAAAAAACAACATGATAATGAAAACATGTATTCCCAAAAAATCATAGGATTATTTCCAAGAGATGATTTATTAATATAATATTTTTATGGATTATGAAAAATATGTGTGTTATATTTTACATAAGTTCAGGTTTATAATATATAATTTTCAACCTTATGGTCATTAGAATTATTATACTCATATGGTTAGATGAGCTATGATATATTTTGAAGTCTACATGATTTTAGATAGAATATATGTGATGAAACATACTGTGTTGTAATATAGAATACCAATTTGTATTGAAGTATATGAATAATAATTAAAACTCTATAATATTTTCATTAATACTATTTGAAACTATAATTTGATAATATCATAGGGTGTTATTTGGATTGAAAAGGTAATATTTTGTTCTACCCAATGATGATAACTATGATACTATATGATGATATTAATAAATTTTTTATTATTTTCATATAACATCATCTGATGGGACACAGACAATTTTCACTATCAGGTGTGAGTAATCATATGAATATGTGATGTCATCTAATTTTATTGGAACATAGTAATTTTAAATATTGTAGTCAATGAGTACATGACCACATATTGGCATTAAAAAATTATGAGCCCCTAGATATTCTTATCTTTACGAATTAGTAATATATATGACATCCTTTTCATATTAGTAATACATATAAAAAATTTATTTATTTTTATTCCATGAAAAACTGTGACACCAAATGTTCATGTAGTGTTAGGTATATTGTGATCATAACAAATGAGATATTATCGATAAGTAATTCATGGAATTATATTACCCTTAAATAATTATATATGTTGATATGTTGAACTTTTAATTGAAATTAAATTTTCAAACTAAATTATAATTCCATCATATATCTGCATATTCATTTCAAGATTCCAAAGATATACATATCAAGAATATAGGCCGATTACATGATTATGAAACCTATTAATGAGGTATATATCCAAAGATATTTATTTACACTATAGACAATCATAATAATATTTATATGAAATTTTAGGTATGTAATTGTCTATGGATTAACTGAATAATTAAGGGCCAATATTTAACCATTTTGTATGTAACCAGGCTCAAAAGTTATCTGATTATATCATTTACTGGGGTTTTAATTTTTTGTGCAAAACACATCATATCAATAGATAATTTTAGAAACTTAGAGAAAAATATATATAAATATCTCATGGACCAATATCTTACACATTCATCCTCCTCCAAATAAAAGGAGGTCAAAAATCATTCTCTAAATTGATTGTGTGATTTTTGAAGGGATCAATGTATGATTTTTAGAACATACAGGATATGACCTTGAATACCATCAATGATTATTTTTTATATACATATAATATATAGAACATTTTTAAGGGATTTTTTATTGGAAACATTTTTACACATCACGTTCCAACCAACCGCTAAATTATTATCCATATTAGTTGTTAGATAGCCTCATGTGCATCTTCCCGTACTCTAGAGGCTACCGAATCTCAACGATGGTGTCAAGGTTGTTTATTGGGGGACTACACCTCATACTTATATTTACATTTCTAAATAGATATTAAATTTCATTAAATCGTATATTTTGTAAAAATAACTGATAAATTAGCTAAAGAAAAATTTAATAAGAACTAAAAAAATGTTCAACACAAAATTATTCAAAGAGAGTATTTCATATTATGATACATAAGATAAAATAGTATCATACAACATGATTCATAATTCATCCAAATAAAATCCTCATGAAAATAAGGAAACTAAATCCCTATGGTGATCTCCGTACGCATCTTGAGAAAAAGATCATCCCTATGCTCCTAACTCCCCACGTAATTGAAAAACAACAAAATATATGGTCGATATCCTTGAAAAAATAAAGTCTACTTGATAACAAATGGTACCAGATGATGGTGTGACATAACATCTCTGTAGGCCATCACCCATGGTGTCTAGTCTAATCCAATATTTTCAATGTAGAATTAAGGTAGTGCACAAGTAAACAGGTAATTAATAAATTTATGTAAATATGCCTATATAATGTAAACATCTAAGTAGTGATACTAAAATAGACCCTCTAGTATCCCTATATAAGATAGTCATGCTCCTATAACAATCAAGATAAAATAATGCACAAATAAAAAATATGACCTTTCAATTCATCCAAACAAGTTATACATACATTTCCTTGTCATATACGTCATGTGCTTTATCTAGAACAGCCTTGTCGTTCAACTAGGAGAGTCAGATCATTCAATATATAGAGTATAACTAAAAAATTCAAAATTTACCATGGAGAAGCCATATAAAAAAATATATATTAAACCATATGGTCATGTTATCTGTCAAAGGGTCATACTGTGATGTTTCGAATCATAGGTGACGAAGACCAAGGCATCTGCCTCATGTCCTGGAGGAATCTCGATGGAAAGTCAGTATGGGAGTTTGTTGGAGTCCTATGAGAAATCCATACCAAACATATCCTATGAAAGTCCCATAATAGTGATTCCAAGGTGTATCAGGTACCAATTAATGCCACAGATTGATTACCCAAGGGGAATACTCATCCAACAGTTTCAACTACCCCATTCAAGTACAATAGAGAGCTATCCATGTATTCTATTCGATTATTCATCCATTTCATGTCATTTAACCTTCCACAAAATATGAGTCCACCCACTCATATATAATAATATACATTTAGTTCATAAATTGTATATACCCACTCATTAATCACATTTCATAACCATTTATAATTCAGGAGTGTACCCACTCATGAATCTGAATTCATCTTGATAATAATCTATTGATTTTACCCAATCCTTTTTCATAATTCACTAAAATTAAATTTAATGATTATTCCCACTAATTTGACTCATCCTATAAATAGTATTTTTCATATGGATTCCCCACTCATTCATATCCATTAGAAATTAAATATATCATATGGTTATACCAATCCATTCTATTTATTCCATTTAAGAAATTCAAAGATACATAAACAATAATGTCAGGGGCATCAAATGCCAAGGGAGACAAGCATTACCAACATATCAATAAAATTCAAAGAAAAATAATTTAGGATCCAACCCCTAGGAAGACAATATAACACAACCCTTGATTTTTTAAAGAATACATAACAATTAAAAAAAGTACATGATGGAACATAGAAGGTGTACTGGTTTCATAAACGTTCATTGGTGAAAACTCAATTTCATAATTCTATTGGAGTTAATGTTATAGATATTTCATATTTCCCACCATGTAATGTATAATAGGGTATAACACAAGAATTAATCCCAACAAGTATTAATCACTTATCCAATAATTTTTATCTTAGAAGATAAATCACCTCGGTTGGAGGGGTTTTATTAAAAATTAATGATATTGTTTAACAATCAAATAATTTTTCACAATTAAACAATTAATTCGAGAGTTTCAATTCAATTTACCATAGAATAATCATAATTCAACTTATTTAAAGAATAAAATAATGTGTTTTTAAATTTAAAGAGTCAAGGACATGAATCCTCACTCATGAAGTATACAAAACAAAACTAATTCGACATTCGTCACCTTTGACTATCTTATTTTTTCTATTGAACACACATAAACACCTATATATATATATTTATATACCCCTTATTCTTATGTAAAAATTCTCCACTCCATGATAGAACATGAACAAGGGGGTATATAAATAAATATATACAAAAACACTAACCTATTAATGTGTACACAAGTCTTTTAGATGACCCCAAATGATCTAATTTACCGATAGGGGACCAAAAATTAAAAAAATACTCCAATGTGAAATAGGTTAATTAAAAAAACAACTGAAAACCATTACATTGGATGGTGGTGTTATACCTAATCAAAACAATCTACCTATCCATTGGCAGCAGATGTTTAAACTCACATGATGGGGCCCGTGGAGACCAATCACATACCATAGATCCAAAATAAAACCAAAAATCAAATCTATACTACCCCTAGGGTTTCAAAAGAATTGATTTTTGTGATGAGAAGATGAAAAATCAGCCTGAATGAAATTAGAGAAGGTTCTTGGGGTCATACCTAGAATAATTAGAGAGAAAACGGGATAACCACCTTTTTATTTCATCGAACTGATGAGGGAGTTGGGTGGTATGTCACATATGGATCAAGGGGGAACTCCTAGGGGTTTCGTGTGTGTGAAGGGTGACGAAATGTGATCAGGCTTTCATATTTACATTTATTTTTATTTTATTTTTATTTTAATTAATTTCTTAAAATATAACCAACCACAAGGGTTTTCCTGCCCAGGTTTCCAAACTGTGTGTAAACCATTATGTGAATAGTGTGAGGTTGCTGCCTCTAAATTAAAACCATGCAGGCTAGGTGCATGACTTATAAAATTTTGTGCTTCACATGTTATAGCCACATTGAACATGAATATGGACACACATTTTCATATTATAAGCTACACAGTTTCAAACAAATTGTTCTCCCTCTACATGTCCTTCAAAACTATGGTTTTCTCAGTTTGGCACTCCAAAAACTCCACAAGAAACCTAGGGAAACTACTTAGGCCTTAATCCAAGTACAAAAAAATAAATATTATGGTTTCAAACTCTCCAAAAATCACATTGAAAATCAATTTTAAAATTTGGATCATTTCTTAAATACATAAATTCAAATTCACTTAGAAAACCACCTGGTCTAAAAACTCGAGATTCTAAAATCTCCCCACCATAGAAATTCCCAAGGAAGAATTGTTTACTTCTTAGGCCAACGACACTTAAACAATCAAAACATGATCCGACACTCAATTTTGATCCAAAACACCAAAATGGCGATTAATGAATCCCACTCATCTAGAGGCACGATATCATTATCATATCTTTAAAAAAAATAATGTTGGTTCCTTCCACCAATGGTCTTATCCTTTAATGGAAAATTCCAAACCATGTTTGCTGCACTGTTGGAATTTCCTAAGATGACACAACAAATGTGTTCTAGAAATGCTTTTCACATGATTTCTTTAAATTGGGAGGACTCGATTTCATATGAGTTTTTACCAGATACCTCACCGAAAGAGAATGGTCTAATCTCGATGGACCAAAAAAAAATTTCCACCAACCATTTACTCAGGAGACATCCCCAACCATAGACCACACTCTCCCAAAAACTGGAGACATGATTTTTAAATGGTTTCATCACTTACCGGACACATTAATGAAGAAGGATAACATATTGATCTACAATGATCGACTAATCACATAGGAACCCAGTTTAAAAAGGTGGTAGATTAAAAACTAAATGGTAATGTAATCCTATATGGAATCAGGTTGTTAACAAAAGCATGCACACCAATGTCCTTACTCTATATTATATGTGTAATGTTGGTTAAAATAAAAACATCCACATAAGAACTTCGACTCAGACCATGGAAGCATCCTCCTGAAAGTCATGTCAAGGGAATAGTGATTGTCCAAGTGGTCGTCCAAGGAATTCCTACATAAGAAACTAAATATCACTCTAAAGTAACCAGTCATCCAAAGAAATATTCATCCATAATACAAAAAATATAACCACAATTAATAAAACCCAATGGCTTTTAGATCATTAGTGCGACCTAAGATCTATGGTCTCTTAGTTCATCAATGACAACATCTAGATATGGGTCATGATTTTATAATTTAGAAGTCTAAACTAAGAGTATAACCAAGATATGTAGTTGAAAAACTACTGGTAAATATCTTATAAGAAGCTCAATTAAAACCTAGTAACACATCGCGATTAATATATCACATGCCTTTACCACCCTAATAAATATATTATAGTTCAATATTAACAACAGATGACCCTCCAAAACTAACTAAGGTTCCAGAGGTATATTACAAATCAAACATTGAGAAAATCATGATTTCAATCATGAACTGAATGTATTTATAAATATCAAGACAAAAAGGCATTTGAAAATATCTGTAAGCACTTTTATGGTATTCTTCTACTATGTTCCTTCTACCTGGATGAAAATATTTCATAGAACTGATGTGAAACTACCCACCCTATGAGTGTCCTGGTCATTGAAAATAATGTGATACCATCTGATCATAAAAACACTAGTTCATGAACATATAAAACACATGAGAAATTTTCCACAAACCTTCATAAACACATCAAATCATTTGGCATGATAGGTGAAATCAAAGACACTGGCGTATCAAAACACCTAAGTCTCAGATAGTTATCCTAAGTAGTGGGATGAAATCATTTCCTAAATATCCAGGACACTATATTATATAGATAACACGATATGTTACTCAACAACACATGGCTGAGAATCATAACTATACTCCCCCAATATATTACATAATTTAATTCTAAATGGGTTCCATATACAACAACACAAACTACCACGAGTTTACAATAGTAAGGGGAACATCTAGAGTACTATCCATGGGTAATTTTCTTTATGAAACCCAGTATCATATGGATCACATAGAAATTGTACTGAAAGAAGATTTTATTATGCAAAAATTATCACGGATGATGATATACGGAGTCCTCTATCACTGATGAAAAGTGAAGTTCAAAAAACCTCCTAAGCAGCTGACCTTGACTGAGGAAACTCTATCCTACTGAACTGAGCATTTATCAATTCACATTCCCATATAATGAGTCTATTTTCAATGACCACTGATATGAACCAGGGTGTAGTATTAAAAATTGGTAGACTTAATAGGAACAACAATTAAAATTCCATAAGCCTCACAGTTGAATGTATAGCATCGAGCTCTATGGGTGATGCTTTATGTAACATCCAAAGTATGTAATGAATAATAGATATTTTTATCTATGTCCATTAATGAATTAGATAGTGTTTTAGAGGCTTAAAATGAGAATAAATCCAATCTTAATCATGGAATACACTAATATTTTTCAAAAGATTGTTTTACTGCCTTTGATGGCAAAAAAATTTTAAATAAAACTTTTGACAATTTAATAAGCTCTATTTGTCAAAATAAACTAATTATTTTTGATAGGGACATTGAAATTTAAATTGGAAAAATTTTGATATTTTTTTGACAATGTTCATTTTTTATTGAATAGTGAAAAATACTGCATTTTACATCAAAACTGCCTTTTCATCTAATTTAAATATATGGTTAGATTATATTTTTAATTGGTCTTAAAGTGTAATATGAATATATTTTTACCATGTAACCCAATGGTGGTCATGGGGATTAATTTCACTTTGGAATTGGGCATAAACAAGTCCCAATCTCTTCATAGATATTGTTTAAAAAAAACCCGCTGCTTGTTTTGACAACGAGAATTATTTTTAAATTAATTATTGAAATTTCTATGTTTGGAATTTGGTAAAATGGATTCCATATTTGGAATCAGAAGGTCTAAATTATATAATTAATACTCTTTTGTTTTTGGAAATTGTGAATAGTAACGACGGTAATTACCTTTAATTATCTTGATTAATTGGTAATCGGGTATTTAAGGATAATAAAATAATGTCATAATAATAATAAAATGACACCTAAATGTGTCCTAATTCTACTGTTTGTGTCATGGCCGACCATGGGATGCCTTGTGCCAAACTTGGGGACCCCATGGAATCACTTTTGTGTGAATATGACTTTTTATATTTTTTTATAGGAAGTTAAATATAACAAAGTATGTATCACCTGAGTAAAACATTTTTTATTTTGTCTACATAAATGATCATTTGGAATATAAATAGTAATCAGAAAGCTAAAAATATTTCCTACATCATAGTATTTTTTTATAATTTTTAGACTTAAAATAAATTAAATTATTTTTGACATCATGATGATGCAATGATTACCTCATTAATAAACAATTTAAATAAAATGAAAAGATAATGAAACATATAAGACCTAAACAAGTCAAAGACCTATTGGATGAGTATAATTCGAACGCTTATCACTTTATCCTCGGAATACATCAATGTGGGACATTTAAAATCCAAAAATCATTTGAAAATAAAGTAACCTTTTATACATTTCCAAGAGTTCCCCTCCTCTCCTCTTATAAAAGGACCCCACCTCTACCTCCTTAAACACACCTCTCAAGCATTGGGCTCATCCAACCCCTACTCATATTCTCTATCCACATCCCTCTCTAACTCCTAGAAGCCTCACTTTGGGCAGAAGGTTTCCCTAGGAAGCCTTTGAGCTCAAATCAAGAAGTGTTACCTGTTTTAAAGGTAGTGTTTTCTCTTATGATCTTATTTTTTATTTTTCATATACAACCCTCTAAACTCATTTTATTCATTTATTTTTTAACAACACCAATATCTTACATATACTAGGATGTTGTTATAAGAAGTATTCGAGCTACAATTACACACACCTACAGCTAATGGTTAAAGAACATACTGTTTCCGTGGATTGTGAATTTATGCCTCACGAAACGATGATTGTTCAATATTTTTTTAACACCTTCAAAGGTGGCCATTAAGATGAAACTATATTTATATATGATATATAATATTTTTATGTTTTACTTAAGCTTCTGTATTTTTCATTTATGTCATACCATTATGGTTTCCATGATGGGTAAACACGATATCTTCATTTTAGGAAGTGCGGACTACCGCCCCCTCAAAGTGATTTTATTCGTTAATTCCATATGTGGGATGTATAAATGATTTAATTAATGATATTATATATTATATTATACTTGAATTATAATATACTTTTATATCATTATGATTCCATTCCATAAAATACGAAATAGAAATCAAAGTAGAGTCCATGCGTACGTACGACTTACCGTCTCCATAAATGGTACATTTCATTTCTTACCTCTAAACGTTATGTAATATTATAAATGTATGTATATAATGGATATATATGATATATATGACATCTAAATCATGATTATAACTTTGGATATAATGGATACATGAACAACGTGTAATTAAAAAGAAGTTATTTTTTGACTCAAGCACCAATGATCATTAAAACGACCATTATTAACTTAACTAATTACATAGTGTTCATAACATGGTAATAAGTGACATAAAAGGAATAATGAATTTGAAAAATGGTTCTTAATCAAGTCTAAATTAACTCATGTTTATTATTCAGGATGTTATAGAATGATCGATTCATGTCGGACCCAAGGTATGGGACTTCATCTCAATCTCCTTTCATTGAGGAATATTATGTTTTATACAGAACCATCTTTTATACGGTGTATAAACCCCATTGACATTTATGTTTATCCAAAAGGAATATTTTAATATGAAGAATTTTACTAAACGGACAAAGGGAATGTTTTTGTCGTACGTATGCGGCGACAACGACTTCTCCACCGCCATGACCATTATTTGAGTTTCGGCTTCCTCTACAAGCCATACCTTTTTTTAAAAGAAAAATAAATTTCATGTTTTACTTTTCATTTATTTTGGTACTGAAAATGGTTTTCATAATATTTATATATCAATGTGTTGTATTTATATATTATGATTGAAAATTGGAAATGTTATTTTTCCTTTATGTATGTTTTATGGGATATGATTATGTTATGGTTCTTCGGCATTATTATGAAGATGGGTGGTTCTGTGATAAACATAGGGTGGGTGAGCCCAATATAGCTCTTCAATGCATTGGGTAATGTGAAGGGGTTAAACGTTGAGGTTTCTCTGAAGAGATTTAGGGAATATACTGTGATGGGTTTTCAAAACGTAACCAAGAGGGTTACTCCCTACGTATGAATGTTATGAATGACTCAAGTTACCTTTTTTTCTTATGATTTCAATGATTTATTCATGATTTGATGAGGTATGTTAAAGTGATTATGTTTTATGAGTAGAGTATGATTTCAATGATTCTTTTGTATACATGTACTCATGTTTCCTTTCCATACTTTTATATCCCTTACTGAGCTTTTTATGCTCATCCCAAGTTTTTGAAATGTTTTTCACATGTCAAGGGAAGGGTACATTATATGATGATAGTGTCAAGGAAGTGTCAAGAAAGAATCCATGTTTTAATTTAAATAAGTTTCCGCTGATGGGATAAATGAGTACTATATTTTATGTAACCACTTTTTTTAAATGTGGTATGTAATGCATGTTTTATGATATAATTCTCTAAAACTCTAAACCTGAAAAGATCCTCAATGAGAATTATTTATTTAATTAAATTATAAGTAAGTTTTAAGTTCAGGGCCTTATAGATGGTATCAGAGGTCGGTTTAGACAACTTTAGGAGTAATAATTATATTAAATGATTATCCGAAAATATTGTTTTTTATGGTCAAATTTAATTGTTATAGCATTTACAGATTACCATGTTGCTTCGCCTAATATATTTCTGTGTTAATAATGGTTTTTCATAGAGGAAACAGAATAGATTTTCTGGGAAGGCTTATAGAGGGAAATGACCATTCAAATCAGTATCCTGAGATGTTCACAATTAGAACTAAACAGTTTGTTGCAGTGATGGATCAGTTGACTCAGGTGAAAAATTTTGGTTGTTTTTATTGATGGTATTTTGGTGTTTTCTAAAATTAAAGAGGAGCATGAAAGACATTTAAGGTTTATCTTGTAAACCATAAATGAAAAGAAAATGTATGGGAAATTTAGAAAGTGTGATTTTTGGTTGCAAAAAATTTCATTCCTTGGTCATATTGTTTCTAAAGATGGGATAACTATTGATCCTGCAAAAACAAAGGTTGTGGAAGAATGGCCAAGACCCACAAATGTAACTGAGATTCGTATCTTCATTGGTTTGGAAAGCTATTACCGACGGTTTGTTAGAATTTTTTCACAATTTTATAGTCCAATGATTAAGCTAACTCGGAAGTGTGTTAAGCTTATCTAGATAAAAGAATGTGATGATTGTTTTTAGGAACTGAAAAGAAGATTTGTGAATGCTCCAGTTTTGGAACATCATTCTATGAATGGTGAGTTTGTTATATATAGTGGTGCTTCATTGAAAGGACTTGGTTGTGTCCTAATGCAGAATGATCAGGTAATTGCATATGCTTCACATCAGTTGAAAACTCATGAGGTAAATTACCCTACACTTGACTTGGAATTAGCTGTGGTTGTTTTTGATTTATAAATTTGGAGGAGTCATTTGTATGGAGTAATGTGGTAAATATATACTGATCATAAAAGATTAAAGTATATATTCACTCATAAATAATTGAACATGAGATAGAGGAGATGGCAGGAATTAATCAAGGATTATGATTGTACAATTCATTACTATCCGGGAAATGAAAATAAAGTGGATGATTCTTTGAGTCGAAAAAGTAATGCTTCATTAACCATGCTAAGTTTGGAAAGATATCCTTTTGTTTTTGATTTGATGAACATTGGCATTGAAGTGGTTGGTGCAGGATTTCCTTATATTTTGTTTCAGTTATCAGTGAAATCTTCTCTATCAGACAGAATTAAGCAAGCACAAAAGCAAGATAGTGAGTTGTAGAAAAATGTAGTGCTGGTTTAGATGGGTAAGTTTCCTGAAGTCATCATTGATAATGATTGTGTTTTGAGGTTTGGGAAGAGATTATGTGTGCTTGATGATTCGCAGTTTAAGAATGAGTTGTTATGTGAGGCTCATAGTTCCCCGTTTTCAGTTCATCCTGGTAGTACTAAGATGTTCAGAGATCTACGGGAGTATTACTGGTGGGATGGAATGAAAAGAGATATTGTTGATTTTACTGTGAAGTGTTTGACTTGTCAGCAGGTTAAAGAAGAGCTGCAGTTACCGAAAGGGATGCTTTAGCCTTTACCAGTGCCAGAGTGGAAATGGGAAAACATATCCATGGACTATGTTGTGGGATTACTGAAGGCATCTAGAGGTAATAATGCAATCTGGGTTATTGTTGATCACTTGACTAAATTTTCTCATTTCCTTCCTATTCGAGATACTTTCTCTCTAGATCAACTTTCTCGAATGTGTCTTAAAGAGATAGTCAGGTTACATGGAGTTCTCGTCTCCATTGTGTCCGATTGTGATCCCAGGTTTACTTCTATCTTTTGGAAAGGCCTTCAGAGTTCATTGGGTACTGAATTAAATTTGAGTACATCTTTTTATCCACAATCAGATGGGCAGTCAGAATGAACAATTCAGACCTTGGAGGATATGCTACGAGATTGATCTATTGATTATTAGGGATGTTGGGACCAACATATTTCTTTGGTTGTGTTTTCTTATAATAACAGTTTTCATTCTAGTATACAGATGGCACCATTTGAGGCATTATATGGGAAGCGGTGTAGAACTACAACTTTTTGGGATGAAGTGGGTGAATGGAAGCTGATGGGACCAGAATTGGTAGAAGAGATGTCAGAAAAAGTTCAGTTGATTCAGAAACACATTAGAATAGCTCAAAGCAGTCATAAGAGTTATGCAGATAACTGGAGGAAGGATCTATCTTTCTAGGTAGGTGATCCTGTTTTTCTCAAGGTTTATCCATTGAAAAGTGTGATGCGGTTTGGTATAAAAGGTAATATGAGTCCAAGGTTCATTGGTCCATATCAAATTCTGGAGAGATTTGGATCACTTGCATACCGAGTGGTTTTACCTCTGAGTTTATCTCAGGTACACAATGTTTTTCATGTTTCGATGTTGAGAAAGTATATGCCAGATCCATCTCATGTTTTGAGTCCACAGGTAGTTCAGCTGGAAGAGAACCTTTCTTATGAGGAACAACCAGTCCAGATTCTTGACCACATAGAGCAAGTGTTACAGAATAAGGTGATTCCTCGGGTAAAGGTTTTGTGGAAAAACCACATGATTGAACCGGCAACATGAGAATATGAAAATTCAATGAGGGCTAAATACCCCCACTTATTCGATAAGTAAATAAATTGCGGGGACACAATTTTCTAATTGTGGGAAGGATGTAACATCCCATGTAAGTAATTAATAATAGGTATTTTTTTATATGTCTATTAATGAATTAGATAGTGTTTTAGAGGCTTAAAATGAGAATAAATCCAATCTTAAGCATGGAATACACTAATATTTTTAAATGATTTTTTTACTGCCTTTTGATGGCAAACCATTTTAAAAAAAACATTTGACAATTTTATAATCTCTATTTGTCAAAATAAACATATTATTTATGATTGGGTCATTGAAATTCACATTGGATAAATTTTTGGTATTTTTCTGACAATGTTCATTTTTTAATGAATAGTGAAAAATACTGCATTTTACATCAAAACTGCCTTTTCATCTAATTTAAATATATGGTTAGATTATCTTTTTAATTTGTCATAAAGTGTAATAGGAATATATTTTTACCATTTAATCCAATGGTGGTCATTGGGATTAATTTCACTTTGGAATTGGGCATAAACAAGTGCCAAATGTTTCATAGATATTGTTTCAAAAAATCCAGCTATTAGTCGTGACAATGGGATTTATTTTTAAATTAATTATTGAAATTTATATGTTTGTAATTTGGTAAAATGGATTCCATATTTGGAATCATAAGGTCCAAATTATCTAATTAACACTCTTTTGTTTTTGGACATTATGAATAGCAACGACGGTAATTATCTTTAATTATCTTGATTAATTTGTAATCGGGTAGTTAAGGATAATAAAATAATGTCATAATAATAATAAAATGACACCAAAATTTGTCCAAATGCTACTGGTTGTGTCATTTCCAACCATCGGATGCCTTGTGCCAAACATTGGGACCCCATGGAATCCCTTTTGTGTGAAAGTGACTTTTTATCTTTTTTATTTTTAAAGGAAGCTAAATATAACAAAGTATGTATCACCTGAGTAAAACATTTATAATTTTGTCTACATAAATGATCCTTTGGACTATAAATAGTCATTGGAAATCTAAAAAGTGTTCCTACATCATAGTAGTTTTTTATAATTTTTAGACATTAAATGAATTAAATTATTAATGACATCATGATGATGCAACTATTACCTCATTAATAAATGATTTAAATAAAATTAAAATATAATGTAAAATAAAAGACCTACACATGTCAATGACCTATTGGATGAGTATATTTCGAACCCTTATAACCTTATCCTAGAAATACATCAATGTGGGGCCTTTAAAATCTGAAACTCATTTTCAAATAAAGTATCCTTTTATACATTTCCAAGAGTGCCCCTCCACTCCTCTTATAAAAGGCCCCCACCTCTACCTCCTTACAAACACCAATAAAGCATTTGGTTCGGCCAAACCCTTCTCATTTTCCCTCTCCACATCCCTCTATTACTCCTATAAGCCTCACATTGGACATATTTCTTCCCAAGGAAGCCTTTGATCTCTAATCAAAAAGACTTACCCGTTTTAAAGGTATTGTTTTCTCTTGTGCTCTTATGTATTATTTTTCTTCTCCAACCCTCTAAACTCTTTTTATTCATTTATTTTGTAACAAAACCAGTATATTACATATACTATGATGTTGTTATAAGAATTATTTGAGCTACACTTACACACACCTACATCTAATGGTTAAAGAACGTACTATTTCTGTGGATGGTGAATTTCGGCCTCACGAAACGATGATTATTCAATATTTTTTTAACACCTTCAAAGGTGGCCATTAAGATGACACTATATTTATATATGATATATATTATGTTTATGTTTTACTTAAGCTTCCGTAATTTTCATTTATGGCATACCTTTATGGTTTCCATTATGGGTAAACGCGATATCTTCATTTTAGGAAGTGCGGACTACCGCCCCCACAAAGTTAGATGAATCGTTAATGCCATATGTGGGACATATAAAGGAATTAATTAATGATATTATATATGATATTATAATTTAATTATAATATACCTTTATATTATTATGATTCCATTCCATAAAATACGAAATAGAAATGAAAGTAGCGTCCATGCGTACGTACGGCTTACCGTCTCCATGAATGGTGCATTTCATTTCTTACCTCTAAACGTTATGTAATATTATAAATTCAGGTATATAATGGATATATATGATATATATGATATCTAAATCATGATTATAACTCTGGATATAATGGATACATGAAAAACTTGTAATTATAAAGAGTTTATTTTTTTGACTCAAGTACCAATGATCGTTAAAATGACCATTATTAACTTAAATAATTACATAGTGTTCATAACATGGTAATATGTGATATAAATGGAATAATGAACTTGAAAAATGTTTCTTAAGAAAGTCTAAATTAACTCAAGTTTATTATTCAGGACGTTAAATAACGATCGATTCAAGTCGGACCCGAGGTATGGGACTTCGTCTCAATCTCCTTTCATTGAGGCATATTATGTTTCATACACAAATTTCTTTTATATGGTGTATAAAACCCTTTGACTTTTACATTTATCCAAATGGAATCTTTTTATAAGAAGCGTTTTACTAAATGACAAAAGGGAATTTGTTTTGTCGTACGTATGCGGCGACAACGACTTCTCCTCCGCTGTAACCATTATTTTAGTTTTGGCTTCCTCTATAAGACATACCTTTTTTTAAAAGAAAAATAAATTCCATGTTTTACTTTTCATTTATTTTGGTATTGAAAATGGTTTTCATAATGTTTTTGTATAAATGAGTAGTATTTATATCTTGTGATTGAAAAGTGGAAATTTTATGTCGCCTTTATGTATATTTTATGTGATATGATTATGTTATGGTTCATGGGAATTATTATGAAGACGGGTGGTTCCGTGATAAACATTGGGCAGGTGAGCTCGATATAGCTCTCCAATGCATTGGGTAATGTGAAGGGGATAAACATTGAGGTTTCTCCAAAGATATTTAGGAATATACTGTGATGGGTATTCCAAATGTAACCAAGAGGGTTACTCCCTACGTAAGAATGTTATGAATGCCTCAAGTTACCATTATGTCTTTTGATTTCTTTGATTTATTCATGATTTGATGAGGTATGTTAAAGTGATTATGTTTTATGAGTAGGGTATGATTTCATTTATTCTTGTGTATACCTGTACTCATGTTTCCATTCCATACTTTTATATCCCTTAATGAGCTTTTTATGCTCATCCCATGTTTTTGAATTTTTTTTCACAGGTCAAGGGAAGGGTACATGATATGATGATAGTGTCAAGTAAGTGTCAAGAAGGAATCCATGTTTTATTTTAAATATGTTTATGCTGATGGGAAAAATGTGTACTATATTTTATGTAACCTCTTTGTTTAAATGTGATATGTAATGCATGTTTTATGATCTAATTCTCTAAAACACTAATCCTGAAAAGATCCTCAAGGTGTATTCTTGAAATATCTCAAGATTAAGTAATGTTTAAGGATGGGGCCTTATACTTTCCATGAGCTTGACCCTTAAGAAGAATAAGCATCGACATTGTCTCTAGGTCATGCAATAACAATTAAATAGGCTCAAGATCCAATTTAATTTATACCATTAATAAAAATTACCAGACTATGGATAAATTCTCACATCTCCTTTCCAATGCATACCACTAAAAAATATACAACAAACATTAAATGGGGGTTTAATCAAAGGAAACCACTTCAGGTTCCATATTAAATTCATTTCATTAATTCACTTCAACATTTAATCTTTCATAATAATTTTAAACAAAACCTCAAATAACATTACATATAACAATGAACATAACATCCAAATTAGCTAATATCTCAATGTGAAACAATTCATGTCTCTCCAACTTTTTTAAACATTTAACTTGCATTTACAATCCATCATATTTAGTTAATTTATCACATGAATCCATTATAAAATGATTGTGAAACCTACAAGGTCACCATTAAAATAAACCATATTCTGAAAATATAAACCCCATAGTAGTTGTTATACACTAAAAAATACAAACTCTCATATAGTGTTATCTCATAATAATATTCCCCAACTAACCTACTAGGGTCTAGTTGAGAATTATAATATTTAACCACTCCATTTCAAAACAAAAGTGATGAAAACATTCTAAATTCATGTCCTTTTAAAAATATAACATACTCATATACATAACATTCTAGTGATATGAGTGACCATACACCATTCCATAAAATCACATACACGTTACAGATGGTATTTGGATCCCATTCAGTCAAAATCAATTTAATTAAAAAATAGAATTCTATCATCCTTTTATAGTGGTTCGATTATTTGGTTTACCCTTTACAAGATATAAGATAACCACACAACTTATAAATACAACTAGATCCCAACGTAAATGCAACTAGTGAACTTTATCTCATTCGACAAGTTACACATCAAAACATATCTGGCATCATTACATAAGATGAAATACAAATGCATGTTATAACACCGAAGAATAGAATATCGAATAAAATTATAAAATAATGGGAAATATTGAATATATTCATCTAAACATGTCATAAATGTACGAATACTAAATGTAACCTAAATAGTTACTACTAAGAACTGTATAACACCAAAGAACACAATTGAAAGTAGTAGGAATTCAATTAATGCATCCATAGAATAGAATATGCATGGATTATAAATTTATATATTGCTAACATGATTCATGTATTTCTCCATCCATTCAATACTATAAAAATGGGGAAAAATACCATAAATCCCCTAAATTAATCTGCAGTATATTATTCACCAATCTCCCAAGATTTAATAGTCATCATCAATAATATCAAACATCATATACAAAAAATCCACAACATGACCAATTGGTATTTTTCTTTATGTGGTTTGGTCAGTCCCATGAATAAAAATCCACTAAGTGAAGACACATTCATAGTCTAATATGTACCAATCCAAATTATTATAAAAAGGAAAAGAGATTTGATACCACTCGGTAAAATCATGGACCAATTGACCAAAAAAATAGTAGCCTCACTGGTGACTATATAGCCTCAAGCATGGTTACCATTATGCCAGAGGTTTCTGAAAAATATTGAAGGTGTCAATGTACTTTAGTGGGTATTTTATACCATCTGCTAAATGTGAAAAGAATTAAAAAAATAGTAAATAGAAGGGAATGAAAATTTTTGCAAAAGCAATGAAAATGAATCATAAGTTAAATATAACAATGACTGAATATCAAATATGACCAACACCATTTTATCGATAGAATGTATTATATATTATGATAAATATTTTAATATATTAACATACAACATGATTTACAATTTAGTACAATAAATAACTCATGCGAGGAAGGAATATTTAGACCTAAGTATATCTCCAAGAGCATCTTGAGCCCAAAAATTGTTCTATGATCTTAACTCCTGAGGCTCAAGAATAATATCACAAGAAATAGTTCGTAGCCCAGTAAATAGGATGTTCTACTCATGCACCAATGATAACTGAGCAGGGAGTGAGATAACATATTAGTGGGATGGAAGCCATGGTTTTTATCTCAATCCAGTTTTGGTAATATAGAATTAGGGTAGTGTTCAAGTGAATCGGTACATGTTAAATGCTAGTAAAGAATCTTCTCGCATGTAAATTCTAAGAAGTGATAACAAAATAACCCCCAATTCTCCCTTAAAAATATAGTACAACACTTATATAATGGATGCCAAAAATAATGCATGAATTAAAAATGGACTTTCTATTAAACAAAATATGTTTAAACCCATGAGCTTGTCAAATACCATGCATGCTATATTAATCATGGCCATTACATTCTACCAGAAGAGTCAAATAATTCAAAATTAAGCTGTATAACTATACAAGAAAAAAAGATACCAAGTCTAAGCTATATAATCAAATATATATTATACCTAATTATTATGTCTCATGTCCAATAGTTATATAAAAAAGGTACATATCCAAGGTGTCGAAGACTAATGCATTCTCATTGATTCCCAGGAAAATCTCGATTGAAACCCAATAATTTAACTAGTTAGTTTCCTAAGAGCTTGTCATATTTGATAGGTCCTATTTGAATCCAATAAAGTTGGATCAATGTGGTTTCAAGTCCAAATTCATCCCACAGTATCATAACCCAAGGGAATACTCAAACGAAGGCATCCCCTACCATGTTCAAGATCTATGGAGTGAAATCAAATGAATCTACACAATAATTCATAAATATCATGTAATTTGTCATTAAACACAATATGATTATACACACAAATATAAATCCAATCTAAACTAATTTATAATTTGAAGCCTTTGACGATATTTTCTCCCTAATAGAATTCATAATGTCAAATATATATATATATATATATATTAATTTATATACAACATAATCATGTGTACACATTCCCCTCTCAATGAAGGAATTTAAAAAAAGGATTGAATATATATGTACATACGAAAATAAATATTTATGTTTGTGTAAGATTTGGAGATACCACGAAATGATTTAATTAAACTATACGGGTCCAAAAAAAACTAAAGACCCAAAATTAAAATAATTGAAACCCAAAATATTGTGAAACCCCTTGCCTCAAATGGTGGATGCACTCCAAATTGAACCAATCATCCAATACATTGATGATGGATATAAAAACATGCATTAAGGATCCCATGGGAGCCAATATGAACACTAGAACCATGTGAAAGAAACATCCCTTCCACTAAGGTTTTGGTTCAATGACATATGGTGATGGGGAGATGAAAAATCGGCCAGATAGAAATAAAATAAGGATCTTTTGTTCATACCTTTAATAATTTGAGTGAAAAGGGAGAATTTCTTGTTGATTTTCTGAAACTGATGATGTTTCCATGTGGTGAATTTCGCATTTCTCAAAGGAGAACCCCTAGGGGAGCCAAGGAAGTGATGGTGTTGGAAAAGCTGATTATGGTTTCTTAATTTCATTTATTTTTTTAGTTTTAAATTAATTAATTTTTAAAATAGATCATACGACTTGGTCTGTCCGACACAGCTTTCCAGGACATGTGAAATGTAACGCCCCGACCCCAGCTACCCAGAGTCGGTGCATTACTTCGTAACATTGTCATGATCACAAGAAAGATAAAATCTCGAAAGACCGATTGGTTTAGTAGCCTTGGAAACACTAGATATATTCATAAGTTTTACATTACATCATAAAATGAAAAACTACTACAACAACATAATGTTTCCACAATCCACACTATTAACCCCTCATAAAATCCCTGCAGGTCATTCATAACTTACTTCTTCACATCCTGGGAAAAATAAAACATAGAAAAGGGGTGAGCTCAAATGCCCAGTAAGGATAACAATATAGCGGAAACTTTCATAAATAAGAATAAACATTTAAGGCAATGTATAACTAAAACAAAATCCTTTTAAATATGAACTTTCAACATGGTATGGAATAAATAAAATGAAATAATACCATTTACTTATTCACATGGATATTCTACTAATCGAATAATCACATGAAAAAATCAATAACCACTTTCATAATGTTGGAATGCATAATGCCAGACTATCATAACCACATAGCCAAGGCCTCGTGCCAAGACTACAAATAAGATTTTGTCAAGGCCTTGTGCCAAGACAATAGTTTGTCTCATGAGACCTATTGATGCATTGAGGAGCTATAGCGGTTTCCACCCGTCACATATTAAGTCAAATGCATTCCCATATGAAAAGGTTTAAACATAACATAAACATTCGTATTAAAACTAGCATACGAAATGTCAATACTTTCACCATAAACTATGAATGGTATAAAAATAGCACATCCACAGTCAAACATATCACAAAACCTTCAATACAATATAGAAGTTTTGTATCATAATAAATCAACTTCAAATAATCTTAAAATCCATCAAAGGATGTTGACATAGATGAAATCAAAATTCTTTTTAAAGAAATATCTTCTTTTATTTTGAAATAATTTAAGATCCATATAAAATAAAACAGTTTCTTTGAAAATATTCTTATAAGCTTGTAAGGGAAGCTTTGAAGATTTTATAACGGCGGAAAATAGCCGCACCCGCCGTATAAGTTAAAAAAAACATTCTTACCTTAATTCTATCGAAAAGGTTAAAAATGACCTTGTTTTGAAAATGACGGAAAGATTCCTTTATAAACCTCTTATAAAAAGTCAAACAAGGGTATAAATGACTTTAACCCATATTCTTGTAAATAATAAAAATGTTTTGAAATACATTTTGAAGAAACATGGATGTGGATGATAAAGAGATCCCAGTAGATTATTACAAATAAACAACCTCGGATAATGAAGAGATTGTGAAATAACCCTTACCTTGTACTTTTCCTTGGTTGGGGTAGGTTAACCTCCTGTATAATGGTGAAATAATTGTTATTAAATTATACAAGAATCATAAATATTAATATGATATCATATATGATCTTTTAACATTGATTTGTTAATAATATCTTAGAATTATCGTCGTTTCGGGTGTTAACTTACTTGTTTTCTTTTATATGTTTTGTTACGTAAGACATGTTTGTAAAGGATAGGTTGTATATTATTTATATCCAGAATGATATCTAGTCCTTAAACATCATTTTTAAATCATCATATGATAATTATTCTTGAATGGATACGATGGAGAATTAATCTCATCACGTTCGTGGAGATGGTAGTCCGTACGTACGCACGAGCGACAATATCATTCTTTTGATATTAAAATAATATATAAATGGATGGTATATCATATATACAGAATCATTAACATGTTATATTTATTATTTACATGAGTTACACATCATTATTATACCCATCCAAATAATATTATATTGAATAACAATTACACCACGACGTGGAGACGGTAGTCCGTACCTACGCACGTATGGTGACATGTTATTCAAAGGGTGGATAGAATACTGAATATGGTTGTACCATATTTATAATAACATCACAGTATATGTGAGATACTGGAGTTATTATTTTAGAATGGTAAGAACAAAGGAAGAAGAAGTGGAAGAAGAAATGAACTTGGAGAGGGGTGGTGAAATCATTACCTCTTCTTCGGGTTCTTCCTTTTGATTTGATCAAAAGGGCTCCTTAGGTTGGCTTTCTGATCAAAATAATGCCTCTAGGTTGTAGTGAGGGATGTTGGGAGAGTATTTGGGCAGAGTTTGGCCGAACCAAAAGGCTTTGAAGGTGTGAAGAAATGAGAAGGAGGAGTGCCCTTTTATAAGAGGGGTGAGGGGCACCTTTGGAAAAGCTAGAAATATTAATTTATAATAAATTCATATTCGGTTTCTAATGGCTCCAAAGCTTATTATTCAAATGTTAAGGTGGGGATAGGTCTAAAACCACTCAACCAATATATTTTAGACAGGTTTGGGTACTTATATTAACCTTATCTTTAAGTATTAACTCTAAGTTAATTAGTTTCACTTTTACAATGTCTCTTTGTATTTTTATATAATATGGTTAATAAACTTACTATATACATCCAAGCGACCCCCGAGTGGTACATTAATGGTGAAATTATCATGATATAAGTCTCTTGACTGAACCTTAGATTTTTAGGAATTTAATATCAATTAATAATATAATATTGGTTTTAATAACTCTTTTATGTCAATTTTGACACTATTCAATAGTTTATTTTTGTGAAACTCATAACAGATTGATTACTTAAAAAAAAGTCAATTAAATAAATCCTAATATGTCATATGATCCTAGAAAATTAGTTTAATTCATTAAAAGTTTCATATTATATTTATTTGGGTATTTATAATATCAATTATTTTAATTTTTCACTATTATAGTAATTACTGCATCATCATTGTGTCATAAATAAAATAAATTTTTCAATGTCTAAAAATTATAAATAAAATATAATTATGTAGGAAATATTTTTAGCTTTCTAATGAATATTTATAATCTAAAATACAACATATATAACCCTATGTAACAATTGTTTTGCTAAAATATATATGCTTGTGTCATTTTTGTATTTATTTTAACTTAATTAAAATAAAGTGTCATTATCACTTACAAGTGGATACATGGGGTCCCAAAATAGACCCAAAGATTTCCTTGGTCGACCATGTATCAACCAATAGGGTTAAGACACGTTTTAGGGTAATTTAGTATTATTATAATATTATTTTTTAACCCTTATTTACCGGATTTACCCTTTACCATGGTAAATAAAATATTTACCGCAGTAATTATTCAAAATGTCTAAAAATAAAAGTTACCTATTTACACAATTTGAACATCCTGATTCCAAATATGGAATCCATTTTCCTAAATTCAAAACACAGAAGTGGAATAAATTAATTTAAAATTAATTCCCGCTGTCAAAACAAAAAGCGTGTTTTTAAGAGATAATAACTATCAAAAGATTGACACTTGTTTATGTTCGGTTTAATTGTAAAATTATGTCCAATGACCAACATTATATTAAATGCTAAAAATATATTCTACATATACTTTAAAACCACTCAAATTCATAATTTATCACTATTAATTATTTTGATTAAAAAAGTTGTTTTTAATTAAAATTTAGTAATTTTTCACTATTCATCAAAATATGAAAGTTATCCGAAATATACCAAAATTTCACCTTAGGCTAAATTCGATATTCCGAATCCAAAAATGAAGTCCATTTTCAAATATAAAATATATATAATTTTAAAAAGTAGGTATTATTATTCATAAAGGCTAGTTTAATTGGTTGTGGTGTGTGTTAAAACTCAAGGTTGCGTACAACACACGCTACTATATTATTCAAAGAAAGTGTACCGTGGAAGCTTGGGATGTTTCATTTTAAATTTTTGATGTCCCCATTTAGTCTAAAAGTTTAAAATATTGTATTTAAAAAGGGTTCACTATTATAAGTTGATAAAAGTGCAATACTGAAAATGAATTTGTTCTTGCATTATATCTAAGAAACTCGTAATATGGATTCTAAAATTATAAGGATTATATAAAGTTTAAAATTTAGATAATACTATTCATAACCTCTTTTGAATGGATTTTTTTTGTAAGTCATGGTGTGATTGAACTCGGTGTTGTGTGTAGTGCAAGTTATTGAATTATTTTGAAGAAATAACACACTATGAAATCTTGGGGTGTTACATTCTCCCCTCCTTCAATAAATTGCGTCCTCGCAATTTGAAATTGTTCTTCGAAAATAAAATGTTGAAAATAAAAAATATCTTTATGGGAAAACCCACATCGGAAATTGGGTTACTAAAATTTATTCTTAATATGAGGAAAAGAGAAATGAAAGGGTCACCACCAAATTATGATCTCGATTAGGAGAACATTGGTGGAAATTAGAGACATATAATTGGAGGAAAAAGTAAATATTTATAGGTAGTGATTGAGGTCATCAATCAAAAACAAGTATAAAATTTAGGTCCTTAAAATCATCAATCTATGATGATTTGAAATACCATCGGATCAACAAAACATAGGGTATTGGGATAACACATTTTTGACGTTTCAAAATATCTTAGTTGAAATCCCACATCGAAAAATTAATTAATGAGGCCTCTATTTTAAATAAAGAGTGGAAAGTATGAAGATTACCGATAATAACACATACTAGGGTTCCATGTAAGAAAATATGGATATGGAAGAAAAATCTAGCCATCAATTATCTGATAGAGAGTGGTAGAGAACATGGCTATGAAAAGGCCAACAATCCCAAAGCCATAAATTAGTGATGATTTAAGGTACCATATAGGACAACATTTTTGTTCTAAGTTCCTTTTATTAATGATGAGGAATTTATTTATGAGATTGGCTAAGATCATAAGGAGATATACTTAGTTTATAATTAGAGTTTTATCCATTAATAAATTTCTTCCAAAATTCATCATTCACTCGTAAAAAAAATTCTATTTATACTATTCATAGAGGGTTCCAAAATAAACGAATTTATAATTCATCTACCAGATCTTTTAAAAAAACTACTTTATTTAATCCAGGACATCTCGTGGGATAGTGGTAGGTGATACACCCTTGTCACCCTTCGGTTGTGGGTTCAAGTCTCGCAGCCTTGCCGGACGCGACGGGTTGCCACCTGACCTCCGGGTTGTCCTTTTATGGCAATCCAAAATAATCCAAACTAGAACTATCCAAAATACTTCTGTCCAAACTCACAGTCCAACATTTATAAGGAAGGTAAACATAATGTAGAACCTTTTTACCCCGTAATAGCATATGAATACCTTCATCATGTATTACCATATTCCATATTGATTACATTCATGCTCCCTTATTCCATATAGAATGCTGGATATACTTCATTAATCCAAAAATGTTTTAAACCCCAACAATGATGGAATATACAAATCATTAATCAGTTCCAAGGTAGTCAAGAATATCCAATATAATTTATCCAAAACAATAACATATTATTCCAAAATCTCTACCTCAGTATCAGAACTATATTATGGTTTATCATTATCTCAACCATATATTTTCCAAAAATCTATCCTGCTATTGAGTCACATTTCTTTGTTCCACACAATCTCAAGTCCTTAATGAAATAGTACTACAGTACAATCCTTATATACTCCATAATTATTATAACAAGTACATTGTTGATACAACACTCAATTGGCATAATCAACATAAGAACTCTAATCATTCCTCTTCATCTGTGGTAGTATCATAACTTGATTATTATCCAATAGCATAATTTTCGGCATAGTCTGATGACTGGGGAATAGGTTCGCGTAGTGTCCAAACTCCTTGCAAATGAAGCATTGTACATTTAAAACCATTTTCTTACCCTTGCAGTCACGTACTTTGTGCCCTTTTCCTCCACACTTATAACAAACTCCCATTCCTTTCAGGCAAGTTCCAGGGTGTTTCTTTCCACAGTTACCACATATGGGAAAATTCTTCTTTTCCCTCTTCCCTTTATCCATCTTTCTCTCTTCTATCCTTTTCTTCTCTTGCTTCCCTTCAAAGCCATAGGACTCAGTAAACTCTTTACTTATCTTATCAACACATGATATTATTTATTCATATGATGATAATACATGGTAGACTATTTCTCTTATAAATTCTAGCTTAAGACCAGGAAAGATATGATCCTTCCTTCTCTTTGGATCATGTATATTTCTGGAGGTCTCATTCCTTCT
Organism: Viscum album; assembly: GCA_963277665.1. Taxonomy (NCBI): domain Eukaryota; kingdom Viridiplantae; phylum Streptophyta; class Magnoliopsida; order Santalales; family Viscaceae; genus Viscum; species Viscum album. Next base: position 270,626,378 of record OY728152.1, on the reverse strand, counting down.
ACTGGGCACCATTTCTAAACAATGGCATACACTAGATCAGTTTATGAATCAAAATACATAATCCCATAGTTATAAAACACTTAACATAAATTTAACTATTTATGGATATAATCCATAATCATAAAAATGTTTTATTTGAGGAAGTATATACTCATAAACCCTTCATAATGATTTGTAAAGAAAATGAGAGTTATCCTAAGCATATCCCCCGGGAGTGTCGTGACCAAGAGTGCAGCAAGGCCCATTGTCGTGCACCAGTTCCCGTTCGAGTCTAGCTCAAAGCGGTGTTTTTGGGTTTTACCCCTAGGTACATCTGTGCCAGATCCGCCTCTACCTGCTCGTATCCAGACAGGGATGTATTGCTCGGAAAACTCACAAAATCTCTACAATACCAAAATTCTAGGAAGTTCTTCTATACTAATCCTCAAAGTTCATCTTAGGTCTACGTGCTCTAATCAGAGTTTATCTAAATCTAGCTTCCAAGGTTTGTACTAAACTTACTCTGATACCAACTGTAACGCCCCGACCCCAGCTACCCAGAGTCGGTGCATTACTTCGTAACATTGGCATGATCACGAGAAAGATCAAATCTCGAAAGACCGATTGGTTTAGTAGCCTTGGAAACACTAGATATATTCATAAGTTTTACATTACATCATAAAATGAAAAACTACTACAACAACATAATGTTTCCACAATCCACACTATTAACCCTTCATAAAATCCTTGCAGGTCATTCATAACTTACTTCTTCACATCCTGGGAAAAATAAAACATAGAAAAGGGGTGAGCTCAAATGCCCAGTAAGGATAACAATATAGCGGAAACTTTCATAAATAAGAATAATCATTTAAGGCAATGTATAACTAAAACAAAAGCCTTTTAAATATGAACTTTCAACATGGTATGGCATAAATAAAATGAAATAATGCCATTTACTTATTCACATGGATATTCTACTAATCGAATAATCACATGCAAAAATCAATAACCACTTTCATAATGTTGGAATGCATAATGCTAGACTATCATAACCACATAGCCAAGGCCTCGTGCCAAGACTACAAATAAGATTTTGTCAAGGCCTTGTGCCAAGACACTAGTTTGTCTCATGAGACCTACCGATGCATCGAGGATCTATAGCGGGCTCCACCCATCACATATTAAGTCCAATGCATTCCCATATGAAAAGGATTAAACATAACATAAACATTCGTATTAAAACTAGCATACGAAATGTCAATACTTTCACCATAAACTATGAATGGTATAAAAATAGCACATCCACAGTCAAACATATCACAAAACCTTCAATACAATATAGAAGTTTTGTATCATAATAAATCAACTTCAAATAATCTTAAAATCCATCAAAGGATGTTGACATAGATGAAATCAAAATTCTTTTTAAAGAAATATCTCATTTTATTTTGAAATAATTTAAGATCCATATAAAATAAAACATTTTCTTTGAAAATATTTCTATAAGCTTGTAATGGAAGCTTTGAAGATTTTATAACGGCGGAAAATAGCCGCACCCGCCGTATAAGTTAAAAAAACATTCTTACCTTAATTCTATCGAAAAGGTTAAAAATGACCTTGTTTTGAAAACGACGGAAAGATTCCTTTATAAACCTCTTATAAAAAGTCAAACAAGGGTATAAATGACTTTAACCCATATTCTTGTAAATAATAAAAATGTTTTGAAATACATTTTGAAGAAACATGGATGTGGATGATAAAGATATCCCGGTAGATTATTAAAAATAAACAACCTCGGATAATGAAGAGACTATGAAATAACCCTTACCTTGTACTTTTCCTTGGTTGGGGTAGGTTAACCTCCTGTATAATGGTGAAATAATTGTTATTAAATTATACAAGAATCATATATATTAATATGATATCATATATGATCTTTTAACATTGATTTGTTAATAATATCTTAGAATTATCGTCGTTTCGGGTGTTAACTTACTTGTTTTCTTTTATATGTTTTGTTACGTAAGACATGTTTGTAAAGGATAGGTTGTATATTATTCATATCCAGAATGATATCTAGTCCTTAAACATCATTTTTAAATCATCAAATGATAATTATTCTTGAATGGATACGATGGAGAATGAATCTCATCCCGTTCGTGGAGACGGTAGTCCGTACGTACGCACGAGCGACAATATCATTCTTTTGATATTAAAATAATATATAAATGGATGGTATATCATATATACAGAATCATTAACATGTTATATTTATTATTTACTTGAGTTACACATCATTATTATACCCATCCAAATAATATTATATTGAATAACAATTACACCACGACGTGGAGACGGTAGTCCGTACGTACGCACGTATGGTGACATGTTATTCAAAGGGTGGATAGAATACTGAATATGGTTGTACCATATTTATAATAACATCACAGTATATGTGAGATACTGGAGTTATTATTTTAGAATGTTAAGAACAAAGGAAGAAGAAGTGGAAGAAGAAATGAACTTCGAGAAGGGTGGTGAAATCATTACCTCTTCTTCGGGTTCTTCCTTTTGATTTGATCAAAAGGGCTCCTTAGGTTGGCTTTCTGATCGAAATAATGCCTCTAGGTTGTAGTGAGGGATGTTGGGAGAGTATTTGGGCAGAGTTTGGCCGAACCAAAAGGCTTTGAAGGTGTGAAGAAATGAGAAGGAGGAGTGCCCTTTTATAAGAGGGGTGAGGGGCACCTTTGGAAAAGCTAGAAATATTAATTTATAATAAATTCATATTCGGTTTCTAATGGCTCCAAAGCTTATTATTCAAAGGTTAAGGTGGGGATAGGTCGAAAACCACTCAACCAATAGAATTTAGACTGGTTTGGGTACTTATATTAACCTTATCTTTAAGTATTAACTCTAAGTTAATTAGTTTCACTTTTACAATGTCTCTTTGTATTTTTATATAATATGGTTAATAAACTTACTATATACATCCAAGCGACCCCCGAGTGGTACATTAATGATGAAACTATCATGATATAAGTCTCTTGGCCGAACCATAGATTTTTAGAAATTTAATATCAATTAATAATATAATATTTGTTTTAAGAACTCTTTTATGTCAATTTTGACACTATTCAATAGTTTATTTTTGTGAAACTCATAACAGATTGATTACTTAGAACAAAGTCAATTAAATCAATTGTAATATATCATATTGTCCTAGAAAATTAGTTTAATTCATTAAAAGTTTCATATTATATTTATTTGGGTATTTATAATATCAATTATTTTAATTTTTCACTATTATAGTAATTACTGCATCATCATTGTGTCATAGATAAAATAAATTATTTAATGTCTAAAAATTATAAATAAACTATCATTATGTAGGAAATCGTTTTAGCTTTCTAATTAATATTTATAATCTAAAATCCAACATATATAACCCTATGTAACAATTGTTTTTCTAAAAGATATATGCTTGTGTCATTTTTGTATTTATTTTAACTTAATTAAAATAAAGTGTCATTATCACTTACAAGTGGATCCATGGGGTCCCAAAATAGACCAAAAGATTCCCATGGTCGACCATGTATCAACCAATAGAGTTAAGACACGTTTAGGGTAATTTAGTATTATTATATTATTATTTTTTATCCCTTATTTACCGGATTTTCCCTTAACCATGGTAAATAAAATATTTACCGCAGTAATTATTCAAAATGTCTAAAAATAAAAGTTACCTATATACACAATTTGAATATCCTGATTCCAAATATGGAATCCATTTTCCTAAATTCAAAACACAGAAGTGGCAGAAATTAATTTAAAATTAATTCCCGCTGTCAAAACAAAAAGCGTGTTTTTAAGAGATAATAACTATCAAAAGATTGACACTTGTTTATGTTCGGTTTAATTATAAAATTATGTCCAATGACCAACATTATATTAAATGGTAAAAATATATTCTAAATATACTTTAAAACCACTCAAATTAATAATTTATCACTATTAATTATTTTGATTAAAAAAGTTGTTTTTAATTAAAATTTAGTAATTTTTCACTATTCATCCAAATATGAAAGTTATCCGAAATGTACCAAAATTTCACCTTAGGCTAAATTCGATATTCCGAATCCAAAAATGAAGTCCATTTTAAAATATAAAATATATATAATTTTAAAAAGCAGGTATTACTATTCATAACGGCTAGTTTGATTGGTTGTGGTGTGTGTTAAAACTCAAGGTTGCGTACAACACACGCTACTGTATTATTCAAAGAAAGTGTACCGTGGAAGCTTGGGATGTTTCATTTTAAATTTTTGATGTCCCCATTTAGTCAAAAAGTTTAAAATATTGTATTTAAAAAGGGTTCACTATTAAAAATTGATAAAAGTGCAATACTGAAAATGAATTTGTTCTTGCATTATATCTAAGAAACTCATAATATGGATTCTAAAATTATAAGGATTATATAAAGTTTAAAATTTAGATAATACTATTCATAACATCTTTTGAATGGATTTTTTTTGTAAGTCATGGTGTGATTGAACTCGGTGTTGTGTGTAGTGCAAGTTATTGAATTATTTTGAAGAAATAACACACTATGAAATCTTGGGGTGTTACATGAAAATTGTGGAAAAAACAGTTTGAGGTTATTACCTTAAAAAGATAACTATGTGCAGACCATGTGCCAACCACAGTCCACTTTCATTACAATGCACAGTTTTCTTATATGGGCTACATGATTACAGAAAAATATTTTTCCCCTTATATGTCCTTAAAACCATAGTTTTTCGCAAACCAATTCTCTTGAAACTCTTCGAGACACTTTGGAAAACTTCTCTAGGATTTTTCCAAGTCCAAAAAAATAACTATGAAAGTTTCCAACTCTCATATCATCATTCTGAATTTTTTTTTAAAAAAATTTATCCATACAGTAAATGAAATAGAATAAATTCCCTCATAAGAACACCCAATCCAAATAATGGGCTTCTACACTCTCCATATAAGGATTGTATAACTGAATAGAGGAGAATAGTGACAATATCATCCTTTATTATATGTATGAGGTAAATATTTAAATAAAATATTTATAATTTTAATGTATCTTGGTTCATATAATCATTTTTAGTCACATTGTGATTTAATTCCTTTGAAATTATATTTATGTAATGTATATTATATATTATTTTTAGAAACTCAACAAAATATGAGTTTTACATGGCCTAATAGAAACATAGACTACATTAAAATCCTTCATGTTGTATCAGAGCAGTCTGATTAAAATTTATAAATTTTTAAATTTTTAAAAATTAAAATCAATAGGTATGGGTTTCTCATTTAGAAAAATATATTTTTTTAATACAAACATTAAGATATAATATTATTCTTATTCTTCCACATTGATATAAAAAATATAGTCTTAATAATATATAATGAAAATTTGGAGAATCTAGCAATCAGTTATATAGATTCATTCTGTATAACATGATGGTAATTAGAAAAATCTTTACTAATCATAAAATTCATATGGAATTAAAAATTTAGATCTTGTTAATTATTTTTTCAATGTATTGGAATTTATTTTGGGAATATATAAGATTCAAAATCTCAATATGATGTTCTAAAATGAGGAACATGTATTTATCAAGGGTTTGGGTGATCAGGTAGCCATCAATGAAGTGTCTTGAGCATATTATAAATTTGTGAAATAGTACCAGACCACACAGAATTCTATGGGAGTAAGGGTGTAGTGGTAACTTATAGGGTATAGACTATACCATATCCATAAGTGTTATAATATGGGGGATTTACATACATTTCCTTGTGGGTGTGGGGCCAGGAATTTCAAACATAGTAGGGAATGATGCATTGTAGGGGAATAATTGGGGGATTCCATTTTTTATAGCACATAGGCTCTACTCTACAGAGGGTATGCCAAAAGGTTGGGTGAACATTCCAAAGGAGGATACAATCCATCATGAGGTTCATTCCATAATATGGTCATGGATAAAGAACACTATGGCTCATCTAGGATGGGTCACATTACTGAATAAAGAAGGGGGTATTTATGTCATACCAATTTTCAAAGGACCATCAACACTACTACCATGTTGGTTATACCATGATGTGGTTTTTTATAATATTGTTAGAGAAATTATGTCTTGGGGGAAAAAATAACCTATTAAAAAATTTAATACAAAATCAAATAAAAATTAAAATCTAACAAAATCATAAATTGATAAATCAAGAAATAGATTGTGTAATGGTTGAAAAATTTGGTTCCAGTTATAAAGATGATATAAATGAAATTTAAATATAGAAAAACGCATATAAAATTTATAAATGTATGGGAATTGATGATAAATGATGAAATGAAAGAAATAAAATGTAGGGAAAAATTTATTGGAATTTGGGATAATTATCTGTATGATATATTGTGTAACCACCAATAAAATCTAGTGGTCTATGTTGTTAATAATCCAATGATCAATGTGGTGATCAAGAAACCCTTCTCTCACAGTTTTTTTTTGAAACCCTATGGTGCTTCCCATGTATAATAGAAACCTATCACTCACCTATATGATGTGAGGATACATTTAAGAATGGTGGTTATCATGGGACATGATTTCATGAGAAAACATGTTAGAATGTTACTGGAATATATCATTGATTGAAAGATAATATTTAGTTTAATATGTGTGAATAATTTTTTGGAACTTTTATATATTTAGTATATTAAAAAATTGTCTATTAATTAATTTATAATTATATTACATCATTGATGATTAGATATTTAGAGAATTACGATGGAAAAATTTTAACTTCCAAGGTGACTAGTGGGATGTTTTATAGGATCCAAGAGTAATAGTAAGGATCCACAAATAATATGGGTTCATGAAGCAGTGGAATACAAGATTCCATAAAAAAGTTTCTAAAAATAACGTTTTCTAGGGATATGTTACAGTAATACCATCATATATAGAGTTCTCAACACATGGAAGACATTTTCTAATGCCAAAACATCTCGGATGTTGGAAATGGATTCAACCAAATGTCTTTGAGACCATAAATATTTATTTTAAAATAATATTCTTTATAATTGCATTCTAAGTAAGAAATCAAAAGATTTAAATAGATTTCAATATACATTAAAAATAATGCTTTTTAAATCTGACCATATTTATAAGGCCCTTGAATTTATGGGTATTAATAAGAGAAACATCGCAATGAAATATATTTGTAATTTTCAAAAAAGTTAAAATTTATTTATAAATTCTTTGTAAATAAGCACTCAAATTGTTTTGAAGTCCTTTAGTGCTTAAAAACACGGATTCATCGAAAATGGTTTATATTTAATTTTGTGTGTGAATATATTAACTAATTTTATATATTTGATAAATTTTAATTTGGTTACCAAATATAATTTTTTATTCATCACAAAATATTTCCTTTTCATGATATTTTTCATTTTTTTGAAATGAATTATTTTTAATCAAATAGTAAAAAATAAATATACTTTTAAAGCACTTTTCTTATTCACTAAACAATATAATTGAAAATTATCAATTGGTATTGAACATTATAAAAAATTATCAGAAGAATCGTTAAATTATAACTATTATATATAATTCCATAGAAATTTTCAATATTCCTTATTTTCATATAAGTCCATTTTTGGTCATATAAACTAGTTTTTTTTACAAAAACTGGTTTTTTGTGAGAATTGAATTATTTATCACATTAAAATAATTAAATTTATATTAATTATATTTTTAATGAAATTTATATATTATATATTAAAATGTTCATTTTATCATCCATTTTGTGGTTTTTATTAGAAAAAAAGCAATGTGATTACATTTTTTTATCAAAATGAATTTTTATTATTAAATGGGATTTGGATCAATATTTAATGTTTAATAAATAAAATTCTACAAAACATGTAAATTTAATTTGATAATATGGAATCAAAATATTAAATCATGAAATGAAAATTTAGTGATGAGGTAAATTTTATTTTTGTTCAATTTGAAAAGTAAATTTCGTAATAAAATTTGACACCGTGGTAAAAAAATAAATAAGAAAAAATGGGGGTAAAACTATTTGATAAGAAAAAACAATTCAATGAATAAATTATTTTATAAATATATTTTTGAACTTATATTCTTAGGATTAAAATTTATTTTTTATGGGATACTAGTATGAGATTATTAATTAATAATATTTAAATGTTTTTAAAAATTCCAAGTGTGTTTTCTACCACATCGATTTTATCCACCCTGTAATAGCCTATTATCTCAACTGTGAACTAAACATATATCTTCTTATTTTTCCCATTTACAAGATTACATCCTTTTATGTTAAATGGTTTAATTCTATGATGGGTTTTTGAAGATATAGAAAAAAAGATAACTATGCCTTTTATATATGTTCTTCTTTTTCTTCAATAAAACCTCTACAAACCATTGTAATATAATAATGTAATTATATTCCATATACTAAGATGTTATTTTTAATATTTCTTCACCATTATATATCTCTCGTTTCAGCATATAATAATTAACCAATCATTGAAGTGTACAATGGACTACCACCTCAAGAACCGATGTAGTTGTTTCCATCACAACCTATTAGAGATGGTTATAATGATATATTTAATATATATATTTTTTATATTTATGAAATAATAAGTATTATTTAAATATAATATATTATTTAATTTATTATCCTTCCATCCACAGAAAAATGAATCCTTTATTTATTCTTACATGTGGATTACCACATCTGTAAAGTAATGTGAGTCATTTTTCATCGCCGCCTCTCATGGATGGTTAACACAATTTTATATATATTGAGAATATGTATATATATATATCAGGATTTTTGTGTGACATGATGATTATTCTATAAATAAAAAATTATATATACATTCTTTTACTCATGTTTTCTAAAACATGGAAATGTTACTCATGTATGTGTATATATTTTAAACCCCATTTTATTATGTAAATAATATTTCATGACCCCATGATTTGTTTTTTATAAATGTAAAATTAATTTATAATAATTTTAAAAATTTAATGACTATTATTTTTTATAATCCATAATAATTTTATCTATGACTATGGGTAATGTATTGATGACATTCTATAATTATTAAATGAACATCCTCAAAACAGCTGATGTCGAATTAATAGATTATGTAATTAAATATGTCATTTAAATAAATGTAATTAATTATCTAGTGATGAATTTAAAAAAAATGTATTTTTATTAGGAAAATAAATAGTTTTTTTATGTTTATTATATTAGATTAGATGGACATACATTGATATTTTCCACTCAAGGTAAATTGTTTCTTAACTCAATTCTCATTAATTATTTTATAATTATAAAATATTGATGATGTAATAGAAATATTATGTATTAATTAATCTATGATTGAATAATTTTTTATTTCCTTGTCTTTATATTGTTTTAAAATTTTGAATCATATTAATTTTATTGAATAAATTATTATAATAGTATGCGATATTTGTAAGCATTTTACATATCAATATTGTTTCTTTGAGTCATACATTCTAAAATGAACATACATCCTTTATAATATCACATGCTGATTATTTATATATTTTATTGGGAATTAATCTTTTATCCTGATAGTTAGAATTCGGTTTATGTTATATATTTCATTAGGTGTTGATTCAAATGTTAATCAAGTGGAAGTGGACTTTATCATTAAAATTTCATTTCATTGAGGTATAGTTAATGTTAAACACAAGATGTATGCGATTCTTATCTAAATCTTCCAATATATTGACATGATTTCAATGATCGACCTATATTAATTTATATGGCGAATAAAATAAATATTGAAAATAATATCATGGATAATTTTTTACACCATGTATTTTGTTATCATTTTTCAAATCATTCTTTCAAATGGGTTTTTATTCAAAAATAAGTATCAAGGTAATTTCATAGAAGTGGGGGTTTAATGTGATTAATGAGTTTTATCCAACACCATCTTCCAAATTAATATTATTATTTAATTAATGCTAATTTATATACATATACGATCTCATAATGTATTTTTAAATGATATTTACCCATTATAATGGCTATAAAATAAATATCTTACCATATTCAGCATTGGTCCCTTCTGATTCACCTTACAAAAGTGGGAAAATAATTCATACTTTTAACATTCCAAACATGAAGTGATTTTACCGCCATCATGAATTAAATTTCTTTGATGAAATTTTATAATTTTTCATTTCTTTACAAGTAAAATGAATTTTCATTATTTTTTGAATTACTATTTTATTAGTGCAATAAATAAAAATATAATTTTACCATGTTTGAAATGAAATGTTTTAAATATTATATTAAATTAATTTTAGTTTTTTAAACATACACAAATGATTTTCCTAATTCACTAATAATATAAACATGTGATTCAATATGTCATCACTCTTCTAATTGCTTATAGTGAATGATTTTAAGGGATTATCATTAAACCTGTAACATTTCCCCAAGAAAACCAAGATAAAAATTAATGTATGATTTTGAAAAATGATTGATATTGGAAATTCAAGACTCTCTGTATTATATTTATGTATTTTATATGAATATTGAAAATGAAGAAGGGTGAACCTAATATAGCTCATGATTACTAGTGAGCATGATATAACTAACACAATAGGTAATCTAGATGTTTCACTCTTAGGAATTGGTTATTGTTCCTTTTTTAAAAATTATATAATAATTTAGTTAACATTGGAGCTCCCACTTATGGGTTTTATGAGACCCTATTAATTTATAAAATAATTGAACACGGCTTATGAATGAATAGTTCTAATATAACAACATGTTTCATCTATTCTTGTAATGTATTTTAATGGTTCTTTTTATTAATATTGATGTCACATGACAACTGACTACTGATGCATATTAATCAATAATTTTTTATATATTAATGCAATTTCACATGATTAATTATCACAGTGTTTACAGGTATTAATTTTCTTAAATAATGACTAGTTACCTGTAATATAATATCATTCCCTAATTATCATCTTATAAATGATAATGGAATTAAATTTTTAGAGTTTATTTTTACACATACTAATTCTTTGATCTTACCCTTCTTATATTTTACATTTCTATGTATGATAAATATTTAATTTAAATAAATTATGACATGAAAATATTCATTTTTATCAATTTTATTGGCAATTTTGATGAATTATTATTAAATAATTAAATCATTGTGTAGTCAAAATAATTATAACATGATATTATAGGTATTATAATGTAACAGTTTTTCCCAATTCTAAAAATCTCTAAAAATAAAAGGGAGATAGTTTTCTATATATTCCAATATTTAATTTTGTTGAGGTATTATTTTATGGGGAAAATGCGTTAAAGGTAATTGTAATCTAATCATGAAAATAAAATATTTTATTTGATAATGAGTGAATCTATGAGTATGTTTTCTAGTCAATCATGGTTGGTATTAGAGTAAGGTTAAATTAAATTAGGGTATTATTTTGACTTAATGTGTGGCTATCTTAATAGTTTTTGATAACATTATCAGCTTATATGTTTATGTTTCATTATATAATTAGTGTCATGGAATCACATTTTTTGTTTTTTAATGAATGTCTTTTGTGGTGATTTTAAGATGTTATGAAAGATTATTTATTTTGTTGTGGTATACGTCCCCGTTAATTATAAAATGAATAATATTTAGGATGAATGATATTAAATTATTGGATATTAATTATAAAGGGTATTAGGTAACCTATGAGATTAATACATTCATTCATATTGAGGTAATTGATGTTATTTGGAATGTAGGGCTATTTATTTGTTGAATGGTCCAGGTCAAAACATTTTTTGGTGAAAATGTATGCATTGTATATATTATTTAATTATATGAATGTTTTAAATATTGATATATTATCTAACAATTTTCACAGCATTTCAATTATGGAAGATATGTAAATATAGGGGGAATATCATATTTTTTTAATGTGGATTATGTGATCCATTGGAAGACGATTTATGTGAATAATCCATCAATAATTCAACTTGAATATCATTTCCTTGAATATGAAATACAATAAATGTATAAATTTATTTACTCGTAACCAATGGATGAAATTTATTGTATAATATAAACAAATTACGTCATGTATATTTTCCTTTTGTTATACATATTGGTATAAATAAAATACATCAACTACAGGAACATTATATTAGATGTTAAATTTATCGAATTACAATACTCTCTAATAAATTTATTATCTTCTTTATCCCATAATAATTCTTTTTTTTGTCATTAACAGTCCAAATATAATTTTATCTATCACAATATATTATTCCTTAGGAATTATTTTATCTTATAAACTAATTTTTTCACGTCGTACCAAAGTTATCCTTATATGAAAACTTTCTTAACTGTTATTCTTGGAGACCATCATGTTTCACTTATTAATTTTTTTAACCATTTTTTACGATGTGTTTATTGAAAAAAAAAATTAATTTTTGGTTATTAGAAATTTTTTTCTTTTCGTGATACTTTGTTTTATCTTCAACTCTTAAGTAATGTTTTTTTATAATATTCATGAACCCTTTCCCTAGGAACAAGGTAAAAATTAGAGGATTCAATTAATTTAAAGGGTCATAATTTTTTAACATGAAAATTTATTATTATATAAATACTATACTAGATAGGTTTCTTAAAATGAAATACATAGATTTAGGGGAATTTTGATATTCTATAAAAATGTGATTACTAAAATGTAAATATTAAAATTCAGCCTCTTAATTTTTTTTTATTTATATGATTAAATAAATGATGACACTTAAATATGTTTAACAGTTTTAATAAAATTATATACTTAATATATTTAATTTTAGGAATTTTATTTAATAAATATATTATAATTTTAAAAAATAAATATAAAAATTATATTATGGTTAAATTTTATATTTTTTAGAAAATAATGATCTTAACTAAATGGTGAAAAATATTGGTTTTTTGAAAAATTGTTAAATATTCTCATCAAATAATATAACTAGGAAGTCAATTAATTTTTAAATTATATAATAAAACAACATAATAATCATGAAATAATATTTCATTTTTATAATTTCATTGGAATATGAATTATACTTGATTTAGGTGTAGGTTAATTTTTAATTTGAAAACAGATTTTTTTATAACTACATTCTTAAGAGAAATGTGGTTTTCATTTCAATTAATAATTTCAATTTATATATAATAATTCTTAATACAATTTATTAAACATATATGATGAATCATATGTTGAAATTTACTCCATGGTTTTTACTATTCTATGAATGAATATAAATTCAGTTTTATTCATTAAATTAATTTTTTTTCTAAATAATATGTTTCATTGTGTTTTTTGTAATTTTTTGATAAAATTTTAAAAAAGGTAAATTTAATTTAATAAAACTGGTAATATATTTTTTAAATATTATTTTCAACATTTTTAATGAAAAACAATTCATTTTTTGTGATTATAAATTTTGACATTGGTAAAAAAATATTTCACTATTGTAAAAGGTTATGTATGGTTAACCTAAAATAAAACATTTTGATAAGGCCCAAAAATATCCAATTAATTATTATTGAATGAATTTATATCAACAAATATCCCCTTATTATATTAATTTATTTTTTTTAAGAAATATTTCTATGAAAATTATTTAATAATATATAAATGTTTTGAAATATTTATAGTGTGTCATCTCTCTCAAATAGAAATGGAATCCACAAATCTTCTTTTATAAACATTTAAAGAGACTATTTTCTAAGAAAATACCTTTTCAATATATTTTATACATCCATTCCTAAATCCTAGAATTTTTATTTTGATATATAACACACGTTAGAAGGCTAAATCTGTAAGCATAAGGAGGTTTTCTGAACAATAAATAAAACATATAACTAATTGTATTTATTTTACATCATACATTATGTAAATAAAAAAACCAAAAACATTACAATATAGTTACATAAATATAAAAAATACAAATATATGTTTTTATATTGGGTTTATAACCATTATCGGTATCTTATTCCATCAAATGTGAAATGAAATAATCACATGTTTTTATAGTGGACTACTAGCTCACTATCACATGTAATTTGTTTCCCATCACACCTCTCATAGCTAGTTATAATGTATTATTTAATATATATATATATATATATGTGTGTGTGTTATATTAATGAAATAATTATATTTGTATAATAATAATAGTATATATATTTTCCTAATTTTCAATCTGTTGAAAAATAATATCGTTGTTCTGGTGTACATGTAGTTAACCAACAATATCAAGCATTGTGATTAATTTTTCATCACTACCTCACATGTGTGGTATATATAAATGTATTATAATTTCTATAATTAAAATTATTATATTATAATAATTTTGGAATGATAAAGGTTACAGACATTCCTACCCTCAAGTTCGATCAAAAATGGAAATTTCCCTCATGTATTCGTACGGACTACCGAATCTATGTTATAATATATTACATTTTTCATAACATCCCAACCATGTTAGTTAGTAAAGTATAATTAATATAAAAATTAAAACTATATCATTATTATTATTCCCTAAATGACGTAATAATGTCATCTTTGACTATGGTCAACAGAACCATGTTTTTACAAATTAATGAACCCAACATCCTCAAAAAAATTAATGTGGACATAAAATATTAATTAATGTGATATTTCAATGATTTAATTGATTTAAATAGTTAAATATAAATTAATAATAATATAAAATATTCATACACAAGTAAATAATTATCATAAATTTATTATACGATATTCAAATAAGATAGATAGCATGCTTGGAATCTATATATTGGGTCTGTTATCTAAATTTCCATTCATTGGGATATAATTCTACAACAATGAAAATGTCATGATTGGATAGAGTTTATAAAAACAAAATTTTTTATCAAATTTTATTAACAAATTTCTTTGGATATTATATTTTCAAACTTAATCACCCCTTTGATTATATTTTAACATCATTGAATTGATATTTTAATTTTATTTTTTCTTACATATTATTTCATTGATACATGTATTATTAATATACACCTTCCTCATTTTGTAAGGTGTGAATGATTATTAATTATAAGTTATTTATTAAATGTATCATTGATTATGATATTTTAATATCCTTTTATTTTCTCCCTTTCTTGATATATTAATTTAAATTTCATAAATGTTGCATTGGTTTTCATGGTATATATTTCAATTCATACTGTCATAATTAATGTTATAACCATGATTTATTTTATGTGTTTTTTATTCTAACACATTATTATATTTTACATTATTATTTCATGAAATATTTTTATTTTATATAACTATGTTATGTATATTAATTCAATAGATTTTTTATTAATGGATTATAAAATTTGGAAGTGTTTCCCATATTAAATATTAGTCATTGAGAGATATTTTTATTAATGAACCTATATTCAAATAAATGGAATATACCTTGAGTCTTGAAATATAATATATTTTCTCATTGTATACTAATGGTAATTTAGGTTCCTTCTTATGATCATTTTTCTAGTTTTTTTTTTGTTTTTAAAAGGCTAGAAAAAGTTTTTCTTCAATAATTTTTTTTACTGAATACTATTATTTTAAACCAATATATTCGTTCATATTATTAATAATATTTCAATAATTATCATTTATAATGTTAAATGGCTTATTAATGTTTTAACCATTTTATTTTAGGTTTTATTAAAATGTTTTAAATGAATCTTTATAAAAAATTTCTCTATGGGCCACTTTTCTCCATCAAAAAAATTTGACAAAAATTAATATTTTAAAAATTTGAGACATGAATGGATATTTGAGCCTTCCTGAAATATAATTTTATTGAATATAAAATTTATTTTTCCTATATTTATTCCAAAATAAAATCGATCTCGAAATATTAAGATAATTTTAAATTTTTTATTGTACCGATAGAAATGTTTATTTTAAAATAATTTCAATGAAATATTTGAAATGATTTAGTAATGGTGTATTAATTTAATAAATAACACTGAATTATTCAAAAGAATCACTAAGAATGTGATCTTATAAAACCATCAATTAACTTACTCTTGATGGATAAAAATTAATAGTTAATAGAGATTATAAAAAAAATTATTTTTTATTCATAAGTATTGATTTATAAAATTGAAGTTGTTTAAAAATATTTGATGATGAAAATAGTGGATATCATGAGGTATATTCATGTATAGTTCATAGAAAATATCGATGATTACTGGTGATCTGGATATAGTTCCTCATAAGGGATGATCCTAAGAAATCATATTTTATGGGTGAGAATAATATATTTACATAGGATGCATTGTATAGTGTTCCATGACAAAATTAAAAAAGGATATAGTTAAATGGGTAGGTTTTTCCACAATAATTAACTAGAAACCCTTAATTTTTAACATTTCTGAACACATATGGTAGAGATAATTTTCCATGAAAACAAAATCATTTCCCAATGACTTATATGATGATTAATGGTTCGATTGATTATGATTGATATTAAATAGCTCATGATTATTGATTCATATGAATTAATCCAATGTTAAATATTTTTAAATTTCAAATTTTCAATGATCCATTTTTATTTATATTAATTATCTTACATAATGCTCATACATAATTGATAATTCATCATACTATTATTAATAATATATTCTGCTCACAAATAGTATTCATTTATTAATTCTTATATTTTCAATTAGTGAGAATTCAATGTCAACCTTCTTATATTTTCCATTTCACCATGTTATAAATAATGATGTTAATTGAATTATTCATAGGAAGATATCATTTTTTAATAATATTATGGGATATAATGAAGACATTTTGTGAAAGAAAAATATGTGTATAATGGGAAAAATGATCACTTGAAGGAATGAGTCTTATTATGTAATAGATAGTCAAAATTCCCAAAAATACTAATCCAATGTTTTCATTAGGTGTGTACATGTTCAAAAACATCTGTACACTATTGTGTATTATTCTATATAAATTTGGGTCATGATTGTATACAACTAATCCTAACATGTAAATATAATGTGTTTATCATTTTATCCAGGTGTACGAATTATCCTATGTTATGGGTAACCCTATGTAGGAAAGCATTATGAAATATCCTAGATTTCCAAATTATATCATTGTAACCAAAAGGACAATTGAACTCTATTATCATTTAGTTCGTCCTATATTTTACAAAATCTTCTTCAATCATGGAAACAACAATCGAATTCTATGAATTAGTAGGACGATGTTATTTATATACCTCCATTTTTTTAGTATTGTCCACCTACAAATCTGTGAAATGGATTATGTTGGATCATATAAAATCTTATAAGGTCTTGAAGAAAAAATGATATTGGAAAAATTCACTAACAAAAAAATAAATATTCATCATGATATCTGAAATCCCATCACTATTTATTCAATGATAAAAATATGGACCACTTAATTTAAAATGATATAAATATGGGACACTATTTGGTATTATGATTAATCCATAATTGGGTCATTTTTACAAATATCTACACTATTTAATGATAAAAAATTTGAATTTAAAAATATGGGTTATTTTAAAAATTAAGGGTGAAAGTGATATAGTTTATATTCAAATTTGTAATAAGATATTAAATACTCTCTAGAATTAAATAAGTCAATAATATCATATTTTTTAGAAAAAAATTAATATATATTTTCTCATTAACTACCCATTTATAATCTGAATTTTTTGAGTGAAAATTTTGTTTCAATTTAAAAATCATCTTACCAATTATGAAATAAATTTTTAGTCATCATTCTCACCATTTATAAAACCACAAAACCTTTAGTATTTAAAGAATCATCCAAAAACATCTACACATTTGTGGTTATAAAAAATAAAAAACATGTTGTAGAAGAATAAACTTTTAAGAATTTTGATGAATTTATATATAAATTCAATGTTGTTATAAAAACAGATTAACAACCCTTGAAAGTACTTTTAAAGACAAAATTTGATTATAAGTGAAAAAAACACATTGAATTTGAAAATACCTCTTCACATACAAATAAAAATTCTAATATGAGTACTAGAGAGATATATATAAATAAAATAATAGATGATTATAATAGAAAAAAAATTATCAATCAAAAAAGATGAATATTGTATATGAATATAAAATTGATACATATCATTATCGAACAAAAATATCCTCGTTTAATTTTTTACCTCTATTTATTTTAATATTCATTGAAATATATTTAATAATTTTACTAATGTGATGAAATATATTTTAAAATAATAATTTTATTTTATACGTTATAATGGAAACATTAAAAAACTTATAGGAATAAGTAGGGATAAAAGTATCTAAAATCATAATTATTCTTCATTTATGATCTATAAATTTCTTTAAATGGTATATAAAATTATATTATTTATATAAAAAATTATTAGTTATTAGTAAAATTTAAAAAATTTAAATTTATGAAAATTAAATTGTAACACATTATAAATAAGTGCTAATATTTTTTAAAAATGATTAATTTAAAAAATTGACTATTGAATGTAATGTTTCATAAAAATGAAATATTAAAGGAAGGATGTATTTATCCCCCTAAAATGAATAAAAAAATTATATAATGGGATCATAGAGAATATAAAATAATAATATCATATTATGAACTAACATAATGATTATTTGAAATGAATTTTTTAAAAGAATTTGAGATAATTATATTTCCAAAAGTGAGAATCGCAAGAGAATAATTCATATTCATCCATAATTGAATTCTAAATGATCAATGACAATATTTTTTGTTACAATATCATTGATTTTATATTACAGTCAAAAAATATTTTGTACAATATCACACTTTTTGAAGGGATATATTTTTAAATGGTGTCCAATATTAATGTGTTTAGTGTGAGAGTTTAGGATTTGATTTTGTAAGGATATTTATGGAACTATTGTTTTCACATATAACTATATATAGACAAATTTAGGATTTAATAATAATAAAATGTGTACAGTCAATAATATTTGGGTTCAAAAACTCATAACATCTTCTATTCCACTTCACCTATATAAATACCCAATGAGTAATGATTCATGACACTCTATTATTTGATGTATTATCAAAGTAAGTTGAATTTCATAAAAATAATTTTCCAATCTATTCAGCATGGTCGAAGATCGACATTAGAAAAATTATTATTTCATAAAGAAGATCCTTTTGGAAAAACAAACCAAAATATTTATTATTGGTTGAAATTAACAAATCATTCAGATAAATTTTAAAATAGATTCATGTATATTTGATCGTAAATTATCATAAATAAAAACACTAAACATGATATCATGTTAGGTCATATTATTGTAATGTAGAATACAAAATATAAATTTAAAAAAAAATTATGGTTTAACAGGTTCAACCAACAAATAAATACATGTTTTACTTTAGGGATTACTAATTTTATTAGCATTATCCATTAAAAATCATGTCACGTGATTATTAGTGTATATTCCTTGTCTTCAAAAATCAAATCATTTCAATGATTTGTCTTTTAATGTGAAAAAATTTGATTTCATCAACAAATCTATTATCATAATACTTATTAAAATTATTTTAATAAACAAATTAGATATATTTATTAGTAGATATCAAATCCAAATCAACGATCAAAATTGGAATAAGAATAATATTATTTTAGATTTATTTTTAAAATATAATTGAATCATCTTTTATGATTTTAAATCCATTTAAATTAATATTATCTTGATGGAATATATTCAAATCATAAGTGGTTTTTTTAAAACAATTCTGATATTTTGATTATTTGGATTTTATATGGAAAAAGTGTATTTTTAAAACATGATAGTTATTCCACTAAAATATTTATATTTATGAATCCATTTAAAATGGAACCTATGATATACATATTATAGAGTATGAAGATGAGATGACATGAGAATCAAAAAATAATATTATAACGGGTTCTGACCAATAGAATGGATAATGGGACTCATAATAGTCGATTCAATCGTAATTAGTATAGATTTAGATTAGTCAAAAAACAACATTTTTAGTGGTTTTAATTGGCTCAAATGGATTATTTATAATAACAGATATTGATCCTATTATGGAATGATCACATTATTCTTCTAAAATAATTTATACATCAATTTAAATTAATTGATCTATTTCTTATTTTATTGAAATATTCCAATTTTTTTCTTTATGGGAATCATATTTCTTTCCTGGGTTTCTGTTAAAGAGAAAAAAAGGTATTAATCATCATTTTATAAATATTGATGAGTTTGAATTCCTTCTTATAAATATAAAATTTCATCCTCAATTTTATGGTTTTTATTTTCAAAAAGAATAACGAAAAAAATTTGAAGGATATTATGTATCATCTGTATATTTTTTATATCGAAATGTTTCATTTGAAAAAAATAAAAAACTTTTCTTCAAAGAGTTTCTGAAAAACATTCATCAAATAAGATATAAAATTCATTTTTATTTTATTTTATTTTATTCATTTTTAAAGGCACTATTCACTTTAATTGAGTTGGAGAACCATGGAATGATATTTTCTTCATTTATAATAATTTTTTTACTATTTACTTATTTCATTATAGTAAAACACTCCCAACTAAAAACAATGAAAAATGTGAATATTTATTTTTTATTATTCCAAAATTTATTGTGGGTGGTTTTTACCGAATATATTTTATGAGATCTAATTTATTAAAATATCATTAGAACTCAAACCATCAGATGGAATATATTTTCTAAATGAAATTTTATTTAAGTGTTTGAGTAAATTCTAGGTCTATTAATTTAAACATTTATAATACAATGTTTTGTTAAAGGGATATAGTGTAAGAACAATAATAATTATTTCCCTCGTATATACAGAAAATTATAATTTCTTTATTTTTTAATTATCCTCATTGATCACTATGAATTTAAATATATTTCATTTATATATTTTCAGAAAACATGCTATAGTCTTCTAAAGATTCTCCTTTATCAGTTATGAAATAATACCATGTGGTTTTGGTATGGTCAAAAAAAATATATGAACTATATAATTTTTCTCAACCAAAATTGATTTCCTTAGAATTTGAAAAATTGAGACTAACTATTTCATGTATTTTAAAAAACAATATTCCATTTTTCATATTTACAAGACAATTTGGGTTTCTTAACATATTTGAATGGTTTACAAACTGAATAATTTTTAAGATTAAATATGGTTGAATCATATACATGTTGATTAAAGTTTAGTTTCATATTAGAATGTGATCTATAATGAACAAGGTGTCTATCAAATATAATTGAATCATATACTATATAACACTTTAATATTACATGTGTGATACAATGTTATTTTAAATTATCTATATAAAAAATTTTAAATCATTATGTCATAATGTCAAAAACATTGGAAAATTCAGTTTCAATCGTTAATCAAAAACTCATATACCAAAATTCAGTCATGCATTGATATTTTTTTAAATACTTTTTAAATTAATTTTTATGAGAGTTAATTTAGAAATATAAACCATCCCTTACCATGTTATATTAACCCTATAGTTATTTCCGAATGTTATATGACCTCATACTAGTTTTTTTATTAAATTTTCTGTTATTTATACACATTTTATTTAATATACCAGTCTCTAAATAACAAAATAAAACTGGGGTTTTAATTAGAAGATAATTATATTATGAAATTAAAATACTAATGGTTTTATTACCCTCACAAAAATGGGTCTTCTAATGTTATCAAAAAATGATATTTGAGTCAAAATTTTATTATCATGTTGCCTTTTTGAAAAGAAAAATGAAATACAGTATTAATATTCTCTCCCATATTAGTAATTATTTCATAATGATTCATAGTTAAAATGATATATTATTTTGAAATAATTAATTATTTTTTATAATAAACCATGTCCAAATTTTTTTTTGTTTTTCGAATTCCTAGACGCTCATTGCAGATTAGTTAAACCAACACCAAATCATTATTTTTTATTTTCTATTTTCCCTAAATTTTATTACATGTATTTTTTCTATAAGTGAATTGGAAAAATTAATTTTGAGTCCATTAATAGTGGATTAATTTTTATCAACATGTTTTTTGTTTATGACTTTTTGGATTAATCATTTTTTATTTTAAGGAATTATTATTTTCATTTTTTAGATACATTCATTCATGAAAACTCTCTTTTTATTATTTCATACATCATTATATAAAGAATAAATATAAATAAAATTATTTTTCTGTTGACCGTAAAAATATTTTATTCCATCATAGTTTTGGTGAATCGAGGAAAAAAAAAGAATTGTGCGCATAACTGCTAGAAAAATTAGATAAAAATGAAATAGGAAAAGGGGTTGTTAAAAATAAATATTCATCATCATGTTCTATAATGATCATGGGTAATGTGTTAATAACTTGTCGAATTAAATGGTGTTGAGTCCATAAATACATCACTTGCACTCAACATTTTGAATTTTAATGAGATTTTTATATTTTCAATTATTTTATGTTCTTTATATAGATGGGGTACTCAATATTAATGTGACCATTATTTTTTACATTCATGTCATTTAACTACATATTTCTAATTTTATTTATCATAATGTATTGGTTATTTATCATGATGAAATTAATCATGTTCTTAGAAATTTGGGCATATTTTAGAACAATACTTTATGATTTCTATTCATTTCTATCTTTGACAGAAATGGTATTGTATAAATAAATTCATTAACTCGTTTTCAATATGTCATTTAATTATTATTTTACTTTTTTTTAGATAGATAATGAATTTATTGACCTCTATATTCAATGCATATTCAGATTCTTGAATGGTCATTACATTGGGAGCACATGATCTAGGTGAAACTTATATGATTTTCATGGTGAGTGTTTGTAAAGATAAATCCCCTCCATGGGAATTTATATATTTAGAGATGTTATTAAATTTCAAAATGTATCATAGTAATATAATTATTATTAAGGGTAAAAGAACTATCAATATTCACATAATATATATCCAATCTTGTTTAAGATAAATTATTTTTTCGTTTTTTTTGTGACTTCTAAAATTCACATAATTTTGAAGTTCTTTCTGTATGATAAAAATTATTTAACTCTTTTCAATAAGAATCAACATGTAAATAATTCATATCATTTATTTTTAGTCAAAATTTATACAATAAAAATGTTACTACCTGTATTTATATTTTTCTGAATGTATTCATGAATATGAATTCTTTATACATAGTAACTAATAATATGATTAAATTTTGATAATGAATTCTCAAAATAAGAATAATTTATCAAATAAAAAATTAATGTATTGAAATAATAAATAAATTCCATAATATATTTTTCTTGATTTAATATTTATTAAATATTTGAAAATCAGTATTTTGACAACAAAATTTTGATATAAAATTTTCTTTTTATGAAAACACTATGAAATCATCTGATAAAAATGCTTGGTTGGATAAAAAATTGAAAGAGGGGGATGAATTAAACTTTTAATATATTAATGAAAATTTTAATAGGAAATTTAATTCTAAATGATAATGACTTTATAAATAATAAATTGGATGATAAAAAAACAAAATTCGGTAGGATTTCAGCAGAAGCTCAATGTGATCCCCTATGTTTCCACCCCTCAACCTGAGAGGTCTATATTATTTGTAATCAATTGATATTTATAGTTATCATTAAACTTGTTGCAATACCTAGAGATATTAAATGCACACTATGTTTTATAGTGTTTAAAATACAAATCACCAAGCACTAATTAATAATAAAATATTATTTTTCATTGACTATTTTAATATATTCATTGAGATGGTGGTTATTAATCGATGTTATTGAATAATTATAAAATTAAATAATGTATGGGACTAATAGAAGTTATTGATAAATAATTTTTACGATATTAGTTAAATTTTAATAATGAATTTTTTATTCAAAATATCCGTTCTTCATATATGGTTGTTATTGATTTTTGTGAGTCGATATTGTAATATGTTATTAGAAATTTTATAAATTTTATTTGATAAAAATAATATATATGTTAAAATCATCATATCAAAATTAGTGTATGATTATTTTTTGTGATTTTTTAGAATTGATTTATTTTATATTGAATAGTCAATAACATTTATTTTTTAAAGTTTATTTTTAAAGAATATGTAATGTTAAATTTATTTCTAATATGATTTCATATTAAAAATTGTCATATTATTATTTTAAAAATAAAATTTTGATTATTTGGATCAGTTTTATCATTCAATATGGTATAAAAACATTAATATACAAAAAATACATTTCTTAAATGAATATTGTTTTTCTTTCTGTTTTTAATTTAATTAGTAAATTCATTTTTTTCCACATCATAACAGTGAATCTTGAAAAATTGATTCCATTTTTTTAAATAAGTTATTTATATTATGTTAATATGATAATTTAATTTTTTCTCATTAATAATATTAACAACATTATGTTTTATAACCATGGTTATGGTTCAATGGGTTAATTATGGTGAAAACTGTAATGAAGATGAATTTCATTCATTCAAACAGATTCCTTTATTTAATTGGATGATTATTTTTAAGAAATAATCATTCCAAAATTATAAATAGGGATTTTAATTCCACTTTACTTTTAATTTGATATTTAAAATATTAGAGTAAATGATAAATTTAGAAAAAAAATAACTTTATTAATTTTTTTATCTATGATATTTTCTAAAGGGATAAAAATGATTCTTTTAGTTATAAATTTTCATTTGAAGTATTAATGAATTTTTTTATGATCGTAATTTTTTTGAACAAGTAATTACCCTAAATGATTATGTAGTAGTGACACACCACTATTTTCATTAGTAATATAAATAAGTAAGTGACATTAATAATTCTAAAAGAAATATTATTTAGGGTATATTTTCCTTCAAATTTTTAATATCAATATGTATTTTTATATTATTTTAAGGTTTTATAATCAAATTCCATTTAATTTATGTTTTTAAAAACATAAAAATTATTTCATTATTTCATAAAATCACAATAATTTTTTTTATGATATCCATATTTTATGAAACTAATAGAAAATCATAAAATCTTGAATGATGATATGTATGTTGGTAATTCTTCAAAAATATCATCAATTTACCAATTATGATCCAATATTGACTTTCTGTGAATAATTATAACCCTTTAATATTGAATGATTCATTATCATGGTTATGCATAAAATTTGATAACGAAGTTGTAAATTTAAAAATATTATTTAAAATGATATTTAACCATAAAAAAATTATCTATTATTATATTAATACCATATATTACTCATATTCTAATCCATGTCATTCTGGAACCATGCTACATGATTTACACACATATAACAATAAAATATTTCATGTATCCCCATAAATGATATTAATGATATTTCCTAACAAATAATAATTTATTAAATTATTTAAAATTCATAAAAATAGATTCATAATTCAATAGAAAATAATATAGTAAAAAATAACAACCATGGTCCATTTATGGATCTATTTTCATTTAATTGTGACTTTTATGACCTATAAAGAGTAAAAAAATGTGATATACTAAAAAAAATTCACAATGGTTTAATGGGGTTACAACTAATAGATATGGGTAATTCATAATCAAAACATGTCCTAGTCTTATTAAATCAAATTATTTCTACTCATACACATATAATATTCTTATTATCTGAATTTAGAACCACTTTTCATAAAAATAAATACATATTAATATACTATAATATGTAATTCCAAGAGTGCATGTCGCTTCACATGTTAAATGGAACCTATTATCATTTATTATTCATAATATTTGAGCCTTATAAATCATCCAAGTCATACATAAATATCACCCTTTCATTCATTAATCATCCCATTCTGACTATATTATTTCTAAAATACCATTAATTCGTATATTTAGGTGTATTATGAATGAGTTTTCTTAATGAAGATTTAAAATAAATAACCAAGAGTTTTCAATTTTATTTATTATTAAACTATTATAAATACATTGTATACATAAAAAATAACTAAACATTTATCTAAATTATACTGAATTATTATTATTATTTTGTAAAAATTGTTATCAACCTTCTTTAAGTCATATCTAAAGAGAAAACATCATTTATGTGTGAATAGAGATTCATGACACGAAATTTTGGTGTGATTCAATTTTCTTCACCATATTACATAGATGGTTAAAATGATGGAATTAATAGATATATACATTTAATTTATTATACAAACATAGTTATTAATTCTTTAATTTTATTTACATTTAATGAGTTTCATCTATCAAAAATTGGATTCATCACTCATTCATTATCACAAACTACTATCTCCATGATGTGATATAAATAATATTTCTTAACCACATTATATGAATAGCTATAAATATTTATATAATGAAAAAATATAATAATCAATAAAAAATATATATTATCTATATTATTTATCTATTATGAATTTATATAGACCAGGACTATGAAACCATAAGATACATGAAAAACGCAGAATTTTTTTCCCAGAACTATTATTTTAATAAAAATTAGTCTATATATTAGGGTTAAGATGTTTTAATTAATTCATATGAAAACATATATGAGTATTGTTAAATATTAAATGTCTAATATATCTATATAAATTATAAATAATGTTTTAATGAACATTACAATATTATAGAGCTGATGTATTATATTTACATCTCATTTTCATTTTATAATATAAGGTTTATGCTTTATTTTTCATTGGGGAATTTTTGTGATAAATATTTTATAAAACAGCTTCATTTTTCTTATCCTTTGTTTATATTTTTTTGAAAAAAAATTCATTCGTTTTCAAAAAATTAAGTACTTTAAAGACTAAAATAATTTTTTCAATGAAATTCAACAATTATTTTCTATTTAGTTGGGAATCATTTTTAAGATGAAATATTATTTTGTGAAGAATGTATTTACATTTCTTGGGAGGTAATATGTAAGTTATGAGATCACCTTTTATTATCAAATAGGATTAAATATTTTATTTATTTATTATATTTTATATTTTTAGTTATTTAGTTTCATAATGATCATAGGAGTTAATTAAGTGTTATTGTATAATTTTTAGAGTAAAATGTATTATTTCATCACACAATATATTTTTTTCATTTTTTATGTTAACATACTTTTTGAAAAGTGTTTTGGTTTTTTATAATATATTAGTATAAGGGGGATAATTTTTTTTCTTTATTATTTTATCCATATTAATATAATGTTATTAGGTCATGAATAAATAAAAACTCAACTTCAATAAAATTGATTTTGGAGGAAATGATGAATTTGTGGTTTAAATTGATTGAATAATGAAATTATACATTTCAAATAAATAAATTTCATTATTTTAATATTTTAAATGTTAATGGAATTCATTAACAACAGTAAAACATTATTGGAAACCAACATTTTATCCAATTACATTTATTTATAATGAAAGGATTGAATTTTAACACCACTATGAATTATTGTGTATCACTCACTAACATTTTCATGAACCTTCACATTCATGTAGTCAACAATCTCTATGTCTTTAAATCGTTATTTGGACATAATTGTTTCCCTATTTTTCCATATTTTATCTTCCCATAAATTTTTTCCCATTCCAGAACATTGTCATATGTTATTACAAATGACCTTTGTATTTCCCTTTCACTATTTTTGAGTGTATGTTTTATTATCCCGTTTATTAATTTATGTTCTCAACAAAGGAATATTCAAATGTGAAACAATTCAACACCATGATATATTTAAAGTTTTTAGTATAAAATTTATTAAAATGTGGATGATTTGAGACCTCATTGTTTTAAGAAACAATATGTTCGATATTGTACACTACACATAATAACGATCATTAAGGAACTATAAAAAATTATTATATTATGACAATTTAAAATTAGTTGTTAAATTGGGGGTATTAATAGAATTGTAAAAATTATAAAATATATTTTAAGTGTTAATAATCAAATAAAAATTATTAATTATTAGGGAATTTACACTAAATTTTTAGTAAAGTGATTTTATAAAAATAAATTTTCCCCAATATTTTTTAATTTATTTCCACGAGTGAATAATATAATTAATTTTGCGAGATTATTAAAATTTATATTCAAATAAAATAATTCCATTTTTAATGTAATGATATTAAAAAATCTTTTTGTGAGATTTTAGTCTTTCTATAAAATAATTGGTTTTCCATTGAATTGTGAGAAATAATAGTCATTATCGAAAAAATTATTTTCCTTTCAAAAATTTAAAAAGTAACATTTTCAATTTTTATTTAATGTAAAATTTGTTAAGTCAAATTATAAATAATACTATTTAGTTAATTAGAATAAATTTTTTGGATTATTTTTTTTATAAAAACTTTTATACAGAAAATGTTATTTTTTAGAAAAAGTGTTTTTCATTGCATTTTTTATTTCATTATTAATTTAATTTATTATTCCAATATAAATACATTATTGAGAAATAAATTATATTTTTGGAATAATTATTTTCAAATTTATTACCTATGGGTGATTTATTTTTCTCCATTATGAATAGTAACCAATGATAATTTTAATTTACATAGAAAATCTATATTTGAGTTTATTAGTGCCTAAAGTAATGTGAAAAATCTTCAAATTCTTTAAAATGATATATTTTATTACATTGCATGAGTATATTTTCTGTATTGTCATTTATAGTTCATAAATATGTCCTTTTCCATTTATAAGTGAATTTAAACATTGTATTATTTAACTACAAGATAATATAAAAAATGTTTTTTAATTAATATAATATATTATTATATTTATAATAACACCTTATGTTCAATTATATATTTTTAATGGAAATATAATTGAATTTATTTTCGTTCAATACTATTTATATTTTTTCAAATTATTACATTAAAATTAATATTCAATGATGATATAGGGCTAGATAAAGTCATCAAATATAGTAATAAATGATTTTAATAACACTAAAAATAAGATATTTTAGGCGAGTTAATGTTTCCCAACAATTTAAAAGATAAATATAACATATTTCATATTTTTTTACTGATTAATATTCAATTTCCATTGTTTTCATGTAGTTTTATATGTCAAATTATGTGAATAGTTATTAAAATGAGACTACTAATATTTTATAGTAAATATATATTAATAACTTTTTACATAATATTAAAAATTTATAAGTAGGAAAATTGTGATGAGAAATTATCTAATATATATTCAATTTTCAATTTATAATCCAATTTCCCTTTATATCTATAATAAATAAACATTCAAATAAAATGAGACATTACAATGGTTACGGTTAAAATTTGTTAACCAAGGGGATAATCCAGTTTCCCTTTATATTTTAAATATATTGTTATTAGGAAACTTAATAGTTTTTTATGTTTATTATATTATATAATATGGACATACATAAGAAACTTTTCACTTGGGGAAAGGTGTTTCTTAACTCAATTACCATTAATTATATAATAATTAAATAATATTGATGATATTATAGAAATATTATGTATTAAGTAATCTATGAATTCATAATTTTTTTATTTCCTTTTATTTATATTGTTTTAAAAAATTTAATCATATTAATTTCATTGATTAAAATATAAAATTAGTGATACAATATTTGTAAGGATGATACATATCAATATTGTTTCATTGAGACATACATTCTAATATAAACATACATCCTTTAATAATATCATATGCTGATTATTTATATATTTTATTGGGAAATAATCTTTTATCCTAATAGTTCAAATTCTGTTTATGTTATATATTTCATTAGGTGTATATTCAAATGTTTATCAATTGGAAGTGGTCTTTATCTTCAAAACATCATTTCATTGAGAAATAGATAATGTTAAACAAAATGTATTATATTATATTGTATTCTAACTAATAAATGGAAATGTTTTAATATATTCATTAATGTAATTTATGTGTTTTATAGAATTTTGTGCATTTCCATTATTTAATGTTGTTTTGATTTATACATTACCCAAGCTATATGGGATTCTCATCACAATCTTCTTTTATATTGACATGATTTCATGGATCCACCTATATTAATATATATAGAGAATAAAATA
This sequence comes from Viscum album, assembly GCA_963277665.1. Classification (NCBI taxonomy): domain Eukaryota; kingdom Viridiplantae; phylum Streptophyta; class Magnoliopsida; order Santalales; family Viscaceae; genus Viscum; species Viscum album. The sequence goes on along the minus strand of OY728152.1, from coordinate 270,596,065 downwards.
AATATTGAAAATAATATCATAGATAATTTTTTACACCATGTATTTAATTATCCTCCTTCAATTAATTCATTCAAATGGTTTTTTATTCTTAAATTAGAAAAAAGGGAATTTCTTAGAAGTGTGGGTTTAATGTTATTAATGAATTTTAGCCAACACCAACATCAAAATTTATATTATTATTTAATTAATGCTAATTTATATACATATATGATATCATAATGTATTTTTCAATGATATTTACCATTTATAATGGCTATAAAAGTAAATACCTTACCATATTTGGGATTGATCCCTTCTAACTCTCTTTACAAAAGTGGGAAAATAATTCTTACTTTTAACATTCCAAACATGAAGTGATTTTAACAACAAAAGGAATTAAACCTTTTTTGATGAAAATTTATAATTTTTCATTTCTTTATAAGTAAAATTCCATTGCATTATTTTTTGAATTACTATTTTATTAGTGCAATAAATAAAAATATAATTTTACCATGTTTGAAATGAAATCATTTAAATATTATATAAAATGAATTTTAGTATTTTTAAACATACATAGTTGATTTTCCTAATTCACATGTAATATAAACTTTTGATTCAATATGTCATCACTCACCTAATTTCATATAGTGAATTATTTTTAAGGGATTATCATTATACGTATACCATTTCCCCTATAAAACCAAGATATACATTAATTTATGTTTTTGAAAAATGATTGATAGTGTACATTCAATACTCTATGTATTATATTTATGTATGTTATATGGATATTAAAAGTGATGAAGGGTGAACCTAATATAGCTCATGATTTCTGGTGAGCATGATATAACTGATATAATAGGTAATTTAGACGTTGCACTCTTAGGAAATGGTTATTATTCCTTTTCTAAAAATTATATAATAATTTAGATAACATGTGAGCTCCCACTTATGGATTTTATGAGCCCTTATTTATTTATAAAATAATTGAAAATGGGTGATGAATGAATTTTTCCAATATAAAAACATGTTTCCTCTATTCTTGTTATGTGTTTTAATGGTTAATTTTATTAATATTGACTTCACATGACACCTGACTACTGATTCTTATGAATCAATGATTTTTTATATATAAATGCAATGTCACATGATTAATTATCACAGTTTTTACAAGTTATAATTTTATTACATAATGATTAGTCACCAATAATATAATATCACTCCCTAAGTATCATCTTATAAATGATAATGGCATTAATTTGTTATATTTTATGTTTACACTAACTAAATCTTTGATCATACCCTCCTTATATTTTAAATTTACATCATTGATAAATATTTATATTAAATAAATTATGACATGAAAATATTCATTTTTATCAATTTAATTGGTGATTTTGATGAATTATAATTATATAATAAAATCGTTGTGTAGTCGAAATAATTATTACTTGATGTTATAGGTATTGTTATGTAACGGTTTTTCCAAATTTTCAAAATCTCTATAACTAAAAGGTCCATCGTTTTTTATGTATGACAATATTTAATTTTTTTGAGGTATGATTTTATGGGAAAAATTTGTTCAAGTTAATTGTAATCTTATCATGAAAATAAAATATTATATTTTTTTATGAGTGAATCTATGAGTATGAGTTCTGGTCAATCATGGTTGGTATTAGGGTAAGGTTAAAAAAATTAGGGTATTATTTTGACTTAATGTGTGGATATCTTAACATTTGTGGATAACATCAGTAGCTTATATGTTTATGTTTCATTATATAATTAGTGTCATAGAATCACATTTTTTTTTGTTATGAAGGTATTTTGAAGTGATTAAAGATGTTATGAGAGATATTTTATTTTGTTGCCATATATTTAACGATTCAATATAAAACAAATAATGTTTAGGATGAATGAAATTAAATTTTAGGATATAAAATTTAATGGTTATGAGGTAACCTATGAGATTAATAAATGCATTCATATTTAGGTAATTGAGTTTATGTGGAATGTAGGGAAATTTATTTATTTAATGGTCTAGGTTAAAACATTCGTTTTTTTTAAAAAGTTTGCATTGTATATATTATTTAATTATTTGAATTTTTCAATATTGAGATATTATCCTACATTTTTCTCACCATTTCAATTTTGGATAATATGTAAATATAGGAGGAATATCATATTATTCTAATTTGGATTATGTGATCTATTAGAAGATGATTTATGTGAATAATCCATGTAGAATTTAACGTGAATATCATTTCCTTGAATATGAAACACAATAAATGTTGTAATTTTTTTACTCGTAACCAATGGATGAATTTGCTTGCATAATTTAAAAAAAAATCCATTAAGTATATTTTATTTTATTTATCCATCTTGGTATAAATAAGATACATCAACTAAATGAACAATATTTTAGATGGAAAATTTATCGAATTACAATCCTTTCTAATAAATTTATTATCTTATTTATCCCATATTAATTCTTTGTTTTTGGTCATTAACAGTCCCAATAAAATTTTATCTATGGAAATAAATTATTCCTTAGGAAATATTTTTATCTTATATGCTAATTCTTTCACATCGTACCAAAGTTATCCTTATATGAAAACCTATTTAACTGTTATCCTTGGATACCTTCATGTTTCCCATTATTAATTATTTATCAATTTTTTATCGTGTGTGTATTCAAATAAATAAATTTTTGGATATTAGAAATATTTTTCTTTTCCTGATCATATGTGTTATCTTAAACTCCAAAGTAAAGTTTTTTTTATAATTTTCTTAAACCCTTTCCCTAAGAACAATGTAAAATTTAGAGGAGTCAATTTATTTAAAGGGGTATAATTTATTAAAAAGAAAATTTATTATTAAATAAATTCTATACTAGATTTGTTTCTTAAAAATAAACCCAGAGATTTAGGTGAATTGTGATATAGTATTAAAATGTGATTACTAAAATGTAAATATTATAACGTAGCCTCTTAATTTTTCATTATTAATAGAAATAAATAAATTACGACTTATATATATATTTAATTGTTTTAATAAATAAATATTTATTGACTAATTCTTATGAAATAAGAACTCAAAATTTAGTTTCATCTCTTTGTGCTTTAAAAAACATTTTTATTGATTATTTATTTATTTTTTTAGAAAATAATATACTTAATGTAACACCTGAGACATTTATTAGAAGTATTTTGTTTTTATGTTTTATAAATAATCAAATAAATCTTTCAATACACACAATACTTTCTTGGCTTTCTTTACACGCAATCACGACCTTCCTCGATAGCTTACGTTATACGCAATACCGAGTTTCCCTAAACAATGATATGCTATTATAATATTATTAAAACTAGCCATTATGAATTGTAATGCCCACTTTTTGGAATTTTTTAAATTTTATTTTTCAAAATGGACTTCATTTTTGGATTAGGAATATTTAAATTAGCCTAGGGTGAAATTTTGGTATTTTTCTGAAAACTGTCAATTTTTGATGAATAGTGAAAACACTGGGTTACTATTTAAGAAGCGATTTTTTATTTAATTAATTATTTATTTTATTTAAATTTATTTTAGGTAATAATTGATACATAATACCTATATAAGCTCAATGCAATTCACTAGATTCATTTTATAATAATTTTAGATATATAAAAATTATATTGAACTTTTCACCGTCTTTTACCCACCTCCTAGGAAAATTTCCAATTTCACACAAAACCTAATTTTACCGCTTCTGTGAGTGGAATTTCGAATATAAGAGAGACACGGTTAATATAAAGGACTAAAATTTTGTTCAATGAGAGGAAAATAATTTTTGGTGAATTGTAACTTTTTACTTTTTTTACCATGGTTAAAAGTAAATAGGGTAACTAAGGGTAAAAATGATATTATAATTACCCTAACAGATATTCTAATTCTATTGGATAAGTATAATTCGACAAAAAATAACCTTAGGAATAATATATGACCATTTAGGACCACATGGATTAGATTAGGACATCTATTATTAATTTATTTAAAGAGGGGTTAAAATAGTTAAAATCAAAGTTTAATAACAAAATCATTTCTAATATAGGGTTATACATAAGATAAATTCGAATATAAATATTCATTAGAAATATAAAAATATTTCCTATATAATGGTATTTTATTTATAATTTCTAGACATTATATAATTTAATTTATTTATGACATAAATATGATGCAGTAATTATCTTATTAATCAAAAATTAACATAATTGATGTTTTAAATACCCAAATAAATGTAATTTGAGACTTTTTATGAATTACACTATTTTTTTTGGTTAGTATGACATGTTAATATTTATTTAATTAACTTATTTAGAACTAATATTTCTTTTATAATTTTCACAAAAACAAATTAGCAAATATTGTAAAAATTGACATAAAATAGTTTTTAAAACAAATATTATATTATTAATTGTTATTTTATTCCTAAAAACCCACATATCGACCAAATGACTTAGATAAGGTTATATATATTAATAATAAACAACTTGGGGTTCGTTTGGCTTATTATAGTAGGTTTATTAACCTTATAGTGCAAGAAAACAAGAAGACACGGTAAAAGACAAATTATCTAACTTAAAGGTAAATCTAAATGATCAGGTTAAAATAGATACCTAAAGTTGTCTAAATTCTATTGGCTGAGATTATTTCGACCCATACCCACCTTAGATTCTAAATTAATCAATTTTGAGCTATTAAAAACTGAATATGGCTTTATAATAAAATAATATTTTTAGTTTTTCAAAGGTGCCCCTCTCCTCCGTTATAAAAGGGCACCTCCTCCCTCTCTTCCTCACACAACTTTGAGCCTTCAAGCTCGGCCAACCCCTTCCAAATTCTCTTCTCCACTTCCCTAGAAACATCCTAGAGGTCCTGGTCTTCTTCAAAGACCAACTTTAGTTCCCTAAGAGGAGGTCTCAAAGTGGCACTTCAAAGAAGAGGTAATGTTTGTTACCGATTCTTTCAACTTTTTTTCTTCTTCCAGTTCTACTTATTTAGTTGTTTAATTATGAAGTAATAACATCAGTATCAATAATATACTGATATGTTATTATAAGTATGAAAAAACCCTATTTCACCATCTATCTATCCTAGGGAGAACTAAATCACCACGCGTGCGTACGTATGGAATACTGTCTCCCCGCCATGGTGTGATCTATTATGAAATAGTATACATACACTCCAACACAATTCTACGATCATGGGAAAGATATCATCGCTCATGCGTACGTACGAAATAACATCTCCACGATGTAATGTGACTCGTTTTACATGATTTTCATTGCATAATGATTACATAAATGAATTGAGTGAATTAATATGATTTTTATTACACTAATACCATTCTGTAAATGAGGTATCTATAACCTAAAAAGAAGAATAAGAATTTATTCGACAAAACACGCATAAGAACAAAAAGTAATAAACACCCCAATAACATGTTGGAATGAAATATTACTAATAATAAGCTAAGAATATGACCATATATGATATCATAATAATGAGTATGATTCTGGAATAAGTAAATGACATTATTTAAATCATTATACAGGAGGTTCAGACACTTACAAAGAAAATCATAGCTAAGGTAAGGGAAAATCTCGCAATCTCATTTATTAATCCGAAATTGTTTATACATTATAATTTACTAGGGAATATTTATCATCCACATCCATGTTTCCTCAATATGTAATATTTATATCCTTCTAAAATTGTTTAAATCCAATTTTACTCTTCGGTTAGTTTTTAGTAAAAGAAATGAAAGGTATCTTTTGTCTTTTTTTGTACGAGGTACATTTTGACTTTTCCGACAAAAGTAAAAGAATAATGTTTTTTTAACTTATACGTAATGAATGGATTTTTAGAACATTATTTCCATGAAGCTTCCTTTACAAGTTTTCAAGTTTATTTATAATCAACTTCTTTTAGTTTAAAATTATATGACATATTAAGAAAGGAAAATGTTTTTGAAGTAGAAAGGATATTTTCCACAAGAATGGAGTTCAAGTGTTGCATGAAAATTATTTTCCATCTAAGATAATATAGGGTTCTATTTCTATCCCTATTTTTACATTGTTTTGATTATGTTATGATGGAATTATTTTTATGATGTACTTTTATCTTATATGGATTGTGTTATGATGGCATGATTATTAACAATCCCATTTTTATTACATGGTTTATGCTATGATGTATGATTTATGATTTTGTGGAACACATAAGAATGGTATCATTATGAGATGGGTGGGACTTATATCTTCATCCAATGCACTGGGTAAGATTTATATCTCATGTGATAGACATGGATGGAACGACAGGTTAATCTGGTTCAGTTAAATAGAACTGAAATAAGAAGTGAACTCGATTCAGAAATGATCTTTGACCGCTAAGATAGTCTTGTCAATGAGTCTTGACTACTAAGAAATGTTCTCTATTATTATGTGTGTATTCCACAAAGCATCATGTTCTATGTTATGATTATTGGGATTACATTTCACTACTATGATTTATCCCATGTTATGAAATTATGATCTCTTTTGCAGGTTATGATTTCCAAAATGTTATCTTCTTATGAATATGATGTGATTGATATTTCTTTTGTTTACCCTTAGGGATCATTTGAGATCACCCTTTTGTATGTTTTCATTCCCCAGTCCAGGAAGAAGGTTATTAAGTAAGATATTCCAAAAAGGGACTCTAGATATGATGAAATAAATGGGAGGTAATGTAGATACTTTATGAACCAGTTGTTTACGTTTCCCAGTTTCTAAAGACACTATACCTATACGGTCCTTTCATTGTTTTGTTATATGTTGTAATAATTATGCTTCAATTTTGATGTAATAACCATGTTTGTAAAGTATGGGTCATTATAGTTGGTATCATAGGAAAGGTACAGTCAACCATTGGAAACTAGGATGTGAAAGCCTTAGTAAGAACCCTAAGGATAAGTCTAAGCATAGAACATGATCTTAGTGTTTTAAAAATGGCCATGAAAAACCTATGATAAGACCTTAAGTGTAAAATTGTATTCCTGATTATGAGTTTTTCCTACTATAATTAGTGTTCCTCACACTATTCTTCATGGTTTTAGTAAATGGATGGAACCCGAATGAACCATGTTAATGCGGAATGCGACAGGAAATGCAATGATTGTCCCCGTGAGAAACCAAATGTTATGGGAGCTGGAATTCAAAATCTTGTAGCCATGATCACACAACTTTCTCAAGATATGAATCATGCAGGACATCCAAACGAGCAAAGGAAGGAGCAACATTATGTTGAATCCTTCAGGAGGCAGCGTCCACCTTCATTCAGCAGGTCTTCTGATCCATTAGTGGCTGAACAATAGATCAGTACCCCTAAAAATATATTTTCAGTTCTTCAATGTTCTAAACATGATAAGGTCATATTGGTAGTATATCGTTTGGAAGTAGATGCTGATCAATGGTGGAATCTTATCAAGAAAACGAGGCAAAGAGATGAAATTGAGTCCATGGAATGGGATGAGTTCAAGAACTTATTTTTCAATAAGTACATCCCTCGTATTCTTCAAAAAATTAGAGAGAAGGAGTTTCTTGAACTAAATAAAAAGGATGATGAATCTATTGGTACCTATGAAGAAAATTTTACCAGACTTGCAATGTACGCTTCTGGTATTATTATCCATCCTGAGAGTAAGATCGATCGATTATTTAGTGGAGTAAATCCAAGTCTTCGAAGGGCATTAGACAAAAGGGACTTAAATTTCTATGAGGAAATCGTTCGATGTGCTCTCCAAGTTGAGATGGAGATTGGAGTAACCCATCAGTCATATGGGTTTGATAAGAAGAGGAAAATGGAATTCAAAGGAAAATATAAAGGGCACACTGAAAAGAATATGAGTTTTCCCTTATGCTCAATGTGTGGAATGAAACATGGAGGGAGTTGTCTTAAAGGGACAAGTAAATGTTTCAAATGTGGAAAGGATGGTCATCGGGAATTTTAATGCCTCAATAATGGGAAGAAGATGTCTAGTGATGTGAATAATGAAAAGCCTCAACAGAGTGCACCTCCTACACTTCAATGTTACAAGTTAAAGGAAATGGGGAATTATGATAATCAATTCCTTAATCCAAGGGTTGTTGATGATGATCAACGTCAGAAAACTCTTAAGGATAATGAAAAAAGAAAGTCACATGCAATTTCTATCAGCGATGTAAAGTACGATAACGAAGTGGTGAAAGCTACAATTACCATCCACTCTAAAGTAGAAAATGTTTTATTTGATTCTAGATCCACCCACTATTTTATTTCTTTATAATTTTCTAAGGGTATCGCTGTATTACCTCCACAATTAGATGTTGAGTTAGGTGTGACAACCCCTAATGGCACAACAGTCGCATCAAAAGTTTATAATTATTCTCCAATTGAAGTTTCTGGGAAAGTGCTTCCTGCAAATCTTGTAATCCTTCCTATAGTGGAATTTGATATGATTCATGGAATGGATTGGATTTCTCTATATGGACCTCATATCAATTTCCAAATAAGGGAAGTCACATTTCATATTCCAGATCAATCTATGATCGTCTATCGATGCATGGATGAGCATAACCTTCTTGTGGAAATTTCTTCCATCTTATGGGTCTTGATTCCACTAAATGGGGTTTATTTATCTCAAATGGTTGGAGAGAAACACACGATTAATAATATTCCCATTGTACGGGAGTTTGACGATGTCTTTCCGAAGGAATTTCCAGGTCTTCCACCAAATCGTGAAGTCGAGTTTTCAATAGAACTCATGTTGGGTGCTTTGCCTATTTCAAAGACACATTATTGAACGACCCCAATTGAGTTGCAGGAATTGAAGAATCAACTCCAAGACAATCATGATAAAGGATTCATGTGACCAAGTGTGTCACCTTGGGGAGAACCAGTTCTGTTTGTTAAGAAGAAAGATGGATCAACGAGACTCTGCAATTATTATTGAGAACTTAACAAGATCACTATCAAGAACAAATATCCTCTCCCACACATTATGACTTATTTGACCAACTACGCGGAGCTCAATAGTTTTCAGAGATTTATCTTCATTCAGGGTATCATCAATTAAGGGTCAAAAGAGATGATATACCAAAGACGAAATTCCGTACAAGGTATGGACACTTTGAATTTATAGTGATGCCATTTGGTCTTACTAATGCCCCTGTTATCTTCATGGATCTGATTAATAGAGTCTTTAGAGACTATCGTGATTAGTTTGTGGTAGTCTTTATAGACGATATTCTTGTCTATTCAAAGAGAAAGGAAGAACATGAAGATCACTTGAGAATTATATTGAAGACCCTGAGAAATGAGAAGATTTATGCCAAATTTACCAAGTATGAATTTTAGCTTCTAAAAGTTGCATTTTGGGGTCATATAATCTCAAAAGAGGGGAAATATGTGGATCCATCAAAAATAGAGGTTATCGAAAGATGGTCGAGACCAACAAGAGTAACCGAGATCCGAAGTTTTCTTGGTTTGGCTGGATATTATCGATGTTTTGTGAAAGATTTTTCACGATTATCTAATCCACTCACCAGGTTGACTCGAAAAGGAGTTATGATTGTTTAGATGGAGGAATGTGAAGAAAATTTCAAGTAGTTGAAAAGAAGGTTATCTAGTGCACCTGTACTCACACTTACTTGTAGTGGAGAAAGGTTTTTGATCTATAGTGATGCATCCAAGAAGGGGTAGGGGTGTGTTCTTATGAAAAATGATATGGTGATAGCTTATGCCTCACGACATTTGAAAATCCATGAGCAAAATTACCCAACTCATGATTTGGAGTTATTTGCGGTAAAAATTGCATTAAATATTTGGAGGCATTATCTTTATGGAGAAAGGTTTTGATATTTATAATGATCATAAAAGATTAAAGTATTTTTTCACACAAAAGGAGTTGAATATGGGCCAAACAAGATGGTTGGAGCTGATTAAGGATTATGAATTCTCAATTCATTACCACCCTGGGAAAGAAAACAAGGTGGCAGATGCATTAAGTCGAAAAAACCATGCTAGATTATCAATGATGAGGATAAAAAAGATCCAATATTTATGGATTTACAATGGATGGATCTTGGGATTATAATGAAAGGGGAAAAATCGTATCTTTCTCAAATCAATGTTCAACCATCTATACATGTGAAGATTAAAGAGGCACATAATGAAGATTTGTAGTTACAAAAGAAGGTGAGAAATGTTCCTGAATTCAACCTTGATTGTGATGGGATAATAATGTTCCGGAATCGGTTTTGTGTTCCTCCCATCCCAGAATTAAAAAATGAGTTGCTGCATGAGGCTCATAGTTCTTCATTATCTATTCATCCTGAAAGCACGAAGATGTATAGGGACCTGAAAGAGTACTTTTGGTGGGATGGCATGAAAAGAGATGTTGCGAAATATGTCTCTCGATGCTTGATTTTTCAGCTAGTTAAATTTGAGAGATAGATGTCTAAGTGGATGTAACAACCATTAACCATACCAGAATGGAAATGGGAAAACATCACTATGGACATTGTCACTGGACTTCCTAAAACATAAAAAGGAAATAATGATATATTGGTCATAGTTTATTGTATTACAAAGTCGGCACACTTCATCGCTATTACAGAGGATTTCTCTCTGGATCAGCTTGCCATGATATATGTGATGGAAGTGGTAAGATTCCATGGAGTACCACTTGCTATTATATCTGATCGGGATTCGAGGTTTACCTCAATGTTTTGGCGACGTATTCATCATACTCTGGATACAGAGTTGAGTTTCAGCACTACTTATCATCCTCAGACAGACGATCAGTCTGAGAGAACAATTCAAACTCTAGAAGATATTTTAAGAGCTTGCTCTATGGATTTAAAAGGTGGTTGGGATCAACACCTACCTTTGGTGGGATTTTCCTATAATAATAGCTTTCACTACAGTATTCAGATGGCACCTTATGAAGCTCTCTATGGAAAGAAATGCAGACTCCAACTTGCTCGGATGAAGTTGGGGAAAGAAACCTATTAGGACTTGATCTTGTTGATGAAATGACAAAAAAGGTCCGATCTATTCAAAAACACATAAGAACATCTCAGAGTCGACTGAAAAGTTATGCCAACAACCAAAGAAAATACCTATAGTTTGAAGTGGGTGATAAATTGTTCTTACGAATATCTCCATGGAAGAGGGTCATGAGATTTCGAAAAAATGGAAAGTTGGGCCCAAGATATATCAGTCCTTTTGAAATTATGGATCATGTTGGGAAGTTAGTTTACCGATTGAAGCTTCCACCAAATCTATCTCAAGTTTATGATGTGTTCCATGTATCTTTCCTGAGAAAGTACATACCTGATCCTTCACATTTACTCAGCTCAGAATTTGTACCACTGAAGCAGGATCATTCTTATGAAGAATAGGTGATAGAGATTCTGGATCGTAGCAAAAAAGTCCAACAGAACAAGACCACTCGCTTGATGAATGTTTTATGGAGGAACAACCAATTAGAAGAAGCTACATGGGAGATTGAGTATATGATTAGGGAGAGGTATCCTCATCTGTTTGTTACAATGTGACGAATTTCGAGGGAGAAATTCATTTTTAGGGGGGTAGAATGTAACACCCGAGACTTTTTTTGAGAAATATTTTGTTTTTATGTTATATAAATCATTAAAGGAATCTTTCACTACACACAACACTAGCTTGGCTTGCATTACACGCAATCATGACCTTCCTATATAGCTTGCGTCGTACGCAATACTGAGTTTCACTAAACAATGATATACTATTAAAATATTATTAAAACTAGCCATTATGAATAGTAATACACACTTTTTGAAATTTTGTACATTTTTATTTTTCAAAATGGACTTCATTTTTGGATTCGGAATATTGAAATTAGGCTAGGGTAAAATTTTGGAATTTTTCTGAAAACATTCAATTTTTGATAAATAGTGAAAACACTATGTTACTATTTAAAACCCGACTTTTTATTAAAAAATTATTTATTTTATTTGAATTTATTTTAGGTCAAAATTGATACATAATACCTATATAAGTTAAATGAAATTAATTGGAGTCATTTTATAATAATTTTAGATATATAAAAATTCTATTGAACTTTTCAATGTCTTTTACCCACCTCCTATGAGAATTTCCAAATTTACATAAAACATAATTTTACCACTTCTGTGAGTGGAATTTTGAAAATACGAGAGACACAGTTAATATAAAGGACTATAATGTGATTCAATGAGATGAAAATAATTTTTGTTGAATAGTAACATTTTACTTTTTTTTACCATCGTTAAAAGTAAATAGGGTAACTAAGGGTAAAAATGATATTATTATTACCCTAACACATGTCCTAATTCTATTGTATAAGTATAATTTGACAAAAAATAACCATATGAATAATATATGACCATTTAGTCCCACATGTATTAGATTAGGACATTTATTATTAATTTATTTAAATAAGGGTTAAAATAGTAAAATCAATGTTTAATAAATAAATCATTTTTAATATAGGGTTATACATAAGATAAATTCAACTATAAATATTCCCTATAAATATATAAATATTTCCTACATAATGGTATTTTATTTTTAATTTTTATACATTAAATAATTTAATTTATTTTTGACACAAAGATGATGCAGTAATTATCTTATTAAATAAATATTGACATAATTGCTGTTATAAATACCCAAATAAATGTAATTTGAGACTTTTAATGAATTAAAATAATTTTCTAGATTAATATGACATGTTAGTATTGATTTAATTAACCTTTTTCGAACTAATATTTCTGTTATGAGTTTCAGAAAAATCAATTACCAAATAGTGTCAAAATTGACATAAAATAGTTTGTAAAACAAATATTATATTATTAATTGTTATTTTATTCCTAAAAATCCAAGGATAGGATAAATGACTATGATAAGTATATATATGTTATTATAAACAACTTTTGGTTATTTTGTCTTGTTATAGTTTGTTTATTAACCTTATAGTGTAAGAAAACAAGAAGACAGAGTAAAAGTTAAATTATCTAACTTAAAGTTAAATCTAAATGATAAGGTTAAAATAGATATCTAAACTTGTCTAAATTATATTGGATGAGATTATTTCGACCCATCCCCACCTTATATTATAAATAAATCAATTTTGATCTATTAAAAACCGAATATGGCTTTATAATAAACTAATAGTTTTAGTTTTTCCAATGGTGCCCCTCTCCTCCCTTATAAAAGGGCACATCCTCCCTCTTTTCCTCACACCACTTTGAGCCTTCAACCTCCGCCAAACCCTGCCAAATTATCTTCTCCACTTCCCTAGAAACATCCTAGAGGTCCTGGTCATCTTCAAAGACCAATTTTAGTGCCCTAAGAGGTGTTATCTAAGAGGCTCTTCAAAGAAGAGGTAATGTCCGTTACCGATTCTTTCAACTTTATTTCTTCTTCCACTTCTTCTTCTTTAGTTGTTTCATTATGAAGTAATAACATAAGTATAACTAATATAATGATATCTTATTATATGTATGAAACAACCCTATTTCACCATCTATCCATCCTACAGAAAATGAAATCAACACGCGTGCATACGTACGGAATATCGTCTCCACACCGTGGTGTAATCTATTTTCCACCACCACCTTACATGGATGGGTATAATGGTGTAAATAATAACTACATATGATTATTGTAAAATGATAATTATTCTTAAATAGTGTACATACACTCCAATACAATTCCACGATCATGAGAATGATATCATCACTTGTGTGTACGTACGGAATACCGTCTCCACGATGTGATGCGACTCATTCTACATGATTTTCATTGCATAATGATTACATAAATGAATTGACTGAATAAATATGATATGTATTACACTAATACCATTATGTAAATGATTTATCTATAACCTAAAAGGCAGAATAATAATTTATTCGACAAAACACGCATAAGAATAAAAAGTAATATACACCCGAATAAAAAGTAGCAATGAAATATTACCAATAAAAAGATAAGAATATGACCATATATGATATCATAATAATGATTATGAATCTGGAATAAGTCAATGACATTATTTAAATCATTATACAAGAGGTTCATACACTTACGAAGCAAATCAGATCTATGGTAAGGGAAAATCTCGCAATCTCATTTTTTTATCCGTGATTCTTTATACTTCAGAATTTACTGGGGGATATTTATCATCCACATCCATGTTTCCTCAATATGTAATATTTATATCCTTCTAAAATTGTTTAAATCCAATTTTACCGTTCACTGAGTTTTTATTAAATGATATGAAAAGAATATTTTGTCGTTTTTCGTACGAGGTACTTTTTTACTTTTCTGAGATAAGTACGAGAAGAATGTTTTTTAACTTATACGGCATGAAAGGATTTTTAGAACCTTATATCCATAAAGATTCCTTTAAAAGTTTTCAAGTTTATTTTTAATCAACTTCTTTTAGTTTAAAATTATATGACATGCAAATAAAGGAAAAAAAATTTCAATTAGAAAGGATATTTTCCTCAAGAATAGAGTTCAAGTATTTGATCAAAATTATTTACCAACTAAGATAATATTGCATTCTGTTTCTATCCATATTTTTACATTGTTTTGATAATGTTATGATGGAATTATTTTTTTCTGTCCTTTAATATTATATGGATTGTGTTATGATGGCATGATGATTAAGAATCCCATTTTTATTACATGGGTTATTCTATGATGTATGATTTATGATTTTGTGGAACACATAAGAATGGTACCATTATGAGATGGGTGGGACCTATATCTCCCTCCAATGAATTAGGTAAAGATTTATATCTCATGATATAGACATGGCTGGAACGGCAAGTTAATCCGGTTCATTGAAACAGGACTATAACGAGGAGTGAACTCGGATCAGAAATGGACGTTGTCTGCTAAGATAGTCTTGGCAATGAGTCTTGACTACTAAGAATTGATTCTCTATGATTATGTGTGTATTCCACAAAGAGTCATGTTTTATGGTATGATTATTGGTATTACATTTCACTATTATGATTTATCCCATGTTATGAAATTATGATCACTTTTTGAGGTTAATATTTCCAATATGTTATGTTCTTTATGAATATGATGTGATTGATATTTCTTTTGTTTACCCTTACTACGAATTTGAGCTCACCCTTTTGTATGTATTCTTTCCCCAGGTCAGGAAGAAGGTTATTAAGTAAGATATGCCAAAATGGACTCTAGATATGATGAAATAAATGGGAGGCAATGTAGATTCTTTATGAACAAGTTGTTTATGTTTCTCAGTTTCTGAAGACACTATATCGATACGGTCCTTTCATGGTTTTGTTATATGTTGTAATAAGTATGCTTCAATTTTGAATTAATAACCATGTATGTAAAGTATGGGTCGTTATACATAATATATGACATTTTAGGAATTTTATTTAATAAATATATTATAATTTAAAAATATCAATATAAAAATTATATAATGGTTAATTTTTTGGATTTTTTATTAAATAATGATCTCAACTAAATGGTGAAAAATATTGGTTTTTTTAAAATTGTTATATCTTCTAATAAAATAATATAACTAGGAACAATATTAATTTTTAATATTAATAATAAAATATCAAAATAATCGTGAAATTGTATTACATTTTTAAAATTTCATTGGAATATGAATTATACTTTATTTAGCTATAAGTTCAATTTTAATTTGAAAACACATTTTTTTTTAAAAATCTACATTCATATGAAAAATATGGTTTTTATTTCAATTAATAATTTCAATTTATATATAATAATTTTTAATAAAATTTAGTAATCATATATGATAAAACATATGTTTAAATTTACATCATTTTTTACTATGCTTAGAATGAATATAAATTCAGTTTTATTCATTAAATTTATTTTTTTAAAAGGTGTTTAATTCTGTTTTATGTGATTTTTAGATTAAATTTTAAAAAATTGAAATTTAATTTAATAAAATTGGTAAAAGATTTTATAAAAATTATTTCCAACATTGTTAACGAACAAAATTTAAATTTTTCTCAATATAAATTTTGACATTGGTAAAAAATATGTCACTATCGTAAAAGGTTTATTATGGTTAACCTAAATTATAACATTTTGATAAGGACCAAAAATTTCCAATTAATTATTATTGAATGAATTTATATCAACAAATACCCCCTTATTCTATTAATGTATTTTTTAGGAGAAATATTTATCTAAAAATTCATTAATAATATATATATATATATTTGAAATATTCATAGCATGTCATCTCCCTCAGATAGAAATAGAACCCACAACTCTTATTTTATAAGCATGAAATGCGCCTATTTTAATGGATAATACCTTCCCAATATATTTGATACATCCATTCCTACATCCTAGAATCCTTATTTTGATTATAGTACACACGTTATAAGGCTGAAGTTGTAATCATAAAGAGGTTTTCTGAAGAATACGTAAAACATATAACTAAGTGTATTTATTTTACATCTTACTTTATCTACATAAAGAAATCAAAACCATTCAAATAAAATTAAATAAATATAATAAATATAAATATATGTTTTTATATTGGGTTCATAACCATTATCAGTATCTTCTTCCATCAAATGATAAATGAAATGATCACATGTTTGTATAGTGGACTACCGTCTCACTATCTCTTGTAATTTGTTTCCCATCTACACCTCTCATAGATAGTTATAAGGGATTATTTAATATATATATATATATATATCTTTGTGTGTGTGTGTGTGTTATATTAATGAAATAATTATATTTTTATAATTATAATAGTTTATCTATTTTCCAAATTTTCAATCCATTGAAAAATAATATGGTTGTTCAGGTGTACATGTCGATAACCAATAATATAAAGCGATGTGATTCATTTTTCCTCAATACCTCACATTTGTGGTATATATAAATGTATTATAATTTATATAATTATAATTATGATATTATAATAATTTTTGAATGATAAAATGTTACAAACTATCCTACCCTCATGATTGTTCAAAAATGGAAATTTCCTTCATGTATTCGTACATATTACCGAATCTATGTTATAATATAATTCATTTTTGATATCTTCCTCATCATGTTAGTTAATAAAGTATAATAAATATAAAAAATAAAAATATTTCATTATTATTAATCTCTAAATTGTGTAATAATGTCATCTTTGACTACGGTCAAAAACCCATGTTTTTAAAAATTATGAACCCAACATCCTCAAAAAATTAATGTAGACTTAAAATATTAATTAATGTTATATTTAATTGATTTAAATGATATAAATAGTTAATTATAAATTATTAAGAATATAAAATATTCATACACAAGTAATTAATTAATATAAATTTATTATACACTAATTGAAATGAGATACATTGCATGTTTAGAATCAATATATTGGGTCTGTTATCTCAATTTCAATTCATTAGGTTATAATACTACAACATTGAAAATGTCATGCTAAGATAAATTTTGTAAAACCAATTTTTTTTTAAATTTTATTAACAATTTTATTTGGATTTAAAATTTTCAAACAAAATCACCCCTTTGATTATATTCTAACATCAATGATATGATATTTTACTTTTTCTTTTTCTTCCATATTATTTCATTGATACATGTATTATTAATATACACCTTTCTCATTTTATAAGGTGTTGATGATTCTTAATTATATGTTATGTAATAAATGAATCATTGATTATGATATTTTAATATCCTTTTATTTTCTCCCTTTCTTGATATATTAATTTAAATTTCATAATTGTTTCAATGGTTTTCATGGTATAGATCTCAATTACTAATGTCATTATTCCTCTTATAAACCATGATTTATTTTATATGTTTTTTATTCTAACACATTAAAATATTTTAAATTGTTTTTTCTTGAAACATATATATTTTATATAACTATGTTATGTATATTAATTCAATGGATTTTTTATTAGTGGATTATGAAATTTGGAAGTGTTTTTCTTATAAAATATCTTTCATTAAGAGATGATTTTATTGATGAACCTATATTCAAATAAATGTTGTATACCCTGAGCCTTGAAATATACTATATTTTCTCATTTTATACCCATTTTAATTTAGTTTCCTTCTTATGAACATTTTTCGATTTTTTTTGGTTTTTAAAAGGCTTGAAAATAGTTTTCTTCCATAAGAAAAATTCTTTACTGAATACTATTTTTTAAAACCAATATATTCTTCCATGTTATTTATAATATTTCAATAATTATCATTTATAATGTTAAACAGTTTCTTAATGTTATTTACAAATAAATTTTACATTATATTAAAATGTTTTAAACGAATATTTATAAACAATTTCAACACGGACCACTTTTGTCCCTCAAAAAAATTGAAAATAATTTTTATTTTATACATTTGTGACATTAATGGATATTTCATGCTTCATGAAATTTATTTTCATTGAATCTAAAATTTATTTTTCCTATATTTATTTCAAATAAAATCATTTTAAAAATATGTAGATAATTTTATTTTTTTTACGGTGTTGATAGAAATGTATATTTTACAATGATTTTAAAGAAATATTTAAAATGATTTAGTAATGGTATTTTAATTTAATCAATATCATTTAATGATTCAAAAGTGTCACTAAGAATGTGTTCTTAAAAATCCATCAATTCACTTTTTCTTGATGAATTACAACTAATATCTAAATGTGATTATAAAACAATTTATTTTTATTTCATAAGTTTTTATTAAAAAAATTGATGTTGTTTTAAAATATTTGATGATGAAAATAGAATATTTCATGAGGTATATTCATGTATGGTTCATAGAAAATATTGACTATTATTAGTGATATGGATATAAGTCGTCATAGGGGATGATCCTTTGAAATCATATTTTATGGGTCAGAATAATGTATATATATATATATTATAAATTCTCTAGTGTTCCATGAAAGAATTAAAAAAATGATGTAGTTAAATGGGTAGGTTTCTCCACTATACTTTACTAAGCATCATTAATTTTTAACATTTCTGAACACATATTGTAGAGATAATTTTCCATGATAACAAAATATTTTCCCAATGACTTATATGATTGTTAATGGTTCCATTGATTATGATTGATATTAATTAGCTCATGATTATTGATTCATATGAATTATACCAATGTAAAATATTTCTAAATTTCAAAGTTTGAATGATCCATTTTTTATTTATATTAATTATCTTACATAATTCTCATACACAATTAATAATTCATCATACTATTATTATTATTATCTTATGCTCACAAATAGTTTTCAATTCCTAATTTTTTTATTTTCAATTAGTGATCATTAAATGTCACCCTTCTTATATTGTATATTTCACAGGGTTACAAATAATGTTGTTAATTTAAATATGCATAGGAAGGTATCATTTGTTAATAATTTTATGGGATTTGATGTCGACTTTTGTGACAAATAATATGGTTATATTGGAAAAAATGATCACATGAAGGAATGAGTGTTATTATGTAATAGAGAGTACAAATTCCCAAAAATAGTAATCCAATGTTTTCATTAGGCGTGTACATGTTCCAAAAAATCTATACACTATTGTATATTATTATGTATAAATTTGGGCCATGTTTGTATACAACTAATCCCAAAATTAAATATAATGCATTTATACTTCTATCCAGGTGTACGAAGTAACGAATGTTATGGGTAACCTGGTAAGGAATGCTTTATGAAATCTCCTAGATTTCCAAATTATATCGTCACAACCAATAGGACAGTTAAACTCCATTATCTTTTCAGTGGTCCTACAATACACTAAAGATTATTTCCAGCTTGGAAACAACAATCTGATTCTCTGCCTAGGTAGGACTATGTTATTTATATACCTCTATTTTTTTTATTATTTTCCTCCTACAAATCTGTGAGAATGTTTATATTGGATCCTATAAAATTTTATATGGTCTTGAAGAAAAAATGAAATTAGAAAAATCCACTAACAAAAAATTAAAGAATCATCATGATATCTAAAATCCCATTACTATTTATTCAATGAAAAAAATATAAACTACTTGATTTAAAATGATATAAACATGGTAGACTATTAGGTATTATGAATAATCCATAATTGGGTGATTTTTACAAATATACATACTATTTAATGATAACATATATGTATTTAAAAATATATGCTATTAAAAAATTACGGGAGAAAGTGATATAGTTGATATTCATATTCATAATAAGTTATTAAAGATTCTATAGATGTACATAAGTCAATAATATCATATTCTTGAGAAAAATATTAATATATATATTTTTATTAACTATCCTTTTTAATCCAATTTTTTTTAGAGTAATGTTTGTTTCATTTAAAGAAAGTTCTTAACCATTATGAAATAAATTTTTAGTAATCATTATCACCATTTAAAATAACAGTAACCCTTTAGTAATTAAAGAATCATCCAAAAACATCTACACCATTGTGGTTATAAAAAATAAAAAAGAAGTTGTGGAAGAATAAACTTTTAAGAATTTTGATGAATTTATACATAAATTAAATGTTGTTATAAAAACAAATTATCTATCCGAAAATGTATTTCGAAAGAAAAAATTTCATTATAAGTGACAAAAACACATTGAATTTGAAAATACCTCTTCACATACAAATACCCATTTTAAATGGAGTACTAGAGAGATATATATAAATAAAATAATATTAGATTATAAAAGAAAGTATTAATAAATGAAAAAAGATGAATACAGAAGATGAATAGAAAATTCATACATATCATTATCGAAAGAAAATATCCTCATTGAATTTTTTAACTCAATTTATTTTAATCTTCATTGAAATATAATTAATTATTTTACTAGTGTGACGAAATATATTTTAAATTAATTATTTTATTTTATAATTTATAATGGAAACACAAAAAAACATAGAGGAATAAGTAGCGATAAAAGTATCAAAAATCATAATTATTCTTCATTTATGATAGATAAATTTTTTTAAAAAGGTATATAAATTATATGATTAATATAGAAATTTAATAGTTAACAATAAATATTATAAAATTATATTTTATAAAAATTAAATTTTAACACATTATAAAAAAGTGCTAATTTTTTAAAAAATTATTAATTTAAAAAAAATACATATCTAATGTAAATTGTCAAAAAAATGAAATATTAATAGAATGATGTATTTATCCCCTTAAAATGAATAAAAAATTGTATAAGGGGATCAAAGACAATATAAAATAATAATATCATATTATGAACTAAGATAAAGATTATTTGAAATGATATTTTTTTAAAAAGAATTTGAGATAATTATATTTCAAATAATGAGAATAACAAGTGAACAATTTATAATAATCCATAATTGAATTCTAAATGATCAATGAAAATATTTTTCGTTACAATATCATTTAGTTTATATTAAATTCATAAAATATTTTATACAATATCACCCTTTTTGAAGGGATCTATTATTAAATGGTGTGAGATATTAATGTTTTTAGTGTGAGAGTGTTGTATTTTATTTTGTAAAGATATTTATGGAACTATTGTTTTCACACATAACTATATATAGAAAATTTTAGGATTTAATCATAATAATGTGTGTACAGCCAATAGTATTTTTGTTTAAAAACTCATAACATCATCTATTCCACTTCACCTATATAAATACCCACTAAGTAATGATTCATGACACTCTATTAGTTGATGTATTAACCAAGTAAGTTTAATTTCATACAAATTATTTCTAATCTATTCAGCGTGCTCAAAGATCGACATTAGAAAAATTATTATTTCAGAAAGATAATACCTTTGAAAAAAAACCAACATTTTTATTATGGGTTAAAATTAATAAATCATTCAGAGTAATTTGAAATTATATTCATGTAGATTTGACCATAAATTATCATAAATAAAAACACTAAACTTGATATCATGTTTGGTCATATTATGGTAATATAGAATACCAAACATACATGTAAAATGGTTTTTATGGGTTAGTAGGGTCATCCCACAAATACTTACATGTTTTAAATTGTTGATTACTAATTTTCTTAGAATCATCCATAAAAAATTATGTCATGGGTTTATTAGTGTATATTCCTTTTCGTAAAAAATCAAATCATTTCAATGATATATTTTAGAATGTGAATGAATTTGATTTCATCAATAAATCTCCTCTCATACTACTTATTCAAATTATTTTAAATATATATATATATATATATATATTAATTAGTAGATATCAAAACCAAATTAATGATCAAAATTGGAATAAGAATAAAATTGTTTTAGATATATTTTTAAAATATAATTGAATCGACTTTTCTGATTTTAAATACATTTAAACACATATAATTTTGAAGGAATTTATTCAAATAATAAGTGATTTTTTTAAACTATACTGATCTTTTGATTATTTGGATTTCATATGGAAAAAGAGTATTTTAAAAACATGATGGTTATTCCAACAAAATATTCAATTTTATGATTCCATTTAAAATGGATCTTATGATATACATTTTCTAGAGTATGAAGATTTGATGAAATAAGAATGAAACAAAAACATTATAATGGGTTCTAACCAATATAATAGATAATGGGACGCATAATAGTCGATTAAATCATAATTAGTATAAATTTAGATTAATTAAAAATAAAAATTTTTAGTGGTTTTAATAGACTCATATGGATTATTTCTAATAACCAATTTTGATTATATTATGGAATGATCACATTATTATTCAAATATAATTTATATATCATTTTCAATTAATTGATTTATTTCATTGTGTATTTAAATAATCCAATTTCTATCTCCATTGGAATCATATTTCATTCAGGGGTTTCTGTTAAAGATAAAAAAGGTATTAATCATCATTTTATAATGATCCATGAGTATGAATGCCTTCTTATAAATCTAAAATTATTTCATAAAGGGTATTGTTTTTATTTTCAAAAATAATAAGGAAAATAATTTGAAGGATATTAGGTATCATCTGTATATTTTTTATATCGAAATGGTTTATTTGAAAAAACTTGATAAAAACATTTTTTCAAAGATATTTTGGAAAAAATTCATCAAATAAGACAAAAAAATTCATTATTATATTGTTTTATTCGTTTTTAAAGATACTATATACTTTAATTGAGTTAGGGAACAATGGAATGATATTTTATATATTTAAAATAAATATTTTTACTATTTACATATTTCATTATAGTAAAACAGTCACAACAAAAAACAATGAGAAATATGAATATTTATTTTTTATTATTCCAAAATTTATTTTGGGGCTTTTTACTGAATATATTTTTAGAGATGTCATTTATTAAAATATCATTTCTACTCAAACCCTTAGATGGAAAATATTTTCTAAATGAAAATTTATTTATGTGTTTGAGTGAATTCTAGGTCTATTAATTTTAACATTTTTACTACCATGTTTTTTAAAGGGATAAACTATAAGAACAATCATAATTATTTCCCTCGTATATACAAAAAATTATAAATTTTTTATTTTTTAATTATCTTCATTGATCACTATGAATTTAAAAATTTTTCATTTTTATATATTTTTATAAAACATGTTGAAGTATTTAAAAGCTTCTCTTTTATCAATTATGAAAAAATACCATGTGGATTTTGTATGGTCATCAAAAATTTATCAACTCTAGAATTTTTCTCAACGGAAATTGTTTTTGTTATAATTAAAAATATTGAGATTATTTATTTTCAGTTTTTTAAAAACGCAATATTCCATTTTTCATATTTACAATAGGATTTGGTTTCTTACCATATTTTAATGATTTAAAAACTCATTAATATTTAAAATTTAATATGGTTGAATAATATACATTTTTATGAAAGTTTAGTTTCATTTTAGAATGAGATCTATAATGAACAAGGTTTCTATCAAATATAATTAAATCATATACTATAAAACTCATTAATTTTATTTGTGTGATACAAATTTATTTTAAATTAGTTATATAAACAATTTTAAATACTTATGTCCTAATGTCAAAAAAATTGGAAAATTAATTTTCAAAAGATAATCAAAAACTCCTATCCCACAATTCAGTCATGCATTGATATTTTTTTCAATGGTTTTTATATTAATTTTTTATGAGTGTTTATTTTGAAAAATAAATGGTACATTAACTAGTTATATAGATCCTATAGTTATTTCTGAATGTTATATGACCACATACTAGGTTTTTATTAAATTTTGTGAAGTTTACACACATTTTCATTATGATACTAGTCTCTATATAACCAAATAAAACTTGGGTTTTAATCATAAGATACTTATAGAATAAAATTAAATTAATAATGGTTTTGTTACCCTCACAAACATAGTTCTTCCAGTGTTATCAAATAATGATATTTGAATCAATAGTTTATTATCATGTTGTCTTTTTGAAATGCAGAATGAAATACTGAATTAAAATGCACTCCCATATTATTAATTCTTCCAGAATGATTCATAGATAAAATGATATATTATTTTGAAATAATTAATTATTTTTTATTATAAACCATTATCAAAATTTGTTTTGTTTTTCTAATTCCTATATTATTATTGTAGATTAGATAAACCAACAACAAATCATTGTTTTTGATTTTTTGTTTTCCATAAAATTTCTTCTATTTATTTTGTCTATAAGTGAATTGGAAAAATGAATTTTGAGTCCATTCATAGTGGATTAATGTTTATCAACATATTTATCATTTATGGATTTTTAGGATAAATCATTTATTAATTTAAGGTATTATTATTTTCATTTTTGGGAAACATTCTTTCATGAAAACACTATTTTTGTTATTTCCTACATCATTATATAAAGAATAAATATGAAAAAAAAACCATTTTTGAGTTAACCATAAAAATATTTTATTCTATCATAATTTTGGTGAAACGAGGATAAAAAAATTAGAATTTGGAAAATAATTGAAAAAAAAAGATAAATATGAAATAAGAAGAGGGCTTGTAAAAGATAAATATTCATCATAATGTTCCATAAGTAACATTGGTCTTGTGTAAATAACTTGTTGAATTAAATGGTTTTGGGTCCATAAATACATCACTTGCACTCCAAATTTTGAATTTTAATGACATTTTAATATTTTTCAATTCTTTTTTATTCTTCATATAGATAAGGCCCTCAAGATTCATGTGACTATTATTTTTTACATTCATATCATTTAACTACATATTTATACTTTTATTTAACATAATGTATTGGTTATTTCTCATGATGAAATAAATCTTGTTCCTTGAAATTTGGGCATATTTTATAACAATACATCATGACTTCTATTCATTTGTATCATTGACAGAAATGGTTTTGTTTAAATGATTTAATTAACTCATTTTATATATGTCATTTAATAATAATTTCACATTTTATTATCTATCTAATGAAATTATTGTCCCTTATATTCAAATCATTTTCGGATTCATGACTGGTAATTACATTGAGAGCCCGTGATCAAGGTGAAACATATATGATTATCACTATGTGTGTTTGTAAAGATAAATCATCTCCAATGTAATTTCTACAATTAAAGATGTTATTAAATCTCAAAAAACATCATAGTAATATAAATAGTATTAACTATAGAGGAACTATAAATATTCACATAATATATATCCAATATTTTTTAAAAAACATTAATTGTTCCTTTTTTTCTGACTCTTAAAATTCACAAATTTTAAAAGTTATTTTTGTATGAGAAAATTGATTTAACTCATTTCTATAATCCCCAGCATGTAAATATTTCATATCATTTATTTTCAGTTAAAATGTATAAAATAAACATGTTACTACAAGTATTTATATTTTTTTGAATGTATTCATGAATAATAATTCCCTATACATAGTAACTAATACTTTGATGAAATGTTGACAATTAAGTCCCAAAAAAAGAATGATTTATCAAATAATAAACTAATTTATTGAAATAAGAATTAAATTCCATAATATATTTTTAATGATTTAATATTTATTAAATATTCCAAAATCAATATTTTGACAACAAAATTTAGATATAAAATTTTCTTTTAATGAAAACTGTATGAAATCATTTAATAAAAATGGTTAGGTGGATAAAAAATGGAAAGAGGGGGATGAATTAAGATTATAATAAATTAATGAAAATGTTAATAGGAAAGTGAATTCTAAATGTTAATGATTTTATAAATATTAAATTGAATGAAAAAAACAAAATTGGGTAGGATTTTAGCAAAATCTCAGTGTTAGTCTATATGTGTTCACCCCTCAACCTAAGGGGTCAATATTACTTATAATACCTTGATATTTATAGAGATAATTAAACCTGTTTCAACACAGGGAGATATTAAAAGGACAATATGTTTTATAGTGTATAAAACACACAACACCAAGCACTAATGAATATTGAAATATTATTTTTCAATTACTGTTTTAATATATTCATTGAGATGGTGGTAATAAATTAATTTTATTTAATAATGACAAAATTAAATAATTTATGGGACTAATAAATGTTATTGATAAATAATTTTTACTATAATTGTAAAATTTTAATAAGTTATTTTTTTTAATTCTAAATATTCATTATTCCTATATGGTTGTTATTGATTTTTGTGAGTGGATATTGTAATAATTTATTAGAAATTTTATAAATTTAATTTGATAAAAATAATATATATTTTAAAATCATCATAACAAAATTAGATTAAGATTAATTTTTTTGATTTTTTAGAATTGACTTTTTTACATTGAATAGAAAAAAACATTTATTTTTGAATTTGTATTTTTTTAAAGAATCTGTAATGTTACATTTATTTATAAAATCTTTTCATAATAAAAATTATCCTATTATTTTTTTTATATTTGAATTTTGTTTATTTAGATCAGTTTTATCATTCAATATGGTATAAAAACATTAGTATACATAAAAATACATTTCTCAAATAAATATTATTTTTCATTATGATTTTAATTTAATTATTAAATTAATATTTTCCACATATTAACATTGAATCTTGAAAATTGGATTCAATTTTTTAAAATAAGTTATATATATTATGTTATTATGATAATTTAATTTTTTGGTCATTAAGAATAGTAATTACATTATGTTTTATGACACACCAATATTTCAATTGTTAAAATAAATAAGTATGTGATATTAATATTTCTAAAAGAAATATTTTTTTAGGGTATATCTTTCTTATAATTTTTAATATCAATATGTCTTATTATATTGTTTTAAGTTTTTATAATCAAATTAATTTTAATTTCTGTTGCTCCAAATATAAAATTATGTGATTTTTTCTTAAAATCACATTAATATTTTTTATAATATCTATATTTTATTAAATTAATTGAAAATCATAAAATATAGAGTGAGGATATTTATGATGCTAATTCTTAAAAAATATCATCAATTTTCTAATTATGATCCAATATGGACTTTCGAAGTATAGTTATAAAACTTTAATATAGAATGATTCATTATAATGGTTATGCTGAAAATTTGATAATGAAGTTGTAAATTAAAATATATTATTTAAAATGATTTTTAACCAGAAAAAAATTATGGATTATTATATTTATACCATTTATTACTCATATTCTAATCCATGTCATTTTGGAACCATGCTACATGATTTAGACACATATAACAATAAAATATTTCATATATCCCCATATATTATATTAATGATATTTCCTAAAAAATAATAATTTATTAAATGAATTAAAATTCATAAAAATAGAATCATAATCAATAAGAAAATAATACAGTAAAAAATATCTACCATGGTCCATTTATGGATCAATTTTCCTTTAATTGTAACTTTCATGACCCATAAAGAGAAAAAAATTGTGAAATCATGAAAATTTTAAAAATGGTTGCATGGGGTTAAAACTAATAAATATGGGTATTCATAAACAAAAATTGTCCTAGTCTTATTAAATTAAATTATTTTTACTCATAAAAATATAATATTCTTATTATCTGAATTTAGAACCACTTTTCATAAAAATAAACTCATATTAATATACTATATTATTTAATTCCAATAGTGCATGTCACTTCACATGTTAAAGGGAACCTCATATCATTCATTATTCCCAATGTTTGATCCTTATAGATCATCCACATAATATATAAATATCACCCTTTCATTCCTTAATCACCCCATTGGGACTATATTATTTCGAAAATTCCATTAATTTTTGTATTTAGGTGTATTCTTAACGAGTTTTCTTAATGAGGATATAAAATACATAACAAAGCATTTTCAATTTTATTTGTTATTAAACACCTATAAATACATGGACTAAATAAAAAAATAAGTAAATATTTATCTAAATTATACTGAATTATAATTATTATAATGTAACAACAGTTATCAACCATCTTTCTATCAAATTGATAGGGAAACCATCGTTTCTGTGTAATTAGAGATTAGTGTCACCAAATAGTGGTGTAATTCAATTCTCATCACTATAATACATGTATGGTTAAAACGATGAATTTAATAGATATATAAATGTAGTTTATTAAATAAACATTGTTATTAATTCTTGAATTTTATTTATATTTATTGAGTTCCATCCATCAAAAATTGGAATCATCGCTCATGCATACACACAAGCTACTATCTCTATGATCTAATATAAATCATATTTCTTAACCACATTATATGAATCATTATGAATGTTTATATAATTAAAAAAATATAATAATCATGAAAAAATAGATATTATCTAGATTATTTATCAATTGTCAATTTGTGTAGACCAGGACTAAAAAACCATAAGATACATGCAAAACAAAGAAGTTTTTTCACAGAACTATTATTTTAATAAAAATTAGTTTATATACCAAGGTTATGATTTTTTAATTAATTCATATGATATCATATATGAGTATTGTTAAATATTAAATGTCTAATATATCTATATATATATTATAAATAATTTCTTAATGAATATTATGAAATTAGAAAGATGATGTATGATATTTATATCTCAATTTAATTTTATAATAGATGGTTTATTCTTTATTTTTCATTGGGGAGTTTATGTGATAAATATTTTATAAATCAAATTCATTTTTATTATCCTTTGTTTTTTTTTCTGAAAAAAAAATTACATTCATTTTCCAAAAATTATTTACTTTAGAGATTGAAATAATTTTTTTAATAAAATTAAACAATGATTTTATATTCAGTTAGGAATCATTTTTACGATGAAATATTATTTTGGTAAGAATGTAATTACATTTCTTGGGATCTCAGATGAAAGTTATGAGATCACTGTTTATTATCAAATAGAATTAAATTTTTTATTTATTGATTAAATTTAGGATGTTTGGTTATTTAGTTTCATAATGATCTTAGGAGAGAATTAAGTGTTATTGTGGAAATTTTAGAGTAAAATGTTTTATTTCCTCACCCAATTTGTTTTTTCATTTTTTATGTTATCATACATTGTGATAAGTGTTTTGGTTTTGTATAATATATTATTATAAGGTGGATAAGTTTTTATCCTTATTATCTCATCCATATTAATATAATTTTATTAGTTAATGAATGAATAAAAATTAATCTTAAATAAAACTAATTTTGGAGTAAATGATGAGTTTGTGGTTGAAATTGATTGAATAGTGAAATTATACATTTCAATTAAATAAATTTCATTATTTTATTATTTTAAATTTTAATGGAATTCATTAACAGTAGTAAAATATTCTGGAACCCTACATTTCATCTAATTACATTTATTTATGATGAAATGATTGTATTTTAACACCTCTATGAATTATTGTTTATCACTCATTGACATTCTCAGGAACCTTCAAATTCATGTAGTCAACGATATCTGTCTCTTTTAATCATTATTTGGACATAATTGTTTCCATATTTTTCCATATTTTATCTTCCCATAAATGTTTTCCCAATCGAGAACCTTGTCATATGTTATTCCAAATGACCTTTCTATTTCCCTTTCCCTATTTTTGAGTAGATGATTTATTATACTGTCTAATAATTTTGGTTTTCAACAATGAAGTATTCAAATATGAAACAATTCATTACAAAGAAAATTTTATATTTTTTAGGATTCAAATTATTAAATTTTGGATAATGTTAGACCTCATGGTTTTAAGATACAATATGTTTGATATTGTATACCATACATAATAACAATCATTAAAGAAATATATATTATTATTATATTCCAAAAATTTAATATTAGTTTTTAAATTGGGGGGTATGAATAGAATTAGAAAAATTATAAAATATATAATAAATGTTAATATTCAAATAAAAATTATTAATTATAAGCCAATTTGCACTGAATTTTTAGTGAAGTAATTTTTTTGAAAATAAATTTTCCCCAATACTTTTTTAATTTATTTCCATGACTGAATAATATAAATAATTTTTTGAGATTATTAAAATTCATATTTCATTAAAATAATTCCATTTTTAATGTATGAATATAATTTTTTTTTGAGATTTTAGTCATTCTATGAAATGAATGGTTTTTCATTAAATTGTGTGAAATAAAAGTCATTT
The DNA here is from genome assembly GCA_963277665.1 of Viscum album. NCBI lineage: Eukaryota > Viridiplantae > Streptophyta > Magnoliopsida > Santalales > Viscaceae > Viscum > Viscum album. Next base: position 270,565,390 of record OY728152.1, on the reverse strand, counting down.
TTGAAAAAATTATTTTCATTTAAAAAAATTAAAAAATAAATTTTTAATTATTAATTTAATGTAAAATTTGTTATATCAAAATATAAATAATACTATTTAGTTAATTAGAATAAATTTTTTGGATTATTTTTTTATAAAACCTTTTATACAAAAAATGTTATTTTTCTGAAAAAGTGTTTTTCATTGCTTTTTTAATTTCATTATTAATTTAATTTATTATTCTTATATAAATACATTGATGAAAAATAAATTCTATTTTGGGAATAATTAATTCCAAATTTATTACTCACTTGTAATTTATTTTTCATCATTATGAATAGTAACCAAAGATAATTTTAATTTCTATAGAAAAGATATATTTGAGTTTATTAGTGCCTAAGCTAATGTTATAAATCTTCAAATTCATTCAAATTATATATTTTATAACATTTTATGAGTATATTTTCTCTATAATAATTAATAGTTCATAAATATATCCTTTTACATTTATCATTGAATTTAAACATTGTAATATTTAACTACAATGTTATATAAAAATGTTTTTTAATTAAAATAATATATTATTATTTTTATAAAAACACCTTATGTTCAAATATAAATTTTTAACCAAAATATAATTGAATTTATTTTGTTTCAATACTATTTCTTTTTTTAAAATTATTACATTTAAATGAATATTCGATGATGATATAATGCTTGAGAAAGTCATAAAATATCCTAATAAATGATTGTAATAACACTAAAAATAAGATATTTTAGGTGAGTTAATGTTTCCCAATAATTTATAAGATAAATATCACTTTTTTCACTTTTTTACTGATTTATATTCAATTTACATTATTTTCACGTGTTTTTCAATGTCAAATTATGTGAATAGTTCTTAAAATGGCACTACAAATATTTTAGAGTAAATATATATTAATAAGTTTTTAAAAAATATTAAAAATTTATAAGTAGGGAAAATATGATGAGAATTTATCTATTATTTATTTATTTTTTAATTTAAAATCCAATTTCCCTTTATATTTTAAATAAATACACTATAAAATCAAATGAGACATTACAACGGTTATGGTTAAAATTTGTTAACCAAAGAGATAAACCAAATGAAAAGGTTAAAATGATATATAAACTAGTGAAAACCAGTTTTGATAATTATTTTTAGACTATATATACCGTAACATAAATTTAATTTCCTTTTCAAACTCTATTAAATGATTTAGACACATATTACATTATAATATTTCATTTTTTCATAAAAACAATCTAATGATATTTTATAATAAATTTCACCTTGTTAAATGATATAAAAATATATACAATCCATTCATTAGAAAATTGTGAATTATAATGTCGGAAATATTTAAAAGTGTCCATTTATTGGTCACTTATCCTTTTATATTGTCTTTTTTGATACATTATGTGAAAAAATAACGATATATAAATTTTTGTTAAATTGGTATATTGGGGGGGGGGGTGGTTAAAACATAGAGAAATGATAAAAAAGATAACACAAACACATCCTAGTTTAAATTTTTGAGTTTATTTATAAACTAAATTATTTCACCTCTGAATTAAATCAATATTTATCCTTTTTCATTTTGAAAAATATTTATACCAATTGATTACATCATATAATACAAAGAGATCTCGTACACTCCATTATAAGTTGAATCCTCATCTGATTCATTAATCGCAACTTTTTAGACTCAAATCAAGGAAAATAACTACCCTAATATAATCCAAAATTCATTTAATACATCTTATAAGATAGGGAATTTATATAATACTCTTTTTTAAATTAAATTATATAAGAAAAACGTGTTTTTCTATGAAGAGGTCTAACTCTGAACAAAGCCTTTTTTGTTTTATTTATTCATCAATTAACAACAAATCCATTGTAACCATATTAATATAATGACTTTATTATCCTAAATATTATAAATAGTTTTTATGATGATGTAACATCAATTATACACCTTATTCCCACCTGATGGAAATAAATTACATCACTCATGCATATGTAGGACTTGCCATCTCAAAATAGAAGAGAATTTTTTTCCATCACATCATTACAAATATGGTGATAATGATCGATTTAAGAAATATTTATTTTATATATGATATTAAAATTACTTTTAATGGTGAATAATAATTTAGCTTTTAGTCATTCCATCCATCACAAAATTGAAACATCACTCATGTGTAAGTACAGACTACAATATAAATGAAGATATGTAATTAATTTTTCATGAAAACATTCTATTAATAGATATAAACTCTTGTTTATATTTCTATATTACATACTATACTAATTCCATGATTAATAATCTGGATATTATGTAACCATTAACAATATGTATGTAATCATATATTTTATCGAAAACATGCTTTAATAATGAAGAAATTATTACCAGGAACAATTATTATAACAAAATATTTTTAATTAATGGGTGAGAATAAATTATTTCCAAATAATATACTATATGATAGATAGGCTTATAGTTCTAGAATACATGAGAAAAAATCTATATATATTATAAATTATATTTTAATATATATGATTAATTATTATTCTTAACATAATGGATTTATGTCTCATTCACATTTTATTTGGGATTATTTAATATTGATTATTTTTTAAGGATATTATATGATCATTATATTATAAATACATTTATTTTTCGTCTCCCTTGATTATTTATTGGGAATACATTTTTTACTTCCATTTTAATCACATTAATTACTGAACAGATAGAACAAATAATTTTATGCAAAACAATCTATTTTTTACAATTATATTAGGAACATTTTTGTTCCATGCCCATGTTATCATTAAAATATTATAAGGAATTTTTTATATTATAAATTTTTTTATAATAATCACTTGGAATCATTTTATTCCTTCAATAAAAATGATACAAAATAAAAATGATGTATTTTCCCTAATGAGGTATTTTATTATTATAATAGAAAAATTTAATAAGATCATTGTTTTAAATCATACTAAATAAATAGAGTATCCCACCATCACGACTGATCATTATTTTGAAGATTACCTGAATAGTTCCTATGGATATATTTAGTGAAATTTTTTATAAATTTTATTATAATTTTTTATGTTAAATAAGTTATTATGAAATGAAAAGTTTATTTTCTTTATGAAATAGACCATTTATTTTTTAAATATATTTTCAACTAATATAAAATAAAATAATGTAATTTAGGATTTCATAGTTATATTTTCTAATTATTACATCATTATTCATTCTCATTATGTTTTATTATGTTGATGATGAGTTATCTATGAAACCCATTTATCTTCCATGAGTTATAATAGGAATAATTTAAGAAATGATTATGAAAACTAATTTTTTCTTATATGATAAAATATTATTATAAGATGATTTTTTTATGATATATGGGAACACATATTTAGAGTTTTCATAATGTCCCAAGTATTCGAATAATTATATATCAATTTAATTCATTAGGTAATATATTACATATCATTGGATAATTATGGGATTCCGTTAGTTATGATCGATCAACTATTTGAATTATGTGTTGAAACCTAATTTGTTGTTTGAAACATGAGATGATATGTTATTTTTTATGGTATTAGATGTTGTTCTTGATTCTTGATCCCCAAGGATTCCATGGTCTTAGTAGTCAAACTTCACATATGAAATGAATTTTTATCATATGATAGTGTTCCAATATTATGACAAGTTATTATTCTTTTGATCTAAAATAATTAAACATAATTTATTTACAATGACACCACATTGTAATAATAACATATTTTTAAAATATGATGATTTATACCATAGATTTTTTATTATATATTACATATTAGGTTTTAATATTAAAATTTATGTTCAAAAGTTAATACATATTTTCTTATTGTATTGTTTCAAATATTATTTTATTTAAATCTTCCATTTTTCACTATTTGAGAAGATAATCAAACCATTTTTATGTATCAATTCCCCTTTCTATGAAGAATATATTTATAGATCGTATGTAAAAAATTTCATACTTTGTGAAGACAAATATAAGTGATGATAGAGAAATCACCTAAATATGATATATATATATATATCTTGTTTCCAAAAACACTCACCCTTTCTACTTATCAAGTGGATCATAAGTTTATGGATTGAATATTCATCTAAAAATATGGATCATTTTTAATAAAATCATAGTTTTCTATATTGGACACTCCAAACATTTTTTTGTACCATCTTGAGTTTGGAAAATATTTATGGATCCCATCCGTCACATTAATAGAGTGAAAAAACATTGTAGAAATGTGTTTCAGAAGATATATATAACATCATTTTACCCTCATTTAGGTAATTCTCTTTTCTTTTCTTATTTTTATTATTAATAGGTTTTTCATGGGACTCTGGAGGTTGAAGATCATTTTAGAAGAATAATTACATTATGTTATTGGACATATGTTTTTTAATTAGTGGAGATCATGTATAAATGTGTTAATGGATTAGTGGGGTTCTCCTTGAGTTCAAATAAATACTTAGTTTTTTTGGTATTTTTTGTAATGGCCTGGAACTCTCTGGTCCATTACATTGTGAAAATGTGGTGTTGGAGGTGTTCCGGGAGGTCAAGGTGACTTATCCCCAACACTTTTCCAAATTTCTAGTTCTTTGAACAATGTTTGCAGAACGGTAACCTTCTATCAGTGGACTTCTAACGGTAGAATTGAACAGTGTTTCCAGAATGGTAACCTTCTATCGGTAGACTTCTAACAGTATACTTGAACAGTGTTTCCAGAATGGTAACCTTCTATCGGTAGACTTCTAACGGTAATCTTGAACAGTGTTTCCAGAATGGTAACCTTCTATCGGGAGACTTCTAATGGTAGACTTGAACATCGTTTCTAGAATGGTAACCTTCTATCGGTAGACTTCTAATGGTAGACTTGAATAGTGTTTCCAGAATGGTAACCTTCTATCGGTAAACTTCGAACGGTAGACATGAACAGTGTTTCCAGAATGGTAACCTTCTATCGGTAGACTTCTAACGGTAGACTTGAGCAGTGTTTCCAGAACGGTAACCTTCTAACAGTATACTTGAACATTGTTTCCAGAACGGTAACCTTCTGTTAGTGGACTTCTAACGGTAGAATTGAACAGTTTTTCCAGAACGGTAACCTTCTAACGGTGACCTTCTAAGGGTATACTTGAACAGTGTTTCCAGCATCCTACAATTTCAACCCTTTGAAGTTTCCTTTGACGTAAAATACATTTAAAGAATTTTTTTAAGGACTCTTAAGGCCGATTCAAATGCTATAAATCCTATAGTAATTATTCCTAAGGCCGGGATGTATTTACATGGTCAAACCGCGTGGGTTAATGCGATCCGTTTTTAATGGAGAATTAACCGGATCTTAAACCGTCACCCCATTAAACCATAAAAAAAGGACGTGATATCATTCTCCCATGTTCTTCCTCTTTTTCCTCAGCTATGAGATGCTAAAACCTTTCAATTCTTCCCATAGGAGTTTCACAATCAAACTTTACTCCTTGGATCAGTTCTGCTCTGTTTTGATGCAACCAAACTATGTCGATCATTCTTTGATATAAGGTATGTTTATCATCATTCCTTCATGGGTCATCTTCTCTTGATCACATTTCCATATTATCATGTAATCTCCATGCTTCTAATGGAGTTTTCTTGGGGATTGGTTGGTGCGGACGTACCGTGGAATCCTCGTGTGGATGCAGTTGTCGTGAGAGGAGGATTGTGACCCGTTGTGTGGATAAAGGAAGTTAAGAACTCTTCGAGGTATGGGATTCATGGCTTCTCTAATTGTATATGTGCAATCGTAGAATTAGAATGATTTAGTCCTTTGGATCACAATGAAATTGACCTAATTAAATACTTGAACCGGATTAAAAGAATTCGGTGATCAGATGTTGTTACTTTATACCGTGATAATGGTTTACCTCGTGTTTTTCTAGATAGAGTGATATTTATGTCTCATTGATTTGTTGTTCGTTCATGATAGAAAATGATAATGAACGTAAAGCCGGAATTAATTGTTAATTAATTGGCCAAAGATAAAGAGGCATGTAAATTAATCCTGTTATTGTCGTTGTTTTAGTTGTTCTAATTTAAGGATAATCAAATTAGGGAAGTAAGCATGGTTATTTAATTGTGATAGCTTAATGATTAGGTATCCCGTAATTGGAACCTACGAATAAAAAATCTGCTAATTCAATATGTATTAAAGAACAGATTATGTGGGAATTTCAAATAGGGTTTTGAGTTACCCTCTTGTTTGTTAAAGGGTCAAGAGCCCATGGTTGTGATTTTTGTTTTCCTGCTGCTTGTGCTGTGATGTGAGCCTAGATGGCTGTTGTGATATGTGGAGGCATGGAGGCCTTGTGGTGGTGGCAGTAGATGACGCCTAGAGTGGCGAGATGCATCGGTTTATGCATGTGGGGGTCGGGGCGGACACCATGTGTGATGGAATGGGATGGATGTGGTTGTTGGATGCTTGTGGTGTTCATTGAATGTTAATCTTCTTTTCTTTTCGACACTGATCAAGGCAGTTGGTCTTGATGCCCTTCTTCTGAAGGAGGCGAAGATGCGTGGGGTATGCCACATGCTTACCGTGTTTAGCCTCTTGAGGGAGAATGGGACTATGCTCTTTCCATAGGCGGCAAAGACTCGACGGGTAGTATATCTACTCACCGTGTTGAGCCTCCTTGTGTTTAGAAGCATAGGATTATTTTCTAGAATGCCTGGGAATATGGAAAAGTAATTCTGTAATGAATGTTTGATTAAATGGTGAAAATCCACGGGGATGGAGAAACTAGAATTTAAATTTGATGTGAATCTTAAAAGGAGCAGTTGATTTTGAATGTGATGTCAATTCAGTTTAATGTGGAATTGTTCATGGTTAATTAATGTTTGAATTATTAATTAACATACAGTGGAACTGATAAAATGAGAATGGAGTAATCTAATAAAGCTCTTCAAATGTTGTGTGCTTATAGGACACCTAGTCTTAGAAGTAGCAGCCTGGAGTCTGAGAGACGTTAGCTGCAGTTGTATCTAAGAATAGGTAATGCCCATAGTGTGGATGTGAGTTATATATATATTCTGTACTTTTGGTGTTTCTATACGCTACTCCACCATGTCGGTAAGGGCAACTGACACCCCCGGGGGTTCTGAGCCCTGGGGGTGTTTTCCCCAACATTTTGATGGGAGGTCGAATGGATGGCTACCCCCTTTTTGGCCCTACTCTCTTCTCTTGGTAGATACATGTGCCAACAGGCACAACTGTTAGTTTCCCCATATAAGTGTGTAGAGGGCTGTAATGTCTTGTGGTTATTTCACACACATATATTCTGGATATAGTATCCTATGGAAAACGATATGTGTAATGTGTATAGGCTGTCATGGCTTGAGGATCCCTACTCGATGTATGGGCTATAATGGCTTGAGGTATAATGCCCGATGTATGATACAGGTTATGCAGGATGTGGTGGCTCCGGGAACATACCTGGTTACTGTTGGTTGTGAGGATGGTGTGGTGCTTCGCCCATGTGTCTATGGGCAAGCCATTGTGGTGCACGAGGTGCAGATTGTGGAGCTTAGCCCAGGTGTCTGCGGGAAAGCCTTTGCAGAGAGATGCACAGGACGTATGTCATTGGGGGAAAAGAGGCAAACCAGTGGGGAAGTAGTAGCGGGGTACCCTTGAGATTCTTTACTATATTCTATATTCTTGTATGCATTACTTGGTGAGAGTATCCATGGTGAGGTTGGGAACTTAGTATACCTGTTTAGGTGATGAGTTAGTTTCACTTGTTGTTCACTAAGCTTTAGCATGCTTTCTTTACTTTTTCACGAGAGGCTTGGGGAGGATCCTACTGAGTATACTGTTATACTCACCCTATGTATATATAAACTGTTTTTCAGGTCACATGGAGCAGGCTGGGGATCAAGTTGGTTACAACTAGCTTGTGGTTAGAGGAGGAGCTGTTTCGGCTTGTGGTCGCTGCTGTTTTACTTTCATTTGGGTACTTTTAGTTTCCCCTTTCAGTTGTAGTACTTTTGCATGACATTTCATATATGTACTTGGATTTCTTTTATATTTCAGTTCTGAGTTGGAGTTGATTGGAGTCTATTCTATCTCTCTCTTATGCGTGTGTTCTCTTAGAGGGTAATGCCTCCCATTTGTATGTTTATTATACCCTCGTTGCTAGTCGCCAACCCGGGGCCTACTGGAGGCGGGACTCGGGGGTCATTATCTTTCTTCTCACATTGCCAGCCTAGGAGGGGTACACTTTGTGGGGAGGGGGTTGTGACAGAGTGGTATCAGAGGTCTGGTTGAGGGATAGGATGGAGTTTTGAGTTAGGCACAGGTGAGGATGCATGGGATGGTAGGGCAACGGTGTCATTCATGTTTAGCAAGTGGGGTAAACACCGGAGACCGGCAGAGACATAGGCATTTAGGGCCCCCTATGATCTATTTCACGTACCATTAAGTTTATGATGGCTACTAAACAAAGTGATACGGGTTTCGGGGTAGGGACCTAGGAAAGGATCATGCATCATTATTCCTTGCGCCTCTGTTTGAATGGGTAGACCATGGGATAGGTAACCTAAAAAAAGTTAATAAAACAAAACAATTAATTAATTAATGTTGAGTCTTCCATATTCCAGACTTAGGAGCTCTAACAGTTGTTATTTTAAAGGTATGGCTCCAGGTCGACGTCCTCGTCATGTTTGCGTAGAAGATTACCAGCAGGCTGCTCCAGCAGATCGCCGCCGGGTAGAGGTTGACGACGATGACAATTGGAGGAAGACACTCCGAGAGTTTCAGCGCCAGAGTCTACAGAAGTACGAGGTCTCCATTTCAGATGCAGTCATAGAAGACTGGTTAGAGGAGGTCGAGATAGGCTTCAGTTCGATTCGTGCTCGGAAGGAACATTGGGTGTCCTTGGTTGTGACGATGCTGTGTGGAGTAGTGAGGCAGTGGTGGTTCTTGTTCCTCAGGGATTGTGATGAGTCAGCGATCTCATGGGAGGAGTTTCGATATAGGTTTAGAGTCAAGTTTCTTTCTTCGACTGCGAAGGAGTCCAGTCACCAGGAGCTTCTTACCCCTCGACAGGGGAGCTCCAGCGTTCGAGAGTTTAGAATCTGTTTCAGGCACCTTCTACGATATGCTTCAGAGCTGTTACCAGATGAGGAGGCTAGGGAAAGGCATTTCGATGAGCCTTTGCATCCAGAGATCCAGCGCCAGGTCACCCCATTTATGTTAAAGACATATCTTGAGGTGCTGGAAAGGGCAGAGGTTGTTGAGAGGACTTTGGATAGGACCGGATCGTCACGAGAGTGGAATCATCATGATTCATCACGAAGCAAAGTTGTGGCCCGGGGATCCTGTTTTTCAAGGAAGAAGTGTTTCCGTTCACCTGGGGGTAGGTCCCAGCTCTTCCCATCTCGTTTCTCCAGAGGCAGCATCTCTCAGGCCTATACCAAGAGATCATGCACTTGTTTTTCTTATGGTGGTCGTGGTCATTAGCAGCGGGAGTGCCTGACTTTTCAGAGCAGTTATCATGCACCAGGCGCTCCACTCCAGATTCCTCCGTTGAGGCAGTTCCTGCCGAGGCAGCAGCAGCAGGTTTCACCTGCATTAGATCACCCGAGGGTAGATGGAGCAGGCAGAGGACAGCCCCATGACGCTCCCTGTCCTCAAAGAGCAGAGTGCGGCTGTGGTGGTGGTCGTCATCAGGGTCAGAGAGGCCGTGGAGGAGGTCATGGTCAGCTCCATGCTCTAGCGTTGCTAGCCCGAGGCGATCTAGATGTCGTTCAAGGTACCCTTTGCTTATTTTCTACCGTAGTGTATGCCTTGTTTGATTCAGGAGCAACACACTCCTTCATATCACCTACCCTTGTCCAGGCTTTGGGACTTGAGGTAGAGAGGCTTCTAGTGCCCTTGGTGTTGACTATTCCAGTTGGAGGTCGAGCCGACTTGTTTGAAGTATGTAGAGACTGTGAGCTAGTGTTGGGGCAACACCGCTCTTGGGGAGATTTATTATGTTTACAAATAAAACCATATGATGTAATACTCAGCATGGATTGGTTGTTTTTGTTGCAGGCTATTGTGGATTTCTACAAGAAGAAGGTTGTTTTCTTTGATTCATATGGAGAAAAAGTGGTGTTTGTTGGTGAGAGAGATCCTTGGATGAGTCATAGGCGAGTTCCATCCTTATCATCCACGATGGCTGGGATGATGCTGAGTTCTTCAGAGGTTCAACAGTTGGTGTTTCCTAGGGTGGTAGAGGAGTACCCTAACGTCTTTCCAGAAGAGGTTGTATCCTTACCCCCTCGACGAGAGATCGAGTTTGGGATCGAGCTACAGCCAGAAGCGTCTCCTATCTCCATGTCTCCGTATAGGATGGCCCCTTCTGAGTTACGAGAGCAACGTATTTAGCTTGATGGTTTGTTTTAGTGCCATTTTGTTCGGCCAAGTGTGTCACCATGGGGAGCGCCAGTTTTGTTTGTGAAAATGGCTGATGGCAGTTTGCGGTTGTGTGTCGATTATCGTCGATTAAACAGAGTGACAATAAAGAACCGTTATCCTCTTCCACGGATTGATGACCTATTCGATCAAGTGAAGGGTGAAAGTTGGTTCTCAAAGATCGAATTGCGGTCAGGATATCATCAGATGCGTGTAAAGGATGAGGATATCCCGAAGACTGCTTTCCATTGTCGTCATGGGCATTATGAGTTTGTTGTAATGCCATTCAGCGTGACAAATGCTCCAGCTGTTTTCATGGGGTTGATGAATGATGTGTTCCGTGAATTACTGGACAAGTGTGTTGTGGTTTTCATCGACGACATCCTTGTGTGCTCCACATCTGAAGAAAAGCATGCAGAGAATCTATCAGCCATTTTGGGAGTTCTTCGCCAGCATCAGTTGTTTGGGAAGTTTTCCAAGTGTGAGTTTTGGGCTCGAGAAGTTCGTTTCTTGGGGCATGTGGTGTCCCAACAGGGAGTAGTTGTGGATCCGTCGAAGATAGAGGCAGTGGTGTCTTGGGCAGCCCCCAAGACCGTGTTAGAGGTGCGAAGTTTCCGTGGTCTCGCAGGCTATTATAGGAGGTTTGTAGCCAATTTCTCCCGATTTTCGACTCCTCTAACAGCTTTGACCAGGAAGAATCAAGCGTTCATATGGACTGATCAGTGTCAGGTAGCTTTCGAGTATCTAAAGGAGAAGTTGGTAAGTTCTCCAGTCCTTTGTCTTCCAGCGGAGGGAGTCCAGTTTGATGTTTTCTGTGATGCTTCACATATGGGGCTAGGATGTGTTCTCATGCTGCAGAGGTCAGTTGTTTCATATGGGTCTTGGCAGTTGCATCCCCATGAATGAAACTATGCCACCATTGATCTTGAGTTGGCAGCCGTGGTGTTTGCTCTAAATTTGTGGAGACATTACCTCATTGGTAAGCACCTTGTGGTTTTCACCGATCATAAGAGTTTGAGGTATGTTTTCTCCCAACGTGACTTGAACTTGAGGCAACATCGGTGGATGGAGTTCTTACAGGAATAGGACATTGAAATATCGTATACACCTGGAAAAGGGAATGTTGTAGCTGATGCACTAAGCCTAAAGTCGCGTAATGAAGTTGTGTGTGAATCTGGTGAATCCTGGAGAGTGATGGAAGAGCAATCAGCTTTGCATCTTGATATGGGAGAAGTTGGGGGTAGAGGTTGGCTTTTCTAGATGACTGTGCAGTCATCCCTGATGCAGAAGGTGGAAGAGTCTCAGTTGGGTGATCTAGAGGTGTAATTTTGGAGAGATAGAGTTGTTTGTGGTGAGGCCCCTGATGGTTGGTCGGATGATGAACAACACCGAGTGTTGTATCATGGCAGGCTTTTTGTTCCCTTGGCGATGCGCGAGATGGTTCTCCGAGAGTTCCATAGTTCACCCTTGGCAGTACATCCAGGTGTGACGAAGATGTACCGATCCTTGAAGAGTCAGTTTTGGTGGCCTGGGCTGAAGCGTGCGATTGCAAAGTTTGTGTCTCGATGATTAGTCTGCCAGAAGGTGAAGGTCGAACACTATATTCCAGGTGGGCTTCTCCAGCAATTAGAGATTCCTCAGTGGAACTGGGAGGACATCTCAATGGACTTTGTTATAGGTTTACCTTGAGCTCCGGGAGGACATGATGCTATATGGGTGGTAGTGGATCGTTTAACAAAGTCGGCCCACTTCATAACGATCAAGGAGTCGAGCTCAGTGGAAGTTTTGTCGAGGTAGTATCTAGAGGAGGTGGTGAGACATCATGGAGTACCTAGGACGATCATTTCTGATCGAGATCCTAGTTTTACATCCAGGGTGTGGAGAGGTCTCCAGCATGCTTTTGGCTCTCAACCGTTCCTTAGCAGTGCTTTTCATCCTCAAATAGATGGTCAGACAGAGCGAACCATCCAGACTCTTGAAGACATGTTGCGCTCTTGTGTTTTTGATTTTGGAGGTTCATGGATAAAGCACATACCCTTGGTAGAGTTCGCTTAAAATAATAGTTTTCACTCTACCATCGGTATGGCGCCGTTTGAAGCCTTGTATGGCTGGCCATGCCGTTCTCCATTGTGCTGGACTGGGGTCGGAGAGTCAGCAATTCTCGGACCAGAACTAGTGCAGAATACAATAGAGATGGTTCAGGTGATTCGTGAGAGGATGAAGACAGCACAGGATCGTCAGAAATCATACGCTGATCAAAGAAGGAGACCATTATAGTTTAATGTTGGGGATCATGTGTTTCTGAAGGTGACACCCCGTCGTGAGCAGTGAAGGTTTGGTTGTGGAAGTATGCTTTCTCCACGATTTGTTGGGCCTTTCGAGGTGTTATCTCGTGTTGGAGCTGTGGCATATCGAGTAGCACTCCCTCCTCAGATGAGTTGGATACATGATGTTTTCCATGTATCACAGCTTCGTCGTTATCTTCATGATGAATCTGATGTTATCGATTGGGGAGAGATCAATATTGATAATGATGCAACCTTCGAGGAGCGACTTGTGGAGATCCAAGACCGAAAGGAGAAGGTGGTGTGTGGGCGTTCTATCCCCTTAGTTCGTGTCTTGTGGTGACATGGTGGCATGGAGGAGAGTACATGGGAGCGTGAGTCACAGATACGTGCTCAGTACCCAGAGTTATTTAATTTTTAACTCCTTTCATGTAATGATGTTTCCTTTATAGTTGGACCCTTCATGTTTTATTTATGTACCTTTGATGTGATGTTATGATTGAATTTTTTGGATATGGATTGTTTGTTTCCACACTCTCAGATGTCGTAGTTTTGTTCCAGCTTTCGAACAACTCATGATGGTTTTCAACTGAGAGGTATCTTATGGGGTGGTTGTTCGGACCCCTCTTTTCTTCTGGGTTGTTTTTTAATTCTAGAGGACGAGAATGTTTTGAGAGGTATCTAATGTAATGTCCCGGACCTCTCTGGTCCATTACTTTGTGAAAATGTTGTGTTGGAGGTGTTCCGGGAGGTCAAGGTGACTTATCCCCAATAGTTTTCCAAATTTCCAGTTCTGTGAACAGTGATTCCAGAAAGGTAACCTTCTATCGGTGGACTTCTAACGGTAGACTTGAATAGTGTTTCCAGAACGGTAACCTTCTATCGGTAGACTTCTTAATGGTAGACTTGAACAGTGTTTCTAGAATGGTAACCTTCTATCGGTAGACTTCTAATGGTAGGCTTGAACAGAGTTTCCAGAATGGTAACCTTCTATCGGTAGACTTCTAACGGTAGACTTGAACAGTTTTTCCAGAACGGTAACCTTCTATAGGTAGACTTATAACAGTAGACTTGAATAATGTTTCCAGAACGGTAACCTTCTATCAGTAGACATCTAAAGGTAGACTTGAACAGTGTTTCCAGAACGGTAACCTTCTGTCGGTAGACTTCTAATGGTATACTTGAACAGTGTTTCCAGAACGGTATCCTTCTAATGGTGACCTTTTAATGGTAGACTTGAACAGTGTTTCCAGAATGGTAACCTTCTATCGGTGGACCTCAAAGGGTAGACTTCAACAGTGTTTCCAGAACGGTAACCTTCTAACGGTGACCTTCTAATGGTAGACTTGAACAGTGTTTCCAGCCTCCTACAGTTTCACCCCTTTGACATTTCCTTTGACATAAAATACATTTAAAGACTTGTTTTAAGGACTCATAAGGCCGATTCAAATTCCATAAATCCTATATTAATTATTCCTAAGGCCGGGATGTATTTACTTGGTCAAACCGCATGGGTTAATGTGATCCGTTTTTAATGGAGAATTAACCGGATCTTAAACCGTCACCCCATTAAACCATAAAAAAGGGATGATATATCATTCTCCCATGTTCTTCCTCTTTGTTCTCGACTATGAGATGCTAAAACCTTTCAATCCTTCCCAAAGGAGTTTCACAATCAAACTTTACTCCTCGGATCAGTTCCGCTCTATTTTTATGCAACCAAGATGTGTCGATCATTCTTCGATATAAGGTATGTTTATCATCATTCCTTCATGGGTCAACTTCTCTTGTTCTCCTTTCTATATTAGCATGTAATCTCCATGCTTCTAATGGAGTTTTCTTGGGGTTTGGTTGGTGCGGACGTACCGTGGCATCCTCGGGTGGATGCAGTTGTCGTGAGAGGAGGATTGTGACCCGTTGTGTGGATAAAGGACGTCAAGAACTCTTCGAGGTAGGGGATTCATGGCTTCTCTAATTTTATATGTGCAATCGTAGAATTAGCATGATTTAGTCCTTTGGATCACAGTGAAATTGACATAATTAAATACTTGAACCGGATTAAAAGAATTGGTTGATCGCATGTTGTTACATTATACCGTGATAACAGTTTGCCTCATGTTTTTCTAGATAGAGTGATATCTATGATCTCATTGATTTTTTGTTCGTTCATGATAGAAATTGATGATGAACGTAAATCCGGAATTAATTGTTAATTAATTGGCTACAGATAAAGAGGCATGTAAATTAATCTGGTTATTGTCGTTTTTTTAGTTTTTCTAATTTAAGGATAATCAAATTAGGGAAGTAATCATGGTTATTTAATTGTGATAGCTTACTGATTAGGTATCCTGTAATTGGAACCTATTAATAACAAATCTGCTAATTCAATATGGATTAAAGAACAGATTATGTGGGAATTTCAAATAGGGTTCTGAGTTACCCTCTTGTTTATTAAAGGGTCAAGAGCCCATGGTTGTGATTGTTGTTTTCATTCTGCTTGTGTTGTGATGTGAGCCTGGATGGCTGTTGTGATATGTGGAGGCATGGAGGCCTTGTGGTGGTGGCAGCAGATGATTCCTAGAGTGGCGAGATGCATCGTTTTACGCATGTGGGTGTCGGGGAGGACACCCGGGGTGATGGAATGGGATGGATGTGGTTGTTGTATGCTTGTGGTTTTCATTGAATGTTAATCTGCTTTGCTTTTCTCCACTGCTCAAGGCATTTGGTCTTGCTTCCCTTCTTCCGAAGGAGGTGAATAC
Organism: Viscum album; assembly: GCA_963277665.1. Lineage (NCBI taxonomy): Eukaryota > Viridiplantae > Streptophyta > Magnoliopsida > Santalales > Viscaceae > Viscum > Viscum album. Next base: position 270,549,845 of record OY728152.1, on the reverse strand, counting down.
GCGCGGGGTATGCCACGTGATTTCCGTGTTTATCCTCTCGAGGTATAATGGGTCTATGCTCTTTCTATAGGCGGTAAAGACTCGACGGGTAGTATATCTACTCACCGTGTTGAGCCTCCTTGTGTTTATAAGAATATGATTCTTTTCTAGAATGCCTGGGAATATGGAAAAGTAATTTCGTAATGAATGTTTGATTAAATGGTGAAAATCCACTGGGATGGAGATACTATAATTTAAAGGTGATTTGAATCTTAAAAGGAGAAGTTGATTTTGAATGTGATGCCAATTCAGTTTAATGTGGAATTGTTCATGGTTAATTAATGTTTAAATAATTAATTAACGTACAGTGGAACTGATAAAATGAGAATGGAGTAATCTAATAAAGCTATTCAAATGTTGTGTGCTTATAGGACACCTAGTCTTAGAAGTAGCAGCCTGGAGTTTGAGAGACGTTAGCTGCAGTTGTATCTAAGAATAGGTAATTCCCATAGTGTGGATGTGAGTTATATATATATTCTATACTTTTTGTGTTTCTATATGATACTCCACACTGTCGGTAAGGGAAACTAACACCCCGGGGGTTTTGAGCCCAAGGGGGGTGTTTTCCCCAACATTCTGATGGGAGGTCGAATGGATGGCTACCCCCTTTTTGGCTCTGCTCTCTTCTCTTGGTAGATTCATGTTCCAACATGCACAACTGTTAGTTTCCCCATATACGTGTGTAGAAGGCTGTAATGGCTTGTGGTTATTTCACACACATATATTCTGGATATAGTATCCTATGGACTACTATAGGTGTAATGTGTATAGGCTGTCATGGCTTGAGAATCCCTACTCAATGTATGTGCATTAATGGCTTGAGGTATAATACCCGATGTATGATACACGTTATGCATGCGGTGGTGGCTCCTGGAACATACCTGGTTACTGTTGGTTGTGAGGATGGTGTGGTGCTTCGCCCAGGTGTCTGCGGGCAAGCCTATGTGGTGCACGAGGTGCAGATTGTGGAGCTTAGCCCAGGTGTCTGCGGGAAAGCCTTTAGAGAGAGATGCGCATGACGTATGTCATTGGGGAAAAGCGACAAACCAGTGGGGAAGTAGTAGCGGGGTACCCTTGAGATTCTTTACTATATTCTATATTCTTGTATGCATTATTTGTGAGAGTAGCCATGGTGAGGTTGGGAACTTAGTATACCTGTTTAGGTGACGAGTTAGTTTCACTTGTTGTTCACTGGGCTTTAGCATGCTTTCTTTACTTTTGTATGAGAGGATTAGGGAGGATCCTACTTAGTATACTATTATACTCCCCCTATGTATATATAAACTGTTTTTCAGGTCACATAGAGCAGGTTGGGGATCAAGTTGGTTACTACTAGCTTGTGGTTGGAGGAGGAGCTGTTTGGGCTTGTGGTCGCTGTCGTTTTACTTTCATTTGGGTACTTTTAGTTTCCCCTTTCAGTTGTAGTACATTTGCATGACATTTCATATATTACTTGGATTTCTTTTATATTTCAGTTCTGAGTTGGACTTGATTGGAGTCTATTCTATCTCTCTCTTCTGCATGTGTTCTCTTAGAGGGTAATGCCTCCCATTTGTATGTTTATTATACTCTCTGTGCTAGTCGCCAACCCAGGGCCTACTGGAGGCGGGACTCGGGGGTCATTATCTCTCTTCTCACATTGTCGGCCCAGGAGGGGTACACTTTGTGGGGAGGGGGTTGTGACAATTTTTTTGTATTATCATTGTTTCATAACTTTTTGAAGGGATAATACATAGCATTTAAAGTGGTTACATGATCTATACTTTGTCCCTATCCATAATTAATTTTCTATATTCATTATTTTAAATTATTACACATTTTTCAATGGATACATGACATGTAATGTTAATAAATAATGTTATAAAAAAGGCATTGGGTGTTTCAATATACTTTATCCTTATGGATTATATGTTGTGTATATGGGAAACTCACTATGTAAGAATCAATATTTTTTCTTCTATGGTGTCTCACAGAATTATTTTTCAATAATTATTCAACATACATCATTAATCATATACTATTTCCCATATCTAAGTGTTTCGGGATCTTTCGTTTGATCTATATTGATTCATTCGAGGATTTATAACTATTGTTGATGTATTGAGTATGTCTAAGTGAGTAATATTTTTTATTCATTGTTTATTTTATTGAAGTAGATCTATTTCATTATGTTATTAGATCTAATGGCCCATGTGGATGTTTCTTATTGATTCTCTCTAGATCTATCGTGTTATCTTATTATAGGGTTTCCTTCCTATGTTTGTTATAGAGTGTTGGGAGAAATGTCTTGAATTATGTTTCTTTACTTCCATATCACTATCCATTTTATTAATTCATATCCAATTTTATATGGGTTGACATATTCTAATACCTTCGTTTTCATCAATTAATCCTTTCTTGTGGTGGGTTTTGTTGCATTCTTGTGCTACCCATGATTTGTGTTTAGTGGATCCATATCTGGCCTTTATTGGTGAAATTTTTTTCCCTTATTATTAATTAAATGATTTATTAAATTAAATATTATAAGATGATGAAAAAATTAGTTTTTGGATCTTGGTTTTTAGGAAACATGGTAATCCGCCTATTTTTGGTAAATGAAAATGTATTTTCAAATCATTTTAAAAAAGGTTTTATACAACGGTTTTCAAAACATGGTTTAATGGAAATTGTTTTATGAACTAGTATGAAAAATAGGGAACATGGAATAATTTGGTACTTATTTTGATGGTGTATTAATATATATCTTCCACCATAGGGATGTATTCTCAGGTGGATTTCCTCTTCTCCCTAGGAATGTTGTTATACGGACTTGTTAGACCTGATGGGTGGTTCAAATTCTTGAATTTCCCACTACTCTCTAGACTTGATGAATATGTCTAGTTTCTTGATTCATATATAGATGGTTTTTTAGGTAAGAGTGTCCTCTACATTCTACCCTAGTATGATTCCAGGCATCCTGATACATGTAATTATGCTTTTATTTTATATAGTTTTTTTGTACTATTGTAGACTTGATATGATACATGATGAATGATTCATTTTTACAATATATATCTACTATGAAATTTGGTTATAAAATTCATTAAATCTAATTTACCTAAATTATTTGAATATATATATATAAGGTTAAATTAAACTAATTTTACAGGCCTTTTATTTCAAAATTATAAAACTGTTATCATTCTTCATTTTCATAAATATTGTGAACCCTTGGATTTTTATTGTGATATTTCGTATGGAACAGTAGTGTAAGACCCTACTCATCCTAATATCTAATAGCCTATATTCCCCTATGTAGGTTTATACACATGGGTATGTATTTTGAAATAGTAAAAGTAAATGCATCATAATGACGTGACATGTTTTATTTATTAGTTGAGTTGGGTAGATGGTGATGATATGGGGGACTCTAACCATGCCATCACAGGTAGTTATTTGTTTTCTTGTTTTTTAGTACATTGTTTCCATTTATGTACATGGAAATTGTATCTACTGTTGATTTTTTTAGTTTACATTGTTTTTTTCTGATGGAATATATTTAAATTTTTTGTTGTTATATATATTGTGTATATCTTCTACAATATTTTTTTGGGTCATGAAAAATAAATCCCACTGATTTTTGTTTGATTCTCAGGTTCTAGTAACCATCCTATGGATATTAGGAACTCTACTCATGTATGTGGTGGGTCTGTTCAGGTACCATTTAAGAGGGTATTTAGGTCGTTTCATTATAGTTTTTTTTAAGAGCCTTGATTTTTGTGGTATTTTTTCTATATTTGGTTGTTTTATAAACCGAAGATAAGATTACTAGAACGTGAGAGGTAAATTTCATTAAGTAACTGAAAATATCTTTCCTAATTATATTCAATTATCCAAGGTTCATTTCCATGTGTTCGTCCTTTTATTGATTTTTAATGTTAATCATAGTATTTTCTTATAGTTTTTCTGATTTTAGATGAGATTATTCAGTTCCTTGATTGTTTCTTCTATTCTGGTGTGTAGGAAGGTTCTTTTCTTCTATGTTTTAATTATGAGGTTATTTTTTATGCTCCTCATGGAATTTCTCCAATGGTTAAAAACATTATTGATGGTATTTTGTGAAATGTTTTCACAGTTGACCAAAATTTTCCACATGTTTAGAATACATTATCTGGGTCCATCTAGGAGTTGTAGGGGAAAGAGATCGATCATGATATATCATTTGTGTGAATACACTCCCCTGTAGGAGTTAAAAGGAACCTCAATAGGTGGAGGAATATATTAAAATTTTTGATCAAATTTTTTTAATTCTGGATACACCTATGAGTATCATGGTATTGAGTGTAGTTTTCAAGATTATGGGTCCCCAGAAGGGTTGTGGGGATTTAATGGTATAGGTGGATAGGCACATGGGATTGTACTAGAATTGTTTCAATACACAGTTCTTCTTATATTTGTTTCAAATGTTTATTATGATGGAGAAGTCTTTGGGGTTCTTATATTTATATTATGGTGTGTGTTTGTTGACAGTGTAAACTAAACAAGTTTTAATGATCGTTCGTTTTCACATGAGGTTCTGAAGAAGGACGAGCTAAAATATTAAAAGTACTTGTAAGGTTTTTTACCAAATATTATATTTTTGGTATTGATACTGAATATTTATACCTATAAAGAGATATTGGAAGGGGTTGTTATGGATAAATGTAATATAATGGTTGGAAATTTATCCCCTTCTCTTCCACCTTGTGGTAGATTTAGTGACCCACCTAGAGAAAAGAGAAATGGGACAGATCACCATATGAGTGGTGAAGATTGTTCCCATAAGCAAGCCTCTTCAGAAACTTCAGTTACAGTTAGTACTATGAATTTGACATGATATCGGTGTATTTTTTTGGGCACACATTTAATTTATTTTCATTACCTTGAAATATTTGAAATGGTTAGGGATGTTATGGTCATCTACAGTGTTTCTATCCAACTATGTCAACATAATGATATGGTTAGGTATCATTGACTCAAATTGATAATACATCTCAATCAGATGCTTCAAAGAATACATGGCGCTGACCACATGAATCAGAACTCATGTACCTTCACACAGTAGATGAGTGTCTAGAGAACGTAGATATAGATATAGTGATAATGACATATACCATCATTATCGAATCCTATGTTGGTATTTTTTATTTGATAATGATTCTTCTGACACAATTATATATGATCATTTTTTTATGAGTGAACCTCCAACTGGTCTCATGTAATTCCATATGGTGATAGTGAATCCACCATAGGAGTGTAATGAGTATTTTTATTAGCATCCATCTAGGGCACTATCAAAAACTAATGCAGATCTAGTATATGATTTTCTTATTTTTTATCTGGAACAATTTTATATCATCCATTGGAAGGATTAAAATGATACTCACCAAGCATAGGTCAATTTTTATTATTCGAGTGTCACCTATTGTTGCAGAAAATGTGAGCTCATGGGGGCTTCCGAGAGGGTCAGATCTGAGGTCTAGTTGTTCATAACCATCCCACTCAGTACTCAATAGTTTTTTATTTGTTATAGAATAGGTTCCTAAAAACATTTCTAATTTTGTTGATCATTAAACCATTTATTAAGGGTTTTCTAATTTTTTCAATTCATTCTATCTCAGATTCATCTACAATGCGAAGTAGATTCTACAACTGACTTGTTTTCGGGGGAACAACCAATATCGATACATTATTATTGCATGGAACCAACAAAGCCAAAATTTCTCCGTATTGAGTTGGATAATCTCTTAGATATGATTTTTTTATCCTATTCTTCCCCTTGCATAGCCTCAGTGGTCTATTTGAAGAAAGAAGATGGTTTACTCCGTTAGTGCATGGATTATTAGAATCTGAACAAGGTAACAGTTAAGACCATGTATACTTTTCCTCATGCATTGGAATTGTTTGACAGGTTATTGGCTAAAATTTTGTTTTTAAACATTTGTATTTGGTCATGATTTCATCATCTCAGTGTTTGGGAGTATGATATACAAAAAATACTTTTTTTCAGTAGATATGGCCATTATAGAAATATTATGATGCCATATGGTTTGACTAACACTCCTATTGTTTGTATGGATTTGTAGAATTGAATATTTCATCATGATCTCAAAAATTTTGGCATAATGATTGTAGAAAATTTATTTGATTATTCATGACCCATGCATGAACCAGATATCTATATGAATTTTGTTTTTTAAATCCCGATGAGTCAAAAATTGTTTGGAAATAATTTTAATTGAGTATTATGGATTCAATATTTGATATTATTAGGAAGAATGATTACTGAGCATGCATAATTTTTTATTCATGGGAATTTAATGGATGATTAGAAATGCGAAGAACCATGAAATGTATTTTATATTGGAAGTATCAATGGTCTAGAAAGATAATATGAATGGTTATTCAATTATTTCTCAATGTTGGTGTCACCATTGACTAATCTTACTAGTATTGAGGACAAATTCATATGGGGTGTAATGTGTCAATATTATTTTGAAACACTAGAAGGACATTCGACATCAACCCTTATTTTGATCTTATGTCAGCTCAGAAAAATATATGTGGTTTTAATGATTCTTATGACAATAGTTTTGGTGGTTTTATCATGGTGTATGATTGTGCAGTGCCTTAGTGTTCTCAAAATCATCAACCACAGAAGATAAATTACCCACTCTTGATTTTGACCTTTATATAGTTATTAATGTGGTTAAGTGTTGAAAAAATTAAATTTTTTTGAATGTTACAATTTATTTTTTTTTCATTTGAGATTGAGATACAACTTTTCTCATTAAATTTATAATCTTAGATGAAGATGATGGGTGGAATACCATTAGTAATTTGACATCTACATCACCTACACCCTTGGGAAGTGGAATTTTTTCACATATGATCTTGTCAATAATGTTCCATTCCAATATGTTCCTGAATCTAATAATGAGTGGAAGCTTATGAGGAATTTTTCACTTTTGCATCTGGATGCCCGGGTTAGTTATATATGTATTTATTTAACAAGAATTAAATTATCATCATATCTCCTCATGAATATTTGATTGTTTAAAACATATTTTTCTGAGTTAAATGGAATTCTTGAAACCCTATATATTAGGGAAACAATTTCTAGGTGTTCTCTCTCTTCAAGTGATATTCTTAGTGTTAGGGTCCGTTTTTCATCCTAACATATATGAGGTGATTTTTTTCTTTATTTTAATTTTTATTCATGATATATTCATCTAGGTACCATGAATATGTTTATAACATGAGATTGAGGTTTGGGTAGATTGGATGAAGAATGAAATTGTTTATTTAATGTCATATTTTTACACCTAAAAACATATTAACAAAGAGAATATGAAAACAAATGGTATACACTAGCCTTTTTTTGTGATTTATTCTAAATTTTATGTGATATCTATGGAAATTATTTTGGATTACCAAAGAGTCTTATAGGGAGGAATTGTAAATAAAAGGTTATTGATCAGTTGACATAGTCAGTAAATTTTATTCTGATCAAATCCAATGTTACTACTTTTTATTTGGGTAATCATTATGTTTTGGGAATTTTGAGGTAACATGGAATTCTTTATACCATCTTTTTAGAAATGGATCCTAAGATTACATTGTTGTTTTGATGATATTTGTAGAAGGTGATGTTGTGAAGGTCATATTATGTACTGCTTATCATCAACAGGTAGATGATCATACAAAGTGTGAAATTTATATTTTGGGGGATATACTCAATGAATGTATCAGGCATTTAGATGTATTATGGAATAGACATCTATAATGGGGTTTATTTTGTAATAAAAAAACATCAGAATCATATAATAGAATATATCATTTAAAGTTTTTCTATTTTCACATGTCAAATTCAATTATTTGTTGGGAATCGGTGGGAGATGATTCTAGGTGGGACATAGTTTGGATCAAGTGTCATATGTGAGGATTCTAGATTTACATCGATTTGTAGTTACAATTCAGTATATATAGAAATATTATGTATATTAACAGCATGAACCTTTAGATATATCATTAGTTTACTAGGTTTTCATAATCATTCTCCTCAGTTGGGTCACCATTGGAATGGAAAATATGAAACGTTGGAATTAAGATATATTGGACCATTTTGGGTTAGTATAATATTTATAAATGTTTTCACATCAATTTTAATTTCATATTCAATTTATACGGATTCATAATATTATCAACATATCACAACACACGAAGTATGATCATGAACTCTGTCACATTTTTTGATGGGAAGAGATTGATATTGAGATAGATGTTTTCATTCTATAATATGTAGTTGGGATTGTTGGATATCATATGAATATCTGGTGTGGTAAGTTTATTCCATTATATATAGTGTCATAGTGACATAGATCATATTCTAATGAGACAGGGGTGCTTGATCTATTGATGTGGGATCAATGGCCCCACTATATTACTAGAATCAATTCTCCGACAAAACATCATGGGGATAGAATGTCTTTTGGTGGGGTCTTTATAACATTTAATTACCGAATTTTGGATATTTATCTTCTTTTTTCTCAGTTCATTCTTTAATTAGTATTGTTTGGGGACTCCCAATGATATAGAAAATATTCCAAAAAAATGAACTATTTTTTATGGATTCAGTTATTTTTAATTAATGTATCCCAGGACTAAATTTGTTAATGGAATTTCAGGGTTCTCCTTATATTGGTATAATGCCAATGACGGTTAGGTTTATTTCATAAAAATATGGTTTTCTATTTATTGGAGATTACAAAACATTTAAAGGGGTTGCATAATGTGTAATTGGATTCGTAATACAATTTGTGAATTTTGACACATTATGAATTTAGTACACAATGTGTGAGGGTTACATGATTTGTAATGTTAAAAGATCATGATTTTATAAAAATATTATGGTTTGGGGTTACATGATCCCCATTGATTATATACTATGAAAAGGGGTAAAAATAATGTAACTATTGGGAGGTTGGATTTTAGGGCACTGCAATGACTAATGATTCATTCATTCATCCACAGTCCAACATTCCCTCATCATATATCAATGGTACAATTATTTTGGGTTCATAAATTAGAACTAGAATGGATTTTTTAGAGATTTATCACAACTTTTGTTGAATTTCATTTCTTTGGGTGTGAATTCCTTTCTATGTATTCATTTCATTGATCATAGTAGCTCTATAATATTGTGTTGTCTGCCCAATTAACATGTGATGATTTTTATGCATTATCCACTTGAGATCCATTGGGTGATCTTTCTTTGGTTGGAAATTTCATTCTTGGTTATGGTGAAAAGAGATTGGGTTCTTTAGTTATGTGTTGTTTCCCTTTCATTAAAAACCAATTTGTTAAATTGAAGAAATTATTATATATTTTGATGGGTTATATGTCCTCGTTTTCCATTATTGAATCATTTATTTCTCTGGGGTCTAATGCATGTGTGTATGACTACAGTTTTCAGGTAGGTGGTCCTGTATCTAGACTATGTTAGTGAACCGTATTGCTCTAATTATTTAAAAAAAATTATTCAATGAATGAGAATGATAAGATATAATTTTTTTGCGTGGTTTTTTTAGAAAATATTTTATTCCCATTGCTTTGTAAGAGGGAATGGATTTCCATCACATTATGAAATGGTTTTTCTGAAAGGGTATTCAAAGCCTAGTTTGTTGAAAAATATATAATGAATTGTTTTAGAAAATTGAGGACATGTGAATCTACAGGTACTTTAGTTGACTTTATATAAATTATTATGGTCCTATTTCTGGAGGTTTTCTTAGGGTTTTTTTCACTATCGGACCTTTGTTTTAGAGTCTTTGCAGACCAATTGTATTTTCAACATTTTGGGGTGTTCCTCATCTCCATGGACTTGATTTATATGTCTGTTGAATTGGTGTGCATGTGATTTTCTATATTTGGTATGATTTTCCTACATAACCTTATGTAGTGTGATCCCCATCATGATGATACGTTTGCGTGTACTTTTCATTGGTTTTTGTTTCACTCCCATAGATTTGAATTGATATGTGATGCATGGTTTTCCTTAACATGATATAAATGAATTATATAGGGTTATCTAAATACTATAAACTAATTTACATGAATTATATTGAAATATGAAAAATGGGAAAAAAATTAATCTATTTTTATGATTTTGATATAATACTTTTATCCATGTATGATACCACGTTTTCAATAAATTTTAGCAAGCATGGATTATTATTCAAAGGCATGATATGGAACACCTGGGTGAGATCATACAGATCATGTAATCTCACACGCAACATAATCTATTAGTGAATCATATAATATATGTTATATTTTCAAGTAGGGAATGGAAAAATACAAAATTGAGGCTCTAGGGTTTTATATTAGTTGAGTTAGGTAGTTGAGTTGAGATGGTAGGTGTCATCCCATTCGATTACACAGAATATTTAGACTTCCTATTATGGAATTTCTTTTTGTGTTGACCAATCCATAGAGATTGTTTCTACACAATTGTATAATGGTTTCCTCTGTTTATTATTATGCATGACATATATGTATATATTCTACTATTTTTCTTATTGTATATATCATACATATTTATACATTAGGTTTTGGGAAATCATTCCATTTTATTATTGTTTACTATCTAGATGATAGTCTCTAGATCAAAGGGATTGATAATATTCTTTTAGTATGTGGATGATCACGTTGGGTAAAAGTTTGAGATGGTATTCAGGTCAATTCATTAAAAGTTTGGCTATCTTGTCCAAAAAAATAATAATGAAAGTAAAATATAGAATTGATGGATAAAAACCATTTTAGTTGATAATTTGAGATAATTGTGTAGATCCATTAGAAATTTATTGATTGAAGTGGGCTTATTATGATGAATTGAGAATTCAGGTTCCTCATTAGTTATTTGATATTGACTGCATTGTTGGGTAATTTAAATTTGACTACTAAGAGGGAAGTTTGTCCTTTTATGAGATCCAAGAGAACTGAGAAGTTTCTATAAGTAAAAAGGGGAAATGAATCCATGGAATTTAATATTTCATGAATATTTATAATAATAAACACTATTATTATATTGGATATTGTGACACCATTGGATATCCATTACCCCCCACTAGGGTTCTAGTGGCCTACCTGGTTGAATTCTTGGATCCAAAAATTTGTATTTGTGAACCAATAAACCTAAAATAGTTTTCCAGTATATTTATTTAGGATTTTATTAGTTCGGAATTCAAAGTTGGAATGTATTTGGGACAAAATTTGTTGGTCGGTAGTCCAACATCACACCAGATATGATTCCAATGGTGCACATGATGTCTGGTACCCCACACTAAGGACATAGAACTATCCATGTTCATCCTTCATCTTGATTCTCCAACTGAAACCAATGAAAATTTGTATATAGATCTTATATGATGATTCTATGGACTTAAGGGATTAATTGAGATATGAAAATTCCTTTAAGTAGACATTATTAATCATCATGATTTCATGAATTTTATCATAAGGTATATTATAAAAATAGTAATACCCAAATAAATGATATTTTTTGAAACATAAGTGAGTGTTTTTACCATTAATATAACACGATAGATAGATACTGTGGTGGAGCACCATGTCGTAGACTTGTAATTTCCCTAGAGATGACCCCTTGGTAAAAACACCATTGGGCTACCCAGGGGGGTGATACACCACATGGCTCTCCTCAAATTGAAACTAGGATCATGTTAAACTAAAATTGAAGAAAAAAATTCCCCGAAAATAACCTATAGGGTCCCACATAGTTATTGGGAGTCCTATCAAAAACCACCCAAAAACCTCCCCTATGAGAAATTGGCTGCAGAAAAATGATGATAATTCATACCTGATATGGAAAGAATATTCCCAATGTACATGAATGCATGCACCCAACCATCTCCAAGAAGAAGTATCGAGGAATAATAATAAAATTAAACAACCTAAAGATTAAAATACAAGAATGTAATAACCTATAGGGAATAGAGAAGAGTTTTACAGTGTAAACCAAAATAATAGGGGAAAACACATGCACACCTAAAAAGATATGCCAACCAAAAAAACACAAAAATAAACGATGGGAGAGACTAGATCCATTTCTACAAGACATAACTACCATATATAGTAATGTGGACTAGAGTTTTCAAGTTCACCTATGAAATCCCAATTGACCTATATGTCATCTACATATGAAAAAACCCATGTGAGACTATCCCATGATGAGGTTATTATATAAAAAACCCTGTAAGAATCCAAGAAATGTGGAGTGGGAAAAATATGAGACATGATAGGGGTAGTCAGATCATCCTAAAAAAGTGGGTAATGAAACCCAATAAAAATGATTTATATATATATATGTGTGTGTGTGTGTGTGTGTGTGTGTGTCTTTGTTTTTTCATTAAATAACTCCATACAAGAGATAATGGGGATCACTATCACATGGCTTATAGTTGTGTATGGGGAGCCTACCTGCAGTTCCAAAGGAATTTAGTTTATGACCAACATCTCACATGTCTAGATTAATAAATTACCTTTTTTGGGACCCACATTTCCCTACTATAACAAAAATAATGTTGGGAAAATGTCAATATAGGGGACCCGGGCCCCAATGCTTTATGGTTGTACGACTAATTTTTTAGATGAATCATTAACTAGTATATTATGAGGTATGACTCGGTAGATTGAGGATTCACGACCTAGTCTGTGAGTGGGTATAACTCACATGATAGAGGATATATTCTATAGAATATCATGGTGATACCACTATATAGGTAGGGGCCACATATTCTATTCTATTAGGGGGCTTCAATCAGCATGTAGTGAACCCACACCATAGTCCATCATGGGTGTACCACATGGTAGATACATGACCCAAAACATAGTTTTTTAGGTTAACACTCACTAGATAGAAGACCAAATCAATACTATATCGGGGATGTATCATTCAGTAGGTATATTAACCACTACCTTATTAATCAAGGGGTACCAGTCGTTAGATATATGTGGTGGTTTTTATCCTTATCCACTATTTTAGGATCATGCTTGGTCATAGAAATTGTTGAGAATAGCCTAAATAATAATCAATATTAGAAGAACTCAAATCATATCTCACAATTCATAATGATGGAAACAGGCTTGTTATAAATAGAAAAAATAGGACATAGTAATCAATGGAAATAATCCATGTAAAAAATTAAAGAGATACAAGCTTTAGAAGATCAATAAAAAATATTCCTCATGCACCAGGTGTTACATGGTGTGTGAGATCACCAGGCCTCCAAAATGAGTTCGTTCGATGAAAAACATGGTTGGACGAGTAGTAAAACATGGTGTGTAGGGATATCACATATAATTTCTCGAGTATCTTGGGCCCAACTATGTTATCCTGGCCATTTTTCATCCCTCAGGATGGGCCAATGTAATTTTTGTCAATCTAGTCATTCCTATGTAATAGGTTGTGCTTGTGTACCTTAGGGGATGCCAGATTATGAAAATAGTACATGGAATATGGGGCCACATGGTCTCTTATGCATGCATCCTCAGTACGTGCTATGTCAAATGACTATTTTTCAAATGGAATGTGGTCCCTATACAAGATTAGTGATATTTACCTCCAAATTATAAACCTTGATTACATCGAATTTTAGACTATGCATTGTGTGTTCATCACAATACATCCCTTGTATAATCCAATTTTCCCGAAACAATATATTATTTCACATCAAATGTTTATAATTAATTTAAACCACTAAAACATAGATTTGAGGACTCCAAATCAATGGAAAACCCATCAATCATCGAATCGATCCCTCTGGAGGGCAAAAATCAGAATCCATCCACCTGTAGGAATCTCATAGATCATCCTTCATTCCTCCAATGCCTCATAAATCTCCACCTCCAATCCTAAATCCAAAAATTCATCATTAATAACCATAATCCATTCCAATCAATCTATAAATCAATGATATCATCATTTTACTTACAAACACCATGAATCTAGGGGGTCTGATCATGTGTGTAACCTCCTAGTTATGTGGAATTGTGACCCCATAATCCAATTAAGATTAACATGGAGAATATTGATAGAAGATCATAAGAACCACGGTACATCAATCATTGGAAATAATTTTTTCCAGTTATTTTCATTATTGGAGATAATTGGGGTGTAACCATGTATTGTAAATAAAAAAATAGAGAAAAAATTAATTCATCAATAGAGATCACATGATTTGTCAAAAAAAAACATAACATAAATCATATTAAAATCCACACACAACATAATTAATCAAATATAGAGAAAACCCACATGTAATGAGCATTAAATCAACACCAGATAAATAACTTCCGAATAACACATTCTCCAATGATGGTGCATATTCTTTATATTCACTGCCTATCAATCCACCTCATTCTGGTCATCCTTCAACATCCAATTCTTATTCAACAAAGTATAACCCTCTTAATATTAACTCAATGATCATAAGGTTTTAAAAATAACCCAAAGTTATTTCTATTACTTTTTACATATATGAGGGAAATTAATTTTATTCTCTAAATGAATAAAATAAATAAATAATTTAATGAAATTAAAGTATCCACAAAAAAGATTCTTCTTCTGAACATAAAAAAGATACTATCATTAGGTCAATATTAACATAAATACCATCCACCAGATTCAATCATGGTCTTAGATTTCCAATCATACAATTCGTTCTGAATATATTACGTGACTTCTCAAAAACTACAAGCCTTTGGTATAAAATATATTTTACACATTTATATAATTTATTTGATGCCCATGTAGCCATATAATCTCACAACGTATTAGTTAAAGGACCCGATAATATTTCCAATTACATTTCAATGTCTTACAATTAATTGATGAGTCTGTAAATTATTCCCTCCTTCAATTATTTTCATCCCAAAAAATAAGTTAATAAAAAAATTGTGGAGATACCGAGCATGGATCTGGATACCCCCTTCCTGAAAAGTGTATCTCTACATGCTCAAACATAATACAACCACTTCATAAATTATTTCATGGGTTTCATAATTATTTTTAGGGGTTACCAACTTCCATAACCAATATGTGATCACTTCCAACAACTACATCAATACGTTGTTGAGCCCAGCTCTTGAGTCATTTCAATAAAATATTTAATAGGCGCTCTCATAAGGTAGCCTCTAAAAATCATCACCATTAATCTGCATCCTTTACATTTAATATTATCTCATGAAAACCTCATTCCATGTATAACTATCCCCATCGACATTAGTTTATCCAAAGAGTGTGGATTCAGAGAAATGTATACCATTATCCTCATGTATTTTCCCACAATTCCATGAAATCATTATGCCTATGATTATGTCTTGGGAGGATACTAATAAATCATTACACAAATCTTCTATAAGTCAATAGATAATACATGTTCTAAAATTAAATTCTTGGAAAGTGAAAATTATGATTTGAGAGTTGGAGAATCCTAATTTTATAAAAATGATGGTTCTCCCAATGAAAATCTAGGAACATCCCCATGTGCTCTTCATGATAATCATCTAACATATATTAGATGAGTATCCCATCAATGAAGATACCCTAAAATAATTAAATTTACAAATATATTTTCTTGTTCAATAATGAAAATAATATAGTGGGGGAATCGATCACCTTGAAATGTATGACTAGAAACTCATAGAGTCCATTGAAAATTTGAAATTACCGCCATAGAATATTAGCCTCAGGAACCGTCAACTGGTTGTAGATTGTCCTTACATCAATAAAAAAACTTTAACATAAAACTAATCATAGTGGTCATAAATAAATATCTTTGGTAAATTTTTCATAATCGTTTCCTAAATTAGGTGAAGATAATGAAAACAAAGTCTTGTGATTCCACTGACATTTTTCACCAACAAAGTTGTATCTAGTCCTGGTGAAATAATTGGTTTGATTAGACCCTTCCCATGATATTTTTCTAACTACACCCTTAGCTGTTGAAGCTCATTAGGGGCTCTCTAATTAGATGTAAAAGATATTAGAATAGTCCTTGGGTGAAAATATATGAATAACATAATATCCCACTTAGGTGGTAGTCCCGAAACGTACTTCATAATGATGTCATTATAATACATCATAGATTGAGGAATAGAAATTAATGATGATAACACAATGACTATGTATAAAAATTTAAATTTACAGTGTATTGGTAGTATCTTTTTAACTGTATGATCCACTCACACTACAATGAGGAGCCCCTCTCCTAAAAAACGAATCTTTTCCCATAAATCTAAAGGAATTAGTCTCATATGCAGTGATAGTAGATCTAGGATCAGAACATGAACAACTATTCAATACCCAGTATTATTTAATATGGAATTATTGTGTTGAAAAATATTTTTAATGAGAAAATATCCCTTCCAAGACATATCCTGATCTTCTAGAACCTTTAAAATAACAAAGGCAATGTCCCTATTGTAACATCATGCTGATGTTGCTGGGATAAAGTCTCCACTACGAGCTCCTTCTCAAGTTCTATATGTAAGTTGATGAAAATATGAATCACACCAACATATAATAATATTAAATCAAGATTAGTATAATCTTATATCATACCTCTAATGAACTGATGATCATCCAGGTCCAATGCCTCCATATCATATAGTCGCCCTGGGAAACAACCACCCTCTCCCTGATACCTGTTTGGGTATTAAATTGGTGTTAGAGTTAGTTTCTAATAAAATTATTCTATATAATCATCTAATACATAGGTATAGCCATATACTACATTACTAGATCCTCCTCCTTGTGGTCCACCATGTACATGCACGAGAGAACCATGATCACGAAACTACCACTAGTGGAGTGGAACCTCTATAACATTCATATACTCCTCAAAATATATAGTTAGAAAATCATTTTCCATGTGACCACAAAAATCACACCAATATCATTTTCCTTATCTTGGATTCTGATATCCTCTATGTTGTCTTAATGACACATGAGTAGGAACCAGATTCCGGACATGAGGAGATCTTGTGTTCCCTGACACATCCAACAGGAACCTACTAGATACAATATATGACTGATCCCTATGATGTCCATAGAAGACCCTTTCTTCTTGACCTCCCTAAAATATTATTCTCTCTATATCTAGTCTCCATATCGTTCACTCCCACATATGTGGGAACATACATGGGTATCACATGGACACTAATGTCTGTGTGTTGAGAAATCTAAAAATTCAAAGACCTAAAGTAACTATCCTAAATCATGTCATTTGAGTAATTAATAAGTTCATAGAACCTAAAAATTATAATAAGACACTATCATTCAACACTAATATAGCTCTAAATCCCTTAAATCTAAAATGTCCACAAACTGATGGTTTTACACTCCTCATAAAAACGCAGTACGAAGTTGGACCATGAGATTTCTGAATCGTAATGCTTTAACACTACTGGATTCCATGAGTGACCAACTACTCAAAAGAAACACATATCTTATATCACAATGATCTGATCATTTGGGGTTAACACATGTCATAAATTATATGAAACCAAATCAAGAAATTCCACCTCATCATAGGGATCATGTCACCGTTGATCCTTACGAGCCTATAGAAATAGAACTCCTGGAGTGTGCTAATTGTACATGATTTCTCATTCTATTATTCAAGTGTAATATTTTTTCAACAGGTAGTGGTCTTCTTTCATGTATTCCTAGAAGATATATGTCTTCAAGATAAGGCTTCAACACTCATTGGATCATTATGATGATACTCAATCTCTATCCTGTTTTGTTGTCTTCATAGAGGTATCCTTAAAATTTAACATGACATACAATGTTTACATAATCATATATATATATATATAAGTAATGTATAAAAAATATAGTCCCTAAATGGACTAAATAATTTATGATTCAGTAACCAAATACTGATAAAACTAATTTCTATGAATGAAAATTCAAAAAAAATGAGTTAGCGTCTTGGTAAATTGAACATTAGCCACCAAAGAAACATTGCGTTACCTAGCCTAAAATATTCACTATAGACACTTAGAAATAATTTCCCAAAAATCCCAACCAATTCACATAAGGTTAAAAAACTAGAATAATTATCTTGAGGATGGAAAACATCTAATACTAATCATTCATGACCCAACCCATAGGGGCCCACATGGATAAAAGAAGGAAAATATGCATCTACCCAAATAAATCCTCTATAGTCCAGGGGATATAATAAATTTTTAAGACAAAATTACTAATATAGGAGGCCTTTTCATAACTTTTCAATATTTTTATACTCTTTTCCATATTCATACTGATGTGGATATGAAAAAAATAGAATAAAATGACCACTAATGTAAAAAATCAATCATTTGATGAACTCTAGGGAATATAAAAGTGTGTGAACAAAGTAAATAAGAATGGATGGAGAAAAATACCTTCCTACCAATAAAAGGTTTTCCAACATGAAAACAACCTAAAAATAAAATCTAAGATATCATATCTTCATATATATAAGACTCGACAACTGTTCGGAGTAAAATTCACCTGAGTATCCCTATGCTCCTCTAATATCACCACTAATTTTCATTTCATATGTATAGGACATGAAACATGTTGTAAAATCCTATAATATAGATCGTATGTACATATCCATTATGATGCCTCAATAATTGGAGGTGAAGAAATATGAGACATGTTATAAGTAGTTATCGTAGCCCACACAAGAGGGAAATGAAACCCATAAACAATATATATATATATATATATATTATTATTATTTGATTATAAATGATTATCATTCAATTGAGAATAGTGATATATATCTAAAATTTCTCATCCAATTATGATGAGTCTTCCAATTTTAAAAAACATTCATCATTGGTGTACAACATATCATTTTCTTCATGAAGATGTAATAGTGTGGAAGAACAACACAATGCCACTATATTTAAAATATGTGTGGGATTAATATCCACATAGAAAACCCATTTCGTTAGAGAATTAGCTGTATAAATATGTTTGTAGAAGACCTAGAACCTATTCTATTTTGGTGTACCACTCTGTAGACAGGGGACGCATTCCCTGGTCTTTATTCAAGGTACCACTTATTAGGTAGACGACCTATTTCCTATTTATTCATAGGGTGCCAATCTATAGTTATAGGACCCACACCCTATACATTCCTTAGGTACTCTATATAGGTATAGTAACCATGCTCAACTTTGTTTGGGGCAACTCAGGGGATAGAGGAACCACATATAAGACTATCTGGTGGTGTACCACTCCAAAGATATTGGACCCACACCATAGTTGGTCAAGGGGAATGATTAATAAGGTACATTACCCATGCCCTTTTCATTCATGGGTATACCACTCAATCACTATATTATGATTCTAATCAGTCACTATCATTATCAAGGCCCACCTAAAAATAGTTATTCATATATTATCTAAAAAAATATCCCAAAATTCATTATGAAATAAGAATTATAATTAGACATTAATAGAAACATATGATAGTATAATCAATTTACATAATCCAATTAAATGTGAAGGATATTCAGGTGGTATAAGTTTCATTAATAATTATGCGGTATGTACTAAGTGTCCTAAGGCATGTGACATCAACTGTTCTCATAGTCGTGTCCCTTATAACACACTATTTGGATGGAAATGTTGTATCACTGCACATTTAGTGCTCTAACATGGAATTTAATGGCCATTAGGGTCCCTCTCATCTTTTATTAAAAAAGTTCATGTCCAGAGTAGTATGATCGAGTATGTATTAACGTTTCTAGACGTACCCAGATTCCTAGTCATGCACGTGTACTGAAGAGACTGCAAGTGTACTACTGAAGTACAATGTATGTGGGTCAATGTGGGATACGAAGAGTGTAACCTTTATAAATTAAATTTCATATGGTTGGGTGTCACATAGAGAGTGGAACCTCCGCCCTGTATGTGATATTTTACCCCAACCTAAACCCATTCTACCACTTAATTCTATTTTACAAGGTGTGTGTTCATTGCAACATAGTTTCTATATATCCAAATATTCCTGAAATGGAGGTTGGATTGACAAGTAATCTAGATGAACTACTTTAATCATCAAAAATATCTTTTATCAACATAACATTTCTGAAAATCCCCAGTGACCAACAATTACAACACTTTGGGGGCTGGAAATTCAAATTTGGCAACCCATTAGAATCTCATAGCCCTTCCCACAAACATCTTGTGCCACCACCAGCACTACTTTAGATAATTGATCCATGAATAAAAAATATATACCTATAATGAAACTAAATCAGTCATATAATCACTGCAATAGTTTCAGTGCACACAACCACATTGAATCCAGGGGTTTGATTATGCTTAGAGCCTCCCAAAGATGTTGAACTACGACCAAATCATACAATAGTGAAGAATGCAGAGACTGGTGGGGGAAAAGAACATGACCAATTTTAATTAAATCCTTTTTCAATCAATCATTAACAACAATTTCATAATCTGAAAATATATGGGTGAGTCCATGCTATGGAAATTTATAAATCCGATAAAAAATTTATTCATCAATGGGGAATATGTGATGGGTTTGAAAACATAAAATAAAAAAACAGTTCATAATCAGTTCTTTAAATAATTAATCAAAAGTGGGAAACCCCACAATTGATGATCCCTCCCTCATTATAGGATGAATAATTGGATAATAATGCTTTCACTAGGTATGCAGATGTTATATTACATTCAATATCTTTCAATCTACCATAATCATTGTCACCCTTTTTCACTGATTTTGATCCACCCATGAATAATTCTATGAATCACATCTCAATTATCTGAGGGATATGATGCTAACATTATTAAATTACCATAGAATCACACTTATAGATCTAATTTAATTTTAGTCATTAAATGAAATCATAAAATTAATAAATTAATTAATCCACTTAATGTAACTTCTAATGGATTCCTCATCTGACTCTATGACACTAACCAACATTAGGCCATGCCTAGGGTAAACCACACACTCCCAATTAAACTATGGTTTCATATTTTTTTTATCTAAAACTACATTAAAATGATAATACATTATTTACAAAAAACACCATGTGTTTGATATAAATTATATTTTATATTATTTTAAAATTAATTATATGCTCATCGTTCCTTCAAATTGCGCAATGTATCACCTCATGGATCTAGAAATATTTCATAATTTATTTTGAAGTCTTACAAGGGATTTATAGTGCATCTATAACACTGTATAAATTCCACTACCTTGTGTTTTTAGATGGTGAAGGAATGAAATTTAACAGTCATCCCACAAAATCTTTTTAGGGTGATCCTCTTAGGAAGGGATATCTCAATTGACCCCTCCCCCTTTCTTCGTTCATTCAATACCAATTGAGAAGGTTTATTTTTTGTGGGACTTGATAGTGTTTTATATTAAATTCATATGTTAGTTTACTTTTACATGATTCCTCTTCTCTATCAATAATGTTTTCCCAATTTACAAAAGTTTATCGTTGCAGATTCATCCATGATATGGTGAACATGAGAGGGAATGATAAGGATTTTGCATTTTGGGAATAGAGGGTATCCTAAGAGCTTGATCACATTCCATCAGAAGTAATTTATGTGGGAAAATAATTGTGGTTATTTATTTCGTTGATTATAAATATTAATAATAACTATGGTAATTAAATATATATTATTATAATAAATTATTTATGTGGAATTTCATGAGATAAGTGCTAAAGAAGGGAAACACGACTTAAGAATTCGGGACATGGTTAGTCGAGCTAGTATATTGAATAGTATGTCTAGTAAATAAATTATGGAGGTTCGTGGTACCATTTATAAAATATATTATTACTATTTACATTTAATTTCAAACTACATTTATGTTTCATCGTGTTTAGTTCAGAGAACTAAATCGAGGAGTGACCAGGATGAATATGTACAGTGTCCATTACCCTCATAGAGGATGTATAATTTATCCTAATAAATTTATTTGAAATAATTCAACAATCACATATTCATATAATGGGTGAAGGAACATATTTCATTGTTTATGGACTTTTATTAAGTATTAGTGTGTGAGTAATTTTATAAGAAGACTAACTCTATTCCAGATGTGGTTATCTTGACTGCAATTGGAAATGTTGCAAAGGATGACACAATTATATATTTTCAGGCCAAAGGGGGTTTTAATGATGGTGTTAAATGGTTAGGACCGAATATCATATCCTCAATATAGCTGGGAAACAAATTTTATGGATTAGCTATTGATGAATTATATTAAAATCAACCAATCCCAATCTGGGCTGAGGGTTCTGATGAAGGTCGATGCATTCTCGAGGCCATATCTAGTGATGGGATCTCTAACTATTTATCAGATGAAAATGAAGAGTGTCACCATGGAATAGGGCTCCACAATACAAGGGTGAAGAAGTTTTTAAAGAAAACAATGAATCTTATTGCAGCATTTTTCTCAAAAAAATCATAATGAACAAGCACAACTCATGCCTACCTAAACCGATGGGGACAATGTTTTCCTAGTGGTAGAGGACAGTGAAGACTGACCCAAAAAATCATGATAAGGATAATGTGTAAAATAAAAAGTATGTAATGAATAATATATAATTTTATCTATGTCTATTAATGAACTAGATAGTGTTTTAGAGGCTTAAAATGAGAATAAATCCAATCTTAAGCATGGAATACAATAATATTTTTAAAACATTGTTATAATGCCTTTTGATGGAAACCCATTTTTCAATTTATCTTTTGAAAATTTTAAAAGATATATTTTTCAAAATAAACTTTTTCATTATGATTGGGAAATTGAAATTTACTTTGGATAATTTTTGGTATTTTTCTCATAATGTTCTTTTTTTTAATGAATAGTGAAAAATGTTGTATTTTAATTCAAAACCTCTTTTTAATCTAATTTGTTTATATTATTATATTATCTTTTTAATTGGATTTAAAGTGAAATTAGAATATATTTTTACCATTTCATCCAACAGTGGTCATTGGAATTAATTTCACTTTGAAATTGGCCTTAAACTAGTGTCAATCTTTTGATACTTATTGTTTCATAAAAACACGCTATTTGTACTGACAACGGGAATTAATTATTAAATTAATTAATGTAACTTATATGTTTTGATTTTGTAAAATAGATATCAATTTTTTTTGGAATATCAAATATATCTTAGGGTGATGATTTGGTATTTTTCTAAAAAACGTCAATTTTTGATGAATAGTGAAACCACTAACTGGTACTTAAAAACTGATTTTTTGTTTAAATGAAATCTTACCACATCTGTGTTTTGAATTTCAAAAATATGACATTCATGGTTGACATTAAAAAGTAAAATTTGGTTCAATGGGATTAAAATAATTTTTTGGTGAATAGTAACTTTTAAGTATATTATTCACAATTAGAGGTAATTAGTGTAGTTTAAGGTAAAAATAATTTTTTAATAATATTAAATGACCTATACACATGTCCTACACTTATTTTATGTGTCATGTCCGACCTAGAAAACTCATGGGTCTATTTGTTGGACCCCATGGAACCACTTGGGTAAGATAAATATATTAATGCCTTTTATTTAAAGTAAAAGTAAAAATGACACAAACATGAGTTGTTTTACTAAAATGATTTTTAAATGGGGTTATACAAGTCATAATTTTGTCTATAAATTTTCATTTTAAATTATATAAGATTTATTACATCATGATATTTTTTTATAATTTTTAGACATTAAATAAATTAAATTATTTATGACATCATGATGATGCAGTGATTACCTCATTATTTAACGATTTAAATAAAATGAAAATATAATGTAAACTCTAAGACATAAACTTGTAAAAAACCTATTGGATGAGTATATTTCGAACCCTTATCACCTTATCCTTGAAATACATCAATGTGGGGACTTTAAAATCCGAAACTCATTTGAAAATAAAGTAACTTTTTATACCTTTCCAAGAGTGCCCCTCCTCTCCTCTTATAAAAGGACCCCACATCTACCACCTTACCCTCACTTCCAAAGCCATTGCCTTGCACAAACCCTGACCATTTGTCTCTCCAAACCCCTATCTTACTCCTAGAAGCCTCACATTGCGCAGAATTCTTCCCAAGGAATCCTTTGAGCACAAATCAGAAAGAGTTAACCGTTTTAAAGGTAGTGTTTTCTCTTGTGTTCTTATGTTTTATTTTTCTTATAAAACCCCCTAAACTCTTTTTATTCATTTATTTTGTAAAAAAACAGTATCTTCCATATACTAGGATGTTGTTATAAGAATTATTCTTTCTACACTTACACACACCTACATCTAATGGTTAAAGAACATATTGTTTCTGTGGATGGAGAATTTCTTCCTCACGAAACGATGATTGTTCAACACTCATATAACACCTTCAAAGGTGGCCATTAAGATGTCGCTATATTTATATATGATATATAATATGTTTATTTTTTACTTAAGATTCTCTATTTTTCATTTATGGAATACCTTTATGGTTTCCATTATTGGTAAACACGATATCTTTATTTTAGGAAGTGCGGACAACCGCCCCCTCAAAGTTATTTGATTCGTTAATGCCATATGTGGGATGTATAAAGGATGTAATTAATGATATTATATATTATATCATAATGGAATTATAATATACCTTTATATCATTATTATTCCATTCCATAAAATACGTAATAGAAATGAAAGTAGCGTTCATGCGTACGTATGGCTTACCGTCTCCATGAACGGTGCATTTCATTTCTTAACTCTAAACGTTATGTAAACATATAAATTCATGTATATATAGGATATATAGGATATATATGATATCTACATTATGATTATAACTCTGGATATAATGGATACACGGACAACATGTAATTATAAAGAGCATATTTTTGACTCAAGTACCAATGATCGTTAAAACGACTGTTATTATCTTAAATAATTACATAGTGTTCATGAAATTGTAATAAGTGATATAAAAGGAATAATGAACTTGAAAAAGGTTCTTATGTAAGTAAAAATTAACTCAAGATTATTATTCAGGACATTATAGAACGATCGAGTCAAGTCGGACCCGAGGTATGGGACTTCGTCTCAATCTCCTTTCATTGAGGCATATTTTGATTTATTCACAACCTTCTTTTATACGGTGTATAAACCCCGTTGACTTTTACGTTTATCCAAAAGGAATATTTTTTTTATACGAAGAGTTTAACTAAATGATAAAAGGGAATTTTTTTGTCGTACTTATGCGGCGACAACGACTTCTCCGCCGCTGTGACCATTATTTGAGTTTCAGCTTTCTTTACAAGCCATGCATTTTTTAAAAGAAAAATAAATACCTTGTTTTTCTTTTCATTTATTTTGGTATTGAAAATGGTTTTCATAATGTTTTTATATCAACGTGTTGTATTGTTATCTTGTGATTGAAAAGTGGAAAAGTTATGTTTCCATTATGCATGTTTTATGTGATACAATTATGTTATGGTTCTTGGGCATTATTATGAAGAAGAGTGGTTCTGTGATAAACTAAGGGCAGGTGAGCCCGATATAGATCTCCAATGCATTGGGTAATGCATTTGAGTTAAACGTTATGGTTTCTATGAAGATATTTATGGAATATACTGTGATGGGTATTCCAAACGTAACCAAGATGGTTTCTCCCTACGTAAGAATGTTATGAATGCCTCAAGTTACCTTTATGTCTTATGATTTCTATGATTTATTCAAGATTTTATGAGGTATGTTAATGTGATTATGTTTTATGAGTAGATTATGATTTCATTGATTCTTATGTATACATGTACTCGTGTTTCCTTTCCATATTTTTATATCCCTTACTGAGCTTTTTATGCTCATCCCAAGTTTTTGAAATGTTTTTCACAGGTCAAGGGAAAGGTACATGATATGATGATAGTGTCAAGAAAGTTACAAGAAATAATCCATGTTTTATTTTAAATATGTTTCCATTTATGGGAAAAAATGAATACTATCTTTTATTGTAACCACTTTGTTTAAATATGGGATTTAATGCATGTTTTATGATCTATTTCTCTAAAACTCTAAACCTGAAAGGATCCTCAAGGTTTAATCTTGTATTAACACAAGATTAAGTATTGTTTAAGGCTGGGGCCTTAATGTTGGTATTAGAGGTCGGTTTAGATAACTTTAGGAGTTAGAATTCTATTAAATTATTATCCAAAAATATTTTTTATGGTCAAATTGAAATGATATAGCATTTGAAGATTACCATGTTGCTTCGCCAATGATATTTCTGTGTTAAGAATGGTTTTTCATGGAGGAAAAAGAACTGATTTTTTGGGATGGCATACAGAGGGAAATGACCTTTCAAATCAGTTTCCTGAGATGGTCAGAATCAGAACTAAACAGTTTGTTGCAGAGATGGCTCAGTTTACTCAGGTGAAAAATGCTGGTTTTTTTATTGATGATATTTTAGTGTTTTCTAAAAGTAAAAGGGAGCATGAAATACATTTAAGGGTTATTTTTCAAGTCATAAATGAAAAGAAATTGTTTGGGAAATTCAGAATGTGTGATTTTTGGTTGCAACAAATTTCTTTCGTTGGTCATATTGTTTCTAAAGATGGTATAACTGTTGATACTACAAAAACAAAGGTTGTTGAAGAATGGACAAGACCCACAAATGTAACTGAGATTCGTAGTTTCCTTGGTTTGGCAGGCTATTACTGATGGTTTGTTAGAAATTTTTCACAGTTATATAGTCCAATGACTAAGCTAACTCAGAAGGGTGATAAGTTTATCTGGACAAAAAAAATGTGATGATTGTTTTCCGGAGTTGAAAAGAAGGTTGGTGAATGCTCCAGTTTGGGAACATCCATCCAGGAATGGTGAGTTTGTTATATACAATGATGCTTTGTTGAAGGGACTTGGTTGTTACCTTATTCAGAATGATCAGGTAATTGCATATGCTTCATGTCAGTTGAAAACTCATGAGGTAAATTACCCTACACTTGACTTGGAATTAGTTGCGGTTGTTTTCGCTTTAAAAATTTGGAGGCATCATTTGTATGGAGTAAACTGTGAAATATATACCGATCACAAAAGTTTAAAGTATATATTCACTCAAAAAGAATTTAACATGAGACATAGGATATGGATAGAAATAATCAAGGATTATGATTGTACAATTAATTACCATCTGGGAAAAGCAAATAAATTGGCTGATGATTTGAGTCGAAAAAGTAATTCTTCATTATCAATGTTGCATTTCGAACTTGATCCTTTTATTAAGGATTTGATTTAATTTGGAATAGATGTTTTTGGTGAAGGATGTTCTTCTTTTTTGTTTCAGGTATCAGTGAAATCTTCTCTATCAGACAGAATCAAGAAAGCACAGAAGCAAGATAGTGAGTTTCAGAAAAAGTTAGAGCTGGTTCAGAAGGGTAAGTTGCATGAATTCAACATTGATAATGATTGTGTTTTGATATTTGGGAAGATATTGTGTGTTCCTTGTGATTCACAGTTTAAGAGAGAGTTGTTATGTGAAGCTCATAGTTCTCCGTTTTCAGTTCATCCTGGCAGTACTAAGATGTACAGAGATCTGTGGGAGTATTACTGGTGGGATGGAATGAAAAGAGATATTGCTGATTTTACTGTGTTGTTTTTGACTTGTCACCAGGTTAAATCAGAGCGGCAGTTACCAAAAGGGATGCTTCATCATTTACCAGTACCAGAATGGAAATGGGAAAATATATCCATGGACTTCGTTGTTGGATTGCTGAAGACACCTCGAGGTAATAATGATATCTGGGTTATTGTTGATAGCATGACTAAATCTACTCATTTCCTTGCTATACAAGATACTTTTTCCCTATATCAACTTTCTCGATTGTATCATAAAGAGATAGTCAGGTTGCATGGAGTTCCCCTCTCCATTATATCTGACCATGATCCCAGGTTCACTTCTAACATTTGGAAAGGCCTTCAGAAGTCTTTGGGTACTGAATTAAATTTTAGTACAACTTTTCATCCTCAATCAGATTGGCAGTCAGAACGAACAATTCAGACTTTGGAAGATAAGCTATGTTCTTGTTCGATGGATTATCAGGGAAGTTGGGACAAACATATTTCTTCGGTTGAGTTTTCATATAATAACATTTTTCATTCCAGTATGCAGATGGAACCATTTGATGCATTATATGGGAAGCTGTGTCGAACTATAGATTTATGGGATGAAGTGGGTGAAAGGAAGATGATTGTACCATAATTGGTTGAAGAGTTGGCCAAAAAAGTTCAGCTGATACAGAAACACATGACAACAGCTCAGAGCAGGCATAAGAGTTATGCGGACAACAGGAGAAGGATCTCTCTTTTGATTTAGGTGAACATGGTTTTCTCAAAGTATCACCATGGAAAAGTGTGATGTGATTTGGTATGAAAGGAAAGATGAGTCCAAGTTTCATTGGACCATAAGAAATTCTGGAGAGAGTTGGGCTCATTTTCTTACCGAGTGGATTTACCTCCGATTTTATCTTAGGTACACAATGTTTTTCATGTTTTGATGTCGAGAAAGTATATGCCAGATCCATCCCATGTTTTGAGTCTAGAGGTAGTTCAGCTGGAAGAGAACCTATCTTATGAGGAACAACCGGTCCAGATTCTTGACCACAGGGACCAAGTGTTACAGAATAAGGTGATTCATCATGTAAAGGTTTTTTGGAAAAACCACATGATTGACGAGGCAACGTGGGAATCTGAAAATGCAATGAGGGATAAATACCCCCACTTATTCGAAAAATAAATAAATTGCGGGGACACAATTTTATAATGGGGGTAAGGATGTAAAATCCCAAGTAAGTAATTAATAATAGATATTTTTATCTATGTCTATTAATGAATTAGATAGTGTTGTAGAGGCTGAAAATGAGAATAAATCCAATCTTAAGCATAGAATACACTAATATTTTTAAAAGATTGTTTTGCTGCCTTTTGATGGAAAACCATTTTTAAATATATCTTTTGAAAATTTTATAATATATATTTGTCAAAATAAACTTATTCTTTATGATTAGGACATTTAAATTTACTTTGGATAAATTTCTGGTATTTTTCTGATAATGTTCTTTTTTTAATGAATAGTGAAAAATGTTGTATTTTAATTCAAAACCTCTTTTTAATCTATTTTTTTATATGATTATATTATATTTTTAATTGTTTTTAAAGTGAAATTAGAATATATATTTACCATTTAATCAAATGGTGGTCATTGGAATTAATTTCACATTGAAATTGGACTTAAACTAGTGTTAATATTTTGATACTTATTATTTCATAAAAACACGCTATTTGCTCTAACAACGTGAATTAATTATTAAACTAATTAATTTAACTTATATGTTTTGAATTTTTTAAAATAGTCATCATTTTTGAATTTGGAATATCAAATATAGCTTATGGTGATGTTTTGGTATTTTTCTGAAAAACTTCCATTTTTGATGAATAGTGAAACCACTTAGTGGTACTTAAAAACTGATTTTTCATTTAAATGAAATTTTACCACCTCTGTGTTTTGAATTTCAAAAATCCAACATACATGGTTTTCATTAAGAAGTAAAATTTGGTTCAATGGGATTAAAATAATTTTTTGTTGAATGGTAACTTTTAAGTTTATTAATCGCGATTAGAGGTAATTATTGTAGTTTAAGGTAAAAATAATGTTTTAATAATATTAAATGACCTATACACATGTCCTAACCCTATTGGATGTGTCATGGCCGACCAAGACAACCCATGGGTCGATTTGTGGGACCCCATGGAGCCACTTGAGTAAGATAAAGACATTAATGCCTTTTATTTAAAGTAAAAGTAAAGATGACACAGACATGAGTTGTTTTACTAAAATGATTTTTAAATGGGGTTATACAAGTCATCCTTTTCACTATAAATATTCATTGGAAATCTAAAAAGACTTCCTACATCATGATATTTTGTTTTATAATTTGTATACTTTAAATAAATTAAATTATTTTTGACATCATGATGATGCGGAGATTACATCATTATTTAACGATTTAAATAAAATGAAAATATAATATAACATATAAGACCTAAAATTGTCAAAACCCTATTGGATGAGTATATTTTGAACCCTTATCACCATATCCTCGAAATACATCAATGTGGGTCTTTTAAAATCCGAAACGCTTTTTAAAATAACGTAACCTTTTATACCTTTCCAAGAGTGCCTCTCCTCTCCTTTTATAAAAGGCCCCCACCTCTACCACCATACCCACACATCCAAGGCCTTTGTCTCAGCCAAACCCTGCCCATTTTGTCTCACCACATCCCTCTCTTACTCCTAGAAGCCTCACTTCGGGTAGAAGTCTTCTCAAGGAAGCCTTTGAGCTCAAATCAAAAAGAGTAACCCATTTTAAAGGTAGTGTTTTCTCTTGTGTTCTTATGTTTTATTTTGCATCTCAAACCCCCTAAACTCTTTTTATTCATTTCTTTTATAACAACACCAGTATCTTAAAAATACTAGGATGTTGTTATAATAATTATTCGAGCTACACTTACACCAACCTACATCTAATGGTTAATGAACATACTGTTTCTGTGGATGGTGAATTTCTGCCTCACGAAACGATGACTGTTCAACACTCATATAACACCTTCAAAGGTTTCCATTAAGATTTCACTATATTTATATATGATATATAATATGTTTATGTTATAATTACTCTTCTGTATTTTTCATTTATGTCATACCTTTATGGTTTCCATTTTGGGTAAACAAGATATCTACATTTTAGGAAGTGCAGACAACCGCCCCCTAAAAGTGATTTGATTCGTTAATGCCATATGTGAGATTTATAAAGGATGTAATTAATGATATTATATATGATATCATAATGTAATTAAAATATACTTTTATATCATTATGATTCCATTCCATAAAATATGAAATAGAAATGAAAGTAGTGTCCATGCGTACGTACGGCTTACCGTCTCCATGAACGGTGAATTTCATTTCATACCTCTAAACGTTATGTAATATTATAAATGCATGTATATACTGGATATATATGATATATATGATATCTACATCATGAGTATAACTCTGTATATAATGGATACATGAACAACATGTAATAATAAAGAGCATATTTTTTACTCAAGTACCAATGATCATTAAAACGACCGTTATTAACATAAATAATTGCATAGTGGTCATGACATGGTAATAAGTGATATAAAAGGAATAAGGATATTGAAAAAGGTTCTTAATCAAGTAGAAATTAACTCATGTTTATTTTTCATGACATTAAATAAAGATCGAGTCAAGTCGGACCTAAGGTATGGGACTTCGTCTCAATCTCCTTTCATTGAGGAATAATTTGTTTTATACACAACCTTCTCTTATACGTTGTATAAACGCCTTTGACATTTACGTTTATCCAAAAGGAATATTTTTTTATATGAAGCATTTTACTAAATGAAAAAAGGGAATGTTTTTGTCGTACGTATGCAGCGACAACGACTTCTTCGCCGCCATGACCATTATTTGAGTTTCGGATTCCTCTACAAGCCATAAATTTTTTTAAAAGATAAATAAATACCCTGTTTTACATTTCATTTATTTTGGTATTGAAAATGGTTTTCATAATGTTTTTATATCAATGTGTTGTATTGATATCTTTTGATTGAAAAGTGGAACTGTTATGTTTCCTTTGTGCATGTTTTATGTGATAAGATTATGTTATGGTCCTTGAGAATTATTATGAAGACGGGTGGTTCTGTGATAAAATAAGGGTGGGTGAGCCTGATATAGCTCTCCAATGAATTGGTTAATGCGAAGGAGTTGAACATTAAGGTTTCTCTGAAGAGATTTGAGGAATATACTGGGATGGGTATTCCAAACGTAACTAAGAGGGTTAATCCCTATGTAAGAATGTTATGAATGCCTCATGTTACCTTTTTGTCTTATTATTTCTATGATTTATTAATGATTTTATGAGGTATGTTAAAGTGCTTATGTTTTATGAGTAGAGTATGATTTCATTGATTCTTATGTATACATGTACTCATATTTCCTTTCCATATTTTTATATCCCTTACTAAGCTTTTTATGCTCATCCCATGTTTTTGAAATGTTTTTCATAGGTCAATGGAAAGGTACATGATATGATGATAGTGTCAAGGAATTGATAAGAAAGATTCCAGGTTTTATTTTCAATATGTTTTCATTGATGGGAAAAAATGAATATAATATTTTATCGTAACCACTTTGTATAAATGTGGGATTTAATGCATGTTTTATGATCTAATTCTCTATAACTCTAAACATGAAAAGATCCTTAAGGTGTAATCTTGTAATAACTAAAGATTAAGTATGGTTTAAGGCTGGGGCCTTATATAAAGTATAGGATGGTTAGTGTTGAGGATCAACGTGATATCCATTTGATAACAAATGGTGACCTGGGAGCTGGAGGTGTGATGGGAGAAACAATCGTGAATTAGAAAGCCACAATGGTGGTGGTTGAGAATATCACCTAGAATGTTGATATCATTAATGGTTATCCTAAGGACAATATGATGCAGGCTCGTGAAGATGTTCCAAATTTTTTAATCCATTGGGAGCTTACTATCCACTCTAAGGAATAAATGATAGAGGAATCACTTGTCATTAATGCCTCATAAGAGGATTATGATAAGATGAATGGGCGCCTATTACTTCTTGATACTGATAAGAAGTATACAGAGTTGATCAATATGAAGGACTTTATCTAGTTAATATGTTGCAAATATTGAAAATGAAAAATGCAGTTGTACATTAAAATATAGGTAAAATGGAGTATTGGTTTTAATATCTTCTCAAATATGACCTCACTAGGGATGTAAAAAATCTTCATGAGAAGTTATTTGAAGATAATATTTCAAATATTCTCATCATAGAAATTAATGGTTTATCAATATCATATGGTTTTTATGGTTTTTATTTTTTACTCTTTTAGGCTCTCAATTTTATAGTAAAATTTATTTCAATCTAAAGATGTTATTGTCTTTTCTATTGGATAGTCATATGTATCACTAGTGATAAGTGACCATCACATTTTTGTGGTTTGAGCCTCAATGATTTATTTTTACTTGAAAATTCATCTAGGACCTGATGGAGTTTGATATATATGTAATTTATATGAGTAACGAGCTAAGGGATATACCTTATCAGATGAGATACAGAACCCAGGTGAGGGTCATGGAAACTATTTAGGTATTTGAACTAGTTATCCATGTGTTTTTTGAATAATATCTTATTATAGTCCCTATGTATTTGGGCTATATGTGATGATCTATTTGATAAATTTGGGTATGGGATTGATGTATGAGTCAGAGGAAACTAAGGTTTGTGGTGTCACCAACCCATGAAAAATGTGAGTTTATATAGATGATCGGAGACTAGGATGAGTTATTTGGACCCAGAATAAAACATAACGATCAATGAGATTTGTTTTCAAGATAAGTATAACAGAATGACTGACTATAAACATGTGATGAGAAGATGATATATGTTATAGTATTTTTTTTTTTTTTATCATTTCAGATCTTTTCTTGTTCCTGAATAGGTGATGGACCTAGTGGGGGGGAGATCATATGCTCAGGCCCTTCCATGCGTTACATAGATGACAATAGTATATTTTTAGATATATAGTGTCTTGTGTATAATTTAATCCTTTTTAGTAGTGTATTTTTTCAGGGTATGAGTCTTTTCCTTATGTAATCCCTATCCATGACTTTGGAACACCCCCATGTGTGATGTTTGGGTCATGGTATGAAGTGAGATGTTTATGATGGCCCCAAAATTGAGTTATATACATGTGTCATAGGATATAGATTCATAATAACATCAAATTATTTTTGGTAGTGGGTTGACATTTTTTTATGAATGTAACCCTAAGCCTTCATTCCTGTGTTCTGGACATTGATGATTCTCACCATGACTCTTTGGGGACATGATGGGTTATATTCAGGTGGAAAAAAATTATTATAGGGTGTTATCATGGTACTTAATAAAGAATGATCATGATCAATGATGACATGGTTAGAACTCAATGACTTGATGTGTATGGAGATATAGTCTCTTAGTTTGTTCGTGTTGTATACACACATTCATGACACATTTATTTTCCCAATTAATATATGTATATGATGGTGTATATTAGCTGAACCTAGTGTGGAAATTCATTGATTTATTTTTCACAAACATTATTTGATCTTTGGGGACCTTTTAGACCATTAATTTATTTTCGGTCGAGAACATGTTGTGCATAGTATCGGGTTTGTAGTGTTATAGGAAATTATAACCTAAATACAAGACCATTTTATAATAATATACCATATGTAAAATTATAATCCATGAAAGAACTATGTTGTTTTAGTATATATAGATACAAGAAATATAAACATCTAAATCAGAAACATTTTTTTATCATCACCCATTATGGCCTTCCCTCATAATAACATTCTTAACATACAATTATTAAATATTTTGTTCATATAAAAGGGAAAAAAACATTAAAATGGTGATCTCAAATTCCTAATAACGGTATTCATCAAAGATATAAATTGAGAATAATATGAAATAATTATATTGGAATAATGAATTAAGATCATTTATATAACATAAAATGTTCAATCCCAATTTTCCAAATATTATAAACTATAGTCATTGCATAAATCATTATCTATTAAAATGAAATGAATCATTAATATGTGAAATCATCATATGTAAATCATTACGATGAGTTCCAATCATAAATTAGTGGAACCATAATATATATAGAAACCATTTCATATGTGAAGGCTATATACTGAGTCCACTAAGTCATTATGAATCTGGAATCATCCCCAGTTTCCAATAATAGATTTAGCATTTTTACATGTATACCATATTGAATCAAGAACATCGACTAGTTTACTATACTTTATGATGTGCATATAATTGATTCCCGTAATTATGTAAATATATATAAATCTTCAAAAAAATTAATTGTAGTGATATATAATTATACACCCCATACTCACAAATTGAATACAATATCAATTCCTACCACAAAATCATGAATCAATCATCATGTCATCATATCACAACCCCTTAAATGAAAATAAGTTTCAAAAAAATTTCATAATGTTATCATTCTGTAATCGAGAGAAAATTAATAGGATAAATAAATATCTAGTCATAATAATAATAAACCAACGATATAAATAATTTGAATGGAATAATTGGATCGTGTCCAAATAAAAACATAAATAAAATTAATCAATATAGTGAAATATGATAATTAAATTAAAATAATCACTTGAATATTTCTTGAGGAAAATAAAAATTTCAGTTTTAAATGAAAAATATAAATTCTAATAACATACCAAAAAATTGTTAATTATTCTCATTTAAAATAACCAAGGATCCATATGATGGATGAATGAATTTATTTAGTGGTTTTGATGCGGGGGAATTCCATTCTTGTGTTATAAGTTATACGAAAACATTCATTTCAAACAATTTT
The DNA here is from genome assembly GCA_963277665.1 of Viscum album. Classification (NCBI taxonomy): domain Eukaryota; kingdom Viridiplantae; phylum Streptophyta; class Magnoliopsida; order Santalales; family Viscaceae; genus Viscum; species Viscum album. The sequence goes on along the minus strand of OY728152.1, from coordinate 270,514,160 downwards.
TAAATGTCAAATAGTATTTCATTAGGAAAACAAAATAAAATATTCCTTTTTAATAATATTTAAAAAATTCACTATTTAAAATGACATTAAAATGTTATATTAGAGTAATAAAAATATTCATTAAATGTTTTAAAAAATTCTTGCATAATCAATCTTGACTAATATGATTTAAAAGTATATTTGATGGAAAATATGCTAGTAATTGAGATAAATAATCTTGGTAAAATTTCATAATAGATTAGATAAATAATCATTTTTTTATAAATACCATTAATCTATAAGTTTACAAAATATGTATAATGAACATTATCTATTAAGATAATAAAAACTTATTTGAAAGAACTCCATTTGATCAACTCCTTACAATCTTATGGTTGATATTTATCGAAGAAAATAAGTTATATATTGTGTATATGTATGCTTAGAATATAATTTATTTTCTAAAATTGATATTTAAGGATCAATGTTTTGTAAATTAGAGAATGTTGGGGTTCTTATTTGTAATTGAGGGGAGGTTATCTATTATAATATCATAAAAAATATAACAAATTCATTCAAAATACCAATGCTTAAAATTAGAAAAATATTGGACCATATGGTAGGGAATTATATAAATACCCTTATCCAATAAAATGTTGCAAGGTTTATGTGAAGATTAAAACATTGTTTTTGGCTTAAACCAATAGTTAACTAATTTTAACCATAAACCATGTAACTAATTTTTTTCACACAAAAAGGGAAATAATTTTATATACTAATTAAATATTTTAAAATTAGTGGATATGTAATAATAATATAGACCATATATTATATACTTTTTCCAATTTCAAAATTTATATGTTTTCAAAATAATCCAATAAAAAAATATTTTCATAAAATATCATTATTGTAATTTTTTACCCAATTAATTTAATTTGAAACAAAGACACAATGGAAATGATGAAATTATAGTATACTACATTCCCAAAAAAACAATAATTGAATATTTTCTAAAAACATTGGATCACACAAACTAAATAAAACTGTAATAATTTTTCTATTTTTTAAATCAGATATTTTATTTTTCTATTAATTGATGAAATATTATGTATTCATTATGTAACAGTTTAAGATAATATAATATAACATAACATTATAAATTATTTATGATAATGAAAATTATTTTACTATGCTCAAAATTACCATTATAATTTTTTCAGAACATCAGTTTTCTAGATTTTAAAAATTATTCTATATTAAAATGTAAAAGTCTGTCATTTGGAATTTGTCATTCATTTAAATATTTTATAGGAAATTTTCATGAAAAAATTCCAATTTGAAATTAATATTTCAAGAATAAGTTGCTAATGTATATTTTCCTTCATTCAATGGAAATTAAGATGAAAAATAGTGGCCTTGAGATATAGTTTTATCCTAAGTTAACCACTTTAACCTTTTTCTATGGTGATAAATTCTCCGAAGCTTTTTTTCATAAGATCATAAAAGAAATGGGACCTATTAAAAAATCTGTACCACATAATTTTTAATCATGAATAGTTCATCCATATTTCAATTTCAGTAAGTATAAAATATTAATTTTAGAATAATTAAAAAAATGTAAAGAAAGTCATTATTAATAAAAACAATAATAAAACTAGATTTTTTCTTATCCCATGCATAGAAAAACAATACATGAATGAAAAAACATTTGATTTAATATGTAATATAAGAATTTCATTAAATTCATTCTTAAATAGTGATTAATTTGATTTATTAAGATAAAATCAATATGTGCACTATAAAATGTTAAAAAACAAATCCTCTATTTTAAAATTATATAATTAATATTTCTAATCAGTTCATAAAAAATGGATTCATTAAATACATATCTAAAAAAAATTATTGTATTTTCACTCCTACACATTCCCTATAATATAATTTCTAGGAATTTAATATCATAATAAATAATAATATCAAAATATAATATCATGGGTCATTTCGATAGTGTCATAGGTGTAAGACAAGCTATCAACGATATAAAAAAATTTAAAGGAAATTTTATGCTAAAATATCTTGTGGTTACATTATACAGCCACCATAATATTATTTCCTAACATAAATTTTTTTCACATAGATATAATTAATTGGGGATATATCTGATTATTCACGTCCTTACGTTCCCATGTAGAATCATCTAAATTATGGTTTCAACATAGAACATTGACAATTTTAGTTTTCCTATTTCATTGGAATTTATCTACATGATCCAAAATATCCAAATGTTATTGCTAATAAGATATAACCCTCAATGGTGGTTTGACCTCAATGTTTAATACATGAGAAGGATCAGTTATATAATTCCTTAGTAGATATATAAAGAACACATCATGAACTTTAGTGATATTTGGTGGATGTTCCATGAAATACAACTACATTTCCAACATGCTCTGTAAATTAAATTGTTTCTATATAGTAGTGGATCAACATTTCTTATTTTTGGAATCATGTAAAATTTTTTGAATGATTTATCTATAAGAAACCCATTTTATGAATCTTGAAATATAAATATTAATGACAATTGTCATTATAAATTTTCCTCTTCCATTGAGCAAACATTATGTGTTGTTGAATGGTTCTAACCTCTACTGTTATTTCCTCTACCTGATTTATTCCCCATAGGTTCCATTCCATAATATCATACATGAATTTTGGTGTTATAGACTTCTTTCCATATATGGATTTAGAAGTAATCATCTAAATTATGTTGTGAAATAGTTTGTTTTATGAAAATTCTACCAAAGGAATGTTGGGATCCCAACCAATTATAAAATCAAGAGAAAAAAACCTAACTTCTCTTATGGGGATTAAATTATTCACGCGTACTAACCATTATTCTTAGAATAACAAGTAGTGATAAAAAACTGACATTGTATCTATCCTGAATGGCCCGAAGGCCTTCATTTTTATTGATTTTCAATAACCATCGTTTCATGGGATGAGGGGTAACCCTAACAAGGCTCGTAGGCTAAGAGATTACATGGCCCATAGGATTAGGAGATTACAAGACCGAAATGACTTTGGGAAATCAACCAGACATCTACAAGGAACAGCCCCTCCCCAGCATCTGCATCATGATAGTATCTCTCCACCTTATCATGGTCGTATAGCTAGCCTTCCCATGCAAGCACAGGTTGGTACCGATGGCATAGTCATACACTCTCATTCTGAAAATCCATTCGTCTCTGCTCTGGTGAGTGCACTTGCTCTGAATCCTCTTCTAAACCTCCTCCTTTTATGTAGAGATTGTCCGGGGAAACTCCAAGTGGCCCAAAGGCCTTGAGGTGGCCTAATGGCCTTAAAGGTGGCCCGAAAGCCCTACTGACCCAAAGGCCTGGGGTGGCCAAAGGTAAATAGTTCTGGATGCTACAGTACCAAACAGTACAAATAATAGTACCTGTTACAGCACCCCACAAAGTGTATAGTTCTGCTACAGTGCCTGCATAGTGTGCAGTTCTGCTACAGTACCGCACAGTGTACAATCTGCAATAGTACCCACACATTGTACAGTCTGCTACTATACTACTACAGTGTCTACTACAGTGCTGCTACAGTACCCCCAAAAATATCCCTCTACCTGTTTTTGAACATGGGCCATGTGGATACACTTCAGGATACCTCACCAACTAGGTTGAGGCTCATGTGTGGAAAATATAACACTATCTAGATCTTGTGGAATACTTCAAAAAAATGAATAGGTAGAACTATGATCTTGATATGATACAATATAGTGTGGTTCTCCTTTGAGCTTTACCTATTCATTAATGCATATCCTAACAATATTATCGAGCAAGAAATATTATCCTATGTAAATTATTTGTGATGGAATTTTATGGAGATAGACTATATCACAAAGATAATTATTTCCATTATAAGTTCTGCGAAGTCTAATGATAAAATCAAAGTATATTATTTCATATTTCAATTGGAGTATTGATAAAAACAAAATCATACCCTTAGATTTCTGTCTCATATCCTAAATGATTTCAAATAATACAGACTGAAAAAATATATTAACAAATATCTCAATTGTCTTTCTCCTATAAGAAATGAAATTTTAATTATCTATACATATTTATAGTTATAGGATGAATTGAAACTGATAAACTATGAGCCTCGTCCAATAGTTCATTCATAAAATCTATTATGGTTAAGGCACTTACAAAGTTCTTGACCCATATCATTCCATGATAACAATGGTTAACTCGGAAATACTTTTAACCATATTTTTTGTCCCTTATATACATTCCTCACCTATTTAATTATCACATGTATAGATGGTCAAACACTAATCTGAGCATTATTTTAATTATCCATGTTCTTTAATATCTCTATTCAAATTTAATATAAATATAGTGATATTTAATCATTTGAGATTCTCATTATAAAAAATATTGCACGATCCATTTGAATCTAATCACCAACAACCTTGATTGCATTCCCAATGTGGTAATTTTGTGACCAATAATAGCCTCTAATAAACTCTAATCATCTTCTCTAGATAATATTTAACTATTTATGAGTGATTATATTAATTAGATATTTATAATCAGTGTATATGTCACAGTTTCCATAATAAATGTAATTCATATTTATCTTCAACAAAAAAAATTACATCATCTAGCTCAAAATCCAGAGTTAAGTTAATTTTACTAATGTGTTTTTAATTTGAATGATCCATATGTTATTAACATATCATTTTTAATAAGGAAAAATCTGATTCCTTTCATTAATGCATCAAACAAGATGAAAAACCCCACTCCACTATAGTGAAATGTGGATGATGGTGTATCGACTAACCATTTTTTATCACCTTAAAATTGTATATACATTTATTTATTTATAAGAAAAAAACACCAATCCTCTTCTACATGATGAATGGATTATATAGTAATTATAAATATATCAAAAAAATATTTAATATTCTTCTAACATAAAACAACATTGCATTTCTATTATAATGGTTCTTCTATCCTATTGATAAAAAAATTTAATATTGGAAAGATATTCCAATATAACAACATTTAATAATATATTACCTTTTAATGATTCTTTCAAAATAAAAAAATTCAAACATGGTAAATTATCCAAATAAATTCTCAATTCTCAATGTCTTCAACACAATTCAAAAATGATCTTCATGCAATTTCATTCAAATTGAATATATAATAATATCATCTAAAAATAGTAACAAAAATGATCAAGATATTATCAATTTTTTGGATCAAAATAATGATGTAGATGCTCAATATACAAGAGGGGGTGAATTGTATACTTGAAAAAATTCATTTGGAACCTTTAACGTTGGTATAAAACCTTCTATTGTTTAACAATGTTAAACAAGGAAAATTCACAAGACCTCTTAGTTGTACAAACATGCTATATTCCGGAATTATGGATCCGGAAATGAAACATAAGAAAAGTTTACAAAGACCAAGATTCTCCCTCAAAGAATAACGAATATTACAAATCAGTGTACATGAATAAGAAACTATAAGATATTTATAAATTCCTTTTCAAATAAAATGCAGTGGTAAAAAAACATGAAACAATATAAAAAATATGTTTGAAATATTTTAACCCAAAGAGTAGGGTATCCAACAACCTTGGATAAACGTCCCTTGATTTATACATTCAAGAATGTTTGTCTTACCCACACCATGGTAATCCCTTGAAATGAATATCAGATTCTGTCTTAGTATCCCTACAAGCCATTGAAATTCAATATAGTCAGCACCAATGTCTTCTTATCCCCAAAATCCCTCGAATTTAATCTTCCACATTCGGAGTCGCATGAAGAAATTTTTAATCAGATGTTCAGTACGCACAATGAAATATAGTCTCTCTCTCTAAAAATCACTTTAGCAGAATGTAATCTATAGATTGATCAAGGTTTCTGTTCTCATTCAAATGAGCTCATATTTATAGGAACATCTTCAATGGTCGGCTCCCTCTACCAATAGTCATATTTTTCATTGAATTTTGGAGGGACCTGTACTCGTTCACTCAAACAATGGTTGACCAGTAACAGAATGCATGACATCATTTTATAACTCAAACAAAAGTATGTAAAAAATTGTATGCTAAACTAAATTAAATTTTTTAGAGTCTATATGAAAAAAAGAATTTGGAGTCTAAGAGAGTAAGCCTTCAGAGTCTACATTACAAGGATATATGGATTTAAATTTTCAAGGAATTTCGAATCAGAATTCTATAGAATTCGGAGTCTGAATTATGAAGAATTCAGAGTCTGAATTTTGGGAAATTCAGAGACTGAATTCTAAGGAATTTATCATGTGAATTATGATGAATTATGAGTCTTAATTATATGGAATTCGGAAACTAAATTCTATGGAATTATGAAGGAGAATTTTAGAGAATTCTAAATCTGAATTTCAAAGAATTCAGATTCTGAATTTTAGAGAATTTGGAGTCTGAATTTCAGAGAATTCGGATTTTGAATTTAAGACAATCCAGAACCTGAATTCAGATCGTGAAAACAAAATACTATATATTTAAGTATTTATAGAATTCTGAGGTTTTACATGTGAAACCAAATTTTACACTTAGGAATACAAATATATAGATTTTCAGAGACAAAAAATATGAATAATGAAAACTAGGTAAGGATAAATATCCTTAGGGAAGGAAAATTTTTCTTATCAAGATGATACTTATGGAAAATGAAATTTTCCTTAATATAGTGTGTTTTTTATTTTCGGAACATTAAGGAATGTAAAGGTCATAATGAAACCTTATTGACACAATAATATACACCTATTGGAAAGCACAAACATTCTTACGAAAAATAATATAAGGACTTTGAAATTTTATAGACATGTAAATAAAGCTTTTCTCCCTTTACATATGGATCAATGTTAATGCGAATAACTCCCCCTTAGGCCTTGGAAACCCTAAGGATTGTATTATGAATTTCATGAATGAGATTTTTCATTTCCTTTCATACAAAATTCTTCATGATGAAAACTCCCCCTTAGATGAACACCCCCTTACTTAGGGAAATTTATTCATTACTAAGTATACTTTTTTGACATTCATTTCTCCCCCATTGTGATTTTCAAAGAGATATATAGGGAATGGAAAGGAAATTTTGGTAGCTAAAATATTAGTGATAAACAACAAAAAAATATGAATAGCAAAAAGAATCTCATTAGGATTGAATGATTTTGTACATAAAGGAAATATAACAAAAGATCGGATTTATAATGAAATTATCCTTTATTCTCCTTCAACATCATCTTCTTCACTATGGTTTTTAGGTTTTTTAGTTCCTTGTGATCCTCCTATATATGTTTGAGAAGTTGAACCTGATCTACTATTTTCTTTTCTAAGGCTTTGATTTTTCTTCTTCATAAGACTGAATCGATACTACTTGACACTTCATGACTTGTTCTTGCTTAACAAGCCTATCTTCTATCTCAATTATGATATCCCTCTCTCTCTTCCAACTCTGAGCAACTGAATTCAATTTCAAATTTATATCTTTCAATTCTTGCTTCCAATAAGTTTGTTCCAGAGATAGCTTTTCCTCAAAACTATTAGTGAGATTCTTGATCTTTGCATCTTCATTGTCCAAATAATCCTTGACACTTTTCTGTAATTCATCAAGGATTATCATCTTTTCTACTGTCTTCCTTGACAAGATTGTCATCATTTTGCATGATATTTTATGAGAATCATTGCTAATAAGAAATGTCATGAAGCCTACCCTGAGTTTAACACACATATCCATCACCATGGAAACTGAATCTGATTTTTGATTTTAGCTATGCTGAAGCATATGGCATCTCGAGTCTATTATTGGAAATAGAGGGATAGTTCCAACAAGATTTTTCAATGACTAGACTATAGAATCATGTCCAAGAGAGGATGATTCTTAATATAAGACTTTGGATGGTGAGGAATCATTTTCTAACTCAAAAGCGTTCCTCTTTGATGATGTACCAACTCTTTTCTCCTCTACTAAGGATTTTCTAGTTGTATCAACTACCACATGTTTTCCCTTATTAGCTTTCAGAATGATTTCCTACTGATTAAGTGATTAAATTTCACTATAAGATAGCTGAAAAATTTTACCTTCGTCAACATCTTCCTTCTAAACTCCGGCCTCATCATCCCTTGGAAGAATGATATCATGATTTGATCCTTATTTTTCAGACAACTTATTTACTTCTTCTTCACCCATTTCATATTTTACTCGGGTAGCAAGTTTTGAAGACTCGACTTCAAAAGTTCGGATTTATTATCTTTCAGAGAGACTTTACTTCTCATGAAAATCATCTAATTTAATTTTAAAGACTTCAGTATCACCACTACATTGTTCTTATTCTTCCACTTCTTATTCTTGCAATATTTCTTCTAATTGAACTTTTTCTAGAGACATAATATTCTTTCCCGGAGTCTCTGGAAGTGGTTCTATCAAAAAATATTCTGGTATAAGAATTTATTCAGAGACTTTTTTTAGTATCCTTAAGAAGTTATTGAAAAACATTGGCTTCAGGCATCTTCTTCTTTTTCTTCATCTCTTTCTGTTGCTTATCAAGCTCTTCAACTGCCTTTTCCTTCCAAGATTTTGCCTCAGCAGGGTCCAAGCCAAACTTAGGATCCCCTTATTATTTATTTTTCTTGTCTTCCCTCCACTTTTCCACTACCTCATCTGGATAAGTCTTTTTCTTCAATTTCTTCGGAGGTTCGGATTGAGTTTCCTTGGCCACTGGGGTTTTTCCTTTTTCTTCAACTTCCTTCAACGTTCTATTCCTTCCACCCTTTTTAGAAGTCCAAGACACTTCGTGTTTCCTTGATATGGCTTAAACCTCATCTTCTGGAAAATGATACAATTCTTTGAATTCTTTAGAAAATCATACGTTCATCCTTCCCAAGGTGTCATCACTCAAAAACATGACATTTCAATTTCATGACTTAGATCTGCAATGAATTTTGAAGGATTCTAAACACTGAACAATAATCATTGACAAAATGGCTGGATACATTAAAATTTTAGATTTAAAACTCCCATTTTTGATATAATCAATCGTAACCACAATGTACTTAACCAAATTTATATTTCTTAAATTCACCATGAAATCGAAAATATACATATCACTTTTCTTCAAAGTATCCATGTATTATTTTCTCGGAATGACAAACCCTTGAACCCACAATTCAAGAATATGAAGTTTTATAGATAGATGAACTACCTTCGGAGTCTTCACCTTTGAAAGACCAAGACAAGATAATGAAATTTTTTTATCAAAGGATCCTATTTCATCAGGTATCTTGTGATAGATAAATGAATCTTCTCTCTCCTAAGGAATTCCAATCAAACTAGATGCCTTTTAGTTTGAAATAGAATATGTCTTCCCGTAGCACTTAAAAGAAAAATTGTTTCTTCCTTCTTCCATGTAAAATCTAACGGACTCATAGAACTAATCCTACAAGTCTGGATACACCGGATCATGTGCCTTCAGTTTTTATATGAAAACACATTCCCACCCATTTAGACTAAAATTAATAAAGATAATAGAATCATACTTAGAAAATAAATTCATATGAACCAACCTTTCCCTATAAAAATGCCATTAAGAGATTGGCTTTATAGTTGACATTTCTTTCTAGGAAGAAACTTCGACAAAAATGAGATGTAAGGATGATCTGAGATGTTCGGAACGAGCTTATGTAAGAAGGGCAAGGCATCAGTATGAAATATCTTGGAGTTCAATGTGGGACAAGAATCGAGAGGCCGTTATATGGGAAATTGAAGCGATGATCAACTTCCCTAATTGGTCCAATTATAGAATAACTTCTTGAAATGAACTGATGGATGATATGATAGTCGTAAGGGAATTTTGGTAGAATCCGATATTTTGAGGTTTTTTTTAAAAAAAAAATCGGATTTAAGTAAAAGCGAATCTGAAAAATTTAAAACTAAAAGAAAATTCCAACATGTAAATGATGATTTCGAAAATTTTGAAATGGAAACAAACCTTTCAAATTTCTAGGAAGATTATTTATAATGAAGAAAATTCTTCCTGAAGAACATTAGATTCCGAAAATATTGATTATGAAAACATTGACTACCAAAATATTTATTTCAGAAATTTTACGTACCAAAATATCCATTAAGAAAATATTATAAAATAAGATTAAGAAAATTTTGACAATAAAAAATTTTAGTTTAACTAACAAGGAAATATACTCCCTATATGAAAAGGAGTTGTGTGTAGACACTCTCCTTCCTATTGGCAGAATGAATAAAATAATCCTTGGAATTGTGTTATAAACACTTGTCATTATTAAAATTAACAAGGTAACCTTCATCAAATAATTGACTTATGCTAATGAGGGAATGCTTAAGACCCTTTAGAAATAAAAAATTTCAAATCAGTGTTTTTCCAGGAAGAACAACGTTACCTATACCAATAATTTCTCCCTTAGCATTATCTAAGAAAGTTACTTTTCCTCCTTTCATCTTGATAATATTTTCACTGATTTTATTGTTACCAGTCATGTGGAGGGAACATCCATTATCCATGTACCAAGTATTTCTGTTGGTATTATCTTTATTTTCTCAAAAATAGTAGAGTTAGACATTCGGAGCCTAAACATTCTAGGATCTGGAAACATCAGAAAGAAAATTTTAGTAATCCAAATTTTCTTTGAAAAATACGCTTTATGAAATCCTAAAGTCTGTGTTTTGTTTAACGGAAAAAAATTTCTTAATTCCCACAACAATGACAGTTATTGTAGAAAGGAGCACTTTAAGGAACAAAATAATTGTTACTAAAAATCCGTTTTGATCTAGTATAACCAAAACCTAAATTATTCCATATAGGTAAAATTTGGGAATACATCCTATCAAATTATTCCTTACATATAGTAAATTTTGAAAAAAAAATCTTTGAGGAAAATATTTTTGACTATAGCTTAATAAAAATGTTCTTATCTTCAAAAACATTAGTTTTATCAGTAGTGTTAGGCTCGTAAACATTTTTCTTAGAAATTATTTTTTTCTACATCAATAGAAAGGTTATCCTTCTCTGAATTATCATCATCAAGTGTTTTTAAATACTTTCAAAATCATAAATTTTCTTATAATGATCATTAGAAATATATGATATTTCCTTAGTAAGAATAGAAATCCTAGAATCTACATCATCTGAGGATTTATAATATTTACTATCACAGTAATTATCATTCCATGATACATTGGTTATGGAATCTGCATTGTGTACCTTGGACATTAAACAATTATTATCAATAGGTAACTTGGCAAGTCAACCAAGATTCCTCTAACTAGAGGATTTGTAATAGGAGGATTCATCATAAGTGTCTCCACCACTCGAACTCCCGGTGTCAATAGATCTGAAAATATTCATAGAATTATCATTGTAGTAATTATTTCTATTCCTTTAAAAATTATTTTCCTTTCTATCTTTTCTATTATCCATCATAAAATATGGACTTATATGTCCAACACTTTTTCATTAATCAAAAGTAACTTTAGAGGCTTTTTTATCCTTTCTTTCTTTCTTCTTATATCTATGCTACAAGTCTTTCTTCCCAACTCTCTTGTTCATCTTTCGAGGAATATTAGCTAGTTCATTCTCTGAATGTTCACATTCACTAGATTAAGAAAAAATAGTGACCTTCTTAGATTTAGATCTTGAATCACTCTCATGAGTCTTGGCATTCATATTATTTGAATTAGTTGTAAAAGAAACACTTTTATTACCATTATTTTTAATAACATCATCATCATCTCACTTCATTATAGTCTCATGTTTAAGAAGAGTTCCAAAATGCTCATCAAGGCTAATCTATGATATTTTCTTGTTCTCATCTATTTATATCCTCTTTGATTCCCACTCATTAGGCATGATGTCAATAATTTTGTCTACAAGTGCCTCATCATATAAAACTTTTTCACCCATGGATTGTAAGCTGTTAACAATAGTCATAAACCATTGTTGTACATTACATATAGGTTCTCTATAAGGAATTGAAAAACAATGATACTCAACTCTATGCATAGATCTTCTTGTTTCAATATCATTGGATGTACCAAAATGAGGAACTTCAAGATTATTCCAAATACAGTTTGCAGCTTCAAGAGAAGAAATATGGCTATATATATTCCGGGTCATGGAACATAACAAAGTATTGTGTACCTTGTAGTTTATTTCATATTCTGAATTTTCATGATTAGTAAATGTTCTGAATTCCTAATCATGAATCTTTTAATCTCTAGTATTCATAACAAATTTTTTCACTCAATAGTTAATAAAAATCTCTTCATACGATCTCTTAAAATATTCATTATCATTCCTTTCAAAAATAGGTGGTCTAGTAGGATTAAGATGGTCAATTGGACCATAATTCATTCCTGACATTTCAAAGAAAGAATCCTTCTACACAAACATGATACTAGTAAATGTTTGTAAACAAGGATAAAAGTATCCTAACTAAGTAAAATATACAACAATGTAAAACTTTAGCAAGAAAATATATATGTGAATATAAGTATTTAAGATACCTCCTATGATACCAATTGTAGGATCGAAATAATGATGTAGATGCTCAATATAAAAGAGGGGGTTGAATTGTATACTTTAAAAAATTCCTTTGGGACATTTAATGTCGGAATAAAACCTTCTATTATTTGACAATGTTAAATAATGTAAATTCACAAGACCTCTTACTTCTTAAAACTAGCTAGATTCTGGAAATATGGTTCCAAAAATAATCATACAAAAAGATTACAAAGACAAAGATTATAAGTCAAATTGTATAGAATCTTACTAATCAGAGTACAAGTATATGAAATTATAATATAGTTATGCCTTCCTTATCAAATAAAAAGCAATGGAAAACAAAATGTAAGAATTCAAGTAACATGTATGAAAAAATTTAACCCAAAGAGTAGGATATCCAACAACCATGGATAAAGGTCTCTTGATTTATAATTTCAAAAAAGATTGTCTTAGCCACAACAGGGTAATCCCTCAATAGAAATATTGGAGTCGGTCTTGCTATACCCGTAAGCCCTCGACCATCATGGTAGTTTGAACCTCTTTCTTCCTATCTCTGCAATCCCCTGAATGTACTCAGCAACATTCAGAGTCGCACGAAGATATTCGGAATAGAATGTTCAGTACACAAAAAGAAATAAAGTCTCCTTCTCTAGAAATCACATCAATAGCAAGTAATCTCAAGATTGATCAACATTTTTGAGCTCATTTAAAAGGGCTCCAATTTCTAGGCACATCTTCAACAGTCGGACCCCTCCTCCAATAGACATTTTTTAACATGAATTTCAGAGGTACCTATACATGTGTCCCTCAAACAACGGTTGGTTAGTAAAAAAATTCATTACATCATTTTATAACTCAAACAATAGTATGTAAAAAAAAATTCTCAACCAAATTCAATTTTTTAGAGTCTGAGGTAAAATTAGAATTATGAGTTTAAGAGACTAAGCCTCCGGAGTCTATGATACAAAGATATACGAAATCTATTTTTCAAGGAATTCAGAATCATAATTCAATAGAATTTGGAGTCTAAATTCAAAGAAATTTAGATTCTAAATTCTAATGAATTTCAAACCGGAATTATAAGGAATTCGGATTTCGAATTTCAATAAATTCAGATTATGAATTTTAAGGAATTTGGCTTCCGAATTTCAGAGATTTTAGAATCTAAATTTTAGAGAATTTAAAACCTAAATTCAGATCCTAAAAATAGAATATTCTATATCTAAGTATTTATAGAATTTTGATGTTTTAGATGGGAAACCAAATTTTACACATAGGAGTAAAAATAGTTTTATTTAGAGAAACTAAAAATATGAACAATGAAAGCTAGGTAAAGATAAATTTCCTTGGGGAAGGAAAATTTTCCTTATCAAGATGAAACATATGGAAAATGAAATTTCCCTTAAGATAGAGTGTTTGTGATTTTCAAAACATAAAGGAATGGAAAATTCATAAGGAAATCTTATCGGATCAACACTATGATCATTATTCATTAAGTCCAATATGACGAAAGGGTAATAAATAAAATCCTATGGAATCCATATAAATTCATAGTGTCCATAGATCATACAAAATGTTTTATTTGGTATATATTTCTATGTGACAATGTTTTTATATATCCACATCAAGTATCAATCATTTAAAATTATTTATATCGCCTTAATTTAAAATATAAATCATTAATATGGGGTATATTATAGTTTTTTTAACAATGATCTTCATATATTCCAACTAATCAATTCAATGTCCATTTAAAAGTTTTTCTTCCTATCAAATATAATAAAAGAACATTATGATGGAGCATTTTTTAATATTAATCTGTTATCAAGATTATTCTAGTGTTTCTTATTCAATAACAAAAACTCAATTAATTACATTCTACAAGGAGACACTAAAATATGTGTCGTACACTAATTATGTTTTACTGATAACATTACCTCATGATTCATTGGGAGACTAGAAAATATATTAGGAAATATTTCAACAAACTCCCATACAATATAAATATCCTCAATGTTGAGTATCTATCCAACCATCTGATATAGATATCATTCATCAAAAGGAATTAGGACACACGGGATTGATGTAATTTCCATTAAATGATCATATTGATACCAGCACAAATAAATTATAATAAATTATTTCAAAATATTAAATTATATTACACCTACTTAATAATTAATATATGAACACCTAAATGAAATCCAATCCATACCTAGAATCACATAAAATATAATAGAAATGTGTATCATAATATTTTCATAAATAACATTCCCACAATCGTCATTTAAGGTGGAATTATAGATTTCATATGAGACCATAATATCATCGTGAATTTTTACTACAAGTTCAATATATAATTTTTAATAGGGTAACTAAATGAACTTAAAAAATTCCTTATAGATAAAACAATGAGTAAATATTCAATTAATTAAATATATTAAATTCAATGGTGGGAGATAAATGATCATTTCCCCAAAAAATATTTTCTCTCACATCTGTATTCATGATCGAATTGTATTTCATTTATTATTTTGGTAAAAGAGGTTTTTGATGGAAATAAAAATAAAAAACATTTGGATGTGTTCACATGCTAGATTAATTCAAATAATATTTACTTTTAAATAATATGAGAATGGTTGGTGCATTAGTTGGAATCCACTTCTCCTCTATTTTAGGAATCAACATGTTTTTAACCTAGTGTCTATTAGAGTATTTTTGAACCACTTTTCCATATTTAAATAAACTCCCATTTCCATTATAAATTTTTTTAATGTTTAATACCATATTTCTAGAATGTATAAGGTTGTAATTTTATTCCACTGTGTGATTTATTAAATATTTCATGTGATTCCATCTTCCTTTGGTTTTAAAAATAAATCAGACTGAAAAAATATTCAATTTCCATTTCTTCCTTCAGTTTTCACTAAATTATTTCTTTATTACTACTATATAATCTTATTGGAAAATCCCTTTGATAATTACTTTTATATCACCAGATAATTGATCAATTCTTATTTCATTGATAATGTTTAAACCATATTCATACTTTGAATGTCTTGTATAATTTTCCTCCCAAGTATTAATGTATTTATCCTACAATTTTATGCTCATGAAATTATATCTCTATTTTTAAAAAGTGAATATGTGGTATGTAAATACTAAAAACTATTATACTAAAATCATCTCATTCTGGGGGGTAAATTTATTCCTCTTGTATTTCATTAACAAAAAAAATCCGTGATTTATTTGATTCTTGTTCCAAATGATAAACATCCATGATAACCATATAATTTTTTGAGAAATACAGAATAGAAATTATTTTCTCAAATGTACTGGTCCATAACTTAGTGAAAAGTGGATCTAAATTAACATAAAATAATGTGTGTGTTTCCGTATAAATGTTTCAAAATTATGTACTTCCCTCCACTGATAATTTGGAAGCTCAATATTATTCATTTATTTTCAAATTTATGTGATCATAAAAACATGATTCTACTTTCCACATCTCTTATTATTATCCTACTCAAGTCAGAAATGGTTGTATTTCCCATCAAAATTATTATTTTCTAGAAATATTATTGGTTCCAAATGGAAAATAAAAATAATTAAATTATATAAATCATGATATAATAAATCTATTGAACTATAATATAATCATTATGATTAATTTATAGGATTTATAAATCATGACACCCTATTCTAAAATGATAGGATCTTTGATTTAACCATGGTCATCTATATTAATTTCCAGAACATTGTTATATTATAATATATAGAGTCATTTCTCTATTTATTTCAAAAAAATTTCTCTTTTAATAATATAAAAAATTATCTGAACCCTTCTACAATACCTAATATAGTGGACCATTGTTTTTATACATAAATATTTTTTTATTTTAGATTAATATTTTCTATATAAAATTACATTCATATTCATAACCAGGAATATTTTGTTTTTCAAGATACTAAAAAATTAAAATATTATTTTTATATATTATTTATCATCTCCCTTAATTTTCTTCCCAATATTAACACTTTTTTTCATACCCAACTTAAAACATTCCATCTCGACCTAGGGAAAGGAAATATAAAATATGGTTATTTAAGATGTCGGGTAATGGTAAGCCTTTGAGATATGAATCTATGATAATATGAAATTATAAGATAAACAAAAGGAATAAAATATAATGCCGATAACATACAAAGATCAAAGATAATATCTCAATGAACTATGAAAGTTTTATTGAAAAAATATAATCATTAAAGAAGAAATGAATCATAAGTCTAAGATATCATCATAACTAAAACATGAAAAATATGTTCATCTAATAAAAGGGTGGAAAATTCAATTTTTATGAATCAAATTCCATATTTAAAGTATAACTCTATAGAATATAAAATACTATTGGATCAATTGTTATCTAATTTTCATGTAGTAGATCAGTCACTCCAACATGTTTCCAATAGATGAAAAATCAAGTCAACTTTTTTCACATGTTTTTTTAAGAACGAATTAATGTTAATATACTTTAATAAAAAAAATATTTACAAATGAATTTTATTGAAATATAATTCCAGGCCCACACAACCAATAATAAAAACAAAAAAAATGGGTTCCACATAATCATAAAATATTCATCATATCACATGAAAAGAAAACAAGTTCAGTATAAATTATATCTTATAATACCACATGGAAAATTAAAGGTTATCATAAAGAATTTCATTATAATAAAATTATGTCATCGTGAGAAAAGATACGATTTGTAACATTGTATCATATAACATGTAAAACAGTATTAACATGAAAAGCTGTTATCATATATTATAGTTCATTTAAAAAAATTAATGGATTATTTCTAGAGTAAAATAGAATTTTCACTTTGTAATCAAATATTTGAAATATTAAAATTTCCCAAATATTATTTAATATATTTTATTTGAAAATAAATATAGACACATGTAATCTATTATTCAAATCATTTTTCACTCATATCAGTATAAAACTATTTTGATGTTTTATAAGTTAAAAAAATTCATTTCACACTCTTGTAAAAAGTTAAAAATTATAACATTAATAAAAAAAGAATATTCCAACTAAAATGATTTTAAAAAATTAAATCATTTGAATAAATATATTTATAAATTATTATATTAATATTAAGGGCATTTTTGGAATGATTATTATCAAATAGGGAATTGTAAGAAAATGTATTTTCGATGGGAGAGTGAAAAAAACTATGTTTTCATTAAAAATATTATTCAATATATTGAGTACATAATGTGAAGTAAATGAAAATAACTCATGTATCATTCATAATTAATCTAATTGTAAGAATGATTAAATTTATTTTTCAAATAATAATTATATAATTTCCTAAATTGAATTTCAAAAGTAAAAAATACTATTTGGAATAGGATAGAAATATAAATCATTCACATAATGTATCATTTTTCATCATACCAAATTAAAACTTCACTATAATATAAATATATTAATTGTTAATTTATTTCTAAACCATTAAAATTTCTATCGACCCATTTATTATATACATATGATATCCTATCAACCATTCTATATCGAATTTCTTTTAAAATAATAGTTCTGGGGGATAAGTGTTTTGTTTCTAATTCATGATACAATCCGATAGTCCTGGTCCTTTTAAATTGATCAAGGTTCTACAATATCTATAATTTTAACCATGATATTTATTTAATTTTTCTTCAATATATATATATATATATTCATACATTATATTTAGGGATAGAATAATACATTATACAATTCATGGAGATGGTAGGTATTATATAAGCGTAAATGAACATTAAATTTTTCAAACTATGTAATGGAAGAATGTTAAATAATGAAAACACTATATAGAATAATTATTATATCATATATATCACGTATAATATATATATATATAATAGTTTCTCATCAATTTATTGTGAAAACTAAAAACGCATCACAATAGTTTGTGAAGGTCGTAATCCAATGATACACATGAGAGATGAAATTTTTTCCCAAAAATTTGAATGAACGAAGGTAGATTATATAATTTATTTTAAAACCCATAATTGTTCTTAAAAAACATATATAAAAATTAATTCCATTATAATTACCATTCATTAAATATACTCATGGAGAATGAATATTATCAATATGGAGATTTGATAAAATCTACATATGCACAAGTGATATATTGACTTGCCATTTTTTGGAACAATGGGTGAATAATTTTGGTTTCATAAGGATAATAAAATTCCAGTACATTATTTATATCAATATTTATATTTTTTAATCAATAAATTTATTTAAAAAGTTATATGACTAATAAAAAATATAGTGATTGATAAATGTTATTTCATCTTATTTAAAAAAACACATGTAGACCCCTATTAGAGAACATAGAGTTTTTATTTAAGGATGAGATGAACCCCTAGAATGGGGATAAAAATTTTAGAAGATAGTTTTTTTTCGTTTCACCATGCTATAAAGATAACTGTTTTCTAAATCAGATTAAGTATATATTCCATTATATAATTTAGTAGAGGATCTCTCTTAGAATTTCATACAATATTAAAATATAATAAATTGATTCTATATATAATGGATTCCAAATAGTCATAGAATAAATTATAAGGTTTTTTATTTTTTATATTAGAAAAAGTAATAAAACTATTATAGGTTTATATGGATTTGTATAATTTACCTTTTAGTATAACCCCTAAGTTTACTAACTCATACCATAACCTCATTATTTTTATTTCACTATAAAAGGGTTATAGTTTTCCATACATTATTATATTTGGTTTATTAAACTAATGGATGGAATGAAGATGAATTGTGTAAAAAAAACTAATGTGGGTGGAAATGTGATGACTGCCCCAATGAGATGCTCCCCCCAATGGGAGCATGAATCACAAACATTATGTCAATAATCAATCATTTGACTAAGTATCTAAACTAAAATGTGTAATAGAAGGAGAATCAAAATCCATCAAGGATTGGATAATTTTTTTTTTGAGATATTATGTGACAATGGCCTATAACATTCAATGGATCATCTGATCCCATAATCATGAAACAGTCGATAAACTGCATTGAAGAGATCTTCAT
This sequence comes from Viscum album, assembly GCA_963277665.1. Classification (NCBI taxonomy): domain Eukaryota; kingdom Viridiplantae; phylum Streptophyta; class Magnoliopsida; order Santalales; family Viscaceae; genus Viscum; species Viscum album. Next base: position 270,494,450 of record OY728152.1, on the reverse strand, counting down.
CTATCCTTCAATTAAATTAGAAAGATAATGTTATACTATTGGTTTATCTTATAGTTTGTGAATATTATTAGTGGTAAACCTGGATCATAAATACTAATATTGTGAAAGTGATTGGGTGGAAGGAAAATTGAAAATTGTTTTTTAATAAATATATTCCTTATACTCTCTTACTTAAAATTTAATTTTATTTACATGCCCTCATGAAAAAAAGACAACGAATAAATCAGGGCATACGAGGAAACATAACAAGACTTTCACGTTATGCATTCAGCAATTTAATTAAACGTGAATTAAATTTTTTCCACCTCTTTTGTGGGATAAAACATTGTCCATGAGAAACCTAGTGATTTGTGACTTTATAGCCATGAAGGAATTGTCCAATGAGTTGTCAATGTTGAAATTGAGAACATTTAAATATATAGGGTATCATAGGGATAAGATGTAGAAAGTGGTGATAAATTTTTCTTGTCTAATGGATAGATCTAACGGTGATAATAATTCTCACCATCACTCATGTCGAAGTTGTAAAAAGAAGAACCCTAGAATTTATCTAAGTGGGATGATGAAAGGATTTTGGTGCGAAATGAATAGAAGCAAGATAATGATTATCAAATGGATAATCACAATAATTAAATGAAGGAAAATAATGATCCATTAATCCCTTAGTTATTGTTCATTTCTACAACTAAATGCAACCAAGGTACTTCTCAAATCAATGCACGGAGACAAGGGTGTTCATAGGCATCCACCAACCTTCAAGGAAACTGGGGTGAGATTTTTTCCATCAGAAACTCTGAGGTGGATCCCGACAATGAAGTGGTTAAAAGTATTCATGTAATTAATTCCACAATAGTAACGATAATTTTTTATTCTAGTTCTATGAATTCCTTCATATCACAAATGTTAGGTATAACTACTAAAACACAACCAAAAATAATGAATGTGGTGTTATCAGTGAAAATGAAAAATGGGGAAATTATTTCATCCTAAGTATATAACTCGTCATGTTTCATTATTTGTGGTATGATCTACCTATATAAATTTTTTTTAATCCCTTTCATGTAATTTGATAAAATATTTGGCATTTATTGGCTTTCCCAATATAGAGTCAACATAAATTTTCGTGAGATGTAAATAAATCTCTATATCACAAATCATCATTTGATTTCGTAGAAGTAAAAGGATAATGATAAATCCTATTTGTAATTAAAATCACAATAACTGTAACTATTTTCCTCTGAGACTGTGTATCAAGATCAAATTATTAAGTACAAAGGGTGAATCAACCTCAAATATATCCTATTTAAAAGGAATTTGATGGAGTTTTTCTAGTGGAATTGAATAGTCGTCATCCTAGATGAGAGTTTTAATATTCAATCAAGCATAAAACAGGGGAAATACCATTATCCCAAAATACATTTAGAAAGGGTTTTTTAGAAACATGAGGATCCTAATAAAATATTATAAGAGAATTGATTTTAAGGGTTAATACACCCATGTGAATCACTATGTGGTGAACTAGTCCTCCTCCTCTTGAAGAAGGAAGGGTCAATGCTCCTGTGTGTTGACTCTCATGAGCTCAATAAAATCATGATAAGGGAAAGTTATCTACTTCCATGGATTCATGCCCTTATCCACCAGCTATGTGGAGAACAGTACTTCTCAAATGTTTATCTATGGTTGCAATTTCACCATGATTTTGTTAAAAAGGAGGATATCCCCTAGAAACATTTTTACCTGAGGTTCGGGTAGTACGAGTTCATAGTGATGCCTTTAGGGCCCACTAAATCTCAAAAATCATCATGGTCTTGAAAATTTGAGTATATCGAGAATACCTCAATAAAATAATTGTAGTTTTTATTGATGATATTCTAATATAACCCAATCCCAAGGAGGGTCAAGAGGAGCATCAGGGAACTGTTCTAAAGAAATTGAGAATGGAAAATATTTATACAAAATATTTAAGATGGGAGTTGTGTTTGTAGGAATCCTCATTCAAGAAACATATAATGAAAATAAATGGGATATATATGGAACCGTAAAAATATAAGATATTGATGGATGGATGAGACCAACATCATTGATAGTTATTCTTATATTCCTTGTATTAGATTGGTGTTATCATCTATTTGTTTGAAATTTCTCACGATTGTCATGCCCTCTAACCAAGATAACTCACAATAGTGTCATCCTTAAAAAGAATTATGAATTTTATGAATTACTCAAGTTTCTAAAAATGAGTCTTATAACTAATTATTTTTCATAAACTACCCACATGTGGAGTACATTTTTTAGTATTCATCGATTCCTTGAATAATAAATTGTGCTATTTGTAAATGTAAATAATCAAATTCATTACCAATTATTCAAGGAAGTTTAAATTCCATGAACAGGACTACCCAACCCATGATCTATATATGGATTCAGTTATCTTCCCTTTGAAAAAATGGCATCATTTTCACTTTTGGGAAAAGTGTGAAATATATACAAATTATAAAAACTAAAAGTATATATTCACACAGAATGATATGAATATGCGCCAACGAATATTTTTAGATTTGATCGGGTTCTATGACTCCATAATTCACAACTACCCTATAAAATTTAATAATGTGAATGATTATATATGTATAATGGATCAATAAATCTTATCATTAACGATAAATGATAAGGTTATGATCATTGCTTATTTGAAAATAATGGACATGAAAATCATAAAAGAATGAACATCATAAACCCTTTTACAAATTATTTCTCAATAGTCCCTTGTCGAGAAGATAAAGGATGAGTAAATAGATCATGTAGAAATTAAGAGTAATGTGGAAACAATGATAAAAGGGAAATCCTTTGTGTTCAATATTAATGAAGAAGGAGTTTTAATATTTCTGTCACTGGTATGTATACCATAAAATACCCAATTAATGAATGAGTTGTTCTATTATACACATATTTATAACTTCTCTATCCATCCTAGAAACACAAAGATGTATCCATATATCTAAGAGAACAATTGGTTGTATAATATGATGAATGGGACCTTTGAGTGCACGTAATGATGTATTGTATTTAAATAAGTGAAAGCTGAGAGAAAAATAAAAAGCAATGATGAAATCATTACAAATACTTTCATGGAAATGGGAAACATCACCATGGAAATTTTCATTGGTATTCCAAAGACATCAATATGGAATAATGATATATTGATTTTGTTGGATCATTTTACAAATACTTATCATTTCATTGTGGTTTTAGAGTATTTCTCATTTGAATGGCATGAAAGGATATACCTTAGAGAAGGGGTGATGTGGTATTTTGTACCACTATCAATTGTATATGATCAATATACGAGACTCACCTCCATATTATCTATGAGTTTCCATGAATCTATAAATTCTGAGTTTAACTTTATCATTGATTATCACAATGATACTGATGGCCAGTCTTAGTAGACTATCTAAACACATAATGACATGTTGAGCTCATGGTCAATTCGTTTCAAAGGATGATGGGACCAATGACATCATATAGTCAGTTTCTCTTTCTAAAAAAGTGTACACTTGAGTATCCAAAAGGCCCCCTATGAATACCTTTATGGGTAGAGGTGAAAAACACATAAATTATGGGATGATGTTGTACAATCATAACTACAAAGTCCTAAAATGGTGAAGGTAATAGTGGAAAATTTTAAGACTATTCACCAGCTCATAAATAATCCTTAAGGTCAACTGAAGATATATGAATAAAATCATTGATGAGACTAATAGTTTGATTTTAGAGACATGGTTTTCCTCTATATATCTCTGAGGAATAAATTGATGATATTTGTAAAGAAGTGAAAGATTAGTCCATGATACCTCGGCCTCTTTAAGAACCTTGATCGCATCGAAGTGGTGGTATATCGACTGTCACTCCTTCCTATCCTATCTCAATTACATGACATATATCATGTATCCCTATTGAGGAATTACATACCTAACCAATCACATGAACTCAATCTAGAGGTTGTACGATTATAGAATGATCATTACTATGAAGAGACACCGATGAAAATATTTGACCATGGTGACAAAGTTATATGAAATAATAAAATGGACATTGTAAATGTGATTTGTAGAAAGAACCATTTTGAAAATGAAATGTGCTAACCATATGTGGCGAGGAAACTAAGTTACCCTCATCTATTTTTATTTGGAAATAGAAATTTTTGAGGGAAAATTTTTTAAGGGTAATGATTCTAATGACGTGAATGGTTATAAATAAAATTTCCCATTTCATTTATTTTAATGTAATTTTTTTATTTTAGAAGAATCATTAACTTATTTAGATTTATTATACCACATCACATTAAAATGTCCTTTTTTATCATTATAATTTATAAAATTTTCGTTGAATAATGATCAACTGATTAGTATAAAAATGGGATTTAAAAAAGTATTATTTAAATAGATAAAGGATGTGATGGCCTCAACCAAAAGGATTATACCATATGAATCACATTTTTCAGTTCTTCCAACTGATATAGAACCACTAGGCTATTCATGTGACCAACCCCAAGCAGAGATCCAACAAATTAAGCATGCCCGAAATGGTTAATGGGAGAAGTTCAAGAACATCAAGATCATGAAACAAACCATATTCCCTGAGCCACCCCATGAGTGTCTCACAATCTCTAACCCTACTCCTAAGGAATTATGTAAATTATAGAGTGATGAATATATTATCAACTGATTATTGTTACATAATAATTGTTTTCTACTTTTATACAATAAAACACATTTTATTTTTTAATTATTATACAATTTCTATTTATAAATAATTTTTATGAAATAATTTATTTTTAAAATTAATAATATTTTAACCAATTATTCTTAGTAAATAATTTATATTTAATATGAAGCATTAAATAATTATAAAAAGGTCAAATGAAATTTTTATAATGGTTCGATAACTATTATTGTCAAAAAAACTAATCACTTCTCAATAATCCTAGATTCATATTTTAAAAGTGAAAATAAAAATATTTAGTTAATTATTTTGTTGATAGGAATGTTATTTTTTGAATTAGAATTTTAAAATTATCCAATTGTTAATTTTTCATAATTCTCTTAGGTAGTAAAATTTTTGGATAAAAATTAAATATTGTATAAATATACATTATGTATTATAACATCATATTGAGCCAAAATTGATTTAATAAATACTTTAAATGGAATACATGACAATTAATATGGTATGTAGTAAAAAATTATTTTATGATTATTTTTTTCTTTTTATAAATCCTTTATGAATCCTCCAAAATAATTAATATATTTTATGTTTTTAAAATAATTTATTTATTATTATGACTCCTTACACATAAGAAACGTTATTATTTTATTAGTACAGGACCATGGAAGTATACAATAATTAAAACCATTCCCATTTTGTAGAAACCATGGAAAATAAAAATGGTATAGTTTTTGGTTTTTGGTTCTTTTATTATATAGAGTTTGACACCTATGATTGAGAAATATTAATTGAATCCTCACTAATTTCCTATAAAAACCCATACAATTAGAAAAAATTATTGACTAAAAATTCATGGAGAACATACTTACTCTGACATCCCATCCCAAGAGTCCACTCATTTTACCCCCAAGCTCTCAAAATCCTTCTCTTAGTCATTCGGAGTCACACGATCAATTAAGGGATACTTACATTTACTTATTTATTCCAGTATTTATATTATCATATCCCTTATATTTACAATTACCAATGGTGGTACATGTACTTAATTGTCCCGGTTACTGTCCATTTTATTTTCAAATAATTAGAGAAATTTGTTTCTCTCATATACCTCGTTTATGAATTTTTAAGGGATGCAGTTATTCTTCTAAAATTTCACCGCAATTTTCTACGCAAAAAAAATTCTATAGTGAATACCATACTAATTTAGAATTATGGGTTTTAACCTTTATACATTTTTATTTATTTAAATATTTATATGAATTTATATATTCCACATTCAATTATCATAGATTAAAATATAATGATGATTAAATCCATGTTATATGAACTATGTGCCACATTTAAGCATTAGAATGAAATGAAAGAGAAAGGTGAGACCATTGTTATATTGAGCTCCAATGCATTGGGAAGTATTTAGTCTTGTGATATTTCATGTTAGTAAACAGATTGAAAATAATTCATAAATAGGAATTTTTCCATCATGATTTCTTGTTAGTTATCCTTGACCAATGTTTATGAAACTATGTTATATGATGTCGCCACATTTCCCATGTTATTAGGCTATATCAAATATAATATTCATATTTATCATAACATGTCCTTTTATTCCCCATTGTTATTTCTATTTTATAACATGTATTATTATCCTCATTTTATTCAATGTTTAATCCCATGTTGGTTATTATAGCTCACCCCTATTTATGTATTTCCCCTGGTTATCTTTTTTTTTTTAAAAAGAAATGGAATTTTAGAAGAAAGTTAATGATTTTTTCAATAATGTTGTTTTATCCCATGTTCAATTTGTTATTATACATACCTAATTCTCAATTATACTACAATATTGATCATTAAGGTTTTATTTTTTTACTTTTATGCAATAAATCATTAAATAATGTGTAATTAATAGATGGGTTTTCATATGTTGTGTTTGATTTCCTTACTAATTTAGAACTCTTCATCATTATGAAGAAATAATTCCCTCTAGATAATATATCCTATATATAATTTATATAAGGGGTAATGTTTCATTTTTTACCACATTCCATTGAATATAATTGAGATCTGAGTTTTACCACATAATTCTATCAATGTTTTCAGCAAGATCTTGTTACAAAGTTGAGTTTTAGTACATCATATCTACCTTATATAGATGGTCAATATGATATAAAAATCACAAAAATTGGATATGATGTGACCATGATCATTGGATTTAAAAGGTGTTTGAGATCAATATCTTAATCTAGTTGAGTTTTATTAAAACAATATCACTCACTCAAGAATTCTAATGGCCCCTTGTAAAACATTTTATTAAAATATATATTGAGGTCCAACATGTTTTAATGATGTGTCACAAATATTGTAATTGGGACTAGAGACCAAATATGAAATGGTTAAGAAGGATACATGTATTCATCAAAATAAAAATGTAGCTGAGATTCAACACAAATTTATGATGATAACCCCTAAAATGATGTAGAAGTTGAATTTAGTAATAATTTGTTTCTTTAAATTTCTCCATGGAAGAAGGTTATGAGATTTAGGGAGAAGAGGAAACAAATCCCTATATGTATCGATACCATTGAAATAATTAATCATATCGGGATGGTAGTATATCACATGGTTCATCAACCAATCCTCTCTAAAACCAATTTTGTATTCCATGTATCACTCCTAAGGAATTATTAAACTAACCCTTCACTCGTACTGAAATTAGAGGTCATACCATTGGATCAGGATCTGTCACGAACCAACCCGTGTTCATCCTGAACCGGTCACCCGAGCTGGTCCCAGACATGGCCCGAAGGGCATTCTAGATCCCCACGGGCTGGGAACCAATGTCAGGAATCACAATTTAACCATTTTTGAATGATTTTTCCCATGAAAAAAAGATAAATAGATAATCAAAACATTTGATAAAAAAAAGGAAACTAGCAGCTGGAAGAAGAAAATAAAACGGTACATACCTCCTTGTGACCTTCTTGGTCACCACCTGACTCAGACTCAAGCCTGCTCCATCACTGATCAAAAAAACCAAGAACATGAATAAGAACTGAAGGTACAACTGAAAGAATAAGATAGTAGTGAGCAATGAGATGCTCAGTATGGATTCCAAACTAAACCACAGAATCCAACGTCTCATTTTAGGAACAATCCAACGCCACAAGTTTGAAATAAAAATATAAAATTAGGGTTTTCACATTTTAAAATATGAAATTTGTTCATTCCTCATTTTAAAACCCAACACATGTTATATACCATTTCCAAAAAAAAATTATTTTATAAATCTATTCAAAAAAAGAATATACCAAAGCTAGGCTAGCGTAAATCAAGTAAAAGTGAAAACTATAAATAAACAAGTGAAACAGAAAGTAAAAAAGATACGTGAATAAGACAGTAACCATGGGTGATCCTAAACATCCCTAGAAAACCCCTGAACATACTTAGTTCAGAACCACATGTCAGCGTATGGTGAAGCCCCTATGTCTATAACCAACCGGCCGCACTATAATTGACCAATCCAGCTTGTAATTAAACACTATGAGGGGAAATGTATTCCTCTAGTTCTAAATAATCAAATGGATTTATCTAAAGATTTTACAAGATCTTATAAAACAACTCTAGACACCACTTTTTTATTTAAAAAGCCATGCGGGCCCTTAGGTTCCACGTTTCACAAGAATTTTTGTAGAAGTCATTGGTGATTCTATGTTCAATTTTTGTAGGAACAAACAAGAAAATTCCTTACACCGCCCACTCAAAAAAATATATATACACCAAAATCCAAATGGGAATATACACATGGATTTCATTTTAATCAAATTTAAAGAGCCTCATAAAGAGACCCACACCATTTAGAAAACAATTACCGCTTATAAAACCAAGGTTTGGAGGAAAATACCAATTCAAATATATGTAAAATAATTTCTAAAAAAACACTATGATCCATAATACCATCCATCGCATGTCAAAAAACTTCCATAAATGTTTTTATAAGAAAACACCACTCAATATGTCCAACAATAACTTTTGAAGATAAAGGCATTTAGTTCTATCCATGTTCGAAAAGTATAAAAAACTACAATGAATAAACTATCATTATTATAATGGTGAGAAATAAAATTTATAAATAAAATGAAATCATGAATGTACCTATGGAAAACTTTGGAATGAGGGGAAGGATGGAAATGCCTACCTCAAAGGGAAACTAGGTCATGCCAAACTCTTTGGCACCTGATGGAAAATTCGGTGACCACTCGTAGCCGGCACACACTCGCACACACATACCTATATATATACATATTCCCATTTTCCAATGCGTATAATACCCATGCCATGAGTGAATACATACATGGAGGACATATATATAATATATATACACATACCTTAATATATGCATGTGCACTCCTTCAAAGTTAGACAAAACACACTATAACAAGTATAAGGGAAATAAAAACTCAGTGTCAAGGATAAATTATTATTAATATTATTATCAAACATTCTTTTTAAATTTTAATATTTTTATTTATTTTACTCTGAAAACCAGATCACCGCGTACTCATTTCAAGACTTAATAAATAGTGTTCATGTTGTGCGCCTCAACTCAGACCACTTGGGAATTCACACAATCCCCTATGAAGATCGCCTGGATACCACCCACCATGCTGTGACCGCAGACTAGCCCGAAACCCACTAAAAATATTAAATGATAGAAATTTTAATCCAGGACCCAACTCGGACCTTGGTGCGAGAACACGAATCCAAGATGTATTAAAATATAAATTAATTTAAAAATGTGGGTGTGATAGGATCTTTCATATAAGGAATACCATGTTGATATTACAGATAATACATTAGATGTTCCAAAAACATGACCACTCACCTAGAATGATCCATGCTGAGTTTTTATGATTTTTTTCAAATAAATTAAATCTAAATATTGGATTTCCATAAAAGAAACTAATTTTTAAGAATGCACCAAACTCAAAACCAAGTTAACATTCATTATGTGTACCATTGAGTTTCTACGAAACACCATTTTAATTTTATAATTATTCATAAAAGATTGCTACGACCTAGCCAGAAAACATAGTAATGTGAATATTATGAATTAATATTTTAAATATTATTTATAAGGCTTTTATATATATTAAACATATTGACAGTGAAATATATTATTTTCAGTAATGTATTTATATGAGTTGAAAGTACTATTTTGTCCAAATAACTATCTTTTATGTTCTATTGAGATGAGTAATAAAATTATATTTTCACATTTAGAAATTAAATATGATAAAAAGACACAATTTCTAAATTTATAATGTAAAAATTATCATAGGGAGAGTTTTGGGGATTTTTTTGAAATATTTAATTTTTGGATGAATTGTGAAAATACAGAATTATAAATGAAAAAATCTTTTTCTTTTAAATTATTTATAATGTTAAATTACATTTTGAATTTATTTTAATGTAAAATTATTTTAATTATAAATATAATAATCCAGTTTATGTTATTTGATTGAATATCACATTGAAATGGGATATAAAAACATTTCATACATTTGAACATTATCACATTAAATTCATGTTGTCTCATCTCGTCTATGTGGACTAGGTTTTATAGAAAATTTTACCACTTTTGAGAGTGGAATTTTGACAAATGGAATCAATTTTTTTAAGGATAATAATTCATATTCTATTATAATTATAAGGCCCCGGCCTTAAACCTTACTTAATATTGAATTAAATGAATAATTCACGTTAAGGATCTTTTCAGGTTTAGAGTTTTAGAGAATTAGAACATAACTATTACATCTCAAAAGATTACAAAGTAGTCACTTCTACTAAGTTTCCAAAAAGAACTCTTAAAAGAAACATGTCTAGTTCCATGTTTTATATAGCATGACATTCCCTTGATCCCATCCATGACATTATTCCACATTAAGTCCTGTGAAAAAACATTTCAAAAAAACATGGGGTGAGCATAAAAAGCTCCGTAAGGGATACACAAAGAATGAAAACTGTTAGTTTTTCAAACATCAAGTAAACCATGTATACACTATCAAAGTAATACCTTCACCTTCATGAAGTAGTAAAAACTCTTCACTTAATAAAGTATCATTACTTACCTTTTTGTAACCAGAGGATTACCATAAAACCCATATAAAGAACACATAACATATATAAAGGTAACTTGGGACATAAACATACTTAAGTGGAATAACCATACGGTCGACTTCCACACATATCACTTAATGGAATAGCCATATGGCCAATTTCCATACATACTTAATGGAATAGCCCTACGGCCGACTTCCATACCCAATGCATTGGAGGTTATAACGTAACCACCCATCCTGGTATTCAAGGCACCACCTGTAACACCCCGAGATTTTATGAAAAATATTCTTTTTAATTTCATTAATGTTTTGTGTTGTATGCTACACCAAATGGAGCTTGCACAACATGCATCCTTGACTTTCCTTTCATTACACGCAATCGCGACCTTCCTTGATAGCGTGTGTAGTACGCAATACCGAGTTTCACTAAACAACGATATGCTATTAAAATATTATTATAACTAGCCGTTATGAATAGTAATAACCACCTTTTAAAATTTTATAAATTTTAGCTCTCAAAATGGACTTCATTTTTGGATTTGGAGTATCAAATTTATCCTAAGGTGAAATTTTGGTACTTTTCGGATAACTTTTATATTCTGATGAATAGTGAAAATTACTAAATTATAATTAAAAACAACTTTTTTAATCAAAATAATTAATAGTGATAAATTATTAATTTGAGTAGTTTTAAAGTATATTTAGAATATATTTTTACAATTTAATACAATGTTGGTCATTGTATGTAATTTCACATTTAAACCAGACATAAACAAGTGTCAATCTTTTGATAGATATTGTTTCTTAAAAACACACTATTTGTTTTAACAGCGGGATTTAAATATAAAATTAATTAATGCAACTTATATGTTATGAATTTGGTAAAATAGACTTCATTTTTGAATTCTGAATATGAAATATAGCTTAGGATGAAATTTTGGCATTGTTCTGAAAAACATCAATTTTTGATGAATAGTGAAACTACTAAGTGGTAGTTAAAAAAATGAATTTTTCATAAAACTTAATTTTACCGCTTCTGTGAATGGAATTTCAAAAATCTAAGAAACACAGTTGATGTCAGTAAGTAAAATGTGGTTCAATGAGATGAAAATAATTTTTGGTGAATAGTAACTTTTTACTTCTATTTACCACGGTTAAAAGTAAATAGGGTAATTAAGGATAATAATGATATTAATATTACCCTAACACATGTCCTAATCCTATTGGAAAAGTGTATCTCGACCAAAAACAACCTTAAGTGTAAAATATTATCATTTTAGGCCCACTTGGATTAGATTAGGACATTTATTATTATTTAATTCAAAGAAGAGTTAAAAGAGTTAAAATCAAAGTTTATTTACTAAAACATTTTTAATATAGGGTTATACATAAGATCAATTCGATTGTAAATATTCATTATAATGATAAAACGATTTCCTACATAATGGTATTTTATTTGTAATTTTTAGACATCAAATAAGTTAATTTATTTCTGACACAAAGATGATGCAGTAATTATCTTATTAATGAAATATTGACATAATTGATATTATAAAAACCAAAATAAATGTAATTTAAGACTTTTTATGAATTCCACTAATTTTCTAGGTTATTATGATATATTAGTGTTGATTTAATAAACTTGTTTCGAACATATAATTCTGTTATGACTTTCAAAAAAATCATATATCAAATTGTGTCCAAATTGACACAAAATAGTTTTTAAATCAAATATTATATTATTAATTGTAATTTTATTCATAAAAATCTAAGGTTCGTCCAAATGACTTAGATAAGGATATATTTATTAATAATAAACAATTTGGGGTTCGTTTGTCATGTTATAGTAAGTGTATTAACCATATAGTGTAAGAAAAAAAAGACAAGGTTAAAGTTAAATTATTTAACTTAAAGTTAAATCTAATTGATAATGTTAAAATAATAACCTAAACTTGTCTAAATCCTATTGGTTGATAGTATTTAGACCCATCCCCACTTTAGCTTCGAAATAAGACCCTTTGGAACTATTATAAACCGATTTGGACTTAAATATAAAATAATATTTTGAGATATTCCTAAGGTGCCCCTCTCCTCCCTTATAAAAGGGCACCTCCTCTCTCTCTTCCTCACACAACTTTGAACCTTCAAGCTCGGCCAACCCCTGAAAAAATCCCTTATCTACTTCCCTAGTATCATCCAAGAGGTCCTGGTCTTCTTGGAAGACCATCCTTAGTTCTTTAAGTGGAGGCTAAGAAAAGGCACGTCAAAAAGAGGTAATATCCACTACCGATCTTTTTCAATTTCTTTCTTATTCAACTTCTTCTTCTTTAGTTGTTTCATGATAAAGTAATAACATCAGTATTTCTTATACACTGATATGTTATTATAAATATGAAACAACTCTAATTAACCTTCTATCCATCCTACGGAAAAAGGAAATCACTGCGCGTGCGTACGTACGGAATACCGTCTCCATGCCGTGGTGTAATCGATTTTCCGCCACCACCTTAATTGGATGGGTATAAAGGTGTAATGAGTAACTATATATTATTATTATAAAGTGATATTGATACTGAAATAGTATACATACACTTCAACACAATTCCACGACCATGGGAACGATATCATCGCTCGTACGTACGTACGGACTACCGTCTCCACGACGCGATGAGATTCATTCTCAATGATTAACCATTCATGAATGATTATAAAGTATATATAATAAGTACTAATATATGACCTAATAATGATACTAGAATTATTTATATTTATATTTATGTCATCTACTTAATTCCATTCAATTCAATAAGGAAACGAAAACAGCGTTCATGCGTACGTACGGACTACCGTCTCCATGAATGGTGTATTTCATTCCATTTACTGATTTATTATATATGTATATTCTGAATATAAATATATAAATAATGTTTTATATTCTGGAATTAAGTAATCATGATCTAAGTAATCATATGAATAATTACAAGTTAAAAACACGAACGACAAATGAGATGATTTTACCCAAAACGCTACTTTAACATGAATTTACAAAAGAACGGGTAATATAAAGTCATAAGTGGACCATATATGATATAATAACAATGAATATAATTCTGGAATAAGTCAATAACATGATTTAAATCATTATACAGGAGATTTGGACACTTACAAAGCAAGTCGGACCTAAGGTAAGGGAAAATATCACAATCTCATTTTTATCCGAGATTGTTTATACTTTAGTATTTACTGGGGTGTATTTTATCATCAAAATCCATATTTCCTGAATATGTAATATTATTTCCATCCACCTACAATTTTTTAAATCCTATTTTACCCTTCGGTGAGTTTTTAGTAAAAGATATGAAAGGAATCTTTTATCATTTTTCGTAAGAGGTACTTTTTGACTTTTCCGACAACAGTACGAGAATAATGTTTTTTTTAACTTATACGGCATGAATGGATTTTTAAAAAATTATTTCCAAGAAGCTTCCATTACAAGTTTTCAAATTTATTTTTAATCAACATCTTTTAGTTTAAAATTGTATGACATGTTATGAAAGGAAAAGTGTTTTTGAAGTAGAAAGTATATTTTCCTCAAGAATGAAGTTCAAGTGTTTTATCAAAATTATTTTCCATCTAAGATAATAAAGGGTTCTGTTTTTATCCCTATTATTACATTGATTTGATTATGTTGTGATGGAATTATTTTTATGAATTCCTTTATCGTATATGAATTGTTTTATGATGTCGTGATGTTTAAAATTCCCATTTTTATTACATGGGTTATGCAATGATGTATGGTTTATGATTTTGTGGCACAAATAAGAATGGTATCATTATGAGATGGGTGGGACCTATATCTACCTCCAATGCATTGGGTAAAGATTTCATATCTCATGAGATAGACATCGCTGGAATGGTAGGTTATACTGGTTCAGTGAAACAGGACTGAAACGAGGGTGACTCGATTCAGAAAGGAACTTTGTCCACTAAGATAGTCTTGGCAATGAGTCATGACTAACAAGAAATGATTCTCTATGATTATGTGTGTATGAAACAAAGTTTCATGTTTTAAGTTATGCTTATTGGGATTTCATTTCACTACTATGATTTATCCCATGTTATGAAATTATGCTCTCTTTTGCAGGTTAATATTTCCAAAAGTTATGTTCTTATGAATATGATGTGATTGATTTTTCTTTTGTTTACCCTTACTGACCATTTGAGCTCACCCTTTTATGCTTTCTTTTCCCCTGGATATAAAGAAAGGTTTTAGGTAAAAAAAGGAAGATCTTTAAGGGAGATATTGAAGATCTTTCACCACGATTAGAAGATTACGTTCCGAGTTTCCAAAGAAACTAAACTATTACGATCCTTGTGTGTGTGTTTTTGTTATGTACTAAGTATTCCGCAAATGTAATGTAATGTCCATGTACGTCAAGTTTCGGGTCTCTACAGTTGGTATCAGAGGAAAGTTTTAGTCAACCATTGGAAACTAGGATGTGAAAACGTTAGTGAGATCCCTAGAGATATTTCTACGGTATGTCTAGGGATGTCCCTAAGGTTAAGTATACGTATAGGTTATAGTACTAGAATTATGCTAACGATCATAGAATTAAACCTAAGATGTTAGATATTGAAGGTACTCCCCCTTTATTAAGTTGTTTTCCCTAGCATGATTTTTTCCTCTCACACTATTCTTTTTGGGTTTTAGATGATGGCAGGAACCCGAAGGAACCGTGTTGATCAATGCAATGGACAATGCAATGATTGTCCTCCTGAACAAACAAATGTTATGGGAGATGGAGGGCAAAATCTTATTGCTGTCCTTACACAAGCTATGAATCATTCTGGACTTCCAAATGAGAAGAGAAAGGAACAGTATTCTATTGAGTCCTTCATGAGGGAACATCCACCTTCTTTCAGTGGGACTTCCGATCCACTTGTTGCTAAACAATGGATCAGTACCACTGAAAAGATATTTTCAGTTCTTCAATGTTCTGGACATGATAAAGTCATCTTAGCAGTATATCGTTTGGAAGGTGAAGCTGATCAATGGTGGAATCTTATCAAGAATACGAGGCCAAAAGATGAAATTGAGTCCATGGAATGGGACGAGTTCAAGAACTTGTTTTTTAGTAAGTACTTCCATCGTATTCTTCGAACAAATATGGAAAAGGAGTTTCTTGAACTAAAGCAAAAGGATGATGAATCTATTGGTATATACGAAGAGAATTTTACAAGACTTGCAAGGTATGCATCTGGCATTATCATCCAACCTGAAAGTAATGTTGATCGATTTTTCAGTCGCTTAAAACCAAGTCTTCGAAGGGCATTACCTATAAGAGACTTCAGTAGCTATGAAGAAATTGTGCGTTGTGCTATCAAGGTAGAAATGGAATTTGTTGTTACATATCCATCTCATGGTTCTGACAAGAAACGAAAGATGGAGTTCAAGGAGAAATCTCAGAATAATGGTGAAAATAAGATGAATGTTTCCTTATTCACAAAGTGTGGAAAGAAGCATGGTGGAGATTGTCTTAAAGGGACTAGAAAATGTTTTAAGTGTGGAAAAGAAGGACATCGAGCAGCTGAGTGTCGAAGTAATGGAAAAAGTGTTTCTAATGATGTGAATAAAGTAAACACTACAGAGAAAGCACCCCCAACACTTCATTGCTTCAAGTGCAAGGAAATGGGGCATTATGCTAATAAATTCCATAATCCAAGGGTTAGTGATGATCAACATGAGCAACCAATGACGGCAAAGGACAAAGGGAAGTCACATGCGATCACTATTGGCGATGTTGAATATGACAACGATGTGGTGGAATGATTAAGTGTTTATGTAATGGGATTCAAAAATAATATTGTATCATGGAGTATTGGAATATTTACGTATTGGTCTAATGTGGTATTCAATGTAATTGAGATATTTTTGGAAATAAGATGATATGCGCATAATGAAGGGAAAACGAGAAAACAAAATGTTTAACAGTATTCATGAGCTCATGATTGAAATAAGGACTAAGTGATATCATGGTTTGAGTATATAGAATTTTGAGGATTTTGGTATGTGGAAAGTGTTAACTTTTAACTGCAGTCATGTTTTCACTAAGGTATTCAAGAGAATACATGATTAAGGACTTTGAATGTTTGGAATGTGACCAAAAAAACATATCTTATGATATATGGGGATCGACGATGGTGTTAAATCTCTGGTAATTGTTTTCACTATGTTATGAGAGTGGACTACAGTATTATGGATAAGCCTAAAGATTGAAATGGATTATGTTGGACATAAGTAAGTATTATTTAATGATAGAAGTTTTTTTCGATATTATTGATGGGATTTATAGTAATATAGTTTTAGAAAAAGGATATCCTGCAGAACGGGTGACAGCCCATCGCGTCAGACAAGGCTGTGGGAATCGAACCCACAACCGAAGTGCGATTGGCCTTTATCACCTACCACTGGCCTACAGGAAGTCCTTGTTTAGTAGAAACTAGTTTTATTATATTAAGCAGTATGAAATATGAAGTATAAGTCCATTCTAGGAACCATATATGATTAATCTCACTATATATCGACTTATGTATATAATTTTTGCTAACCTTTTGTTTGAGACAGATGGAATGACCCGTCATTCTATCACATTATCTGCTAACACATCACGAATGATAAATACAACATCATTTCTTTAAGAGATGAAGTGGAATTTGTTCAAGGCACGAACAACAGTGAGATTGTACCAAAATAAAGTAAGTATTTATTCTAATTCGAATTCTTCAACTTTAGGGAAACGATCTTGGAAACCAAAAATGTTGTCCTAGTGCTCTTATATCTGATTAATCAGATGGTACCTTAGATCGTCACAAATTTATGGCTTTGTGATTGCTAGCTTTTCCATACCCATGTTCTCTACCACTCTCCATCAGAACATGATGGTTAGATTTCTCTTCCATATCCATATGTTCACCTATATGGAAACCTAGTGATTAGTTTATTTGGGTAACCGTTACGTTTCATACGTTTGTTTTTAAAAATTGGTTTTGTTATTCCTATTTACGATGTGGGTTTCGATTAAAGAAACTTTCGAATAGTAAACCATTTATAACCCCGACGAATTTCGAGGGAAAAATTCATTTTAAAGAGGGTAGAATGTAACACCCTGAGATTTTATGAAAAATATTCTTTTTAATTTCATTAATGTTTTGTGTTGTACGCTACACCAAAGGGATCTTGCACAACATGCATCCTTGACATACCTTTCATTACACGCAATCGCGACCTTCCTTGATAGCGTGTGTAGTACGCAATACTGAGTTTCACTAAACAACGATATGCTATTAAAATATTATTATAACTAGCCGTTATGAATAGTAATAACCACCTTTTAAAATTTTAGAAATTTTAGCTCTCAAAATGGACTTCATTTTTGGATTTGGAGTATCGAATTTATCCTAAGGTGAAATTTTGGTACTTTTCAGATAACTTTCATATTCCGATGAATAGTGAAAATTACTAAATTATAATTAAAAACAACGTTTTTAATCAAAATAATTAATAGTGATATATTAATAATTTGAGTAGTTTTAAAGTATATTTAGAATATATTTTTACAATTTAATACAATGTTGGTCATTGTATGTAATTTCACATTTAAACCAGACATAAACAAGTGTCAATCTTTTGATAGATATTGTTTCTTAAAAACACACTATTTGTTTTAACAGCGGGATTTAATTATAAAATTAATTAATGCAACTTCTATGTTATGAATTTGGTAAAATATACTTCATTTTTGAATTCTGAATATGAAATATAGCTTAGGAGGAAATTTTGGCATTTTTCTGAAAAACATCAATTTTTGATGAATACTGAAACTACTAAGTGGTAGTTAAAAAACTGAATTTTTCATAAAACATAATTTTACCACTTCTATGAATGGAATTTCAAAAATCCGAGAGACATAGTTGATGTCAGTAAGTAAAATGTGGTTCAATGAGATGAAAATAATTTTTGGTGAATAGTAACTTTTTACTTTTATTTACCACGGTTAAAAGTAAATAGGGTAATTAAGGGTAAAAATGATATTAATATTACCCTAACACATGTCCTAATCCTATTGGACAAGTTTATCTCGACCAAAAACAACCATAAGTGTAAAATATTATCATTTAGGCCCACTTGGATTAGATTAGGACATTTATTATTATTCAATTCAAAGAAGAGTTAAAAGAGTTAAAATCAATGTGTATTTACTACAACATTTTTAATATAGGGTCATACAAAAGATAAATTCGATTTTAAATATTCAATAGATAGATAAAAAGATTTCATACATAATGGTATTTTATTTGTAATTTTTAGACATCAAATAAGTTAATTTATTTATGACACAAAGATGATGCAGTAATTATCTTATTAATGAAATATTGACATAATTGATATTATAAATACCATAATAAATGTAATCTAAGACTTTTTATGAATTAAACTAATTTTCTAGGTTACTATGATATATTAGTGTTGATTTAATCAACTTTTTTCGAACATATAATTCTTTTATGCCTTTCACAAAAATCATATATCAAATAGTGTCCAAATTGACACAAAATAGTTTTTAAATCAAATATTATATTATTAATTGTAATTTTATTCCTAAAAATATAAGGTTCATCCAAATGACTTCGATAAGGATATATATATTAATAATAAACAATTTGGGGTTCGTTTCGCATGTTATAGTAAGTGTATTAACCATATAGTGTAAGAAAACAAAAAGACACGGTAAAAGTTAAATTATTTAACTTAAAGTTAAATCTAATTGATAAGGTTAAAATAATAACCTAAAATGTATAAATCCTATTGGTTGATAGGATTTCGACCCATCCCCACTTTAGCTTCGAAATAAGACCCTTTGGAACAATTATAAACCGATTTTGACTTAAATATAAAATAATATTTTGAGATATTCCTAAGGTGCCCCTCTCCTCCCTTATAAAAGGGCACCTCCTCCCTCTCTTCCTCACACAACTTTGAGCCTTCATGATCGGCCAAACCCTACCAAAATCCCTTATCCACTTCTCTAGTATCATCCTATAGGTCCTGGTCTTCTTGAATGACCATCCTTAGTTCTTTAAGTGGAGGCTAAGAAAAGGCGCGTCAAAAAGAGGTAATATCCATTACCGATCTTTTTCAATTTCTTTCTTCTTCAACTTCTTCTTCTTTAGTTGTTTCATGATAAAGTAATAACATCAGTATTTATTATATACTGATATATTATTATAAATATGAAATAACTCTAATTAACCTTCTATCCATCCTACGGAAAAAGGAAATCACCGCGCGTGCGTACGTACGAAATACCGTCTCCACGCCGTGGTGTAATCTATTTTCCGCCACCACCTTAATTGGATGGGTATAAAGGTGTAATGAGTAACTATATATGATTATTATAAAGTCATATTGATACTGAAATAGTATACATACACTTCAACACAATTCCACGACCATGGGAACGATATCATCGCTCGTGCGTACGTACAGACTACTGTCTCCACGACGCGATGAGATTCCTTCTCAATGATTAACCATTCATGAATGATTATAAAGTATATATAATAAGTACTAATATATGTCCTAATAATGATACTAGAATTATTTATATTTATATGTTTTTCATCTACTTAATTCCATTCAATTCAATAAGGAAACGAAAACAGCGTTCATGCGTACGTACGGACTACCGTCTCCATGAACGGTGTATTTCTTTCCATTTACTGATTTATTGTATATTTATATTCTGAATATATATATATATATATATATATCATGTTTTATATTCTGTAATTATTTAATCATGATATAATTAATCATATGAATAATTACAAGTTAAAAACACGAACGACAAATGAGATGATTTTACCCAAAACGCTACTTTAACATGAATTTACAAAAGAATGGGTAATATAAAGTCATAAGTGGACCATATATGATATAATAACAATGAATATGATTCTGTAATAAGTCAATAACATGATTTAAATCATTATACAGGAGGTTCGGACACTTACAATGCAAGTCGGACGTAAGGTAAGGGAAAATATCACAATCTCATTTTTATCCGAGATTGTTTATACTTTAGTATTTACTGGGGTGTATTTTATCATCCACATCCATATTTCCTGAATATGTAATATTATTTCCATCCACCTACAATTGTTTAAATCCTATTTTACCCTTCGGTGAGTTTTTATTAAATGATATGAAAGGAATCTTTTGTCATTTTTCGTACAAGGTACTTTTTTGACTTTTCCGACAAAAGTATGAGAAGAATGTTTTTTTAACTTATACGGAATGAACGGATTTTTAAAACATTATTTCCAAGAAGCTTCTTTTACAAGTTTTCAAATTTATTTTTAATCAAATTCTTTTAGTTTAAAATTGTATGACATGTTAAGAAAGGAAAAGTGTTTTTGAAGTAGAAAGGATATTTTCCTCAGGAATGAAGTTCAAGTGTTTTATCAAAATTATTTTCCATCTAAGATAATAAAGGGTTCTGTTTTTATCCCTATTATTAAATTGATTTTATTATGTTGTGATGGAATTATTTCTATGAATTCCTTTATCGTATATGAATTGTTTTATGATGTCGTGATATTTAAAATTCCCAATTTTATTACATGGGTTATGCAATGATGTATGATTTATGATTTTGTGGCACACATAAGAATGGTATCATTATGAGATGGGTGGGACCTATATCTACCTCCAATGCATTGGGTAAAGATTTAATATCTCATGAGATAGACATGGCTGGAATGGTAGGTTATACCGGTTCAGTGAAACAGGACTGAAACGAGGGTGACTCGATTCAGAAAGGGACTTTGTCCACTAAGGTAGTCTTGGCAATGAGTCATGACTAACAAGAAATGATTCTCTACGATTATGTGTGTATGCCACAATGTTTCATGTTTTAAGTTATTCTTATTGAGATTTCATTTCACTACTGTGATTTGTCCCATGTTATGAAATTATGCACTCTTTTGCAGGTTAAAATTTCCAAAAGTTATGTTCTTATGAATACGATGTAATTGATTTTTCTTTTGTTTACCCTTACTGAGCATTTGAGCTCACCCTTTTATGTTTTCTTTTCCCCAGGATATAAAGAAAGGTTTTAGGTAAAAAAAGGATGATCTTTATGGGAGATATTGAAGATCTTTCACCACGATTAGAAGATTACGTTCCGAGTTTCCAAAGACACTAAACTATTACGATCCTTGTGTGTGTGTTTTTTTTATGTACTAAGTATTCCGCAAAAGTAATGTAATGTCCATGTACGTCATGTTTCGGGTCTCTACACCACCCGTCATATGGTTTATCACGTAACCACCCATCAAATGTCCAAGTACCAATATAAAATCATAAAACATAAAACCAATATAAAGGAATGATAACATTTCCACATTTCAATCACAATATATCATAATAGAATCCTTTATCAAAACCATTTTTAATACCAAAATACATAAAATAGTATATGGTATTTATTTCATTTTAAAAACATTACGGCTTGTTGAGGAAGCCAAAGACCAAATAATACTCGCGGCGGCGGAAAAGGTCATTGTCACCGCATACGTTAAAAAAACATTCCTTTTTTTAATTTAGTAAAATGCTTCGTAGAAAAAGACTCCTTTTGTATAAAAGTAAAAGTCAAAGGGGTTTATACACCGTATAAAAGAAAGTTGTGTATAAAACGAAATATGCCTCAATGAAAGGAGATTGAGACGAAGTCCCTTACAAAGATCATTTTTAAAATAAAATAGATCTATTATGTTTATTCACTATAATTACACATAAAGAAAGTAAAAATATAAGATAGGACATAATAATATCATGACATAATTTTAAAGTAGGAGATTAACCAAAAGAATGGTAATTGGGTTAAGAAGTTCCCTTACCTCGGGTCCGACTTGACTCGATCGTTCTGTAACGTCCTGAATAATAAACTTGAGTTAATTTATAATTGATTAAGAACCGTTTTAATGTTCATTATTCCTTTTATATCACTTATTTCAAGGTAATAAACATTATGTAACCATTTAAGTTAATAATGTTTGTTTTGTCAATATTTGGTTCTTAAGTCGAAAGTGGACTTCTTACAATTACATGTTGTTCGTGTGGTCAATGTTTCTTTATATCCAGAATGACATTCCTGATTTGGATATCATATATATCAAATATATCCAGCATATAAATGTATTTATAACATTACATAATCATTTAGAGGTATGAAATGAAATGCACCGTTCATGGAGACGGTAAGCTGTACGTACGCATGAACGCTACTTTCATTTCTATTTAGTATTTTATAGAATGGAATCATAATGATATAAGAGTATATTATAATTCCAGTATGATAAAATATATAATATCATTAGCTTTATCCTTTACACATCCCACATATGGTATTAAAGAATCAAATCACTTTCAGGGGGCGGTAGTCCGCACTTTCTAAAATGAAGATATCGTGTTTAACCATAATGGAAAAAATAAAGTTATGACATAAATGAAAAATACAAAAGATTAAGGAAATAATAAACATATTATATATCATATATAAAAATAGTGACATCATAATGGCCACCTTTGAATGTGTTAAATGAGTATTGAACAATCATCGTTTCGGGAGGCAGAATTTCACCATCCACGGAAACCGTATGTTCTTTAACCATTTGAGTAGTTGTATGAGAGTGTAGCTCTAATAAGTCTTATAAAAACATCCTAGTATATTTAAGATACTGGTGTTGTTACAAAAGAAGTAAATAAAAAGAGTTTAGGGGGGTTGGAGAAGCAAAATAAAACAAATGAACAAGAGAGAATAAATTACCTTTAAAAGTGTAACTCCTTTTGATTTGAGCCTGAAGGCTTCCTTTGAAAGTATTCTGCCCAAAGGGAATACTCTAGGATGAGGAGAGGGATGTGGATAGAGTAAATGGGCAGTTTATGGCCGAGACAAAGGATTGAGGAGTGTGTGAAATGAGGTAGAGGTGGGGGCCTTTTATAATAGGAGAGGAGGGGCACTTTTGGAAATCATGAAACTCTTATTTTATTTTCAAAAGTGTTTCGAATTTCTAAGGTCCCACATTGATATATTTCGAAGATAAGAGGATAAGGCTTATAAATATTCCCATCCAATAGGTTTTTGACATGTGTAGGTCTTAGATATTACATTATCTTTCCATTTTATTTAAATCATTAAATAATGAAGTCATCGCAGCATCATCATGATGTCATAAATAATTTAATTTATTTAAAGTCTAAAAATTATAAAAAAATACTATGATGTAGGAAACATTTTTATCTTTCCAATGACTATTTATAATCAAACATCTGATCTTTATAACCCCATGTAAAAATTGTTTTCGTAAAACATATTATGTTTGTGTCATTTTTACTTTTACATTAAATAAAAATTTATTTATGTAATTTCCCAACCAAAGTGGCTCCATGGGGTCCCCAAGTTGACACATGGCTTGTCTTGGTCGGATATGACACATCCAATGAGGGTATGCCATGTTTCAAGCTCATCTCACATTATTAAAACATTATTTTTACCTTAAACTACACTAATTACCACTAATCGCGATTAAAAACATAATAAGTTACTATTCACCAAAAATTATTTTAATCTCATTGAACCACATTTTACTTCTTAATGACAACCATGTATGTCAGATTTTTGAAAATCAAAACACAATTATGGCAAAATTTCATTTAAACAGAAAATCAGTTTTTATAAGTACCACTTAGTGGTTTCACTATTCATCAAAAATTGAAGTTTTTCAGAAAATTACAAAAAATTCACCCTAAGATATATTTGATATTATGAATTAAAAAATGAAGTCTATTTTAAAAAATTCAAAACATATAAGTCAAATTAATTAATTTAATAATTAATTCCCACTGTCAGAGAAAATAGCGTGTTTTTATGAAATAATAAGTATCAAAATGTTGACACTGGTTTAAGTCCGATTTCACAGTGAAATTAATTCCAACGACCACTATTGGATTTAATGGTAAATTTTTTTTTCTAATTTCACTTTAAAAACAATTCAAAATATAATCTAATCATATAAATAAATTATATTAAAAAGAGTTTTTGAATTAAAATACAACATTTTACACTATTCATTAAAAAATGAACTTTATCGGAAAGGTACCAAAAATTTACACAAAGTAAATATTGATGTCACGATTTTAAAGAAGAGTTATTTTTGGTCCAATAAAATTTATAAGATTGATCAAAACTATATTTAATGACGGTTCGCCATCAAAAGGTGATAAGTGAACCCTTAGTGAAAATTAGGGTATAAATGCCTAAAATTGAACTCTTTCCGTATTTTAAGCCTTTATCTTTTATTGGGTAAATGTAAAAACATTTAAAAACATATATAATCATACCATAGTTATTTCTATCCATTCCCGCCAGTACAACGGCTACTTGTTAACTAACATTTAAAATAATATTATTTTATTACTTGTGTGCAACGTAAGTTTTCAAAGAAACTCATCGTTGCGTATCGAGTACGCTATCGAATGTAGAAACCCCTTTTAATTAAAATTAATATTTAATTCATAAATATTAATAAATATGAAAATTATTTATTCTTTAATTACCTGGGATGTTACATCCTTCCCCCCTTTTGGGAATTGCGTCCTCACAATTTTATTCACTTATCAAAATAATTTGGGGTATTTATCCCTCATAGAATTTTCAGATTCCCACGTTGCATCTTCAATCACATGGTTTTTCCAAAAAAACCTTTACCTGATGAATCACCTTATTCCGTAACACCTGCTCCCTGTGGTCAAGAATCTTGACTGGTTGTTCTTCATAAGATAGGTTCTCCTCCAGCTAAACTAACTCTGGACTCAAAACATGAGATGGATCTGCCATATACTTCCTCAACATTGAAACATGAAAAACATTGTGTACCTGAGATAAACTTGGAGGTAAAGCCACTCGGTATGCAACTGATCCAACTCTCTCCAGAATTTCATATTGTCCAATGAACCATGGACTCAACTTTCCTTTCATACCAAATCTCATAACACTTTTCCAAGGAGAAACCTTGAAAAAAACATGGTCACCTACCTAGAAAGATAGATCCTTTCTCCGGTTATCCGCATAACTCTTCTGCCTGCTCTGAGCGGTTCTCATGTGCTTCTGAATCAGCTGAACTTTTTCTGCCATCTCTTCTACCAATTCTGGTCCCATCAACTACCTTTCACCCAATTCATCCCAAAAAGATGGAGTTCTACACTGCTTCCCATATAATGCCAGAAATGGATCCATCTGTATACTGGAATGAAAACTGTTATTATATGAAAATTCAACAAAAGAAAGATGTTAGTCCCAACTTTCCTGATAATCCATAGAACAAGATTGTAGCATATCCTCCAAGGTCTGAATTGTTTGTTCTGACTGCCCATCTGATTGAGGATGAAAAGCTGTACTAAAATTTAATTCAGTACCCAACGACTTCTGAAGGCCTTTCCAAAAGTTAGATGTGAACCTGGGATCACTATCAGATACAATGGAGAGAGGAACTCCATGTAACCTGACTATCTATTTAAGATACAAACGGGAAAGTTGATCTAGGGAAAAAGTATCTCGTATAGAAAGGAAATGAGAAGATTTGGTCAAGCGATCAACAATAACCTAGATTGCATTATTACCTCGAGATGTCTTCGGTAATCCCACAACAAAGTCCATGGATATACTCTCCCATTTCCACTCTGGAACTGGTAATGTTTAAGCATCCCTTTTGGTAATTGACGCTTTTCTTTAACCTGTTCACATGTCAAACACTTCACAGTAAAATCAGCAATATCTCTTTTCATTCCATCCCACCAGTAATACTCCCACAAATCTCTATACAACATAGTACTGCCTGGATGAACTGAAAACGGAGAACTATGAGCTTCACATAACAACTCTCTCTTCAACTATGAATCACAAGGCACACACAATCTCTTCCAAAATTTCAAAACGCAATCATTATCAATGTTGAATTCATGCAACTTACCTTTCTGAACCAGCTCTACCTTTTTCTGCAACTCACTGTCTTTCTTTTCGGCTTTCTTGATTCTATCTGATAGAGATGATCTCACTGATACCTGAAACAAAATAGAAGAACATCCTGCACCAACAACTTCTATGCCAAATTTCATCAAATCCTTAACCAAAGGATCATGTTCCAAACGCAACATTGCTAATGAAGCATTACTTTTTTGACTCAAAACACCATCCACTTTATTTTCTTTTCCCAGATGGTAATTAATTGTACAATCATAATCCTTGATTAATTCTAGCCATCTCCATTGTCTCAAGTTCAATTCTTTCTGAGTGAATATATACTTCAAACTTTTGTGATCGGAATATATTTCACACTTTACTCTATACAAATGATGCCTCCAAATTTTTAAAGCGAAAACAACAACAACTAATTCTAGATCATGTGTAGGGTAATTTACCTCATGAGTCTTCAACTGTCGTGAAGCATAAGCAATTACCTGATTATTATGCATTAGGATGCAACCATGTCCATTAAATGAAGCATCACTATAGATAACAAACTCACCATTCCTGGAAGGAAGTTCCAAAACTGGAGCATTCACCAATCGTCTCTTCAACTCCTGAAAACAATCATCACATTCTTTTGTCCAGATAAACTTAACACCCTTATGAGTTAGCTCAGTCATTGGACTAGATAACTGTGAAGAAATTTCAACAAACCTTCGGTAGTAACCTGCCAAACCAAGAAAACTACGGATCTCGGTTACATTTGTGGGTCTTGGCCATTCTTCAAAAACTTTTGTTTTAGTAGGATCAACAGTTTTGCCATCTTTTGAAACAATGTGACCTAGGAAAGAAATTCGTTGTAACCAAAACTCACACTTGATGAATTTTCCATATATTTTCTTTTCTTTTAAGGTTTGTAAGATAACCCTTAAATGACTTTCATTCTCCTCTTTACTTTTAGAAAACACCAAAATATCATCAATTAAAACCACCACAAACTTATCCAAGAACTCATGGAAAATTCTATTAATTAAGTCCATGAATACAGCAGGTGCATTGGTTAGCCCAAAAGGCATTACTACATATTCATAATGGCCATATCTCGTACGGAACGCAGTCTTCTGAATATCTGCCTCCTTTACCTTCAGCTGATGGTACCCCGATCTCAAGTCAATCTTTGAAAAAACTGAGCTCCCTGGAGCTGATCAAACAAACAAAGTACCTGATACAACTTCATTTGATGGCACGAAATCTACTGAAGTAGTTTCAAAGGATTTCACCACCCCTTTTTGCGTGTAGTCTAACTTCTTCCCATCACTCAAGCTCTTTTTCAGACACTCATTTGCATAGTGACCCATCTCATTGCACTTATAACATTTCACTAACTGTAAATCAAATTTGGTATTACCTTCACCTTGATCTTATTCAGTGAAATCATGAGCCTTATGTCCCATCTTACCACATCGGTAGCACTTTCCAGAATTCAAAAGACATTCCCCATCATTCCTTTTTCCACATTTATCACAAACTGGAAACATAGTTTTCTTACCATCAGACTTTTTTGAAGAATTCTTACCTTTCTCCTGCCACCTCGGTCTCTTCTTCTATTGGTTGTTATAGAACACTTGATCATCGGAAAACTCCATTTCCACCATCTCAGCACATCGAACAAGCTTTTCATAACTTTTAAACTCACGAGAAGCTAATTCACTTCGATAATTTGGCTTTAATCCTGAGTAAAAATGATTGATTTTACTATCAAGTTCTCTGATAAAATTTGGTGCATACCATGCCAATCGAGTGAACCTTTCATCATAGGCATCCACTGAGTCTTCCTCTTTCCTCAATTCCAAGAATTTCTTTTCCATCCTAAGTTGAACAACCTTAGGAAAATATTTCTCAAGAAACATACCTTTGAATTCATCCCAGTCGAGAGCATCAATCTCATCAGCGTCCCTGATATTTTTAACCATCGACCACCACTGATCTGCCTAACCCTCCAAACGGTAAATAGAAAGACTAACATTTTGATTGTCTGAACACCCCATGAAATCGAAAATCTTCTCCAGTGCTTTAATCCACCCTTCAGCTAGCACAGGTTCAGATGATCCTCTGAATGATGGGGGATGTTGCCTCATGAAATGTTCCACCACTGACATGTTCCTCTACAGTCGGTCTGGCTGATCTCGTACATTGATACCATCGCCATTTATCGCTTGAGTCAACTATGCCATCACTACAACAAACAGTTCAGTTCTAATTCCGACCATCTCGGGATGCTGATTCGGAAGGTTATTTCCTTCTATATGCCTTCCTAGCACTGCTTCCCTGTTTCCTCTACGGAAAACCATTCTGAACAAACATGTCTTAGATGTAGCAACATGGTAATCTTCAAATGCTATATCACTTCAATTTGACCATAAAAAATATTTTTGGTTAATCATTTAATAGAATTCTAACTCCTAAAGTTATCTAAACCGACCATTGATACCAACTATTATGCCCCGGCCTTAAACCTTTCTTAATATTGAATTAAATGAATAATTCACGTTGAGGATATTTTCAGGTTTAGAGTTTTAGAGAATTAGAACATAACTATTACATCTCAAAAGATTACAAAGTAGTCACTTATACTATGTTTCCATAAAAAAAACTCTTAAAAGAAACATTTCTAGTTCCATGTTTTATATAGCATGACATTCCCTTGATCCCATCCTTGACCTTATTCCACATTAAGTCCAGTGAAAAACATTTAAAAAGAACTTGGGGTGAGCATAAAAAGCTCAGTAAGGGATACACAAAGAATGAAAACTGTTAGTTTTTCAAACATCAAGTAAACCATGTATACTCTATCAAAGTAATACCTTCACCTTCATGAAGTAGTAAAAACTATTCACTGAATAAAGTATCATTACATACCTTTTTGTAACCAAAGGATTACCATAAAACCCATATAAAGAACACATAACATATATAAAGGTAACTTGGGACATAAACATACTTAAGTGGAATAACCATATGGTCGACTTCCACACATATCACTTAATAGAATAGCCATATGGCCAATTTCCATACATACTTAACGGAATAGCCATACGGCCGACTTCCATACCCAATGCATTGGAGGTTATACCGTAACCACCCATCTTGGTATTCACGGCACCACCCGTCATATGGTTTATCATGTAACCACCCGTCAAATGTCCAAGTACCAATATGAAATCATAAAACATAAAACCAATATATAGGAATGATAACATTTCCGCATTTCAAACACAATATATCATAATAGAATCCTTTATCAAAACCATTTTCAATACCAAAATACATAAAAGAGTATATGGTATTTATTTCATTTTAAAAACATTACGGCTTGTTGAGGAAGCCAAAGACCAAATAATACTCACGGCGGCGGAAAAGGTCGTTGTCACCGCGTACGTTAAAAAAACATTCCTTTTTGTCGTTTAGTAAAACGCTTCATAGAAAAAGATTCCTTTTTGTATAAAAGTAAAATTCAAAGGGGTTTATACACCGTATAAAAGAAAGTTGTGTATAAAATGAAATATGCCTCAATGCAAGGAGATTGAGACGAAGTCCCTTACAAAGATCATTTTTAAAATAAAATAGATTTATTTTGTGTATTCACTATAAGTACACATAAAGAAATTAAAAAAACAAGATAGGACATAATAATATCATGACATAATTTGAAAGTAGGAGATTAACCCAAAGAGTGGTAATTGGGTTAAGAAGTTCCCTTACCTCGGGTCCGACTTGACTCGATCGTTCTTTAACGTCCTGAATAATAAACATGTGTTAATTTATACTTTATTAAGAACCTTTTTAAAGTTCATTATTCCTTTTATATCACTTATTTCCTTGTTATAAACATTATGTAACCATTTAAGTTAATAATGTTTTTTTTGTCAATATTTGGTTCTTAAGTCGAAAGTGGACTTCTTACAATTACATGTTGTTCGTGTGGTCAATGGTTCTTTATATCCAGAATGACATTCCTGATTTGGATATCATATATATCATATATATCCATCATATACATGTATTTATAATATTACATAATCATTTATAGGTAAGAAATGAAATGCACCGTTCATGGAGATGGTAAGTCGTACGTACGCATGAATGCTGCTTTCATTTCTATTTCGTATTTTATAGAATGGAATCATAATGATATAAGAGTATATTATAATTCCAGTATAATAACATATATAATATCACTAACTTTATCCTTTACACATCCCACATATGGTATTAATGAATCAAATCACATTCAGGGGGCGGTAGTCCGCACTTCCTAAAATGAAGATATCGTGTTTACCGATAATGGAAGCAATAACGGAATGCCATAAATGAAAAATACAGAAGATTAAAGAAATAATAAACATATTATATATCATATATAAAAATATTGACATCATAATGGCCACCTTTGTAGGTGTTAAATGAGTATTGAACAATCATCGTTTCGGGAGGCAGAATTTCGCCTTCCACGGAAACCGTATGTTCTTTAACCATTTGATGTAGTTGTGTGAGAGTGTAGCTCTAATAAGTCTTATAACAACATCCTAGTATATTTAAGATACTGGTTTTGTTACAAAAGAAGTAAATAAAAAGAGTTTAGGGGGGTCGGAGAAGAAAAATAAAACAAATGAACAAAAGAGAATGAATTACCTTTAAAAGTGTAACTCCTTTTGATTTGAGCCTAAAGGCTTCCTTTGAAAGGATTCTGCCCAAAGGGAATCCTATAGGATGAGGAGATGGATGTGGAGAGAGTAAATGGGCAGGGTATGGCTGAGACAAAGGATTGAGGAGTGTGTGAAATGAGGTAGAGGTGGGGGCCTTTTATAATAGGAGAGGAGGGGAACTTTTGGAAATCATGAAACTATTATTTTATTTTCAAAAGTGTTTCGAATTTCTAAGGACCCACATTGATATATTTCGAAGATAAGATGATAATACTTATAAATATTCCCATCCAATAGGTTTTTGACATGTGTAGGGTTTAGATATTACATTATCTTTCCATTTTATTTAAATCATTAAATAATGAAGTCATCGGTGCATCATTATGATGTCAAAAATAATTTAATTTATTTAAAGTCTAAAAATTATAAAAAAATACTATGATGTAGGAAATATTTTTAGCTTTCCAATGACTATTTATAATCAAACATCTGATCTTTATAACCCCATGTAAAAATTGTTTTTGTAAAACATATTATGTTTGTGTCATTTTTACTTTTACATTAAATAAAAAGTTATTTATGTCATTTCCCAACCAAAGTGGCTCCATGGGGTCCCCAAGTTGACCCATGGCTTGTCTTGGTCGGAGATGACACATAAAATTAGGGTATGACATGTTTCAAGCTCATCTCATATTATTAAAACATTATTTTTACCTTAAACTACACTAATTACCACTAATCGCGATTAAAAACTTAATAAGTTACTATTCACCAAAAATTATTTTAATCTCATTGAAGCACATTTTACTTCTTAATGACAACCATGTATGTCGGATTTTTGAAAATCAAAACACAATGATGGCAGAATTTCATTTAAACGGAAAATCAGTTTTTATAAGTACCACTTAGTGGTTTCACTATTCATCAAAAATTGAAGTTTTTCAGAAAATTACCAAAAATTCACCCTAAGCTATATTTGATATTACGAATTCAAAAATGAAGTCTATTGTACAAAATTCAAAACATATAAGTCACATTAATTAATTTAATAATTTATTCCCGCTGTCAGAGCAAATAGCGTGTTTTTATGAAACAATAAGTATCAAAAGGTTGACACTAGTTTAAGTCTGATTTCAAAGTGAAATTAATTCCAACGACCACTATTGGATTTAATGGTAAAAATATTTTCTAATTTAACTTTAAAACCAATTCAAAAGATAATCTAATCATATAAATATATTATATTAAAAAGAGGTTTTGAATTAAAATACAACATTTTACACTATTCATTAAAAAATGAACTTTATCGGAAAGGTACCAAAAATTTACACAAAGTAAATTTTGATGTCCCGATTCTAAAGAAGAGTTATTTTTGGTCCAATAGAATTTATAAGATTGATCAAAACTATATTTAATGACGGTTCGCCGTCAAAAGGTGATAAGTGAACCCTTAGTGAAAATTAGGGTATAAATGCCTAAAATTGAACTTTTTCCGTATTTTAAGCCTTTATCTTTTATTGGGTAAATGTAAAAACATTTAAAAACATATAAAATCATATATTAGTTATTTCTATCCATTCCCTCCAGTACAACAGCTACTTGTTAACTAACAATTAAAATAATATTATTTTATTACTTGTGTGCAACGTAAGTTTTCAAAGAAACTCATCGTTGCGTATCGAGTACGCTAACGAACGTAGAAACCCCTTTTAATTAAAATTAATATTTAATTCGTAAATATTAATAAATATGAAAATTATTTATTCTTTAATTACCTGGGATGTTACAATAATTCCAACATAATTACATACAAAATTTATTTATGAAAATAGTTAAAATTAATCAAATTATGTAAGAGAAAAATGAGTCTACTATGAAACTAAAATTCAAGATAATGTGGTTAAATGAATTAAAAAATATGCCAACTAAGATTTTATGGTTGTATATATACGATATCCTTTATATTTTAGAGATTTTTTCATTATTGATGGCATCTTATTTGGAAAAATTGTTTATTAAATTCACTCATTCCAAAAATTACAAGATTTCCAGTCCAATCCGTTTAATAATGCCACCCCCACTTATTCTTTATCCACATATTAAAATACAATTATTTTTTACAAGACCTATCTAAATATGTTCACATCGTTCGTGTGTACGACATTTTACCGCCTCACCAACCGATGTCATTCGTTTTTTCATTACCAACTGTTAATGTAGGTTATAACAATGTTAAAATATTAATATATGATATTGAAGATATTTGTTATTTAATTGTGTTTTCTGAATTTTTATATAACACATAAATTCTAGATTTCTAATTTGTGGCCAAACGATAATGTTTTTTAGGTGTGTTGGGGACTACAACCTTGTCCAGTGATATGATTCATCATTATTTACATGAAAGTTAGTAAGGAGCGGTTTAATAAATATATTGTTACATATATTGAAAAAGTATATTATATAATTATAATATCTGATATAAACTTATTTCTTTCAATATAAAATAATATGGAAGCAACGTTCTTTCGTACGTACGACTTACTATCTCCATGAATGATATCTTTTATTAACTACTTTTATATTTTTAAGAATATTATAAAAATATATATAAAGAATATATATGAAATTTATTTCTTGTTTATAATTATTTATTTTATGGAATCATTATTAAAGAAACAGGACCAATTATATTATAAAACAAATCATATATGAAATAAATGGTTATTACCCAAAACTAAATATTAACATGGAATTGAAAATAAATGGTAAATAAAATTTCATATGATAATATTATATGGTATGTTATAAAATAACATGGTTATATAATATATTTATAATAAATTTATATTTATTATAGAGGATTATTAAATGAGTATAATGGAATTAAATACATAAGGTAAGGTATTTCCACCACATTTTTATTTATGTTGAGAACAAATCCATGTTCACTACCTTTTTCATGCAGGTGTTGTGTTTAATTCTTATGTATTTTTTTATTTTTATTATAAATATAATTATTTATATTTATATATCTATTTTATGATTATTCTTTCATGGATTTTCAATTAAAATGATACCAATTTGTTAATGTAATTTTTTCTAAATGTGTCGTCTTGGAGGAATATGTTCTATATGAATCTATACTCATTTAAGAGGAGTAAATATTTCAACAAGGACATGTTATGTCCTGAATATTATTATTTTAATGATATTTTCAACTTCACGTAATTCAATTATTTTAGTGGCATTGTGATTCAATATAACCAATTTTATTAGAGTTTTTTTCTACAATATAATCATTTATCGATATTTCAATGACCATGATTCCACTGATGAAATATTATGGTTCACCTCTAAATAATTATTGAGAATTTTACTCTCCTTTGTTAATTCATGATATCATTAAATAATGGAACCCCTTATCTAATTTTTTGTATATAATATATTTTATATTATTTTATGAGAATACCACTTTAATTCCATTTTTGTTCAAAAACAATTTTTGTTCAAAAATAATCTTTCCTAAATAAATTTTAAAAAATGATTTATTAAAAAATTATAGTTTTTATATGAAATTTTTACCCATTATTGTCTTTTTAGAGAAAATTTAGAAAGGAATGTCCATGTTATTTTCAAAATAGTTCCCATTATGAATTTTTTGTAAATATGAAAGGAATATTTATTTTTGCCTGTAAAGTATGAGCAGAATTTTACAAATTCATAACCAATAATTACATTGAAGAAGTAATTATAATACATCCATTACAATTTAAAATAAAAGAGATTTCTGTATTTTTATTATTTAAACAACATCAATACACACTGGATATTTTCCACATGAAATGATTTAAATTATGGTTCAAAATTATTTTCCATCTATGATGACTTCTATTGGAGTTAATCATGCCTTAATGGATTTATGATCCAATGTAACCACTAATATTATTAATTTATATGGTTTTTTTATAGATATCATGATGTTTATGAAACTCATTTCTCATCTACAGGTTATATGCCTATGATGTGTGGTTCCCTTACATGGGTCATGTTCTTGTGAAACCTGCTTATTTTTATGGGTTATTCCAAGATGAAATGATCATGAAACCTATCTATTTTTCCCAGGTTAATATTTGATGAAGTTTTTATGATAATATTTTAATTTCATGGGTTATGATATGGTGAAATTTTATAACCTTGTGGAAAAAAAAGATTTTGTTTTATTTATGTGAGGAGAGGCACCTATATTCTACCATAAATTATATGGATAAATATTTATATATCTCATGACATAGAACTAGATGGAATAAAGAGTGAACCTGGTGTAGTAATACCTGGATTGAATGAGGATTGAACTTGGTACAATAATAAAGGTATGGATCGAAGAGTGAACTATATATATTAATTGAATTTTCCAACTATGATGGCCTTGGATGTGAGGATTGACCTATATGGAAGTGATTTCATATGATTATTTATTTGTTAAAAAATCATGCCTTATTACAATTTTACACTATCATGTCTTATGTTCTTTGATTCATATGTTATTTTTTAGTCTGAAATGACAATATTTGGGCCATGACTTGTGATTTTGATCTTTGATATATCGGATTTGGTTTTCAAATATTAAGTGGATGTTCTCCTGCATTTATGTTCATGTTATGCTTACATATCTCCCTTTCATACCATTACAATGAATTTTAGATAACCATTTACTATATTTTAATTCCCACATTATGAAGAAATTTATTATTTATTATGTTTCTAAGCGGGGTTCTTGTTCAGCTCAACGTGCTAGGAGATGATGTATCTCACTTATAGACCAGTTTTTAGGATTCTGTGTTACCAAATTCACTAAATTAAAATGGTCATTAAGCCTCTTTTGGTGTAACGTAATAAATATTCTACAAAAATGCATTAATTTATATTTGTCAAAGGAATTTGTCATTATATTACTACCTAATGAATTTATTTTTACAAATTAAAGTAATTGAAGAGTCTAATATTTCCTAGTTTGTTCGTTCATTAAATTGTTTTCAAATCGATGGACATCAATTTGTTATTGGTTTTCTATCTATATTATCAATTCCAAAAGAATCGATTGATATTTTCAATCATATTTTTCTATATAGAGTTCATTAAATGCACATTAAATTTTAATTAGAATTAATATCATGAATTTTACGATACATTAATAACACATTAATGGTATCCTTCACATTTTCTTATAATTTATATGTTACCATCAACATAAGCGGGTTTAAATCTCAATTTCTCATCATTTATAATTGATAAAAATTACCAGTGATTATTTCTATGGTGAATTTACTGGATATGAACTCATTTTATAATAATTATTCATGAAATCTATGTCATTAAAAAATCCATATCATGTTCTACATTTTTTTATTTTCATGTTGAAAGTTACGACAATATATGAGGGTAATCTTGAGTCATCTTATTTTATTGATTCATTATTACCCTTTTTACAATTTTTTAACCATATCTTTTCTTATTTTCACTGATGATAATATAATTGCTTTTATCACTCGTGAATGAATTTTTTTTAATTAAAATCACTACCATGATGAATTTATTCCTCAAACGTATATCATTATTAAAGAATAATTATTATCTGCATTAATAATAGTTTACTCTCATGGAAATTGTCTTCCTCTCCCACAAAATATCTCCATTAAAAATGTAATCCCACTTATGTGTCATCTCATGTGATAATATTACATCCCCTAACCTCTTTTAAAAACATGTTTTTTACTCTTTTTGTGATGTTAGATTTCAGTGAATATATTTCAAAATATTTTAATGATTCTCCATAACTATATAATCCAAGGCTATATCATCAATTCACATTTTCCATTGTTAACAATTATTTATTTACATGCATCTATTTTTTTTTCTCAAAAGTAATGTACTTTTAAAATTTTATCTTTACCTTTTCATTGATATCTTATTAATTTGATCTATAACATCTTCTTTGATGACAATATGAATAACATTTTCTACACACCATTCTACAATATCTCAAACATTTTACATCATATTTATAATGGATTCATTTATATGGAAATCTATTTTTATGAATCTCCTTAATAATTCTTTGATAATGTAATATCTTCATGGGATTTAAAATTTTGTATCAACCGATTTAATTTTGATATCGTGTTATATGATACCATTTAAAAATGATATGAATTTTTTTTCTTATTATGGGTTTTCAAGATATTTTTAAATACATAAATTTTATGGAACAGAAAGACACACACACACACACATATATATATATATTATGGCTTGTGTAAGATCCCCAACATCTTTTAGTTATTCTCTTGTTAAATTTATAATTCAAATACCATTATGATGGTAAATGGAATTTTTTTTTGATTATATATAGAGGCTTGGGGTTTTCTCGTGTTTTAGGACATGAATGAAGGGATATTGGGGCCATCCTGTTCATGTTCAAAGGTTAGATCATAGATAGAATCACATTTACATCCTAAGCGTGATTTATGGGTGAAGGGTCCATAGTTTAATGGAAACCATGAATAAAAGGAATGAAACCCCATGGGAACTTGTACAGATCCATCATGCATGGTCATCGCATCATTTTTTAAAAAATATGGGATCCCCAAATAATTGTGTATCCTAGATCCATCTTAGGATAATAGTGGTGAATTTTTGGTGCATGATTTCAAAACCATGGGGCTAAAACATGTTCCCCATAAAAGTGGGGTTTTGATATTTTCCCCTCTATGTCCGTAAGTGTCCAAACATGATATTTTTCCTCAATTCTTCATCCAACATCTATAATGATGAACCAATTCATCTAAATTCCTCGAAAGGAGATATATACCGCATTTATAATCCCTTTGGTGAACCATAGATTAAAAATTGATGCACTAAATGAGTATAACACCATTATTCCGTCTTTTTCATATTACGGATTGTGTTGAAATTTTCCTTCATATGAATCCCTAAAACACTATTTTTTACAATGGCTTATCGGGTGGGGCTTCTAGGTGGGTTTGAATCTAAATCAAAATCTATGATTAATTGAGCATCCATCACTATATTTTAGGCAGGTTTTCTATATGTTATATCTTATATTCATGTCTATTTTTATGTGTATTTGGTGGTGCTTCCATGTTATTTTGGTTTCCATTTGTTTATCCTTGGTATAAATGATAAAATTAATAGGTAAATGTTTATCATAGCCCTACATTATCATTGTGGAAAGTACTGAGGTTGATTTTATTAGTTCATGACCAACCACTGTGGCTGGCCACTTTTGGAAGATGAAAATTGAATTTAAATTTTTGAATGTAATAATTATGTCCTAGATTCCATAATAAATGTGTTGAAATGACATATTGGGTAATGAAATGAAACTAAAACATATTTTGTTTGGTTTTTCACTTGACATAAGGGAGTGTGTGATATAGTGTGAATTAGTTAAATGAGTTGAAGTGAATGTGATAAATGACTTATGTGACTGCATGGTCATGAGAAAATGAATTGTGGAATGTAAATGATGAATGAGTTACAAGGGTTAATTTTTGAGAAGAAAACGGATCAAAAGGTAATGGAATTTAATATTGAATGTCTTGAAGTGTTATGTAAAGATGATGTCCTATGTGTTGAATGAACTATTATTGCAAATGATGGTTGTTTTAAATGGTATGGTATTGTTTGGTAATGGTGTTATGGATAAATAATCTTGTGTACAATTATTGTTTGTTTTGGGGTACTAAATTGAATTTCTATACCCATGGGTTGGATTATACATTGTATCTAAACCCAACCCCTATAATTAATGGTTTAGGGATTCGGACAGATTATCTATGCATCTAACGGTTGCATTGGATGAGACTATTGGGATTCCGGCTCCATGGTATGAGAGATATAATCATTTGTGAAATGTTTTCTCATGTTAGATATGGAACTTGACATATTACTTTAAGCATAGATGTTGGATGTCATATGATTCTATGAAATTGATGAAAATTTAAAACCCTTCAAACATGGTATGAAAATTGTTAATTTCACTATGTCAATCTATTGGAACATTGTTTATTTCTTATTTAAATTTTAATTCATTTATACCATGCATAAAATATTTGTTTGGACATGATATTTTCATGACACTATTGGTGGTGGCCAATTGAGTTTTACTCAGACCCTGTTGTGGAATTTTTTGGTTACCCAAGTAGATTTCATGGATGTGGGTCAAGAAAAGGCGAAGGGGCACATGCTAGAAGGTTGAATTGGGCATCCAATGTGAACAGAGGAAGGATATAGACAAAGGGTTAGGTCCCATTTTGGGGAATCCTATTTTTATTGTTATTTTGGGTTTTCATTTCACATGAAAATGTATGATTGGGGATTCTGTATTTACTAAAGGTTTTAGGATTGTACCTAGTTTTTGGAATTTTTTCCTAATGTATGTTCATTCTTCTAATTAATTTATGCATCCTTTATTTCATGATTTATCTATTCAATATTACACTAATAAAGGGTTTATTGTCTCCTCACATGATTAATTATAACCTCACTGCTAGTCATCAACCTATAGTATACGGGAGGCATGGATGAGGTCCTGTAGTGATCCATATTAGGGAACATGTTTAGTGGAATGGAGATTGGGTATGTTACAAATATTTATCATATGGGTTTTATTATTTGTTTTATTGATATTTGGGGATGGTTGATGGGAGACTAGGAGGTTTTGGTACATGGTTATGAGCTCATTCATGGGAGTTTCTAACCAATGTATGGGGTGAAACCAAGTACCTAGGGTTGGATTATTGTTCTTGATGTGTGTGGATATAGTTGAATGATATTAAACAATTGTCTAATGCATTTAATTTGTGATGTGAATATTTAATGATATTTTTCTCACCTACGGAATGGAATGTGACTTCAAATTTATGATTCGTTTTACGATCCTTGGGATATATGCGGTGTGAATCAATATAGGAACACACGAGGAAGCTTCATGGAAGGTGATAGATAAAATGAAATGAACCTTATTAAAAAAGTGGATGTAAATTGTGTCTAATTAAGATGATACAAATTGGTAAAAGGATAAAATGACAATGAATTGTTAGAGGAGACTTCTTAATAAAATGTTATTAATAGTTAAAAACAAAAATTCAATGATTTTGTAAAATATTAAATGGTTCCTAAACATTAATTGTTGAAATTTTATAAGAGTAAAATTTTTATACATATGAATATTTAATGGACATTTGGTAGTTTGATTTGGTTTCCCTAGGGTAACCATGACCCGCATTAAGGATGGATGGGGGGTTTACTTCGCATTGTGATTATATTTTAGGGGTTCTATATGTGATATTGGTTGTTTAGGGAAACTAGAGAATATGATTTTATGTAACTAATGGATTTATATAATATTTTTACTATGATATTCCTTTGGTATTATACAGAAATAACACCATAACGATGTCTGCAGGTTAGGAGGAAAGCAGAGATCATGGAGAATGTTCCACCAGAAGTTGGGAGTGAAACAATGATGATAAAATGTAACATTATATAGGATCATTTTAGTGAGAACATCACTCATTTTATGCATATGATTGATCGTGTCCCAAGGTGGGTCATCCAAAGAGTTTTTCAATTTATTACAGAGTTTCAATAGAAACACCATCTACATTTTGCAAGAGAAGGTGGAGATTATGGGTATGAGTTCTAGAAATACTCCATCAAGAAGATTTATGACATCCTATATACTCGTCCTGAGAATATAGACAATTTGGTGTCTTACGTGTGTGGGAAGGCAAAGTGATGGTTGAATATTTTGGATCATACTAAGAAGGACGAGGAAATGTAGTGGAAGGGTTTCTTGTAAATTGTTTTAGAAAATTTCTATTCAGATACCTAGAAGATGTTTAGGGCTATGTAGTTTTATAGTTGGACTTAGGTTGTATGACAGTGATGGATTATATTGGCCGCTCCCTCGACCTGTAAAACTTTATTTTAGCATTGTCTATAGATTAGCATACTATGTGGATCCATTTCCATGATTTTCGTAGACAGGATATCATGTCCCATGTCAATATCTTCCACAATAGTAGGTTTGTAGAAGTGGTGAATGAGGTCCTTATTTCCAATAGAAATCAAAAGGAGGACTCTCACGGTGGACATGATGTTTTAGTTGGGAGAAATAGTGGTGAACACTCTGATTGTAGGAAGAAACACATTCAGATTTTTCACTGATGAAATGGTGGATAGAGTATTCATAAATAAGAACCATCTTCACAGGGTGGTGACCATGTTTTCTACTATCAGTATGGCAGTCCATGATATATGAGTGTTCTCTCACCAGAACACCAGGTGGGTTCTATGTCTATGGAAAATGGGACAAGTAAAGTGTTTATGTAGGAAACCTCAAATGTTCGATGTGGATGGGGGATCATGTTTATTATAGAGTGTATGCATGGTATCTGTTACCCCATAATATGAAAGAAGTTGTCTCACTACTAGAACATACTAGTCTGGGCAGTGTGTGTGTGTTCCAGGATAGGGGAATCCTTATCTATAGGGTAGGGTAGCGCTAGAGAATAAACCCATAGCCCAGGGAAGAGGGAAAGGTCTTCTTTATGCAGTTCATCCAGAACATAGAGGGTTCAATCTAGACCATCGATAGTTTAAGGTACGATTCATGTAGCTTCTATGTTTTATTGTGCATTACTTGATATATTTTTCACGAGTTATTTTATATCACCCCAATTTTGGAGTGATTTTTTCTTTACAGTGGATTGTGTTTGTGGGGTTATGTAAATTGATACCCTAATAGGGGTGAGAGAAGAAAATATACAACAATGTAATGAGTTTTACCTTGAGGATGGTGGGTCGTGTAACATGTAGGATTTATCAGTGCTGGAGATGTAGGCTTTTGATCTTATCATGGAAATGGATTTCATAGTTTTCTACCTTGACGGTGCTGACATTTACCATCATAGGGTAAGATTCAAATTTTTGTAGGGAATTTTCTATTTTCACATTAGGGAATGAAATATCAGAGCTAGAATTATATTTTTAGTTATTCAATACTTGGGTGAACTCACGCCTCTGTGTCTTTTCATAATCATAAATATGGGGGAGTATAGTATCTTGTCTTTCTGATTATGGGGGATTATATTCAATAAGTTTTTCTTGAGGAATTCTTGAGGTGCACACCCAAGCGAGAATGGGAGTTGATAATTGAGTTTCTTCCTAGGGAAAATTTTGTTTTTATTCCACCATCAGAAATGGAACTAGCATAACTCCATGAACATAAAAAATAATTTGTGGAATTGGAAAAAAGAGGATCCATTCATCTATATATGTCACTTTGGGATCTCCATTTCTATTTTACAAGTAGTCTAATAGATCAATATGGTTGTGTTTTGATTACCGAAGGATAAACCAGTTGATGGTTCTGAACTGATACATTCTTCAATGAATTGATGATATTTTTATCCAAATAATTGGAGATTTTGTGTTCTCTTAAAGGGATTTGAGATTAGGGTATCACTAGCTGAGTGTGATACCATTTTATATGCAACAGACATCCTTCAAGAGTTGTCATGGGTTAAATGACTTTGTTTTAATGTTTTTTATGATTACCAATTCCCCCAATATTGTTTATGGACATAATGAATCGAATATTTCCCCTATACCTAGTTCTGTTTGTAGTTTTATTTCTAGATGATGTCTTTAGGAACTCTATGAAAAATTTGATCATTCCAAATTTCATTTCATCATCTTGAGCACACTTATTGTGGATTGGATATACTCCATATTATCTAGTAATGATTTCAATATTGACAAGGTATATTTCATAGGTCAAAAGATCTCTGAGGGAGGTGTGTTTGTGGACCCAAATAATGAGAAATTTTCTTTTTCATGGGATAATCCCATCAATTTTTTTTAATACTTCATTTTTTCTTGGTTTGGTGGTCTTTTAACATAGGTTAATCAAAAACAAATCATGTCTGACACCACCTATTTCGGGATTTACAATGAAAGGTATCGGGTTTTAATGGTGTGGGATATGTTATAATTCATTCTAGTTGATGAAGTTTCTTCG
This sequence comes from Viscum album, assembly GCA_963277665.1. Taxonomy (NCBI): domain Eukaryota; kingdom Viridiplantae; phylum Streptophyta; class Magnoliopsida; order Santalales; family Viscaceae; genus Viscum; species Viscum album. The sequence goes on along the minus strand of OY728152.1, from coordinate 270,450,703 downwards.
GAATACTGTAATTATTTTGGTACTACACATGTGGGGTAAGGAGTATACCTTGTTTTTTATGCAATTGGTGTTAATCATGGGGTGGTGTTAATACAGAATAATTAGGTAGTGGTGCCTGGGTCATTGAATTTTAGGCTTAATGAATAGAGTTACCCTATTTATGATATCTAGTTGTTTATGGTTGTTTGTGAACTAATGTTTTGGAAGAATTATTTATTGGGAGAATGGTTAACTATGTATACTAATAATAATATCCTTAAGTGTATCCTCTCCCAATGTAATTTCAATATTCCACATGAAATATTGGTTTAGCATATGGAATACCTATATGTTGAACTATTATACACACTTTGAAAGGGAAAAATTTTATACATGCATTATTCTAAAAAATAATAAATATTTAGATAAGGAATATAGTTCTAAATGGAAGTTGATGGAATTGTTTTCTTAGATGCACCTAGAGGTTCGGGATAAACAATAGTAAATGACCCTTGCATCTTCAGTAGTCATGTATAATATTCTGATCCAGATCAAGGAAATGTACTAAGGGGATCCTGAGTGTTTTTCGTTGAGGGAATGTTTTTTGGTGGGGAGAAACCAATCTCATGGACCATTGGTGATGATGATATCTTTAATGTTCATGGTAGGGATAGCATGCCTACATTTATGTGTTATGAGTTGATGTGTGAGATTTATGCGTTGAAGTGGACGGTATATCCTGGATTACTCGAAATGATTCATGATATTTGGAGAAAGTATTGGTGGTCATCTAGCTAGAAAAAGGATGTTGGTTTCGTGACACAAATACAATTCATTTCAGTTGGTGAAGACTGAGAATCAATGACTGAGTGGTTTGTCAAAGACATTTCCAATTCTAGAATGGAATTGGATGATGTGATGATGGATTGTGTGGTTGTTATTCTGAGGATGCCTTTGATGAATGATTTAATATGGGTTGTTTTAGATCAATTGACCAATGAGGCACATTTATTACCAATTTTAGGGACATTCACTATTGAGTAGTTGGGTTAGATTTATGTTTGAGAGATACTATAGTTTCATGGGGTTCCACAGGATATTGTTTTGGATCATGATCAACATGTTACATTGTACTTATGGTTGGAGTTACCAAAGGGTATTAGAACAAAGGTGTTTTAGAGTATGTATTTCCACACAAAAATGAATGGGATATCAAATCATACAATTCAGGTTCTAGAGGAAATGTGGAGAGAATGTGCCCAAATTATTTGTTGGATCATTGTTAACGCACTGGGTACTTTTTTTTGTTAACTTATAACAACAGTCACAAGGTGATTATTTTGATGGCTCTGTTTGAGGTTTTTTATGGGAGGCCTTGTAAATCATCATTATTATGGGATGGAGGCTTGATAATTAGAGTTTTGGGGATTATTCTCAAGTTAGAGATTTTGGAACAAGTTCATTTTATTCAAAAGAGAATAGATATGGCTCATAGAAGGAAGAATTCGTATGTGGATATGTGTTGTTGAAATCATTAGTTTATAGTGGGTGAACATGTGTTCTTTTTGAGTTTCACTGATGTTGTGTCAATATCAGATTATGATGCAAGGAAAATTGGTACCAAGGTACATGAGGCCATTTGAGATAGTTGAGAGGATCAAACTGGAGGAATAACAATTGGCTCTTCCACTATGGTATAGTGTTACGAATGATGTTTTAAATGTTTCAAAACATTAGTATTATCACCCTGACCCATATCATGTGAATGATTTTGATGTTGCTAATCATGAGAATGATGTGTCCTTTAAGCGTTATACAGTTAATATTGTAGATCATTGTGAATAATTATTGAAGGATGAAATTATTCCCATGGTAAATATTTGATGGTGGTATGATAATGTTCATGAAGATACATGTGAGAGTGAGATAGATATGTGGGCCTATTTGAATGTAAATTTTATATTGGATTCTCATGGATGCTTGGGAGTAGTGTCTTCATGGTGAGCAGTTATAAGGTGGGATTATGTAAGATATAGGACTTTTTTGATGTATATTATTGTTAAAATTATAGTTTAAATACATTTATGATGATTAATGAATTTTTTTGAGCTTATAAAAATGCTCAAGGGTGTTATAGTGGTTTAAGGAAAAATAAGGGATATTAGGGTTTTCCAATGCATGGTTGAAAATTGGCACAGAGTTTGTTTAATCAGTGCACCCAAATGGGGATTCCCTAGGGGAGGGTGTGTGGTTTGAATGAAACCATAAAATGGGAGATGCATGAACCTTGTGGTAATGGATATATACATCATACACATTCATGTCATAGTTTTTAAAAACATGTGGGATCCTAAGGTAACCATGCATCTTGGCCCTATCTTGGTTAGAAGGTGGAGCATGTTAGCATATGGTTGGGCCAACCATGCGGTCAAACTGTTTCCCCCATAAAAAGTGGATTGTTCATAATTTCTTCCTCTAGATACCTAGGTGTCTGAACTCAGTAATTTCCTCCCTTATTCCTCTAGAATCCATATTACTGAACCAAACCACCCTGAACCACAGATGGATAGATCTCCCTTATTTATAAACAATTTGGAGAACCATCTGTTTCAAATCAATTATTCAAGTCAGCCTAACTCCTCTACCTTCTATATGTTGAATAGGTCTTGTGTATCTGTTAATAAAATTCATAATCCATAAAAATATATTTTTCTAGTAGATCTTATGTTGGGTATTTAAAAGGTTTTAAATCTAAAACAAAGGGTTAATCGATAACTCATCTCTGGATTTGAGGTAGCTAGTCAACAAGTTATATATCTTTATATTGATGATTATGTATGTTTATGTGATTGTGTTTTTGTTTTTCTATTTCTCATTAATATTTCCTTCGTAAAATGATAAATTAAATGAGTATGTTTCTTCTTTTTCCCCTCATGATCCATATGGTATGCTTTTTGGCTGATTTGACCGTGTTAAGGGTAACACATGGGGTGTGACACTTCTTAAACACCTAAATTAAATTTTTTAGTTCTGAATAGAATCATTGTGACATATATCCCATAATAATTGTTTTGAAATGATAACATTGTTATGAATTGAAAAAAATTGTAATTGTTTTTGGTTTTTAACCTAATGTATGGGAGTGTTCGGAATAGTCTGAATGGGTTAAATGAAGTATTGTGAATTTGATAAGTGACTTATGGGTTTTCATTGTGATTTGTAAATGAATTATGTCATGTAAATTGGGAATTTTCTAATTGGTTTATATTATATGATTAAGAAGGTTTAAACATATATGGAATGTAATTAAGAATTTTTAAAAGGGTTAAGTCATAATGATGTATTATGTGTTTAAAAAACATTTTTTCTTAATGATGATTGTGTTAAATGATATGGTATTCTTTAGTAAATTTGTTATGAAAAACAAATAAACTAAACATGGCATGGTTCTTTTGGGGTATTTACTTTAGGTTCAAAACTCATGGGTCAGGTTTGAATGAGGCTCTAAATTCCACCCCTAGAATGCATGGGTTAGGGAGTAGGACTGATGCTCTATGCCCCTAATGGTTTCATTTGATGAGACTAGCTATAATGAGGATCCTTGGGATTTTTGATATTGTAATAATATTTTTACTAACTTTATGTGCTTTATAAATACATATTAATACATTTTATCATATTCTCTGGCTAAAAAATTCAATGAAAATGGGTAAAATTATACTGATAATGAAAATCATTTAATTTTTAAAAATATTTAAGTGGAAATGATGTTCATTTTCTCTCATCAATGATTTATGGAATTTTTGGTTTTTAACATTCTCGAAACCAAGATCTCAATAACTATCTATTTTTATATTTAATGTATATTATTCCACTGTTTCAATATTTTACTTCCATCAATTTTTATCCTTATATGGGATTATTATTAATTATTAATTTTATTAATTAATATTTTTCACATTTCCGCTTTAAAATGATGTTTTATAATCCTTTGGTTTGATATTGGTTTTCAAAAAAATCATTTTTAAAAATTAATTCCATAATTATTGAGGTAATTATTATGATAATATTAATAATTTAAGAAAAATAAAAATAGTCCCATGGAATATATTTTAGAGGGATTCAATTCCAGATAGCTTACTTTATAGAAAAAACTGATATGTGACACCCTATAAAATTTATATTATTAAAATGATACCATCATAACCCACCCAGGAAATTTTTTGGTTTTAATATTAACCACCAAATTAGGAGACATGTGTAAAATTGTTATAAATAATGAAATATTATTTATTTAATCATAATAAATATGTACTCAATTTTTATTAAATTAATATCATAATTGATAAATGCTTTTTTTTCAAAAAAATTTTTTATGAAATCATGTGCATGGAAATAATAATTAATTTAATCAATTGTATAGAAATTATATTTTAGGTAATTAATATCATTTTCAAAATTAAAATTTAAAAATTATATTATTGTGAGATTCTATAATTTTTAAAAAAAATTAAATATTTAGCGAATTGTGAAGACTAAATATTTTTATTAAACTATCATTTCATGTAATTGAAAAAGTGAAATTATTTTTTTTATTTGATAATAATATATATTAATTTTTTTTAGTTATAAATTTTATAATAAATTTCATAGGAATAAACATTATATTTTATTTTAGTGTATGTTCTTTTTTTGATTACAATCAGTTTTTTCTAAAATCTATTATTAGGTGGGAAATGTGTTTTTACTATAATAAAATAAATTATCCTCTATTGATTAAATTTTTTAATTATACATATATATATTCTGTATTAAATCATATATTTGAACATTCATTTTATTGTTTTTACATGGAAATGAATATTTCTAAATCTAATTTTATGCATCAAACTGTATTTTTCTAAAATCTAGATTTTGTTGTGTTTTATATAATTATATATAATTTATAAATCCTAATTATGAAAATTAAAAATAAACAAATTGATTATATATTTTTAATCAAAAAAATTATTAATATTTAATATTTTAATCCTAATTTATGATTATAGTGAATAATAAAAATAAAAATAATTACCACAATTAAGGTTAATTTGGGTTTATATGGGAATTGAACAATGTGATAAGTGTACCAATGATACATAAAATTGTATAATTCATATTTAGTGTACAAATTTCAACATTTTGTTATAAAAAAATCTCATCTTTTTCGATATCGAGCCCCTTTATCTTTATATTTTCCTTATATCAATTAAATCTTCATAATTATTCTTTATGTGCACCTCCCCTTAGTTTTAAAAGGTCATAACTTCTCCTCCATTATTCAATAATTTGAAACATCCTATATCATAAAATTCCAATAAAAACCGTTGAATGATCTATAGAGTTCATATTGTATTTTATATTCTTATCTAGTGAATAATCATTCAAGTGTTAGGGTTTATGTGAATAGGAGTCTCTCAACAAGGGTTATCATTAATCACAAATATGATTCAATTTTATTTCTTCTTCCGCATTCTATAAACATGCAATTACATTGACAACCACATCAAAAATGTGATGTGATTCATTTTTCATTTATTACTAACAGAGAAGGTAATAATGTTATATTTTATTAATATATAAAATATTTATTGTATTATAATGACTCTAAAATATGATTTATCATTTCGGTTTCCTTAGTTCTTTCAATCAAAAAGGGTAAATAACCTACGTGTGTATGTATGGATTATTGTCTCCACAAAGTGATGTAATTATATTTACATCACCAAATTTCATGAATTGTCATAAAGGTGTATATAATGGTTCAACATTTAACGTATAACATGATTATAATTATAGATATCATGGAACCATCATCAATGTAAACTGACCAGAACTTCCAAAAAATCATAAGTGAGAAATTGAAAACTTATCAACCAAATTGATGAATTAAATAAATACATGTTAATAAATAAGTGTTGAAATGATATAATTGGATCATATATAATATATTTAATTAAAATTTTATTTTTTATATAATTATAATATGTATAAATTTACCATATCTATTGTTATAGGGAATAATAATCAAGTTGGAAATAATATACGAGTTCTTAGTGTCAATTATTTAATTATGTAATGTTTGATGTTAAAAACGTATTTAGGTTTATTAGGATTATATACTGGTCCTATTACTTGTTGTATTATTTATACTTATTATTTAATGTTATTTAATGTTAAAAATATTAATATTATTCAAAGGTTTGATTATTCAATAGTTACCAATGTGGTAAGGGGTTATATTCTCAAATTGACTTCTCTTGATCATATTTCAAGTTATACTATATCTTATATTATGAGGTATATATACATCCAATTGTTTTGAAAAATATCTTCATATTAATGGTATTTAATGATTCGTTTTGATTTATTTCTTTCATGGTGTTGGTAATTCAAAAGTATCCAATGTGGTAAGTGTTTTTTGCTACAATATAATCTTCACTAGGATTATTTAATGTTGAATTTAAAATCAAGAAATTATATAATACATCTCTACAAATAATAATCATTTTATACTAATAATAAATTTTAATAGTACATTTTTTTCATTTCATTTTGTTTTCTTTAGGAACTAAAGAGACCAAAAGAATTTTTTAATGAAAAATGAAATCATTTCTCTTTTCGGTCAGGAATTAATTTCTTATATTTATATATATTGCATACAATGTTTTTAAGAATAATTTTTTTATCTAAATACTTTCTAATTAATTTTTTAGCCACATTTATATTTCTAAAAAATATTTTTCATTGAATTTTTTAGGAAAAGGAACATTATATGTTTTTACTAAAAAAGAAAAAATGAATTTTTGTTTTAATAGACATTGCATGAACAAATTTGTAGCCATCATAAAATCTATTTTATTTGAATATTATATTTAAATATTCCATTTTCATTATCCTATAAAATGTTTTTTTTAATTTATGTAATTTATTTATTTAAAATTATTGATTCCCAATTAAAAATGGAATTACACTCAAGATATGATTAGGTATATTATAATTGAAATTTCAACATTGAAAATATTATTCTATCTTTATTTTTCTATTCTAGTTATGTGATCTGTTGTTTCAATATTTATTCATTCTGTGGATGTTTTATTATTATGATTATAAAATTATTTACAAATATCATTTTATTTCCATTGGTAATACTGTTATTAAATAATGTACATATTATGATCCAATGGAAATCATATGTATGGATTATGATAATATGATTAGTGATCTCATTATAGCTTATTATTATGTGTGGGATTGATATGACCCAAAAATGAATTTGGTGATGATTATGAGGTTGATAAATTACAAAGATATGACTATGTTAAAAAACTCTGACATGATGATTGAATTAATAATATTAAATATACACCCTAGATAATATTAAAAAATAATGGATAAAAATTTTCATTATAGGGGTAAATCCACAATGATAGTCCTGGGTGTGAACCCTAAATAAGGATGTAAATTTCTATTTTCCTTTGTATTACAGAAACATATGATTTATTCTTATTTTATTTTCTCATGGATCTTTATTTATTTTTAATGATTTAGATAAAATTATATCATTTCTCCTATTTAATGGAAAATACAAATTCAATGTTTTATCAATAATGATCAATGATAGATTAGTATGAATATTTTATGTTATGATCATGTTTTTATACCCTTATGATCTTATTATGCTCATTTATGATCATCAATTGATATCTCTTGTTTTTATACAAAATAATAATATGAGAGCACCCTTTATTATAGATACTTCACTAGGATAAAAATAAAGTGGTTAAGTATAATATATCCAAGTAGTATACTAGTAGTAGTGAAAATTTTGAGAAATTATGTGGATTATTTATGTAAAAACTATTTATATATTTATGTTTTAAATGGAACTAAACATTTATGATTCTAGAATGGATTATACTATAAGGTAATGAATATTTATCATTAATGAAGTAATAATAATTTATCTATGTTGTGGATCGTTGTATTATAATCAAATAGTGCATAATAAAAATGTGAAACATAACACCGAGTTTAATGCACCCATGGGATATGATATTTTTAATTAAATTTAAAATTATTAAAAAAACATTAATAATTTTATTATGTTTTTATAAAATATGGATAGAGAAGCAAACAGAAAAAATATCCTGGATAAACACGGATTAAATATACAGAGTCATTGATTAAGAACAAAGCATCCTATGCTAAAAAATAATGGGTCGGAATTGAATAAATATATATATTAATGTTTTACTTTTCTTATTGTGAATATTATAAAAAAATTTGTATTCTGTTTTTAAATGAATAAAAAATTATGTCTATAATGGAATATACCATTAATTTAGTATGTCTTACAACTGAATAATAGATTATACAAAAATGGATTAAAATCATAATATTTTCTTTTTAGGATGTGAATTGTGGGATTCCTTGAATTAGAAAAATTAGTTAGGTTAATGTCATAAATAAAATTAAATCATTTATCTCATAGTTAATTTCATTTTTGAGTTATTTAATGATGATAATATAATTATTGTTTAAGTTGTAAGGAGGATGAGGCGAAACAAATAAGGATTTTAATCAATAGTTTTATTATAACAGTTTTGAACTTATAATAAATGGTATACATAATCCCAAAATACTTTTGTATTACTATGTTATATTAATGGGGATTCTTATAGATGAAAAAATTATTTGAAGACCAAATACTTTCAGATACAATATACTCATGGTTTTTATTTAATAATTATTTGATATATTTTTACAAATTTTATTAAATAGAATTCGTGATCATTCGACTAAAAATTTAATCATGAATTATTGGGTGAAGTTCATCATGTTTTTGGGATTGTGATATATATTAGATAGTGTGTAATTTAATGAACTACAAATTAATTAATATTTTTTATTTAAATAATATGTTAGTTTATTTGTGAATATATGGTTTCTCTATTATTTAATGTCTATGAGATTATAATTTTATTAGGAGAATTATTTTTTGGAGAATGTATTATAAAGATATATATCTACTCGATTATATGATTTTTTGAAACTAAAATGTTGTGTGAGGAATGATAAGTAACCTAATATTTTTTAAGTTATTAAAGTAGATCTCGTGGTTGAATTTATATTCATATTGACAAATATTTTCATAATACCATATCCAACATTCATCATTGAGTAAAAGTTAAAAGTTATGGTGAAATAATTTATTTTTGGGGGTATAATGTATTGACCAAATAATTTGGATCCTTTAAATAAACACTATATGTGATATCTTTTTTCAAACACAACACAAAAGTAATGAAAAAATGACCTCTCCAAGAAACAACATATTTAGATAAAAAATTATTATAACCATTTGTAATAAAAATGTACTAAAAATTAAAATATATACAAATTATTTTTATTAATTTATTAATATTTAAAATGGATTCTATTTGAAGAACAATTTTTTAAAAACTATTATAATTTACCATATTAAATAAAATATATCGTTTTAAAAATATTATTACAATAGATAATATATATATTTATTAACTAATATGTTTTCATTACATTATTTTGAACATTTTATCCCATAACATTAATGACGCTTTGAGTTTCAAAATGTGATTTTCTACAGAAGCATTTCTTTATTTATCTTTTTTATTTTTATTTAAAATATCTAATTATTTACTAAATAATTTATATTATTTTTAAATAGACACAAATTATGATTCATTAGGTAAATATTATCTTAATATTAATTTTTTTTGAATTTTAAGAATCATTTTATTTTTCTTTGAATAGCAAAAAAAACAGTTTCCTCCAAAACGGAAAATTTTATTACTTTAATATTATATAGTAAATACATGAAAGTATATAAAACTTTTTAATTAGTAATTTATATATTAAAATTACTATTTATAATTTATATTATAAATTATAACAAAACTTTTTGAGATTATAGATGTTAATTAACATTTCATCCAAATTTAATTTTTTTTTTCAAAATGTTTTAAATTTTACATTTTACTAGATATACTCATTTAAGGATTTATATAAAATCTAATAACCAATAATATTATTAAAAATTAAATCCATTCAATGGAATTCAATTACCTTGATAATTATAATTTTCACTTAGATTTTATTTTTAAATAAACTAGTTTCCAAAAATAATTTTTAAATTCAATATATGATAACAATAAAAATTTAAAATTATAAAAAATTCATATTTTATTTGATATGATTACTATAATTATTGAGATTATCATTTAAAACTTATAAAATAAAGTTAATATAATTTGTATTCCTTAAATTTAATTATCATATGTTAAACAATGTGTTATGGTAAATATATAAAGGCTAAAAAGTGTTTTACTAATTATAAAAGACTAAATAAATATAAAAAATTATATGAAATGTGGTTATGGTCGATCAATCAATAGACCCTCATCCAATTAATTATATGATTATTCAAGATCCTTTGACCCTTTAACAGTGACATATAATTGTGAAAATGTAATCGGTAATTCCAAAGTTACCATTCTCTTCTGTTCTGAAAGGTGATAACTGACACAACATTGTAATATAAAAATCCCTTATAATTTGGTAAATAACTCTTCAATTTATCATTTAATATAGGTTTCTATAAATTTAATTATCCTATGGTATCAATTAATTTCCTTAACATGACCATTTCAATGGATATTTCCAAGTGAAATCTCATGTTCGTAATGTGAGGATTTTTTACTTCAAATTATTTTATTCTTAATCAAACTCTATAAAAAACAATTTATTCCCTAAAATTATTAAAAATGTATTATTAAAAATATATAGTTCTATTTTATTATTTTATCTACTAGAGTTCACTACATTTTATCCACTACGAAGTAAAATAACATCAATCATGTGTTTTTGCGGCTTACAGCCTCCAAGAAGCATTGTGGTTTGTTTTTAATCACATCACCAAAAAGTTGGTAATAATTATTTATTTGATGAATTAATATAAATAATATTTCCACTTGAAAAATAAAAAATATTATTTTAACTTATAACATCATTTAATCAGATTCATTAAGAAATACAATCATTAAACATGTGTACGTGAAGATAAATGCCTTCACAAATGATGAATTTTTTTTGTAATGAATAACATATAATTTGGGTTTTAACCATTAAATTAATTTGGATAATTGATATTTATTATATTTTAAACATTTTTTCAATTTTATATTAAAATTATATCAAAACAAATTAAGATACTCACTAAATCCTTATTTCATGCTCTTACTTGGATATGTTTTACCACCTATATAAATAACGTTATAATTTTTACACCAAGATAGATTAATAAATTCGTTATAATTATAATTTTAGATACTAATTATTTTTTTAATAAATTATAATGATTTTGGAATTGTACTATTAATATTTAAAATATGAATTAATATATAACTTTTCAGTTATTAAACATGCAAATACTAGTTCAGGGAAATTTCTATTTTTTAAAAACAGTATACATATATTTTACTCAATTAAATATGACATTATGAATAATTTAAATTAAATCACTATCCAATATTTGATAATATTTTAAGGATGAAATCTGAACCAGTATGTAAGAATCAGCCTTAGTCCCCATGAGTCATATATTAAGCAGACAATTGAAAAATCCTCACATCCGATAATGAATAGAAAACTATCATAGGGTAACATATTTGTCATATATTACTATAAAAGATATCTATAAAATTAAATATAGTTTAATATGGCTCTAAAATTAGTGATTTGGACAGTTATATTCAATTATCACTAGATTATGTAATATTCGACAAATTAATATTTAGGGTAAGGGATTATTTGTAACAAATTTAATTTCTAGACACATATTTCATAATGTGAACCATAATATATTTTATATTTTAGGATTATTTAATAATTAATTTATATTTCCTTATTCATGTAATGAATTGGATTTTAAAAGATGTACAACATTATTTCCTTAAATCCACATAATTTCTTGAGTCATTATGATTCCATATTTGCTATTGTTTAACAATATGGTTTTCTTCTATTATATATATATAATATAATACCTTTCATCTCAAGATAATGTGAAATTTTTCAGATATTATCCATGATTAATTTCATTCTTAAAATTATATAACTGTAGAGAATATTTATTATCCCCTTCAATGGAGGTTTCCACTTCCTTGTATATATTTCCATTCCCGGAAAATGTTATAAATTTTATATGGAATCGAATTTTTTTTATTTCTTCAGTAATTTATTTTTCCTTTATTTCTATGATATGTTATATTGTTTACTCTCATTATGATGTTGGTTTTCAAAAATATTATTTCTCAATATTAACATGTTTATGCGTCTTTTTTTTCAAATATTTTATCACCAACCACACATTTCCATTAAATAATCATAATAAATTTTATTTTATGTATTTATATGTTTTATTTTTAAAATTAAATGTTTCTAAATGTTTTCATATAAACATTTTAATGATAAAATTTTAACATGATTGATAACATCTTCTCTGATAAAAATTCAAAAAAATTATAATTTTTTTTCAATGATTCACAACCATTTACATTTTTATCCCTCATTGCAATATTTCTTAGAATATATTTTTTCTATATAAAATTCTAAAATCCATAAAAATATATTTCTCAGTGAATGAGATTTTGGTATCAACTAATATAATATCCATATGATGTCCCACTATAATATTATCAAATTGTTCAAAACCCATATTTTACCAATGGGTCTCAATGAAATGTTGAGTGGTTGATATCATATTGCAGAAATATATATGGTTGATGATGGGTGAGGTTGTGTATAACCCTCTACTATATTATTAATTATTTAAATATAAAGATATAATGTAGTGTCTGACATCAGGGATATTTTATCAAATTAATTTTTGATTCATAATATACCTTTCTCACCAAATAAGGGGATGGAATTCCACAATATGCTCAAAACATGATGATACCTTGTTCTTATGTTTATGAAAAAATTTCTTTTTATATTATGTCTAAGGGGATTGATAAATTTCCATACCATATTCCAATGATTATTCTCCATGGATCAGGTTTATTAAGTCTATATTCCACCTTCTTCCTTCTGTTAATGTTTTTTTATTATAGATTACATGTCCAATTCTCATGACTTATGACGAAAAATTAATTATTATAGATTATTTCTAACAAAAAAATCCCCATATTCATAATTTACATTATTCTTTTCATTTAACCTATTGATTAAATATTTATATATTATCAATTAATTATTATTTTATCACCCTGCGTTTTTTGTTTGTATTACCTATCTTATGAATACTCATACAACATATGATAAGTCTGAAAGGTAATATTTCCTGATTCAATTATTGAAAAATATTCAAAAAAATTAGAATAAGTTTTTCTGGAATATAGTAATAAAATATAATAAAACTCCCATTATTGGTAATGGGATATGATTTGAGAGTAATAATATTATTCTTATTGAATTTTTTTAAAATAATGATCTACTTATCATCTGTTGGTATAGTATTATCCAATATAAAATATCTTTGGTAATTCATTTTGGTATGCTTTGTGTTCAAATTTTACAATAAATTCCTTATTTTTTAATTTTTACTTATTATTATATGTTTTTTTATGATAATTCATACTTATTTAGGAAGATATATTGGGTTATATTCTATAGCACAATTACCCTTGTATTCAAATAAACCAAAAACATAATCTTGTTGATGGAACATATTTTAAAATTTTGGTTTAAAATTTTTATTATTTTTCTTATATTTAACTAGTTATTCATTGAATACCCCTAAATATTGTTTATACATAATCCATTATACTCATAAAATTATAATTAATAAAGCAAATTATTCATTCCTTGTGCCCAAATAATCATTAATTCCAAAACATTCCAGTTTCTTAATGTTTTCACCCATATTTACACCAACAATTGTGGATATTTTTTATCAACAAAAATTTTTATAGAATCAAAAATCATTATACATAAAATTATATATATATATATATATATATATATAATATTTTAAATGTTATTTTAGTAAATTTAATATATATCATTCAATTTAAAAAAATTCAGTTCTAAGAGAATCATATTGTTTGGAAAACAGTTAATTTCTTCTTGAATGATATCTAAACAAACCTTTCATAAAAAAATAAAAGGCATTTTTAAACCATTTATTATCACATTTCTTGGAGATCATAAATTTTACCACTCTTTAAAACGCTAATTTATTACAGAAAAATATCATGTGAGATTTCTCCCAATTCCTAAACTAAATCATAAAATATCAATTTTAATTTATTATATTATTTCTTTCCTATATCAATTTTTTGAATAATTTCAATTTCCATACCAATTTTTTATATCCATATATTCAATTTACAAGATTTTTTTCCTATTACTCTGAAAATTAATCAATTTTTTAATATCATTTTTAGACTATGATTTATCTATGATTTATGATGTTATTGTTAACAAATAATTAATGGATCTTATCAAATAATTTGATATCATTTTCCTATTGAATGATAATGAATAGACACCCTTTTAGTTTCTATTTTTTCATGCTATTCGGTTTTATTTAATCATCACATAAATCATTTCTAATTTCATCACTAGTGAATTATTAATCATTTGTTTTTGAAGATAATAATATTTCATAATATTCACCTATACACTTTAATTCCTCTTTGTTCTCATTTTTATAATAATTTTCATTTTTAGATAAAAATATTAACTTCTAAATTATAGAGAAACTATAGCATTTCCCATCCCAAGAATATTTTGATGATTGTTTCCATGAGAACATGCTTAGATTATCTCCATAATCATCACTAAAATCATCATATTTTAAATAATGATTTATTTGGGAAGTATATAATAGATCTAAAAATATAAAAAATATAAAAAATTCAAAAAATAAAATTTTACCATTCATAAAAATCATGAATTGAATGTCATAATTTTTTCAAATATCTATTAATAATATTTCTATAAATATTCCTCCTCTTCAACTATTTCATTCCTACTCCTCTCTTTATAAAATTATTTAATGTAAATGTTCCTATTATACAATATTTTATTGTTGGAGATATTATCATTCACTATTTCAGAAAAATTAAAAATTCTACACAAATCATCTAAGGAATGTATACATATCACACAGTCATCGAGTTAAAAACCCATTTCATCAAACATGTCTATAATTTTAAGAAGACTATCCTATTAAACAATAAAAACTAAAAGATTCTCACCATAAACTATGATTGTTCTCACAATTTCGTTTAATTGGGGGAATAATTCAACAACATTAAATCATAATTAATCTTGAGATCTTCATATTTCAATCACCATAACCATCATTTGGATTTATTCACCTTCACTTTACATCAATAGATATATTCTAATTTTTTCCAAATTCAATTTTCTATCATTTTCCCTATAACCTTGAAAAATTATGTCTCTAATAAATATATACTGATTTAATTTTGAGTATAACAATCCATATCCAAAATTAATTATATGAACAACCATATTTTTTATTCTATATCCATGGGGATGTAACCCATTAGTGTAAGCCTTTATAATTTCCAAAATAATTGATAGAAGATATGCTGGTTTATATTATTCTTAAAGATAACCAATATCCTATAAAATTAGTTTATACTATAACTATTTATAAAATTATTTATTTAAATGGTTATAGTATAAATTTTGAGGCAAAATTCATGACCATAAATGAATAAATCCACTATTGTGATAATGTATTGATAATGAAAAAAACATTAAACACTGACTGAGTTCATCAACCATCACAACAAGAAAAAAGAACACTACTTAATCAGTTGAGAAATCTATTACAGCCTGATAAAACGTGTGATATACCCAATAATGAGGTTGGAAAACATATATGAGGGAATTATTTAACAATATTTTAATTTACTTTAGGTAAATGTTATAAAAAATCCACCTTCAACAATAGTTATAGTGACTATTTTCTATGTTTAATTTCTCACACCTTGAGGAAACTGCAACAGACAATGATAACATGATATACATGTTTTTATTCATGGAATTAGTAGTAAGTAAATGGCATGATATAGAATTTCCCAAGACCATATAGGGTATTAGATACACCATGGTAGAAAAAAAGTGTACTTTTACCTTGGGAATCATATTATATGAATATAATAAGTCTTCCTCCCAATAAGACATCTAATAATTAAAACTACTTTTTTGATCTTCATTAAAGTTTGTATTATCATATTTATTAAATTTGATTGAATATTAATAATTATAATGTCCATATGAAACTTTTAACAATATATAATATGTGGGAAACCATCCATAATGTATAAAGAACATAGATGTAGTGATCACACCAATAAAACAATTATATACTAATTTTTTTGTTCTACATGCATAGTGGTATGTACTCTGATTATACATTATTCCTCATTAAGAACACATTTATCTAAAAAATATATTCCAATATTATATTTCACTTTTTATCTATAATTATATAAATATCATATCACATCAATTTTTATATTTATATATATCATATATTTCATGATACTCTTATTCATGTTCAAATTCAAAATCTATTTTCAAATTCAAACTACAAACATCCATTAACTACTCTAAATTCATCATTATTAATTTCATATCAATAATGGTATATAGGAAATTAATATATATGTTTTAGTAATACTGTCTAAAATTCAATAATTGTTTCTAAAAATTGTCCCCCTTTGAAAGATAGTGATCTTCTTCAAGTAACGACTATTCACTTATTTTGTCCAAGGTATACATGATAATGGAATGATATCATTTTAGATTGTGGCCATTAGTATCCAACTACAGGTACCACAATTTCCCTTCCTGATATATTTTATATTATAAAATAACTTCAACATCAAAATTTTTACTTTTTTATACTCAATGGATATAACATAACTTATTTGATATCTCTTATAAAAAACAATATGGGTACCCATATCCATTAGCTTTAAAAAATTTGGAAAAAATTTACCTTTGGAACATCCTAAAATTATGTATCATATTTAATATCCATATTGATAAACCTCATACCTCCTAGTGATTACCATAATTAATTTTCATTTATAACATTTTAAATATAGTCGTCTCACTAAATTTTAACCTTTACATAATGGACATTAAATATTTTCTTAATTTACTATGATAAAAACCATAGTGGCCCTTATGTATGAGACATTACAAATTATTAAATAAAAAATCACCTTAACACACAATTCCGTTAATGTAATGGGACATGGAATATTTTCTATAATTATTATAAATTTATCCAATGTGGTTTTTATGTATGATCAATACTGGCCTTACATTTTTATTACTTTTCTAAATGTTAATCTTCTTCTTCTCAAAACTTGAGTTAACATTACATATTTTATTGGATTGCCTTTATTTTTTAATTTAATAAATATTTATATTTACATATCACCCTATAGTAAATTTCACATATAGATCTTTTTAAATTTACAAACCAAGTATTATTAACACTAGAAAACTCCAAACAACTTCCAAACAAACCATAAACCCTCTAAAAATAGAAAAAATTCCAAATATCATTCATCTCAAATCATAATAATTATAGTAAATATGATTGGACATAATTTATGTATTAAATTCAAAATCCAATAAATAAAAATATCCACTCCCCCTCATCCCTAATTCATCATTCCCAGAAAAAACACATATATTTTACAGGATTCATTTTCATCTCCATATCCCATAAAAAATTCCTAGGTCATATTAATCTCTATATATTTATAAAAACAATAGATAATAATATCTTTAAAATAGATCATGATATCACCATATTGTCAATGGATCCTTGAACTTTAGGTTCTCAAATAGATTACATACTTTTGATGTTTAATAATTAATATTTATATAAAATAATTTTATAATTTTTATTAGCATAAGGTAATTGAATATGAAACTAATGAAGGGGAAGGATTTGATTACCCAATATAAAAAGTGTCCACCCACGTGACTGAATAATACATCATAACCATGAATCATGTTTTGCATACATTATTATATTCCAATTCCCTGATTACATAATGAGATTTTATTATTGGATATTTAATTAGTATGAGACATGAAAAAAAATTAATGTTCTATTGGATTCCTATTAACCCTATCTCATACATAATATCATTATCAAAAATATGAATTATTATTAATGGTCCAATAATGGATTAGATGAAACAAAAAATCTTTTTAGTCTGGGAAACCAATATATTTTTCTTGATACCACGCATATTTAATGATTATATATAAAATTAATAATTATTTCCATTTTTTAAAAAGGATATTGGGGTCATGAATAGGAGAAGTGTAATTTTCATTTTTGACTACTGTTATAATTTCATGTGAAAAAATTATTATTTTTAATATAATCAGAAATATTATTTTTCCCTTTCACATAATTTTTTTTGGTAACAAATATTTATCTAATTGTATAATTAATTTTGTTTCATAATATAAAAAATGAGATATAAATATGATTGATACACAAACCTATGGAAATTAGAATGCTAAAATGATATTTGGGATTCATATTGTATGATAGGTAATTGAAGTACCAGGAATATTAAAAATTTGTAATCCAACTTATAGTGATAATTTGATTGAGAACATTTATATATTTAACAATTCATTTGACTTTTTAATGACCCCCCCCCCAACCTGGTTTTGAAAATTTTCAACATTTGGAGGCTATTTATTTTTCCAAATTACAATTATAGTCTATTTATTACACCAACATTCTTTTGATGTGAATTTTGATTCATTAGAGGAAATTGATAGCTCTTATTTCCAAAAATATAAATAAGGATGGTATTTAGAATTCATTTCATTTAAAGGATATAATGGTGGTTTCGAGTGTTATTTATTATTCTTCATTTGAGAGTTCTCCAAATTTCTCCTAATCTGATTGTTCCAAAATGCGTTGATCATTATTTGTTCTATAATTTTCCGTAAATGAGTTACTAAAATCAAATTTATTGGAACTGGATCCCAAAAATGAATTAATGATCATTGTGATAATCAATTGAATGATTTTTCGTATTGGTACATGTTCAGGATCAACGAATAGAAAATTTATTTAAACAAAATTTTGACCAAATACTTTAAGGGGAATAATAATATAAAAAAATCACTCTTTATAACATGTGTACTAAAAAAATTGTATTCAATTAGGATGAGTAAGAAGATCTATATGCCATATGATTTTGGGTTCAATAAAGTTTTGAATGATTAGGGGATAATGTTGAAAATAAATTTATGAATAATGATATATAGATCAATAAAAATATTTCAATAATTTTATAAAAAATATATTTTAATTTTGAGTGAGTAAACAAAACATACAATACAAAAGTAAGAAAAAATAGAATATTCTTGGTATTTTTTGTTGTGATTAGTTTCATGGAATGACGGAAAATGGTCCAATATAGGAATTTTGTTATCACTCTACATATTTAAAATAGAGTAATTAAAAAATATTACATTATTATATAAAATAATTTAGATGGGAGTTGTTTAAGTGGTGTAACAAAGAGGACAACTATTAATGTTTTTCAAAATAATGTTATATAAATATGCAATAATGTTTACAATTAAATGGATGTTGAAAATAATTTTAGTGACTTGGAGATTTAGTGATGTAGGGATTAAGGTAGATATAGTGGTGATTAATGAGGTTGACATAAATGGATTTTTAGTTTGAAGATGGGAATTAATGATAAATTATAGTATTATAAGAGCCCCAACATTGGAAATATAATAGTATATATATATATAATTATACCATTTGTTATTAGTATACTGAATATGGGTTTATTGACCAATTATCTGAGAGTTATTGTTAATTTGGAATTAATGGGTGATGGATGAGATAAACATTTATTATTAAAGATTGTTTTTATTTGTGGAACAGATACAAAATTCACTGATTCATTTGTATATGGAAAGAGGATATCTAATAAAGGAATATCACGTCATGACACAAAATTACATATGACACTATAACACATATTGAGAATGTTTATGATTTTGGAACTCATAATATAACATAATGTCTTCCTCCATGAACTAGAAGTATTTTTACTAACTCAAACCTTGTTATATATTAGGGTCTTCCAATATGTGGTTGAATGTGTTATTGATCTATGTAGGGTGAAAACATTTCACAAGATGTTCAATATAAGAGTAAAATCTATGAAATTTTAATTTTTTGACTGCCAAAATATAATAAGAACCATCATTACATAATTATTTCATTAGATAATTGTTTTCAGTTATATATTATAAAATGTAGCCATGACCTAGTGATAATTTTAGAGTTTTGGTTATAAACTAGAAAATGACTACTAATGGAAAAAAATTCAGTGGGAATGTATATAAATTTGATTTTCAAACATATATATATTAAGAGGGAAAAAACCTTCTGGAAGAAACTAGATATTTTTAAAGGATATTTTCTACACCTTATAGAGGAAGTCAAATGTTTTTGGTTCATCTTTCACAAGATAAGGTAAAAACTATTGTGATATTATGTTTATAATATTTCCATGATTACATAAATGTATGAAGAAACACTCATTTTTGTTTATTCTTATAAAAATAGTTATACTATAATGGTATCATTCATTTGGTAACATACAAATTATTTTAAAATATTTGGTTGATTAATCCAAGTTGGAGTAGAGTTTTAGGTGACTTTTTAATTATCTATTTTTTCACAATGATCAACATTTAATAGAGAATTTCATTCTATAATATAGTTGTAACTAAATAATGTCACACTAGACAGAGGATCCATGAATCGTAATCTGGTAGTTTTCATAATATAATAATGAATCAGTAAGATATTTAGAAGAAATGTTGTGGATCCAAAAATCAGGATAAAATCTGTCTATTTGGATATATTATTCCATATTTAATCATTTCTGGTACACGAAAAATTATTATAATGTTAATGAAAGGAATGTTAGTCCCAACCACTGATTAATGGGTTGGATTATTTGAATGGATTATGTAACCATATTTATGTGTTATCTAGATAGGTTTAATTGTTTTACTAAATTTGGTTAATTAGGAGAAGAATATGAAATAACGATTGATAGAGAAATATATTTATTAAAATGCATCATTTATGTAAGGGGGTCAATTGAAAAAGAGTTTCATTTATTATTATTGCTAAATTTTTAGTAGAAGACCAAACATGTCATTAATTATTCTCATTTGAAATTATTCTCATATATAAGGGATATCATCACTGAAATAATTATGTGAAAAATATTAAGTCATATCTCAATAACGATGAAAATACTATTTGTATGGTTGACGAGTATGGGAGTATTTTTCTCTGAATATAAAATATGGATTCCATTTCAGTGTACAAATAAATTCCTTTGTGATTAGTGATTATTTAGTAAATTATAAAGTAAAAAACTATTGATAATTATTTAATAGTGTTGGGGATAATTCTTGTAAATTTTTATGGATTCATGAAATGACATTGGATTTCATTCATGAGAAATTCTCAATTTTTAGTTTTATTAGTATAGAACCATTATTAATTTCCATAGAAATACTCCAATTGAATAAGGATAGTTCAAATTAACTAATAAATGTATCCCAACAAAAAAGGAAATGTAAATAATTATTTTCATGTGGATTTTTGATATAATGAATAATTCTACTTTGTATTGTGATGAATTTAGTGAAATGAGAATTTGAATAATATTTTTTTAAGATGATCAATATAATGATGTTTCTAATTGGATGAATTCATTGGGATGGAATTTAATGCTGAGAATTATTATGATATCAATGTTGAAAAATTTGGAGAACTCTTTATGGGTGTTTACTAAAAAAATTGGTCCAACAAGAAAAGATCATGGGATCGAATCAATATCAAATAGTGGTAGTAATCAAAAAAAATGAGATATCCATTCAACAGAAACATCATTTAAGTATAATTGGGTCCTCTAGGTCCCTTAGGTGTGTGCTCCTATATGAGAAAGCATCTCATTGGGAATGTGGAAATATTTTGGTGATGTGTACCCCACGTAACCCATTTGAGTTTTATTGAGTGTTTTAATACCCCACATCCTTGGAAAATTAAATAACATGAATTAAATATATTTTATGGTAGTTCTCAACCATGAAATTGATCAAGGTCATAATGTAATACATTGGATAATATTACCAGATTAAAAAATATTATGTACATTTTCACTACTATTAGACACACCATATCTCTGTCATCTAATCATCTTCTTCATCATCTGATGTATGAGGAGATTTTATTCATCAAAAAATTTGAAAACACTGACCTCCAAAAATTAAACCAATTTTTGTATAGTCTCTATGACTAAAACCCTAAAATGGGGGAATTTTAAATCATCCCCAATGAATTAATGAAATTTACATCAAACATATACGAGGTAATTTAAGGAAATATCATATAAAAGATGCATAATATTTTTCATGAAGATCATTCATGCATTCAGGAAGAAATTTACATGTTTGTGATTTTATAATAATAATTAGTATATGTTAATGGAATTCATGAAGACTTAGAAAGAGGATTTATCCACTATGAATGGAGAACATGTTTTTTACATCACAATAATGTAATGGAATGTGGCTTCAATGTATTCTAAGAAACTGAGTCCTTACGAAACTGAAAATTAATTTTCAAGCAATTATTCACTTTTGTTTTAATATGTAGTCGAACAGATTTTTTAGGTATTTCATTAGGTATATAAATATTGAGACCTAAAACCCTGATATTGATACATTAGATCAAGAGATAATGCTCTAAATTTTAGATGAAAAATAGAGTATTCATCAAACATGTTTCTGAAATAAGAAAATATGTTCAACATTCATTCATTTTTAAAAGTATCTCCAATGAGACTATCCTAGCATCAAAATGGTGAAGATATATAATTATTAATACTAAAGAATGAATAGGAGTTACCATATACACAAACTGTTAAATGAATTTTGAATTACATCAGCCTCTTTACATAAAAATAAAACACTCAATAGTTATTCAAAGCTATATAGTATTCATAAAGAATCTATTATTTAAAACCTTACTTGTTTTTTAAAACACGATAGTGTTAGTTTGAAAATAGTGTGGTGTATTTTCATGGAATATATATGCACGTGATAACATTCATGTGTGAGTTTTATGTGAGGGGATTCATGGAGCTTTAATAATTCTAAGACAATGTGTGCATACATGGTTTTCAAAAAGGATGTTTCAAAAATAACTATTCGTGGATTCATACCTGAATCCATAAATATATAAATAAATTACCACATGATTATATAATCCAATGAGAATAAATACAATTTAATATTTCATATGAAATAATGATTGGATAATTTAAATGTGCATAAGTTAATGAATATAATAATTTCATGAATTTTACTCATGAATTGGAATAAAAATATTGTGTGAAATATAAGAACATATTCTAATTTATGATTAAAAATTCACTAATTGAAGGGTGGTTTTTTGAAAATTTGATCATTTGGGAAGAATACATGTTATAATAAGTTTACATATTAATCAATTGTTCATTATAAGACAATTGTGAGTTGAATTTGATGATTCATCTTCCATTCTATGGAGATCACGTGGATGACGTGCACATATTATTGCTGATACATAAATTTTTTAAGGCTTTTCGATGTGGAACATGGTAATTTAGTTGATGAAAATACATCTAGTATAGTAGATATATTTTTTTATATTTTTATTGAAATTCATTGAATAACTAGAGGTTAAATTATAAATAATTTCATTAAATAACTTTTTTAACACTTATAGATAATCCCATTCACTTATTAATATTGGATGCTTCCTATATAAAAAATTTTCTCATGGAGAAGAATTTTATTCTCTACAAA
Organism: Viscum album; assembly: GCA_963277665.1. NCBI lineage: Eukaryota > Viridiplantae > Streptophyta > Magnoliopsida > Santalales > Viscaceae > Viscum > Viscum album. Next base: position 270,426,649 of record OY728152.1, on the reverse strand, counting down.
TATAGAGTGATAATAAAATTTATTAAAAAAATGGATGATCAAGTGAATGAGTATGTCTTCATATGGAACCATGAAAAAATTATCATGTTCTACAGTTATCCTAATTGTATTCACAAGTGATTAATCTTCTCTTATGTTCTATGAATATTGTTTTCACTTCCTATTCACTGTGAATCTGTTAATGAGAGGGAAATATAACAGAAAAAATCACAAATAATACAAAATTGTAGAAAAGAATTCATTTCATAATAAATAGAAGAATATATTGATGAAAATTACGATGAAATATACACACAAGAAAAACTAAAACATAGATTCCAAAAAATTCATCTAAATCATGAAAGGATTATTCCACTATGAAAATAGAAGAACTACTATGAAACACTAAAAATAGTCCATGAAAATTAATGGAATAATTATAAAATTTAGAAGAAAGGTAATCCATGAAATAAGAAATAAGATATGATTATTGAAGACATTCATAAGAATGATCTTGATATGTTACCCAAAAATATTAACTCAAAAACATTGAAGAATAAATGTTTAATATTCAATGATGAAATTGTTAAAATGAATTTCCTATTTATTTTTCCTGATCATGATCAATATTCATGGGAATTCAAAAATCAAAATATGTATAAAAATAAAAATAAAAGTGAAAATATCGATTTCATAACAAAAAACATCTCAAATTTCATGAGGGGTTATAAAAAATAAAAATTAATAGTTTCAAGAAAATCTTATGGATGTTTCAATATAACATTATATAATTCAAATAATTTAATGGCACTTCAACACACTGAAAAGGAGATACAAATGATTGAAATAATAAGGAAAATGGTAGTATATTTCAATATGGTATGATGTGATTATAAATAATACACACATGATAAAGGTGAATTATTTTATGTATTACATGTTGTCCCAGAAATATAATGTTTTGAAATTTTGGGTAGATACAACAATGAACAGTACCAAAAATAATTTATCTACAAGGAAATTATTATAAGTGATTATAGAAAATACTCAACCTTGTTTAACATTATGATAATCTCATAAGATTTCCATATTATTACATTACATAATTTATATAATATTTGTTATTACATTATAGAGAATTGAAGTTGAATCTCATTCCTAAGAAAATTACATAGTGAAATAACTGGAAACCAATAGGATGTAATGATTATTCAGGAAATGTTATAAACATTAATTTTTTAAAAAATTAATAAGTAATAATAAATTCTTGAATAATATTTGATGAAACTATAAACCAATTAAAATTATTCTATTCCATCCAATGATATGGAGAAAACATAATAATGAGGTTATCAAGGATTATTCCATAAAAAATCAGATATTATTTAATCACTACATATATTGATAATTAAGGGGAAACATTTATACAACCATAAATTATTTTTATTATATCAAATATGAGTATTAAGGGGGAGTATTTGTTGATGAGTATATTCATATAATGGGGTTTTAAATTAATATAGCACACAAAATTTTTTATCTATTTGTTATAGTGTATAGGACAATATAATTCTTTATAAATTTGATTATATATTTTCCATTTGAGAAATAGTTAATATCTAATCATGATTACATATTCGTGGTAGTTATTATATTTTATATTAATTTTTATTATCTCAATAGTTTTCAACATCATGTTATCACATGTTGACATAGGGTCGACCAAATTATAATTATATTCTAAGAGTACCTATCTACACCATCCTTTATAAAAATTGGAGTTGGGAATCCTAGTCACCTTGATGTAAAGAATATGAAATGGGAATATAAATTCTTTAATCCTGTTAATTTATTTTAAATATGGTGGAGATGATAAATTATCTTTAGTTAAATTAATGGTTTTTGAAAATAAAACTAAAGGGGGAAATTCAAAACCTATATGTATGTATTAGTAGTATTGTTATATCTATTGTAAACATATAAACTAATTAAAATCAATGTATGATGATTTACTCTATGATTAGTGAGTAATCTATCAATGAGAAAAATAGAAATCCCTATAGAATTTCCGAGTAGGGCGTGTAAAAATTCTTGGTGAATTTTTACATGTTCAAAAAATATAATTAGATTTCATGCCCTATAAATCCCACTTATTTAGTATGATGAGTTAATGGATACTCATAATATACAATGAAAAGTTTCAAAATCACTTGCAGAGTTCACGTTATGTATAAATGTTCAGCCATAGAATAATTCCATGAATGTATTTATTTTCATGATATATCTTTAGACTACGAAAAATGTTATTTTTATGGAGTTGAATTAGTATAAATAAGAATTATAATATCATAATTATGATGGATTATCTATTTAATTTTGTTTCTAATTGGATTATGTTTGAGAAATTGAAAAATTCATTCAATATATAGTTTTTCATTATTTTTTTAAGGAATACAATGAAAATATGTACTTTTATGAGGGTGGATGTGTTAATTCTGATGATTTTTGAACTTCTCTTCATCCCTATGACTTATTTCGATAAGAAAACATTGTTTACATGGTTCTCATTAAGAGAGGATGTTAAATGAATTCCATGATATGTAAATATAATTTCGTTATGATTTTATGTTTATTGGGAAAAAATAGAAATCCATTCATCTACATGAGCAGTTATTATTATATAATGTTTTCTTTGTCCTTGTATATCATATTGAGAAAAAATTGGTAATTATAGTTAATGTATGTGTAAAAAACATTATGGTTTCATAATCTGATATTTAGTTCCCACCACACAAGTCCAATGGACCCGATCAATATCACATATGGGTGGAGGACTATACCAAAAGGGATGGACATTCCATAATGTCCTACATAGAGGTAGGAATCATTGAGATTTACTGTTCCTATTGAGAGATCATACTCATGTGGGAGAGAATGGGAAATACTAGCTGGGCGATACATGTGAAATGCAACCTGTGTATCGAATGAGGTATGATTTTCCAGTGTTGAGCCCCCACTTTATTTAACAATTCTTTTAATGGAATCTGTTATATTTTTCACTTAAAAGTGGTGATGAATGATATGGGATCACAATTCAAAACAAAAAAAAGACATGTGCTAAAGAGTATATAGGAATTTCCTCGTCCCTCTTATCTACCATATATTAGTCATATGACCTTCATATTAAACCTGTGAAGTAAGTAGTGATTATTTAATCAATAAATATACAATCCTTGACCCATAAATAATAAATCAATGCCTAGCAACCCTCTCCTACTAAACACATGAAAACATGTCAATATCGAGCATCTATAACCCATGAATGAAGTCTATATCCTGTTTATAATTGAAAAATCTAAGAATATGCTTTGGCTGGAAGCGTGAGATAATTTGAGAAGGTCAGTCGTTCCTCGAAGAATACAATCATGAGTTTGATTTATTAACTGAGAGAGGATATGTTGATAATATAATTCATGTTATTAATGGAGGATTCATCAAATATGAAGGGATTCTAGGTTTTTTTGTCTCCTAATAATAATTAATCCCACCATCATTGAATTCAAAATGAATTGACCCAAATATAATCTGAGTGGATTGAAAATAAATCAAATGCAGTTCAAATATAGTACCCAATGTTTATCCCATGAATATATGATCTCACATATACTGTGTGTTATGAAATTTTCTATATAACGTGGCCTCATGAAATTTTTATCCTTTGTATAAGATGTTTTTAAATCTAATTGGTTTTCATGAAGAATATATTCCATGATAACAAACTAGATTTCTCAAACTCTACAGAGATTGTTAATCAGTCTTGAAAATCATTTTTTTACAAAATATAGATGCATGTGATAATGTGGATGACTGAGAAATAAGTAAGGGTTTATGTCGATGTAGATGAAGTAGAAAGTGTTTGCATCCTTTTTTATGAAGGAATTTTAAATAAGAATAATTCATTCTAGAGTACATAAATTCATTAAAATATGAAGACTTAAACATATGAGGAAATAACCCAAATAGAATAAATACATATTGAGATTTCAAAAAAAATGGAGAATATGTATGTAATAAAATTTATGGGTTTAACAACATCATTACAATCATGCTTGTAGTGGAACTGAGATATTGTGTTAATTACTTGATACCATTCTAATTGTGGATGTGAAATTCAATAATAAAACAATATCTAATATATAACTTGATAATCAATGAATAATAAAACATTAAATAATTTGTTAGATTCATCAGTTGTTCATTTTAGAAATCTATCTGTTGAAGATGAGGTTTTACCATCCTTTTATTGAAGAGTATTGGGCTGATGTTCATGTAATATTCATTATATATTAACAGTTGAAGACCTATAGTTGAGTAAAATAATAATTAAATTGATGTGAATACATAAAATATAGTAGATAGATATTGATCAAATTTTTATTAGTATTTGTTAAAGAACTGCTGAATCTGTTATAAACAACTCCATTGAAGAACTGATCATACAAATATAAATAATTACTCTCACTCTATAAGATTGATTTTTTCCTGTAGAACCATTATGTTACAAATATAGTGTTTTGTAACCATCATGTAGTTATTGTGATAATAAAATATTTCAAATATAAAAATGTTGATCGCATCATAGAGAATGAAATTGTATCGAAATTTGTAAAATTCATTGTGAATTTCTACTAAATTCACTGCATGTGCATGAGATTTTTTTAGAGAACTCAAAATAACTATTTCTCTTATGTTGGAAGAGGATCAAGAGTAAGAGGGTATAAATGAAAGATAATGTAAAACATTGTAAAATTTTGGTACACATATTGACTCATCATCTCAGTTTCCCTACATGATCCTTCTAATATCTATAGGGGAGTTTATCTCATCTAGATTTTTATGAAGAAGAAACTATAATGAAATATGTGTATTGTAAATATGTATACTCAAATAACTATGGTTTCCATAAGAATTTTTCTCATAAAAACCTGAAATAAAATAATCTAATACTTATTATTTAGAAAAATTATAATAAATATAAAAATTACATTATATAAAATGTAGCAATCAATTAATGCATAAACTATTGACTGTTTAATAAAATAATATTTTTTTTATATCTTTAATTTTCAATAAATGACGAAATTTATAAATTCTAAAATTTTATTTTGATAAAAATATTATTTTTTTAATTTTTAATATATAATTTGTTTAGTATAATATTTTTATTTTTTTAAATTAGTTGATTTCTAATAAAATAGTGAAACATTTTCTTTTTAATTAAAATAAAACTTCTATGATCTTATGACTATATAAAAATGATTTAAAATTTTCAAAAAATATCATTTTAAAAAATTATATTTATAAATTAATAGTTAATAATTCTAAATTGATATTTTAATATTATAAAAAAAAAATTAAACTTTTATAAATGTAATTAATATTTTCTAATTAAAGAAAATTGTATTGGTTTTTTATTTATTTAAATATTATTATTGTAAATTTATATTTTTTCAAAATATACGAGCTTCATAAAAATATTTTTTTCATAATAAACCAATTTTTATCATGGAAATAAAATTAGTTGATATTTGTATTCTACGTATAATTTTTTTAAAACAAAATTTTAAAAAACCTGTTTTTTGATTTAACATGTTCTAACATTCAAATTAATTTTCCATAAATTTATTAATTTTTTAAGAAAATGTAAATTTCATAATTGGAATATGACTATATAAATTAGGTAATAAGGTTTATTATATTTTTAGGCAATATAATTGAACTACTTATATAACAGTTATTTACCATGGTAAAATATTAAATGGTAAAAATTATTATCTATGAATGAAGTACATAGAAACATAATCAAAACTTGTGTTAAAATTTATGTTTGTAGGATTTTAGGAATTATCTCAAACCTCCACTATTTCATTAGCCATTTTCCAGTTTTCTTGAAATGTGAAATATGTTCCATCTTTATATTAATATGAAATATTCACAAAAAAACCCCCCTCACAACTATTAAAATTGGCTTTCCAAAACCTATTCATGGCCCCTCATTTAACTCACTTATTTCATGAAACTCAACTAATTATCCATAATTTTCAATCCAATTATGTTTCCTTGATCCTTTGGTCACTTGATTTTTTCTTATGTCTGAAATTTATAAGGAATTCTCTATGGAGAAAAATAATCATTTCAATGTACGTACTATTTTTTCCAACACTTCTATATCATTCTATAATACATTCCATTATTAATTTTTTTTATACATAAATCACTATGGGAAAAATGGGTATTTGCGATGGAAATTATTCCCGTCGCAAATAGCCTCGTTAAAAACTTATTTGCGACGGGGGTATTTTCCCGTCGCAAATAAGTATCCTTTTGCGATGGGATAGCTTTCCCCGTCGCAAAAGGACTGGCGCGCGTTGCGCGCCAAATCGCGGGAAACATATTTTCGACAGGGGAATATTCCCGTCGCAAATAACCGGCGGTGGTAAAAGGTATTTGCGACGGGAATATTCCCTCGTTGCAAATAGTATGTCGGCAGGTGGTTATTTGCGACGGGACCCGTCGCAAATAACTATTTAACTGTTGACCGTAATAAATGATGGCTAAGGTATTTGCGACGGGTATCCCATCGCAAATGGACCCGTCACAAATAATCTAACCTATAAATACCCTCATCCGTTTTTTCAAATCATTCTCAAACTCCATCTTCTTCTTCTCTCAAAATTTTATTTCTAAAGTTCAGTTTTTCTCAAGTTTAATTTTTTTCTCCGGAGTTGATATTGAAGTTTTGAAGAACGATCCGAGATCAACCTCAGATCAATTTTCAAGGTATTTATATTCATTTTAATTTAATATTTATTTTTAATTTTTTATTAGTTTCAATTATTCTTAATTAGTTGTAATTTATTTATGTTTACATTGTTTTATTACTTAATAAATTTAAATTATTAGTATTGTTCATAGTTAATGGTAATTAGGAATAATTAGTAATAATTTTTAATAATTAAGAATAAGTATTAATAATTAGTAATAAATACAAATAATTAGGAATAATAACATTATTACATTATTAGTATATTTTATTATTAATATTAAAATAATATAATTTTTTATATATATACAATTCTCTTTTCATTTGTGTGTTTGTTGTCTCCACAGGTATTATTTGTATGTGGAGATATAAAACACACAGATGAAAGGAAAATTGTATATAAATTAGAAAATTATATTATTTTAATATTAATAATAAAATATACTAATAATGTTATTATTCCTAATTATTGGTAATTATTCCTAATTATTGGTAATTATTCATTTAATTACTAATAATTTGGAACAATTACCAATAATTATCAATAATTAGGAATAATTAGTAATAATTAGTAATAATTACCAATAATTAGTAATAATTACCAATAATTAGTAATAATTACCAATAATTAGTAATAATTACCAATAATTAGTAATACTTACCAATAATTAGTAATACTTGCCAATAATTACTCATAATTACTAATAATTCGTAATAATTATTAATAATTATCAATAATTAGTAATAATTAGTAATAATTACTAATAATTACCACTAATTAGTAATAATTAGGAATAATTACCAATAATTACCAATTATTACCAATAATTAGGAATAATTAGTAATAATTGGAAATAATTAGTATTAATTAGTAATAATTAGTAATAATTAGTAATAATTAGTAATAATTAGTAATACTTTGGAATAATTGTTAATAATTATTAATAATCAACAATAATTAGTAATAATTACCAATAATTAGTAATAATTACCAATAATTATCAATAATTACCAATAATTATCAATAATTACCGATAATTACCAATAATTAGGAATAATTACCAATAATTAGGAATAATTACCAATAATTAGGAATAATTACCCATAATTAGGAATAATTACCAATAATTACCAATAATTACCAATAATTACCAATAATTACCAATAATTACCAATAATTAGTAATAATTACCAATAATTAGTAATAATTACCAATAATTAGTAATAATTACTGATAATTAGTAATAATTACAGATAATTAGTAATAATTACCGATAATTATTAATAATTAGGAATAATTACCGATTATTAGTAATAATTAGTAATAATTATCAATAATTAGTAATAATTAGTAATAATTAGTAATAATTACCAATAATTAGTAATAATTACCAATAATTAGTAATAATTACTGATAATTACCAATAATTACCAATAATTAGTAATAATTACCGATAATTACCAATAATTATCGATAATTAGTAATAATTACAGATAATTAGTAATAATTAGTAATAATTACAAATAATTAGTAATAATTACCATTAATTACCAATAGTTACCGATAATTACCAATAATTAGGAATAATTACCAATAATTAGTAATATTTACCAATAGTTACAAATAATTACCAATAATTAGTAATAATTACCAACAATTACCAATAATTAGTAATAATTAACAATAATTACCCATAATTACCGATAATTACCAATAATTAGGAATAATTACCAATAATTAGGAATAATTACCAATAATTAGGAATAATTACCAATAATTAGTAATAGTTACCAATAATTACCAATAATTACCAATAATTACCAATAATTAGTAATAATTACTGATAATTACCCATAATTACCGATAATTACCAATAATTAGGAATAATTACCAATAATTAGGAATAATTACAAATAGTTACCAATAATTACCAATAATTACCGCTAATTACGGATAATTAGTAATAATTAGTAATAATTAGTAATAATTAGGAATAATTTGTAATAATTACCAATAATTAGTAATAATTACCAATAATTGGTAATAATTACCGATAATTACCCATAATTACCGATAATTATCAATAATTAGGAATAATTACCAATAATGAGTAATAATTAGTAATAATTAGTAATAGTTACTAATAATTAGTAATAATTAGTAATAATTAGTAATAATTAGGAATAATTACCAATAATTCGTAATAATTAGTAATAATTAGGAATAATTACCAATAATTAGTAATAATTAGTAATAATTAGTAATAATTAGTAATAATTACCAATAATTAATAATAATTAGTAATAATTAGTAATAATTACCAATAATTAGTAATACTTAACAATAATTAGTAATAATTACCAATAATTAGGAATAATTACCAATAATTACCAATAATTACCGGTAAATAGTAATAATTAGTAATAATTAGAAATAATTACCAATAATTTGTAATAATTAGTAAAAATTACCAATTATTATTAATAATTAGTAAGAATTCGTAATAATTACCAATAATTAGTAATAATTAGTAATAATTACAAATAATTAGTAATAATTAGTAATAATTAATATTAATTACCAATAATTAGTAATAATTACCAATAATTAGTAATAATTACCAATAATTAGTATTAATTATCAATAATTAGTAATAATTACCAATAATTCGCAATAATTAGTAATAATTAGTAATAATTACCAATAATTAGTAATAATTAGTAATAATTAGTAATAATTAGTAGTAATTACCAATAATTAATAATAATTAGCAAAAATTAGTAATAATTAGTAATAATTAATAATAATTACTATTAATTAGTAATACTTAGTAATAATTAGGAATAATTAGGAATAATTACCAATAATTACCCATAATTACCAATAATTACCCATAATTACCAATAATTACCAATAATTAGGAATAATTACCAATAATTAGTAATAATTAGTAATAATTTTGGAATAATTACCAATAATTAGTAACAATTAGTTATAATTAGTAATAATTAGTAATAATTACCAACTATTAGTAATAATTAGTTACAATTAGTAATAATTATCAATAATTAGTAATAATTAACAATAATTAGTAATAATTACCAATAATTAGGAATAATTACCAATAATTACCAATAATTACCGGTAAATAGTAATAATTAGTAATAATTAGAAATAATTACCAATAATTAGTAATAATTAGTAATAATTACCATTAATTAGTAATAATTAGTAATAATTAGTAATAATTACCAATAATTACTAATAATTAGTAATAATTACCAATAATTAGTAATAAGTAGTAATAATTACCAATAATTAGAAATAATTAATAATAATTACCAATAATTAGTAATAATTACCCATAATTAGTAATAATTACCAATAATTACCAATAATTAGTATTAATTACCAATAATTAGTAATAATTACCAATAATTTCCAATAATTAGTAATAATTAGTAATAATTAGTAATAATTACCAATAATTAGTAATTATTAGTAATAATTAGTAATAATTAGTAATAATTACCAATAATTAATAATAATTACCAATAATTAGTAATAATTAGGAATAATTAATAATAATTACCAATAATTAGTAATAATTACCAATAATTAGTATTGATTAGTAATAATTAGTAATAATTACCAATAATTACCAATAATTAGTAATAATTAGTAATAATTAGTAATAATTACCAATAATTAGTATTAATTAGTAATAATTTGTAATAATTAGTAATAATTAGTAATAATTACCAATAATTAGTAATAATTACCAATAATTAGTAATAATTACCAATAATTAGTAATAATTACCAATAATTAGTAATAATTACCAATAATTAGTAATAATTACCGATAATTACCAATAATTACTAATAATTACCAATAATTAGAAATAATTACCAATAATTAGTATTAATTAGTAATAATTACCAATAATTGGTAATAATTAGTAATAATTACCAATAATTAGTAATAATTAGTAATAATTAGTTATAATTACCAATAATTAGTTATAATTACCAATAATTAGTAATAATTAGTAATAATTATTAATAATTAGTAATAGTTAGTAATAATTCGTAATAATTTGTAATAATTAGTACTAATTAGTAAAAATTAACAATAATTAGGAATAATTACCAATAATATTAGTACTATGAAAATAATAAAAAATTTATATAATATTAAAATTATCAATATTTGTAACATTTTTTGCGTTATTCTCAACATATTTAATTCTTAAAGGGTCAATTTTTACGTCTATCTCAATAAAAAGTTTGCGTCAGTCGTGTATGATCTAAACTCTATAATTATCCTAGCTTAAGTTTTTTTTCTAACAAATTATTCAAAACTAGCAATGCTTTTATATTTTATAGAGAAATATGGAACAACGAGGTCGTCAACAATCATTATTAGGTGACCGTATATGGATAAATCAACGTAGAAATCCAAATAGTTCTGGTTTAAATCCAGTATATGTAGAGGGTGTGGAGACTTTTTTATCATTTGCGACATCAAATACAGAATTTGTTTCAGAAGGCAAAATAAAATGCCCTTGCAGAAAATGTGCATTGAGAACGTTTGACACGTTTGGAAAAGTGGGAGAACATCTCTTGCGTTTTTGTTTTCAACCAGATTATGTTTTTTGGTATCAACACGGTGAACGCAGTTCCAGAGCAGGTGATACCAACTTCATTCCGGATCCATCCCGGTTTCAAGATTTAGTATATGATGTTGCAGGTTCATCTGTTCAACATACAAGAAACTCCGGTTGATATAGCTTCAAATCCTGAGTTGGCACCGTCTGAATTTTATGAGTTGTTGAATTCTACTAAGGATGCATTATATCCTGGCTGAAAGATGAGAAAATTAGAAGCAGTTGCAAAATTTATGGATATCAAATCAGATAACGGAATTTCAAACACCAGTTTTGACCAGATATTTTCTTTGCTTAAAACACTGTTACCTAAAGGAAATGCTTTACCTACAAATTACTATGAGAGTAAGAGGCTGGTTCGAAATTTGGGACTTACTTGTCAGAAGATTCATGCATGTTCAAATGACTGCATTTTATATTCTGGGGAAAATGAGTCGTTGGATAGTTGCCCCACATGTGGGCAACTGAGATATAAAGAAGGACAACACGGGAAGTCTGTTTTGATTCCTGTAAAACCGTTGAGATATTTTCCTCTTACATCCAGACTTCAGCATTTATTCATGTCTAAGAATATTGCGACAATGATATCATGGCATAAAGTGAATATTTCAACTGATAAAAGCTTGAATCATCCAGCCGATGGTGATTCATGGAAACATTTTGATAGAGTGAATCCATCATTTGCTTTAGAAGCTAGAAATGTTCCAATGGGCCTTTCCACTGATGGTTTCTGTCCGTTTGGATCTTATGGTAGTCAATATTCATGTTGGCCTGTTTTTTTAACTCCGTACAATTTACCTCCATGGATGTTGATGAAGGAGACATATATCTTTTTGACTTTACTAATTCCAGGACATCTGAAAAAAATATTGATGATTATTTGAAACCATTTATTGATGAATTAAATTTATTGTGGAGTACTGGTGTTAGTACATATGATGTTGCAACGAATCAGAATTTCATACTGAGAGCAGCATTGATGTGGAAAATAAGTGACTTCCCGGCTTATGGGATGTTTTCTGGCTGGAGTACACATGGTTAAAAATCATGTCCTTACTGTATGGGAGAGAACAATGCATTTATTCTCATTCATGGAAAGAAACGTTGTTATTTTGATTGTCATCACAGATTTCTTCCAGCTGATCATCCTTTTCATAGAAACAGATCTCATCTCAGAAAAGGAATAGTGGAAAGGGATGGACCTCCAAAAATGCTATCAGGTTCGGAGTTAAAATCGGTTGTATTTTAATTACCTCCCATCACTTTTGGTTCCACAATAAACCAACAGAAAATTTCTGGTTTTGGGAAAGAACACAATTGGATTAAACGTATCATATTTTGGGATTTGCCATATTGGTCTGATTTGTTGGTCCGACACATGTTATATGTCAGGCATATTGAGCTGAACTGTTTTGATAATTTGTTTCATCCAATTTTGGATACGCCAGGAAAGAGCAAAGACAATGTAAATGCACGTTTAGATCTTGCCCAAATTTGCAGGCGTCTAGAATGGGAACTGTTTGAGAATGTCAGAAAAGAAAGGTTACTGAAACCAAAAGCAGCGTATACACTGTCTAAAGAAAACCGTTTATTATTTTGTCAGTGGATTGCAGATTTGAGACTTCCAAATGGCTGTGATTCCAATTTGGGTAGATGTGTAATGAATGGTCATATTACTGTATTAAAAAGTCATGGTTCTCATGTTATAATGGAAAGACTTCTACCCATTGGATTAAGAGGTCTGTTGAATTCTGTGATTTGGGATTCCATAATAGACATGTCTCATTTTTTTCAGGAAATTTGTGCGGCTACAGCAGATTATGATGCTCTAGGAAAACTTCCAAAAGATGTTTTTGTAATTATATGTAAACTGGAAAAAATATTTCTGCCGTATTTCTTTGACTCAATGGAACGTTTGATGTTACATTTTCCATATGAAGCCAAATGTGGAGGTCCAGTACAGTTTCGATGGATGTACCCATTTGAAATATGCATGCAAAAATTGAAAAGAAAAGTACGTAACAAAGCATCTGTTGAAGGATATATTGCAGAAGCTTATTTGCAAGAGGAAATATCTTTTTTCTGCTCCCATTATTTTGAATCTGAGTATCCTTCAAAACACAACCGAATGGGACGGAACGAGAGGAATATTTATGATATCGACAATCAATTATCTGTTTTCAACCAGTCAGAGATTGGTTTTGGTGGAGTTTATGAACGCTGGCTTTCAGATGATGAACATCATAGAGCTTATACATATGTTCTGCTCAACTGTGAAGAGATGACATCAGTTGTACTGTAAGTGTTTATATCACTTATTCTATCATTTATGTTACAGTAAATAACGTTGGTTTTTATAGGTTGTATGATAATCATATCAAGAAACAAATTCCAGAAATTACAGCAGCTGCTCTCGAAGAACGTCGACTGAAAAATTTCTCTCAGTGGTTTCAAAAACTAGTAATATAAATTCCTTATCTTTTAGCAACTCATTCAATATATAGTTTACTATATTGATAATTATTTCACAAATTTTTAGGTGTCTCAACATGCTGATAAAATTGAAAAATGGCTGTGTGTATTGAGTAACCCACCTTCCAAACTTGTTAAAACTTATAATGAATATGTGGTGAATGGATTTCGATTCCACACACATGCATATGGGGAATCGAAGAAAACAATGAACAGTAGAGTTAGCTTGAGAGGATCTCATCATCGAAAAAATGAAGTTGACTTTTATGGCATACTTGATGAAATCATTGAACTCTATTATCTTGGACAACATTACATAACCATGTTCAAATGTCGGTGGTTGGATACAGAGAGAGGCGTGCGTGTTCATCCGACTCATGGAATCATCGATATTAAATGTAAAAGTGTTCTCGCAATAAATGAACCATTCTTATTGGCTCAACAGGCATATCAAGTTTATTACGCAAAGTACTGTGCTACATCAAGAGACATAACTGATTGGTGGAGTGTAATAAAAATCAAAATTCGAGACAATCAGTTTAGTCAAAGTGAATGTGCTTTCACTAATGTGCAAGGAATTGAAGTTTTTCAAGAGAGTACTCAAAATCAATCTTTTTTACAAAGAGACATGAGTATCGATGACGACACCCCACATTTAAGAGTTGGTGATGACGATGATGTTAATGATGTCACATATGAATTTGAAATGGTAAGAGATGAAGCAACTGTAACTCGAATGGATATCGATGATGTTGAGGAGGAATATGAAGATGACATTGACATATATGAAGATGATGATGAAGATGAACACTGATAGAATTCCATGGTATTTATATACAATCGTAATATGTATATATGTATATATAATAGTAATTATCAATTATTTGCTAACAACATTAACATTTTCTGTTTCAGATGGACGACGCCACATTTCGTGAGTTGGCGGATGCTGACCTGACTTTCGATGCAGATGAGTTGCTGACAGATGACCCTCAGCCTGCAGGCGCTCTAGGGAGTACACGGAGGGGGCGCGATCTTGCACAATTGATGATTCCTGACCCCGTCCCCGAGCGACGTCCACGTCTTGGGTTTGATCCACGCACACGGAGGTGTGATAACCTATGTGATAACCGGTGGATTTGACTAAGATTTAATTAATCTATTCACATAATAAATGTTTATTATTTTTACAGTTTTCCGCATATTGCAGTCGGACAGGGAAGCACTATTTTGCACAACTATTTCTCTTAGCCGTGGACCACATCAGAGCAGATTCCCATTGATGTGAAGCAGGCCATGTTCGGCCATTGGTTGGCACGTACGTAAATATATAATTTTTATTTTGAAAATTATTTCATTTCTAACTTGATATTTTGATTTATTTGTAGGGTTTATGGTATCCGATCGAGGATACCATGCGTGACGCCATCCACGAGGCATGGGAGGTGGCCATGCGTGATCGACTTCGTCATTTTTTGCACAATTTAAGAAAATCCGCGATGAAGAAAGTAGGAGTGTCAGATTTTGACGAGTCGTGTAGAGCACACCGACCAGAGTACATTTCATCCCATGTATGGGATGGATTATGTGCAAACTGGTTGAGTGGTGCCTTTCAGAAGAGATCATCGGTGGGGAGGCAGAATCGTGGGAGACAGGAGGTGACTCATCGAGCTGGGAGTCGTTATTTCAGTGCTCATAGACAGCATCTGGTACGTACATTATTTATAAATATTTTATATAACTATAAATATTAACAGTTTATTTTTTATTCTTATAGGCTATCGAGCACCCCGATATTACGGAGTACGACGTATATCGGAGGATGTATAGTGATCCTACTACTGGGGAGCTTAGAGGTGATCGTCAGCATCACATCGTGGTCAGTATTATTTGTTTTCAAGTTTAAAAATTAACTGCATATAATATATTCACATTTTTAATTTTAAATTGAAACTACATGAGTCATATGAGGCCGCAGCGTCACAGGCCCAGCCTGAGAGTCAGGCCGAGTCATCAGATTAGACCACTGGCCGTCAGTTTGATGAGGCAGCATGGATGCAGGCGACCCAGTATGCCTTCGACAAGGGCCTGGTAGTTGGTATCGGCTCTCGACTGACTCCCGGAGATTATTATGGAAGTGATGCGTTGTCGGCATCCAGCTCGAGAGGAGATCGTGCATCTTCTTCTCCTACACAGTATGAGGATCAGTTGCGATCTCAGACTGCACTGATAGAGAGTCTCCGACAGGAGTAGGAGCAGATGCGTCAGCAGCATGAGGAGGAGCGTCGACGCCAGTAGCAGTTGTATGAGGAGCAGACGATTCGGTGGCAGCAGGAGCATCAGGAGCAGATGGAGTACATGCGCCGACTCACTCATGCTTTAGTGATGGAGTTTCCTCCACCACCATCTGCAGATCCCCCCTCCCCCCTCCTTCAGATTAGAGTTTGTATTTATGTTATAAAATTTGTGAAATCAAAATATGATTTTTTTTTCTATTCGTAGTTTCTGTCTCATTATAAAATATTAATAATATTATATTTTTAAATAACAATATTAATATGAATAATAATATTCTTTTTATTTTATAATATTAAATTATATATATATATATATTAAAATTTTATAATATTATAATTTAATTATATTTTTTTGTAATACTTGAATTATTTTAATATTTGAATGTAAAATAATTCTATTATTTTTATATTAATTAAAATAACTTATTAATATTTTTTTATTTATGAATTATAATTCTAATATTATTATATTAATTAAATCATTTATTAATATTCTATTATTTTTTATTTTTGAATTATAATTCTATTATTATTATATTAATTAAAATAATTTATCATTTTTATTTGTGAATTATAATTCTATTATTATATTAATTAAAATCATTTATTAATATTTTATTATTTTTTATTTTTGAATTATAATTGGATTAATATTATATTAATTAAAATAATCTATTAATAATTTTTTTTATAGTATTTGCGACGGGATACTATTCCCGTCGCAAATAGTATTTTTATTTTTTTATTTTTTTTAAAATAGTTTTTGCGATGGGTCCCGTCGCATCAACTATTTGCGGCGGGCCCATCGCAACAGGTATTTGCGATGGGGCCCGTCGCAAATTGTTTTTTTACAAATATACGGAGTACTAGTTGCGACGGGGATTCTCCCCGTCGCAGAAAAAGGCTTTAGCGACGGGCCCATCGCAAACAATTGTTGTTGTGACACCGTTTTCAGCACAGGGTCATTTGCGACGGGCCCCCGTCGCAAAAGGCCATTTGCGACGGGATCTCGTCGCAAATGACCCGTCGCAAATACCTGTTTTTCTAGTAGTAAATCATCACCCAAATATTATTTATACACTTAATTTATTTTTATTTTCTATAACTATGAAATACTTTTCCACATTTCTGTTTAAAAAATAAAATAAAAAATAATGTGTTTTCGGGACTACCACTATGTGTTATGTGGACTAATACCTCCAAAAAGTAACATCATTTATTTTTAATCTTTATTTTCATTATTTATCACAAAAATTTAATTTATCATTCACTAACATAGAATTATAAGTAAAATGAAACAATTACTATTTTATTTTTATAATATAAACTTCATTGCACATACTTTTTCCATGACATAAAATGTTTTATTATTTTCAATCATATAAACACCCACTTGTTCAGTTCTATAAAAAACATTAATTCAGAACATAGAGAATATAAATAATAATATTATTTTAAGTTACTATTAAAATAAATATTTTTTGTTTAAGATTGGTTATACTATGTATTTAACATGTTTTTAAAATATTGTATTCAATCTCTATAATCACAAAATTTGATTACACCTATTTAAATTACATGGAAACATAGAAAAAGACATTTGAATAAATAAATATAATATGATATTAAATTATACATATTGAATTAATAAAGAGTATTATGATTCAAAATAATGTATCTACAATATTTAGTAATATTAATCAAGAAATATGGAATGTGTGTGGAATTAATTTGGACCATGGTAAGTATTTATTTGTCTTATTTTCAACACAGTGGGTGATTATTGATAATAAACACCAAAATTTTTTATCTGGGGTATTCAAAACCCATTATCAATCAAATTTTAAAATATCTTCCAATTCCTGAAATTTTAATGTCTATTTCAAGATCTTCCTCTCAATTTCATTTGATTCTTACATTAATTTTTCATGGGGTTCATCAACTAAATTTCACGTTTATTGGGATATTTTATTTATTATATGAAAACACTATTCGAATTTTTTTGATTCTTTCAGTCCTTTTGGATATTTATATATCCACTTATTATTTGGGAAATAGTATTATCATAATCAATTACATATTCATTGAAAAAAAAATCTCTATATTTGGATAATTTTATTAAGAATGAATCACATTCTTACTAGTGAATCATCTATTCCGTTGCGGTTTTTTTCCTATATAATTTGTTTTAATTAATAAAATTCCCTATTATTTTTAATTTATTATTATTCATATTTTTATTAATATATTATATGAAATTGTATTATTTCACCATTTCACTGATGTGGTATTCTATAAAGATGCTTAAAAATATTAAACAAGGAATTTTATTTAATTATTTACCACATTATATTTTATTATCTAATTTTTTATTAATTTAAAATGATTATTTATTTGAAATATTTTTAACTTGTTTATTAAAATTATTCTCCATCTAGTTTAAAATTATTTTTTTGAATATAATTTCCAAATCATCATCTATAATAAATTTTCATAAATTTTCATAACACCTTTTTCAATTAAGTTATATTTTTTTCTAAAGGTTTTATCCTTACTAAGTTATTTTTTATCAAAAAAATTATTCTATTATGATATGATTAATATTGTAAATGGATAATTTTTTCATTCAATTATTTCTTATTTTCATGTTATGTGATGTTTGTTAAATGAATATGAAATCAATTCATTTTTTGGGGTTTAATAATATATAATGATGTAAAATATTATATGGATCACATGTGTATGTATTATGATGGCTATTTATGAATTTAGCCCAAAATTTAATTGGTTTATATTTATATCTCAAAGGATATTTAGCTATGTACATAATGAGTTTGTTTAGACTAGTGTGGAAATAATGAATTTACTTACATTTTTCATCATCCACATAATGATTTTGTACAAATAGCCATGATAATAATGACTTTTACTATAATGGGTTTCATGTGAATATGTTTTTATATGGTCCCTTGATGAATGAGATTTTCATTTTATGATTTTTTCAAGTTACTGAATATATTTAGGTTATTCGAAACTCTTACATCATGGTTAAATTTTTCAGGATTACGATGACATATTATGAGCCATTTCATTATGTTAATGTTTATTTATGTATAATTTTATGATAATATATATCTATATAATGTTTATGATTATCATATAAACTCTTATGGACTTTTATTTTTCATATTAATCATCTTCATCATGTTATCCTTCGGGATTATGATATGATATATCATTATATGTTCTTCCATTGATGTCAATCTATGCTAACTCATTTTTTATGATTCCATATTCTATGTTATGAAGAATAGTATATAGAGTTAGATTCCTATACCGATTACTCTAGGATTGTGATTATGGTTGAATTTTTGTGGTTAGTAAAATAAGATGTTGAGGTAGTTAATCTATAAGACAAAAAAACGTCTTGTCCATGTGTTGTGAAACTATTTTTTATTTGTATATCAAAATAAAAAAAAAATTAATGATTTATTTATGCTATATTTATCATGGGTAATATTATTTGTTATCATATGAGGGTTCATTTATTTTTTAGATTAATATAGAATGTATTTGTTAAACCCCAAAGAATAATTCTAGGTATATATTAACATCCTAATATTTGGGTAATGTCGAGATTCAACTATTTTCAAGGATATATAATCCATTTCAATATACTGAAAGTAGATTCTATTTCTAGTATTGATATACCAACGGGTAATAACCATGAAGTTCATAAAATGGTTGTTATATAAATCATCACATGGTGAATAGAAAAGAGGCCTAACCACACACCTAGCTTGAAACCTCCATGTTATGTACATTGGATCATTGAAATTATATTAATGATCCATGATGAGGGATCTGAATATGATTATGTTATAGAACCTACAATAAAACTACATTAGAAAAGTTATATTGATGTCTTGATATTTTTATGTTTTTTATACACTATACTTATTTTTTTATTTATGTAATTAAATTTTTTTCCTTTAGTAAATTTACTGGAAAATTTCTTTAAATAATGTTTTTATCATGATTATTTTATAAGTATATGGAATCAAAAACCCATAAAATTGAAATTGATCTATCCATGAGAACACCTAGAAGAAAATTCATCACATATAGTTCAAATAAGTATACATAAATTGTGATTTATGATATGAAACGTTTTGGAGACAAAATTTTTCTTCCTTTGGTTTAATATGACATAATTTTGTTTAAAGATTGGATTTACCTATATAAACCACATAGAAATTTTTTGGAAAATAATATCTCATTTTTATTTTAAATCAAATTTTTTCCTATATAATATGATAGATAATAAAGAAATATCCTTATAGGAATATTATATCATATGTGTGGTGATACCTAACCATTATGTATTTTTTATTGAAATTATCACGAAGCAAGTAAAAATCAATGACTTTGGTATTATATATGAGTATACTGATGTATTTATTTTTTGAAATTGATATTATTAACATATATAATAATGTTAATGTTAAATAAAATCATACTTGGATCCATTCCAATCTCAAAAATTCTCTATAGAATGGATCTCATTGAATTGGAGGAATTAAATAAGAAACTACATGAGAATCTGGCTAAGGGTCACGTATTCTATTATATTTAACTGTGGGTTTTACTAATTCTATTTCTCAGGAAGAGGGATAAATAGATCAATATTTTCATTTGTTTCCATGATCATAATAAAATACAATAATTGATGAGTATCCTCTATCAATGATATATTTGATCAAATCATAAGAACTCGATACTTCCAAATGACTGACATTCTATGTGAATACCATCAGCTTAGGGCCATTATTTAAATAAAATGTTTCCACAAAAGTTATAAAAACTATGAATTTAATGGGAATCCCATATAATGACTATGTTTTTCTTGATCTAAGTTTTACAAATTATTTAGGAAAATTCTGATACTAGGTGGTAAGACGACATGGGATTCTAATCACCGGTGTTCCTGGAAGGATTTTCTAAAAATTGTTATTTTTTTATAGCACACACACATGACTTTTTTGATAAATTTGAAATAATTTTTAAA
Organism: Viscum album; assembly: GCA_963277665.1. NCBI lineage: Eukaryota > Viridiplantae > Streptophyta > Magnoliopsida > Santalales > Viscaceae > Viscum > Viscum album. The sequence goes on along the minus strand of OY728152.1, from coordinate 270,405,340 downwards.
AGGGTTCCTATTTCATAATTACAATGGCACCATTGAGTATATGGTGGTTGTTTTACACAAGGAGTGACTAAACATTACTCTATGCAGGTCTTCAGTGAAAAAACATAAAAAGGGTATAACTATAATTAAAATTATTAAATAAAATATTTTTATTTTTAAAATACATATAACTCAAAAAATGTAACTTATATTGGAAATATGAGATCTTCATTGATTCTATAAGGGTGTTTTTCTTTAGTAAAGTCATAGTGTAGGCTTACGTGGCCTAGGAGTGGAAGAATGTTTTTAGACATAAACTTCATTAAAATATTTCAATAAAAATATATTATTATGATGCAATGATGTGTTTTATTTTAATACACATTTTTCAGAGGATATATGATTATCCACATAACCGTAGAATTCCTCTGAGGTAAGGGATATGGATCACTACTGATGAACGATAGTGGATCATGGATTGACGATCAACGACGAACATCAAATTCAAAGGATCTTCACCCATGATAGTGACATGAGAACTATTCGTCATTAGAGATTAAAATAAATTGAGGAATGGTGTTTGTGATTTTATTTCCTTTCCATGTTTATGAATTAAATGATGAACACAGACCAATCAGTAAACATATTGGTGCACAGATTGATCATTATTACGGGATGGGATTTACCGTTCTGGGGTTTTGATTATAAAATGATCTTCTGATTATTTGATGGATTTTTGTTTTCATTATAATGGAAACAAACAATCATTATGGCCAACATCAATAAAGGTTAATTCCACTTGGTTGTTTTGTGACATTATTACCCCATTATTCATTCTTCATAGGCATTATTCATTTGGGCCTTGATTTGAAATGTTGTAATCGATCAATCATTGGATGATCAATCCTCGGTGAATCAATCCAATATTATAGATCTGCGGTCATCAAGGGATGATTGAGGTGTGGTGATGATGACACTGGATGGATTGAAGCAGTTTGGGAGAAAGCGTTGTTTGAGTGACTGTTTGTGGGATTGGATCACAATGTCGATCAAAACCTAGGGAGATGAGAAACATGACCTATGGATCATAGGCGTGCATTCATTTCAAAAAATAGATCACCAGAGGAAAATTACTGGCCCCCGTAAGGGGATACTGACATGTTGGTGATAGTAATCGATGTTGATGGCCACACACTAGGCTGACAACCTACGAACCAGGGGTGAACCTCTATTTAGAGGAGGGAACGGTGGCAAGGACACAGGATAGGATGATGTGACCAACAACCGCATTGAATATAGCAGACCATCATGTTAAATGTACCGGTACCGCATTGACTAGGTGAAGGCATGCATTCCGAAATACAACGTGTAGTGAAAAAAAATCGTCCCACGTGCATGGTGTGTATAAAATTTTTCAGGCTGGTCTAACAGCCCTATGGGCAAGGATGGTTCATACTGAACTAGGCTGGGTCCACTGAACTGAGTTAGGTCAGGTCGGGTCATTGTTTCTGGTCAGGTTGGTTGGAGGTTCGGGGTGGACCATGATTGATTATTTTTACTAAAATATTCATATCTTTCAATCTGATTTTATGATTGTTTATCGATCTATAGAAAACAGACCATTGCTGAAGGGTGGTCCGTTTGAGGTGTCTTAGTGGGTTTTTAGTTTGATTTGAACTGGTTGAGTGTGTGCCCCTGGAATTATCCTATAATGGTTCAATATATGATCATGTTCTCAACATAGAGGATAACCAATCCTCTAAAGTGAGTAGTCACAGCCTGGCATTAATAGTTGACTCATTAGGTTGGAGAAATAATCATACCAAGAGGCCCAGTCAGTCCTCAGTTCACTTAATGGTTAATTTCATATGGTTTGTGGATGCGTTCTGGCCTATATTTACATGGGAACTTTTCCCCTATCAAAGATGATGTTTCCAATAGGGTGTGGAGACTCCCAGTGAGACATGGATGCATAGGATCCCCTATCTATGTATTATGATTAGATTCTTTCCATTCTACATGGATTGACCAGAGGAATTTTCTTCAAGATGTTTTCAATGGTTGAGGTTTGGTTATTCCTTTGTGAATACGTGACTTGAGGCTGCATGACTTATTGACACTTCTGGTTTTACTCACACTCCATGTATTACTGACACTCTGTGTATTATCAGAACTCTCTTTCTATGGGAGAGTGGAGATCATAGGTAAACTACATAACCTATAAAGACCCTAGTGATGAATTTGGTTCTTTTGGTAGTCCCATTATACATGCTTCTATCAGATAGCTCGAGGAGTGAGATCTCTTGGAATGAGCATGCTACAAATGGATCCATGAAATTGGATGTGGATGAGACCATGAGTCTTCGAATCCATTATGAGTATACTATGATGTTATGGTTATATATTCTATATACATATACCAAGGTTGAGATTACTATATCTTCCTGGTGGTGTTTTCCCTTTTTGGAATTTCTATCTTGTATCTTCTTCGTTATGTTTCTTATGTGGCATTTTACATTGTTTTTTATGTATCCTCCTCAGTATAGTTTTACTCACCCCTAAAAGGGATTTTCCCTCATGTTTCAGGGAATGTTCCAATAATCCATGTTTTGATGGAGTCGGAGGATGACTAAGACAAGGTGGTGCTTAGTGGGAGACCAGAAAGATGAGGTGTGTTCAGGGGGCTTCATCCAGCAGTTCACATACTTACCATTTAGGTAGGATTTTATAAATACAAGAATTTGGACCTTGGGCTTCATACTCTTTCTTTTTTTGTGGTCTTACATTATGATATAGTTTTACATTACTAAAATTTACATGCCTTCCATACTCTATGGGTTGTGATATAGTGGAATTGTTGCTCATTATTACTTAGGGTTCTTACTTTTTAGAATTTTGGCCTTGGAGATGTGTGTGTCTATATAGGTACTTAAGAAAATTCCTCCCATTAGTGAGATATGCCTACATAGACATAGTATCCAGCCCCTGTAATATTGTATGAGGGCTTGGGGTACTAACGGAATGAACCCCTATCATACGGGTCATCATAGAGTGGTATCATATCGGGTCGAAACTACTTTAAGAACAAGAGTCTATGAGATAGGTTTGGGGAAATAATGCTTACTATTTCGAGATTAGATTCTGTGATAGGGACTCTTGTGTTGGTGTGGCACTGGGCATATCAATGCATGTATACTCTAGACACCTTCTTTTAAACTTGGTACATGAAAACACTGGTTTAAGGGAAAAATAAAGGTACATGCATAACATAATAATGGGTTGTATTTTCCATTCCCTTCATGAGTTATCTCATTAGGTATAATCTTTTTACCATGATACAAATTTATTTAATAAAATATTTATTCACAAAGATAGCCAATTAGGATTCTACATCAGGATTCATAGTTGTACTTGATGTTTGATGAGGCCTCCATAAGGGGTTCTAGTTATAGGGTAGTTTTTCGTTAGGATAATAAGAAGTTTCCACTTTCTCCTGTTGATCTGTTATTAGACCCACATCCAGTGGTTTAGGTATAAGAATCAGGCTAGAATGAGTCATGGATAACTCTTTTGGCACATGATGATGATATATAGGGTTTAATATAATATAACAAGCTTCTAAGGGAGTGATCACCTGGGTTGTAGGGTCAATAGGACCAATCAATAGTAGGTGTGCAATGTAAGTTTTAGAACAAGAAGTTTCTTCAGATGTTATATGGGTGTGTTAGTTCCCATTGGATGATATGTTGTTATGCATGTCTTGGGAATGTATATTTCCATGGAATATTTTCCTAGTATTTAGGCTACAATCATATTTGCTCTTGATAAACATCCAATGAATATCTAGTTGTAGGAGCCGACATATCTGTCGGGTGGAAGATGTGGCAGAGGAGCTAGGGAAGCTGTAGGAGGTGGCCCACAATTTGATGTGTTACCACCACCACCCATATGTGATACATACCAGACTCTAGGAGCTGGAGGATAGGGTATCAGATAGCTGTAGGTGGTCGAGGCATATGACCCCAGGACTCTAGGAAAGGATAAATTTACGATCTTTTTATTTCTACTTTAGCTACATTAGATAGACACATGTGCTCGTGTTTTTCTTTCCTACCACTTCTCTATTCTGATTCATAGATATTCCAATTAAACATCTATCATGACCTTCATGTTTAGATACTACTACTGTATGAGAGCCAATGATCACACAATGGTGCTAATAGTGTGACCTAACCCTTAATGGAGATCTTCGGTTGGGACCTTATGGAAGCATACATGAGACCATACGATGTCATTCATGGTATAGACTAGTAGACACAGTTCATGATCAGGTTGTTTGATTCTAGAAAAGGGTACTATTTCCCAGGATAATCAAACCAAATTTCCATTTTTATAAGTGAAATATAAAACCTTTAAGATCTTGATGGACTCACGCATAGGAGGGTACAAACCAATTACTCTTCAATTGGGTATCCTAAAACCCGGTGCAGTGGATGTTTTGAGTCCTTGGTTTCTTGAAATAGTGGCAAAGTATAAGTAAGTCATACCGGAAGTTATTCCAGGATTACATCCCTATCTATAGATAGAATTATATAACGATCAACTCCCATGTATTTCCCTGAAATCTACACCAATATGCCAGATGTATCCCATATATATTTTTTATTTTACTGTGATGATGGAGGGCTTGTAGATGTATTGATTTGTGAGACATAGTGTTTCACCATGGGAAGCCCTAGGTGTCCTTTATTGGTCACATACATATCATGTCTAGGACTATAGTTTCAATGGATCCTACAATGGTTGTTGAAAATTTTGATGCGTGCTACCCTTATTAGGTTTCTAGAAGAGGGCGTTGTGTATGTAGTGTTCTATGATTCATCTGAAATAAGTTGTTTATGTGTCCTGATGAAGAGGCAAGAAGTGATTTCATAAGGTTCACACTAGTTGAAATCACACAAGAAAAAATATTCAACGGGAGTTAGTTTATCATCTACTTTGACAAAATGAGTCTAAAGTATATCCTATCATAGAAATATTGGAATATAATACAGAGGTGATGGCTAGAGTTCCTCTAGGACTATGACTTGGAGATTGTCCTGCCGAAGAAGTCATTCTATGTACACAAACATCCACAGGGAATTACCCTGATGGATATTGAAAAGTTGGGGAGAACTTTGTTCATTTCAAATGATACACGATGATACCAATGGTATTGTGAGAGGAGGCACTTAGGGAGTTTCATGCATCCCCTTTTTTGGTACACACAATTGTGATAATGTTGTACTAGAACCTCTTATATCATTTTGGTGGCCATGGATGAAGAAGGATGTTATAGATGTTGTGTATTGATGCTTTACTTGTAGACAAATGATGGATGTGAATCAGGTTCCTATGGGTTTGAATCAACTCATTGATGTATTAGAAGGGAAATGGGATTTAATAACAAATAGGATTCCAGATGGGTTTACCACATATGTCTAGGGGGAATGATACCATCTGGGTTATCGTTGACCGGCTCACCATGTCAGACCACATCCAACCAACTAGGGATTAGATTTTAGTAGGGAACTAGGGACACCTATACATGAAGAAGATAGTTTCAGTCCTTGGAGATCCATGGATGACTATTTCAAACCATGATTCTCTCTTCCCATCATGTTTTTTGGGGATTATAGGGGGCCTTTGAGACTCATTAATGATTCAAGATCTTGTTTCACTCTTAAAATGATAGTCATACCGAGCGTTCCATTATAGCATTAGAAAACATGATATGGCCTTGCATGTTACATTTTTCCCCAGTTTGTAGGATATCCTACATTTCATGGATTTGGCGTAGAACAAAAAATACCCCTAAACTGTTGGTAGGGTTATGTTTGATCCATGTTATGAGTGAAACTTTTAGAAATCAATTTACTATACTAACCAAAGATATTTAGTACTCATGGGCCTTGAGATTCTATATGTGACTAAGAAAAAGATGCTGGTCATCTAGGAGAGAATAAAGACTACACAGAGCTGTCAAAATTACAATTGATAGAGGCCATTGGAGTTCAAGGAGGGAGACCATATGTTCTTTTGGTTCTCTCCTAGATACATGATACATGTATTTGGCTGAGATGGAAATCTATATTTCATATTCATTGTGCCCTTCCTAATATTTCATAGTGTTTTCCAGTGGCATACCACTTTGTTCTACCCTTGTAATTGGACTGGGTATGCAACATCTTCCACATGTCCTAAATGAAGAAATAATTTCATGATACATCACACATCATTGACTGGGGTGAATTATGTGGAGAACCCAATAGAGGTAAAGGATCGATAGAATTGAATACATCATGGGGGGTTGATTCATTTAATGTGTGTTATTTGGTAGCATGGGACTCTCAAATAGAAAACATGGGAGAGAGGGGCTCAGATTCAAAATCAGTACCATCAATTGTATGAGTAGCATTTTTAGGATTTTTGGGACATAAATACATTAGGTGGGGATAATGTAAGACTCATATTTTCCCAGTATAATTTTATAAATTATTTGGGAAAATTATGAAATGGGGTAGTGAGACGTGCCAGTTCAGGAAAGACACATCGTGTCAGGCCTGTTCATATGTGACCAGATTGGGTTGGGTTAGGTTAACCTAGCTGGGTCGGGTTGGCCAGACCAGGCTGGGTTTGTCGGTAGATCGAGCTAGGTCTGGCGGGTCAGGGCAGACCCAGATCTGGCTATTTTCACTAAAAGGCCATATTGTTGAAATGAAGATTCCGATTGACGATCTGTCTCTGGTATTGGGACCCTTGATAAAGGGCAGCATTTTTTATATTTCTTGGTGAGAATTTAACTGGATCATCAAATTTTCATTGTTTACCATTAGTAATTTCCAATGAGTGTTCAATGTATGATCATATTCCCATTGTAGAGGATGACCCGTATTTTGATGTTTTTTATCTTATATTGGAATTAGCAGTTTAAATAGTGGGATAGAGCTTGTAATTCAATGAGAGGCACATTCAGTCCTCGCTTCCCTTTGTGGAACCATATATAGGGTTTATCAATAATGTTTGACCTATATATACACGTGCACCTATCCCCTACATAGGTTGATTTTTTCCAATAGGGATAGGACTTCCCCCCTGTGATCCATGGATGTGGAGTAGCACCAATATGTGTATCAATATTAAATTTATTCCATTCTAATTGAATTGACTTGTGGAGTTTTCTTCTGTAAGTTTTTAGTAGGTGATATTTTTGCAGTGAATTAGTGACTATGTGACTTGGGAGTTGTATGACATATCAACACATCATGTGTTACCAAAACTCCATATATTGTCAGCACTCCGTGTGTTACCAACACTCTTTGTGTTAGTGACACTCTATGTGTTACGTATTAATGGAACCATTTATCTAGTAGTGGATAAGACCTTGTGTCTTGGAATCCATTATGAGTATCCCTGGATGTTATTATTATATTTTCTACAGACATTTATCTGTGTTATTATGATTATATATTCTTAGTGTTGTTTTCCATTTGTGATATTTTTTGTGGTATCTTATTCGCAATTTTTCCATTTTGTTCTTTTACATTGTTTTTCATTGTGTCATATATAGTATTGTTTCACTCAACCCTATGTGGGGTTTTCCCACACATTTCATCTCTTGTGAATACGATTGACATTTTGATGGAGTCCAAGGGGGACCATGACAAGGTGATACATAAAGAGAGACTATATTTTTGAGGTGTGCTCATACACCTTCAGACAACAGCTCTTGAACCTACCATTACTATAGGTTTTTCTACAGATAAGTTTCATGACCTTGTTCTACATATAGTCTCTTTTTTGTGGGCTTGTACCCTAGCCATGTTTTACATTACTACACATTACATTCATTTCATACTCTTTTTATTGGGATAGAGTGGTATGCAAGCATTTTTTATGTACTGTTCTTAATTTAAACTATTTTGGGCATGGAGTTGTTTGTGTGTCTATATAGGTACAAAATAAAATACATCCCATTTGTGGGATATTCCTACTTGGTTCAACTCACCAACCCCTAGCCTATTAGAGGCAGGCTTGGAGAACTCATGACATAGTCCCCTCTAGGATGGTTCAATACATCCAATAAAACTAATGAATGATCCAAAAAACCTCATGGATAAAATTAATTTATTATTTAGATACGATTGTGATCAAATTGAGTTTGTCATTATGAATAAAATTAATATACATTCATTGATCAAAGAAGGTAAATTTCATATTGTATTAAAGGAATTTAGAAATGTAAAATTATATTACATTTGTGAATTATTGTTGTAGAATATATAATTATTGGGTTATGTAACACCAAAAAGTATATTTTCATATATCCCCCAATTGTAGAATTTATCAAGAAAACATCTAGACCCACCACAATTACTGAAAAACATTGTTTTCTTAGGATAGAAGGATATTATTAATTCATTTTACAAAAGTATCTTACCTATAAAATTCACGGACCGATATAGAAAGAAATGGAGTGTTGGTAAATTGGATAGAGTATTTATAATAATGATTCAATGAACAAAAAAGGAGGGGTATATTTTATCTTATACATATATTACCCAATAATGGGGAAAACGAATATAATATACATTGGTACATTGATGAATTTCATGGGTTCTGTCTGATGGAAAATTTATTATGTAATTTATTATAACTGATTCAAATTTTTACACCATAAGAAAAATTACCTGACACACTATTTAAATTTGGTATAAGTGATCATTGTATTAAATATTTTGTAAAAATTTCCCTATGAAGAATAATTATAAATATATATTTATTACAAGAGAATGAAATATATATTAAAATAGAATGAGTTAAAAATATGGAAAATGATATTGTTATAATTGATAAATAAATATGACTAAAAAATACATAACTACCTAGGGAGGGTTAAAATGTGGAAAATTATCTGATTTGGGAAAACCAGGCCACTCTGTCCATGATACAGATTGAAATAGACCCCCTACTCAAAGACGTACAAAGGATGAATCTTGAAATAGTAATGGGTTGTGTTATATTATATAATAAGAAATTGACTTCTTACCCATATTATAATATGAAGATGAAATACTACCAAATAGATTATATAGATATATATATAAATTAAATAAACATTTTAGAGTTTATCATTTACTAAGATATAGTTAAAAGGTCGAAACCTATACATGGGTCCCATAAAAATTATTTTAATAATTACCATTAATATGATATAAATAGCTTATCCATGTCTATTTATCTTCAATATATGAGTATGTATATATATTTTAAAAAATATATGTTTGGATAACTTGAAGAGAGACATTTCATTTTAAGTATCTTGATGGTATGTATTCCCACAATCTATATATAAATGAAACAATTTTAATGTTATGTTGGATGAATCAAAATATTTGTATGTAAAAATGAAAATATCACCATTTATTTCATTAATGGAATCCCCAAATAATATAAATTATACATTTATCTTTGGGTTGTAGATAATTTCATTACAAATTCATCCCATTTAATTTCCACCACTGATGATTTATCTCCTTTCCAATTTTCAAAAATATTGATAATGGATATATAAGAGATGCATATATTACATGTCTATGTTAAATCAGGTCAATAATCCTTATTTACCTTGGTGATTTTGAGAAATACTCAGAAATAAAAGGAGATAGAGATAATTGTAGCACTATTTACTATCCTCAAACAAATGGAAAGCATGAGAGGATCATTAAAACTCAAAAGGATACATTGAGATCATGATTAATGGATTTAAATAGATATTGGGATCAAAAAATTCCCATGGTGTAGTTCCCTTATATCAATAGTTCCCATTCTAGAATTCATTTTTCACTATAAGAGTCACACTATATGATGATATTTAGGAATCCATCATATTGGGATGAAGTTTGAGTGATGATGTATAATTTTCGTGACGTTGTCCAATAATTAATAGATATGGTTCAAACCATTTAATGAAACATGAAATCCAAACAATTTTAGTAGAAGGGTAATGTAGATATTCCATGATGAGAGTAAGAATATGATTTTAGTGATAAGGTGTTCCTTTAAATATTTTCATAAAAGTGGTATGATAGATTTTGGAATAAATAGATGTTGAGCCTAGATATATTAGTCACTTCAAAATCCTTGATTATGTATGGGATTGAAAATTTTACACAAAACACCATCCCCACCTTTCTCAGGTGAACAATGTGTTTTTTGTTTCAATTTTGTGGTAATACCTTCCAAATCCGTCATATTTACTAGGTGTACAATATTTATTGTAGGATTTTGATGTTTTAGGTTATGAAATACCTATAAACTTGTTCAATTGGGGAAATATGATTCGGAGAATATGAATACCCATAGAGAAAATGTTTTCTTGTGAATCTATGAGAGTTCGTAGACTAATGGGAAGATGAACATGTGATGAGAGAAAATTACCCTCCACAATTTTCCAATATATAATAAAATATGGAGAACAAAGTTCATTTTGGTATAAGAATGTAACAATTGGTGTTTTCCTAATATTTCGCTTTTTACAAACATGTTTTGTAATAGTTAGTTTCATAAGAAAACCGAATATAATATTATCCATGGTATATTATATAATAATAATATTATGATATTATTATCTATATTTGAAAAAAATGATAAAAATCAATTATAAATGATTAAAATATAAGATTGTGAACAATTAAGGAATTAATAATACATTTTGTAATATTATTAGTTTTAGTTATATTTTATATTTTCATTTTATAATAAATTTATAAATTTTTAACTTATATTTAGAAAATAATTTTATCATTTTTTAATTTATAATGTCATTTTATTATTAGAATTTTTATTTCAATTTATCTAAAATAAAAAAAATTAGTTTCATAATGAGAAATAAATTTTTTCCAAACATATAAATTTAAATTCATTATGATTATATATGTAATGAATTTAAGATTATAGGACCATTTATCTGATCAAATATTTATTGAGCGAGTAAAACTATATATTATTAAAATAATATTTTGGATTGATACAACATGTGTTTAAAATTATGTAATAAAAGTGAAATTTTCCAATAAATGATATTGTTTTTGGTATCTTTTTAGTTCAATATTTTTAGGTAGAATTAATTTTTGGATTAATTAGAAAGATACATAACATTTATTTGTTTTATAATCAAGAATTTTTTATCAGTAGAAAAAAATTCCTTGGTAATCCTATTCAAAACATAAATTTTGAGAATCAAAATGAATTAATTAAAAAAACTTGTTCTTATGTATTACATGATCTAATGTTAAAATTATTTTTTATCAAAAATAAATATATGATAAAAAATATTTTATATTTATAATTAGTAGATCTAATTTTATTATAGAACATATTTTTTTTAGGTATGAAAAATAAATTATTATTTAAAAATTATTTACAACGTTAAAACAAAAAATAGTAAATGACAAAAATCAAAGACTAAAGTACATAAAAAATATCATAACATGTGTTTTTAAAATTATTTTGGGGAATTATTGACCATATATAATATACCACTCAATAATTATCAAATTTATTTTTATTCTGGCATATAAAACATGTGTTATCTTTTTATTAAGTTGAATCATTTTCAAAAAATCCATCCTCACTTCTTATAAAAGGGGGATCTCACAAAACCATTATAAAATCTCATTAATTTTTGGTATCATCTGAGAAAACTACCCATTATCCTTAATTTTACATTCATTCCATTTTCCATAATCATGTATTCATATGAAATATTCTTATGAACTCCATATCAAATAAATCCTCTAAGGAAAACCTAAAGATTTCGACATGAGAATTATTTTTCCCTAAATAATTGTCTTTTCTATATTACATTACCCAATGTAATATTTAATTTATATATAATGAGAAATTATTTTACGTATACTAAGTATTGTTATTCTAATGGAATTACTATTATGAACCTTTCCAATTTTCTATGAAAATAAAAAAAACTAGCATTCATTAGTTGTCCAGACTAAAGGCTTCATAAAGTGATGTCTTAATGTTTTTACCCCTACATCATTAAAATATTCATAAGGATGTAATTGAATAATAAATTTGAAATATATAATAAAAATACTATTATTAGTAAAGAAATACAATTCAACTTCATTCTTTATCATTATTTGGGAAATAAAAACATTAATCGTGCGGTGTAAGGACCACCACCTCCATAAAGTAACATTCTTCATTTTTCTTTTGGATTTCAAATAAAAATTCATAGAAAATAAAAAGGTAATTCAAAAAAAAAATTATGAATAATTTCATTATAATTATATTATATTTATATTATAATCTTCCTTAACCAAAATCGCACATTGGTTTATACCATATTCATATTTGGGGTTGTCTAAACACCTACATGAAAAATGTTAAGAACCACTATCAGATAAGAATATAGAAATATAACTAATAATGATATTAATAATTTAAAAACAAATTAAATACATTTAATCATTTTGGAAATTTTATATTATGGATTTTATTTATTTTTAAAATATCATATTCGATCTCTAATATCACAGAAATAAGCTGACACCGACATGGTTTCAACATAAACATAAAAAAACTATAATAAATTAATAATATATAATAACCAAGGGTCCTCATTAAAAAAAATTTACATGAATATATTAGATATGAAATTATCTAATAAATTTAATTTTATTAGTCATAATCTTACGCATGCGTGAAAAATGAATCAGGATAATGATATGGGTTTCTCTATCTCTTTTTTTACTCAATGTTAAATTATTATATTATGGAAAACCATTTACTTTATATTTTGTATTCACTGGACCATTAATTTCCCATTTTAAAATTTCATCTATTTTACTATATTTTAAATTCCACCCCCGGATTTTCCTCTAATGCTCCTTTGACAACGATATTAACAATATCATAAGGGTTTCAACGATTTAATTTAAGATTCATTTGTTCATAGTATTTATTACATGAATAAAATTTTCATGATTTGTTTCATTATATAAATCCACAATATTATATATGATTTTATATATTTCTTTAGTGATATTGATAATTATCATCAATAACTACTTATTTGGTAAAAAATTAAACACAAAAATTATTACATTGGTTAAAATATTTCCCATTCTTAATAATAAATTTTCCCTTCAATTTCATTTTGTTGCATATCAAATACATTTTATTTAATGAAATAAAAATTTATTTTTTAATGAATACTCAAAATATTTTCAATTACATATTTTTCTAAATGAAATTATGTTAATATTTTATCGATGTGGTTTTTCTCTAAAAGGGCACAAAAATCAAAATAAAGATGTTTATTTTCAATATTGACCACTATAAACTTATTAGATTTATTTTTTCATTCAAATTATAATTATTTTTGAAATAACAATAAAATTATTTTCACCGTATTATATTCCCCTTGACAAATTTTTTTTTGAATTTAATTTTTACATCATCATTTAAAAAATTGATTTAATGGATTTATGATAACTTTTTTCTTTTAACTTCTATATTTCCTCTAAATATTATTCATCATTCAGGGAAATTTTTATCACCATATAAAAATTTGAGGATATTATTATTTTTCAAAAATGAGATTATCAATTTCTTATTATCTCTTTTGTATATTATATGTGATTTTTTAAAAAATTATTTAAAAAACACATAGATTTTTCATGGGTTCTTTTAGATTTTATAATGACTGAATTGATGTGTAAAACGAATATATCGATGTTTATGGGTCTAGTCCTATATATTAATAATTTTGATTGGATTATGTTTATATTTAATGATATATTCCGGCATGGAAATAATTATTTTGTTCGTATAGGCATGGTAAAAATAAATTTACACATATTTTCAAGCATAGACATAATTATTGTATTCACATATGTTTGGGTATAATGTGTTTATGACAATTTTTATTTAATAATTAACTTTTTTATATATTTAAAGGATGTTAGTAATGTTATACCATATTTTATATAATAATTTAATATTCTTGATTTTCATTTTTTCATATTATTTCACATTTTATAATGTAACATACACTCTTATGACACAATCACTTGTCTTATTATTATTATGATGTATTTTACACTATTTTATAACGTTAAAACTTTATTAATTATATTTTTATGATATTGATTTTATTTATCAGTACTTTTGATTAATACATATTGTCTTTTGATCTCATAATAAGGTATTTATCATTTTACAAATGTTCTTCTTCATGTCTATAATCCGATAATTTATAATATGATTTTCTAAAACTATTGTCCTACAATATCCATATATTTATGTTCCCATCCCCATAGTTATGAAGACAGTAATATCATGTGATTTCTGGAAATGGTATAGAAGAGAACAATTATGTGGTAGATTTTTGTATTTGATTAAAATATGATGTCTTTGTTTATATTCTATAAGAAACTACACCATTTGATCTTAATTTTTTGTAGTTGTTTAGAAAATGTGTTTTCTACATTGTTAAATTTTTTTCATAGAATATGTTATGTTTATCTTATGTCTCATTGTATAAAATTAATTTGAAAATCAATATAGAATCCATTATGGTGTGGAGGATAGAATATAATGACCATTTTTAAATTAACATTGAAATAATATTATGTTTTTAAAATATTAAAGACATTATTAATGAATTTTGTGGAATATAAAAGAATAATGCGAGTCTTGGCATGGATGTTGAATCCCTAAATATTGTGATGGTTTTTAACATAGTGTAGATTATCTATAATCATTGGTATCCATAAAAACTATACGTTATTGTGGATTTCACTCCCTCCTCTCAATGTGTCTTGGGTACCAGAGAATTATATCATTGATAATAGGTTTTACTTTTAAATTTAATACTTCAAATATATTTTTCGATTTTTGTACTAATGGATGTGATGAAAAATCCTTTTTTCAATTTTAATAACTTTAATGGATATAAAAAAGATTTGTATTGGGTTTTATAGGTTATTAGTGGTGAAATTATTGAATATTTATAATTGAATTATTATATAATAATTCATAGTGAAATAGATCATGGTAATGACAAAAACAGTATATTAAACATATTCATGTCTAATTATGTACTCAAGTAGGCTATTCATTGTGAAAGTGCTTTGTTTTATGGAAAATATTGGAAGCTATATAGGAAAAAATATTGTAATTCAAGAAAAGTGAATTGGTATATATAAAATTTAATTATAATATAGTTGTTTTAAGTCATCAATGAACAATTATAATCAAAATTTCAAGACATCTAAGGAAAAGAGGATGAATAATAAGAATGAATTTGTTGAGATGTAGAACACAGTGACTGGGGTGTTTGATATTGATTATTATAAAACAATTTGATCTAAAATTGCTGGATAAAACAATTATCAATTTGTATATTCATATTCAACAAAATAGAATGATTAAATTGCATATTTAATGGATTTAGTGGAAATAATGGTGACTATCTAATCAAGATAACGTTTTTGGAGAACCCTATATGATATTTACACCTTATATTAAATGGTATATCATTGATAAATTCACTTTATAGTGTATAATATATTCATAGAATTTTTTTTTGTAGGAATTATAAAATTTTGGTATGATGTTTCCTTGAATTATTATAATTATAGAAATAATTCAATGATAAATGATCAAAATAACTTATTCGGGGATTATTTTCTTGAGTTGGATCCCAAAATGACCACAAAAATGTGATTAAAGATATTGAAATCCATGTCAAAAAATATTTTGATGAGTGGATAAAAACAAAGAAGAAATATGGTTGACTATGGGGTATATGACTAAAAATTAAATAAGAAATATTTATTGATTTTGGATATTAAAATAATGTTGAAACCCTCACATTAGAATATTGGGATTCCACCTAAATCCTCTCTATCAAGTCGAGAACAAATGTTGAATTATATAACTAGTGGTAAGATGAAATATTTTGGTTATTATGAAATGTTAGTCTCTCTAAGGATGGTTTTTATAAAGATATACTAGTTTGGCATTATATGATACATTATAGATGTGTGTCTTGAATAAAATGGGATCAGTTATGGAAAAGGACCCACTAAAATATCACAATATATATATGAACATATGGGGTGTAAATATATAAATAGATGTTTTAACTACACTAAATGTTGTCTTCTTTAAAAGAATTTTTGTAAGAGAGATGAAAGATATTCCATGAGGTAATCTCCAATTAATTTGTCTTGACGGGAGGTAAAAAAAATTTGGATGAAAAGAATAATATTTTGAAAAATATATTTATGATGTTAAATAAAAGTAATTATGGTATGTAATAAAGACTTCATAAAAAACCAATAACGATTGATACATAGATTCAGTAATAGAGAGACAATAAAATTGAATAGAGTTGTTTATAATGTAGAACATAATGTTAAAGGTCATTTGAATAAATAATCATCAATGACAAATATTCCCAAGATAAATTTAATAGAAAATGTAAAATACATGAAATATGAATATTTGGTATAGAGATTATACAGAAAAGTTTATAAGACCAGTGGAACAATCATATTATAGTTGAGTAAACATGATAAATGATGAAATGTTCCTTCATCAAAAGGGACAACATGTACCATTGTGATTGATCATGTGATGTAGAAAGAGGGGATGATGAAGATAATGGATACCCTGAAAGAAAATATTTCCCAATAATGTGGGTACCTTTTGTTTCTTCCAATGGAGATCGGTAAGGTATGATTGAATGGAAGGTGAAATCAATGTGTCAGTTCTTAATGACTTATTGAATTCCATAACAGCATGATGTTTAGGATGTATACATCTACCCATGAAATTAATTTTTATAAATAATGATGGTAATTATTATGTTTTAATAGTGATATTCATTCCCTAGGGAGTATGTGGTTAAGGGAGAATTATGCATATGAACGAGATCCCGAAAAAAAATAGTGTTGGCATAATCCATGGTGATATCATGGATCAGTCTAAATTAATATTTTGGGTTATAGATCCATTTTTTGTTTCAAAAAAATCCATTGAATTTGAATCAATTTTGATGAAACATATTTGGTATGCAATTGAATCAATAATTTCATATGTTTTTTGGGAAGTTCATAAGTTATGAAGCCAGATACAAACTTCCACAGTATCATAACTTTATATGAATCCTTAAGGGGTTTCATGTTAATTTTTAGGATAAATAAGTTATATGATGTCTTATAAAATTGTTTTATATCCAAAATAAATGTAAATATATCAAGTTTTATAATAAAATACATTCCTGAAGGGAATCATGATTTATTTATGTTTTCATTTAAAAACTATTTATTATCTATATATACTTTATGATGGTTAATACTATTGAATAATTAAAATCCCATGATGCATCTAAATTCAAATATGTGGCTGGGAAGTTGCGAAATTAATATGGTGATTGGTGTATAATTATGAAAGAATGATTATTCACATTCTATAAGGAATTGGACCATATAAGGGAATGAAAATTCATGAACATAAAGTGGTATCATTATATCATCATGAATTTTTTTATTATTTTCATAAACATATTGTATTTTTATACACATTATAAATTATTAATTACTAATATATGTTTTTATTGAATGGTTGAATTATTATATTAGAGGATGTTTGGGGAATGTGAATGTTATAATTTCATGTGATTACGGAATATGGAATGTGACATGTAAAACAATAAAATTATTTACATAGAGAATTTTTTCTTACACTCAGTTCTTAATCTCTAATATTAATGGACTAGTTGGTGAATAATTGTTAGGTTTTAACAAAACTCCCTGATTTTTATTATAGTTAATATTTTTTAGTACTAGTGATTTAGATATGAAAAGATAATTTTGAATTGTTTTTCTAATAACTATAATTATAAAAACATAGACACCCAATTCTAAACTGCATGATATTATAGCTTTTTTATTAATCCTAGAGTAAAATATAAATATTACATTATAAAATTATATAATTCATAAATAATGATAACAGTTCCATGTTTATGAGGATTTTAAAGAGAGGGTTGTTTTCAATGTTTTGAAAAGTTCCCAATGTTCTAAAGATATGTTTCAAAATTTTGGATTTTTAAAAAATTATTGATGTTAACATGTGTTATCAAAAAGTATTTTAAAGGAGTATTAAAGGGGGTAGTCTCTCAAAAAAATTCATCTTGTCTCAACATGTGGACTGGTTATCAAGTGAGAAGGAACGAAATGGGAGTAAATATGAAGTTTGTTTTTTAATAAAGTGGAATGAATCAACTATAAAGGTATTGATATGCCTTTAAGAGATAATTTGGTTTTTCATGAAAGGAAAATTTGGATAATATAATGGAACATATGATGGAGGAACCCTTAATATTAATTCACATGTGCATGAGAATGGTTTAAAGCACCATCCCTCAAATGATTGAAATCCAACAGTTTGGAATATTTGAATTATGTTGATGCACTCAATTATATAAGTTTCAACCCTTCTCTAGTATTTCCCAGGTAAAACTCTAACCCTAGGTATTTATATTCTTAAATAAAAAAATTTAAACATGTTCACAATATAATTAAAACTTAATAATACTCTACAATTATAAAATACTTATAATACAATTTTATTTTGATGATCAAGCATTATAAACTCAGAGGAAATAAATTAATAAATGAAGTTACCAGATGATTGGAATCATTGTATTTTCGATAAGAACAAAAAATGAAAAATATGGAAACTAACCGGAACTTATAAATCTTGTAATCAGAAAAATTTATCATATACAACTATCGTTGAATTCCTCATTTATAATTCAACTATAAAACTCCATTATTTCCCTATTCCTCCAATACATTCATTAATATTATAGATATCAATTCATAATGTCTTTGGATAGATCCCACTCCAACATTAAAATAGGTGAACATAACATTTACATTTGTTTATAGACTTCTTAGATATCCATAGTTCATTAAGAGGTTTTAAAATTCACACACCATTCATTATTTAAAAAAACGCATTTCTCATATTGTTTACTTAAAATATGGTTTTCCATTTATAAATAATAATTAATTTCTAAAAATTTAATTCTACATTAAATGTTATCACATGTTAAATTGTGTCCCCATCCTTAGTAAATCTTTGATAATTGATTTAAACACATCTGTAATTATTTTTTATCCCTAAACACTAATTTAATTATTTTTGTTTTAGATTAAATAATTATTTGATTGATTTTATAGTTTTCTTTTTGTAATTATAAAAACCAACACCATCATGTTTTATTTTAATAGAAGAAGAGACAAAAACGCATTGATTTCTCTTGATATATGATTTTATTTATTAGGTCTTTTTTCAATTAAGAAACGTCATAAAAAGATTGTGATTAAATGAATTATTAGGTAGATGAATATGGTTTTAAAAAACATAAAAGTATTTTTCATGTATTTTGTATCTAAAAGATGTTATAGTTCTGGCTTCAACGTCTATTCGAGATACAATGTGCTTTAATGGGGTATTGATGTGTAAATCAATCATGATTTCACTATACATTCACCATTGTATGGTCTGTGGTATTCCACTAGGGACCTAGTGGTTCATTCAGTAGCCGGTTTGAGTCTATTGGATACCTAATTCATTCCAATAAAAATTCATTAGGGAAGATAATTCATTTAAATGTCATTCTCATTCAGGGAGTCTTGGTAGATTGTTTGGGTTATTTGATTCTCCCCAAGAACTATCCATCCAAATATAATGTAAAAAATACATAATTGTATAAATATTAAAAAATATAACTAGATCAAGAAATCAACAAAATTATTGTCTTTACGAACTATATAAAGTATAAAAACTCAAAATTGGTTGTATAAAATATAATTTAATTAAGACATTCACCAAATTCCACTTATAAATAAAAAACACATCGTTAACACTTATAGTCAGTTGGGGAAATAGGGAATCAATGAAAATGAGTGATTTATATAAAATATATTGGGGTAAAACAATAAAAATATGGTATAAAAATTTATAAATATATTATAATAATGTGAGATACATGATCATGGAATAAATGGAATATTTCATGCAATGAGATCATTAAGTCCTAATAAGTGACCATGATTCATAGTATAATAATCATAGATCAAAAAATAAAATTCATAAAATTATTATACTGAAAGTATAACATATACCAAGGGATGGGAAAAAGGAATCATAAGATATTAATAAACCTTGGTAAAAAAATATGAATCTGATTCATGAATAAGCATAGAAAATAAAAAATAAAGGTAAATGATTTTTTCCAAGACCAATGTAACATAAAAAAAGTTATCTATGTCATACCCATGAAAAAATTTATGTAAAAAATATAACCACATCATCTCTATTGAAAACATAGTGGGAAAATCTAGCCAAACCATTTCCATTCAAAACATTGTCAAAAACATAACTATTCCACATTCATCCATAACTCAGTGATATTATGATAAAAAAGCACAAAAATTAATTAGATGGTTTTATTACTCTTTTCCGACAAAATTTATGATGATATATCCATATATATATATGTTTTATGTATGTGAAAAAATACATGGATTCATAAATATTATATTATGAATTACTTGTGGAAAAATAATAACATGAAAAAACAAAATTTTTATCATTATAAAAGAAATTAAATTAGAATTATTTAATACCTGATATTCATATCATGTTAAATAAAATATTATATGATCATGTAAGTTGATTTCCTTGGTCAATCTAATGTTACATCTATCTAGGTGAACAAATTTCAATCATTAAAGTGAATTATATGGAATTCCCAATAAAATGGAACTAGAAGAGATATTATATGTATAAATAATTGAGGATAGTGGAATGAAAAATTTAGAGATGGGTAATTTTTATCACAATAGTTTCAATTCCATGACACGACATATACATAGGAAAATTGGTAATAAATTTGGGGATTATTTAGCCATAATATCAGTTTATTAAAAACATATCATTAATGGATATAAAACATAAGTAATATTTTAATGGTGGACTATAAGAACTATTAACATAGATTAAAAATTCCAATAGAACAAAATACGAAAGAAAAATATAGCTTAAATTTTAATTGTAATTAAATTTAATAAATGAAAAAATCATTTTCATGGTAATATATGAATCTATATTTTCATTAAAAAAATTATTTCTAAATTAAAAAATAAAAATATTCTCTAAAAATTAAATATTCTTTTTATAAAACATTGAAATAATATATATGAAAATTAAATGGAAATATTAAATTGAGTATTCATAATGTTTTATGAAATAATTATAAAATTAGAGATATAATTCACCTTAAAATAAAATTAAAATAGTGTTATAATGTATTTTTGAAATATAATTATCAAAAAACTAAAACATATAAATTTAATAGTGTCAATGTAACTGATACTTTGTGAGGAATATAGATATTATAAAAGTGTCACATGTAAATCATATAGGGTTTGGCTTAAACAAATAATTAAAAAGAATCAATAAAGATAGTATTTTATCTAAAATATAAAATAAATGTATGCATAGGTATCATATAATAGAATATATTTAATTGAGATAAAATAGAATAGGTATTGATAGAGAACCGTACCAAAAGAGAGAAAACCCCTTACCTCGAGTTCTGGATCACATTGTATGTCCTCCAACATAATGAATAATTAAATAAAATTAAGGGATTTATGAAATTATCAAATATAATCTCTATAATAGTCATGGGATATATAATTTTTCATTCCATATTTATAATAATTCCACAACATTTATATATTTAAAAATATTACCATAATAAAAAAGTGTATCTTCATAGTCTTATTTTAAATTGATAAAATGTCTACAATGTTTTTATTTTAATGATCATTAATTTCATAAATATTTTGTATTTATATATTTATTATAATGAAAATAATTATTAATTAAATATATATTTAAATGTTGAATCTATTTTTATAAATATCAAAGAGTGGAAATTTGATAAAAAAATAGCATCATTCACTTGCATGTAATAAATCAACCACGGATGAATGATGCCTTCATGAGAGTTTAAAAAATTAATAATACAAATAAATATTTTATTTTCTGAAAAAATAATAGATTATGATTGTTATACTATTTTAAATTAAAAAAATGTTTCATATGTTATTGAAAAGGGTAATAGTGAAATTGAAATGATAAGTCATATGTTTTAAAACCCGTTCTTTTTATAGTAAAATCATTTGAAAAGGTTACTTTGAGAGATAGAATTGGTAATATGTCATATATTATTTCATTAATAAGATGTTAATTCCTCAGTAATATAAAAATGTTAGAAAATAAAAAAGATGTTTAAAATTGTTAAATAAAATAGAATCTCAAATAAGGGATGGAAGGGGAGACATGTGGACCTTTAATCTACCCAAAATTCTACCTTCATTGGATTGAGTCTAAAGCTAAATGATTTTGGTATTTATCTTTATATAAAGAGAATTATGCCCAAGAAATGATATTTAAGAGTGTTTTTTGGTAAAACATTAATAATAATATGTGTCTTGATGCGATTATAAAGGGGTGGGGTATGTGTATTTATATTTCAAAGGGATAGGGGTATATTTGAATAAAATATTGATAAGATTATTATTTAGGATCAATACAATAATATGGTTGATTCCATTATATATTAATGTTATATGATTTATAAATAGATATTTTATTTACATTAATATTTATATCTAACTGAATCATATCTTGATGATATTTTATTCCATATATATAGTAAAATATAAGTTTCCATTAAAAAAAATATTAATTAAGATTTTTAATTTAATTTATAGGTTTATAAATAATTTTTATTATTTTTAAATACAGTTTTTTCATTAAATACATCTTTAATGTTGAATTTTTTTAAAAAAATATTTTATCATATTGTCATCACAATGATGTCATCAAACATATCTATATGAAAAAACAATATTTTTCACATTTCATAAAAATGTCAACATTTTCTTAAGATATAAAAAAACCGAAATGAAATTTCAACATTTTTATTACAAAAAAATATACAATTTTTAAAAATAGAATTTTATTTAATAGAAATATATCATTTAAATAAATAATTAAAAAAAAATTTAGTGTGATAAACATTATGCATTATGGTTACAATGATATTTCAATGGCCATTTTACTTTTATAACAAAGAAATTATCAAAATATAATGACTATTTTATTATTATAATATAAGATATTTTAAAATTTTATTTATTAAATGAAATTAATAAAAATTATAATAGTATTTTGTTGTGAAATATTTTACTCAAATTTTTTAGAAAAAACATTAATATTCTTAAAAATTTATATAGAATATAATAAGAAACATTTTTAAATTATATAAAATATTATGTAAATAATAAATCCATAAATAATATATTTTATATTTTTTGACAACCCGAACCTGATTTATAGAAATTAACTGATTAATTTCCTATCTTAATTTTTTCTGTTGAGTAATAAGGTGGTCTTTTTGAATTTTTTAGAATTATAGTAAATTTTTGTTATCTTATGATTACAATCTGATTAGTTTCAACCATTAAATGGTTTTATGAATGTGGGATTGAATTTTAAGATAAGTTTTACATGGTTGGTGGATCATTTTTTCAATAGCATGGCCTAACCAAGTGCCCCTCCTAGTGTCCCTAGTGAAGAAAACATAACTATGAAGAAATTTCTATAAACCATGTGATAATAATGAAATGTACCCACATTCCAAAAAAATAGAATTACCAAATTATAATATACCCCATTTTTACCCAAATTGAGCCTCTCCCAAATTTTCTCGAGACGACGTGTGCCTCCCCATATAGTGAATTATTTATTTCTACACAATTTATGAAGTGTCATTCCTTGTAATTTCTAATTAAATTTCTCTATGTAAGAGTTACTTTCCCTACATATCCTCATTTTTTTATTGAATCATTATTTTCCATTACACATATCATTGATTGAACACTGGTTGTTCCCTATGTGTGGTTTATGATTCTAAATCATTGGGGATGTTTATGTTAGAGTGTGATAACAGTTCATTTGGTCATACTACATCTTTTCATGAAGACTTCACATTTTTTACCCTTACCAGATTTAGTTTTTGACATAATTTTTTATTTATATATACATTACATCGTTCATTGGGTGCTGAAAATTAATTCTAATATTAAATTATACAATCAATTGAGTTTTAATGGATTATGTATCTTCATTTTTAGGGGTTTAAAGAGATTTTAAGGGATTTTATATAGGTTATTATGGAATTTCCCTTTATTTCAAGAGTATACATTAGGAAAAATTATTTTTGTGATATATAAAATATTTATGGTATTTTTTAAATGTTATATAAATATTTTGAAAAAATTTCGGATCTATAAATGATATTTTATATGTTTTTATATTTTATTAAAGGGGTTAATTAAGGGATATTCCATTGTTTAAAAAAATTTATAATGTTTATTAGTTCCATTGATATGTTATTAAGGCATGATTGGTGCTATTAGTGTCTCTCATTATATATGGTACTTATACATGAATGTATTAGTATATATATACACACAGATATGTACATATTCACATGATTATATAACAATATGTGTGTTGAGATATTCCTATATATATGTCATGGAATATTCATATTGAATATAAAGGTAATCAAGGAAATTATAATTTGATGTTTTAATTTGGTTATTTGATATTTTTTAAATAACTTATTCAAAAAATATTTTAATTTAAAACTATAATTGATCTTTAGATAGATATTTTATAAATAATTATTGGTTCTAATTTTTTTATTAATTTTTTTTTGTTATTTTTATTTGAAATAATATTTGATGTATGGTGTGTTTTTCTTATGGCACATTATAGAACGTATATAGGTGGGTCAGAGGGTAAATTGTTTTCTATCCAAATTTCACTTTGGAACATATCAGTAAGGTATCCACCCCATAATTATTATAAAATGGATGTGGGGTTACACAATATTTGGTGCACACAACCACTTTTATGGATGATGCTCTTATTATTATTTATTTCTCTTATTTATCATTATTACTTACCACTTGTTAACTTTTTTAATTATTCATCGTTGTTTTATTTTGTATAAAATCTTCATCATATTTTTTTTATTTTACTTTACTCTATTATTATGTTCCATCTATGTACTACTATTGTTGTTGTTTTATATAATTCCATTCGGTCTTAATTATCTGTTCTATTTTAAATGTAATTATATAAATTGGATTTTAGAGGAATTTATTAAAGAGATGAGTTTATATAAATGGATTTCTAATAATATATTCTATATATATATTGCAATTTTCATAAGTTAACATTGGTTATTAATTTTAAATCTATATATATAAAACATATTATGATTTTTTTAATGATAAAAAAAATATTATATAGAAAACACAATTTTGGAACAACCAATTATGAAATGTCATTGAAAAGGGAATCTAATGTAATCTTTATTGATTTATTCCTAGTTCATATGTGATCACACCCTACCTATACCAATAATAATATATAAAACAAATTTATTTTTTTTGTTCTAGCATTGAGTCATGGAATGAGATCAATGTGTTTGAAGGAGTGTGACCATGACTTATATAGAATAATTGGAATAGGTATGTTTATATTATTATTTTTATACCCCATTATTTTTTTTGAAATAATATATTATTATAATATTTTATATTTTTCATTTCCTTTAACCATGTTGGGATTTCTTCATTTATTAATATGGGGTTTTGAGACTATTGGAGTTGTAGATGAGCAGTTCGAATTATATTTTTTTTCTTCCTTTTTTACATTTTATTTTATTCTTTTTATTTAATTCAGGTTGGAAATCCATATAGGGGAAATTCCGTGATAAAATATCATTTCAATACCACTAATAATTTAATTTAATTTAATTTTTTGGAAAATATAATTTGCACTGGGTAAATGTAATTTTTTAGGACTTATCATGGGAACCTATAAATTATTTACTCCCCTATTAATTTGTGGGGAGACAGATTCAGGTGTTAGTTTGAGCTAATACTATTGAAATTACATCCATACATAGGTTCTATAAAGGGACTATGATTTTATAGAACACTTTTTTATTTGGGTGTGTTTGGTTGATTGTTGTTTTGATATTCAGAGACTAGGGCGTAGGAGTTGGAAGAATGTTACAATAAATTCTCATATTGAGCCCGATGGTTCTATCAGATGATGGGTTTTGATTTTTATTTTATGGGTTTGTATTTTTTTTATTATTTTTATAGTTTCATAGTTCATAATTATCTTTGGTTGACTCATTAAGGGATCAATTTTATTTTAAAATGAAATTGCCGTTTTAGAGTTTCATACACTGGGATCTCACAAGATGTGGCAAATTGTTTGCAAAATGTCAACATGGTTCTATATTACTCTAAGTAATATTTGTTTTATTGGAACATGTTTGACCATTATATCTGTAATGATCATGAAAAGTCAATAGTAACATTTTTAATGGCTATATTTTATGTGGTGTTGATCAATTCTATTTTAGTTCATATTGGATAAAGATGATTATTTATGTTCAAAATAATTTTATAGTGTTTTTTAAATATTTAAAATTTAAAATCAACATTTGGAAATTGATTTTAAATTGATTTTAAATTAATTATTGATTAAATATGGTTTCATTCAGTTTTGAATTTAATATTTAGTTTTTTATGATTGGTATATGTTTTATGGGCATCTTATGGTGACCTTTTTTATTGGAAAACCCTTTTTAATAATGAATATTTGTTTAGAATATATTATGGATGTTTTATTAGTTAATAAAAAAATAACCTATAATATATGTTTTTATAAACATTTTCAACAGAGTATTTTTGTGGTTTAAATAGGTTTTTTTAAATAGGACATTAATATTCCAAAAATGGATCCTGTGTTTTTGAAATGGATCAAAATGAGACCGTTGAATTGTTAATTTTTAGATTTTATTAATTTTTTATGATGTTGGTCCCAATAAAATTGAAATTTTTAATATGAGATATGATTTTGGATTATTTGTAATGATATTTTTTCGAAATGATAGGATTTTTTGGTGTATATACCCCCATCATTGAAATGTTTTCTCATAGTAAATTTTTGACGATTTCCTAGTTTGGTAGATCAACTATTTTGTCGGTATATTCCTTATAATTTATAGAATAATTATTTTTTGGTGTAATTTCTTATATTATTTCATAGATGTTTCTAGGTAATTGAATACATTTTTTTGACTCAATGGAGTTTTGAATACATTGGAGCTTAGTTAGGTTGGATTATAGTTCACTATAAATATGTGAAACCATGGGTATGCTCTTAAGGTAACAAGGATTTATTTGAACTAGTTGAAATTCATCACTAAATTGAGTCATTATGGATTGACAGAATCACCGGGATCGATGTTCTTGGTAAGAGTTCCTATATTACAATTTCATTGATATAGACTCAAAGTTTGGAACCAAGTTTTTTTAAGTGGCATGTTCATGGGTTATAAAATATTCACTTTGTTCTTGGTTAGAGGAAAATGTTTGTTGTCTACAAGGACCTAATTTTGGAATCATTAGATAGATTATAATGATATAGAAACTATTAGGAATGGTTTAGGGGAGTTTTGAGGTGTCTCTTACTCCATTAATTTCATTTTTAATGGTTAGTTTCTTGTATTTGGGTTGTTATTTATTATTCATGATGGATAGTGAATGGTTAATCAAAAAACTTTTGTTTTTTTATTTTGAGGATCATTTTGTTCAGTCACTTCTATTACGGTTTACATTTAATATCATATATATATTGTTGAAAATGTTTATTTTTTAGTTAACCACCGTAAAAATTGTGTTCAAAAATTTATGTGAGACCCACTATGGGTCATAGTTTCATAGTTTCCCAATAAGTCTTCATGTAGCATTTACTATTCATGAATTTTTATACTTTTGAATTATGAATATTAATATTAGTTTTTCGGGTTGAACTTATATTTTGGAGATCATCTCTTTCATTTTCTATTTCTTATTATTGAGATTATTCCTTAAAAATAAATCCCATGATTTATTCTTTTAGGGTATATTGTATAATATTGGGTAGATTTTTGACATTATGACACTTATATTTACTACATAATTAATTCATATATTGATCAAAAAAATTTCTATATGATTTTTTATCTTATCGACCAAAATTTTTTAAGATTTGATTTAATTTTGTTTCCACTTGTTTAAAATAAGGTCAGTGATAATCATGTGACATCCATGTGTATGGGATCTATAGTTGGCATAGTTTTTCTCATTGTCAATTATCAATTTTTTCAACCATGAGCCCTAATCATGTATCTACCCTGTTGTTCCCAAGGAAGGATACATAGTTAGTTAAATTTTTGGTAAATTGTGTAGAAACCATGTGATATACCAAGATTCCTAAAATAATAAATTGACAAAATTTTACATTATTGTTTTTTAATCAAAATTGGGCCCCCTTCCATCCTTTTCTCAACCCTGTGGGAGTTATCCCCCTTCCATCATATTATTATTCATTAATTTATATAGAATTATCATACATTCATCCCTATAATTTTATATGGACTCATTCCAGGTAAGAGATTTTATCCCAGGTCAACCTACAGCTTTTTCTTTCTTATTATAATCGTTTATATTTCTCACTATATGAGACCTAGTCGAACCCCTTTGGGTTTTTCAATAATTAAATTATTTTGGATTTTGATGTTACAATGTGTTATTGGCTTGTCAAATATGCCTCTAAATAATTATACATGATTCTTAAAATAGATATTACATAATTTTAGATGAATATTCAGTAAATTAAAAAATCACACCTCTATAGATCATTATAATTTATAGTTTTGGATACATGGTACAAAATTGTCTAATTTGGGGAAAGATATTAATCAACTCCCAAGAAAGATATTCTCAAACAATAATATTATTATTAGGAATACACTACCAAAATGATTCATCAGAATCTACACAAGAAAATAATATAATGGTTGTGTTGAAATCCTTAGTAAGGGAAAACATATAGGATATCAATCTATGATTATTTGAAATAATAAGATAAGAATAACTGTATGCGATCATGAATATAACGTATGCTGTTCATGAAAAACATGTCATAGATCATGAACATGGGTTATGGAATAAAACATTATAATTTATGAAAACATGTCCAATATGGGTTACAAGTAATCAAAAATCAATCATGAAACATAATACTTGTTATAAAAATGAGGTATGATCATAAAAATTGAAAATGAATTCATATATCAGGATTTTCTACCAACCCATCAACATAGTTGATTAAAACTCATACAATGTTTCATATTGGAGATCGGGATAAAACTAATTCACATCGTGGATAATCAAACACTTTTTCCCCAAAGTGGATAAGGACACACCTTTTTTCCATCATGGATCATGACACACCTTCTCCCCGTAGTTGATTAGGACACCCATGTTTCATATAATGGATCATGCACATGAAATTATTTCTCATTAGTATCCCATGAGATATAAATCATTACCGAAGGAATTGATAGAATATAGACATCCCACCTATCACATAATGATAATGAAGCATATTATTTCCATAGGATCATAAATCATTTACCCTGTAAGATCACTTGATAAAAAATATGTTTTAAAAGCATTTCTTATGTACGTAACCTTATGTATTGACTCCCTTTTTACTAATTTAATCCTATTGTATAATAAATATGTAAAGACCCATAAAATTCAAGGGAAAGTTTTTCTTAATTTTATTTGGAATTTTACAAGAGCGCGGTTTCTGACGGCACCTGATTCCGAGGCCTGGTGTACCCGGAATCAATTTTCCGAAGTTTGGCTCGGGTACGTTCAGTGAACGAACGAGCGGGTTTTTCTAAATTTTGAACCGGTGCTCGGAATCGAATTCTGAGGGCACCGATGAACTCGCAACGCCGGTAATCGCTTAAGGTACCCTTTACCGTAGTTGCGTTTGTGAGGGTGAAGAAGTTATATTTTGAGGTTTAATTAAAAAGTAAATAAAATTGTTGAATCAATTTTATTTCATAACAAGGTGGTTAATTTCTCCCATGGGAAGTTGGTGGTGGGGCCCACATCCACCCAACTTCCCATATGTGGATAACTGAAAGAGTGGGGCCCACACGAACCCCTCCCCACCATTTCAAATTCCATAACTCCATAACTCCTCTTAACCCTTCACTTTCCTAAGTCCCCATTAACTCACTTTCATTAATTTTTGACAACTTTTTATAATTAATAAAGTGAGTTACTTAATTTCAAACTCTTGAAATTCAAATGGTTAGGTTGTGTTAATAAAATAAGACTTGGTCTTATTTTATTTTTGGTTAGAGTTTTGCAACCTTGAGAGGATTGGGGAAGCGGTCTTCTTCTTCTTCATCCTCGACGAAGAACGCGAAGAACACCGTTCTTCAACGAAGAACATCTCCGACGAAGAACACGACGTCTTCTTCCAATGACGATTCCTCTTCGGACACGCCTCAACGACAACAGAATCGACGTTCGTCTTCTGCGACGCCGTATCGGCGACGCGACGTTCTTCTTCAGTGTCGTCTCTTCCGCGACGGTTTTTCTGCAATGAAATCTCCGTCAACGAATTCGAATCCTCTCTTCGCGACGTCGACGTTCTTTTTCCACGACGCCCAACATCCGCGATGCTCGTCTTCCGCGGCTCGATTGACGTGCACCGTTTCTGAATCGAGGTAGGGGTTTTATTTATTTATTTGTTCGTGAATACCAACTTGTTGATCTTCGTGGATTTAACCGCTTGTTATCGAATAACGCGAGGGGGTCAGACCTCACAAACACGTCCGACCCTCCTCCTTAAATTTTATGATTGATTCCTTTGAGGAATGGTTCGGGAAGGTGTGGTGCCGTCGCACCACACAGAATCGAGCGAAAGGAAACACGTGGCGCCGTCGCGCTGCGCCGTGGAAAGAAGTTTAAGAACGCGACATCGTCCCGCCGTGTCGAAGAAAACCGAAGACACTGCCGCCGGATCGGGGCCGCGGTGGAGGGGCACGGTTTCGTCGCACCACGCCGGATGACAAGGGCCGCGGCCGGTTCCGGGCCGCGGTGGAGCAAGATGACCGGCGGCCGGTACCGGGCCGCCGGCGACGGAGCTAGAAGGGGACCGACCATCGCCGATCCAGTTGAGCAGAAACCGGCCGGCCAAGTCGGGCCGGTCGGACAAGGTGGAGCCGGGGGAATTAATTCCCCCGGCTGGATTTCAACCTGCCCCAATTAAAGGGGCGACCGTTTTCATAAAGGAGGGGCAATGCCCCTCCCTTGGCATGTGTGGCACAAAGGCCGCGCTGGCCGCACGCGTTGGCCGCGCCGGCCGCGCCACCACGCCACCGGCCGGGACGGAATTCCGGGCGGGGTCGTCGGTCCAGGTCGCCAGTCGGGCCGGGTCGACCCGGTTCGGCCGACCCAGGGGGGTACTGGGTCGGGCCGAGCCGGGCCCAGACCCCCTATTTTCGGACTGAGTTGGTTCAAACACCCATATCTTGGGCTACAGACCTCCGATCGATGCACTGTCTGTTGCGTAGCAATCCTTTGAACTAGTCGGTCGTTTCGGTATATCGCACTCGAGGTTTCGGATTACTTTCGGTTCGTCCGGGTTGGTTCGGATACGAAACCAACCGGGCCCTCGGAGCAGAAACGCTCGTAACTTGAGCTCCGGACGTCCGATTGACGTGCCGTCGACTTTGATGTATTTCTCTTAATGAGACGGATCTTTTGGATTACTCCGCTCGAGGTTTGGATGCCAACGAAGTGCGGTCGGGTTGGTTCGCTCACGAAACCAACCGGGCCCCTGGAACGAAAAAGCCAATAACCCACAGACCGGGTGTCCGATTGACGCGCAGTCTGTCTCATTGTTTTCCTCTTGATGAGACGGAATATTTGAAATACTTCGACCGAGTTTTGGATGCAGTTGGATAGTGGCTGGGTTGGATTGCACCCGAAATCCAACCGGGCCCCTGGAACGGAAAAGCTGATATCTTTCTGACCAGACGTCTGTTTGACGAACCGTCAGCGGTGTTGGTGATCACGTTGAGAAATGATCCCTTGAGTATACCCTATGAGTGTTTGGGGTATAGTTCAGTTACGGCCAGATTGGTTCGCACACGAAACCAACCGGGCCCCAGGGACGAAAAGGCTAGTAACTCACAGACCGGGCGTCCGATTGACGCGCCAACTCTTGCGTTGAGACCCCTATGATGAGGCGGTCCTTTGAGATACTTTTCGTGGGACATAGTGATACTTGGAGTATCGACCTATAGCTCGTGGAGCGGACCCTCCCGGATACGAGTGAACGGAGTACGGAGACCATGTAGACGGCTAAGACCTGATGACTTCTTGACGACTCGACTTGGAGTGATTCGACTAGCCCACTAGACGGAGCGCTAGGTATTTGGCGAAAGACCCACAGCGGACGGAGCACCTGGTAGTTGGCCAAAAACTCGTGGTACTCGACAGGAGGAGTACCTCTATAGGCTATTAGGTGGAGCGCCTGGTATTTGGCGACAGACCCTCAGCGGACGGAGCTCCCGGTAGTTGGCCGCAAACCCGCAGTACTCGACAGGAGGAGTAACTCAGCAGTCATCATTTAGTGAGCAATACCTCGGAGTCGTGACAGGACCACTATACACTCTAGAGATGGGTCTCTTCAAGAGTTACAGTTTCGATAATGAAAATCCTGGTTTGAGATAAGACTTTTGACCTGTGTATTTACCTCATGATTGAGATGGGTCACTTGTTAACATAGTTATATGTATGGGCATATACCTGGGTAGTGGTTATCCATTGATTTCATGATCCTTGTGTTTCCTCATGATTGAGATGGCTTGCTTGGTAACTTAGGTATATGTATGGGAATATACCTAAGTAGAGGTTATCTGTTGAGATTTTCATTGTGGTTATCCTTGTTGGTTTTAGTGAGACCATGAGGGTCTCGGGGTCCCTACTGAGTATCGTTATACTCACCCCTGCATGGGCTATGCCCGAACCTCATTGTGTTGGTTGCAGACGATGGGCAGTGCTGAAGGAGGTCAAGTGTTCGAGGACTGGACGGTACCCGGAGGTGGACTACACGACGAGTCAGTATCTGGAGGTGGACTCACGGCGATACGACACACGGAGGAGGTTGAGGGGCGAGAGTGTTGAGGAGGCTATCTTTACCTACCCTTCAAGTAGGATCAGTGGTGGAGGATCCAGGAGCTGCTCTATCTGTACCTACCCTTCAGGTAGGATTCAGGGAGAACGACCCAGGAGCTGCTTCCTTCTTCCAGCTGTTTGTCATTTTACTGTTTTACTTTCGTTCAGTTGTAGCTGCACATTCAGTTGGGTTTGTATTCTGGCCCATTTACTTTTCAGCACTTTCTTTTGTACTTAGTGTTTTGCTTCCTCTTGTACTCTGTGGTGTTTTGTTTACTTTTATAAAGGCAATTCCTTCCCAGTTATCGGGATTTACACCTTTGGTGCTAGTCGCCCGCCCCTGGCCTATGGAAGGCAGGCTTGGGATAGTCACGGCTCGGGCCCCGAGGACGGGTCGTGACAAATTGGTATCAGAGGAGTCGGTTCAACCGTAGAACTTATAACTCTGATTTTTTCTTTCTGTGAATCAATATTGTTAAGGGTTCCAAGTGTGGTTTTCAGTTCAGGGAGTCTAGTGTTGGGGCGGGCGGCCGACGTATCCATACACCAGGACCCTGACAACTGAATTTCTACTTTTTCCATGAAAACCCTAATTGTGTGTGTGTTCCTGAAGCTTTATTTAAATATCAAGTCAAACCAGGTCAGCTCACCAGGTATAAATCGTTTGACCGTGTCACGTTGTTTCTTTCAGGATGCCTCCCCGCGGGCGACCAGCTAGAGCCCCGAGAGTTGTACGTACTGACAGCCCGCAGAGTGACGAGGCCTCAGTACAGGGACATATCTCAGTTGAGGCACCAGCGGAGGCACCAACGGTACTACTACCCGTTGGGCCACCGATGCCACCAGCCCCAGCAGCAGATGGTGCACGTCTCTTGAGCACACTACACGAGTTCCAGCGCCAGAGGCCACCCAGGTTCCAGGGAGGGACGGACCCGCAGGAGGATGAGGATTGGCTGGAGGCTGTGGTGAGAGTTTTAAGGATAGTGGGGACGCCGGAAGACTTCATGGTGATCCTTGATGCCAGCCTTCTTCAGGCAGTAGCAGGCAGATGGTGGAGCCTGATGCTCCAGATGTATGACAAGGCGACACTTGTTTGGGCTGACTTCGAGATCTTGTTTCGGGCAGAGTTTGTTCCAGCCACCCTTCGAGCGGTGCGTATACAGGAGCTACTTCAGCTGCGGTAGGGAAGCATGATAGTGGCACAATATTCAGCGAGGTTCACAGACCTCTCGCGCTACTCCAAAGATATGGTACAGGACCCGTTATTCAGGGCCCGAACATTCGAGAAGGGTCTTAGGCGAGAGATTAGAGCTTCTGTTGTTTCTCACAGCATTCTGACCCAGACAAGGGTGTTGGAGAGAGCCCTCTTAGTGAAGAGTTTCCTTGCTGAGCAGTCTCCAGCAGCACGACCCACCACTTGCCGGCTTGCGGCAGAGTCTTCTGCAGCAGGCCGTAGACAGATGACGCAGAGGTCCAAGAGGACCAGACCTACCGGTGGCCGACTGCACGACTCAGGTTCAGTTGTGCAGGTAAACCGGGGTGGGGTCAGAGCCAGATGTGCCGAGAGTGGACAGTGTTACTCCTACAGTGGAATGGGTCACATGGCACGTGACTGTCCGACCCGCCATGCAGATGACCAGTGGTTAACTGAAGAACCTACCAGCCAGAGGCCGAGGTTTGATCAGGGCAGACCGCAGGGGACAGGAGGACATGGGAGAGCTCAGCTTCAGGCAGCTGAGGCCTATGTTCATGGAGCTCCGGAAGCAGATGGACAGGAGCGGGACTAGCTCCAGACCTGGAGGCTATGGATCCTGTTGCTTCTAGTTTTGTGGATGTTTGTTTGTAGTTGCTTCATGTCTTTGTCCTATGAGATTCATTAATAAAAATATACTTATCCCTTTGATGTTTTCTTTCCTATCCTTTCTTTTGGTTGATATTGAGTGGTCCCAGTTAAAACTGTTGACTTACCCTCACTTTTGAGATTTCTACAGGAGGAGACCTAGTGACTTCACACTGATGCTGACAGTGTGACTCAACCCTTGGAGGCGAGAGTGATAGTTGGATCTCTTGGTAGTTACGTCGAGGCCTTATGACATCATTCATGGCATGAATGCATCATTCATGTCATTATTGACTGTATTAGGCAATGAATGTGGTTCATCTAGGGGATGAGACCAGATTTCTCTTATCGGAAAAGATGAAATCATAGAATCTCTTGTGAGACTAGAGAAGGTCCAGGTCATCCAAGAGCAGATGAGGACAGCACAGGGATGACAGAAGCCTTATGCTGACAAAACATGGAGGCCTCTAGAGTTCGAGGATGATGATCACGTCCTTATATGGGTCTCACCTCGTCGACTTTTACGGAGATGTGGCCAGGGATGCAAGTTATCTCCGAGGTTCAACGGACCTTTCTAAGTCCTCATCTGGGTAGGCGAGATGGTTTACCGCTTGACCCATCCACCACAGTTGCACCAAGTGCATGACATTTTCCAGGTATCTCAACTGAGGAGATACGTGCTCGACCCTTCGCATATCATCGACCATGAGGAGTAGGACTATGGCGATGGGTTACTTTCACAGAGTTTCTAGTGGGGATCAAGGATAAACAGGAACGGATCCTACGAGAATGATCGATTCCTCAGGTGGACCTTCTCTGGCAGTACGGGAACCTCCAGGTGAGCACATTAGAGCGGGAGGCTCAGATGCGTGCTCTGTACCGCTTTTGTATCCCTAGTTTGTGTTGAAGCTTTACGGGGACGTAAAGCCCTGAGGTGGGAGTAATGTAAAGACCCGTAAAATTCAAGGGAGATTTTTTCTTAATTTTCTTTGGAATTTTACAAGAGAGAGGTTTCTGACGGCACCTGATTACGAGGCCCGGTGTGCCCGAAATCAATTTTCCGAAGTTTGGCTCGGGTACGTTCAATAAACGAACGAGCAGGTTTTTCAAACTTTTGAACCCATGCTCCGAATCAAATTCCGAGGGCACCGATGAACTCGCAACGCCAGTAATCTCTTAAGGGACCCTTTACCGTAGTTGCGTTTGTGCGGGTGAAGAAGTTAAATTTTGAGGTTTAATTAAAAAGTAAATAAAATTGTTGAATCAATTTTATTTCATAACAAGGTGGTTAATTTCTCCCATGGGAAGTTGTTGGTGGGGCCCACATCCACCCAACATCCCATGTGTGGATAATTGAAAGAGTGGGGCCCACACTAACCCCTACCCACCTTTCAAATTCCTTAACTCCCTAACTCCTCTTAAACCTTCACTTTTCTAACTCCCCATTAACTCACTTTCATTAATTTTTGACAACTTGTTATAATTAATAAACTGACTTACTTAATTTCAAACTCTTGAAATTCAAATGGTTAGCTTGGGTTAAAAAAATAAGAGTTGGTCTTATTTTATTTTTGGTTAGAGTTTTTCAACCTTGAGAGGATTGGGGAAGCGGTCTTCTTCTTCTTCAACCTTGAAGAAGAACATGAAGAACACCGTTATTTAACGAAGAATATATCCGCCGAAGTACGTGACGTCTTCTTCCAACGACGTTTCCTCTTCGGACGCGCCTCGACGACAACGGAATCGAAGTTTGTCTTCCGCGACGCGAAGTTCTTCTTCCGCGTCGTCTCTTCCGCGACAGTTTTTCCGCGACGAAATCTACGTCAACGACTTCGAATCCTCGCTTCGCGACGTCAAGGTTCTTTTTCCGCGATGCCCGACTTCCGTGTTGCTCGTCTTCCGCGGCTCAATTGACGTGCCCCGTTTCTAAAATGAGGTAGGGGTTTTATTTATTTATTTTTTCTTGAATACCAACTTGTTGATCTTTGTGGATTTAACCGCTTGTTGTCGAATAACGGGAGGGGGTCGGACCTCACAAACACGGCCGACCCTCCTTCTTAAATTTTATGATTGATTCCTTTGAGGATTGGTTAGTGAAGGTGTGGTGTCGTCGCACCACATGGAATCTAGCGAAAGGAAATGCGCGGCCCCGTCGTGTCGCGCCGTGGAAAGAAGTTTAAGAACGCGACGCCGTCCCGCCGCGTCGAAGAAAACCGAAGACTCCGCAGCCGGAGCGGGGCCGCGGTGGAGTGGCGCGGTGTCGTCGCATCACGTCGAACGACAAGGGCCGCGGCCGGTTCCGGGCCGCGGCGGAGCAAGCTGACCGGCGGCCGGTACTGGGCTGCCGGCGACGGAGCTGGAAGGGGACCGGCCATCGCTGGTCCCGTTGAGCAGAAACCGGTCGGCCAGGTCAGGCCTGCCGGACAAGGGGGAGCCGGGGGAATTAATTCCCCCGACTGGATTTCAAGCGGCCCAAATTAAAGGGGTCGCCGTTTTCATAAAGGAGGGGCAGCGCCCCTCCCTTGGCATGCGCGGCACAAAGGTCGTGCTGGCCGCACGCGTTGGCCGCGCCGGCCGTGCCGCCGGCCACTTAGGAATTCTGGGCCGGGCCGGGTCATCGGGTCGGGTCACCGCCCGGGCCGGGTCGACCCGTTTCGGCCGACCCAGGGGGGTACTTGGTCGGGCCGGGCCGGGCCCAGACCCCCTATTTTCGGACTAAGTTGTTTCAAACACCCATATAATGGGGTACAAACCTCCAATCGATGCACCGTCAGTTGCGTAGAAATCCTTGGAACGAGACAGTCATTTCAGTATATCGCACTCAAGGTTTCGGATTACTTTGGGTTCGGCCGGGTTGGTTCGGATACGAAACTAAT
This sequence comes from Viscum album, assembly GCA_963277665.1. Taxonomy (NCBI): domain Eukaryota; kingdom Viridiplantae; phylum Streptophyta; class Magnoliopsida; order Santalales; family Viscaceae; genus Viscum; species Viscum album. Next base: position 270,367,295 of record OY728152.1, on the reverse strand, counting down.
CGGGCCCTCGGAGCGGAAACACTCATAACATGAGCTCCGGACGTCCGATTGACATGCCGTCGACTTTGTTGGATTTATCATAATGAGACGGATATTTTTGATTACTCTGCTCGAGGTTTGGATGCCGGTGGAGTGCAGTCGGGTTGGTTCGCTCACGAAACCAACCGGGCCCCTAGAACAAAAAAGGCCAATGACCCACAGAACGGGTGTCCGATTGACGCGCCGTCTGTCTCGTAGTTTTCCTATTTATGAGATGGAACTTTTGGCATACTTCGCCTGAGTTTTGGATGCAGTTGGATAGTGGCCGGGTTGGATTGCACTCGAAATCCAACCGGGCCCCTGGAACAGAAAAGCTGATATCTTTCAGACCAGACGTCTGTTTGACGAACCGTCAGCGGCGTTGGTGATCACGTTGAGAAACGGTCCCTTGAGTATACCCTATGAGTGTTCGGGTTATAGTTCAGTTACGGCCGGATTGGTTCGCACACGAAACCAACCGGGCCCCGGGGACGAAAAGGCTATTAACTCACAGACTGGGCGTTCGATTGACGCGCCGACTGTTGCATTGAGACCCATGTGATGAGGCGGTCCTTTGAGATACTTCTTCGTGGGACATAGTGATACTTGGAGTATCGACCAATATCTCGTGGAGCGGACCCTCCCGGAGACAAGCGTACGGAGTACGGAGACCGTGTAGACAGGTGAGACCTGACGACTGCTTGACCGACTCGACTTGGAGTGAGTCGACTAGCCCAGTGGACCGAGCACCCGGTATTTGGCGACAGACCCACGACGGAAGGAGCGCCTGGTAGTTGGCTGCAAACCCGCGATACTCGAAAAGAGGAGTACCTCTGTAGGCTATTAGGGCGAGCGCCCGGTATTTGGCGACAAACCCTCAGCAGATGGAGCGCCTGGTAGTTGGCCGCAAACCCGCAGTACTCAACAGGAGTAGTACCTTAGCAGTCTTCGGTTAGTGAGCAGTACCTCGGAGTTGTGACATGACCACTGTACACTCCAGAGACGGGTCTCTTCAGCATTTACGGTTTCGATAATGAAAATCCTGGTTTGAGCTGAGACTTTTGACCTTTGTGTTTACCTCATGATTGAGATGGGTCACTTGTTAACTTAGGTATATGTATGGGCATATACCTGGGTAGTGGTTATCTATTGATTTCATGATCCTCGTGTTTCCTCATGAATGAGATGGGTTGCTTGATAACTTTGGTATATGTATGGGCATATACCTAAGTAGAGGTTATCTGTTGAGATCTTCTTTCTGGTTATCCTTGTTGGGTTTAGTGAGACCCTGAGGGTCTCGGGGTCCCTACTGAGTATCGTTATACTCACCCATGCACTGGCTATGCCCGCACGTCGTTGTGTTGGTTGTAAACGACGGGCAGTGCTGAAGGAGGCCGAGTGTTCGAGGACTGGATGGTACCCGGAGGTGGACTACACGACAAGTCAGTATCTGGAGGTGGACTCATGGCGAGACAACACACGGAGGAGGTTGATGGCCGAGAGCGTTGAGGAGGCTATCTGTACCTACCCTTCAGGTAGGATCCGTGGTGGACGATCCAGGAGCTGCGCTATCTGTACCTACCCTTCAGGTAGGATCCGAGGAGAACGACCCAGGAGCTGATTCCTTCTTCCAGCTGTTTTCCTTTTTGCTGTTGTACATTCGTTCAGTTGTAGCTGCACTTTCAGTTGGGTTTGTATTCTAGCTCATTTACTTTTCAGCACTTTCTTTTTTACTTAGTGTTTTGCTTCCTCTTGTACTCTGTGGTGTTTTGTTTACTTTTATAAAGGCAATGTCTTCCCAGTTATCGGGATTTACGCCTTTGGTGCTAGCCGCCAGCCCCTGGCCTATGGAAGGTGGGAAAGGGGTAGTCACGGCTCGGGCCCCGAGGACAGGTTGTGTCAAAATATATATTTTTTATAAATCAATTATAGAACTATAATCATATATATCAAAACCTATATGTATTTTTATTTTATTACTCAATTATATAAAATTCTATGTTAATGTCATGTTTTGTGTAATGACCACCTAGTGTTTCATTTAATTTTTTAATTTTTATTTTTGAACATATTTATTTAATCAGAAGACCATAAATTCATTAATAATACTAATGAATTAATTATCATATATATACATCAATTATATTTTTAATACCAATCATGGTAGTTTTTTTTGACAAATTAAGTTCATTATGATCATTGAGATGTTAAGATATGCCTACGCATGAGTAACATTTCATTTTTCAATGATAAATATGGAAAGAAGGTAAGTAATGATTTATCGTTAAAAATGATCATAATATTATAGATACCAAATTATAACTTTAAATATAATTAAAAATATCATACATGTTCTATTTCTATGAAACATTTGAGTCACATCGCTCCGTGAAGGCGCAAGTCTACACATGCACGGACAATGTTATAATCTTTCAATGAGTGAATGTTAATAAATAACATGATATATTATATTTATAGAAGGATAAATACTGCATCAAAATAATAATTAATCCATTTATATTAGAGATATATATCATATTTATTATTATTATTATTTTCTATTTATTGCATTAGTGAAAATGAATCAAATCACTTTGTGAGGCAGTATAACTCCGCACAGATGAGCAACATTTTCATGTGCCAAAAAGAATAGTAATTAAATAGGAATATATGTTTGGAGGGATGTATTGGTATAATAATAATAATTATTTTATATATATATATAATTTTCCCCCATTGTTGTAGCCGTCTATTAGAGGTGGTGATGGAAAACGAATGACATTGGTTTGTGATGTAGTAGTACACCATTCAAACAAATGACGATTTCTTAACACAATTGATTGATGTCGAGATGTTTATTGTTTTTTAACATAAAACATTATTCAAATATATAATATAATAATGTTGTTTTATCATCATGTTTTAATAATAATTGAATGAGCTACCGAAAAATAATAATATAAAAGCACTCATTGGTTAATGTTACCTCTTCTTTGGTAATCTTCATTAGGATTACACCAAAATCCTTCCTATGTTGAATTTATTCACAGAATAAGTCTTTTATGATGATATGAGGGATTATTAGAAATTATTTTTCATGGATTTTCTGAACTAAAATGGTTTTAAGTAGTATCAAATAGAAGATAGTGACTACCCATTTATAATTATGGAGGAGTAGATGTTTTTTAAATATCCATAAGTATTCAATATTGGAATGGCACTCTTAGAAGATGTCGCTACAAAAATATTTCATAATTTGGGTAAGTTATGATATTTTTTAGACACACCACTACCCTAAAGGAAATTATTTAAAAATTTTAAACCTTATAATTTAGGTTTTACTCATATTTACTATTTAATTTTTCACCACGACAACTTGTCTTTTTAATATTGGAAGCTTTTTATTTAAACATAAAATAAAAATATAGTAATAAGATAATTTATAGATACTAAATATATATATCAAATCGATTTTATTAAATAAAAACTTATATGTTTGGAATATTATTTTTAATACAAGAACATTAAATATGAGAAACCTTCATTTTATCCTTAATTGTTGTATTTAGTTTTTAACAAATTTCACTAATCATTGTTATGAAAAATTAATTTGACTTTATTATAATATGTTATATTATTATTATTACTCCAAATATCAAATCAATTTTTCAGGAATTTCATAAAAATAATTTTCATAATTTATTTTAAAAAAATTCCACATATGTGAACTAAAACTATGTTCTCAAAGATATTTTTTTCAAAACATTATGAGGATTTGATATAAAAATTAAAAATTAAATTTATTTCAAAAAAATAAAATTGATTTTTATTTATAATTTAACTAATTATACATTAAAACAAATTTATAAAATAATTTAACATTATAACTAGTTTAAATAAAAAGGTAGTTTTCAATTTAAATTAATTATTTCCACTATTCATTAAAAATTTAAACTTTTCAGAAGAATATGTAAAAATTACCATCATAGAATTTTGATATCCAGATTTTCAAAATGGTATTTATGTTATTCAATTAAATTAAAAAACTATAACAATTTATTTTTATATTTTTCCATTTGAACAAATAAATGTAGTTTTTTCTAATAAAATAATAGTTTCTATATGAATAAAGAATTTGTTGGAACATTACATAATTTTTTATCCGCATGTTTTTTATATAAAAAATTATCCAAAATATATAAATTTCATTTATTTCTATTTATTCCCCCAATATAAAGGCATGGTAAAAACTATGTCTTTTCATTAAAATTATTTGTTTGTGGTTTATTAAACTAAGTGTCTTCTGTAACATAATTTAAACATGTTGTTTCAGGTAATATAGGAGAAAATTAGTTTTTCAGGGTAAGAAAAAAAACTCATATTCTATTTAATTAACAATTGTATAAAATATTAATCATATTGAAACAATATATTTCACAAAATCATAGGGTGTTAAAATAACTCTATTCTTGAAAAAATCAAATTGTATACCCTTTCTATAGCTAATTGTTTTTATGATAATGTGTTTTAGTTGAAATATAATGGATTCCTAGGTACATTAAATTAGTTTTCAATTAAAATTATATATTATATTGAGTTTGAATTGTTTATGTAACTGTATTTCTATCGTATTTTCAAATATTACAGTGAGTTCTTGATGAATTCATTTATAATATAATAATTGGAAGGATACTCTTGAATAATAATTAATTTTCTAATTCATATAACAATTATGTTATTTTTTATATAAAATTTGAGTATTTCGGAACTATTTGAGATATATATATGAAATTTTATGAGTTAGTAGTTAAGTTCAAAAATTTTAATTGATAGAGATTCTTTTATTCCTAAACGTGTACTGTGATCCTTGATTATATAATTATTTTATTAAGTTTTTATTGATAGTATTATTGTCTCACATTATAATTGGCACTTATACACATAATTATAGCTATATGTATTTAAATTTCCACATATATTAGAGAAAAGGTGAATATATAGGTTGATAAAAATTTAATTATATAATTAACTCCGTATGAGTGTTTTATAAAAAATAAATCATAAAAATATAATCTAAAGGATTTAATTTGGTTGATAAATAAGTTTTTAATGAATTTTTTGAAATGGTTTTTAATATATTTAAAAATAGAAATTTTCTTCAAACATGGGTGTTTTAATAAAAGGCCATGTTCTAATTTTATACATGACGGTTTTTTGTATTTGTTAATGGAACTAATTATTTATCTGTGGTATGTACAGGGCCCTTCAATATAATTTCATCTTATATGGTTGAATCAATGATTTAAATTAATTAATTATTTCCATTATATAATCATTTCAAACATGTCACGTTACTTGATCCACTAGATAATAAGTCTTAGTATCACCTCATTTGTATAAATAATTGGAGAGGGAACAAACACAGTATTTACATGGTTATTTGTAATGAACCACACATTTCCATATATATTAGACCCCCACACAAATGGAATCTTCAATAAAATTTATCGATGATTACAATGGATATATATTATTCTAGTTATACACTCTATTTCTCAATCATACTCTTGACCCTAGTGTTACATCCCAGTAACCAACTCTTCTTCCATGGTTGATTAAACACCCCAACCATCTTCTATCCAACTTAAATGGTCATAATATAATCCTCAAGTTTCATCATCACATATCTAGACACCCCATATGATATATTATTCTTCCTCTCAGTGTCATACCTCAATTAGTATAATGTCCTCTTCATTTTTTATAGTGATCATCATCCATAAGGCTATATGATCTTGATTTCTCATGTATACCATCATGAACATAACCATATTTATGGAATAATAATTTTATTCATGATACTCATTCACACCAAAAAATGTGTAGTATAGTTCTATTTTTCTTACAGAATACTCTGATGTAAAATTTTTTTACTATAGGATTCTTCCCTCTTCAGTCTATTTTTCATGAGAATATATTATCCTTCTAATGATGGAGTTCTCAAAATCATACAATCTCCGTATTATTATTTTATACAAGATTAAATATGAATGATATAAATATATGTTCTTTCAGTAAACTCAAATGTACCTCAGGCATATGTTTCATGTATCTCTGAAATCTGTAAACCCAGAACCAAACTAAAATTAATTTTATAATAATATATACATTTTATCAATGTTTTTACACTACTAATAATCCTTTCATATTTCTATTTTTTCATCCTCACTATTTTAAAAAAATTAATCAAATATCATTATTAATATACATTAACTATTGGTTTTTTATTTGAACAACTGTAAATATTTGTGACTGTATTTATGCTTTAAAATTTTTAATGATATCCTTCATGTTGATGTCTTCCAATTAATGTTATATCCTTCATAAAAATGGATCAAATATAATACTACTCATTAGATATTATGTGTTTGTATAAACTTTGGAATACTTCACAGAAATAATATTCATGTAATCTTGATCCACTTCAATTGAACATGTCAAACATGTCTCTTATCATATTTGACAATGAGATGGATACAAGGATGATCAATTTTTCTTTTTAAAATGACATCCTATCAAACATGTATTGTAATATATAATAATTTTCAAATACCATAAAAATAATTTTTATCAAACTCCTGTGATGATGAATATTTTGGTGTCTCGAATTAACATGAATAGTTTTACAGTTGATCTCTTACGGGAATGTGATGTATTTTTCTTATAACTATCATTTTCTTCATGTGATGACTTATTTGGAATACAATCAGCTAATTATAATGTCTCATGCAGTAGTGTATATCAATAATGGGATCTTATTGAGTATGTTATTTACATAATATTTTGAAGATATATGATAATATATTCACATAATTGAGGATTATCCATGAAAAATTATATTCTTCTTACTAAACACAGACATAGGAATGAAAATGGAAATGTGAATTTTAATGCCCCATGGGGTGGTTCTCCCTCATGTGACCAATCTGAGGTTCGGAATAATACCTCAAGACTGACTCCCTATACTCAATAAATTATTGACTACTAGTGAGGGTTTATAGAATAAATTGGTAGACAATACCCTCTAAAATATACTATTAATATAGTTGAAAAATTTACACAGTACAGAAAATATAAAATAATCATAATATGAATATGAACAACATAAAAAAATGAATTATAATATAATCATGTTATGTCCAACTGAAATGTTACTAAATTACATTCTCAATGTCCAACAAATAAAGTACTAAGGAGGCATAAATGAAAAACAAAAAATCCATGGAGAATTTCCCCTTTTCATTCATTCTCTTAAATATATCCCATGTAGAAATAAATATTCAATATTACCCATGTCATTATATCTCTAAGATATATCCATCCCAGAAATCAACAGTCATTAGTAAGGTACCATTTCATTGTTGAAAAGTACATCAGTACAAAACTTTTGGTTACCAAACAACATCCCATCTAGGGTTTCAGTACCACTATATAATAAAATATCCCCATGTCTACCCAATATAGTATGAGAAATTTATTGCATTATAAATAAATATGTAGGGTATTTATATAATCTGTTAACACTACAGATAAAATAAACATGGAGACCCTCGTGTTTGGGGCTGACACCCATAGCTAGCCCAAACCTTGTTTGGACCCTTAAGGATATCTCACTCTAAGGAAGGATACTACAACATCAATATGGACCCCCCATGTGTGTGATATAATTATATTTATTATGAATCACACAAAACATATCATGACCAAATTCCCTCTTCCCATAGGCTATCCAAATTCTCACCCTTAGGAATCCTCTATAAGGAAACAACATTATTATATTACATAATCATGAATTTTCATCAAGAACTCACTTCCTTTCATAATTTGGTTCTTTCCATATTTTGTGCTTTAGATAATAGGGATATAATACATAAATAACATTCCACATTCATATAGATAAAATACCATATAAATAGTATACATTTCATCCAAAATATAATTTTTTTGTAAAATCATCATAAAATTTAACATGGATTCCTTATATGTATTATCGAACCTTATAACCTGGAAAATAATTTAAAAACATGGGATGAGAATAAAAATCATTATAACTGTTATAAAAAAAACAATAGAAAACATTAGTCTATGAATACTGGTAAATGCTTGAATTCATTTTAAAAAAAACATATGTGTCACCCATATATACTTACTTTTTGAAACATGATATTCCCATAATAAATATTTATAGAACCATAAAGTTATATTGGGTCATTACATATATAATTTTGTAACCCTATCAGCTACCTTATAATTTTAATGCTTGTGGCTACCTTACAATTTCTGTAACCATCACAGTTATACTTGTATTAACCATATGAATGACCTCCAAAATATAATTACATAATGATTCGGAGAGAGAAATAAGTCCCACCATTAATCATAAAAACTTCCCTAGAACTAGACCACAATTATACTACATGAATAATTTCATAAAAACTTGACTTTTTAATTTTGTAAAACATGATTTTTAAAAGAGGTTTTTAAAAGAAATTCCCCTTATAAAAATAATTTAGTTGATGTGAGGCTTAATAGAGTGGGTGGAATATGTATATAAACATTAAAAACACATAATTAAACTTAATATAAACAAAATTAATCTCACAAATAAATTTTAATACCACATAAATAATTATGTAGAATGTTAACCCAAAGAATGGAAATCATGTTTTGAATTCACTTACCAAGGAATTTCATAAAACAAACAAATTTAAACCTATTGTATAATTATTAAAAGAGTGTTTTAAATATATTAAAAATAGATTCAGGTTCATAGAACCTAATATGATCATTTTATAACATCATGTTACCCTTTAATTTATAGTGTTTTTTCCTTCTATTTTTTTGGGTGTGTTCTTTACATGATTTCCATAGACAGTTTCTATTTTATTATCATATCGTATATAAATGAAATTCCAAAAGTGGAATGAAATGGTATTAATATGTTCCTATAATATATATAAGTACCCTGATTTATTTTTTATCATATATGATGATGTATCATTAGATAAAACAATAATTTTGTGCGTTTAGAAAATTTTTTTGCAGTTCCTCGATATTCATGAACTTTTTCAGTATATAGTATAATTTAATTCAATCAGGTTAATTCCAAAACCTAAAATAGGTCAAAAAATAAAGTTTATAATTAATTTTCATCCATTAAAAGGGATTTATGATCATCTTTGAAGGATGTAATGGATATTGCAAACACATTTCCCACAATTTTGTTAATCCGACAAATCATATATAGTGTTTTTATTTTTAGAAAAAGAGGGAGAAGAGAGGAAAGTATATAATGAACCTTTTACTAGAACATGGTTACATACAAAATATATAAGATTATAGAGATTTCATACCTCCTAGATAAGTGGAAGGAAATTAAGTATAAGAAAAGAAAGGTATTTGAATGAAAATAGATGAAAAATGAAGAGGATTCTTAACTCATGATCTCTTCTCCTTGGGATTATCCTTTTAGACTTTTGTTTTGGCCTTTTGGTTAGACCAATAGATCTAAGATGTGGAGAAGAGCCTTGGTGAGGGAATTTGGTAGATCATATACAATGATCAAGGCTTTAGTGGTGTGAGAGAAAGTGGGGAACAACATTGGTATTTATAGTGGAGGAGAATAGGTATTTTACAAAATTTTAATCATTATTTTAATATTTTTTCTAAAGAATATGAATATCACTGATTAATGTGATAAAAAATAGTTAAAATTTCATTTTAGTTCAAAAAACGTGGGCTTACATCATCTTGGCATCACCTATGGTGTAGTAAAAAAACTATTTATCATTTATCGTAATTTATTGTATTTAACTATTCATCAAAAATTTATGAATATTAGAAAAATCAAAAAAAATAAGAAATAACCATTTTTATACTTTTTGATTTCAAAAACAAACATCATTTTTCGAAAATATGCTTCTAAATACTATTAATTTAATTTTTCAATAAAATCTTAATTTATTCAAAAATAACAATTTTAAATCTATTTCTCATTTTTTAACTCGATGATGAATTAATCAAGTTTTCATTATCATAAATCATTATGAAAAAATAATACAATTTACTATTCATTAGTGTCATATTAATATTCATTATACAATTCATAAGGGTATGTTATTATTCACCATAAAATCAATTTGGTGAAGTTATACTCAAAATAACATACTGATCACAATTGTAGGTAACCGTTTTGATAATTCAAATCATAGAAGAGGTAAAATTATATTCAAAGGCTAGTTATAAATATCTATGTAAATCAATGTTTCAAACATTTCAATTTATTTTTAAAAACATGGGGTGTCACATTATCCCCACCTCTAAAACTTACGGCTTCTCAATTTTATTTACTTATTAAACAAGTGATGATACCTTTCAAACATAGCATTTTTAGATTACCAGATAGATTCTTTATCCATGTGGTTTGTCCAAAAAACCATTACCTGGTGCATTGCCTTATTCCAGAATAATTGTTCCCTTAACTCCTAAAAATGAACTAGTTCCTTTTATTTTGAAAGGTTCTCTTCCAGCTAAACTTCTTCTGGGATCAAAACATTAGATGATTCTGGAAAATTATTTCTCAACATTAAAACATGATAAACATTATATACCTGAGATAAAATCGAGGGAAAATATTCTCGGTAGGTGAATGGTCCTACCTTCTCCATAATTTCATATGGTAAAACCAACTATGGACTTAGATTTCCTTTCTTAAAAAAATAATGACACTGTACAATGGTTATGTTTTAAGAAAGACACGATCAAAACTTCAAAAAATAATTTTTTTCCTCCTATTGTTTACATAACTTTTTAGACTGCCCTAAGATATCCTCATGTGTTTCTAGATCATCTTCTCATTCTCATCCACTCCTGCTACTATTTATGGTCCCATTAACTATCTTTCCATATCTTCATCCCCAAAATCTAGAGTTCGACACAACTTCCTATATAATGCCTCAAAATGAGAAATCTTTAAATGGAGTGGAATCATTTATTATTAGAAAAATACACTAAAGAAAAATGATTATCCCAACATCTCTAGAAGTATATTGAACAAGGTCGATTCATATCCTCCAATTTCTGAATCATTCATTATGACATCCCATCTTACTGAGGATAAAAAAGTGATACTGAAATTTAATTCAGTGCCCAATTACTTCTAAAGGCCGTTCCAAATAATAGAATTGAACTAGGGATCCTGGTCTGATAAAATGGAAAGAGAAACTCTGTGTTACCTGACAATATCATTAAGGTATATTCATGAAATCTGATCCAAAGTCATTTTATCATGAATAGAATGAAAATGTGCAGATTTTTTCAGCCAATCAATTGAAACCCAAATACCATTGCTACCTTGATAAGACTTAGGTAGTCCCACCACAATGTCCGTGGATACATTCTGCAATTTCCCCTCTGGCACTGCAAAATACTGAAGCATCTCCTTCAGTAACTATCGGTCTTCTTTAACCAGTTGACATGTAAAACATTTCATGGTAAAATCTGTAATATATTTTTTTATTCTATCCCACCAATAATAATCCCAAAGTTCTATGTACATATTATTAATTCTTGGATGAACTGAAAATAGAGAACAATGAGTTTCGTAAGAAAAATATTTCTTCAACACGGACTAACAAGGCACACACAACATTTTACTAAAGTGTAAATCACAATCTTTATCAAGGTTAATTCCTATAAACTTTCTGATTTTAACCAATTCTAAATTATTATATATCTTACAATCTTCCTTCATTACTTGCATAATTATTTCTGATAAGGATGAATTCTCTAAAGCCTGAAACAAAATTGATTTATTTCCTTCACAAACAACTTCTAAACAAAAATTCATCAAATCATTAATCATGGGATCATGTTCCAAACATAACATTGTTAATGATTATTGTTTTTTGTGACTCAAGTAATCCACCAATTTGATTAATTTTCCTGGATATTAATTTATCGTACAATCATAATCCTTAATAAGTCCAAGCCATCTTTTATGCCTTCTGTTTAATTTCATCTATGTGAATATATAATTAAGACTTTTATGGTTAGTATATATTTGACAGTTGGATCCATATAAATGTAGCCTCCACATTTTCAAAGCAAAAAATACTACAATTTCAAATTCCAAATCATGTGTTGGATAATTTAACTCATTAGGATTTATTTATTTTTCATCGTAAGCATTTACTTGATCATTCTACATCAGAACACAAATAAGTCTCTTCATTGAAGCATCGATGTTGATGTAAAACTCACCATTTTTGGAAGGCAAGGACAAAATTATATCATTAACCAATATCTTCTTCAGATACTAAAAAACTATCATCACATTTGTCTATCCAAAAAAATTTAACCCCTTTTTTATTAATTGAGTTAGAGGGCTATATAATTGTGCGTTGTTTTTAACAATCCTTGGGAAAAGACCTCCTAGTCTAATAAATCAATGAATCATTGTTAGATTTTTAGGTCATTCCCATTGATCAACCACTATTATTTTGGAAGGATCATATATTATTCAATCCTTATGTAGAATGTTCTAGAGAAAAGAATTCAGTTGCCACCAAAAAACACACTTGATGGATTTTGTAAATAGTTTCTTTTGTTTTATGGTTTAATAAAAACCCATATTTGTTTTTCATGCTCCTATTTATTCTTAGAAAATAACATAATGTCATAAATAATCACAACTACAAACATATCTATGAAATAATGTAATATTCTATTCATAAGATCCACGAATACATCAGGTCCTTTAGTTAACCCAAACAACATAACAACAAAGTCAAATATCCCAAGTCAAGTATGAGAAGATTTTTTGGTGATGACATCATCCTTCAAATTTAGATGATGGTATTCGGATCTCAAGTAAATCATGAATAAATATTGAGCTTCCTAGTGTTGATCATGAAAATCATTGATATGAGGTAAATGATACTTGTTTTTGATGGGTGTGTTATTCAAATATCATTAATCATTGAATATTCTTATGTAATCATCTTTCTTTTTAAGAAACAAAATAGGGTCACCCCATAGTGATGTCATAGGATGAATGAATCCTTTATCAAGATAATCCTACAACTGATTATTCAATTCAAGAAGTTAAATTTCATTCATTTGATATGGGGGTTTTGAACTTGTATTAGCGTTAGGAACTATGTCAATTGTGAATTTCACTTCAGGATCAGTAATGACACAGGATAACTCATCAAAAAAATATAATGGTATTCATCAACCATTGGCACATTATTAATCTAAATAGTTCCTTTATTTTCTACAATATGAGCAATATACCCTTCGTTTCCAGCATTCTAAAGATTCTCATATTCTTGATATGTTATCAGTTGAATGGTTTCGTTCATGTATACTGATTTATTCTCATTCATAGAAACAATTCATTAGTTCTACAATCAATCTTATCATGATGAACAAAAAGCCAATCCATTCCCGGAATGACATGAAACTATCTTAAGGGAAAAAAATGAGGATTCCAGGTAATGTCTTTCTATATACTACAATATAATTATTATTATAATTCCACTTTGTTATAATATTTCCCCTGGTGTTTCAACAATATGTTCTGATCTCATTTGTTGAGTTGATATTTCCAATTTACGTAAAAATTCTTAGGAAATATTTGAATGTGTCGACCCTATATCAACTGAAACAATAGAAAAATCCTATAAAACAATCAAGGTACCTGATATAAATTGATTGGATGGCCTGGAATCTACTGACATAGTCACAATGGATCTTACTACACCTTTATACTTATATTATGGATTTCATCATCATTAAAATATATATTGGGTGATGAATTTTTACAATATCCCATCTCTCCACATTTAAAAAACATTACTGTTTTCATATCTAGATTAGTCTTAAGATAATTTTCATTACAATCTCGAGCCGTATGAAAACATTTACCATGTCGAAACACTTCCCAATTTTGGTACGGCATTCCCCAAGGTGCTTTTTTCCACAATTTTTAGTAACATAGGACTAGAATTTCTTACCATCAAATTTATTTGGTTGATTCTTAAACATCTTTTTCCATCTAGACCTCTTCTTCTTCTTATTGTAAATGTGCATGTGATCATCTGAAAACTTGATCTCTACCCTCGTAAAACATCAAAAAAAATTCATAACTTTTAAATTAACTGGAGGATTACTCCCATCAATATCTAGGAATTAATCCTGAGTAAAATAAGTTTACTTTTCTCTCATGATGTAGAATTAGATCTGGATCATACCTCACCAATAAGGTGAAGTTTCCTTTATATAATACTACTGAATCTTCTTCCAATTTCTTAAATTTGAGGATTTTTTTCTCCATCCAAAGTTGCACCACCTTAGGAAAAAAAATTCAAGTAAAAGACAATTAATTTCATACTACTCTAAGGAATCAATATCCTCACTATCCTAGATATTTTTGACCATTGGACACCACTGATCAGTTTCACCTTAAAAAATATAAATGGAAAGACTTACCTTTTGATTATCTAAAGATCCCATAACATCAAATATCTTTTCAAGGGGATTAATCCATCATTCATCCTCTACTACTTCTGAAGATACATTGAATGAAGGTGGGTGTGGTCTCATAAAATGTTCCACAATCATTATATTCTATTGTGGTACCTATGGTATTTTTCATGCTTTGATTCCACCACCATTTATTGCCTGAGTCAACTGATTCATTACTGTCACAAATATCTCGGTTCCAATCCCAACCATTCGGCTCTGTATATTTAGAATGATATCATTATGTTGGTTCCTTTTCGCATGAACTGTAAAGACCCGTAAATTCCAAGGAAATTTTTTTTCCTTAATTTTCTTTGGAATTTTACAAGAACGTAGTTTCTGACGGCACCCAATTCCGAGGCCTGATGTGCCCAGAATCATTTTCCGAAGTTTGGCTCGGGGACGTTCAGTGAACGGACGAGCGGGTTATTCTAAATTTTAAACCAGTGCTCGGAATGGTATTCTGAGGCCGCCGATGGAATCGCAGCATCGGTAATTGCTTAGAAACGCCTCTTCCAGAGTTGTGTTTGCTCGGGTGTGGTTTTTATTTTTTTGGGCTTAAAGTTAAGAAAATTAAAAAAATTGTATGACAAACTTTAGTTTATTTCACTTAAGCCACTTGGAAGCCACTTGAAGCCACTTAAGGTGGCTTAAGCTGAGTTGATCCGGATAGTGTGCTATCCAAAAATATCCTACCCTCTTGGTAGGATATTTGTGGGGTGGGGCCCGCACGAGCCCCGTCGTTTCTTTTCCGCTATGTAACGCACCCGCGAAAACCCTTCATTATGAAAGTAAACTGACGCGTTTTATTAATTTATTAACACAACAATTAATTGTGCGGTTTTCTTCGTTGAATTAATTGGGTGGTTTGTTTCGTTGAATTAATTCTACGGATTAATGGGTCGTTACTTATCTTTTTTTCATTTCTTAACCGGTTTGAATCTGTTGGCGTAGTAATAAAATAAGTCCAACGCCACATCTGGAGGTTTTCACATTGGGGAGGCTTTTGACAGAATTCTTGTGCCTTCACCCTTCTTCGCGAAGAACGCGAAGAACGCAAAGAACGCAAAGAACGCGAAGAACACCGGCCTCAGATGAAGAACGCCGAAACCGAGGAAATCGACGACGCGACACCATGTGCCGCGACGCTGACGTTTCCTCTTCCGCAACGTTATTCTGCGACGATCCTTCGTCCGCCGCGAAATATTCGATCTTCTGTTTAAGGTAAGAGATCTTGGGTTTCTTTTAAAAACTCCTTTATGGTTTTTAACAACGCACAGATTTAATTATTATTAATTAAATATGTTGTTTCTTGGACCTCGGAGTTCGTCGACGCAACGTCGGATACCGCGACGACGCAACGAACCCCTCCTTCCGCGACGATCCCAAATTCCGCGAAGAACCCGCGGGCGACGACTTGACGAGGTAGGGGTTGTTGTGAATATTTTATATTCCCGTGAACGTTTCTTTAAAATTAAAGAACCGGATTCATATGGACAATTTTAATTTATTAAAATTGTTGTTTCATGTGTTGAGTAATTATCCCATTGTTATTAACTAACGCGGAGGGTGCGGGCCAAACGTACACGGCCCGACAACCCTCCGTTGTTCTTCTTGGTTGTGCGGATTTGGCTGGCGACGACAAAATGTGACGCAAGGGAAATATGTTGTTTCCGCAGTGAAGAACGGAACTCGGGAGGGATAATGGAGCAGACGGGAAGGAAAACGGACCACCGGAGCGACTCAGGTGGCCCACGGAAGCAGCCGGCGGCGTGGTGGCGCCGGCGGCGGCCGACGGACCGGCGGCCGCGTGGGTCCGGCTCGTCCGCACGGGACGCGGCAGAAGCCACATCCGCTCGATCCAGCGCGGCCCCACGAGGGGCCGCGGCACCACCAATCTGTGGGGGCAGCGTCCCGCGGCGTCCAGCTACTCTGCCGCTCGGCCGAGCCGAGCCAGGCCTGTCCGACCGGCTGGGCCGCGCCCTGGCCGGACCGGACCGGGTCCAGCCGGGTCGGGCCGAGTCGGCCCGGGCCCGGACCCCCCGTCTTCGGACCATTTTTGGTCAAATGCCCGTAACTTGAGCTACGGGCCTCAAAATGACACGCCGTTAGCGGAAACATGATCCCGGGATCAAGACGGTCGTTT
The DNA here is from genome assembly GCA_963277665.1 of Viscum album. Taxonomy (NCBI): domain Eukaryota; kingdom Viridiplantae; phylum Streptophyta; class Magnoliopsida; order Santalales; family Viscaceae; genus Viscum; species Viscum album. The sequence continues at coordinate 270,350,545 of OY728152.1, read as the reverse complement.
CGGTATATCGCACTCAACGTTTCGGAATACATTGGGTTCGGCCGGGTTGGTTCGTACACGAAACCAACCGGGCCTTCAGAGCAGAAATGCTCATATCTTGAGCAACGGGCGTCCGATTGACATGCCGTCGACTTCGTTGAATTCCTCTAATTGAGACGGATCTTTTGGATCACTCCTCCCGAGGTTTGGACGCAGTTGGAGTGCGGTCGAGTTGGTTTTAACTTAAAAACCAACCGGGCCCCCATTACGAAAAAGACAATAACTTCCAGACCGGGCGTCCGATTGACGCCCCGTCTGTTACGTTGTGTTCCTGTTGACGATACAGAACTTTTGGCATCACCTGACCGAGTTTTGGATGCATTTGGGTTATAGCCGGGTTGGATTCTGCCCGAAATCCAACCGGGCCCCTGGAACGGAGAAGGATGATATCTTTCAGACCAGACGTCCGTTTGACGAACCGTCAGTGGCGTTGGTGATCACGTTGAGAAACGGACCATATGAGTACACCCTATGAGTGTTCGGGGTATAGTTGAGTTACGACTGGACTGGTTCGCACAAGAAACCAACCGGGCCCCGGGGATGGAAAGGATAATAAATCACAGACCGGGTGTCCGTTTGATGCGCCCACTCTTGCGTTGAGACCCCTATGATGAGGCGATCCTTTGAGATACTTATTCATGGGACTTTGTGATACTTGGAGTATCGACCAGTAGCTCGTGGAGCGGACCCTCCCAGAGACGAGCGTGCGGAGTACGGAGACCGTGTAGACGACTGAGTCCTGACGACTGCTTGACCGACTCGACTTGGAGTGAGTCGACTAGCCCAGTGGACGGAGCGCCCGGTATTTGGTGGCAGACCCACGGCGGACGGAGTGCCTGGTAGTTGGCAGCAGACCCGCAGTACTCGACCGGAGGAGTACCTCTGTAGGCTATTAGGGAGAGCGCCTGGTATTTGGCGACAGACCCTTAGCAGACAGAGCGCCCATTAGTTGGCCGCAGACCCGTGGTACTCGAGAGGAGGAGTACCTCATCAGTCTTAGGTTAGTGAGCAGTACCTCGGAGTCGCGACAGGTCCACTGTACACTCCAGAGACGGAGCTCTTCAGTAGTTACGGTTTCGATAATGAAAATACTGGTTGAGATGAATCTTTTGACCTTTTTGTATACCTCATGATTGAGATGGGTCGCTTGATAACTTAGGTATATGTATGGGCATATACCTGGGTAGTGGTTATCCGTTGATTTCACAATCCCTGTGTTTCCTTATGTTTGAGATGGGTTACATGATAACTTGGGTATATGTATGGGCATACATCTAAGTAGAGGTTATCTGTTGAGATCTTCTTGTGGTTATCCTTGTTGGTTTAGTGAGACATTGAGGGTCTCGGGGTCCCTACTGAGTATTGTTATACTCACCCCTGCACGGGCTATGCCCGCACCTCGTAGTGTTGGTTGTAGACGACGACAGTGCTGACAGAGGGCGAGTGTTCGAGAAGGTGGACTACACGACGAGTCAGTACCCGGAGGTGGACTAAACGACAAGTCAGTATCCGAAGGTGGACTTCACGACGAGACGACACACGGAGGTGGTTAACGGACGAGAGTGTGGAGGAGGGTATCTGTACCTACCCTTCAGGTAGGATCCATGGTGGATGACCAGGAGCTACGCCATCTGTACCTACCCTTCAGGTAGGATCCGAGGAGGATGACCCAGGAGCCGCTTCCATCTTTACAGCTATTATCTTTTCTATTGTACTTGTTCAGTTGTAGTTGTACTTTCTTTTGGGTTTGTATTCTGGCCCATTTACTTTTCAGCACTTCTCTTGTACTTAGTGTTTACTCTTTCCGCTTGTTTACTCTGTGGTGCTTGTTTCCTTTTATAAAGGCAATGCCTTCCCAGTTATCGGGATTTACGCCTTCGGTGCTAGTCGCCAGCCCCTGCCTATGGAAGGCGGGAATGGGGTAGTCATGACACGAGCCCCGAGGATGGGTCGTGACAAATTGGTATCAGAGGAGTTCGGTGCTACCGCAGAACTTATAACTCTGATGTTTCTTTCTGTGAAGAAATAGTATTAAGAGTACTGAGTGTGGTTTTCAGTTCAGGGAGTCCAGTGTTGGTGCTGGCGGCCGACGTATCCATAAACTAGGACCCTGACAACTGATTTCCGACTTTGTGCACGAAAACACTGATTACGTGTGTGTTTTCCTGATGTTTTATTTAAATGTCATCTCAAACCAGGTCAGCTCACAAGGGATAATCTTTTACCGTGTCACGTTGTTTCTTTCAGGATGCCTCCCCGTGGACGACCAGCTAGAGCCCCGAGAGTGGTACGTACGGATAGCCCGCCGAGCGACGAGGCCTCAGTACAGGGCCATATCCCAGTTGAGGCACCAGCGGAGGCACCAGCGGTACTACTACCCGTTGGGCCACCGATTCCACCAGCCCCAGAAGCAGAGGATGCACATCTCTTGAGCGCACTGCATGAGTTCCAGCGCTAGAGGCCACCCAGGATACAGGGAGGGACGCACCCGTAGGCTGCTGATGATTGGCTGGAGGCTGTGGTGAGAGTCTTCAGGCTAGTGGGGACGTTGACAGATTTAATGGTGATCCTTGCTACCAGCCTTCTTCAGGAAGCATCAAGCAGATGGTGGAGTCTGATGATTCAGATGCATGACAAGGTGACACTTCTATGGGCGGTCTTTGAGAGCCTGTTCCTGGTAGAGTTGGTACCAGCCACCCTTCGAGTGGTGGGTATACAGGAGCTACTTCAGCTGCGGCAAGGCAGCATGTCAGTGGAGCAGTACTCAGCGAGATTCACAGACCTCTCGCGCTACTCCAAAGATATGGTACGAGACCCGTTCTTTAGGGCCCGAACCATCGAGCAGGGGATCAGGTGAGAGATTAGAGCTTTTGTTGTTTCTCACAGCATCCCGACGCAGACAGGGGTGTTGTAGAGATCCCTCTTAGAGGGCAGTTTCCTTGCTGAGCAGTCTCCAGTAGTAGGACCTACCACTAGCCAGCTTGCGGCAGAGTCTTCTGTAGCAGGCGGTAGACAGATGACGTAGAGGTCCAAGAGGACCAGACCTACCAATGGCTGACTGCACGACTCAGGTTCTGCTGTGCAGGGAAACCAGGGTGGAGTCAGAGCCAGACGTGTCGAGAGTGGACAGTGTTACTCCTGCGGCGGAATTGGTCACATGGCACGTGACTGTCTGACCCGCCATGCAGATGACCAGCTGTTAAATGAAGAACCTCCGAGGCAGAGGCAGTGGTTTGATCAGGGCAGACCGCAAGGAGCAGGCGGCCATGGCATAGGAGCTGGCCGTGCAGCTGGAGGTGGACGACGCTTCGGGATGTTGCCACCACCAGCAGCAGGAGGCCCACCCCGACTGTAGGGGATATGAGGACATGGGAGAGCTCAGCTTCAGGCAGCTGAGGCCTATGGTCATGGAGCTCCGGTAGCAGATGGACAGGAGCGGGACTAGCTTCCGACCTGGAGGCTATTAATCCTGTTGCTTCTAGTTTTGTTGATGTTTTTATGTAGTTGCTTTGTGTCTTTGTTCTATGAGCTGCAATAATGAAATGAAACTTATCATTGTAAAGTTTGCTTTCCTGTCCTTTTTGTTAGGTTGATACTAAGTGGTCCCGGTTAAGACTGTTGACTTGACCCTCACTATTGAGTTTTCTACTGAAGGAGACCTACTGACCACACACTGATGCCGACAGTGTGACTCGACCCTTGGAGGCGAGAGTGATAGTTGGATCTCTTGGTAGTTACGTCGAGGCCTTACGACGTCATCCATGGCAGGAATGCATCATTCTTGTCAGGATTGACTGTATTAGGAAAAGAATGTGGTTCATCCAAGGGATGAGACCAGATTTCTCTTATCGGAAAAGAAGAAATCATAGTAGCTCTTGTGAGACTAGAGAAGGTCTAGGTCATCCAAGAGCGGATGAGGACGGCACATGGCCGACAGAAGCCTTATGCTGACAGGACTTGGAGGCCTCTAGATTTCAATGATGACCATCACGTCCTTATACGAGTCTCACCTCGGCGAGGTTTACGGAGACATGGCCAGGGAGGCAAGTTATCTCCGAGGTTCAATGGACATTTCTAGGTCCTCAACTGGGTAGGCGAGGTGGTTTACCGCTTGACCCATCCACTTCAGTTGCACTAGGTGCACGACGTTTTTCCAGGTATCTCAACTAAGGAGATACATGCTCGACCCTTCGCATATCATCGACCATGAGGAGCAGGACAATGGTGATGGGGTGACTTCCATGGAGGTTCTAGTGGGGATCAAGGATCGACAGGAGAGGATCCTGTGGGGATGAGCGATTCCTCTGGTGCACTATCTTTGGCAGCACGGGAACCTCCAGGTGAGCACATGGGAGTGGAAGGCTCAGATGCATGCTCAGTACCTCCTTTGTATACCTAAGTTTGTGGTGAAGCTTTACAGGGACGTAAAGCCCTGTGGTGGGAGTAATGTAAAGACCCCTAAAATCCAAGGAAATTTTTTTTCTTAATTTTCATTGGAATTTTACAAGAACGCAGTTTCTGACGGAACCTGATTCCGAGGCCCGGTGTGCCCGGAATCATTTTCCGAAGATTGGCTCGGGTACGTTCAGTGAACTGACGAGCGAGTTTTTCTAACTTTTGAACCAGTGCTCGGAATCGAATTATGAGGACACCGATGGAATCACAGCATCGGTAATTTCTTATAAACTCCTCTTCCGGAGTTGTGTTTTCTTAGGTGTGGTTTTTATTTTTTTGGGCTTAAAGTTAAGAAATAAAATAAATTGTACGACAAACTTTATTTTATTTCACTTAAGCCACTTGGAAGCCACTTGAAGCCACTTAAAGTGGCTTAATATGAGTTGATCCGGATAGGGTGCTATCCAAAAATATCCTACCCTCTTGGTAGGATATTTGTGGGGTGGGGCCCGCACGATCCCCGCCGTTTCTTTTCCGCTAAGTAACACACCCGCGAAAACCCGTCATTATGAAAGTAAACTGATGCGTTTTCTTAATTTCTTAATGCACCAATTAATTGGGAGGTTTTCTTTGTTAAAGTAATTGGGAGGTTTATTTCATTGAATTAATTCTACGAATTAATGGATCGTTACTTATCTCTTTGTCGTTTCTTAACCTGTGTGAATCTGTTGGCGTAGTAATAAAATAAGACCAATGCCACATCTTGAGGTTTTAACGTTGGGGAGGATTTTGATAGAATTTTTGTTCCTTCACCCTTCTTCACGAAAAACTCAAAGAACGCCGGCCTCTGACGAAGAATGCCGAAACCGCGTAAATCGACGACGCGACGCCGTGTGTCGCGACGCCGACGTTTCCTCTTCTGCGATGTTCTTCTGTGATGATCCTTCGTTCGCAACGAAATCTTCGATCTTCTGTTTGAGGTAAGAGATCTTGGGTTTCTTTTAAAAACTCCTTTATGGTTTTTAACAACACACGAATTTAATTATTATTAATTAAATCTGTTGTTTCTTGGACCTCGGAGTTCGTCGTCACAACGCCGGATACCGCGACGACGCGACGAACCCCTCCTTCTGCAACGATCTCGAATTCCGTGAAGAACCTGCGGGCGACGACTTGACGAGGTAGGGTTTGTTGTGAATATTTTATATTCCCATGAACGTTTCTTTAAAATTAAAGAACCGGATTCATATGAACAATTTTAATTTATTAAAATTGTTGTTTCATGTGTTGAATAATTCTCTCGTTGTTATTAACTAACGCGGAGGTTGCGGGCCAAACGAACACGGCCCGACAACCCTCCGTCGTTCTTCGTGGTTGTGCGAATTTGGCGGGCGACGACAAAACATGACGCAATGGCAATTTTTTGTTTCCGTAGTGAAGAATGGTACCCGAGATGGACAATGGCGCAGACGGGAAGGAAAACGGACCACCGGAGCGACTCCAGGGGCCCGCGGAAGCTGCCGACAGCGCGGCCCGCCGGAGGCGGTGGCCAGCGGACCCACGACCGTGCGGGTCTGGCTCGCCCGCACGGGACGCGGCAGAAGCCGCGTCCGCTCGATCCAGCGTGGCCCCATGTGGGGCCGCAACAACTCCAATCCGCGGGGGCAGCACCCCACGACGTCCAGCTGCTCGGCCGCTCGGCCGAGCCGAGCCAGGCCGGTCCGACCGGCCGGGCCGCGCCCTGGCCGGACGGGACTAGGTCCAGCCGGGTCGGACCGGGTCGAGTCGACCCGGTTCGGCCGACCCAGGGGGGGTCAGCCCGGGCCCAGACCCCCCGTCTTCAGACCATTTTCGGTATATCGCACTCAATGTTTCGAAATACATTGGGTTCGGCCGGGTTGGTTCGTACATGAAACCAACCGGGCCTTCGGAGCGGAAACACACATATCTTGAGCTACGGACGTCCGATTGACGTGCCATTGACTTCGTTGAATTCCTCTAAGTGAGACGGATCTTTTGGCTCACTCCGCCCGAGGTTTGGACGTAGTTGGAGTGCGGTCGGGTTGGTTTTAACTTAAAAACCAACTGGGCCCCCGAGACGAAAAAGCCAATAACTTCCCGACCGGGTGTCCGATTGATGCGTCGTCTGTTGCGTTGCATTCCTGTTGACGATACGGAACTTTTGGCATCCCCCACCCGAGTTTTGAATGCAGTTGGGTTATAGCCGGGTTGGATTGTGCCCGAAATCCAACCGGGCCCCTGGAACGGAGAAGGATGATATCTTTCAGACCAGACGTCCGTTTGACGAACCGTTAGTGGCGTTGGTGATCACGTTGAAAAACGGACCCTATGAGTATACCCTATTAGTGTTCGGGGTATAGTTGAGTTATGACCGGACTGGTTCGCACACGAAACCAACCAGGCCCCGGGGACGGAAAGGCTAATAACTCACAGACCGGGCGTCAGTTTGACACGACGACTATTGTGTTGAGACCCCTATGACGAGGTGGTCCTTTGAGATACTTCTTCATGGGACATTGTGATACTTGGAGTATCGACCAGTAGCTCGTGGAGCAGACCCTCCGGAGACGAGCGTGCAGAGTACGGAGACCGTGTAGACGACTGAGATCTGATGAATGCTTGACTGACTTGACTTGGAGTTAGTCGACTAGCCCAGTGGACGGAGCGCCCGGTATTTGGCGGCAGACCCACGGCGGACAGAGCACCTGGTAGTTGGCAGCAGACCCGCGGTACTCGACCGGAGGAGTAACTCTGTATGATATTTGGGAGAGCGCCCGATATTTGGCGACATACCCTCAGCGGACGGAGCGCCCGGTAGTTGGCCGCAGACCCGCAGTACTCGACAGGAGGAGTACCTCAGCAGTCTTAGGTTAGTGAGCAGTACCTCAGAGTCATGACAGGTCCACTGTACACTCTAGAGACGGAGCTCTTCAGCAGTTACGGTTTCAATAATGAAAATCCTGGTTGAGCTGAATCTTTTGACCTTTGTGTATACCTCATGATTGAGATGGGTCACTTGATAACTTAGGTATATGTATGGGAATATACCTGAGTAGTGGTTATCCGTTGATTTCACAATCATTGTGTTTCCTCATGTTTGAGATGGGTTACTTGATAACTTAGGTATATGTATGGGCATACATCTAAGTAGAGGTTATCTGTTCAGATATTCTTGTGGTTATCCTTGTTGGTTTAGTGAGACCATGAGGGTCTCGGGGTCCCTACTGAGTATCGTTATAATCACCCCTGCACGGTCTATGCCCGCACCTCGTTGTGTTGGTTGCAGACGACGACAATGCTGACGGAGGCCGAGTGTTCGAGAAGGTGGACTACATGACGAGTCAGTACCCGGAGGTGGACTACACGACAAGTCAGTATCCGGAGGTGGACTTCGCGACGAGACGACACACGGAGGAGGTTGAAGGACGAGAGTGTGGAGGAGGCTATCTGTAACTACCCTTCAGGAAGGATCCGTGGTGGACGACCAGGAGTTGCGCCATCTGTACCTACCCTTCAGGTAGGATCCGAGGAGGACGACCCAGGAGCCGCTTCCGTCCTTCCAGCTGATGTCTTTTCTGTTGTACTTGTTCAGTTGTAGTTGTACATTCTTTTGGGTTTGTATTCTGGCCCATTTACTTTTCAGCACTTCTCTTGTACTTAGTGTTTACTTTTTCCGCTTGTTTACTCTGTGGTGCTTGTTTCCTTTTATAAAGGTAATTCTTTCCCAGTTATTGGGATTTACGCCTTCGGTGCTAGTCGCCAGCCTCTGGCCTATGGAAGGCGGGTTTGGGGTAGTCACAGCACGGGCCCCGAGGACAGGTCGTGACATGAACTTCCATGTTTATATTGTGAAAAACCTATCTGAATAAAAATAAAATTATCGAAGAAACATAGTAATTTTTAAATTCTATTTCATTTCAAATAAACCATTAAGTAAAAATTATTTATAGTCTTTTATTAACATCCTTCAAATCATTTATTGTATCTAAACTATCCAATAATACCAAATATAATGATATGAACTTATTAAATTATATAATATTGAATTTTTTTCATGAACTCACATTCATTTATATTGAGGATTTATTCATGTTTTGATTATTAGAGAGTTTGGATATAGTACATACATAAAATTACACATTCTTATAAAGAAGATACCATATAAAAAGTATCCAGTGTTTTAAAAATATAATACTTTTCAAATAATACATGATTTCCTTGTCAAATATTTATAACATTTATCATGGAATCCTTCATTGACATACACAACCTTTTAAAATATGAAAATCCTTTAAAAACATGGGATGAGCACAAAAATCATAGTAAGGGATATAAAACAAAGAAAAGAAATCATTAGTCCTTGAATACTTATAAATGCATGAATTCCTTTTGAAAAAAACATAATTGTCACTCATATACACTTACATCGTGAAACCATTGATTCCCATAAATAACATATGTAGAACCATAAATATATATTGGGGAATTTCTTACATAATTCTGTAACCCTCTCAGCTCCCTTATAATTTGAAACCCTCACGACTACCTTACGATTTTTGTTACTATCACAATTACACATTGACTAACCATAAGCCATCCTCAAACATACACACACCTCATGAATCATAGGGATATATAGGTCTCATCCTTAATGATAAAATATTCTCATGAATCATAATACAATCATAAAACATGAATAAAACATTGTTTTTGAATTTCATACAACATAATTTTTAAGAGGTTTTTAAATGAAAAGCCCCTTATAGAAATAATATGAATTATGTGATACATAATAGAGTGGATGGGATATATACATATATACACTATATAAAAACATAAATCAAAATAATATAAAAAAATTATATCACAAATGATTTTAATACAACATAAATAATGATGTAGAATGATGACACAGAGAAAGGAATTCAGATTACGAATTCCCTTAACTTGGGCTTGTCTTACATCATACTCATTTAAACCTCAAGTATAATGGTTAAAAGATTTTTATTATTATCTTAATTTAAAAAAATATTTTTAATAACACCATATATGATCATTTAATAACATAATTTCACCCTTTAATTATTATTACTTCGTTCCTTCCATTGTTTTGTGTTCATTCATTACATGATTTCCACGAACAGTTTTTATTTTTTTTATTTTATGGAAATGAAATTCCAAAAGTTGAATGAGAAGGTATTAATATGTTTCCATAAAATATAAATATACCTTGAATCGTTTTTTATCTTATATTATGATGGGTCACTAGATAAAATTAATTTTGTTTGATGAAATCATTTTTTACAATTCCTTGATAATCGTGAACTATTATCATTATATAATTTAATTTCATACCTTGATTTCAATCCAAAAGATAAAATTCGCTAAAAAATAAAATTTACATTCACTTTCATCCATTAAATTTTTTTAATGATCATATTTGAAGGATTTAATGGATATTGAAAACACATCATCAACAATTTTTAAAATCTGCACATCGGGGACCATGTTTTTATTTTTAGTACAAGATGGAGAGGAGAGGAAGAAAGATGAGGAATATTTTAAATTAAAATGGTAATGTAATGAATATATAAGATTATATAAATTTCATACCTCATGTATAAGTAGATGTAATGTGAATATAATAATAGAAATAAATTGGTAACAAAACACATGAAAATGGAAGATTATTTTTACCCCTTCATCTCTTCTCCTTGAGATACTCATTAAGGCATATGGTTTTGGCCTTTTTTGCGACCAACATCTATAGGATGTGGGGAAGACCCTTGAAGATGGGATTTTTCCATACCTATTCAACTCTCAAGGCTTGAGTGGTGTGAGAGGAAGAGGGGAATGATGGTGGAATTTATTTTTTATAAAAGGAGGGATTTTACATTATTTTAATCATTATTTTATTTTTTTCTCATGACTATGAATAGTTTTGATTCATGAGATCAAAAATAGAAAACAAGCATGTTATTTAAAAATAAGTTGGATTTCATTATCCATTCATCAACTATGATGCAATAAAACAAGTATTTGGAATTTACTGTAATGTTTCATATATTTGTATTCATAAAAAATCAAGAATTTCAAAAAAAACCAAAAATTCACTGTAACCATTTTTTGTTGTGTAGAATTTAAAAATGAACATAATTTTTTGAAAATACTTTTAGAGATATTATTAAATAAATTTTTATATAAAATCATAATATATTAAAAAATATCAATTTTAAATATAAAACAAATTTTTTAAAACCTTGAGAATTTATTTAAAATTCCATTATCATAAGGCCTTAAGAAAAATTAATAATAAAACAATTTACTATTCATATTAATATTCAAAATTTTGTGTTACATTTCAACGCAAAATAAATTTAGTTTCATTAGACTCAAAAAAAACAACTCTTCACAAATTTATATGGCCTTTTTCGAAATTAAAATCATATAAGCGGAAATATTATGTTCAAAAGATAGTTATAAATATATTCTTAAAACAATGTTTCATTCATTTCAATTTATCTTTAAATCTTTGGGTTGTTACATCCTTTTATAATGAATCATGTCTTCATACATCCAATACAATCATATACTCAACATGTAGACATTATGAACCAGAGTGCCTAAACCAAAAGTGTTAGAAAAATAATACACCATGTTGTAATGAGTTAAAATATTCATGAGTCCAATCAAAACAAACTAAACATGCCACCAAAGATCCATATATTAGGAATCAATAATAAAAGTATCATATGAATTCCAATGATATGGAAGAAAATAATATGTAAAATAATACACATACTGGAGATATTAATATAAGATATATTGCTCGTTTCATCGAATTACCACGTGTCTAGCCAAATATATTTCATTAATTTTGCTTCCCAATTATCGTAATAATTAAATCATGCACATTTCATCATATTCATTAACTTATTACTATTAGAATACTAATCAATCCATTTTAATGAAGGTATTAATTTCTCATGAAACCACTAAAATACACATGTTATACCAATTCCTAAGTTAATCGATTAATAAAAATAAATAAAAATCTGGATAGGGAATTAATGTCCAACTTCAGATGTTTCAACAATGAACAAAGGTAGAACCCATGTTTGTTGGATGAAAGTCCTAGTATCAATGTGATTATCTATATAAACAATTAGTGTGAATTGTCATATGGAACAAATTTTCTATATAGAATAATGAGAACACGTTCATGTAAATTATGGATTTTATTTAGATCACCAACCTCAAAATATAGGATGACGTAGTTCAAAACTCACATCCCCAGTTGAAATCAGCTTGCTCTTACCCTCTATGAGAATCAAAACTTTTATGAACAAAATATCAAGAGGAATAATGACCAGAAGTCCTATATTAAAAAACTATGTCCCGAAGACCATGGTCCAACATGGTATTACATGTATATCAAATGGAATCCAAAGATTACTCAATGAAGGGATGAAAATGAAAGATATGAGTTATGAGATCTTCAAAATTCATAGAACTGAAGGGTTTATTTAATCTAGTTCAGGAAATATTTATTACATCGATCTTATTCACATCATTAATTCCTAAATTTATTTTATTTATGATAGAACCAATGAGTTGATAATGCAAAATAAAACACTTTGAGGATATTAATATATCACATCTTGTGAATTTTTGATTAACATCTTTCCCGAATCAATTCACACATTGGATTTATCCATCTATCATCCTGAATAATTTACATCATGAATAGTGATTCATGTCATAAATTCTTTATATATCCAAAAATTTACCTTCCATTTTTTTATTTATTCACTAATGTAATACATACCTAAAACCTTCCTAATAAATAATAGGACTACTCAATGAGATTCAAACCAAAACTTAAAAAACTCAAATATTTTTAAAAATATAGTATTTGAAATGTACCTAAAAAATATGGTATATTATATCAATTGATTATTTTAACATTGTTTTTTATTCTACAATATCACATTATTAATATAATCAAATCCCTTGTAGAGGGAGTCTTAGTGAATGGCCTCAAGATGATTGGACAGGTCCCATTATATATGGTTGAAACTGGAGATGTAAAAAATGAGGGAAGTTGAATGATAGACATAAATACTATATTAAACCACTATCTAGAAGAAGGATGGCACATTGAGATAGATTAGACAACTCTAATATTATATATTGAGTATTATAATTTATGGGAATAAAATATTAATTCAGTATCTTGACATTTTTAGAGCATATCCTATATCAAAATGTTTCTTCTATAAGTGATTCTTAATAATTAATGTATATCCCTTCATTGGTTAGTTGTGTGTAATGGGGCCCACACCAAGATTATATTGGAACAAACCTATAATGGAACCACCTCTATACATTTGTTTCTATATAGAGTTGTTCCACTTTATCCATTGTGTGATATGAACACTATATTCGCCCAATCCCTATAGGTGCTCAACTATGCCATCCTAGAATGTCCATTTTGAACCTCCTCCCATATAGATTAATTATGACCCAAATTTCTAGTTTTGGAGAGTATATAGTTAACCAAGGGATGGTGTTTTTTTAAAAGAATAGTTAAAATACTTATTGAAGATAGTTTATGAAATTATTCTTTAAATGTTCCATCGGAAATATCTATAATTTATTTCCCAACTATCTATTAATATATTATTCATTAATTCCCCCAACTGGTAAGCTTAAATTTAATTTATAAATATCATGAAAAAATATCAATCAACAAATAGGATTATGTGGATGTTTTTTGAAGATTGAAATCTAATTTTAAAAGTATATTTATTTTCTAAATTAGTACATCATTATATATTTACCATATGATAGACTAAAAACACATATAGTATTCATTAATTAATAATTCACTTTTGCACTTCAATGAACATCTATATATTTTTCTCGATACATATTCACTAATATTGTAATTATTCCTCTCTCTATTATTGATAATTAATTAAAATGTATAATAGGGGTCATCTCATATCATCATAATTTTTTATTATATTTTATTATCATACTATCCTCTTTTAGTATATATAATCATCCTACTAAAATTGGGAGAGAAGGATTACATCCTATTGATTTTTTTAAAAATAATCAATTAACATGAAAAATAAATGTCTACATGGGTAAACCAAATCTAAAAAACACGAGTTTATAACTATGGTGACAAACTTGGTGCATAAATTATACAGTATTTGATATCCATCTTAGATAACTCAATTTTTTAGTGCTAAATAAATAGAAAAATCATTGAATATATTGTACCCTGAAAATATCACAACTAACTAATCAAAAAGATAAATAGACAATGGATAAAAAACCAATTTTACCAAAAATATCAACTCCCCCTTAAAGTAGTAATCAAGTAAATTATAATAGGTTTATGGGAATGACTATCATATATCAACTTAATATTTTTCAAACCATTTAAAATCATCCACATTTAATGTGATATAAATATTTTAATGATTTAACACATAAATTCTCCCCCTAAAGAGATGAATCCAACTGTCCATATTATATAAATGTTAGAACAAAATAAAAAATAAATATATATCTATGTGTTTTGGTGAATAAGTAGGGGACACTTTTCATTCCCATAAAGAACATTTTGGATGAGATATTCCCCTCATCCTGGGTCATTCACATCATTTAATATCTTCAATGGATGATTTATTTGGAAACCTCCCTTAGACATCTTCTCCATGTGGAATACAACATTCCACCTCTTTCTATAGATTCTTAATTTTATGAGTTAGGGATTTTTTTTGAATTTTAACCTCATCTTCTGAAGCCCCATCATTTAATTTAGCTTTGAAATGTTTTATATCTTCTTGTAATTGATAATATAATTTTTTAGGATTTTCAAAAATTACTATGAAAACATTACTAATATTATGGGTCATCATGGAGTAATATAATATCTTACAACTATTTTTTATTGAAAACACATATCTACTGTAAAATAAGTAATCTCCCAATAAATTATTACTATGCTTTTCATAAAACTATTGCCTTCCAATCCATAGTTACCACACAAATTTTATAATCACTAAAAAAATTCTAATGTAATCTTCTGTAGACTTTTGGTCGTTAAAATATTTCATATCTAATGTACTAAAATCTATTTAATTTTAATCCACCATGATTAATATATGTTTTATGGAAATTCAATTTTATAACAACAACCATAGGCTTTGTGTCCATACAATTCAATGAACTTGAAAAAATACTAAACATAGATCTTCTATAATGATATGTATTCTATCGAGACACATGTTCTTGACATAATTCTTTATATTTATCCTTCTTTTTCCAATGTTAGAGATATTTTCTTGACATATTTCTCTCATCTATTATTATATGAATGTATTTATCACTCCACTTCTTGGTTCAAAAAATTTTATATTTACTTTCATCACATGAAATTTTATAATTAAATGTTTTTGTTTGATAAAGATTAGTTACAAGTATAGATTCTTATTTAAGACATTAAATTCACTATAATATTATGATTAACCATTAATCATAGAATACATAGTGAAATATTCTTTAATTCTGGTAATTTTTTTAAATTTATTTAGTATTTATCTCCATTTAATAGAGAATTAATTTGTATTCTTGATTAGTCTTGTTTTTCCAACATTCTAATTCCTTGTTCCTAAACATCTAGAAACAATCAAAATAGTCTATGAATATTATTCTATTAATTTTTAGTGTAGTATATCAATATTATTTAGGATTTGATCCTTTTAATAATTTACTGCAACCACCAATTTTATAGAAACTTCCGAGGGAATAGAAATGTATTCTTACATTCTCTTCCACACTTTATGTAGTCTATTTATCAGATTTTTTTCATAATCTGTACAATCCCATGATTTGGTTTAAAACCAAAATCATAATTTATAATATCATTAAAATGTAGAAATTATTCTAGATTATAGGATTCCATTTCATATATGATATTTAAAATTTTTAAATGATGTATCATGGACTACTTTGAGGAATTAATCTCCTTGAAAACATAGGTTGAAGAATATATGTTTTTAGAAATATTGGAATTTCCTTTCTTTGTTCATTATTGATTCTTAATTATAACCTCCATCGCAAAAAAAAATCATGTTGAGTGAGTTATTTTTATACAAAATAGATCTAATCATATCATTTCAATCCTCCACTATCTAAATTTTTAGTATTAATAGAGTTATCATGATTCTTGAAATTAATTATGAAGATCAATTATCGTGCTTATTATATCCTTCAATTGAGAAATTTTTTCAACGATATAAGCATAATTAAATTTTTCATGTTTGTGGAATGATTCAACAAACAATTCTCTAATAAATACTTCTTCAAAACATTAATTTTTAATTTTTGAATTATTTCAGTTTAACATTCATTATAAATAGGGGTAATTTGACCATTTTAATTCACATGTTTTATTAGAGAATTTCATATGAAATTTCATTTGTTCCAATGAATCTTCAATTTTAGTAGAATCGCCTTCCTAGAGTATTTTTTTCATCCTGAAGAACCTTGTAGTTATTACTATAAAATTTACAACTTCACTGGTAACCTACATATGATTTTTTTTTTTCAGTTTAGAATAAATATCTAAAATTGAAATATCAACATCACATATTGAACAATATTCATTAGAATAATAAAATTCAAAAAATTATTGTAACTTATATCAATATTACTACATTCAATTAGTGGTTTTTACCCTTTTCTATAATATTTTTTTCATCTTCAATGAAAATATTTTCATTATTGTTTTCTAAATCAAGGCACAAATTGTGATATTTTTTACCTCAGGGTATATAGTAGATCACATATTTCAAATCATTTACACTTTATAATATCTATCAATAATATTTACATGGAACATTTTATCTGAAACCAATTATAGATCCCTATGATAGATTGTCAACTTAGAAGGTTTGTGAATAAATGTTATAATTATGGTAATTATTTACTTGTAGTTCAACCTATATAACATGTTAATGTTATCTGTCCCCTAGATAATGTCATACAGGATCACCACATATGAATATGTAATGATATAGGTCACAACACATTATACTTTCAAGATTTAGGTCACTGGAATACTCCTTTCCTATTGGGTTGGACCCCCAACAGAGATTCCAAACAACCTTGTTATACATAATTAAAAAGGATAAGGGAAAAAAATTTATGCATCAATGTAGTGAATCATCTAGTTGATCTCATTTCTACACCCAGGAAACCAAATATTATATCTTGGTATTTTAAATTCCCAATATATATTCTCTTCTACTATAACAGTTTGACACCCCAACCTCTATGCACTATAATAACAGGTTGGCTACCCCAGTCAAAAGTCCCTTATTCATATAAGTTTCGTTGATACAGTAGTAGAAATTTATCTTCTTTTTCTGAGTGATCTATATACATGTTCCTATAAAATGAGGATTTATCATGTATAGATAAAATATCTACAACAATCTTTATGAATAAGAGTATTACTCTTGGAAATATTTCTTAACAAATAATGAATGACCTGGTTCTTATTATCATAAACAGTAATCCTATATGAAATTATTCTTCTATAAGTGACTAAAAGATTCACTCTCATATTCCCAATCAGATATTCTACAACTAAAGATGGAGTTCATTGAACCATACAATAAATCTTCAATATTATTAATTTTAATATTAACCTTCAATGATCTCAATCTATATTCGTTAAATATACTAATATATATCCAATAAATAGGTTGAAAGGGAAGAAAAAATATATAAAAACATTCAATTATAAAATTTTATTCATAAAATTTGGTGTGATTTTTATAAATGTTGCAACATTTTATTTTTTATGTTGTATATGTGTTCCATATTCAGAACATTTTGTTGAAAAATATTCAAATATATTAATACATATTAAGGAATATATTTTTCCCCTCAAAAAAGGTTTGTACAAGTGTGAGAACATATAATATTTTTTTGTTAATGGAATCCTACATGTTTATTTCTAACTTTTAGAAGCTTAGTATTTCACATGAATGGTTGGAATATCTTCTTCCTTTCTAGTATTATGTGTTATGGATACATCAGGAATATTTGTTAATATAATGTATTTTGTATCTCAGCCCTCTCCATGTTAACAATCCACATGGGTTTATTCTAATTCAATAAAATAATAGGACTTTGTGAATGATATGTTTTTTTAAAATAAGAAGATCTATGAAATATAGACTGAGGGATTGCACAATGTCTTGTATTGACACCATTATTTATGGTTGGATTCAAACCACATATCCTATAGGATTCTCAATGATTCGGGGATCATTAAATTCCATAAATCATGGGGTATCAAAAGGGTCTGAAATTAAAAAACATTCATATTTCTAAAACTCGTGTGATTTAAAATTTTATTTTATCTTGGATTTGTTTGATCAGTTTTGTGATCGAGCTCTTTCATGATTGCAATTTATGCCTCTACACACCCCCCTTAGATCATCATATGATGGATCAATGAACTGATGATGATATAATACCAATGTATTCATGTGATGTATGTTTTCCCTAATAGTATCCGCTCATATCTATCACTCTCCATTCAATATCATTGAAATACGTGATCCCAACATCAATAATTATAGGATTATCATGTGAATTTTGATTCACCTTACTGAAAAAAACAAATGCATGATGAATAAAATGTGAATGCCCTCCTGTAACATTGTTTTTTATTTTATAGTATGAAATTAATTGAATAATTTTATCCATTAAATAAAAAATTTCATGCATGGCCTTAGGATGATCATGCATATTTCATTCTATTAGGTTGATCAATAGTAATGGCCAGAAAGAGGGTTGATTAATATTGGACTTTGAAAACATTTAAAACACTATTTTTGTGGAAGGGAAAACATTGATATAGATTATAAATCTAATAATAAATAGTTAAAATGATCTATGTTATATCTGCAACATTTTAGTGTAGTAACAATGTATCTCGAACAGTGTGTCCAAGATCGATATTATTCTTATTTTAGGATTTATCAATAAGTAAAATAATATCATTCAGTTTCTAATTTTTAACAATGTGGTCCACTCCCATCTTCAAATATAATAGACTTATGCTCATTCCACTTTCCAACATGTGATTTGTGCAAATACTATTCCTAATTTCACCACATGCACTCATCCATACCGTCGTTTGATAACCATGTTGACATACCTCCTACATGGTCAACCTAGATCCAACATTTTTTATTTTTGTTAATATTAAGGTTTTCTTATATATAAAAAAATTAAATAACGATTAACCAAATATATATTGAAAAATAAGTTTGAAATTCATATTCAAATATTTAGTATGAAATCATTTGAATTATTATTTCTACATTGTATCAATCTTTTGTTCTTGACATAATTAATCTAATAGTTGAATGTTATCTCCATAGATCATGGTAAAACATCAATGAGAATGTGAGCATAAATGGATTCATTATCACACTAATACTCCAATACACTAGTATCATAATATTCTCAATTAATAACTCCATTTATAATGAATTTATTATACAATGGAAATTGATTAAAAAATTGTCCTTTAATAATAAACAAATTGACACTTTTTCGTGGATGGGACATGGGAATCTATTGCTGTGTCGGTAACCATATGGGTGCTTCCCTTTCTTTGGGAATTATATCAGCTACTATTAATTTATGGTGACCTCAATAGGATTGGGTTCTACAACTTGATATTTTTTATGTAGTTGGCCACTGTTCCATGTGTGTGTCTCAGTTACCATAGGATGCTATAGGTTAGAGATCCTCCACATGTGTATTCTATTATTCTTTTTTAACTTTTTTTGGTTCCTACTATACCTTTTATGGGTGATGTTTTCATTATTTTTTGATTTCGTTATTCATTTTCTTGTATTTCTACTTAATCACTTTCACCATTAATTAATAATTTTTACTTATTGTCAACTCTCTGTGATATGTTTTGTTTATTTTATCACCACATAATTTTTTTATAGTTTTTTTTTATTTTTTTCATTTTATTTCAATACAATGATTCCTTCTTCTCTACGCCATTTTAAAAATATATCTAAATAGAGTAGTTTAGAAGAATATTTTACATTGGTTAATTCTGATTAATAAATTTATAAGGCTACCATCCAGAGGATGTATTATCATTTCCAAAAGAAAAAATTCTTCCTTAAATTGAATTTTTGGAATGGGATTATATATTTTTTATAAAATAATAACGACACAATTTTATTTTATTCTATGTTGTCAACATACATTTTATATAATATATTTAAATAAGGACATTAAAGGACATCATTATGTTTTACTACTAGGTTTTTTATGCACTAAATCTAGATAAAACACTCAGGGTCTACAGAACTAGTTCATTCTACAGGTTTTGCCTCTATATATTATAATGATATTTGAGTTTTTGGTGGAATGTTACCTCATGATACTTTGGATTCCAAAATCTGGTAAATAGTTTTATTCATCCTAGTAGCTTAGATAATAAAGCGTATTCAAATTTTATTTTTCTATATCAGTGGTGTTGATGAATATGGTTTTTTGGAACTCGACGGAAAATAGTTTTTGAGTGTAATTTGTGTATGAGGTGTTTTATGTCTTGTATTTATTATTATAATTGTTTTATTCTTCTTATATCAAGAATGTTTTATTTTATTCTATATATTTGTTTTCTCTTTTGAGTTAGTCATTTACACTATTCAAATTTGTATTTTAGTAAAATTACACATCTAATTAAATTTGATTTAATAATTTGGTAGAAATCATTCCTACATAATAAATGTGATTCCAGGAGTGTTTTCTTAGCCTATAGGGATCAAGAACACCCCTTAATCCATGTAGCGGACCTATTAATTTGTAGATTCAAGTAACTTCCCACACCAGTTCATTACAACAATAAAAATACATTTTATTCATTGAATTTTATGATATAAATCATTTATAATTTCTTTTGAAAGTAAAATTTACCATAATAAATTCAATTACTGTCTGTTAGAAATATATTTTAAATAATTCAAGAATAAAACAAGGTTAATAATTTTAATTCAATTACCACATTATCTTGAAAATTTCAATATGAAAATAAATCTATAAATTGGAAAAATGAATTTATAATAAAAATATATGTGTAAATGAATCATGAATATGTTTATTTAGATTTTAGAAAACTATTTTGTTGAGTAATTATTAATAATAAAATTTTATTATATTAAATAAATTAATAATACTTATTTGTTAATTATTCAATAAATTACTAATAAATTAACTGTATGGATACATTTATCTATGTTATGGAAATAATATATAAATATGAGAATCATAAGTCTTAATATCATGCTTTTGTGAAGAAAAATAAAATAAATCTTTGTTATTTAATAAAATCATTAATACATTGTGTTCAATTACTATCCACAACAATTCTGGGATCACATCCTTAAAAAAAATTGAAACTAATTTTGATTAATTTTATAATATATAATTAATGTAATTTTTTTTAAAAAAATATTCATTGATGTTTATATATTCTACCCATTAAAAAAATTTATTCTTCCTATCTTTTACTTGTTGATTTTCACAAATAAATTATTAATTTTATTTTTAAAACCCAATTCTCATAACACTTCTATTATAAAAAACAGTTACTATGGATTTTTTTTAATATGACATGGCATAAATGATTTGGAAATATTAAACTTATATACTTGTTGTATGTGAATATAACCAAATATGCAAGAGATAATTGTTATACATGTAAGGATTTATGTTCAAATATTTACAATCCATTTTAAAATAATCAATATAAGTTATAAAGTTTATAGAATAAATACTACATAAACACTTCAAAACCTAATTAAAATAAAAAAACCTTGACATAATATTGTTAAAAAAAATACTAAAATCAAATTATAACAATCATTGGTATCTAGTTATATAATAAATCATCAATTTATACTTACACCAATTTATTTTTCATATCATTCTATCGAAATAGCTAATAAATTGATCACATTAAAATTAACACCTATCACCACCAAGGTAAATGAGGAAATATGCGGAATGAGTTAGCTGGAATGCTCAATAAGGTGTAATAATTAACAAAAATATATAGTGAATTTATTAGTATATTATAGAAATTAAATATATAATATCATATGTGAATGGACTGATTTATTGGTTAAGATCACGAAAACATAATATATTATCATTAGTAATGATAAAAATTTATAGATTATAACATGGAATTGAAAAAAAGTATTATCCAGATAGCATATCATATAACATGGAGTAAAAATTTTAAATAATTGGAAAATAATCAACCAAAGTGAAATAAAATACGAATGTGGCATAAAAATAAGAATAGAATGAAATAATTTCTATCACTGATCTCTAGGGAGGTATAAATTTATATTTATTTTATTTTGAATGAATAAAATAGAGGATTAGTTTCCCCTAATTCTAGTTAATATGTTATTTTTTTATTTTGATTGACGTGATGATTGTTTTTTGACATTTAGTATTTACTTTAGTATGTTTTTGGAGAGATGTTTTGTTATAAAAATTTATTGAGAATTATTTAGTATTGGTAGATGAATCTATACTATAGGAAGAATATTATATTGTAACATTATTCATTTTAGAGTGATTTTGATTTTTGTTACATATAGAAGGTATACAGTTAGTATACTATCCACTACTATAATAAAATGTAATTTGTCAAAATAAATATATAGTATAAGAATAAATTATAAATTCTTCAATTGAAGGATCCCTACAACTCATCGTTTCGTCAAATTGAATGAATATTTCTCTAAATCACCACGCAATGTCAAACCACACACGCACTCAATATAAAAGTACAAAAAACTATTAACATACAAATAATGTGAAATATATGAAACAATAAATTTACATGATTAGAGGTTATTTCCTTTATCTATGGGATATAAATATTGTGTCACATAATTAATCAAAATACATAATTGATTATAATAATTTCTTCTAATCATCCATGGATTCCAATAATCACCAAAATGAATCCATCCATTTATAAATTGCACCCAACCATCATTTATAGTGGTGTTTAGTTCATCATTAGTTACATTAAACTCTAATATTCGATGGAATCCAAACCTCAAATTAAGTTACCGCTGATTTCCTAAATAAATGTTCATTCAACCACAAATATCCAGTGAATAATTAAATGTCCCAATACAATACATATAATTAGCAATACTTATCAAACAATCTATATAGAACATTGGGTAAGTATCCATAATTTTTAACAAAAAATTTCTAATTCAATGATTTTTCATATCATATATTCATAACATCTAAACTATTAATTGTAAACATCATAATTAGAATGTAATTCCAGACTCTAAATTTTTAAATGTAACATCGACACAACCTACATCTACTAAATTTTTGATACATATGACATTACTATTTCATCTTTTATCTTCTAAATTTTTTCCATTTATCCAAATAATAAGACAATGACATCATACAACACTATTTCTAAAATCTCCAATTTAATGTCAAAATACCCAAAATCCATGGAAACATCCAAAACATAAGAAAAAAATAATCCTCCAATATTAAAAAGTAGTTAAAACTTCTCCACAATGATTTAATTTATAAATCCCCAATAGGAAACAAATTTTTATAAAACATTCATAGACTATGAATATTGGAAGACAAGTCGGCAGAATTTTATATTTTATCTATCTTAAATGGACATATTTCTATATTCTCCATCATCTTGTAAATGAAATGATATATCATGTAAATTATTTTGATTCCTGAACGTGACACCATTTCCTCATAAAAATATATCTTTCTATTATTATGATAGAATAAAAATCCACCTTCCCATCCCCTTATGATCTCCTCCAATATAATCCTAATCAATAACCAGTATTTATATGCAAATTTTTTGTCAAATTGTGATAATAAAATAGATTGTTCTTCACCATATTATATAATTTATATCAATCTAATAGTCATCCCACCAAAGGATGACATAATAGTTATTGTACTATTCTATGTATCTATATCTCTTCAAATTTCTGCATAAACATTACCAAACAATGGATCCTCAGTTGTAAAGAATAGTGATACATTATTTGGTCCTTTGTGAAACTATATGATCCATTACACAATGATGTGGTGTCATATAATTTAGTTTGACATGAAATAGAAATTAATCACACAATATATGAAATTTAATTCCATTTAAATATCATAGAATATATTATTCTTCTTACCCCAGATTAAAATGAATATTCCATTATATATATGACCTAAAATTATATTTACAATTCCCTCTCATAAGATAGTTTTTTGTGTCTGGGTAATGAAGTTGATACTTACGTATATCTTAATTTCATATCATTTGTTATTTTCATATAAATATACTTATTATATGATGAACACAAACATTCATCTTTCATATTTCTCAAAATTTATATTCAAAAGAACATCATGTTATCCATAATATCCTCTCATTCAAATTATCCAAAAAAAATCATTCCTCATCACCTGAATCCGCTAATTTTTGAAACCTTCTATGATCATTTCATCTATATTGATGTGAATAATGATAAGTATTTCGTCTTCAAATTATTTTCCATAGCAAAAGTGATTCATGTTTTTACAGATAAACCATTAAAACCAATTAATACAATGAGAATATAGTTCTACATTCATGGTATATCATTTTATCAACACTAATTCCTCTTTATCTTACACAATCGGTCCCCATTCATTTGGTCCATGTAACCATATAATTGATTCGCTTGTATTTCCAACTCCATGTCATTATAAGGAATTATTTTTTTACATCTTTATACTCAAGATAAATTTATCAAAATGTATATGACATTTTACTATCTTGAAGTTATATTCTAAACGTCCACTAAAAATATTTTGAAAAATTAAACACCCTCAATAAACTGAATTCTTTTGACCACCAAAAATTCCTTGTAAGATTATTTTTCATCTTCTTATTATTTTAATAAAAATATCCTTTTTTCTCATGTGATATCTTCCCCTATGATATATTTTTTATATCATGAGATTAATTTGAATAAAATTAATAAAAATCATCATCCTAGATAATGACCTCTTTTAGAAATTAGTGATAATTTTTCCTTCTTCTAACCTCTCAATTTTACATCATAATATTACAAGTACGATGTACAAGTCAAATAAATAAATCTCATTCAATCATATAAATCTAGTATATCATTGTAATTACCCCAATTTATTTTCTATTTCATACAGTAAAACATACAAATCATTATCAACTAGAACAATTACCCAAAAATCATATTCCCTAATGATATTTATAATATTATTCAGTTTCCTAAATTCTAGAATCTCAATGTTAAATCATATCTTTTCAAACTGTTCCCTAAAAAACAAACCTAAAAATCTACCTGGACATGATTGACTTATTATTTATTCTATAATTCATTCTCACCCATGTTATATTCATTCCAAAAGATCATCTCATATAACCAATAATTTTCTACTATTAATAATATGTGACTTTTAATCATAAAAATTTCATAGTATAATTTTCATATCAATATGTCTCAATAAATAAATTTTCTTGGGGATTAGAGTATAGCTTTTACCACTCTATAGAATCCACAAAATCATTGTATATAATTCTATAAACATTATGGTGGTAAAAATATTATGTTTTTATTGAAATTTATTTCTATAATCTCTTTCCTTATAAATTCTTATAGACTCCTACTAACATGATATCATGCATTATTGACAACTTCCACTCATATTTCATGGGATATTTTGAAAAGTGTACATATACATTTTTCCTACCCTGTTTACATGTGATTAATTCATTGATACAAAATAATCCTCTCTAGTATCTAGGGTAATTCATTTTACATACTAATTCGATTCTATCAAGAGTATATTTGAAAATCCCACTAGTTGTAATTTAAACCATTATATTACCTTAATCCTATCTTCCTTAATCTAGTCACCCAATTCATAATGTGATTACATTAAATAAATTTGAATATATTATAATTGATTAAAAATTAATAATTATTTTGGCATGTTGAATAAATAATGAATGTGATGAGGTGATAGGATCCTCTACGATAAGGTTCTAGGGTGTTACCCCAAACACCTATGAAAAAATGATCTAACTTCCTCATTCTTAGAATACATTAATTCAAGTTGAATTAAATCATACATTAATTTTTTTTACATTATAATAAACACTTTTTAACCCATGGTGGATCATCTTATATAGACCTTATTGAGATAAAATTTTAATTTAATTCTCACACGTGATCTTAATTTAACAATGATATAAATCTAAACATTTCAAACATGATGACCTAGAAATATGGACTGATCTGAAATTCCAATCTGATACAATATCCAAAAAGTTTATCCAATACCCATGATCATGGTTCCATGAGTAATCCTTAGTTCTCAATTATTAATATTTCTTTCCAATCCTATCTTATCCTGATGGTGAATATAAATTCAGTTATTCTAAAGACCTATAATGTGTCAAACTCCCTACATGTTATGGTAAAATACATCCGAAAAACATATTTTAACATCAATTATTCCTACAAATTAAATAAATTCCTAATATAAAAAATGCACCTTTCTAAAATTTCTATCTCCATAATTCTCCATTCACCCCCTCTTATTCATTGAGTGAAATGAATTATTGCCTTCAATAATCCATGATTCCATCAAAATATTGTTTCTCAGAAGAAAAGAATTACAACCATCAACCTCTAAATTAATTGAACTTGACCATATAGAACATACCCTTCAATATTTTAAAAAATTATCCCTAAACACCATATTTACATTCCATTATTCTTTGTAGTACCAACATATAGGGATACAGATAGTTGAATTCTCAAAGATTCTTTCTATATACATAATGTTTGAGATCTTATAGACTTTGGAGGAGATAAATGTCCTTTATATTCTAGTTTTGGTGATATTTTAATATGTGTTTGGATTTCTCCCAGTATGAGTTCATAATTTACAATTGTATCTCTCACAACATCAAAACGAAACACCAAAATATTTTTAAGATAACATTATTTTCAATAGAATATACAACACAAAACAGAGAGCTTAAAGGAAATGTGAAATACAACTATTTTTTTAATGTTATAACACATCCATTTAATAAGTGGGTATAAATAGGATAAAATATATTGTGAGATATATATATGGATATTTATATTACAATATCAACATAATTATAATGATTTTTTTTTTTGAAATTACCACCAATGTATTTTAAATAAATAAATTTTATTCTTCAAAAATAAAGATTATTCCAAAATATTATTTATTTAAATTTTCTGAATGAATATTATGATTATTTTAATGAATTTTTTGAAATTATATTTTCAAAAAGGATACCATATTTTAATATTTCATATCATACCTAACAAATCATTGAAGTTTTATTATTTTCAGAAAAATATGATTTTTAAAGAAAAGTGAAATATAATTATTTTTATTTGAAACTGTATTTCAATTTAATGAATTTACAAACCTCCATTTTTTATTAAATTGGCTTAAAAGTAACATTAATTTCCATTTATTTTTAAAAATACAATAAATTTCCCTTTAATCAATTTTATTCTTCAATTTATTTTAAAAATATTTTTATTCAAAAAATACATTTTCCCAAAAAAAAGTATAATTATGGGTGTGATGTTATTTTATCTTAATGACAAAAATATATCTCTATTGGTGAATTATTTTAAGGAAATTAAAATTTTATATATACAATAAGATTATTTAACATTATTCTAATAATATTTAGGAGTTGTATAAAAATAAATGTAGTCTTGTTCTAAAAAAATTATATTTCTAAACAGTATTTTCCATCATATTTTGGATCATTATTTTAAAACATATTAATCAAATAAATAAATTGAAACATGAAAATTTAATTCCATATATAGAATAAGGATGTTAATAATTGGTAAATAGTAACCTTTTATTTTTCGTCCTTGTAAATTGGAACCATAGTAAAAAGATTCAACTTAGTAATGGGTGCTTTAGGTTAAATTTGGTTAAAAATAAGCAATATGTTAACTACTTTTCATCTAAATTCATATAATATGGATGAAAATATTCAATCATTACCTTATTTTATAAATTTCATTTGTTTGGATGTAGTTTTAGATGAATTCCACCTATATAATGTTTTCAACATATAAAAATATGAAATTTCACTCTTGTGCTTATATATATATATTATGTATACACATTGCAAAAAAATGTAGAAATGAATGAATATGAATCATTATTTTCCTAAAAATTAAATTATTTTTGTGATGGAAATTTAATTCAAATTTTTAGTAATTATTTAATAACCTAAAATCTTAGTAAACACTAAAAAATTATAAATTAAATTAATAAATAAATACAAAAAATGATTTAAATAATATTGAAAGTAATATATTTAAAGTGATTAATGGTGTACTATGAAATTTTTATAATAAATTGAAATAAAAGTAATTCAGAATTGTATTAAATTCTAGATTAAGAATTTTTTATGGTTTCTTGAATATTAAATTACATGAATATGTCAACAGAAACATTAATGATATTTTATCAAAATAATAGTTAATTAAATTATTTAAAAATCATAAAACAAATTTGTGAAGATAAGGAGGATAATATTTGGTAAAAATATTCAAATATTGTCCATTTATGATACTATTATAAACATAAATTTAATATTATAACCTATAATGAGTGAAATAATATGTTACCACAGTTATGGTTAATTTAGATTTACTAAGTAGTTTAACCTCAAAAAATGATATATAAATCCACATAAACATGTTAAAATTTTATTTTTTCATAGTATTTAAACCCCATCCTACATTACCTTCAAATAAATCTTCAGTTGGATTCATTTGGATTGATAAGAAAAATATTATATTTCAATATTTTTGGAAATCCCAAGAATGCCCCTCCCCTAAATTATAAAAGGGAACCCATCCTTGCTCATATTTAAACCATTTTATCTTAATATTACAAATAAACCCATCCAATTTCTCTTCTACACTCCATTTCCACAATATATAGTTTCTTTTCTTCCAAAAATGACCAAATTGGGGCCCCTGAATAAAATATCTAAAGGAGTTGTTTCAAATAAGAGGTAATCACTTTCATCGATCACATTCTTTTTAATTGTTAGTTTACCTGTATTAAATATTTTATATTATTCCTAAATAATAAATTAAATAACATGAATTTATGTAAATTTTATTATCATTATTATTATACCATTATTTACCCTCTTTCCATCAAATGCGATGTGAGTGTATCAATCTTACGTAAATATGGATTGTCGTCTCCATGTAGAGATACACTTGATTTTTCATTTTCATCATAAATTGAGGGTTATTATGAAAATTTCTAAAGATTATATATGATATTTATCACATTACATTTCGTTTTAAATGATTTTATCAAATATACATTCTTACGTTCGAAACTGTTGAAAAATAATAATGTCCCTTATGCTTACAGGTGGACTACCAGCTCCATAACGTGATGTTATTTAATTTTTTTATTTTATTGACATGAATGATAATAATTATTGATTTAATTAAAAAATATGATATATATTATATAATAATGATTCAAAAGGGTGGATTATTGTTTACATATCTATCTCACCACTCATCAAAATATGAAAACTATGTTCATGTGTATGTACGGAAAACCATCTCTGTGAATATTGTAAATAATTTTTTAGTATTTATTATTAATTAATATATATATATATATTATATATATATTATATATTTATATCATTATGAAAATTTTGGTTATTATGTAACCATTATCAATGTACAAGTACCAGACATTCAGAACTGATATTATCATGAAAAAAAATTATTAACATTAATAAATGAATATTTAACTACAAAATTATTAATAAAAGGTGTTACAATTATATAAGTGAAAATATATGATTTTATATTCAGGTAAATGACTCTATAATATAATTTTTACAAATTTATAATCATATTATAATATTCTTGATAACTTTCAGTGAATATAAAAATCAAGGTAAGTAATTATCTTCTAAAATTTTTCGCTTCGGTACATATATTACATCATGAACATGTCTTCTTTTTTTTGTTTATAAACATCCATTTTACATGTTATAGAGTCATTATTCTTTTTTTAATTATATTTATTGTTTTATTTGAAATTATTCTTTAATTTTTCATATGATTAAAATGTTTCTAAAATAGTAAGTGTTTGAACTTAGAATCTCATCATTTAATGGGATTGTTTATAATAAAGTTTATTATGATGTATTACATCCTATATTATTATTTTTATCTATTTAAATGTTTTAGAGTGTTTTAATTTTTTTATTGGTTAAATTGTTTTGGGTGTTAATAAAGAACCTCGATTTGGTACTGCCTACCAGAGGCATTTGGTTCGTAAGAGTTGTCATACAATGTAAGTGTCACTAGGCATTATCAGGGAAAATATATTACCATAAATATATTTTTATATAGTAATATCATTTTAAAAGATATTGTATATTCTTTTACATCATAAATTTATCAGAAATGGATTTTTGACCACATGAGACCTAATTTTTAGTATACATGTCTCATTAAGATTTTTTATCATAGAACCCTAGTTTATAAGGTAAACCAATTAAACTAGAATGTCATAATATAATATTTATTTTAATATTATCTCAATTTATATTCATGATTAATCCCTCAATTTACATACTTTTTTAGATCCATTTTTATCTATTCTCCTTCTAGATCACAGTATTTAGTGCATAATCTCCATGGTGGTTCTTTTCTTTCTTTCTAGGTAAGCGAAATTTCTACGTAATAATTTCAATTATTCATGGAAATACCATTTCACTAGGTGTTCTGATCCATTAATCTAACTATGATGTTTATCATGATTTATTTTAGATTCGTTGTGTGAGCCTCTTTTGAAGGATTTATTTTTTTAGTTATAGTGATGTTGGTGCCTGTTATCTATGGTATGTGATTATATTCCCTCTCTAACATTTGTTTATTTTGGGAGATGTGATTATATGATGTGCTAAGGAATTATAGGGCCACCATTTTCATATATGTTTTAATTCCAGTCCTAGTGGAACAATTTTTCAATTTGGGTGTCCTGAGTTTGAGGTTGGTGGATTAGTCTCTAACCTATGTTGGATTATCTCGGAATTCATTAGATTTGTAATTTTTTTATAAATAAATAGGCATGATTTACTATTTCTTGTGTTTGGAGAATAGTTTTTTGAAAAATATAGTTTTACTATTATTTTGTTTATACAAAACGGTATTTTCAAATCCTTGTATGATATATTTTTGAAATAGTATACAATGTATGGTTGAAATGAAATGATTTGGAAATGTAGTATATGGGAATAAATGGGTATTTAGGTGGAATGTTTACTAATATGCCTTATATATTAGAATTACAGTTGGGTTCACTCATATGGTATATTTTTTCTCCCCTGGTTGTGTTTCCTAAGGACTTTTCCGATCTATTGGAGGGTCACCTTCAATGGTGTTTCTCTAATCTCTATATTTGATCGTATTTCTTTGGAATTAATGAATGTTCTATTTTTGGGTATGAGTTTTCTAGCTATCCTGAGAAGTAGTATCCATATTAACAATCTTGCCTAAGATTTTTAATTTTACTAATTTTAATTTATTTACCTACTATGATATATGTGAAATTATTTGGAACGGTTTTAATATGATTATTTGTAATTGGGAATAAAGCGAAACGTTTTACCCTGATTTTGATATAAAATTAATGAACTGAGTATTATTCCATGTTTTCATTTAATGTTATGGAATTTCATATTAGTATATAAATGCATATTATAGAACATCTGGGTGGGATCCTAGTGAGATTGTTTAAGACACACCTTCCACAACCACCTTATGGTGTGTAGTCCATGTTAAGAATTTTTATGTAGGAAAATACAGGGCGATCTAGTGAGGTGGTGATGTTTTATTTGTCTAATAATGGGTTTCAAGTATTGAGATAGTAGAAAATTATTCTCTTCTCACATAGAGTATCTATTTCTCATTTTGGATTATATCCTTTATTACTGGACTCATACCTGGATTTTGTTTAGCTATTTTTGGATCAAATCACTTCATTGGTTTTATTTTATATATGGAATTAAAATTAGTATTTTTTCTCTTCCTATATTTATTTTTGTTATTTTATTTATATATATATATACATATATTCCATGTCATTAGTTTCGGGATTGGATAGATCATTACCTTTTGTTTTAGTCGAAGCATGGCTGCTAGTCATTATCGATTGGGGATTAGGAATTTCCATGGGTATAATTTTTAAATTGTCAGATCCCAAATTAGAAGGGTATCATGGATTTTTTCATAAAAATTGTAATTATATTTCTTTTTCACCATATAAGTCCTTGACTCGAGATTTTTTTTATGTATGATATAGGATTTCAAGAAATTGAGAGGTTATTTAAGGTGAGTACTTAGTCATCACTTTCCATTAATATTGTCATGTTACCATTGGATATAAGTATGTGTGTCTCTCATGATATGTTCATAATTTTAATTTAAATTTTGGATTATTTTTATTTGGTTTGAAATGAGATTATCCGCCTTTATATTCACTTTGTCCTTTTTCGGTTTGTACCAGTATTCATCCGAGTAGTATTCCATGGGTTCCATAGAAGGGTAATGTGGATATAAATCAAGAGAATTTGACCATGGAATGGAATCCTTCATAGGATATCTTTGGAGAAGTTCCTATAGTGGACCAAAATATACCATAATAGGGGAACATAGTTATTTTGGTACAACCAATAGCTAGTAGAGAAATGACTAATCATGTAAGTTATTACTTGAGAAACCACCATCCTTTATGGATTATAATGAACCCAAAGAGGTGTAATGTTTTCTATATAAGATGGATAATATCTTCAAATTCATGGAAACACAAGATAATATCAACATTAAGTGTGATGAATTCATAATTTAGTGTCTAATAATATAAAGGTTGGATTCCATGGTTCAGGTATGCAGACATGTGGGCTTGTAATGGAAGGATTTCATGAACCTATTTTTCATTATATTCATTACAGATTCTATGATGATGGGAAATCCTATGGAGATCCTCAATTTTTTATGTGGAGAGTTATTGGTTTCATTGTACACTATTCAATTCATGAAACAAGTTAATTTTTCTCTTGATGAATTAGAGAATTATGATTGGATTATTCATAGTACATTAAGGGCCTATTACTAGATATTAAATAATAAGAATTCATGATTAAAGATTCTATATCTATGGATATGGTAAATTAGGGTATGAATTATTTAATGGAAATGAAATGAATCATTTCACATTTTTCAACATCTCATCTACATAGTGGAATATTTATTTGGTGGTAAGGAATAATGTGAAATTGGAATGAGCATCACAGGAGTGGCATAGGTGGATGTAAATGGAGAACCGCCTCTTCACCATGAGTTAAATCCAGTTATGTTCCAATGACATTCTATTATTGTTGAATGTTTATTCACAACTAGTGTTTTTTTTTCACACCTACAGTGATGTGAAATGATTTTGGATTATACAACCACCTACAACCACTCTTTCATGAAATTTGGAACTCTTGGTACGGTCAATGATTGTCAGAACTAAATGACACTATGTTGCAATCATATTCTTCAAATTCTAGACGTGTTCAGCCAAGGTCCAGAAGAGTGAAGATTTTTCATTCATTATATTATATTATGATGAAAATGTATATGCGTCATGGGATAGTTATTGGTCCCATATTTATTTCATTTTCAATATAAACAAATTTATTTGATATTTTTTACATTCACTAGTTTATTTCTTCCGATTTAATTTATTTATATAAATGTCCAACAGATATCATGTCTTTTTTTATTGAGTTAAAAAAACCTCTTAGAATGTTGAATGAGTGTGGGACCTAGTGTATTAATTTTTTACTATTAATATATGATTAGGAGTAGGTTGGGGTTTTCCACATTCTCATTCATTAAATTTTTTATATCACTATCATGATAGATTATCTAAATTCTCATTATTATAAGTTTTATTATTATTATAATCATGTATCTTTCCATTCCACTAGTGTAGGATCTCATATGATTTTGGGAGAGTGGGACCTGAGGTCATTTCATGATGGACCTTTTCACCAAGAGAATATGAGTTTTTTATTTACTATTTTGTTTAATCCTAATGTTTCTCTATGTTGATGATCATCCCTTGGTTCTTAGAAATTATCCCAATGTCTTCTGAAACATAATCTTATAAATTCCTATAAAAATTTATGTAAACATTCAATTTATCAAGTGTTGAGTATGTATCTAATATCAATATCCTCTTATCGTATAGTTTCAGTAGAGCTGAAAGAGGTCATTATTTAGTTTTATTATATGATGTAATGTTTTTTATCCCCAATATATTATCTTGAGATGCCCCAATGCTATTTTCTAAGAATGATATTGATTGAATATGATTTTCCAGGAAATATTTTATCTTGAACAATGAGGTAGTTAAGATTATGTATGATTTTCCCCATCTGGATGATTTTTTAATTAGTTAATTGCAAAAAATTGGTCTTTGAAGATCAATATTTTGTTGGGTTGTTATAATCTTATTGTTTTCGAGTATGATATTCCAAATTATAAATTTGGATGATTATGTTAAACTTATTAATATATTTTGATGCATGTTAGTCTGTCCAATAGTACTATAGTTTTATTCTGTTAATGAATTATATAATCCATCATTATCTTGACATATTTATTGTAGTTTTCATGGATGTAATTTTAGTTTTTTTAGATCTAAGAGAGACCATGAGACCACATGTGTTCAATTTTTTGAATCCATGAGGAGACACCATTTTAATGGAATGAATTAAAAATTTATTTTATAGATCGATGATATAACATTATTGGGGAACATGATAAATACATGTGATCTATTAAATGTTCTAGAGAATTTGATAGTTATTCTCTCAAATAAGGAGCCATAGAATGTCTTTGATATTCATAGAGTCCATGGTTTTAGTAGATATTATTGATTTTTTTGTTAAGGATTTATCAAATATAGTTTCACTATTGACTACTCTTCACATGAAATTGGTGAGGGTTACAAGGGATTCAATGTGTCAATATTCATTCAATGAACTTAACTTCTTATGACATCAGGGAATATTATAATCTTATCTAAGCCCGTTAAGGGGTTTTTTGTATATTATGATACATCCAGTGCTGGTATAGGTAGTATGCTTATGATACATGATCATTTTGATATAACTGTGCTTAAATATTGGAAGAAATATCTCTTTGGTATAGGATTAGATTATTTTCTAACCATAAGAGTCTGATCTATATCTTTAAAAAAACAAAAATATCATAATATGAATGTGTGTTGAATACCTTCAAATATTGGACTTAAAATTTAATACACCATGGGAATGGATAATTTCATTTACTATTATCTTAGAATGAATGTTCAATCACAATCTCTTTTTGAATTGAAGGATGAGTGTAGTATAATGCGGTTCTTCACAAAGTTTCATATATGGATCCGAAGGATTTTTTAGGTCTAGTTCTAACTAGTGTCCAATTATCATTGTCATTAAATGAGTCTATAATATAGGGTCAGTAGTAGGATGATGATTTCAACGGTATTTGAGAATCCCTATATAATGGGGAGATCATTTTGGGTTTATATATACCTTCATATGCTACTCTCCATTTTTGGGATTGGTTTTTCATCCCATCAACTCGGCGGTGATAAGTTATATTTTATTTTAATAGTTCATTATAGTCTATTCATTTGATAACTATGATTGTGTATTTTGACAAAAGGGAGTCAATTTTATAGTCAATTATTATTTTTGGCATTATATATTATGTTGTCCTCTATTACACCAACCAATAGATACAAATATATCATCTAAAACCATTTTTTGATCTATCCTAAATTGGTGATATATTGGAATGGGATGAGTTTACCATAGAAATCATTGTTGGATAACCAAAAAAACCGAAAGAGAAGAATAATATCAGGGTAGTGATTGAATTTTTGATTAAATATGAATATTTTATTCTAATATATATCACCACTAAATATCTTTCTATGATTTATGTATGGGGAATTTTGTGGATTCATGGGGTTACCTGTTTCATTATTTCATCTTGGGATCCTATGACTACATCCAAATTTAGTAGGAGTATCTCAGGGTGATTGGGACTCTAGTCATGTTGATAACTACAAAGTATCAATGAGAAGATATTCTTAAAGATCATGTTATTCAGACAATATAGTATATTTTATATGCTTCCATATGTAATTTTAGTGGGTCATGATAAATACACATGAGACCAATCAATATTTCATATATAAATATTCTTCAGAAATCTCTTAGAAGAGAATCCATTGAGGCTCTTATTGGAACCCTTACAGATCACCTATCAATTGGAAATTAATGGGTTAATCCTCTCTTATAGGACCCTGTCTCATTCAGGAGACAATTGTGAGGAGTTAAGATATACGTCATCATCTTGTTAGAAATCAGACTCTTCGAAAATCATATGTGAATCATAGATGATGTCTTTTAGATTTTTTTCATTGACTATTTTTTATTGTATGTTCCTACTCAATGTTATCACCATTTTCTTGTAAAATAATTAAACTTACATGCACAATATGTTATATGGTTTGAGAAAACCTAGCATCTTGGGTTTTTTTGTCTCATTTGGTATTATAATCTTAGTAGATAGGTATTCATGATGTTTACCATATATCTCAACTCAAGAGATATCATTTTGATCCCTCTATTGTTCTGATATGGAAATATGTTTATTTGGATCTAGAAGTATCAATTATGGAATAAATAGTATAGATCATTGTTCCCAAGGGTAAATTAATTCATGTTAAATATATTTTGTTTCTCATAGATTTTGCAATGACGCGGATCAAATTATATGGATAATTGAGAGAATGAATCATCTGCGAGGTAGTAGTTGCATGATCAGTCTCCAAAGATCACTTCTTCGACATGAATCTCTCGGTATTGGAGGTATCATAGTGGGGATATTGTAAAATACTAGACAATTCAGGAATTTTATTTTGATAATTAATAGTTTTTTTTCGAGTTCGTCGTTCATAAAAGATCTTTTTGGATGTTACTAGAGAACTGGGTTTTGGTACTACCATTATGACCAATTAGGAAATAAAAACTATCTTAGGTTGAAAATATATCTACAGAAAGAATTAAAGAAAATATTTTATCACATAATAATATTTCAAGCCCCAAAATCCATTAAATGGAGTAATCCCTTTTAACAACATAATATATATTCTTGTACACCATAACATATTCATCATGGATATTTAACCCGAGGTGTCATTTTTTTATCTTACTTGTTTCATGGGGGATTTATATAATAACACCCTAATCTAAATTGTAATCCCTTAACAAAATAGTTTATTATCAACCAATTGTGTCGTTCTTCACCCATTCAGCACAAGTGCTTCCTACCTAAAACTATAAGAAACTCCTAGTGTTTTTTGTGTGATATCCACTCTATCTGGATCATATTGTTTATCACATCATCCCATTGGTGGTTTTTCTGCATCTCTTGTGGTAAACGAACAATTTTCTTATTCATTTCAATTGTTTATGGAAGTGTTTTTGCACTGTGATTGATGATATATTTAACTTCTTTTGATACAATCAAAATACAATATAAGATATTATTCTATGGTATAGTAATTCTTTATAGTGAGGAAGTATTGTGTTCTAGGAGGTATGATGTGATATACCACTCATCTTTTTTTTTGTTTTTTTTTGTGATTATATGATAAGGTAATGTAATCTATTGAATATCCCAGTATTTTTTGATGTTCTTCTTTTTTAATCATCATCATTTCTTTCAAATAATATCAATAAACTATTTATCTTTTTCATTGCTATTAATATGAATAATAAGTTAAAATTATTTGGAGCTTGGATGAAGTTTTCAAGGAAAATAATTTGATGAAATATATAAATGTTTTGAAGACATTGATATTTAAATGTGATTCCAAGAGAATGTTTAAGGATAATGTAATGTAAATTTTATATCATTCGTGAAAATTATTCTTGTTACTCTAAATATTATTTAATTTATTATATGTTCAAAAAGAATTTTCCAACCATGATGCATTTCTCATAGCAATTTACTAGATGATAAGAATGTGGATTCCATGATGAAGTGTTTTCTGGAATGTAAATAAAAAAATAGAAGATGAATTTTAATTAACTAAGACCATTTAAATTATTATTTTCTTTAAGATACGTTGAAGAAGAAATGTACATTCCATTTATGTTGAATTTAATTCTATATATTTCTTTCACTATTTAATTATATGGGTGTTATATAAAAAATATAGTCCAACACATAATTTATTCTAATTCAAACACAAACAAGGTATTTGTGGGACATAGAGGTCATCCACACATGATAGAGGAAGAATTTCCATCCAATAAGTGTAAGAGGAATGTGGTTTTTCATGTATTATGGAATCATATTACATGTGGGACCATGTATAAGGCCCAGAAAGGAAATATTCAATGGTGGGAATAAGATGGTCTAAAAGCACACAGGGTTGAATCCCATTGGAGTGTGATCTATTAATCTAGTTGAAAACCCCAAATATAGATTGAATATAATGTTGGAATTTGATATGAGTATATTATAGATAAAACATGTTGAATATTGTTCTAGGACATAGGTCTTAGGTGCACAGTTCTATCATATTAAAAGATATAGAAATATTGTGTTCATCTAATTTGATGAAATCTACGATCAACAAGAATCCATGTAGTCATCTAGTTTCCCCTAAAATAAAGGATAATCGACTATTTACTTTTGATGACCATCCATTTTTTGGAATCAAGACATATAGTGAGAATAAAAAATAGATGTCAAAACAATTATGATTAAATGATGTAAGATTTAAAGATGAATTCTACAATTCTGAAACAATTTTAAACTAGAATGATATTGAATGGATGAATGAAAAATAAGTTTCTAAGGAAATAATAGATTATGATATGCATGGATAGGGTTCCATAATATGAATGCAAGTAGCTTCTCTTGACTTCATGTGGATGAGTTGTTTCAAAAACCAAATAGAGTTCTATCACATAAGATAAGATGATTTGATTGGTAGCATCACAAAACTCATGTTTAAATAATTCAATTAAATGAATAATAGATATTTTAATTGGTCTTTCACAGAATATTATTTAGGTATTGAGTCAACTACTGAATGTGACAGATATGGTGACTTTTTCCTATTAATATTCTACCATAGACACCAATAATTCAACTTCTACTACTCTATTTCTCTGAGACCATCTATTTTTAGAGAAATAGATCAACTATGTATTTAAAAAAATATGAAGCGAAAAAAACATTTGAGAGAATACTTGTAATTTCAAATTGGGGTATTTTGTGCAGTTTTTTTATGAACCATTTTGGAATAAATCCTATCATACAAAAGATCTATAGGGATGTGTTTAATGTTTACATACCCACATCATGAATCATAAAGTTTCCTACTATCGCGAGCTAGTACTAAATATCATACCCCCACTGAGATACGTGAGGAGAAAAAAATATTTATAATATATATTCATATGATTTGGGTATTGTTAGTGTTTTGTATAAATTTCTTCTATCTTCCTCAATGAAAGAAACAATTACACTAAAAACATGAATAAGGGATACTTCATTCTTAATCGGCGTTCTAAAAATACAATACTTGAGCAATGATTTAATATTTTACACCAATTTAACTACTGGAAATTCTGGCTATAGCCACGAAGCTATAGCCACAGTTTACCAAAACTGTGGCTATAAAGTAATTTTCAATGGTTGTAGCCATGGTTTAGTGAAACCTTGGATACATTTTTTTCAATATCTATAGCCACGGTTATATAAAACCAAGAATACATAGTGATTTTTAGATTTTTATGGCCACATTTTGTGTAAAATTGTTGTTATAGGGTCCTTTTTAGATCATAATTGAAAATGATTGTATAAAACCATGGTTTTACATTTTTTCCCACAACTATAGCCACAGTAGGTGAAAATCGTGGAAATAGAGTTTTATTCCAAGCGAAATATCCCCAACATGAGTAAATCATTCTTATAGAGTATTTTTTTGAGGGATATAGCCATGGTTATCATTATTCGTGGTTATAGAGTTTTTTTATTTATTATATCCATGGTATCTCAAAAGTGTGGATATATGTCTCCTTCCCTTGTGTTGGAATAAAATTAACTAGTGAAAAAGGTGGGGAAGGGTTATATTCACAGTTTACATGTTATAATGATATATATTAATAATATATAAAACAATATATATATATATACACAGAAAGTCATCCATGGTGTAGTGGATAGGCGGTTGGTGCACACAATAGAGGTATAGAGATCGAATC
The DNA here is from genome assembly GCA_963277665.1 of Viscum album. Taxonomy (NCBI): domain Eukaryota; kingdom Viridiplantae; phylum Streptophyta; class Magnoliopsida; order Santalales; family Viscaceae; genus Viscum; species Viscum album. Next base: position 270,310,428 of record OY728152.1, on the reverse strand, counting down.
CGGTTTAGCATATATTATTTTTGGGTTATAGCCGCGATATACTTGGGCTATAGACATATTAGTAAACTAGGGATATATCTCAATTTATGTGGTGTAAAACCATGTTTGAAGACCATGGTCCATGGTGAAAATCTATGGGAATTATTTCCATGGAGGAAAACTATGGGAATAGCTTCAAATACACTTGGCTATAGCTTTCAGAAATAGCCATGCCAATACATGCCAAGACCAGATAGAACCATGGATATTAGCTATCCTCATTGTTTTGACCTCCATAACCATATTATTGGGAAGCGGATACATCTAAAATTTCTAATAGTGTTTGTGAATTTGATTGGATCCCATGACCTCCATGCTTTAGGATTTATAATATTTAAAATAATCAAGTTTATTTGTTTGGAAAATTTTATAGTTAAACAGTGTGCAAGTGTTCTATTCTACGTAGATTCATGAGAACATGATAAATGTTTAAAATATAATATAAAAACATATTTATAAGGCCCCGACCTTAAACCTTACTTAATATTGAATTAAATGAATAATTCACATTGAGGATCTTTTCAGGTTTAGAGTTTTAGATAATTAGGAAAAAACTATTACATCTCACAAGATTACAAAGTAGACACTTCTACAAAGTTTCCATAGAAAAAAACTCTTAAAAATAATCATGTATAGTTCCATGTTTTATATAGCATGAATTTCCCATGATCCCATCCTTAACTCTATTCCACATTATGTCCTATGAAAAACATTTCAAAAAAACTTGGGGTGAGCATAAAAAGCTCAGTAAGGGATACACAAAGAAGGAAAACTCTTAGTTTATAAAAACAACAGGTAAACCATGTATACTTTATCAAAGTAATACTTTTCACCTTTATGAAGTAGTAAAAACTATTTACTGAATAAAAGATCATTACTTGACCTTTTGTAACCAAAATATTACCATAAAACACATATAAAGATCACATAACATATAAAGGTAACTTGGGACATAAACATACTTAAATGGAATAACCATACGGTCGACTTCCACACATATCACTTAATGGAATAGCCATACGGCCGACTTCCATTCCCAATACATTGGAGGTTATAATGTAACTACCCATCCTGGTATTCACGGCATCACCCATCATATGGTTTATCACGTAACCACCCGTCAAATGTCCAAGTACCATTGTAAAATCATAAGACATGCAACAAAAATGACGGAAAGAAAACATTTCCACACTTTGATCACAATATAACACTTAAATATATTGAAATAAAAAATCCATTATAAAAACAATTTTCAATAACAAAATACATAAAAGAGTATATGGTATTTATTTCATTTTTAAAAACATCACGACTTGTTGTGGAAGACAAAGACCAAATAATACTCGTGGAGGCGGAAAAGGTCGTTGTCACCGCATACGTTAAAAGAAACATTCCTTTTTGTCGTTTTGTAAAACGCTTCGTAGAAAAAGATTCCTTTTGTATAAAAGAAAAATTTAAAGAGTTTTATACACCAAACAAAAGAAAGTTGTGTATAAAACGAAATATGCCTCAATGAAAGGAGATTGAGACGAAGTCCCTTACCTCGGGTCCGACTTGACTCGATCGTTCTTTAACGTCCTGAATAATAAAATTGAGTTAATTTCTAATTTCTTAAGAACCTTATTCAAGTTCATTAATAATTTTATATAACATTTTACCATGTTATAAACATTATGTAATCATTTATGTTAATAATGTTTGTTTTGTTGACATTTGGTTCTTAAGACGAAATTGGACTCCTTACAATTAATGTTGTTCGTGTGGTCAAAGGTTAATTATATCCAGAATGATATTCATGATATGGATATCATATATATCATATATATCCAGTATATACATGTATTTATAATATTACATAATCATTTAGAGGTAAGAAATGAAATGTACCGTTCATGGAGACGGTAAGACGTACGTACACATGAACGCTACTTTCATTTCTATGTCATATTAATGCAATTAAAACTAAATGAGAGGTATGTATATTTTAATCCCAGAATTACATTCATCCTTTAAATGTAACATAAATCATATATAATAACTTTAAATCCATCCTTTATATGTCCTACATATGGCATTAATGAATCAAATCACTTTGAGGGGCAGTAGTCCGCATTTCCTAAAATGATGATATCGCGTATACCCATAATGGAAGCCATAAAGGTGTTCCATAAATGAAAAATATAGAAGATTAAGGAAGACATAAACATATTATATATCATATATAAATATAGTTACATCTTAATGGCCACCTTTGAAGGTTATGGATGAATATTGAACAATCATCGTTTCGTGAGGTAGAAATCTTCCATCCACAGAAACAATGTGTTCTTTAACCATTAGATGTAGTTTTGTGTAAGTGTAGCTCTAATTCATGTTATAACTACATCCTATTATATTGAAGATACTAGTGTAGTTGAAAATGAAAGTAATAAAAATAGTTCAGGGGGTTTGAGAAGCAAAATAAAACATAAGAACACAACAGAAAACACTACCTTTAAAACAGGTAAATCTTTTTGATTTGAGCTCAAAGGCCTTATTGAGAAGACTTATGCCTAATGTGAGGCTTATAAGAGTTATAGAGGGATGTGTAGATACAAACTGGGCAGGGTTTGGCCGAGCCAAAATATTGAGAGGTGTGGGTAAGGAGGTAGAGGTGGGGGCCGTTTATAAGAGAAGAGGAGGGGCACTCTTGGAAAGTAAAGAAATGTTACTTTATTTTAAAATGAGATTCAGATTTAAAAGGTCCCACATTGATATAAATCAAGAATTAGGTGATAAGGGTTCGAACTATACTCATACTATAGGTTTTAGACATGTGTAGGTCTTATATTTTACATTATCTTTTCATTTTATTTAAATAGTTAAATAATGAGGTAATCGCTGCATCATCATGGTGTCATAAATAATTTAATTTATTGAATGTCAAAAAATTATAAAAGAATTCATGATGTAGGAAATAGTTTTATCTTTCTATTGAATATTTATAGTCAAAATAATGACTTTTATAACCCCATTTAAAAATTATTTTAGTAAAACAACACATGTTTGTGACATTTTTATTTTAACATTAAATAAAAAGTAATTAATGTCATTTTCCTACCAATGTGGCTCCATGGGGTCCCCAAGTTGACCCATGGATTGTCTTGGTCGGCCATGACACATCCAATAAGGGTAGCACATGTGTCTAGGTCATTTCATATCATTAAAACATTATTTTTCCCTTGAACTAGACTAATTACCTCTAATCGCGATTAAAAACTTAAAAGTTACTATTCACCAAAAAATTATTTTATTCCCATTGAACCACATTATACTTATTAATGAAAACCATGTATGTCTGATTTTTGAAATTCAAAACACAGAGGTGGAAAAATTTCATTTAAACGAAAAATCAGTTTTTTTAAGTACCACTTAGTGGTTTCACTATTCATCAAAATTTGAAGTTTTTCAGAAAAATACCGAAACATCACCCTAAGCTATATTTGATATTCCTAATTCAGAAATGATTTCTATTTTACAAAATTCAAAACATATAATTTATATTAATTAATTTAATAATTAATTCCCGCTCTCAGAGAAAATAGCATGTTCTTATGAAACAATAAGTATCAAAAGATTGGCACTAGTTTAAGTCCAATTTCAAAGTGAAATTAATTCCAATGACCAATACTGGATTATATAGTAAAAATATATTATAATTAAATTCTAAAACCAATTCAAAATACAATCTAATCATGTAAATAAATTATATTAAAAGGAGGTTTTGAATTCAAATACAACATTTTTCACTGTTCATTAAAAAAATGAAATTTATCGAAAAAATACCAAAAATTTACACAAAGTAAATTTTGATTTTAAAATTTTAAAAAAAAGTTTTATTTGGTCCAATAGAATGTATAAGAGTGACAAAAACTATATTTAATGATGGTTCTCCATCAAAAGGCGATAAGTGAACCTTTAGTGAAAATTAGGGTATATATGCCTAAAATTGAATTCTTTCCGTATTTTAAGACTTTATCTTTTATTAGATAAATGTAAAAACATTTAAAAACCATATATAATAATATTTTAGTTATTTATATCCATTCTCGCCAATACAACGACTATGTGTTAACTACCATTTAAAATAATATTATTTTATTACTAGTGTGCAACGTAAGATTTCAATGAAACTCTTTGTTTCTTATCGGGTACGCTATCGAACATCGCAACACCTTTAAATTAAAATTAATATTTAATTCCTAAATATTAATAAATATGAAAATGCTTTATTCTTTATTTACCTGGGATGTTACATCCTTCCCCCCTTTTGGGAATTTTTTCCTCACAATTTTATTCACTTATCAAAATAAGTGGGGGTATTTATCCCTCATAGCATTTTCAGATTCCCACGTTGCCTCTTCAACCATATAGTTTTTCCACAAAACCTTTACCTAGTGAATTACCTTATTTCGCAACACCAGCTATCTTCGGTCAAGAATCTAGACCGGTTGTTCTTCATAAGAGAGATTCTCTTCCAACTGAACTACCTATGGGCTCAAAACACGAGATGGATCTGGCATATACTTTCTAAACATCGAAATATGAAAAACATTCTGTACCTGAGATAAAATCGGAGGTAATGCCACTCTATATGCAACTGATCCAACTCTCGTCAGAATTTCATATGGTCCAATGATCCTTGGACTCATCTTTCCTTTCTTACCAAATCACATCACACTTTTCCACGGTGAATCTTTGAGAAAAACATAATCACCTACCTCGAAAGATAGATCCTTCCTCCTGTTGCCTACATAACTTTTCTATCTGCTCTGAGCTGTTCTCATGTGTTTCTGAATCAACTGAACTTTTTCTACCATCTCTTCTACCTATTCTAGTCACATCAGCTTCCTTTCACCCACTTCTTCCCAAAAACCTGGAGTTCGAAACTGTTTACCATATAATTCCTCAAACAGAGCCATCTGTATACTGAAATGAAAACTATTATTATATGAAAATTCAACCAAAGAAATATATTGGTCCCAACATCCACGGTAATCCATCGAACAAGAATGTAGCATATCTTCCAATGTCTAAATTGTTCGTTCTGATTTACCATCTAACTGAGGATGAAAAACTGTTCCAAAATTTAATTCAGTACCCAATGACTTTTGAAGGCCTTTCCAAAAGTTATAAGTAAACCTGGGATCACCATCAGACACAATAGAGAGAGAAACTCCATTTAACCTGACTATATATTTAAGATACAAACGGGAAAGTTGATCTAGGGAAAAAGTATCTCGTATGGCAATGAAATGAGAAGATTTAGTTAATCGATCAACAATAACACAGATTGCATTATTACCTAGCGATGTCTTCAGTAATCCCACGATAAAGTCCATGGATATGTTTTCCCATTTCCACTCCCGCACTGGTAAAGGCTGAATCATCCCTTTCGGTAACTGCCGCTCTACTTTAACCTGCTAACAATTTAAAACCTTCACAGTAAAATCAACAATATCTCTTTTTATTCCATCCCACCAGTAATACTCCCGCAGATCTCTGTACATCTTAGTACTGCCAGGATGAACTGAAAACGATGAACTATGAGCCTCACATTACAACTCATTCTTAAACTGTGATCACCAAGCACACATAATATATTCCAAAACCTCAAAACACAATCATTATCAATGTTGAATTCAGCCAACTTGCCCTTCTGAACCAGCTCTACCATTTTCTGCAACTCACTGCCTTCCCTCTGTGCTTGCTTAATTCTGTCTGAAAGGGATGATCTCACTGATACCTAAAAAAACAGATGAACTTCTTGCACCAACAACTTCTATGCCAAAGTTCATCAAATCCTTAACCAAAGGATCACGTTCCAAACACATCATTTCTAATGAACCATTACATTTTCGACTCAAAGCATCAGCCACTTTATTTGCTTTTCCCAGATGGTAATGAATTTTACGATCATAATCATTGATTAATTATAGCCATCTCCTCTGTCTCATGTTCAATTCATTCTGAGTTAATATATACTTTAAAATTTTTTGATCAGTATATATTTCAATCTTTACTCCATAAAAATGATGCCTCCAAATTTTTAGAGAAAAAAACAACCGAAGCTATTTCTGAATCATGTGTAGGGTAATTTACCTCAGGAGTTTTCAACTGACGTAAAGAATCTGCAATTACCTGATCATTCTGTATAAGGACACAACCAAGTCCTTTCGATGAAGCATCACTGTATATAATAAACTCACCATTCCTAGAAGGATGTTCCAAAATTGGATCATTCACCAATCTTCTTTTCAACTCCTTCGGTAGTAACCTGAGTCAACTGATCCATCACAACAACAAACTGTTTAGTTCTGATTCTGACCATTTCAAGATACTAATTTGAAAGGTCATTTCCCTCTATATGCCTTCCTAGAAAAGCTTTTCTGTTTCATCTATGAAATCCATTCTTAACAAAGAAATATATTAGGCTAAGCAACATGATATTCTTTAAATGCTATATAATTTCAATCATACCATAAATTAATTTATAATTTCATAATTTTCTAACTACTAAAGTTGTCTAAACTGACCTCTGATACCAACTATAAGGCCCCGACCTTTAACCTTACTTAATATTGAATTAAATTGAATAATTCACATTGAGGATATTTTCAGGTTTAGAGTTTTAAAGAATTAGGACATAACTATTACATCTCAAAAGATTACAAAGTAGACACTTCTACAAATTTTCCATAGAATAAAAACTCTTAAAAAGAAACATGTCTAGTTCCATGTATTATATAGCATAACATTACCTTGATCCCATCCATGACACTATTACACATTAAGTCCTATTAATAACATTTCAAAAAAACATGGGGTGAGAATAAAAAGCTCAGTAAGGGATACAAAAAGAATGAAAACTGTTAGTTTATCAAAACAACATGTAAACCATGTATATACTTTATCAAAGTAATACTTTTCACCTTTATGAATTAGTAAAAACTCATCACTGAATAAAAGATCATTACTTTCCCTTTTGTAACCAACATATTACCATAAAACCCTTATAAATATCACATAACATATAATGGTAACTTGGGACATAAACATACTTAAATGGAATAACCATACGGTCGACTTCCACACATATCACTTAATGGAATAGCCATACGGCCAACTTCCATACCCAATGCATTGGAGGTTATAACGTAACCACCTGTCCTGGTATTCACGGCACCACCCGTCATATGTTTTATCATGTAACCACCCGTCAAATGTCCAAGTACCATTATAAAATCAAAAGTCATACAACAAATATAACGGAAAGAAAACATTTCCACACTTTGATCACAATATAACACTTAAATATATTGACATAACAAAACCATTATAAAAACCATTTTCAATAACAAAATACATAAAATATTATATGGTATTCATTTCATTTTAAAAAACATCACGACTTGTTTAGGAATCCAAAGACCAAATAATACTCGCAGCGGTGGAAAAGGTCGTTGTCACTGTGTACATTAAAAGAAACATTCCTTTTTTTTGTTTTGTAAAACGCTTCATAGAAAAAGATTCTTTTTGTAAAAAAGTAAACATCAAAGGGTTTTATACACCATATAAAAGAAATTTGTGTATAAAACGAAATATTCCTCAATGAAAGGAGATTGAGACGAAGTCCCTTACCTCGAGTCCGACTTGACTCGATCGTTCTTTAACATCCTTAATAATAAACTTGAGTTAATTTATACTTTCTTAAGAACCTTCTTCATTTTCATTATTACGTTTATATCACTTATTACCATGTTATAAACATTATGTAATCATTTATGTTAATAATGTTTGTTATGTTGATAATTGGTTCTTAGGTCGATAGTGGACACCTTACAATTACATATTGTTCGTGTGGTCAATGGTTCATTATATCCAGAATGATATTAATGATTTGGATATCATATATATCATATATATCCAGAATATGCATGTATTTATAATATTAAATAATCATTTAGAGCTAAGAAATGAAATTCACCGTTCATGGAGACGGTAAGCCGTACGTACGCATGAACTCTACATTCATTTCTATGTCATATGAATGGAATTAAAAATAAACGATAGGAATGTATATTTTAATTCCAGAATTATATTCATCATTTAGATGTAACATACATCATATATAATAACTTTAAATCCATCCTTTATATGTCCCACATATGGCATTAACGATTCAAATCACTTTGAGGTGGCGGTAGTCCGCACTTCCTAAAATGAAGATATCACAAATACCCATAATGGAAGACATCAAGGTGTTCCATAAATGAAAAATACAGAAGCTTAATGAAGACATAAACATATTATATATCATATATAAATATATTTACATCTTAATGGACACCATTTAAGGTGTTGGAAGAATATTGAACAATCATCGTTTTGTGAGGTAGAAATTCGCCATCCACAGAAACAATATGTTCTTTAACCATTAGATGTACGTGTGTGTAAGTGTAGCTCTAAATCATCTTATAACAACATCCTATTATATTGAATATACTGGTGTAGTTTCAAAAAAAATGAATAAAAAGAGTTTAGGGGGTTGGAGAACCAAAATAAAACATAAGAACACAAGAGAAAACACTACCCTTAAAACGGGTAACTCTTTATGATTTGAGCTCAAAGGCTTCCTTGGGAAGACTTATGCCTATAGTGAGGCTTCTAAAAGTTAGATAGTGATGTGGAGAGAAAAAATGGGCAGGTTTTGGCTGAGACAAAGGCTTCAGAGGTGTGGGTAAGGAGGTAGAGGTGGGGGCCTTTTATAAGAGGAGAGGAGGGGCACTCTTGGAATGTAAAGAAATGTTACTTTATTTGAAAACCATATTCGGATTTAAAAGGTCCCAAATTGATATAATACAAGGATAAGGTGATAAGGGTTCGATCTATACTCATAAAATAGGTTTTTGACATGTTTAGGTCTTAGATTTTACATTATCTTTTCATTTTATTTAAATTGTTAAATAATGAGGTAATCGCTGCATCATCATGGTGCCATTAATAATTTAATTTATTTAATGTATAAAAATTATAAAAAAACTCATGATGTAGGAAATATTTTTATATTTATAATGAATATTTATAGTCAAAATTATGACTTGTATAACCCATTTAAAAATTATTTTAGTAAAACAACACATGTTTGTGACATTTTTATTTTAACATTAAATAAAAAGTTATTAATGTCATTTTCCTACCAAAGTCGCTCCATGGGGTACCCAAGTCGACCAATGGATTTTCTTGGTCGGCCATGACACATACGATAATGGCAGGACATGTGTCTAGGTCATTTCATATCGTTAAAAAATTATTTTTACCTTAAACTACACTAATTACCTCTAATCGTGATTTAAAACTTAAAAGTTACTATTCACTAATTATTAATGACAACCATGTATGTATTATTTTTGAAATTCAAAACACATAGGTGGTAATATTTCATTTAAACGAAAAATCCATTTTTTAAGTACCACTTAGTGGTTTCACTGTTCATCAAAAATTGAAGTTTTTCAGAAAAATACCAAAACATCACACTAAGCTATATTTGATATTTCGAATTCAGAAATGATGTCTATTTTACAAAATTCAAAACATATAAGTTGAATTAATTAATTTAATAATTAATTCCCGCTGTCAGAGCAAATAGTGTGTTTTTATGAAACAATAAGTATCAAAATATTGACACTAGTTTAAGTCCAATTTCAAAGTGAAATTAATTCCAATGACCACTATTGGATTAAATGGTAAAAATATATTCTAAATCAACTATAAATCCAATTCAAAATATAATATAATCTTATAAATAAATTAGATTAAAAAGAGGTTTTCAATTAAAATACATCATTTTACACTATTCATTAAAAAATGCACTTTATCGGAAAAATACCAAAAATTTACACAAAGTAAATTTTGATGTCACGATTATAAAGAAGAGTTTTATGTGGTCCAATAGAATGTAAAATATTGACCAAAACTATATTTAATGACGGTTCTCCATCAAAAGGCGATAAGTGAACCTTTAGTGAAAATTATTGTATATATGCCTAAAATTGAATTCTTTCCATATTTTAAGCCTTTATTTTTTATTAGATAAATGTAAAAACATTTAAAAAACATATATAATCATATTTTAGTTATTTCTATCCATTCCCTCCAATACAACGGCAATGTGTTAACCACCATTTAAAACAGTATTATTTTATTACTAGTGTGCAACGTAATATTTCGATGAAACTCTTTGTTCCGTATCGGGTACACTATCGAACATAGAAACCCCTTTAAAGTAAAATTAATATATAATTTGTAAATATTCATAAATCTGAAAATTATTTATTATTTATTTACCTGGGATGTTACAATATTAATTATTAGGAATTATTTTTTATATATGTGATTGTATTTTTTTCAAACAACAATAATTTAGTTTCACATTATTTCACTTTTGTGTAGAAAATAGACGGAATAAGAAGAACCATAAACTGGGAATTCATGTTAATGAATCAATGAACAATGAACCAAACTTGAATTGTAAATAAAATAATGTAATTATGTTCACATGGGGTTATTGTGGTAATTACATTCATAATTATTTTACATTCATATGATGATATGTTTAGTCCAATGCAATTAATGGTTCCTAATTATTTAGTGGAACTAAGACAAAATAAATACCTAACACAATTTCTAATAATTTCTATTTATAATGTTAGATAATTCAGTCCACAGTAACATTCATATCATTCAAACTGATGAAGAATAATTATGATGATTCTAAAATGAGGTAAACATCAATTTTTTTTGTAATCACAACCGCCTTTGTGAACCTATGCAGGAAGAAGAAGATTCAATGAAATATTTTTTCAAACTGAGGAAGAAATATATGATGATAATGTCATATAATATTGCATATATTTTTTCCTACTATAGATATAGTAGAAAAAGTGACCAGCCAAAATATATATATAGTTGATTATCATTTAGGGAAGGAATAATTCTTGGTTTTTATTCCATAATAAAATCATATTAAATTGAAGAATATAAAAAGAAAAATGGTTAGGTTTTAGTTTTCTATTTTGAATAATAAGAAGGCTTTCCTTCTTAATTCTATGCAATAAAATATTTGATGAATAATTAAGTGGAAGATTAAAGAATCCTTATTAGATCATATAGTTGTCCACCAGTTGTTAGAATTATTTATGTTATGAGGAAAATTTCAAAAGGAGAATAATTTCATCATAGATAGTATTAATATCCATCCAATTTTCTAAATCATTAAATTTCAATTGACATAATTTCATTTTATGTGAGTGGATATTCCCTTATTTCTATAACAATTTTAAAAGTATTATCTTCTTGTGTTTTGGTGTTTTGGTTATTTCTATACCCCAAACAGGAAAGCTACTATTATTGAGTATCGAACCATAAAAATATATTGTTTTCCTTTTTTACATTTATCTATATATTTTGATTAGAAAAATAAAATATATTAGAATAATTTTGAACTAACAGGTCTAATAGGTAGAGGTATAAGAAGTTGTAAAGTTTTATAATGTTCCCAGCACTAATCCTCCACCCTCTAAGTGTAGGAAATATAACAAACAATTTCTTTGAAGTATTATAATACAGTTTTTTACTTCTATTGGATTCACAATATTGAAGTTACTCTATTTTTAATATTTGATTTTTCATTATGTTAGTAATAATGTTCAGTTCCTATGAATGTTACGTTTTCTCTGAAAAAAATTCTATTTATATCAAGACCATAATGAAAATGTGAAATAAAATGAAATGAATATTTAATAAAAAGTACCTATTTTCTAAAAAAATATAAATTATCCATTACTCCATGCCTTCTAACAATAAGTACATATCAGGATTAGAATGTAAAGAAATAGTGGATAAAGATTCCTCCAAATAGTATGAACTCCTTATTACCTCATGTAAATAATTATATTCAAGTGATTAAGGGATATGTGTTAGTACCATTGAAAAGATTCTTCATAATTATTATTCTAGCATAGGTGGTGATGACAATATATAACTTCTCAAGATGTAGTAATCGATATATTTAGAGATATTATTAATGGTATTCCCATATAATTAGTTTTCATTCATGTGGTTTCATTCAATCTGTGTATGAAGATATCACTTAGGTGGATGGATGAGAAAAAAAATTTAGAGAAGGGATTATAAAGAAAAATTATAAAATGTTTAAATCTCTCCAGACATGTTAAATTTTTTGAATAAAAAAATATGGATCTTGAAATATTTTACTCCAAATGTCTCACAGAATATGAAGAGAAATATAGAGTTAAAAATATTTTGGAAGAATATATCTATTAACTCTAAAAAATATATAAAAAAATATATAAATTACTCAAAATTTGATGTAATATATTTGAAGAACAAAGAAATTAAATCTTTTATTCATAAAAAAAAGTTAATATGCACTATCATGATATTTAAATAATAAATAATTCATGTGAATTCAATATTATTATGAGAAAAGATCATAAAACCATCTTCAATATAAAATTTCTACAATTTTATGTTTAATTGTCCAATCATGAGAATATACATAATGATTCTTCATAAATAGATACATTATACACTATTCAAAAATGGTCACTATAGAATTGTAATGTAAAATTTTCTCTAACATGTAATAATAATATCATGACTTCTTTTGAAGATATATTTAAATAAGTTTTGAATAAATATATACCTTCTATACAAACTTGTATTATTGTTTCTAAATATTTTTCATGACGAATTTTTGTAGGAAACCGAATTCGGAATGAGTATAGATAAAGGAACTAGATAATTATCTTTTCACCATGTCTAGGATGTATATGAAAAATAATGTTGAATATGGTTCTCCCAAAGATCTCAACAAGTTATGAAGAAGACGAAACAAAATTATTTAGAAGATATAATAAAAAACATGATTTATGGTTCAATGCTTTCCCAGTAACCGATTTGGGCATTGTGCATAATATTGTTGGTATAATTCCTTTAATTAAAAAGTCAGTATAAGTCCTATATTATGGGGGAGGACGAAAATTATTAAGATAAAACATTCAATGTTTTAGATAAATATGAATAATTTAATCTTATTTGGATATCTTGAAAAAATATTTGATATATGAAATAGTAGTGGTCATAAGGCTGGTTCATTCTAGTCTCAACATGTATTCAATTATTTATTAAAAAGAAGACCAAAGAAGTCATATAATTATAAATAATCTATAATGGGATGAAATATTAATTACATTATAAATAAAAATTATTAAATTAATATTTCTTGTATCGAAGCTAAAAGGTTGGGGATTCCAAAATGAAGATGTTGAAGGAATGTTTATCATCTGAAAAGAAAAAAATAAATGGGTGGAACTCATAATAACTCATGTGGAAGAACCCAAATTATAGCCATAGTTTCTAATGTGTGTTAATTATCTATCGATAAAATTTCAAAATAATAAGGATAGTGTAACATGTATATTCTAAGTCCATTAAAAAAGGAATTGAAATGATCCCACATGTTGAAGAAAACGTACATGATTGTTTGTTAAAGAAAGAAACTCCTTCAAAAGAAGGTTTGTGTGGGGTATGTAATTAATATGATTATATTTAAAATTGATAATTAAGCATTTTACCTAATGAAGACTAAGTTCTTAAGAGGATTAAGGATGAAACATCCTTGAAGGCTGATAAGGATAAATATTATCCTAAAAAATTAAAAGATAATATGATGGGATCCATGCTACCACAACAGAAATCAGAAAAGTAGTTTTGAAGTGAAAGCATTAATACTACAGGAAATAGAGAAAAGTAGTTGAAAAAACTATTCAAAACTTTCTATTAAAATTTTGAATCAATGAAGGACCCCCCTATTACATTAAATATTTGTTTATTTAATTTTTTCTTATAATGTAAGTAATTCATGGTGAAGCATGTGTTCAATGGGAGAACTTGAGATGCAGTGAATGATGTAAAATCGTGATTGTTAATATCATAGATGTACCTTCCATTAATAAATTCTTAATTGGATTTCAAATAAAATTCTGATAGTTGATCATCATTTTTAATGTTTATGATTATGATGAAATGTCATTGGAACCATAGATAAAGATGATATCATCTTGGTATGATCATATATTTTTCATCAAAAAGAATAATTAATTGAAAAAATCAATGTGATAAGAAACGATGAAGTAATTAAGGTGATATTAGAACACTTATCATTTTTGTTACAGTTGAATTTTTTTATCTAATTTGTGAATTGAGTGTAGAAGTACCTGGTTGACTGTTCTTAAAAGGATTCATATCAAATTTAGTGTGATTAGACATTAATAAAAGAAAATAACCCAAATATAAAATTATATGATTTCTCATTTCATGAGTTATCATGACCAGTTGGTAATTGGAATCTTAATTTTTTTTCTAAATCAAATTCTATTATACACATGAATCATGTTGATTTAGTGTGAAATAATGAAGGAAACAATTCTTATTTATAGAATTATATGATTTTTTAATGACCATTGTGTTTTTTATAAATGAGGGAAGAGAAATGAATGTGAGAAAAGTAAAGGAAAGGGAGAAGATAATGATTTGAAAATTGAAACATTTATTTGGACTTCAAATTATAGTTATTTCTGATAAATAGAAATGTCGTATTGAAGAGTTCACTTTGTGTGTGTGTTTTATTTGTTTTCAATTATCATCATTCATTTTCTAAGGATGTCAATGAAATATTATAAAAAATTCATTTCTATCAACATGATGAATATGATCCAATGTTGATGGATATTGGATTGAATTATTTTAATTCCCCCTAGTTGAGATCCACTAAATTGGTGCCTTGAGTGGTGTCATCACATGAAATAAAGCATGCCTCCCAAAACTCCAAAGTTTTTCGACTAGTTGAGAGGGACTAAAAAGACTTGAGGGGATAATTTACACTCTTTACCAGAGTATGCCAACATAGTAAACAATATAAATAGTGGTAACAACATTCAATAACAAATGGACATGCCTGAAAAATAATTCCTCAAACATGGTACAACCATAATGAAAAATAACTATACCATCACAAGAAAAATGTTCCATGTCAATAAAACTAAAAAAATTAAAAACAGACCAAATATCCCAAACAAGCCCAGACTTCAAGTCCAGATACTCCACCAAGAACATCCCAGGATGACCAAACTCCTTAGATTTGGAATTTTTCCATTATCCTAACCTTCAACAAAGTGATCTACTTAGGTACCCAAGGGAGGCTCGATCAATGCGTGAGTACAACATAGTGGGCCACCACAAAATATGTCTACAAAATATCTGGTCTAACTAGATAGTCCATTTAAATAATAAATAAATGAAAATAATAACTTGGAAAACTCTGATGTAATTAGTTTACAATATTTACTTTACCACTTTCCATCATTCAAAAAATTTCCATCATTTATTCCATCAATATTTTTTAATCCATTTTATTCACATGTTTCATGGGTTAGGAATAAACATAATTTATACAAGGGTCTATAGAAATCGATAACTATGAATAAGGGAATAATTCAAGTCCCTATCTCACTAGGGATAACAAAATCACATGAACACGTTATCTCTACCTTGAAACCTCAGTATTGGATGAAATGAATCCTTTAAGATAATAGATAATGTGTCCACTTCCTTAACCCATTCATTTGGGGGTGGGTTTATAGCCATAGTGTAACTTGACCCATGGGAATAGAACCTCAGTTTAATAACACACCCTGCCAACCCACATTCACATGATTTATATCCAATCTCCACACACATAACACATCACAACTAACCACATCCATTACCAATGTGATATCACAATATATAACAACCAATATGGAAATTAATAACATACCATGCCCTTTAAAACATTATCCATTTACATTACATAGCCATTTATCCCAATTCTCATTTGTGTTATTTAAAGCAATAAGCATATTGCACAATTCCCATACACTATCAATTGTCTGTCAAATACCATACATTATACAATTTATCCCATTAATCATTTCACTAGAATTTTTAATACTTAATAAATTCTAGTACAATTCTTATATCACTTATCCCAACTACATTATTACATTCAACCCAGTATGTATAACCCATAATTCCAATGTATTAACCAATTAAAAATATTCTTCAATTTCCTCAAACAAAATTATTTAGATGATCTTCAATTCATAGTCCATTTCTAATTTAAAACTTTCATCATTTCATATATACTAATCCTATTAGTAATTACAACACTATTCTAAATCCATTTGACACAATCTTAATTAACCCAATTATGAATTTTTATGCCATGCCCAACAACCCCTTATACAATTATGAAAACCTTGGAATTGATAGAAATATTCCACTTTCAACTCAACTAAACAAATTAAACATGATCAATTTGGGATCTACATTATATCATATAAACTCTACAATTAAGATTCCCAATTTTTAGGTTCTGGAATGTCAGCGCACCCCACGAGTGGACATAAATCATTCTAATCATCCCTAATTCATTCCACGAGGAATATTAGGGGTATAAATCATTAATTATCCATCCATTATATCAAATATTACCAATGTAAATAAAAACACAATACGAGGGTAGAATGACCTCAACACACATGCAAAAATCTATAATAAAATTATGTGATATAACATGCAGACCACCAACCAAGAATTCGATGATAAACGCACAAATAATTATATCATTATATCTAGAATCCAAAACCCCTTGAATAGTCAAATATGATTCCACTAGAGAAAAATTATTTTTGGGAATACAATGAATATTAGAGAATCTACAGAACATAATATAGAAAAGAGAACTAATTAGAGCATTAGACATACCTGAGGCTTTAATATGAGACCAACGAAGCTCCAAAAGGCCAAGAATCGAAGGAGAACCACCCTGGAAAGGTTGAGATGATTGTTTTATATTGGTCAGATATGAGGATAAATAAGGGGAAATAGGGTGGTGATCCTAAAATTTTGTAATGGAAAAGTGAAAATTTTCCAACTTTTAATGGGTTGAATTGTTTTCCGTCATTAATTACCAAACCTTGCACAAGACACTATTTAAGGATCATCGTTCCATAAGGATTAATTCGGAGTCCAAAAGATTTATAGATCATGCACCAACCATTCAGAATGTCATTTTATAAGGTTTTATGGTTTTCCAAATAGTTCTATATGATATACCTAACAGTGTGAAAAACATGAACCATGCCCATATTGGCCCGATTTTCCATATTTTCATATCACAAACCCCCAAAACACCCTCAAGGCTCCTCATACACTCATTGAAAATGTAATTTTTCAAAAATAAGTGACTAATACTAAAATATAAACTAGGGAATACATTCGGGAGGACTAGGATCTTACAACCTCCCCACCTTGTTACATCTTTTCCTCGAGCCACATTCACATGCCTCACTGAGATTTCAAAAGGATGTGATCATTCCATTTGGCCCACCTATTCATTACTCCTTTCCAATTTCCTCATTAAATATCACTATAAAACCATAAAACATGAACCAATGGAGTGGTCTTTCTTATCCAGATTTTTTCACTATAACCAACAACACGAACTGGAATGTCTTCAAGGACACATCCACATCAACTATACAACAACCACAAGAACTAAATAGGGAAAATAGGCTAAATTTATTAATTCACAACACAATGAAACCTCTCACCCATCTTAATACCATAATGGAAAAACCAATGTGCACCTCATTGGTCTTATCATCGTCGTAACTTGTGATCCAAATCACATGGATCCATTTTACTCTGTTACCAAATATATGATACTGAACAGAATACGACATCAGTCGAAGAAAATTAATGGCATTTCCAACGACATTTCATGACCTCATTGATAAAAAACATGAATCAAAATGATCCCATTCTATAATAATATATCCAAAACATAACCAAAACTCTTGATACATTGAATAGATTAATCTAGATCCAAATTTCGATAGCAGGACCAACTCACCTAAATAGTGATTACTTGAGTTCCTCCAACATGAAACATTGATCATGCCATTAACCAAGCATTTTCTCATTGTCTGGTATCACTACTATTGAAGGACCAACATAATCTCAACTCATATTCCACACTATACCTAACATGTTCCCTTCTCACCGTGTCTGAACATCCATATGGACATCACCCAATATAAGACACCAGTAGTGTCGTTAGAAACACCAGGGAAGGAAATCCCCACACAATCCTTTAATGGAGTCAGATCAACTCGACCAGACATAATTTCACCATCATTATCAAGGTAACTGTTAGATACTACATGAAATTATATGTGGTTCACTCTAACCAAGACCATTCTTATTTTCCATCTTAGTTTAGACTACATATGACTAGCATGTCCTAGAACACCCATTTTCCAGGGATTTCACACTACCCACCTTGTCACCTTTCAAATGTGAATACTAACTTGAAGCCTATAATTAGAATCCAATTAAGATACCTAGGGATTTTCCTCACATCAATTAGAATTATATCATCACGTCATCACTTCCCTACAATCCTTCACTAGGATCCACCACTCCAATCCACATTCTCATTACAACCACTCCAATGTTCATACACTAACTAATGAATCTTTGTTCTCATTAAAACCCATACAAAATTATGAAACATACTTCTGATCCCAAAGCATCCCCCGAAGGTGATTTACAAATCTCTATATACACCCCCCACTCCTAGTTGACTCATGTTGTTCTCGGATAACTCATCTTAGACTACATAGTTGCACCATTAGCATGAAACGACATCGTATAGTCAGGGTTCCATCAAACGTCAAAACAATAAATACCACACATGTACACTTACCCAATTAAACATCTATTTTTTATGCAGTTATAGAACCCAACCTCTTATTCCAAAAACCATTTTCATATCTTACCATCCCTTTAAATGGATTTTTCACATGCATCTAAGTATTTATTTGGAACTACACTGATCCCAAAGCCAATTCTTGGCTCAATCAACCAACATTGTAAAGTCCCAACTGTAACAACCTGAGATATTATTTGAATTATTATTTTTTAATTTCATTGATTTATTTTTTTAAGCTACACCAAGATTATCTTGTGCTATATGCAACACTGTATTCGCTTTTAGTATACGCAACACGATTCTTGGCTCGTGTTAAACCCAATTTTAAGTTTGTTTTGTAGAAATTATTCTACGCAACATTATGTATTTATTTTGTTTAATATACAAATGAAATATGTTAATAATAATGTTATACTAAACACCCAAGTTAGCTTTCACTACATGCATCCCTGGCTTGTCTTTCATTACATGCAATTACGACCTTCCTTAGTAGCTTCTGTATTACGCAATACCGGGTTCCACTAAACAACGATATACTGTTATAATATTTTTATAGACTAGACGTTATGAATATTATTATCTAAATTTTGAATTTTATACAATTATTATTCATCTTACACATTTTCAAGAACATGGTATGAGAACAAAATCAATTTTTTAGGTAAAATATGTATTTATCAAAAAATGCAATTTTGCCACCTTTTGATGGCGCACCCACATTAAATCTAGTTTTTGACATTTTTATAAGTTCAATTTGACAAAATAAAATTCTTATTTGGGATCAGGATATAAAAATTTAATTTGGATAAATTTTTCATATTATTCTGATAACTTTCATATTTTAATGATTAGTAAACACAAGTTATATTTTAATTAAAAATAACTATTTTTCATCGCAATATTTTATATTGATATATTATCTTTTTAATTGGTTTTAAAGTTTAATTAGAATTTATTTTTACCATTTAATACAATTTTGGTCATTGGAATTAATTTCACTTTGAAATTGGACATAAACAAGTGTCGATCTTTTGATAGTTATTGTTTCTTAAAAACAAGCTTTTGTTTTGATAACAGGAATTACTTTTAAAATTAATTAATGCCACCTATATGTTTTGAATTTGAAAAAATAGACATAATTTTTGATTTCTTAATATCAAATAAATATTAGGCTGAATTATAGGTATTTTTCTAAAAAACTTCAATTTTTGATGAGTACTGAAACCACTTAGTGGTAGTTAAAAAACTAACCCTTTCATTTAGATGAAATTTAACCAATTTTGTGAATTGACTTTTGAAAATACGACATATATGGTTTTTATAAGGAAGTAAAATGTGGTTCAATAAGATGAAAATAATTTTTGGTGAATAGTAACAAATGACTTTTATTTACTACGGTTAAAAGTAAATAGGGCAATTCAATGTAAAAAATAATATAATAATTCAAAATTACCTTAACACTTGTCCAAACCATATTTTTTGAGTCATTAACGACCATGGGAATCTTTGGGTCGATATTGGAACCCCATTGAGCCACATGGGAGTGAAAATGACAATTGATATTAATTAATTTAATGTGAAGACAAAATTGACATTAAGAAAAACATTTTAGTAATTAATATTTATATGTTGTTTTATAAGTCCTATTTTCGAAAAAAAAATATTATTTGGAAGTATATAATGATTTCCTACATCATGGTATTTTTCATATAATTTTTATACATCAAATAAATTAAATTATTTATGACACAATAATGATGCAGTATTTACCTCATTAATAAATGATTTAAATAAATATGATTTTAATGATTAAATTGTTATCCAAAACATGTCCAATTATGATTGGATGATTTTATTTCGAATATGAGTCATCTTATCTTTTTCCTTAATTATTTTTGGTCCATTAGAAATAGAATATCATTATATTATAAAATAATATTTTCACACTTTCCTAAGAAGCCCCTCCCCTCCCTTATAAAAGAAGACCACTTCTAACCAATTCCACACACCTCTCAAGACATTTTGTTCAGCCAATCTATGCCCAATTAAACTTCGTACATCCCTCTCCTCCTCATATAAGCCTTACCTTAGGCATAAGGCACTCCAAGAAGGCCTTCTGGTTCAAACCAATGGAAGTTACCCAAATTAAAGGTAACAGTTTCTCTTAAATTGTTTTCTTTTATTCTAATTTTACAACCCCTAAACTCCTTTTAATCCTTTATTTTTTAACAACACTGGTATACTTAATATAATAGTATGTTTTTATGATAAGTATTATAACTACACTTAAACACACATCCATCTAATGTATGAAGAATATAATGTTTCTGTGGATGGCAAACTAACGCCTTATGAAACAATGATTGTTCGATATTCTCCTACTGCCTCTCATGGTGCCCATAATGATGGCACTGTATCTATATATGATATATATTATGTTTATTATTTCATTATTCTTCTTTAATTCCCAGTTATATCAAGCCTTTATGGTTTCCATAGTGGGGAAATACGATAATCTCATTTGAGGAAGTGCGGACTACCACCCCCTCAAAGTGATTTGATTCGTTAATGCCTTATGTGGGATGTATAAAGAATGGAGTTAATGATATTTTATATGATATTGTACTTTAATTATAATATAAATATGTTTAATTATGTTTTAATTAAATTAAAATATGAAATATAAATGAAAGTAGCGTTCATGGGTACGTACGGCTTAACATCTCCATGAACGGTGCATTTCATTTCATACCTCCATATGTTATGTACTATTATAAATACATGTATATGATGAATATATATGATATATATGATATATAAATCATGAAGATAATTCTGGATATAATGAACCATTGACAACATGAACAACATGTAATTATAAGAAGTCCATTTTTGACACAAGTTCCAAATATCGACAAAAGAACATTATTAACTAAAATGGTTCAATAATGTTTATAACATTGTAATAAGTGATATAAAAGGAATAATAAACTTGGAAAACGTTATTAATAATGTAGAAATTAAATTTGGTTTATTATTCAGGATAATAAAGAACAATTGAGTCAACTCGGACATGAGGTAAGGGAACTTCTTAACCCAATTTCCGTTATTTGGGTTGATATTCTCTTTCTTGTTTATGTCATTTTTTGATTATGTCAGAAATTAATTTTTATATCTTATCATGTATTTATAATTTATTTATGTGAAATTATATTGAATCCATATAAGTGATCTATTTTATTTATAAAAATATCTTTGTAATGGATAACTTTTCCAATCTCATTTTTATCTGAGATTGTTTATTTGTAAGTATTTACTGGGGTTATTTATATCATCCATGTCCCTTTTTTATAAATATGGTTTCATGTACGTTTAATGTAATTTTTACCCATTTTTTACTTTTACTACATGGTATGGAAGGAATAATTCTATTGTTTACGTTACGAGGTACATTTTGGACTTTTCTAGCAAAAGTATGAAAAGAATTTTTTTTAACTTATACAGTATAAAAGGATTTTTTTGGTTTCATAACACCTTTTATTCATGAAGCATACAATAAAGTATTTCATGATTATATTCAATAAAATCCTTTTCTTTTAAAATTTCATGGCATTTTGTGAAAATAAAATGATTTTGAAGGAGAAAGAATATTTTCCTCAAGAATTCATCTCAAGTCTTTTATCGAAACTATTTTCCATCTAAGATGACATTATTTAGCATTTTTATGTTTCAAGTCTAATGTCTCTATTATTTACATGGTTTTATTTTTATGAAGAAATTATATCCATTTGTTTTATACGGATTATGTAATGATGGGATGATGATTATGAATACCATTTTATTCTTTATGTTATGATGAATGATTTATTATTGTTCTGTGGAACACGTATGAATGATTTCAATATGAGATGGGTGGGACCTATATCCCAATACAATGCATTGGTTAAAGATTTATATCCCATGAGATATACATGGCAAGAATAGTAAGTAAATCTGTTTCAGTAATATAGGGCTGGAACGACATGTAAACCCGGTTTATTAAGGGACATTGTCCACTAAGATGGTCTTGGCAGCAATGTCTTGGCTACTATGGAAATCATATCATGTGCTTAATGTTTTCCCACAATTAAAAGTTTTATTCCCATGATATTTTATCATGATGAATGTTATTTTATGTTCTATGCATTATGTACTGCAATGTTTTATGTCATTGCTCATAATTTTGATGTTAATATTTCATGGTCATGTTTTTACATTCTAATGTCTGTGGATTGTTTTTTGTTCTCTATGTTTACCCTTACTAAGAATTTGAGCTCACCCCTTTTATGTTTTCTTTTCCACAGGATATAAAGAAAGGTTTTAGGTAAGAAAACAAATGGGGAAGTTCATTATGGGAGAAGTTGAGGATATTTCACAATTATTAGAAGATTATGTTACGAGTCTCCAAAGACACTAAACTATTATGTTCCTTGTGTGTTGGTTGTTGTTATGTATTAAGTATTCAGCAAAAGTAATGTAATGTCCATGTACGTCAGGTTTGGTGTCTCTACAGTTGGTATCAGAGGAAAGGTTTAGTTAACCTTTGGAAACTAGGATGTGAAAACTATAGTGAGATACCTATAGATATTTCTAAGTTATGTCTAGGGATTTCCCTAAGATTAAGTATAAGTATAGGTAATTGTCCTAGAATTACGGTAACAATATTAGACTTAACCTAAAGATGTTATATATTGAAGGTACTCCCACTTTATTATGTTTTTTCCCTAGCATGATTTTTGCCTCTCACACTATTCTTTTTGGGTTTTAGATGATGGCTAGAACCCGAAGGAACCGTGTAGATCAATGTAATGGACAATGCAATGATTTTCCTACTGAACAAACCAATGTTATGGGAGATGGAGTGAAAAATATTATTGCTTTACTTACACAAGATATGAATCCTTCTGGAATTCCAAATGAGAAGAGAAGGGAACAATATTCTATAGAGTCCTTCATGAGGAAACGTGTAGAGACCCAAAGCATGATGTACATGGACATTACATTACATTTGCGGAGTACTTAATAAATGAAAAAAAACAGACACACAAGGACCATAATAGTTTAGTGTCTTTGGAAACTCATAACGTACTCTTCTAATCGTGGTGAAAGATCTTCAACATATCCCATAAAGATCTTCCCCTTTTGTTTTCTTAATTAAAACCTTTATTAATATCCTAGGGAAAAGAAAACATATAAATGGTGAGCTCAAATGATCATTAAGGGTATGCATGGATAAAATAAAACAAATCATATACATTTGAACTTAAAAACCTGAACATAATGTTTAAACAAAAAAATCTTGAGCAATGACATAAAACATGGAATAACATAAGGCATAAATCATAAAGAAACATTAATCAAGATAAAATAGAATGGGAATAAAACATGTAATTATGGAAACCATTCAGAACTTGTTATGATTTCCATAGTATCCAAGGAAATGCTGCCAAGACCATCTTAGTGGACAAAGTCCCTTTCTGAATAGAGTTCACTCCACATTTCAGTCCAGTAACACTGAACCGGATTAACTTACCATTCCAGCCATGTCTATATCATGAGATATAAATCATTACCCAATTTATTGGAGGGAGATATAGGTCCCACCCATCTCATATTGAAATCATTCTTTCGTGTGCCACAATATAAACATAAATCATTCATCACAACTGAAGAATAAAATGGGTTTCATAAACATCGTTCCATCATAACGCAATCCATACAAAAATAATTTTATATCATTTCATCATTAGAAAAGGTAAACCATGTAAATCAGAGAGACATGATACTTGAAACATATACATGTGAAATAATGTCATCTTAGATGAAAACGGTTTTGATAAAACAATTGAAATGGAATCTTGAGGAAAATATCATTTTTCTTCAAAATCATTTTATTTTCAAAAAATTTCATGCGATTTTAAAAGAAATGGATTTTGTTGAAAATAGTCACGAAATCATTCGGAGGAAGCGTCATGAAAATAAGGCTTTATAAAACCGTAAAAATCTGTTCGTGCTGTATAAGTTAAAAAAAACATTATTCTCGTACTTTTGCAGGAAAAGTAAAAAAAGTTCCTCGTAACGTAAACCAAGAAATATTCCTTACATACCATGTAGTAAAAGTCAAAATTGGTAAAAAGTAATTTAAACATACATGAAACCATTCTTAGAAATCAGGGACATTGATGATAAATATAACCATAGTAAATACTTACGAATAAACAATCTCGGATAAGAATGAGATTGAAATAATTATCCTTTACCTTAGGTCAGATATGCTTAGTACGTATCCGAACCTCCTGTATAATGATTTAAATAATGTTATTGACTTATCATATTAGTTTTTATGATATCATTTATGTTTCACTTATTACTTTATATTACCCGTTCTTTTGTAAATCCCATGTTAAAGCAGCATTTTGGGAAAAATCATTTCATTTATCATATGTGTTTCGACTTGTCATTCTTGATATTATTAATTATATCCTGATTTAAATAATTCCATATGTAAAACATGATTTATATATAATATATATTCATCATAAACATATGTATATTATAGATCGATAAAAGGAATGAAATACACCGTTCATGGAGACGGAGGGCCATACGTACGCATGAACGCTGTTTTCGTTTCCTTATTGAATTGAATGAAAATAAATAGATGAAATATATATATATATATATAAATCCAATAGAATTATTATTTCGTATATTTCATTATTATTCATTATATAACCTATATTATCATTCATGTATGGTTAACATGGAGAATGAATCTCATCGCGTCGTGGAGACGGTAGTCCTTACGTACGCACGAGCGATGATATCGTTCCCATAATTATTGAATAAAATTGCAGTGGATGGTATAATATATCATAATCAGTATGATGTTATAATAACCATATATATTTATTCTTTACACAATTATACCCATCCATGTAAGGTGATGGTGGAAAAACATATTTCACCACGGTGTGGAGACGGTATTCTGTACGTACGCACGCATGGTGATTTCATTCTCCGTATGATGGATAGATGGTGAAATAGTGTAGATTCATACATATAATAACATATCAGTATATTATTTATACTGATGTTATTACTTTATAATTACACAACTAAAGAAGAAGAAGTGGAAGAAGAAATAAAGTTGAAAGAATCGGTAACAGACATTACCTCTTCTTTGAAGTGCCTCTTTGAGAACTCCTCTTAGGGCACTAAAATTAGTCTTTTAAGAATAACAGGACCTATAAGATGTTTCTAGGTATGTTTAGAATATAATTTTTCAGGTTT
This sequence comes from Viscum album, assembly GCA_963277665.1. Taxonomy (NCBI): domain Eukaryota; kingdom Viridiplantae; phylum Streptophyta; class Magnoliopsida; order Santalales; family Viscaceae; genus Viscum; species Viscum album. The sequence goes on along the minus strand of OY728152.1, from coordinate 270,284,117 downwards.
TGGCCGAGCATGAAGGCTCAATGTGGTGTGAGGAAGAGAGGGAGGAGGTGCCCTTTTATAAGGGAGGAGAGGGGCGCCTTTGGAAAAACTAAAAATATTATTTTATTAAAAAGTCATATTCTGTTTTTAATAGCTCCAAATTGATTTATTTCGATGCTAAGTTGGGTATGGGTCGAAATAATCTCATACAATAGAATTTATACAAGTTTAGGTTTCTATTTTACCCTTATCATTTAGATTTAACCTTAAGATAAATAATTTTACTTTTACCGTGTCTTCTTGTTTTCATACACTATAAGGTAAATAAACATACTATAACAAGCCAGACGAACCCCAAGTTGTTAATTATTAATATAAATAACCTTATATAAGAAATTTTGCCGAACCTTATATTTTTAGGAATAAAATAACAATTAATAATATAATATATGTTTTAAAAACTATTTTATGTCAATTTTGACACTATTTAGTAATTATTTTTTGTGAAAATCCTAACAGAATAATTAGTTCGAAAAAATTTATTTAAATCAATAATAACATGTCATATTAACCTATAAAATTAGTGCAATTCATAAAAAGTCTCAAATAACATTTATTTGGGTATTTATAACATCAATTATGTCAATATTTCATTAATAAGATAATTACTGCATCATCTTTGTGTCATAATTAAATTAAATTATTTAATGTCTAAAAATTAAAAATAAAATACCATTATGTAGGAAATCGTTTTATATTTATAATTAATATTTATAGTCGAATTTAGCTTATGTATAACCCTATATTAAAAATGATTTACTTATTAAACATTGATTTTAACTATTTTAACCCTTCTTTAAATAAATAAATAATAAAGGTCCTAATCTAATCCAAGTGGGCCTAAATAGTAATATCGTATTCCTAAGGTTTTTTGTGGTCGAATTACACTTATCCAATAAAATTAGGACATGTTTTAGGGTAACAATAATATCATTTTTACCATTAATTACCCTATTTACTTTTAACAGTGGTAAATAAAAGTAAAAAGTTACTATTCACCAAAAATTATTTTCATCTCATTGAACCACATTTTACTTACTGACATCAACTGTGTCTCTTAGATTTTTGAAATTCCATTCACAAAAGCGGTAAAATTGCATTTTATGTAAATTTGCAAATTCTCCTAGGAGGTGGGTAAAAGATGGTCAAAAGATCAATACAATTTTTATATATCTAAAATTATTATAAAATGACTCCAATGAATTACATTGAACTTATATAGGTATTATGTGTCAATTTTTACCTAAAATAAATTTAAATAAAATAATTAATTATTTAAATAAAAAGTCGGTTTTTAAATAGTAACCCAATGTTTTCACTATTTATCAAAAATTGAAAGTTTTCAGAAGAATACCAAAATTTCACGCTAGGCTAATTTCGATATTCCAAAACCAAAAATGAAGTCCATTTTGATAGACGAAATTTACAAAATTTGAAAAAGTGGTTATTATTATTCATAACGGCTAGTTTTAATAATATTTTAATAACATATCATTGTTTAGTGAAACTCGGTATTACGTACAACACATGCTATCGAGGAAGGTTGTGATTCCGTGTAATGCAGCCAAGTTAGTGTTGCGTGTTGTTCAAGACTCCTTTGTTGTAGCGTACAACACAGAACATCAATAAAATTAAAAAAAATATTTTTCATAAAATCTCGGGGTGTTACATTTTACCCCCATTAAAATGAATTTCGCCCTCGAAATTCGTCGGGGTTATAAATGGTTTACTACTCGAATGTTTCTTTAATAGAAACCCACATCGTAAAAAGGAATACCAAAACCAATATTTAGAAACTAAAATATAAAAACATATCGGTTACCCAAATTAACTAATCACTGGGTATCCATATAGGAGAGCATAGGTAAAAATATGGATATGGAAGAGAAACAAAACCATCATGTTCTGATGGAGAGTGGTAGAGAACATGGCTATGAAAAGGCCAAAAATCACAAAGCTATAGATTTGTGATGATATAATGTACCATCTAACTCATCGGATATAAGGGAACTAGGGAAACATTTTTTGTTTTCAAGATCATTTCCCTAAAGTTGATGAATTAAAAGAAATACTTACATGATTTTGGTACAACCTCACTGTTCTTCGTGAATTGAATAATTTCTACTTCATTCCTTAAAGAAATGAAGTTGAATTTGTTATTCGTTATGTGTTAGCAGATCACTTGATATAATGATGGGTCATTCCATCTGTTTCAAACAAAAGGTTAGCAAAAGTTATAAGTTCATATTATGGTTAGATTAATCGTACATGTTTCCAAAAATGAACTTATACTTCATATATCATACAGATTAATAAAATAAAACTAGTTTCTACTAACCAAGGACTTCCTGTAGGCCAGTGGTAGGTGATAAAGGCCAGTCGCACTTCGGTTTTGGGTACGATTCCCACAGCCTTCTCCGACGCGATGGGCTGTCGCCCGTTCTGCAGGTTGTCCTTTTTCAAAAACAACATTACTATAACATCCCATCAATAATATCGAAAAAAATTCTATCCTTAAATAATACTAACTTATGTCCAACATAATCCATTCCAATCATTAGGCTTATCTATAATACTGTAGTCCACTCTCATAATATAGTGAAAATGATTACCAGAAATTTCATATAACAAGCATGTTAATAACATTGTTGATCTCCATATATCATAAGATATGTCTTGTTGGTCACATTCTAAATATTCAAAGGCCTTAATGATGTATTCTCTTGAAAAATGAATACCCATTGAACCTTAGTGAAAACATGAATGCAGTTAAAAGTTAACACTTTCCATATACCAAAATCCTCAAAATTCTATATACTCAAACCATGATATCACATTGTCCTTATATCAATCATGATCTCATGAATACAATCAAACCTCTCATTATCTTATTATTACTTCATTATGCGCATATCATCTACTTTCCAAAAATATCTGAATAACCTTCCATGGTTAATTGTACCATTCAACATATACTTTCAAATACTTTAGAAAAAACAATAGTGAAACAATCCTTAGATGATTCTTTATTCCATAATACCATTAACTATACAACATAACTCTCGATAAACATAAAATCATTCCACTACCTTCTAAAACAACTGACTGAGCTTCGACACTTCTTTCAGCTCATATATCATTTGTAGTCTCCTTATCATCATCCACATAAATACTACCCATATGACCATATGGATTCTCTTCATGAGATTTTCCCTTAGGGAATTGGTTTGCATAATGCCCGTACATTCCACATTAAATACATCTGATCATTGTTGATGTTGTAGAAATACCATTATCCTTGTCCATGGTGTTTACTGAACCTTTTCCTTTTCACTTATTGGCTTTGTGTCCTTCTTTTCCACACCCAAAGCATCTTCGAGTTCCTTTGAAACAATCTATCTGATGCCTCTTCCAACATGATTTACATGAGGGAAATTGAACTTTCTTTCATCTATGATCATCATGAAACTCCATCTTTCTCTTATTATCTGAGTCGGGAAACTTACCAAAGTTGAGATTATTGATCATATTATGATATTTCTGATTAGGCATAATAATGATCTTTGAACTTACAAATTCCGTTTCATTTGGTTGCTCATGAAGAATATCATTCCATTGTTTGTCATATCCTCCATTATCGTGAATCTTCCTGTTTCCATCCATTTTCTAAAATCCGAAAAGAATAGTGTGAGGGGCAAAAATTATGATAGGGAAAAAACATAGTAAAGGGGGAGTTCCCTCAATATCTAAAATCTTAAGTTAAATTCTATGATCATTATCATAGTTCTAGGACTATATCCTATACGTATACTTATCCTTAGGGACATCCCTAGACATACCTTAGAAATATCTATAGGGATCTCACTATCATTTTTGCATCCTAGTTTCCAAAGGTTGACTAAACCTTTCCTTTGATACCAACTGTAGAGACCCAAATCTTGACGTACATGGACATTACATTACATTTGTGGAATACTTAATGCATAAAAAAAATAGACACACAAGGACCGTAATAGTTTAGTTTCTTTGGAAACTCGGAACGTAATCTTCTAATCGTGGTGAAAGATCTTAAACATCTCCCATAAAGATCTACCCCTTTTGTTTTCTTACCTAAAACCTTTCTTAATATCCTAGGGAAAAGAAAACATATAAAGGGAGAGCTCAAATTCTTAGTAAGGGTATGCATGTATAAAATAAAACAAATCATATACATTTGAACTTAAAAACATGAACATAACGTTTAAACAACAAAATCTTGAGAAGTGACATAAAACATGGAAGAACATAAGGCATAGATCATAAAGAAACATTAATCATGATAAAATAGCATGGGAATAAAACATATAATTGTGGAAACCATTCATCACTTGTTATGATTTCCGTAGTAGCCAAGGCATTGCTACCAAGACCATCTTAGTGGACAAAGTCCCTTTCTGAATCGAGTTCACTCCTCGTTTCATCCTGTAACACTGAACTGGATTAACTTACCGTTCTAGCCATGTCCATCTCATGAGATATAAATATTTATCCAATGCATTGGAGGGAGATATAGGTCTCACCCATCTCATATTGAAATCATTTTTTCATGTGCCACAATATAAACATAATCAATCATCATAAACCAAGAATAAAATGGGTTTCATAAACATCATTCCATCACAATGTAATCCATTTAAAAAAAATTGGATATCATTTCACCATTAGAAAATTGAAACCATGTAAATCATACAGACATGATACTTGAAACATACACATGTGAAATAATGTCATCTTAGATGAAAATGGTTTTGATAAAACACTTGAAATGAATTCTTGAGGAAAATATACTTTTTCATCAAAATCATTTTCTTTTCACAAAATGTCATGAAATTTTAAAAGAAAAGTACTTTGTTGAAAATAGTCACAAAATCTATTGGAGGATGCTTATTGAAAATAAGGCTTTATAAAACTGTAATAACCCATACGTTCCATATTAGTTAAAAAAACATTCTTCTCGTACTATTTCCAGAAAAGTCAAAAAAGTTCCTCGTAACGTAAAAAAAGAATGATTTCTTACATACCATGTAGTAAAAGTTAAAAATGGGTAAAAATTACTTTAATCATACATGAAACCATTCTTAGAATTCAAGGACATTTATGATAAATATAACCCAGTAAATACTTACGAATAAACAATCTCAGATAAGAATGAGATTGGAATAATTATCCCTTACCTTAGGTCCAATATGATTCGTATGTATCCGAGCCTCCTGTATATTGATTTAAATAATGACATTGACTTATCATATTAATTGTTATGATATCATATATGTTTCACATATGACTTTATATTACCTGTTCTTTTGTAAATCACATGTTAACGAAGCATTTTGGGTAAAATCATTTCATTTATCGAATATGTTTAGACTTTTCATTATTGATATTATTAATTATATCCTGATTTACATAATTCCAGAATTTAAAACATGATTTATATATAATATATATTCATCATATAAATATGTATATTATAGATCGATAAAATAAATGAAATACACCGTTCATGGAGACGGTAGGACGTATGTACGCATGAACGTTGTTTTCGTTTCCTTATTGAATTGAATGAAACTAAATAGATGACATAAATAAATATATACATAAATCCAGTAGAATTATTATTTCATATATTTCATTATTATTCATTATATAAACTATATGATCATTCGTGTATGGTTAACATGGAGAATGAATCTTATCACGTCGTGGAGACGGAAGTCTGTACGTACGCACGAGCGATGATATCGTTCGAATAATTATTGAATAAAATTGAAGTGGATGGTATAATATATCAGAATCAGTTTGATGTTATAATAACCATATATAGTTATTCTTTACACCATTATACCCATCCATGTAAGGTGTTGGTGGAAAAATAGATTTCACTACGGCGTGGAGACAGTATTCCGTACGTACGCACGTGTGGTGATTTCGTTTTTCGTAGGATGGATAGATGGTGAAATAAGGTAGTTTCATACTTATAATAACATATCAATATATGATTTATAATGATTTTATTACTTCATAATGAAACAACTAAAGAAGAAGAAGTGGAAGAAGAAATGAAGTTGAATGAATCGGTAACAGACATTACCTCTTCTTTGAAGCGCCTCTTTGAGAACTCCTCTTAGGGCAGTAAAAATGGTCTTTGAAGAATACCAGGACCTCTAAGATGTTTCATGGGAAGTTTAGAAAAGAATTTGGAAGGGGTTGGCCGAGATGGAAGGCTCAAAGTGGTGTGAGGAAGAGAGGGAGGAGGTTCCCTTTTATAAGGAAGGAGTGGGGCACCTTTGGAAAAACTAAAAATATTATTTTATTATAAAGTCATATTTAGTATTTTATAGATAAAAATTGATTTATTTTGAATATAAGGTGGGGATGGGTCGAAATTATACCATCCATTAGAATTTAGACAAGTTTAGGTTTCTATTTTAACATTATCATTTAGATTTAACCTTAAGTTAAATAATTTTACTTTTACTGTGTCTACTTGTTTTCTTACACTATAAGGTTAATAAACATAATATAACAAGCCAAACGAACCCAAAGTTGTATATTATTAATCTATATAACCTTATCTATGTCATTCGGCCGAACATTAGATTTCTAGGAATAAAATAAAAATTAATAAAATAAAATTTATTTTAAAAACAATTTTATGTCAATTTTGACACTATTTAGTAATTGATTTTTTTTGAAAATCGTAACAGAATAATTAGTTCGAAAAAAGTTATTTTAATCAATAATAACATGTCATACTAACCTGGAAAATTTGTGGAATTCATAAGAATTCTCAAATTACATTTATTTGGATATTTATAACATCAATTATGTCAATATTTCATTAATAATATAATTACTGCATCATCTTTGTGTCATATATAAATTAAATTATTTAATGTCTAAAAATTACAAATAAAATACCATTATGTAGGAAATAATTTTATATTTCTAATTAATATTTATAGTCGATTTTATCTTATGTATAACCCTATATTAAAAATTATTTTCTTATTAACCATTGATTTTAACTATTGTAACCCTTCTTTAAATAAATGAATAATAAATGTCCTAATCTAATCCATGTGGGCATAAATGGTCATATTTTATTCCTAAGGTTGTTTTTGGTCGAATTACACTTATCCAATAGATGTAGGACATGTTTTAGTGTAATAATAATATCATTTTTACCCTTAATTACCCTATTTACTTTTAACCGTGGTAAATAAAAGTAAAAAGATACTATTCACTAAAAATTATTTTCATCCTATTTAACCACATTTTACTTACTAGCATCAACTGTGTCTCTCGGATTTTTGAAATTCCATTCACAAAAGCGGTAAAATTATGTTTTATGTTATTTTGCGAATTCTCCTAGGATGTGGGTAAAAGATGGTCAAAAGTTCAATAAAATTTTCATATATCTAAAATTATTATAAAATGACACCAATGAATTAAATTGAACTTATATAGGTATTATGTGTCAATTTTTACCTAAAATAAATTTAAATAAAATACATAATTATTTAAATAAAAATTCGGGTTTAAAATAGTAACCCAGTGTTTTCACTATTCATAAAAAATTGAAAGTTTTCAGAAAAATACAAAACTTTCACCCTAGGATAATTTCGATATTCCGAATCCAAAAATGAAGTCCATTTTGAAAGATGAAATTTACAAAATTTCAAAAAGTGGTTATTACTAATCATAATGGCTAGTTTTAATAATATTTTAATAGCATATCATTGTTTAGTGAAACTCGGTATTGCGTACAACACACGCTATCGAGGATGGTCACGATTGCATGTAATGTAGTCAAGTTAGGGTTTAATGTTGTGAAAGACTCATTTGTTGTAACGTACAATGCAATATATCAATAAAATTAAACAGAATATTTTTCATAAAATCTCGGGGTGTTACAAAATGTCCACTTTCTTTCAGTGGGTCTTCTGATGAACTTATTAATGAACAATGGATCCGTACCATTGAAAATATATTTTCCATACTTTGCTGTTCGGAACATGAAAGATTCATTTTGGCTATTTATCGTTTAGAAGGTGATGCAGATCAATGGTGGGCTCTAATTATGAATACGAGGCCCCGAGATGAAATTGAATCCCTAGAATGGGATGAGTTCTAGAACTTATTTTTCAATAAGTACTTCCCTCATATTCTTCAAACAAAGTTGGAAAAGGATTTCCTTGATCTTGAGAAAAAGGATGATTAATCATTTGCTATATATGAAGCGAATTTTACAGGACTTGGAAGGTATGCATCTGGCTTTATCATCCAACCTGAAAGTAAAGTTGATCGATTCTTTAGGGGCTTAAAACCAAGTCTTCTAAGGGCATTACCTATAAGATACTTCAGTATCTATGAAGAAATTGTGTGTTGTGCTATCAAGGTAGAAATAGAAGTTGGTGTTACATATCCATCTCATAGTTTTGACAAGAAACGAATGATGGAGTTCAAGGAGAAATTTCAGAATAATGGTGAAAAGAATATGAATGATTCTTTATGCTCAATGTGTCGAAAGAAGCATGGTGGAGATTGTCTTAATGGGACTAGAAAATGTTTTATGTTTGGAAAATAAGGTCATAAACCAGCTGAGTGTTGAAGAAATGGGAAAAAGGTAGCTAAAGATGTGAATAGGGAAAAGAATAAAGAGAATGCTCCACCAACACTTCAATGAATCAAGTGCAAGGAAATGGGGCATCATGCTAATCAATGACCTAATCCAAGGGTTAATGATGATCTAAATGAGCATCCACTTAAGGCAAGGGACCAAGGGAAGTCACATGCGATCACTGTTGGTGATGATGAATATGAAAATGGTGTGGTGGAATGAATTAGTGTCTATTTAATGGGATTCCAAAATAATGTTGTATATAGTATCGTGGAATATTGGACTATTTATGTATTGGTATATTATGGTTTTCAATAATTTTATGGTACTGGTAACCATGGAAAGTGATTAAGATATTTTTTGAAAGAAGATGATATGCACATAATGAAGGGATAAGGAGAAAATGAAATGTTTGACAGTATTCAAGAGCTCATGACTGATATAAGGGCAAAGTTATATCATGGTTTGAGTATATAGAATTTTTGGATTTTGGTATGTGGAAATAGTTATCTTTTGAAAGCATTCATGTTTTCCCTAAGGTTCAATGCATATTCATTTTGCAAGATAATACATGATTAAGGTATTCACATGTTTGGATTGCGATCAACAAGATATATCTTGTGATATATGAGGGATAAATGATGGTATTCAAATGCTTGTTATATGTACTTTTTAGTAATCGATCTCTTTATATTATGATTTTGGAAAAAATTATTTTGGATATGCCAATATATTGGAATGAATTATGTTGAACATAAGTTAGTATTGTTTATGGATAGAATTTTTTTTTGATATTATTGATAGAATGTTATAATAGTGTAGTTTAAGAAAAGGAACAACCTGTAGAACGTGCGACAAACCACCACATCAGACAAGGATGTGGGAATCGAACCCAAAACTAAAGTGAGACAAGCCTTCATCGCCAACCACTGGTCTACAGGAAGTCCATGGTTAGTAGAAACTAGTTTTATTTTAGTTAGTGGTATGATAGATGAAGTATTTTTGGAACCGTATATGATTAATCTCAACATAAATGGACTTATATATATATATCTATTGATAACCTTTTATTTCAGACAGATGGAATGACCTATCATTCTATCGCATGATCCTCTATCACATCATGTAAGACAAATTCAACTTCATTTCTTTAAGAGATGAAGTGAAAATTGTTCAAAGCATGAATAACGGTGATATTGTACCGAAATAAATAAGAATTTCTTCTAATTCAAATTCTTCAACTTTAGGGAAATGATATTGAAAACCAAAATGTTGTCCCAGTTTCCTCATATCCGATGAATTAGATGGTAGCTTAAATCATCACAAATTTATGGCTTTGTGATTCTTGGATTTTTCATAGCCATGTTCTCTACCACTCTCCACCAGAACATGATGGTTAGATTTCTCCTCCAAATCCATATTTTCACCTATGATCTCCTATGTGGAAACCCAGTGATGAGTAAATTTGGGTAAACATTATGTTTCATACTTTACTTTTTAAAATTAAGTTATAGTATTTCTTTTTATGATGTTGGTTTTAATGAAAGAAACTCTCAAGTAATAAACCATTTATAACCCTGACGAATTTCAAGGGTGAAATTCATTTTAAGGGGGGTTGAATGTAACAACCTGAGATTTTATGAGAATTATTCTTTTTAATTTCATTATTTATTTTGTTGTATGCTACACCGAGATTATCTTGTGCTATATGAAACACCATATTAGCTTGTAGTATACGCAACACTATTCTTGGCTCGTGTTACACACAATTTCAAGTTGGTTTTGTAAAAATTATTCTACGGAACATTAAATAAAGATTTTGTTTAATGTATAAATTAAATAAGTGTTGAATTATGTTATACGCAACACCAAAGGGATCTTTCAATACACGCATCCCTGGCTTGGCTTTCATTACACGAAATTGCGACCTTCCTTGATAGCGTCTGTAGTACGCAATACCGGGTTTCACTAAACAATGATATATTGCTATAATTTTATTAGTTAATAGAAGTTATGAATATTATTAACTAAATTTTGAATTTTATAACATTATTATTTATCTTACACATTTTCTAGAACATGGTATGAGAACAAAATCAATTTTTTTTGGAAAAATAAGTAATTTTCAAAAAATGCAGTTTTGCCGCCTTTTGATGGCGTACCTACATTAAATCTAGTTTTTGACATGTTTCTAAGTTAAATGTGACAATGTAAAATTCTTTTTTATGATCAGGATATAAAAATTTAATTTGAATTAATTTTTCATATTATTCTGATAACATTCATATTTTAATGAATAGTTAAAACACACAATGTTTTAAATAAAATCAACTTTTTTTCATCACAATAATTTAGATGTTTAGATTATTATTTTTAATCTGTTTTAATTGTTAATTAGAATATATTTTTACCATTTAATCCAATGTTGTTCATTTTAATTAATTTCACTTTGAAATTGGACATAAAAAAGTGACAATCTTTTGATAGTTATTGTTTTTTAAAATACGCTATTTTTTTAATAACGGGAATTACTTTTCAAATTTATTAATTCCACTTATATGTTTTGAATTTCGAAAATAGAAATAATTTTTTTATCTGAATATAAAATATAGCTTTTGCTGAATTTTTTCTATTTTTCTGAAAAACGTTAATTTTTGATGAATAGTGAAACCACATAGTGGTAGTTAAAAAACTGAATCTTTTATATAAATGAAATTTTCCCACTTCTGTGAATTGAATTTCAAAAATCGGACATACATGGTTGTTATAATAAAGTAATATTTGGTTCAATAAGATGAAAATAATTTTTGGTGAAATGTAACTTTTGACTTTTATATACTACGGTTAAAAATAAATAGTATAATTCAAGTTAAAAAGAATATTATTATAATTAAACATTAACTTAAAAATTGTACAAATATTATTGGTTGAGCCATTGACTACGATGAGCATCTTTGGGTTGATTTTGGGACCCCATTGAGCCACTTGGGTGTGAAAATGACAACTTAGATTAATTAATTTAATATGAAGACAAAATTGACATTAACAAAAATTATTTAGTAATTAATATTTATATGGTGTTATATAAGTCATATTTTTTAAAAAAATACTCTTTGGAAAGATAAAAATATTTTCCATATCATGGTATGTTATTTATAATTTTTATACATCAAATAAAATAAATTATTTATGACACAATAATGATGCAGTATTTACCTCATTAATAAATGATTTAAATAAATAAGATTATAATAATCAAATTATTATCCAAAACATGTAAATTTATGATTTAATGATTTTATTTAGAATATTATTAATCTTATATTCGACCTTAATCATTTTTGGACCTTTAGAAATCGATTATAATTATATTATAAAATAGTATTCTCACACTTTCCTAAAGATCCCCTCCTCTCCCTTATAAAAAGAGACCACTTCTAACCAATTACACACACCTCTCAAGCCTTTTGGATCATCCAAACTCTGCCCAATTAAGCTCCCTACATCCCTGTCATCTTCCTAGAATCCTTAACGTACGCATAAGGCACTCCAAGAAGACGTTTTGGTTCAAACCAAAGGAAGTTACCCAAATTAAAGGTAACCGTTTCACTTAAATTGTTTTCATTTATTCTACTTATCCAACCCCTAACATTTTTTTAATCCTTTCTTTTTAACAAAATTGGTATTCTAAATATACTAGGATTTTGTTATGATAAGTATTAGAACTACACTCACATGCACCTCCATATAATGGATGAAGAACATAATGTTTCTTTGGATGGAAAACTAACGCCTCGCCAATCGATGATTGTTCGATTTTCTCCTTCCGCCTGTCATAGTGGCCATTATGATGGAAAAGTATTTATATATGATATATATTATGTTTATTATTTCATTATTCTTATTTAATTCCCAATTATATCAATCCTTTATGGTTTTCATAGAGGGTAAAAACGATAATCTCATTCGAGGAAGTGCAGACTACCACCCCCTTAAAGTGATGTGATTCGTTAATTCCTTATGTGGGATGTATAATGGATGGAGTTAATGATATTATATATGATATTATACTGGAATTATAATATAACTATGTATAATAATGATTTAATTCCATTAAAATATGAAATAGAAATGAGAGTAGGATTCATTCATACGTACAACTTACCGTCTCCATGAACGGTGCATTTCATTTCTTACCTCCATATGTTATGTACTATTATAATTACATGTATATGCTGGATATTTATGATATATATGATATATAAATCATGAATATAATTATGGATATAATTAACCTTTGACCACATGATCAACATGTAATTATAAGAAGTCCATTTTTGACTCAAGTACCAAATATCGAAAAACGAACGTTATTAACTTAAATGGTTACATTATGTTTATAACATGGTAATAAGTGATATAAAAAGAATAATAAACTTTAATAAGGTTATTAAGCAAGTAGAAATTAACTTTGGATTATTATTCAGGAGATTAATGAATGATCAAGTCAAGCCGAACATGAGGTAGGGGAAGTTCTTAACCCAATTTCCATTCTTTGGGTTGATCTTCTCTTTCTTGTTTATGTCGTTCTTTGATTATGTGAGAAATGAATTATTATATCATATCATGTGTTTATAATTTCTTTATGTGAACTTATAGTGAATACACATATGTGATCTATTTTATTTACAAAAAGATATTTGTAAGGGATAACTTTTCCAATCTCATTTTTATCCGAAATTGTTTATTCGTAATTATTTTCTGGGGTTATATTTATCATCTATGTCCCTATTTTCTAAATATGGTTTCATGTATGTTTAAAGTAATTTTTACCCATTTTTTTATTTTACTAAATGGTATGTAAAAAATCTTCCTTTTTTTACGTTACGTGGTACTTTTTGACTTTTCCAGCAAAAGTACAAAAAAAATGTTTTTATTAACTTATACAGAATAAATAGATTTTTATGGTTTCATAACACCTTTTTTTCATGAAGCATACTCTAAAAGATTTCATGATTATTTTCAATAAAATCATTTTCTTTTAAAATTTCATTCCATTTTGTTGAAAGAAAATTATTTTTAAGAAGAAGGGATATTTTCCTCAAGAAGTCATCTCAAGTGTTTTATCAAAACTATTTTCCATCTAAGATGACATTATTTAGCATGTTCATGTTTAAAGTATAATGTTTCTATTTTTTACATGGTTTTATTTTTATGAATAAATGATATCCATTTGTTTTATATGTATTATGTAATGATGGGATGATGATTATAAAACCCATTTTATTCTTTGGGTTTTGATGAATGATTTATGATTGTTTTGTGGCACACGTAAGAATGATTTCAATATGAGATGGGTGGGACCTGTATCTTCCTGCAATGCATTGAGTAATGATTTATATCTAATGATATAGACATATCTAGAATGGAAAGTAAATCCGGTTCAGTAATACAGGGCTGGTACGGACTGTAAACTCGGTTTAGTAAGGGACTTTGTCCACTAAGATGGTCTTAGCAACAATGCCTTGGCTACTATTGAAATCACATCATCTAATTAATGTATTTCCACAGTTAAAAGTTTTATTCCCATGCTATTTTATCATGATTAATGTTCTTTTATGTTCTATTCCTTATTAACCGCAATGCTTTATGTCATTTCTCATGATTTTGATGCTTAGATTTTATGCTCATGTTTTTACATTCAATTGTCTATGGATTGTTTTATGGTCACTATGTTTACCCTTACTGAGCATTTGAGCTCACCCCTTTTATGTTTTCTTTTCCCCAAGATATAATGAAATGTTTTAGGTAAGAAAACAAAATGGGAAGTTCTTTTAGGGTCTCTACACCAACCATCATCTCTACGAGACCCAACATGCACCTTATTTTTTCTTAAATAGAATCTTATTGACACTAACTCCACTCAAAATTATTTTCTCCACAGCTAATACTGACTTATCACCCCCACCTTGGATCAGGTGTCACAGTATTCCTCCCCAATGAATTTCAACCACCACAGCTTACACTCGATCACAATATGAACCCCAGAACCTGAACATGAATTTATACGTTTTCCCAAAACAAGAAAAAAACACCCCTGAGTTCCCATTCCAAGATTCCATGAATGAAGCCTATATAATAAGTTCACACCCATTAAATCCTATGAAAATCACCAGAAAACAATTGATGATGTACAACCAAACATCTTTCACTAAATTTAGTTCACCCATGACAGTAAACTCCATGATTTCAATCATCCAACCAAAATTCCTTTGACTAACTTTGTGTAAATCCAAAACTTCTTAACGTACCTATAATTATGTCAAAATGTCGGGAATGGTAATCACATGTTGATGAATGCTATGAAGTTATTTAAGAGCACCATCACTAAATAAGGCATTATTGATGTCAACTACCATGATAAAACATGAAGGACTAAAAATGATGTCAGGATTCCCTCCTGCACATATCCCATAAACACTCAAAAGCCACTACCCCATGACCATACACAATATAGTAATGAACCAATGTTTACCATGTCACTAAATTTTATACACAACTCATGTTCTTTTGGTATGTCAATAATAGTTAACAATCAAACACAATGTTCCACCACACCAATCAAGACCAGTGGTCTCTCACATAACCTCTCTTCCCAACTCAGTTTCATAGAGAATTATGGATGTGTATCCCTATAGAAATCACAACATACTAGTTTTTTCCTACATCTTAGCATAATTTTATCCCTCAAGGTTTCACACTTATTTATGACCACTCTTATAACGTCTTCAGTTTCCATAAGAAAAACATCACATGAGCATTGTTCAAAGCCCTCTCACTCACCTAACCATGCATCTTGGTTATTCGGCCTCAACATGTCCAAGAATTATCTGCAACACACTAGAAAACCGAAAACATCATACAACCATGCTTAGACATGTGACCACCCTCACCTTGGTTGACACCTAAAAAATATTTAAAAATTGTTCCGTCACTCTTGTCTCTTCCATCTAAAAAGAACATTGAAGTATCCACTAATCATTATAAAAACTAATAGCTCAGGAATGCATGTGATACAAACCATAAATATAAACCTTACAACCAACCATATGAACTTATGTTCCCTGATGATGATCTGGGGAAAATCCATGCCATTTTAATGAAACATGATTATTCTCATATGCATCAATTCCACCTATGAAGCACCTCTCATGAATTTTATTCCAAGGAACATGCATCACTTGGCTAGATTCAAGTGAGTTCAACATTGATTTCCCCAAAACTGTCAAAGAATAACTACAACTCATGTTCTATCACCAAACCATCATCTTTATCAGTTATCCCTCTAGGACAAAGCTGCACTATGTAACACACTCCATGTCCTTCTGTTAAAGTCCAATACATTCCCTTGTGCGACACACACCAAAAAATTACTAAAACCACATCTGAACTCTATCATATATATCCTTGAAGGTAGAATGATACCATCTTTCCAATATGGGGTCATGAAAAGTAGAATTCATTGTTCCCCATTCCAAACCATACACATCATTTTATGTATAATGTATTGTTCACGAACAACACTCTAACCTCATTCAGGTACATACAATGTCTAGTGCCTCATGTGACCATGGAATCTAGGTTCCACACTAAAGGAAACCATTAAAATTCATTATCATTACGATCCAAACACCATCTATGGGATCTGAAACACATCTCAAAAGGTTTCTACCTTATTCTAGACCATACTTAAAAAAAATTTCCTCAATATACGCGTCGATGAAATGATAAATATAGTTAAACAAACAATAGATGAGATCCTACATTATCAACCCTAATCATCCGACTATACATAAACCATCCTAATGGTCATCAAAACACATAGGACACAACCCTCTGTTATCCATACTAAGTGACATGGTCAAAACCATGGGTAATCAAAATTACATAATAATAATATTTTAGGCGGACTCCTCCTTAAATTATTTCCACATTCACAACCAAAATATTTTCTCATATAAACATTTTTCCTTTTCAAAATTTCTTAGAATAATCCTTTAAAATCTTTTATATGTTTAAATATTAATATTTATTTAACCATTTTACTATTACTATGAAAATATTTCACTTTTAAACAATTTTTAATCTTTACAATTTATCAGTACCCAGAACAATTTAACCATGTATTGACGTCTCATTACACACAATATTTCATACATATTTATTTACATAATTTTGATATACACACTTGAATTACCATTATTAAGAACTATTTTCTTCTAATTTTACCAAAAATTAAAAGACATTATACTATATTTTCCTCACACACTCATCCCATGTGTCTCTATAATAATGCATGATACCTATATCAATAGGTTCCAAAAATGAGGCATTTATAAAAAAACACAAGAACATTCAACAATGAGAAAAATATCATAAAATGGTCACATCACACAAAAATTTCATCACCCAATATTGAAATATCATTCAACTATAACAACATATATAAAAAACAATAAATTCCCCCCGGGGTAACCTGGGTTTTCCCTCATATGACGGTTAGATACAATAAATTTCTTATTAACAGGGCTGGACACATCTTAACCTCGCGTATTCAATCCCATATAAAAAAGACAGATTAATAAAACCACTCTAATACCACTTTGTAATATCCTCAACTCAACATCCACTATACCTTTTCCCTATTCCAAGTCATCAGATGATCTAAACTATGCCTCCTTGTATTCCAATGGTTGCTGACATGGGGATAGAGTCTAATAATCCTCATTGGTAGACTATATGCTCTTTGGTATAGTAATACATAGATGATAAAAATATAAATAGTGTAAATAACAAGCAATAAATAATGAATATTCATAAAAATAATTTCATAAATAGGGTTCACCCACAATGAACTCTAATTATTCCACTTCATAAAAAAGGTTCCAAGAAAAAAAACCAAAAAGATTGAAAAACAACCAAAATAAAAAAATAGTGTTTGAATTTGAGTCAAAATCCGCCTCCAAGCACATCCCCAGATAACTCAACTCACTAACATCATAATTCTTCCATTATCCCGGCCTACAACCAAGAGATCTACTCTGGTGCCTAGAGCTTGTCCCATCATTGTGTTAGTATAGCTCAGTCCGCCACCACCACCGGTGTCTAAAATATATATACTCTAAACAGTTAGTGAATAGAAATAATAAATGAATGAATAAAATAACCCAGAAAACTCGGATTCCATTTTCTAAAAATCATTACATTAAAAAATTCCATAATTCATTACATTTCCATCAACTATACCATGATTATTTCTTAATCCATTTTCTTCACATGTTCCATTGGTTATTAATATACATCATTTACACATGAATATGAGGAAATCTATCACTATGTATAAGGGAATCAGTCATGTAGATATCTCATTTGGTATAACCAGATCACATCAACACATTATCCTCACCAAGAAGCCTCTTTCTGGGTGGAATTCAATAGTTATGAGTATAGAACCTCAGTTCCCTTCCATAACCCCTATATTTTTTGGTGGAGTTTAGAGCCTCTGTCTCACTCGACCCATGGTTGTAAAACATCATGGAAATACCCCACCCTACCAAACCATGTTCACATGCTTTATATACAATATCCACTCACATACTAAATCACAACTTACAATATCCAATACCAATGAAAATATTATAATACATGACAACCAATATGGTAGTTAATACAATTCCATACCCATTAAGATATTTTCAATTTTCAATACTTATCCTTTTATCCCAATTCCCATTCTCATGGCTAATCCAATTAAAGATATTCCATAATTCCAAGTCTTTTGAGAATGTTCATGAATTTCTATACCAAATCCCTTTTATCCCATTTATCATTTCATAAGTATATTTTCAACATATGCATTTCTAGTTAAATTCTTATATCACATAGAACAACCTCTATATTACATTCAACCAATAATGTATGCCCCAAAATACCCATGTTTTAACCCAAATAAAAATTTCATCAATTCCCCTTTACAAAAAGTTTTACATGTTCTACAATTTACAGGTCATTTTAAGTTTAACATGTTCATCCTGTCATATAAAATAATAATTTTATATATTTTAACATAATTCATAAGACAATTGACATAATCTCAATTACACCTTTTCGTTTCATGCCCAACAACCCCTTAATTACTTATAAAAACATATAAATAACTATAAATATTTCATTTACAACTCAATTTAACATATTCATCATGATAAATATGGTATCTATATTATCTTATCTCAACTTTACAATTTACATTATCCATTTCTAGGCTTGGTAATGGTGAACACCCCTTGGGTCGCCATAAATCATTCTAATCATCCTAAACGCATCCCGTAGAGATCATGAGTGGTCTAAATAATTAATTAACCAAATAGTTTACTTAATATTAACAAAGGTAAAAAATTAACAAATAATGGGAAAAGAGACATCAAGACACATAAAAAAATCTATAATAAAAATATGGGATATAACATATAGACAACCTACCTTGAATCTGAAGATGAACACACTCTCAATTGTATCCATAGAACTGGATTCAAATACTTGTTTAATCCCCCATAAATATTCCACTAGAAAAAATTGGGTTTTATGGATTCAAAACAATATCCGAGAAACTACAAACCCTAATCCAAAAAAGAGAATCAATGGGAGTGTTTGACTTACCTGGGGAAAAACCAATATCACTCTAAATGGTACTGAATTGAAGGGAAAAACCCTAGTAAGGTGGGTCATTTTTTATAATCTATAGGGTTGAGAGGAAAAAAATCTAGTGGGGATCTAAAAATCCCATAATGAAAAAATAGTAAATTTTCATACATTTAATCGGCTGCATGGTTAACACGTACGGTTATAAAAACCATATACAAACCCCGATCTAACAGAATATCATGTCGCATGTTTACCTTGAGAGTCTACAAGGTTTAAATAACCATGATCCAACCATAAATAATGCGACATTTCATCGATTCATGGTTTTCCTAGAAATTTTTGATAATTTATTTAACTGTGTGAAAACTATGTTCCTTCAAAATATTGGACAAGTTTTCCATCCTTTAATGTCGTAAACCCCGAGAACACCCTTGAGTCCCCTCATACACTTGTGAACATTTCATTAATAAAAAACATCTGACTAATCACAAAATTCAAACAAGGCAATACCATAATGAATACTGGGATCCTATAAATATCATGAAATATAATTTGATGAAACATAAAAATGGATTGATGACATTGGGTTAAAATGTTAATTACTGAATAATTACTATGAATATATTAAATGATAGTGGTCGTATTGCATAAAAATATCCTAGTAATTCTATGGATTATTGAACTAGTTCTAGGTTCAAATCTCTCATTTTAATAGTGACACAATGTTTATAACAATTAATAGGTTGAGAAGAATTAGAATATCATGTTGAATTATTTTTTTCAATGTAAAATCCAAAATAATAAGAATAAGTTAAATTAAATAAGATCATGAAAATGATTATTTCTATAAAGACACATTTATGAAGAGTTGGCCCTAACATTAATAATGGATTCTATTCAGTATAATGTTTTCTGTAATACGTTTATGGAATGTATAGAAGAAATATTTTCCATGAAAAAAGATTATCTTCGTGATCCTTATAAATGGAATTTGTGGGGCTCAGTGGTCAACCACTCCCAAGGGAGGTTGGCTCGGGTCATCCTATAGGAAGAATATGTGTGAGGTGATTCATGTATAGTTGTTGAATGTTATATGTGGAACCTTTATTAAATAATAATTGTGTACTCTAGAAGGTTGCAATAGGATGCTCTAAAAGGCCACAAGTCTATTTCATGGGGGAGTGTTTGTTCTGTATTCGGTTTATGACTCAAACAGAGAGTGGGAATGGAATCATTTATTTAGAAAATATACAATACGCAGATTATCATTGTGGGAATCATGATGTGGGTAAAAATTTCACCCATATTAAAGGATAATGAAATTAAATTTCCCCCTAATTCTGGGAGATCCAATGATCACTAGGAACCCATGAAGTCATCTCTTTCCTCCCAACATGAGGGCTTCTCAAATCCATCCATTCAACAATAAACCAATGATAGTCACCAGGCTATGCATAGACAATCAACTTCAATGATTCAAACAAGCCTGAGTTTATAACAAATTAATAATTGATGATTTCATTCATGATATTCTGATTAGAAAATCAATAATAAAGTATTTTTAAAATGAAAACTAACTTATAGAGAATTAACACATCAGATATGAAATGATAGGGAACCATCGTGAAAATTAATGCAGCATCTATTCACTATTTGTTGTTGACATTTTTCCAAAATTTATCAAACATCAATCGAATATGAAAAAGGTATTTTTTTGTAGTGTTTCATATCCCACATTCGAAGTATTCACAGATAAGAAAATTTTCTCTTTGAATCATTCACCACAGACCATATTTTATGTGGATTGAGTAGGTGATTGAACATGGAATTAATGGTGACTCCAATATAATAATATCTAACATCTGATTCCAAGATAGATTTTTATGCGACCATATTCCATTGAGAGATCCTATTTTCAGAAAAAAAAATCTCTACCTTAAAAATACATGATGAGGATTCATATTCCCACAATACACCTTTTCATTGTGAATGGGGTTTTCTACACATTTGTTATGTGATGGACTAAGTACATCACATGTCATGAAAAAAATATGATCTTTGAACACATGAATAATCATAGTAAACCCTAATAAAACTTCACAAAGACGACCAGTTCAATGAGATAGTAAAGACTATCACACTCCCACTAATTCACATAATGAATAAATAGTAAAAATATTTTGTATTCACGTGATGCCAGTAATATATGTTTTCAACATTAAGGTCTTTTGGATTGTGCGAAGGAAGAAACAGGTGAGCTAAAAAATTTTGAAAAGGATACTATATTCTGAAATGGTGTTCATAACAACCTTTAACTCATGTGATTATATGATAGTGTAATGTATGTTATGAAGAAGATTGTATATTGTGACCTTTATTCATAGAGATTCATGACTTCATAAATACAAAAATATTATTGCGTAGAAAAAGGAATAAGGGAATAGTGTGAAAGTGTTCATGCATACAAGAATTCATGATAACATTATAGTGATTGAAAAAAATATAAAAAGAACATGAATTAAGGATAATTATATTCTATATATGTCATTGGATTTTTTCTCATTGGTGGCAATGTTATTTTCATACAGTTTCCATTTTATGAAGATAACAGATTGAAGAAGGAGAATAGAAATGTCTGTGTATATGGTAACGAATTCATAAACTGTGAACTAAATATATATTGAAAATAAAATAAAGGAATTTTTTTGCATGCTTTTTTGGAGATATTTCATGAATAATTATAATACATTTATAATAAGAGATTTTAAGTGAAGTGTATGTAGTGGTTGAAAAAAATATGCAGTTGCAATAAGAGGAAATAGATTCTCTGATAATGTTATAATATTTTGTACTGAGGAAGTCAGATAATTCTATCCATAGTAATATTCATATCATTAAGATTGAATTAGAAATAATGGTGATTATTCTATGATGAGATAAAAAACATTATTTTGATAATAAAAAGGTAGGAATATGATTATAACTATAATTAAGAAGATTCAGTGAAATTTATATTTCTTTAGATGAAGAAAGATTTCAAGACACTACTATACACCATTTAATTTTTTTAATGATCCGAGACTCGTGAAAATGTAAATATAGAATATATATTTATTTTATTATCATTAGGGTCATGATTATTTTTATTTTTATTTGTACACAAAATTTTAATATAACATTGTGTGATAGAAGAATAAAAATTTATATCTTTTAGTTCGTTGTTGGGAAGAATAGTAAGAGTTACTTGTATACTACAATGCAATCTACAATTTGTAGAAGAAGTCAGTTGATGATAATGAAAATCTGTGAAATACAAAAATAGTCTAAATAGAAGGAATACAATATGGGTTTTATAAATAACCATAAAAAGTAGAAGACACTATATTCATATGTAGCATAAATAACACGCCAGAAGATGTTCACCAAGATATCTCAATTGACTATAGTGAGTTAAATTGAAATAGATATTCACTTAATTTCTGTAACAAATTTAAATGGATTATCTATAAATGGTTGTTTGGTGGGATTATTTACTTACCATTTTAAGGTCTAGCTACCCTCAGTATGAAATTGTCATTATAAAAATATTAAGGGACTTACATACATTCCTTCATATACTTGAATACAATAGTGAAATTATGACAAGAGAATTTCAATAATATCATGTCAAAGAAGTAAAGTGATAAAAATGTGTCAAAATTGAAATATTCACTAATACTGATTCACCCCATAGTGTTAGAAATTTCTGAAACTAGCCCTTTATTATATGGCTTATGTTGTCATCTTTTCATTCCATCTACTATCACTGTATCATTTTTTGGGCATGTGAAAACAGTGTTTGGGTAGGTGGTTACTTATCTAGACTATGCTGGATATTCCTCGAGTTGTTATATTTTTATAAATTATATTATAAATTATTTTACATGATTTATTAGCTTCTATTTTTGGAAATGGGTTTTTTAGAAAATATGGTTATCCCATTGTTTCGGTAAAAGTAAAGGTATTTTACGTAAATGAGAAAAGGTTTTATGAAAAAAAATAACACAAAGTTTCTATGAAATTATATGGAAAATATAGAACAATGGAATCCTTGGGTACTTTGGTTAAAGATGTAGTAAAATGACTCATCGGTTGACACTCCCATGGGGTTCACTCATGGGGTGTTCATTTGATCGTTATTACAACTATCCAAGGGATATTTTATACCAACTATGGGTTAAATTTCTATTGTGTCCCTCCACTCCATTGATACGATTCATATGTCTACAGACCAGATATGCATTATTGAATATGATTGAGTACGAGTGTTTTTTATAGGCCAACCATTAGTTATCCGTGGAATTAATTTTACACTTATTTTTATTTGTACTATTTTATATTTGATTACCTTCATTAATATATGTGATATTTTGGAAATTATTTTACTTGAAATATTTACAATTGTGAAAAAGGGTAATGTTTTACCATTCTATTAATATATAAAATATTTTACTAATTATCATTCCTTATTTTCTATAATGTTATGCATGTTTCGATTATAATAAAGATAATTATTATGGAACACATATGTGAGATCCTATTGATCCTATTTATTTCAAAATCTCCAAACCCCTTGAGTGGTATGTATACCGGGTTTTTCCTTTTGTTGTAGGGAAAGAAAACACATCGTATGAAGATAAATATTTTTAGTGAAAGGGAATTTGTTAGATGGTGGTGAGATAGTGGGATGTCATCTGCTTATTATGTGTTGTTTTTTCTCATTGTGTTGTTTTATCATTTATATTGGACTAATAAGATGTAGTTTATAGTTTTTGTTATGTAGAATGACTTATGATGTTTCTTTTAGTTATGGAAAATAAATTTATTTTTTTGATTCTTGTTCACTATTTTTTCATTATATATATATATATATTCCCTTAAATTGGTTATATAATGGCGGAATAATTCCCTATCATTTTTTTATTCATGGGTTCTACTGTCCAGCCCATGGTGAAGGGAACACCATTTAGGTAGGTCATGGAAAAGGTGGGGTGTAAGTCTATGAGGGTATCCCATGTTATTTCTTAACAGATGAAATATTTTAATATACCTCTCATGAAATAAATTTTTTTCCTCTTCTCTGGTTATTTCATTATTATAATTATTTTCTTTCAGTTTCCCCTCTATATGCTCTCAAGAGAAAAAAAAATAAAATATTGAAATAAAAATCGAGTTTATTTCTATATTTGGTAAAAAATTACATTCCTTTCACATCCAAATCATCTCAAATTGTATTCAAGAATGATTTTATTATTATCCAATGATTTTCTCATTTCACTTTTAACCATGATTTGAACTTTTTACATAATGTTTTAAAATAGATATTAATATCATTTTCTAAAAGAATTACCATTTGAAAATTTACAAAAATTTGAATGAAATATTATTCATTAAATTATAAGGAAACAATTTAATATCCTTCCATTATAACCCATCCACACTTTTAATATTCTTTTATATAATTATAGTTTAATTTTCAAAGAAAATAATTTCATTTGTATTTGGTAAATTTATCTACTTTAATGAATTTATTTCAAAGATAAAAGAATATTTTAATCAATAAATACTATAATTGTTCTTTTAATGTTACTTTTATATAAGATGAAAATACTTTTGTGTTACATATATCTTATTGGGTATACGACATGAGGATAAATTCATTATTATTTATCTATCTAGTTTATAACTATTATAAAATAATTTTTTATGAATAATATTTCTTCTCCATGGGTTCTGATATAAGAACATTAATTTATGATCTTCAATCAAACATCTATATGATTTTCATTATGTTACAGGTAGGAATGGAATTATATATCCATCGAATTCACTGTGTAAATATGGAAAACTCATTAGGTAAATATGTAATTTGTGAACCTAGTTTCGAGACTCAAATTTCATATATTGTCATAGTTTTCTTGTCAGTACAACTAAGCAAGGACCTATCTATCATGTACAAAATGATATGAATGGACCATGATTTCGTGTCCATATGGTTTTTCATGGACATGATTTTTTTGTCTAAATGGTTATATGAGGACCTGATTAGATAAACATAATGTAATTATTTATCCTATTACTATTTTAAAAAAATAACAATTTATTAATATTTATTTTTTTTATATGATAATGTCTATGTCGTTATCTCAGGGATCATGAGATTTGACTCCATTATTATTCATTTCTTTTGAGCTATTATGATTTATCTCTAAATTATAAATTAAGATCATTAATATTTAATGTATGGTTTTCAAAATATATAATAATATTCTCATATATGCTCATTGTAGGATTTAGTAATCATTGATATCCCCTTTTATACCCTTATTGGTCATCTTGAAACACCTCTTACTAGGTTTTATTTTCCTAAATATATTAATAAGATATGTATTATGTTTCTAAGAATGGTTCTAGTTATTATGAACTAGATAAGAGATGATGTAGATGTTTTATAAATTAGTGGTTTTTATATCCAAATTTCCAATGACCCAAAACATATATGATTCTAGAATGTATCATAATGTTATGAAATGAATAATAATCAAATAATATTTAATATAATTGAATGAAAAAAATTATATCTATTTTTTGTATTCAAGATATTTTTATTTAAACATTGGAAACTAGGATGGTAATCTTTAGTCAGATCCCATGGGATAAGTATAATTGTAGTATTAAATCCTGATGCTTTAGATATGATAAGGAATGACCTATGTTAAACATAATGTGTCATAGATTGGATATAATTTTTTATAATTTGTACATTCTATAAATTATTTTTCATGATTCCTCACAATGATTATTTTTTCTCACACTGTGCTTTATGATTTCTTCCAATTGATTGAATGGGGATAATTTCTATTATTTTTTTTGGAAAATGGATGAATTTACTCATGATAAAAAAAAAATTGTGATACAAAATGCCAAAAATTATTATGGATAACATTTTATAATAGTATCTCAATAATACTGACATAATGAGTTTTTTCCTGGACACACCTAACAATATGAATATTTATATTCATGTACATTATAGTGGATGAAAGACAAAACTTCCAACATATATAAAATATGGGAAGAGGTGCTAAGAATAATATCTCCACTGAATGGTACTATATTTTCTGTGTGGATATAATGTTAATATAGAATGAAATTATAAGGAAAAATGAACATTATGATGGTGTAATTTGAAGTGCATCTTGAGATACAAAAATATAGTTCAACAAATAATTTGTGGGGAATATCATTATAATTTGAGATAATTCCCCAATACATGGGTTAACTCATATAACATAGAATACCCTATGTTATACCAACTACTTAAGTTAAATAATTTATGTGATTCATTATTATGATACCATAATTATGTTGTAGATGTGTTATATCAATTATATTATTGGAAAATAATCATTAATCTTCTATGCATTATTCTGCCATAAAATTGATTCAAAATTTGATAAAATAATTTATATGGTCCCTATTACAATATATGGTGATTTATTGGGAAGGTAATAGTATTTTTTTTGATAAAGAGTGAAATTAAAATAATGGTATTATATTACGTACCATGAAATTATTAAGTGATATAATAACAATGTGATTAAGGTAATGTTTTAAGAAATTTATAAAAAAATAATTTGTCGAATATATTCAATAGATTGTGAAAAGAAATAATTATAGTGTTAATTTATGGACTGGTATATGTTCTCATGTGAGTGTAACATAAGATTTATGGATACCATATTTGATTTACATGTTCATGGATGGTCATATGTTCAAATAGATAAACACACCTTCTAATGTTTTTATATGATTATTTTCAAGGTGATATGAATCTTATTCAAGGTTTTAAAAAATTATATTTTGAGTTTCATATAATATATTGTCTTATTAATTTATTTTATTTTATGTTAATTTTGGTATATTTGACATTTTAATATAGAAAATATTGATCATTAAAAATTTATAAAATGAAAATCTGATATTTTCAGGGAAATTAATGACAATGTTAATGATTAACTTCTAAGTTAATATGTCAATATTAGGAAAGGTAAGAAGAAAGTTATGAGATAACCTTTTACAATAATTCATTTATTACTATTGGGGTTATTAAATTAATTTGGGATTTAAATACTAATATGATATTTTTCTTAAGAAGGTTTATTCAATTTGGTGCTTAACTTTCATTATACTAACCATTTTAGGGATTGATTAATGCCTAATAAAGGAAGAATATATCAATATACTTTTTTGATAAATTAGAAGTGTTTATTAGTATACAAAACATGAAATATTTATATTTAATACAACTCTTTTAGAAAAATATATTATATTGTAATGGAAATTAATTAGAGAATAATATTATACATTTCAAGTAAGTATATTTACATATGTTCTTCATCTACATGGTAAATAAATTTATCTAATATATGTTAAATATATTGAAGAAATTACTTTCTTATTAACATTTATTTAGATTAATTGATATTCTTTTTAACACCTCTCTAATTTATGCTTTTTTAGTTTTCGACGTTCCCATGATCATTCAATTTCTTCATACCAGTATTCTCTATCACTCTACATCAATATATGGAAATTAAATTTATATTCCAGGTCCAAATTTTTACATCCCACTATTTTTATCCTGATTAGAAACCTAAATATGTGGTTTTCTAGATTGCCCTTTTATTTCTATTTCCCTCTTTTCAAGAGGATATTTTATTGAGCATTTTTATAATGTGGGTTTCTAATAATTCAATTTCCAAATTTTAATCACTTAATTACATAGAAAACATTCAAATTTTAAAGTTGAAATTTTCAAAAGGGAATGAATAAAACTCCATGATATTTTTAATAGATCACAACTTTTGATACCATATGAAATACACAACATTGAGGCTTAACTAAATGATTAATAATATAATTTATTTGACTATTATAGAATTGTAATAGAAGTAGCATTTATGAATAGGATTGACCACAATATTATATATATATAATATTCTAAAAAAAATTATTGACTAATGATCATGAAATAAGAACAATTTATTTTAGAAACTTTATTTTATTCATCAAAAATACATTTTCATCAAAAATGGTTTTTATTTGATTTAAAAAAAATGATGAAAATTTTAAGGGTAAGTTTCAAATAATTTTTTTAAACCATATAATTGATAAATTTAATATTTAGACGTTATATGTGGATGGAATATTTATTATTCTCTAAAAATATATTATTTTTCAATGTTTAGTGAAAAATATTAATTTTTATTGACTACAATATTTCCATTTCATGAGTCTGCATGTTATATTTTTCTAAAAAGATTTAAAATCAACGTTTGTTCACTAATATTATTAGAAAACCCAGTTTCTCATTAGAATAATAATTATTTTTTAATTTTGATTAAAAACATATTTAAACATAAAATGAATTTTAATGAAAAAATAATTTTATGTGTGAATTGTTGTTTTATCCTAATAAATAAAATTGATCAATAAATAAGATTTATTTTTATTAATATATATATTATATTTAATAGAAAAATTAACATCAATATAAAATATTTTATAGGTTTTTTATGATAATAAATTCAATTTGAAGCTTAAAACATTATTTTTATAAAAAGTTGTTTTCTTCCCACTTTGTTCCCTTACATAAAACATAATATAGCCACATATATAAATTTAATCATGAAAATTGTATTTACAATTTTTAATTAGGTGTATCTATTTAGTAAAATCAACCCCTTTAATTTTTTGTTCCATTTACATAATATTCCTGCTAAAAGTTATCACATTTGTAAAAGATAAATCAAAATAATCATTGATAAAACAAAATTTTATGTTAAACGTTATTCTTATAAATACATATTGTATGAATTAAATTCTAATATTGTCACCTAATTAGATTAATTTAATATTTTAGGGTACACATTTCCTTTAAAATAGCTAATATAATATTTAATGTAATGAAAAATGACAAATTTCACTCTCTAAATTTTTAAAATTTATTATGTGTCCTCATAGGGGAAAAATATTATTATTAATGAATATATATTTATAATTTTTCAATAATGAATATATTATCATGATGGAATATTTGTATCTAAATTTTAGTATTTATTAAATTACTTTTAATTTTTCCACAATGCAATCACTATATTTCATCAATTAATTAAAAATAATAAATTGTTTTTAATGTTTTAAAATTAATATATTCCGAGTGATTCAAATAGATGAATATGAAAATTTTGTTATTTTTCTATATATAATATTTTAATTTATAATTTATATAATTTTCTTTAAGGGAAATTTATAGTAGTAGTGTCAAAAGTGAAATTAATTATAATTTATCAAAATATCATTTTATTAAATTATTTAAAAAAATTTATAGGAAAATTAGATTATGGTTTGGTTTAAAAATTTACCCCTTGGAAATTTAAAATACAATTTTAACATTATATATAAAATTACAACCCCTTATTGTAGAAAAATAAATTATTGTGGTTAGGGTTAAAATAGAATAACAAAGTGGTTAAACAAAAAGATAAGGTTTAGAACACCACATATACCTACAAATATTTTATTGGATGC
This sequence comes from Viscum album, assembly GCA_963277665.1. Lineage (NCBI taxonomy): Eukaryota > Viridiplantae > Streptophyta > Magnoliopsida > Santalales > Viscaceae > Viscum > Viscum album. The sequence continues at coordinate 270,254,083 of OY728152.1, read as the reverse complement.
ATGGATTTAAACCCCAAAATACCTTTTCATATAATAACATGAATATTTAAAAAATAAATCTGGATAATTACATTATTATATTAAGATTTTTTTTCAAAATCCCAAGAGTGTAAAAACCATCAATTATAAAAGGGAACCCATCCTTTATATTCTTTAAAAAAAATTGTTCTATATAGCTCCACCAAAACAAACCAAATTCTCTTATACAATTCCATGAAACATTAAAGATGTTTTAATCTTCCAAATAATCTAGATATATACCCTTAATTAAATATTTAATAGTGTTGTTTCAAATAATTAGTAATCCCCTTAACCGATTGATTTTTTTTATTTAATTTACTGTAATTAAATAAATAATATTCCAAAAAAATAAAAAAACATTATGAACAATATATTAAATATTATAATTATTATTAAAACACATTTTATCTCACATTCCATCAACTGCTATGTGAATGTACCTCTCATGTGTATGTAAAACGTTTCGTCTCCACGTAGTGGTAAAATTCAATTTTCATCACCATAATTCGTGGATATTTATTATGATGAATTTATACTTTATGTATCATATTAATAACATCATAATTTTTTATGTTGATTATAAGATATCTTCCTTCATTTCTTACAAACTATGGGAGAATGATAATCTTTCTAATACATATGCGTGGACTACGACCCCCATAGAGTGATGTCATTCTTTTATCATTAAGATTTTACATGATGTTAATAGGTATATGGTTTAATGAAAATCTCAGATATATATTACATTATAATGACTCATTATTTGTTATTTATTATTTAATACTATTTTTATCTAGCTTTCAAATAGTGAAGATAATGTTCATGAAAACATATGACTAACTATCTTTATGAATGGTGTGATCCATGTTTATTATATCTATATTATGTGAAATATTATAATTATCTATAAATAGATTTATATTAGATTTTATTAACTATTAAAATTATGGATATTTTGTAACCATGATAAATGTACAAGGACTTGAAATACTGAACTGAAATTATCATAAAAACAAAACAATTAACTTCATGTAATGGAGATTTTAATAATGAATTATTAAAAAAATGTTATTGAAATGTTATAAGGGGATAATAAATTATATTAAATTAATTATATTACACTGTTATAATATATTTAATAATAAATTATAGGATTATATAGTATTATCTATACAATTCAAAATTTAGGTATGGTTTGGTCGTCTCAAATTATCTTCGTTGGGGAATATGTTATTTTAATCACTTATCTAATTTTATGAGGGGTATATGCATCAAATTAAAATTTTATAATAGTATTTTTCCAAATTTTATTTATATTTATTATTTAATTTTATATAAGTTGTTAATGGGGCTTACAATTTAAATGTTTCTAAAGTGGAAGGGGTTTTATGTTACAATATAATTGTTTTCTATGATTTCATTTGATCAAATATTTGATGAGGAAATATTATGAGTTACCAGTCATTAATCTCATGAATTTCTCTAATATTATTTTTATTTCATGATAATTAAATTTTCTATATCATGGTTTTATTTAAATGTATTCCAAGTGGATGAAATAGTTTTTTATGGAAACTCAAATTTATTTCTCTTTCTAGTAGAAATTCATTCTTCTTCCATACTTATTTTTTCAGAATATCCATTAAATATTGTTTTTAATATTCTCTTCTAATTTTTTTAAAAAAATTTGACACATATTGAAGTCTTTTATAAAAAATTTAACGTAATCATAATTTCATTTTCTAAATGATGTACTTTTTTTCTTTTTTCCAATATGTGAAAGGAATGTTTTCTTTTAATATATAAAACCTGAATGAAATTTCCATCAATCCTAACCCATTGATAACCGGAATATTTCTTCACAAGCTTCTAAATATATTGTAAAATAACATTGCTTCATTCTTATTTGGGATATTATTTTATATTAAATAAGTTATTTCAATGTGAAAAGGATAATGTTTTCAAAAAATACTCCATGTTATATTTCACAGGAACATCCATCTAAAATGAGATCCATTGATTTTTTTTCCATACCTCAGATAATATCCAAGGATACCATAATTATTCATTCATAGGATAATTTATTATAATGGTGATGAAATTTTTGGAAAACATATATATTTTACATGGATTAAAATATATTTTGATTCATTTCTAATCTAATAAAATATATATGAAATGATTTTGATTATATAATATATTGGATCAGATTTATATATCCTATAATGAATTGAAAATTAATGGAAAAAAATGATAAATTTTTTATTCCGACACCTGATTTCATGTTCACAAATTCATGAGTGGACTGTTCTTTCATGTCCATAAGATTATGCATGGGCCGAGCATTCATTTTTAAAACACTATGCATAGCCCAGGGTTTCCTTTATATAAGATGATGTGGGACATATTTTTCCAGTGTGTATGTTTATAAAATAGTGTAATATCATTTCCTTGACATAATTATTCAATGTGTTTCTATTGATACATTTTTAGAATTTTATAATCTTATGTTTTTGTCACATTTATATTTTTATGTTATGCTCCCATGGATCGTGTTCATTGGCTCCATTATGATCTATATTTTTATAATATAAAACTCAATTCTAGGAAAACAGATTTAGATATTTCCTTTGAGAGGTATGGTTTTTAAATGTTATACTATTTCATTCATAACACTTTTCACATGTTATTTTTTATTGATCGTTGATCTCCCCATTTTTTACCCTTACTAAAAACTAATCTCACACATCTATAAGTATTCTTTTCACAAGGATGTGAAGATATAATTTTATGTATGATTCCTCTATGTATGGTTTTTTTATGAGTAACTATGTGTGAGATAATGTATTTCTATTATCAAGGATTTTTTATGTATTCACGTTTCAAAATACACTACAGCAATATGATTTCATCATAGATCCTAATTATATTTAATTAAATTTTATCTAATAAGATGAAATATCTATTTATGAAATGTGTGGGTTATTATAAAAACTTCATGTCATGTACCTTGTAATAATTTCTAATGATTATTACTATCACATCCTAGGGACCTAAAAGAAATGATGACAATAGAAACTCACTCACACCTTCAAAATATTAAGTTCCTTTTGATATGAAGGATCCATACACTATGATTTCTTTTAAATGAGAATCATCATGGAGAGAAGGTTAATAGAAAACTCATCCTTCCTCTAGGGACGTGACATCGAAAAATCATAAGAAAAACTCTAACGGTTTTATCTATCCACTTCTGGTAGTAGATTACTCAAATGTTGATCAATTAAACTAGCGAATAACATTGTTATCTGGTAGGACATCATTACATCATAAAGAAAAACAATCCCTTATCTCTTTTATCTATAACCCCACTATATCGGAAACATAGAAGGGATTCCATAAAGAGATTTAAAATAAAATAAATTCTAATATCAGTCAATAAGGCCCTAAAAAAGGCAAACCAATCCATTCCGAAGAGAGGTTCAATGATACCATGATCAAGAACTATAAATTCCCACAGAAATTTGAGGATCAAAATCATCACCCGAGTCATTGGAAATTTAAAACATTGTCCCATCATCTCTATAAAGGGTTTGGAATGTTTCTATATGAAGAATATAATCATTGAACATATTAAAAAATCCTCAATAAACATTGATGATATAAATTAATGAGATGAACCTATATTAAAAATATTCATAACTATATAAAATGATACCAATATCATACAATAGATAGTACCCAGTCCATATTCAGATTCCTCAAGGGTATCGTATGATACATAAATATATCTGGTATTAGATCCTCCCTAAGGGTTATTTATTTTGGGAGAGTACTAATTTTATTGAGAGTGGTATCCACCACCAATTGATTAATTTGAAAAAACATGAGATCCTTTTTGTATGAATGGATCTAGATTTACTTCATTAGGACATTGTTTTGTATAAAATATTATGATGAATATATTTTTCACAATGTTGGAATACCTAGGGTGCTTCTATATAGATATTATTAGCATGAACAAGCCACCCTCACTAATAGAAATCTCACTTATGTTTTCCTAATGATTACCCAATAACAGTCTTGATTCCAACTGAGCACCATTATGCTCTCTTTTATGGATATATGACACATCCTAACCACATTATATGATCATTAATCCTCCACCGAAACAAAATTTCATATATATGACTACCTGAACTTGTGTTTAATTATCTAACACATATGAAAAGGTCTGTTGGAATAAGTGAATTATCATTGATATAATATCATTCCTCAAACTCATCTTGAACCTCCAATATTTGAGATATTTATTAGAAACGATCATTGGTGATAAGAAGACCAACTCTTTAAATTTAGTGGCACAATCCAGTGATAAATGATCCCTTATATCCATGTTCATATATTTATATATCATTGAACATAATAATTTTTACGATAAAATTTTTAGTTGAATACCTTCTTGATGGAAATATAGGTAGGATCCTAATGTAACATATATTTTTTTTGGGTTAATCCTAATATTTTCTCTCAATCCCAACAGGAATGTTTGTATAAAATACCACATTATATTCCTCGACATATTTCCATAGGATTAAAATACACTGAATCTCCTCAATAAACTGTTTGGATTCCATGGTTCACTTGTCATCATGGAAAATAATTGGATTCATCATGGTAAATATTGAATCATAATCAACATCTCAATCCCAGTTTCCAAAACTGTCTTATCCTAGAGATTCAATTGTGTGGACAAAGATTCCAATAATTTTGGATCCACCTAAGGGTTTTATTAAACAAAATTTCTCATAGATTTGGAAGTGATATTCTAGGATAAAAATTGTATTAAAAACTACAACATCCAATAGGATTAAGTTAAAATTATGAATCAAAATTTGAATTCAATAATACATTGATATAAATTTAACATTAAGGTTTTAACTAAAATATTGTTTCATTTTAGGAGAGACAAAACATTCAATAAAACATAATAATTTCATCATCTAAATAAAACCCAAATCATGTTCATTAAAATAAACAAGAAACTAATCTCAATCATGGTAAAAATACCAAACCACCTAGGGTAAATTATGTTTTTACAAGAATGTGAACTACTTAGGAACCCTTTCACACCTACTATATGAATTATAGATGTTTTAAAACTTATCTAGTGAACGAATTGAACCATTGTCCATAATATTCATCACATTAATGGTTGGTTATAGGATATAATATAATTTGGAAATGAATTAAACTGGGTGAACATAATACATGATTCAAATGACACACCATAAGGTGGAGATCAACATAATGACAAACATCTTCCATTAGTAACAAAAAATATATAAAAAAATTAGTAAAAGTGGAAGGAATGTACAAATACATTGTACATGAAACACATTATCAAAGGGAATAACTACAAAATAATACATGAAAATATTAAAAAAAAGTCTCCATTTGACCTTGGATCAAAACTGTCCAATCTGGATATGAATGTGGCATCAACCATGATGTGATAGTATGATATATAAAACATATACATTTACATACATCCTAAAAATCCAAATCTATATAACGCAAATGGAATAATAATAGAGTGAATAAAATTAATAGTATTAAACCAGTATAAATCTAAAAAAATATTATTACCATAATACTATTATTATTTTCTTTGAAAACCATTTTTAATGAAATTTATTTTAAAAATCATTTTGGAAAAATTATCTTCATTTTGTTTAAATTATTTCAAATTCACAAAAACCTGGGATTTTATAATTACCTAAAACGTAGTATAAATATTTATGAATAATCATCCTTGTAAATTCCATATAAAACAGATATGAGTAATAAAACATGAAACATTATCATCTTATTAAAACCCGATAAAAAGTGGGGATCTATCCTATGATAATACATACTCAATAATTTTAAATGACACTAATCAGTGAATACCATGAATCCTATGTATATTGGTTCCTATCATAGTTTATCGATTAATCATTAATAATTCATATTAATTCCAAATTCACTAAGGACTTGGTACGCCCATAATCGGATTCACCTACTATTTTAAATGTTCTATGTTTTCCAAAAATTTCAAAAATAATGTAAATTTTTTTAAAAACATTCTAAAAAACAATAAAAATTCATAACACACTAGAAAATATATTTTATTATCAATTTAATTTCTAGTTTATTAAATTTGATGTATATGTAGAACTAACTAATATTAAATAACCCCCTCCCTTTGAACCCTAGTTTTTATGCCACAAAAGATAAATTTGATAAAATAATTCAACATTCAATTCAATGAAATGATTTTAAAAAAATAAAAAAATGAGATCAATATTTGTTTTACATAGATTAGAAATATCTAGTAGATAAACATACCATGGAAATAGAGGAAAAATATTCACCTTCGAGAACAAAAGTTGAATCAAGGTGATCTGGTACAATAAATCCTTGATCAAAATAATAAATCATTAATTTTTGATAAATCTCTATATATTCAGAACCCACAACCCAATAAGGTTATAATGAGAAAAGGGTAATATAGAAAAGGAGAATATCATAGAATATAGTAGGATATCATAATAACAGTGGAACATACATTCAAGGGATCCCCCAATAACGAAGGAAAATGACCAAGGACCCAATGACATAACTCTCTAGATCATTGGGTGAGGTTAGGTCAACCCTTTGGGATATTAAGAAATGATCAGATCTAAAACGTTCAATGCTAATTGGGATAAAGTCTAATTTTTCAAGTATTAGAAGATGAGAATGGGGTAAGGCTACATGGTGTAACAAACTGCGTACTAAATATGTTGTGGCCTCTTCCCATTAAATAATAAAACTAGTACATAGCGTAATCTAAACTATTTGAAAACTCAATCTCAATCTATGAGATAGCCTATATAATTCCACTAGATAAAAACATTATTTATCAAATGATATAAATTGTTTAACAAACCATGATTAAACCATTAACAATGCCTCTAGGACTCACAATTCCTTACTACATATTTATGAGTTTACTATAAATAATCATTCCTCAAAACATTTCACTTATAATGTTACTCTATAAAAAATATTTTGAAACCTCAACTCTTGTAAACCTATAGAACCTCTAATTAGATCAACCATGCTCAAATTAAGGCATGGATTTTTTCCAGTGGATGTCACATTTAATTAAAATTAATATAAACAAGTAAATATTGAATAACATTATATAAAATCTATGAATATGGTAAAACCTTGACCATGGGATTTTTTTGTGTAAACTCATTACACCAATTCTATTTTAAATAAATACAATATTGTTTTTCATGAAAATGTGACAAAACTTATTATACACGTAAATTTTTTAAGAAATTAATCATATTGATTCCTTACTCTATCATGATATGTAAACATAAACCAATAAATTAGAGTGAAATATAGTACCTCACTGATCATCATCCTTACAAACATTCTCTACATAAAATCAATCATTTTCATATCTTAAGAAACCCATAGAAAAGAATTGGTTCCATAATATTTTCAAAACCATAACATAATATGAAATTTTGAAATCAATGTATATAAAAACTATCATTTTCTAGAAGGAATCATCAAAAATAAAGAGGGAGATAAAAACATCATGAGAGATAAAATATGAAGAAAAAATCAAGGTGTAAATACAAAAAATTCCAAACAAGATATTAAACATTATTATTAAATATAAAGTTTGTATTAATTTCAACGTTATTTTTGGGAAGGTAAATAGAGAAAAAATTTATACCATATTTTAATGACTTCCAAAAAATGGTAGTTTTTATGGAAACAATATAATAAATATAGTTATTTTCTTGTGTTTCTTTAAATGAAAAATTAAAATCATAGAAATATTAAAATATGGTCATATCAAAAAATAGAAAAAATAAGATATGGGGAATATAAAATACAAAAAACATAATTTAATCCAATTAAGAAAACAAATCATTTAAAAAATTGAAATGGATGAAAAAATTAATACATATGAATGTATGTTATTCATGACAACATTAGAATATTTTTCAGATTTTTTTATCAAAGTTGTTTTAACTGATAAAGAGAAGTAATTTTCCAACATAATAATATTATATAATATATAAAATAGGTGTTTTTAAGGATTAATGAAATATTGAAATTTTTATTAAATCTTGAATAGTTATTACACAATGAATCAAAAATTGAGCAGATGAAGCCCTTCCCAAGAATTTCAACTTAATAGATCGCACTCTAAACTCATTTATTCCAAACAAAAAAAGTACTAATAACAAATTAAATATCCTTATTCAGGTAGTTATTATTTTATATTCTTTTTTTAATTTCATTGTATATAATTACATTAGTTAATTATTCTATATTTTCAATATCGAGTGTGAATAATCATGATAATTCTAAACATGTTTAATAATATTGATGCCATTCATCATTATTCTTCTATTGTTCATCAATTGAAGATAAAATAGTAATCTAATTTATCGTCTATATATATATACATAGAGTTTTATATTTTAATTCTACGGGGTTTCTTGTTACGATCCTTAATGATGAAATCAATGAGTATCTTGTTTTGGGGATTTTTAATAAATGGATGTTTGTATTGTAATTAAGAAGTCATATTTTTATTTTTAACATTAAAAATATTTAAAATAATAATTACCTGTTTATATAACACAATATCAATAAATAATCTTATATCGGTATTCCATATTTTATTTAATAAAATTTTTATGTAGGCTGTTTGATTGACCGAAACATTAACATACAAAATATAATGAGGGATTATGATTATGAATGTTGTTTCTTTTATAATAATTTAATTTTTAATTAATATTAACCATTTTATTTATATAATATTATGATGGTGAATAATATTTTATGATATTTTAACAAATATAATCATTATTGAAGAATAATGAGATATGTTATATCATTGAGGGTGTATTCTGTATAATTTACAGTTTTAAATTTAATTTAGTGATGAATGAGAGTGAAATTAAATTTATTATTTTTAAAGAAATTATAAAAAAAATTATATTTAACAATTCTCATTTATTATTTAATTCTAACCTTTTAATTTTTGATGTGAGGTGGTGGTGAAAAAAATGAAAATTTTCACTTCCTAGAAGAAGTAGTCTGCACAACACACAAATTATACTTTTGTATTTCACAATATAAAAGGGATAATGTGGAAAATAATATTCCCTTTGGAGAATAATATTTAGTATACATTATTAAATTCATTATATGGTATTTATAAAAGTATATTTTGGACGGTAAGAAATAAAATGACGATATTAGGTAAAAGAGTACACGTGTTGAAGTCTTTGGTTTTACCTTGGATATCTCTATTGAAATCGAGTTATTTATATAATATTCTATATCTGAAGGATAATTGAAAATGTATAATATTATAATGGAAGGAAAATGGGTTGAGTTTATCATGTAAGCATAATTCTTTGACTTCTCGTGACGTTGTTGTGAGTGGTTCCTTTTATAAGTGTTTAGAATGGAATTATTCTAATTATATCCATTTAATATAATGGTAAAAGATGATAACCATGTCATGTGTAACCTTGAACATAAAATAATAGGTTTATATTATATATTTGTTTTATTATACCTCAACTATTCTTTCAGACACTTGTTTTGAACATGTTCTTAGGTCATTTATTCTTTTTATTTTTATATTCAACAATTTTCTAGATCCCAGTAATGATTATATACATAATTATTTTATCGAAATTGTGATGATTTCTTATATATTTTAATGGTTTGAACATTCTCTGTTATTTCATTAAATATTGGGACATACAAATTTATTCTCCCCAATATTATATAAGCATGTAGGAGTCCTACAGCTTCTACCATATACAACCACATATGGTATTAAAAGAAATGTTTTAATATAAAATATTATTATATGAGAATTATACTAGGGGAGGTGTTGTTCCTTTAATGTGAGGAATTATATTTAATATTTTATTACATATTCTATATAGATTAAATGATCCTCTTATATTGACCATATGTTAGATGAATATAAGAAGTTCTCAAATACTTTTCTACCTACAATGCTTGCTAAATACTTATTCAAAACCACAAGGGAAATCCCAATACCCGATCAGATAAAATGCTTAATAGTAATTCTGAAATCATTTCCAATTTCTCGATGTGTATCTTGGAGAATTTTTTTAGTGAGAAAATATATTTTTCAGGAAGAAAATATGATGGCTTCGAAAGGTGATCGACAATAACCCAAATGTCATATTGTATTATATATATCCTTGGGTACTCTGATACAAAATCCATTGTAATATATTGAAATTTTAAAACTTTTAAGGGTAATTTTTTAAAAATACCCATTGAATATTTTTATATTAACAATAATATTTTGTAATAAAATTCATCAAGATACATATTCTATAATTTCTCTCATTAAAATATCCCACTATAATCTATTTTATACATCTCTAAAAATTTTGATTCATCATAGATGAATCAATATGATGATATATAAACATCATTCCAAATACCCTTATTAAATTGAAATTTATATGCGATAAATTCCATATTTCAAAACCATATAACTCCATCAATAATATTTTTGAACTCTATAACATTCATTACCTATTTTTGTTTCACTACATCATTTTAAGGCCTCGTTGATCTTAATTTAGATTGATTGTTTCAAAATCATATGGGTTGGATATGATTTATCTCCTCCCTTTATAACATCAAGAATTATCCCTAGAAAATGTATTGTTATTTTGTCTTTTTCAATCCTCATCAAGTATAGACAATCATTGTATTTCCTAAAAATATCAGTTTCCACATTATTTTCCCTCCCTATGTGATAATGTACTTAGTACTCGTAATAATTTATCAAGTACAACATTTTATTTTTTTTTCTCAAATTGAACTACTTATATGTGAATGTAAATTTCAATATCTTTTAATAGGAATATATATAAAATTTTTTATTATAGGCTATAATGCCTCAAAATAATTAATGCAATGACCACCACATCTGGGTCCATCTCTTGTTTCTCATAATTTTTCCTATGATAATTTTATTAGAATGTTGCATAATAAATTTCCATATCATTATGCATAATGAAACTACACAATAATGTTTTTATATGACTCGCTATTTATTGAAAATTGTTCCCTAGAGATGGCTAATGCATGTACAAGAGTTGTTTCCAACCTCATTTCAAGTTACTTAAATTTTTATTCACATTAATTCCAATAAGGTAACCACAATCCCATTTGTGATAACATATTCAGTATAATTTATAGATGTATAAAAAAATTTAACAAAGTTTTTCTCATGACCTAGTGACCTAATAAATATATAGATTTTGGTTATAGTGGTCAGTATGGTCTATTTTCTAATAACTCCAATCTTTTATGGATCTAAAAATTTGCTCTTTATTTTGATTACATGACCTAATATTGATAATCTATGAATCCACAATTCACACATGATAAATTGGGAATTTATTTTGTAATTCCCCAATAAATATTATATAAATATACTTCATAGAAAAATCAATAAATAATTCTTAAACAAAATAATATTTTTATATATTAAATCAACACATTAAAAACCATACAAGGAACATTTTCTCAGGCTAAGAATATGGAAATATTAAACCAATATCTATAATCATAAATAAAAAAGGAAAACTTATAACAAACATAACAATTGTGATGTCATAGCCTGTATATTTTTTATCTTCCATGAGTCGAAACCCAATGAAGAGGATGAGAGTGAGATCTCAAAGTAATGTAAAATTAGACATCATCATTATGGGTAGAGGAAATATGAGTTTGGTAAAAACAATAATTATGTAATGGTTATGTATTTATACATAAAATAACTATGGAAAATAGTTATTTAGGTCCTTTTAAAAAATGATAACAATTAAAACTAAAATAGTCGTTATTCTTATATATATATATACTAAATATAGATATTCAGATTAATATAACTTGTAATAGATATTACTGATATATATATATATATATATTTACAATTATAACTGTTCTTGTTCAAAATTATAAATTAATAATTTAATGCGATTTTACTCAAAGGAAATGAAATTCCCTTATATTTTATGAAAACATTAGTAGTTTAAGAAATATTATTTTAAATACTACCCATTTTTCTCATGAAATAACAATAAAATGTAAATATGATTCAATTTTAAACTAAATTTCATATGAATAATGTCATGATGTCATCTTATAAATTATAATTTTCTTCCTATGTTACTATAAGAATATGATATTTAAATACATTTACCTTAATCTACATACTTTAAAAAAAGATAACATATGATCTATAAATATTGTAAAAATGGAATGACTAATTACATTATTAATCATTTATATTTTTCATACTCCTAATAAATTATATTAGATTATATAATGAATATTATTATTTTGATAATTATAATAAGTAATAATAATGTGTATACAATTAATTTATTTTAAGTGGACAAATATTTGATTAAGGAATTAGTGTACTAGTATATTTATGTATCAACAGAAATATCAATATAATTTAATATATATGAATACATATAATAATGTTAATTTTTTAAAATAAGAATAATTTATATAATAATTAATAACATTAAATTGGGGAGGAGATCAGCTTGTTTCTTTAGTCAAAATCATCACCCCAACTTCCACCTCCTCAGGACACTGATAGAACCCCAACCTGCTAAACATGACTACACTAGGGAAACTGTGTTCATTACATCCAGGAGAAAAGTGTCGAGTGTGGTTAATATGATGGGGAATCCTGTGACAAATAATCTACTTAGATTATTTATTTCTGACCATATCGGATGTGTTTTGAAAAAATATCATGATAACTTGTTGTCTTCTTCATCATATTACCCATTGTGTTTTGTATTCTAGTCCATGGTGCATTCCTTCAAAAAATGACACAATTTTGAACTACCAAAAATTAGTCGGAATTTTTTATGGGAAGAAATACCCTGGAGATTATTTTAAAAATAATGCCTCAAATTGTTCAATTAGTTTTATATTTTAGAGATTATAAAACTACATTTTCATGTTTCGGTTAAATAAATTGATAACACCATTAGGAATAAAATGATTTTTTGATGAAAATGTATACATTCTGTATCAGGATTGAAATATTAGGGTTCACACTACTTTTATGTAAGTGTTTTTTTGGGTGACGTTTCAGATGGAGGTTGTATGTTTATATTTGTGTGAATAACCCTTTGATGTAGATATGAGGTATTTATGATTGTGTTTTCCTCTAAATCCCATTTTAAATGCTTATTATAGTATTCTTAGGAATGCAATTTATCCCCAGTAGTGAGGCAGTGAACCTAATACCCATATATGTGAAATCATCATCAATAAGGTATGGTATTTTTTTATAAAATATGTTCTAAATGAATCAAATTATTTCTGAATTTTTGAATTCCTTCCAATCAGTTAGTAGTATTTAATACTCTTTTATGTGAAATAATTCTCCGAGTCATAATCCAGTGGTTAAATTATCTCAACGATAAGGGATTTTATTCTATGATTCAATTTTTATAAGTTTTAGGTATTTTATTTCAAATGTTTTTAGTTAAAATGTCTATATTTATTACTTTTTTTCATATTATATTTTTTATATTGTTTATGTTTATTGAAAATTCATTATTTCTACTTCTTTCGATGATTCAAAAATTCTAACTCAATTTTTCATATTCTATTTCAATTTTCATTTCATCATTTTCTTAATAATTTTTGTAATACATCATGGTGATGTAAATGTAGTAATTTTTGAAATCTATTATTAAATCTCTCACTACTAATTATCAAGATGGTTTATTTCAAAAGTATATAATTGAGAAATTTTTTTGAGAAATATTCGTAAACGATTCAATAATTTAATGAAACATAATTATTTTATGTCAATTATTATTAGTTGATTATTAATATTTATTTCATGATTTTTTAAATAATTTTTCATTATAAAAATATGATATGTAGAATAATTTTTTTAAAATAATGAGTAAAATTAATTTATGAATTTATATTTTTATACACAGAATTATATTTATCTTTCAACATAAAATTTATAATGTCATTTTAAATTATTTTTTGTGATTATGATGATATCCTCTTTATGTGCAGACTTAATGCTCCTTTATGAGCATAAATTAAAAAAAATTATACATGAAATCTAATTGGTCTGATTTATATTATTGAAATTATTTTTAATAATTAAATAATCGCAATTGGGCACCTATGAATGAAATGAATGAAATTGGATTTTCAAAATAATTTTTTAATAATAATATTGAAAATGTATGTTTATATATATATGAATATATATATATAAATATGTCATTTCATGTTAAAAATCATATCTTCCAACAGATATGTCCTTGTAAAATTAATTTAAATGTTTATTGAATTTTAATTAAGCCACTATAAGCACTGTAAAATTTATTAATTTTTCAAATTTTTTATTTATGTTAAAAAAATTAGTTTAAAAAATTTTGTTTAAATATTTTGTAAGAATTTTTTTTGTTTTAAAAAAGAAAATATATATCTATATCTACATATTTTTTATTTTAAGAGAAATATATTTTAAATTGACTTCATTAGAGACAAATATATAAATAAAATTATATATGTATTAATTTATGAAAAAAAACTATTTTATTATTCATACATATATATAGTTATGTATATAAATATATGCATATACATGTGCAATTTATTAGTGAAAGTATCTTTTTTTAATCTGTACACATTTATATGAACCTTTATTTTATTAATTCAATGAATAAACAAATGTATATATGATAATATGTATATTTATTTGAAATATTGTTACATTTTTAAAAATAAGTACATAATGGATTCATTGCATTTGTGTTTTAATATGAAAAAACTTCTATCATGATACAGGTATAATCAAGAAATTCCATTCCTGATATCATTTTCAAAGCTCATGGTTTAAAAGAAACTATGTGGTACTTATAATGAAGGATATAAGTTATTATATTTCTAATTTCAATGACTCACAGATGGATATTATTTGAATGAACGCAAGTGATGGGTAGTGAACCAAAAATGCTTTTGGTATTTTTCGCATTCATATAATTCTGGCACCAAGATAGCATTACAAAGCATTGGGTAATGATTTAATTTCATGATATTTCACGTATGGTGTGCGGGAGGTGAAACTAATGTGAATTATGGGATTAGTTGGTTATATTAATCCATCATGGGAAAATATACACCTTATATTGGGAGTGAACTGATCATCCATGTTATGTTCCAACATGTCATTGAGAAATAATTATGAATTCTTACAAGTATTCATCTGAATTTTCTATAATTTTATGATTTAATGATGTTTATTTTACCAATTTTATATATGATGAAATATTTTTAGCATTTTTTTGAAACGTATTCAAGATTTCATAATATTTCATTATTAAATTTCATAACTTGTTATAAATTTTATATTGAATCAAAAATATCTATATAATTTATTTATATTTTCAAACTCCTTATAGATCTTTTTTTCACTCACCCTATGTTTTTAAAACCACTTTATATTTGGTATGAATATAAATAGAACCAAGATAGTGGTCAAGGTCCCTTTTCTATTTTTTACCCTTGTAAAATCACAAGAATTGGGTGGTTAGGATACAGAGAAAACTGTGGAAACATTTGAATCATTTCATAGAAATTTTTAGTGTTTTATATTAAGGGGTGATAAGGATTTATAATTCATGTTATTTAATACCATATGTTTTCATTGCTATGTGTAATTTTAAATTCTATAATGATTTTTTAGTAGAACAAAGTCTAGTTTCAAGATGGATATAGAAGAACCTCACATACAATTATTATTCCTTCCTAAGGACTTACTCAAAATAATTTTTAAGAAGTCAAGATAAAATTATATTTAAATATTATCTAATTACCATGATTATTAGAATATGGTTTCTGTTATATATAAAACTTTCTATTTACCATATAATCCTTAGGGATCATGGATCGCATATGAACAAATCATAATAACAAAACTCTTCCATCATTCTCGCCAAAGGGAGGTACCACCAGAGAATTTTAAAATATTTAAACATTTCCAGATAGTATGAAACACTATTTAATTTTAGAATATCTACTGATGAATTTGAACTCTGAGTGGAGTATGTATATCTAGTATTGGCCTCTAGACATTTGGGAAAACAAGAAAATTCTGTATAGGAACTACATTTTGAAAAATTCAGAACAGACCCATTTAGACAATTTTTTAAAAACCTAATCCATACTCTTTTTATGAATCATGATGGTAGGAACAATTATTTTCAACAAGATAATGGTATTATCTATTATTATGATATGAGTTTTACATATTTTTATTGGTGTAAGGAAGTGGAAGATGTTGAAAATTCATTGAGGAATTTTTTGTACTTGGTGGACCATCACTCTTTATGATCAACAAGAAAATGGGAATTGGGTAATGATTAATGATAGTAGGCATCAAACCCTAAATATAATTTTATATTTTATAGTTTTCATAATTCTTTTTAAAATGTATTCAAATTATTGGGATGGAATTTTTTAAGGGGGTATAATTTCACGCCCCAGTAACTCTTATATAATTTTAACTCTTATAAAAATTTAATAAAATAATCATATCAAAAAAAATTCTGGTTTATTAAAGATATACATTTAAAATTTTTCATGAAATGTTTCCTCACACTATGAAGGCAATAATATTAAACCTATAATTATCATCATCAATAAAAAATGATATCTTTTAAAAAAAGATAATTGTGATGTCATAGCCGATATCATTGTGATATTCCATGAGTATAAACCAAATGAATTGGATGAGAGTCGGTGTAGAAAGGATTGTAAAAATATGAATCATCATTTCTAGTAGAGGATCCAAGAGTTCAGATATAGAATAATTTTGATTAAGGTTATCTATTTATATATAAAATTATCATTGAAAATATTTACGGAGGTTTTTTAATAATAAAATTATAGTTATAAAACTAAGAATAGTCATATGATTTTAAACAAATATAAATATATATGTATATATGTTCTAAATAAAAATATTTATATTAATAACATTTTTAATGATAATTTTAGATATATATATATATTGATAATTATAAATATTTTTTTCAAAGTTATATATTTATAGTTTAATGGTATTTATATCACATGAAATAGAATTCGAGTTTATTTTGTGAAAAATATAATTTTATAGAAAATAAATTATTAAATACTACCCATTTCCCTAATGATATAGTAATAAAATTTATATATGAGTTTGTAGAAAATAAAATATCCTAAAAAATGATATGATCATTTTATAAATTATAATAAATTTCTTATGTTACAATAAAAATTATATTCTTAAATAGAAGTACCCTAAATGACTTACATAAAAATGAGATATCATATGATCAATTTTTTTAAAAAAATTAAATGTCTCGTTTAATTTTGAATTTTTAAATTTTTGACTACCCATAATAAAATATGTAAGATTACATAATGAATAATATTATTTTTATAATGATAACGAGTAATAATATTGTGTTTTAAATTAATTTATTTTAATTGGAAAACTATTATATTGAGGTATTAGTATACTCGTATATTTATTTATCAATATTAATTTTAATAAAATATAATATATAAAATATATATGATAATGTTAATAAGTTAAAAGAAAAATATATTCAAAAATAATTAAAACCCTTAAATAGAAGGATGGGAGAAGCATGCTTCATAACCTAATGCCCAACCCCCTCTTCTTCCTCCTCAAAACACATATGGAACCCGACCCGACAACCAGGGCCACACTAGTGAATCCACGTCCATCTCATCGAAAATCTGCAAGTCAAGTGTGGTTTATCAGATAGAGAATATTGTGATGTAGAATCTACTTAGATCGTGCATGTTTGGCCATCTCAGAAGGGGTTTTTACAAACATTTATAAAACTGCTTTTCATCTTCATCATTTTGACCCAACACATTTTATCTAGTAGTCCATGAATTATTCATGTAACCAATGATGAAATCATGCCCTGTAAAAAAATGTGTAGTATTACCTATGAAAATCAATACTCGGGATATTCCTATAAAATTAATTTTTAAAATCGTTTGATTAATTTTATATTTTATAAATTATGAAAATAAAATTTCATTTTTGGGATTCATATTTTACGACAACCACTAGGAATAGAATAATTTTTATCATGATAAAGTATAGATTCTGTGGCGGGATTAAAATATTACAGTTCACACAACATTAATGTAGGTGTTTTTTTAGGTGAATTATCAAACTATTAGAATATATATATATATATTTATAATTATTTGATGTAGAGATAATGTGTGAAAGAGCGTGTTTTACACTGAATCCTTTTTCAGTATTTAGGGTGAGTTCTCCTTATTGTGTTGTTTATCCATGGTTCTAAGGGAGTGGTATTGAAACCCATTTTGGTGAAATCATCTTCAATAATGTAAGTGGTTTTGTTTTTGTAAAATATTTTTTAAACTAATCAAATGGATACTAATGTTTTTAATTATTTTTAACTAGTTGGTATTATTTAATCCTCCTTATTGTGTAATCATTTTACGAATCACAATGCAGTGGTGAAATTATCTAGAATGTAAGGGGTTTAATTTTGTGATTCAATTTTTATGGATTTCAAGTATTTTATTCCCAATTTTGCGTCATATTAACAATATTTAATACTTTTGAAAAAATAATTTTTTTAAATTATTATTTATGATTACGGAAACATCATTTTTTTAACATGTTTCTATAATTTAGAATTATATTTCAAGTTTAACAGTCTAGTTTTAATATTTATTTAAAAAACTTTAATATAATTTTTTCTTATGTCATTATGATAGCATGATTTTTTAATAAAATTATGAATAAATATTTTTTATGAATTTCAAATTTTAAATTATATATTTATTTTAGTGCATTATATGCGTATTTATAGTGGTATTTTAACATTTTTTCGGAGATGTGATCCTATTTATCTTCTTCATTATGAATCCTTATTGATCATAAATTATAAATTTTGTACATGAAATTTCATTGTTTTGATTTATATTCATGAGACTATATTGAATAATTAAATAGTCACAATTTTCCTCCTACGAATAAAAAAATGATATTATATTTTTTTTAAAAAAATTAATATTAATTTTGAAAATGTATGTTTATATATAAAAATATATTCATGTAAATAAACACATCATTTCATGTAAAAAATTACATTTACACCCTAATTTATCTTTATAAAATTAATTTAATGTATTAATGAATTTTTATTTTCCTCTATAAGTGAAAGAAAAGTCATCATATTTCCAAATATATGATTATATTAAAATGGTTATAATTTCAAAAAATTATATTTATTAATAAGTTTCCATAAAACGTTTTGTTATTAAAAATGTATATATATATATATGTCTACATAAATATTATTTTATGATAAATAGATTTTCAATTGAACTCATTAGATACATGTATATAAATATAAGTATATATTTATTAATTTATGATAACATATTTATTATAATTATATATATATGGGTAGCTAAATAAATATATGTATGTGTGTGTGTGTCATTTGTAAGAGAAATTATATTTTTTATAAATTTATACACATGTTTATGAACTTGAAATTATGATTGATTCAATGAATAAAAAAATTTATATATGAGCATATATATATTATTATGAAATACTATTACAAACATATAAATATGTATATAAAGTAGTAATTACATATGTGTTTAAATATGAAACAACATTTATCAAGATGCATGTATTGTCATGAAAGACCTTTTATGAAATATTTTTCCATGATCATGATTTAAAAGAAACTTCATGGTCCTTAGGATAAACAGAAAAAGTTATAATGTTTTTAATTCTAGATAATCACACTTGGATATTATGTAAATAGTGTCGGAGGATGGGGAGTGAACCCAAAAGCCTTGTTGGACTTTTGTCTAACCATTAGATGGGTGTGCTTAGATTGAGCTACAATGAATTTTTTAATGTTTTAATTTCATGAGATCTCATGTATGGTGTTTGGGAGGATTATACTAATCAAATTATGGTACTAAGAAGTGATCTTAATCTATAATGGGACTATGTACACCATGTCTCAGGTGTGAACTGAGATTCCATGCTCTGATCAAGGGTTCCTTTGATAATAAATTATGAATTCAAATATGTTTTCAAGTAAACATGATATAATGTTATGAATGAATGGTATTGAATTTACTAATGTTATATATTTCAAAATATTTTCAGTTAAAACCTTTATTTTGAAAAGTAATCTTGATTTATTCAGCATACATTCATGAATGTTATGACATTTTTTCATTTTAAACTAAATCATTGAAATATATATTATTTCATTCAATATGGAAAACCCATTTCGAAGCGTGTTGTTTCTCACCCTATGTTTCAAATTATCTTTCCACAGGGAATAAGGTCGTGTAGAAGTGATATAGTGTTAACGGGATATTTTAGTTGTTTAACCCCTATAAAATCATAAAAGAAGTTTTGGTATTTTCATTTATAGATTGTTTAATATATATTATAAAATTTATCTAGACCCTCTAAAACGATAAAATGTTTCAATATCAAGTTTTGATATAAATAATTAAACTAAAAAATGGATGAGGTTTCTGGGTCATCATATATTTTATCCATTGTCAGTATCTTTAACATAATCAAAAAATGATATGGGATATATTACATTCACTTTAAATATATTAGAATAATTTGTTAAAACATAATCACAAATTGATTTTTGTACTATATAAATAATCTATTTATTAAATCCATTAATATATTGGTAGAATAAATAATTCGTACAATTATCACAAGAAATTCATCACATCTATATCATGTATAGAATGATGTCCGGAAATATCCACTCTTTTAACCCATAACTAATAATATCAAAATTGAATGAAATTTTTTGAGAATTAGTAATATTTTAACATCCCAAGTAAATAAAGAATAACAAATTTTCATATTTATTAAAATTTTGGAATTAAATATTAATTTTTACTTCAAAATGGTTTCTAAGTTCGATAGCGTACCCAATACGCAACAATGAGTTTCATTGAAATCATATGTTGCACACTAATAATATAATAATATCTTTTTAAATGGTAGTTCACACGTAGACATTGTATTAGTGGCAATGAATATAAATAACTAAAATATGATTATATATTTTTGTTAAATGTTTTTACATTTATCCAATAAAATAAAATGACTTAAAATAAGTAAAGAATTCAATTTTAGGCATAGATACTCTAATATTCACTAAAAGGTTGATTTATCACCTTTTGATGGAGAACCCACTTCAAAAATAGTTTTGGATACTATTATAAATTCTATTGGACCAAATAATATCCTTCTTTAGAATTGAGACACCAAAATTTACTTTGTGTATGTTTTAGTAATTTTTCCGATAATGTTTTTTAATAAATAAGTGAAAAATGTTGTATTAAAATTCAAAACCTCTTTTTAATCTAATTTATTTATATGATTAGATTATATTTTTAATTTGTTTTAAAGTTAAATTAGAATATATTTTTACAATTTAATGCATTGGTGGTCATTGTAATTAATTTCACTTTGAAATTGGACTTAAACAAGTGTCAATCTATTGATAGATATTGGTTCTTAAAAACACACTATTTGTTTTGACAACGTGAATTAATTATTAAATTAATTAATTAAACTTATATGTTTTGAATTTTGTAATATATAAATCAAATTTGAATTTGGAAAATCAAATATATCTTAGGGTGAATTTTTGGTATTTTTCCAAAAAACTTCAATTTTTGATGAATAGTGAAACCACTATGTTGTAGTTCAAAAAACTGATTTTCCATTTAAATGAAATTTTACCACCTCTGTGATTTGAATTTCAAAAATATAACATAAATGGTTGTCATTAGGATGTAAAATTTGGTTCAATGGGATTAAAATAATTTTTTGGTGAATATTAACATTTAAGTTTTATTACTCGCGATTAAAGGTAATTAGTGTAATTTAAGGTAAATATAACGATATAATAATATGAAATTACCTTTACACTTGTACTACACTAATTGGATAAGTCAAGTCCGACCAAGACAATACATGGGTCAATATGGGGACCCCATGGAGCCACTTGGGTAAGAAAATGACATTAATAGCTTTTTATTTATAGTTAAAATAAAAATGTCACCAACTTGTGTTGTTTTATTAAAACAATTTTTACATGAGGTAATGAAAGTCAATTTTATTAATATAAATATTAATTAGAAATATAATAATATTTCCTACATCATGATATATTTTTTATAGTTTTTAGAAATTACATAAATAAATTTATTTGTGACACCATGATGATGTTGTGATTACCTCATTAATGAACGATTTGAATAAAATGAGAAGATAAAGTAAAATATAAGACTTAAACATGCCAAAAATATATTTCATGGGTGGATTTCTAACCCTTATCACATTATCTTAGAAACATATAATTTTGGGACCTTTAATATCCAAAAATCCTTTTATAATAAAGTATCTTTTCAAGGCATTCCAAGAGTGACCCACCTCCCTCTTATAAAAGGCCCCCACCTCTACCCCCTTACCCCCACCTCTAAAGATTTTGGCTAGACCAAACTATGCTCATTTTATCTCTACCCATCCATATATTCATAATAAAAGCCTTAACATAGGCATAATTCTCTTCAAGAAACTCTTTTGGTTAAAACCAAGGGGAGTTACCCGATTTAAAGGTAATGTCCTCTCTTATGTTCTTTTCATTTATTTTTCTTCTCAAAACCCCTAAACTATTTTTATTCCTTTATTTTGTAACAAAAATAGTATCCTCAATATACTAGGATGTTTTTATGAGATGTATTCTAGCTACACTTACACACACCTCCCTCTAATGGTTAAAAAAGATATTGTTTCCATGGATGGTGAATTACTACCTCACGAAACAATGCATGTTTTATCTTCTCCTGCCACCTCTCATGGTGGACATTGTGTTGGAAATATATTTATTTATGATATATATTATATTAATTTCCTCTCTATTCTTCTTTATTTTACATTTAAAACATACCTTTATTCTTTTCATGTTGTGAAAATGCGAGAATTTCATTTGAGGAAGTGTGGACTACCGCCCCCTCAAGTGATGTGACTCGTTCATGCAATACATGGAATGTATAATGAATGAAATTAATGAACTTATGTGACCTATATGACATATATGTTATACTGCAACTATAATATATATATATCTCTCATTTAGTATTAATTCCATTAAATACGAAATAGAAATGAAAGTAGTGTTCATGCGTACGTACGACTTACCATCTCCATGAACAGTGCATTTCATTTCTTAACTCTATATGTTATGTAATATTAAAAATTCAAGTATATAATAGATATATATTATATATATGATATCTAAATCATTAATATAATTCTGTATATAATGGACATTTTACCACATGAACAATTTGTAATTATATGAAGTTTATTTTTGACTCAAGTACCAATGATCGAAAAAACGACCGTTATAAACTTAAATAATTACATAATGATCATAACATGGTAATATGTGATATAAAAGATATAATTAACTTTAAAAAATTTCTTAAGAAATTATAAATTAACTCTAGTTTATTATCCAATAAAATAATGAAACGAACGAGACAAGTCAGACTTGAGGTAAGGGATCCTACCTCTCTTTTTCTTTTTAAGTACTCTCTTTTATTTCATTTATCTTATGCTCATGTTTATTATGCTTGGGGGTGTTATTTTATATACCTCATTCTTTAATTTTTAGGTTCATATTTTTAGAAACCCTATTTGATCTCATAAATCCTTATTTGGATGTTTTAAGTGGCGTCGTTAGGCTTATGAGTTTTCGTAAGGGATTTTTCATCTAACATTTATTCCTGTGAGATTTATGCTACATTTTCCACCATTTACATTGAGTTGGGTATATACTACCCATTATTATACTCTTTTTTTAATAAACTTTCGTTTATGAGTGTTTACATCGATTTTTTATAGTCCTTTCATGGGGTGTACGTTTTGAAAGTTACCCAAGTCGGTAAGGGAACCTTTCACCGTCATATTTTTAAAAGGCTTATTTTGGTTTTTCCTTTTAAATTACATATTCTTATGTCGGTAAATATTATTATATATCCTTATTTCTGTTAATGTTATGTAAAAGTTATGAGATTCCATTTTTATCTCTCATCATCTCATTTTCATAATTTTAAAGTGAAGCTGTTAGATTGTCGAATTTCTGTAGGGGAACTTCTCAACCCAATTTCAATTATTTGGGTTAAACCTCTATTTATTGATTATGTTGTTCTATAAATATTTGTGTATGACATATTATTGTTTTAAACTGAGTATCCACTTATATTTGGTGTATTTATTTTTGTCACACATAATTATTTAATTTCTTTATCCTTGCTCTAATGGCGTGATCCTTAATTGGGATTACATCTCAATTTATTCTCATTGAGACATTTCTTAATGATATGAACTTTTATTCTTTTATAATGTGTATATACAGCCCCTTTCACATTCCATATCAATATTATGTATATACTAAGGTCATTTAAATGTATTAAAAATGGCCTACTTTCATGTGGGTTATAATTTAAATGTTTAAAATGGAAAAGGACTCTTTTATTGAAACACAGTTTTAAATGGTTTTAATGATTTATTCTTTTAAACATTCATCATCCATGTCCATGTTTTAAAAATGGTTTTAAGGATTTATTTATATAGAAATTAATGTTTTAAAACCCTTTCCAAATATTCGAAGTGGTATGGGACACTTTGATTCTAAAATCTCTTTTAAATGTCTTCTTTTAATATTTTTAAAGTATAAAGGGATATTTCTCTCATGGATTTTTAATGATTTTATTAAATGTTTTTATTAATGATAATATCATGATGTGTTCTCTTGTGATTTAAATATGGAAATTTTATGTTTCTTTTATTCATGTTTTAAGTGTTATGATTATGTTATCGTTCTTGGGCAATGTTTATGAGATCAGGTGGTTACGTGACAAACTAAGGGAGGGTGATCCAGTGATAGCTCTCCTATGAGTTGGGTAATGCAAAGGTGTTAAACGATAAGGTTTCTCCGAAGACATTTAGGGAATATACTAATGGGTATTCCAAACGTAACGAATAAGGGTACTCCCTATGTAAGAATTTAATGAATGACTCAAGTTACCTTTACATCATATGTTTTCAATGAGTTATTCATAAATCTTATGATTTCATGAGGTATGTTAAAGTGATTATGTTTTATGAGTAAAGTGGTTTTTCATTGATTCTTACTTATACGTGGACTAATGTTTCCTTTCAGTATTTTTATATCCCTTACTATGCTTTTTGTGCTCATCCCAGGTTTTCGAAATGTTATCCACATGAATTAAAGTGGAATATGGTTAAGGATGGGATCAATGAAATTTCATGATGTCTAAAACATGGAACTAGACATGACAGTTTTGTTCAAGAGTTTATATTTTGTGTAAAAAATGGAAACTGAGTAGATGTGTCTACCTTGTAGTCTTTGAGATATAATAATTATGTCCTAATTCTCTAAAACTCTAAACCTGAAAAGATCCTCTATGTAAATTATTCATTTAATTCAATATTATGTAATGTTTTAAGGTTGGGTCCTTATATTTGGTATCAATGGTCAGTTTATATTACTTTAGTTGATAGGGTATTCTTTAAGCATAAGTGACATTACCATAATGGCTAGGATTTCAGAAAGATTCATAGTTTTAGATAAAGTGAATGAGTCTATGATAAAATGAATAATTATATCATAGTATTATATGATGATTCTAATGATATACTCAAACTGACCTATTTGGTTTTAGTAAATGGATGGATCTAGCAGGCACCAAAGTGACAGTGGATGTGAAGAAAACTATGACGGTTTTCTGAAGGAAAAACTGAATGATATTAGAGCTGCAATTAAAAATATTGTGGTTTTTATCACCCATATATCATGAGTTATGATTAACCACTTGAACCTTAGTGAGTTCTCTAATGCATCATGTATGAGATAACCAACTCGATGTGGATGTTCAGGTAATAATTATAAAGGTAACCATCAGGGTTTATCTGATCCTTACTTTTGATGTAATTATGGGTTACTATATGTTATGATGGAAAATGAAAGGCATGAGATAAAAATGAGGTTAAATTATGTTAATGTTATTTTTTATGATTTTATCTCTTTTTGTGGAATGTTTTAAGAATTATATAGTTTTGTAAAAAGGACAACATGCAAACTGTATGACAACTCCTCTCGTTGGACAAAGCTGTGATAATCGAACCTACAACCAAAGTGTGATTGGTATTTATCTCCTACCACTGGACTATGTGAAGTCCCTAGTTAGTATGACAAATTCTTTTTAGTTAGACGATCTTATGAATCTGGAATAAGTTTATTTTGGTTTGTCTATAGAAATGATTAGCCTATAATGGAGGATATGTCATTAGGTTAGTTACATTTCAGTATGAGACTTTAAGAGTGACTGATGTTATTTGGAAATGTTAAGATTTATCTTGGAAGACCATGTGATTAAATCATTTAGAGATTTAGGTTTAATTCTTAGTTTGGATTACTTTGAATAATTTTATGGATAACTGTCACGACCCGTCCTCAGGGCCCCTGTCGTGACTACCCCAAGCCCACCTTCCATAGGCCAGGGGCTGGCGACTAGCACCAAGGCGTAAATCCCGGTAAAATGGGATGGAATTACCTTTGTAATGGAAACAAACACCACAGGGCAAGCAAGCAGTAGAAGTAAACACTAAGTAAAAACTGAGTACAATAGTTAGTGCAGAAAAGTAAGTGGGCAAGTATACAAACCCAAACTGAATGTAAAGTAAAACTGGAAATAGAAAACAACAACTGAAAAGTAAAGCCGCAGCGTCGAGCCATCCACGGGAAGTCCCACCTGAAGGGTTGGTACAGATGGCCTCCACAGCTCCTAGGGTCCTACCGTCCACTCCGAGTATGTCCCGCCCAATGGTCCAACTCCAGGTACCGTCCTACTCTGCAAGCCTCAACCACGATCAGCGATATCCATCGTCTGCAACCAACACAACGTAGTGCGGGCATAGGCCGTGCAGGGGTGAGTATAAGCTACTCAGTAAGTACCCCGAGACCCCCGAAGGTCTCCCAGAATCCACAAAGAATAAACCACAAAGGAAAGATACAATCACGAAGTAACATTTGACACTGCTTAGGTATATTCCCATACATATACCTAAGTCATCAATTCTCATTCGGCTCCAACATCCGAGCCCAAGTACAACCCAGTCCACATAGGAAATCAAAACGTAAATCCACACAGGATAGCACAACACAATCCACAAAGGAAATCAAAACAGGATTCAGCTCACACAAATATACTTCTTCGTATAATGATAGAGATGATTAGGTATTTCCACTGATTCATCTAAGTCATCGGACCCACAAAGGATCGATAAGTACTAACCCGCACAATGACCCAAAAAGGATCGATAGGTAACTAACCCCCACAATGACCCACAAAGGATCTGACCCACATAGGATAGATAGGTAACTAACCCCCGCAAATACCCAAACAGGATCGGACCCACACAGGATCTGTAGGCGCTGGCCCACACAGGACTGCTGAGCGCTGACCCACACAGGATCAGACCCACACAGGATCTCTAGCACTGACCCACATAGGATCGCTGAGTGTTGTAGTCATCGTCGTCGAATCCACTGAGGATCTCTGCACAGTCGTCGTCGTCGCAGTCGCACCCAGCACAGGGGTTCCCGCACACAGCAAGCTCGTTCGGGAGGGTCCTCTCCACTAACCGAGAGGATGATACATCAACAGACACATAGTCAAGAGTTGATGTATCCAAAAGTTCTGTATCGAGAATAGGAACTCAACGTCGCAGACGGCGCGTCAATTGGATGCCCGGTCTGAGAGTTATTGGCATTTTCGTTCCAGGGGCCCAGTTGGTTTTTAATGCAAAACCAACCCGACCTTACTCCACCTACGTCCAAATATTGGGCGGATTAATCCAAAAGATCCATATCACTTAGAGGAATCTAACAAAGTCGACGGCACGTCAATCGGACATCTAGAGCTCAAATTATAAGTGTTTCCGCTCCAAGGGCCCGGTTGGTTTCGTGTACGAACCAACCCGGCCATACCCAAATTACTCTGAAACCTTCAGTGTGATATACTGAAATGATCGTCTCTATCCAAGGATCACATCGCCACTAACGGTGCGTCAATCTATGGCCCGAAGCACAAGTTAGGAGCAAAAGACCGAAAAGGTCCGAAAACGAGGGTCTGGCCCCAGACCGACCCGACCCAACTGCCCCTGGGTCGACCCGAACCTGGTCGACCCGACCCGGGAATGAGTCCGACCCGGCTGGTGCGGCCCGGCCCGGCCTGGGCGCGACCCGGCCCGGTCGGCGGGTCGGCTCGGCCGGTTACGCCCGAGCGGAGCGGGGGGAGTGCTGCCCCCCGAGTGAGAGAAACGTGGCCCCGCATGGGGCCGCCCTTGCCAGAGGATGCGGTCGGGCCGCCGCGTCCCATGCTCCTCCAGTCCCGTGCGGTCGCGGGATCACACTGCTGCCATCACAGCTTCAGCCGTGGCGGTTCTCCACGGCGGCGAGCCGGGCGCCGCCGCCTTCCGCCGCTGGCGCTGCCGTGCCGGCGCGGCGCGCCATCGGGATGTTACGCGGACCACCGGAAGAGTTCAGGTGGTCGTAAATTCACGTCGTCTTCACCAAAGGTCCTCCCGAGGTCTGTCCTTCACTACGAGGACCATGCATCGCCCGTGCGTCCTGCTTTGTCGACGTCCGCCATTTCGCACACCAAGAACGAAAGGGGCGGTGGGTTCGAACATGTTCGTTAGTCCGCACCCACCACATTAGCGGTTTGAAAAGTCTCACAACAATTTTAATCATACACTGTGGGTATAAGTCACAAAGATTTAAATCAAACAAACCCCTACTTCGTTGTTGACGTCGGATGAGAGTTCTTCGCGGAAATGACCATCGCGGAAGAAGATGATCGTCGCGTCATGGAAGGGGGCGTCGTGTCGTCGTTGTACACAACATCACGTCGACAATCACCGAGGGTTAATGAAAACACACAAATTTAATTTCACGAATTAAATCTATGTTGAGGATAAAATCCAAAAAGGAAATTTAAAAGATCCGTAATCCCCTACCTCAAACGGTGTTGATCGAAGATTGTTGCGGGGAAGGATTGTCACAGAAGAACATCGCGGGAGGAGAATCATCAGCGTCGTGGTACACAGTGTATCATCGTCGATCTCCGAGGGTTCGACGTTCTTCGTCGCCTTTCGTGTTCTTTGCGTTCTTCGCGTTCTTCGTGTTCTTTGAGAAGGAGGATGAAGAACATAGATTTTTTCCAAATCCTCTCAACAAGACACCCAAAAGCAAAATGTGTGTTGGTATTATTTTATTCCATGCCAACAATTTGGAAAACAAGTTAAGAAATGAACCATTAATTTTTTAATTAATGGTAACGTCTTAACTGTCCAATTAATAGGGGCATTAAGAATTTAGAAAACGCACCAGTTGACTTTCATTAAAGAGGAGTTTTCGCGGGAGCGTTACTTAGAAGAAAAGAAATAGTGGGGCTCGTGCGGGCCCCACCTCACAAATATCCTACCATGTGGGTAGGATATTTTGGGTTCCACACTATCCTCTTCAACTCAGCTTGAGTGGCTTTAAGTGGCTTTAAGTAATATAAAAATAATGTTGTCGCACCACTTTATTTTATTTTTTAACTTAACCCCAAAAATTAAAAACCACACCCGAGAAAACGCAACTCCGGAAAAGGCGTTTCTAAAAAAATACCGGCGCTGCAATTCTATCGGTGCCATTGGAATTCCATTCCGAGCATCGGATGAAAAGTTAGAAAAACTCGCTCGTTCGTTCACTGAACGTAACCCAGCCAAACTTCGGAAAATGATTCCGGGCACACCGGGCCTCAGAATCTTGTGCTGTCAGAAACTGAATTCTTGTAAAATTCCAAAGAAAATTAAGGAAAAAAATTCCTTGAATTTTACTGGTCTTTACATCACTCCCACCTCAGGGATTTACATCCCCGTAAAGATAAATCATAAACTATGGAAACAAATGTGGGTACTGAGCACGCATCTGAGCCTCCCGCTCTAAAGTGCTCTCCTGGAGGTTCCCATGCTGCCATCTGATGCGCACAAGAGGAATCGATCGTCCATGTAGGACCTGCTCTTGTCGATCCTCGATCTCCACCGGGACCTCCGCAAAAGTTTCCCCATCATCAACGTCTAGCTCCCCGTGGTCAATGATATGTGTCGGGTCATGCATATATCTCCTCAGCTGAGATACGTGGAAGACGCCGTGAACCCGGTGCAATAGAGGTGGTAGATCCAGGCGATAGGCCACCTTGCCAATCCTACTGAGGACCTAGAATGGTCCGATGAAGCATGGAGACAACATTCCACCTCATCCAAGTCTCTGTAAACTACGTCGAGGTGAGACACGTAAGAAGACGTGGTCGCCATCCTCGAACTCTAGTGGCCTCCGCCTCCTATCAGCATAAGACTTCTGTCGGCTCTGAGCTATCCTTATCTGCTCCTGGATGACATGGACCTTCTCTGTTGTGGCCCAGACCATCTCTCATCCCACAAGTGATGACTCCCGAGGGTCTGTCCAGTACAAAAGATATCTGCATGGTCGGCCGTACAATGCCTCGTACGGTGCCATCCCGATGGTGGAGTGGTAGCTGTTGTTGTACGCAAACTACACCAAGGGTAGGTGGTCCTCCCAGCTGCGACCAAAGTCGAGAACACATGCACGGAGCATGTCCTTGAATGTCTGAATGGTCCTCTCCGTCTGACCATCTGTCTGAGGGGGAAAGGCGGTGCTCAGATGTAGATGCGTCCTGAACGCCTCCTACAACCCCTTCCAATGCCGGGAAATAAAGCGAGCATCTCGATCGGAGACGATAGATGATGGAACACCGTGAAGCCGTACAATCTCTTGAACGTAGAGACGTCTCAAGCTCTCCACTGAGCCCTTCTCTCTGATGGGTAAGAAGTGAGCCGACTTGGTGAGTCCGTCGACAATCACCCAAATGGTGTTGTGACCTCTGGATGTGCGTGGAAGTCCAGTCACAAAGTCCATAGATATCCCATCCCTCTTCCCCTCCGGGACCTCCAAGGTTTGTACCAAGCCTGCTGGTACCTGGTGCTCTGACTTCACCTGCTGGCACGTGAGGCATCGGGAAACGAACTCTACCACAACCTTCTTCATGCCCGGCCACCAGTGCTGTCGTCTGTGATCCTGGTACATCTTCGCCACTCCAGGATGTACCGCCAAATGGGAAGTGTGAAACTCTCTCAGCACCTCCTCTTGTAAAGCAACTGGTACCAAGGTACGTCCTCTGAAAAGGACGACGTGCCCTGCTCCAAAGGAGAAACCATCAGGTGCCTGTCCTGAGGATATCTGTGCATGACGCGTCTCATAGTCAGTGTCCCCACATTGTGCCTCTCTGACCCGCTGCAGTAGTGGAGGGGTGACTGTGAGAGACTATAGGAAAGCTGCTCCATCTCTATCCATGAAGGATATCTGCAAGCCGGATAGCTGCTTTGTCGCCTCCTTGAGTAGCTGAATGCCCGTCCTCCTGCTGAGAGCATCGGCTACCACGTTCCCCTTCCCAGGAGTATAGACTATTTCAAATTCATAGTCCTGGAGGAACTCGATCCAACGCCGCTGTCTTAGGTTCAGGTCCTTCTGATAAAAGAGGTACCTGAGACTTTGATGGTTAGAAAATAATGTAAGGCGCTCGCCCATCAGGTAGTGCCGCCAAGTCTTCAGAGCGTAGACCGCTGCTGCTAACTCTAGGTCATGGGTAGCATAGTTCTTCTCATGCGGCCTCAACTAACGGGATCCATAGGCGACGACCGCTCATTCATGCATCAGGACACATCCGAGTCCGGTCCCTGATGCATCGCAGTAGACTACATACCAAACTCCCTCCTCAGGCAACCTCAAGATAAGGGCTCTGGTCAGTATCTGTCTCAGCTCTTGGATTCTCTACTGACATCTTTCTGACCACACAAAGGGTTTCCCCCTCTTCGTCAAAGCAGATAGTGGTTCCGCAACTCTGGAGATGTCTGGCACAAATCTATGATAGTATCCAGCTAGTCCCAAGAAACTTTGCACCTCCGTCACGCACTTGGGTGGCTCCCAAGCTAGAACTGCCGCAATCTTCGCAGGATCTACTACAACTCCCGCCTCAGAGATGACGTGCCCCAAGAAGTGTACCTCGTGTATCTAGAACTGACACTTCAAGAGTGTTCCATAAATCTGGTGCTCTCGGAGTGTGTCTAGCACAATACCCAAGTGGTAGGCCTCCTCCTCCTCAGTCGTCGAGTATATCAAAATGTCGTCAATGAAGACCACGACAAATCGATCGAGGTATGGCTGAAAGATCCTATTCATGAGGTCCATGAAGACCTCTAGAGAATTGGTTACACCGTATGGAATAACCAAGAACTCATAGTGTCCATACCGACATCTGAAGGCCATCTTCTGCACGTCCTCATCCTGAACTCTGAGCTGATGATAGCCTGACCTGAGGTCTATCTTTGAGAACCACCGTGCTCTCTTGAGATGATCAAAGCGGTCATCAATCCTTGGTAGAGGATACTTGTTCCTCACTGTCACCTGGTTCAGGCGACGATAGTTGACACAAAGTCGCAAGCTCCTGTCAGCCTTCTTGGCAAACAATATCGGGGAAGCCCAGGGTGAAACACTTGGTCGGATGAATCCCTTTCCCTGTAAGTCCTCCAACTGTACCCATAGCTCTCGAAGCTCAGCGGAGGCCATCCGATATGCTGGAGTCAATATCGGGGCTACCCGGGGTACTAGTCAATATAAAAGTCTACCTCTCTATGAGGAGGTTGTCCTGGAACCTCGACGGTAAAGACGTCTGCATACTGATCCACCACTGTAGGAAAATTAGGACTCTGTACGTCAACTGCTCCTAGGATGAGGCTAGCCAACTGATGAGTGATGGGCTATCCTATCTTCTGCGGAAGTCCATCCTGTGCTGCGAAGGCTCCCTTCTCGCCGGTGAATGTGAACCTGCTGCCGTAGGTGCGTACACATCGCAACTTGCGCCCAATACAGTCAATCTGTGCATGGACTGTAGATAAACAATTCATGCCCAGGATGACATTGTAAGGCCTCGATGCCACTACAAGAAGATCCCAGCCGAAGCTCTCGCCTCCTAGAGCAAGATCACACTTCCGGCACTAGTGCGTAATCGTCGAGACTGCTCCTGTAAGAGTCTCTAGCCGTAAGGATCGAGCCAACGGCTCAGTCGGAATCTCAGAGCTCCGAACAAGGGAAGCGTCTATGAAAGAGTGACTCACTCCTGTGTCTATAGGAACTGCAGCAATGGTGGAATACACAAAGATAGTACCTCGAATTATCTCGGGCGTGCCATGGTCATAGGCCTCTACTGCCTGGAGCTGTGCCTGTCTCTTCCCCCCAGCTCCCTATGGTCGGGGTGGACCTCCTAGTGGTGGTGGTGGTAGTGCCTAAAATTGTCTCCCACCACCTGCTGCCCGACTAGCTCCTCTGCCTCGTCCGCCTGCTCCCTTCGGACCGCCACGGTCGACCCTATGCCTCTGCCTGGGTGGACCCTCAACCGTCTGCTACTCCTCGGCATGATGGGTCGGGCAGTCATGAGCCATGTGGCCCTACCCGCCACATGTGTAGCATTTCCTGCCTCTTGAAAGACTGGATCTGCACTGTGTGCCCTACACTGCTGAGCAAGTGTCTTGAGGTCGTCTGCCTGAGGGTCTGGTCTACCTAGACCAATGAGTCATCCAACGTCTTCCTGCTATAGAAGACTCTGCTACGTGCCGCCCCGCGGTAGGTCTCGTTGCTGAAGAAGGCTCAGCAAGAAATCTCTCGATCAAAAGGGCCCTCTCCAGTACTCCTACCTGGGTGGGAATGCTGAGGGAGATGAGTGATGCCCTGATCTCATGTCTCAATCCCTGCTCAATGGTCCGGGCCCAGAAGAATGGGTCTCGTACCATGTCGGTCGAGTAGAGCAAGAGATCGGTAAATCTCGCCGAGTACTGGGCGACCGTCAAGATACCCTACCGTAACTAAAAATGCTCCTGGATGCACACTGCACGAAGGGTTGCTGGGACGAACTCTAAGCGGAAGAGGCTCTCAAAGTCCGTCCAGAGAAGAGATGCCTCATCGTGCACCTGGATCATCAAGCTCCACCATCGGCCGGCTGCCGCGTGTAGTAGGCTCGCTGCAAGGATCACCATGAGGTCTGCTGGTGTCCTCACTAACTGGAAAACTCATACCACGGCCTCTAGCCAGTCCTCGGCTGCCTGGGGGTCCCTCTCCCCATAGAACCTGGGCGGTTACTAGCGCTGGAACTCATGCAGTTCACTAAGACGACGTGCATCGTCAGCGGCTGGGGCTGGAAGCAATGGTGGCTCGGCAGGTAATGGTACCGCCGATGCCTCAGCTGTCAAAGGGCCCTGTACCGAGGCCTCATCGCTCAGTGGGTTGTCGTCAAGCTCAAATCTCGGAACACTAGCTGGCTGCCGTCGTGGATCCATCCTAAAAAGGAATCATGTGTGCCACGGTCATAACGGTATACTTGGTGAGATGACACAAAGTAATCACAATGAAAACATGAAACACACACATGCAATAAATGTTTTCGTGTAGTATGTCAGAAATCAGAAGTTAGGGTCCTGGTGTACGGATACGTTGGCCACCACACCAACACTGGACTCCCTGAACTGATAACCACACCCAATACGCTTAACACTATTTCTTCATATAGAAAAATATCAGAGTCCCAAGTTCTTCAGTAGAACCGAACTCCTCTGATACCAATTTGTCACGACCCGTCCTCAGGGACCGTGTCGTGACAACCCCAAGCCCGCATTCCATAGGCCATGGGCTGGCGACTAGCACCAAGGCGTAAATCCCGGTAAAAATGGATGGCATTGCCTTTGTAAAGTAAACAAACACCACAGATCATGCAAGAAGTAGGAGTAAACACTAAGTAAAAACTGAGTACAATAGTAAGTGCGGAAAAGTAAGTGGGCCAGTATATAAACCAAAACTGAAAGTATAGTACAACTGGAAAGAGAAAACAACATCTAAAATGTAAATCCACAACGTCCAGCCGTCCACGGGAAGTCCCACCTGAAGGGTGGGTACAGATGGCCTCCACAACTCCTAGGGTCTTACCGTCCACTCTGAGTACGTCCCGCCTAATGGTCCACCTCCAGGTATCGTCCTGCTCCGCAAGCCTCAACCACGATCAGCATTGTCTATCATCTGCAACCAACAAAACGAATTGCGTGCATAGCCCATGCAAGGGTGAGTATAAGCTACTCAGTAGGGACCCCGAGACCCCCGAAGGTCTCCCAGAATCTACAAAGCATAAACCACAATGTAAAGATACAATCACGAAGTAACATTCGAAACTGCTTAGGTATATGCCCATACATATACCTAAGTCATCAATTCTCGTTCGGCTCCAAAATACAAGCCCAAGTACAACCCAGTCCACACAGGAAAGAAAAACGTAAATCCACACAGGATAGCACAACACAAACCACAAAGGAAAGAAAAACAGGATTCAGCTCACATAGATATACTTCTTCGTATAATGACATAGATGATCAGGTATTGCAACTGATTCATCTAAGTCGTCGGACCCACAACGTATCGATAGATACTAACCCACGCAATGACCCACAAATGATCTGACCCACAAAGGATCGATATGTAACTAACCCCCGCAACCGACAGAGGATCTGACCCACACAGGATCGATAGGTAACTAACCCCCGCAAAGACTCACACAGGATCTGTAGGCGCTGGGCCACACAGGACCGCTGAGCGCTGACCCACACAGGATCAGACCCACTTAGGATCTGTAGCACTGACCCATGTAGGATCGCTGAGTGTTGTAGTCATCGCTGTCGAATCCACTGAGGATCTCTGCACAGTCGTCGTCGTCGCAGTCGCATCCAACACTTGGGTTCCCGCAAACAGCAAGCTCGTTCGGGAGGGTCTGCTCCACGAGCCGAGAGGCTGATACATCAACTGACACGTAGTCCGGAGTTGATGTATCCAAAAGTTCTTAATCGACAACAGGAACTCAACGTCGCAGATGGCGCGTCAATCGGACGCCCGGTCTGAGAGTTATTAGCTTTTTCGTTACAGGGGCCCGGTTGGTTTTTAAATAAAAAACAACCCTACCGTACTCCACCTATGTCCAAACCTCAGGTGGAGTAATCCAAAAGATCCGTCTCACTTAGAGCAATCCAACAAAGTCGACAGCACATCAATCAGACGTCCAGAGCTCAAGTTATACGTGTTTCCGCTTCGAAGGCCCGATTGGTTTCGTGTACGAACCAACCCCGCCATACCCAAAGTACTCTGAAACCTTGAGTGCGATATACCAAAAAGATCGTCTCGATCCAAGGATCACATCTCTGCTGAAGGTGCATCGATCGGAGGCCTGCAGCTCATGTTATGAGCAAAAGATCAAAAAGGTCCGAAAACAGGGGTCTGGGCCCCGACCGACCCGGCTCAACCCCCCTGGGTCGACCCGACCCGGGTCTGGGTCCGACCCGGCCGGCGCGGCTGAGCCTGGGCGCGACCTGGCCCGGTCGGCAGGCAGCTCGGCCGGTTATGGCCGAGCGGAGCTGGGGGCGTACTGCCCCCACATGAGAGAATCGCGGCCCCACGTGGGGCCTCCCTTGCCAGCGGACGCGGCCGGGCCGCCGTGTCCTGTGCTCCTTCGGTCCCGTGCTGTCGCAGGACCGCGTTGCTGCGGCCGCGGCTTCAGCCGCGGCGGTTCTCCACGGCGGCGCGCCGGGCGCCCCCGCCTTCCGCCGCCGTGCTGGTGTGGCGCACCGGCAGGATGCTCTGCGGACCACCGGACGAGTTTCGGTGGTCGGAAATTCAAGTCGTCTTAGACAAAAGGTCCTCTCGGGGGCCATCCTTCACTGAGGGGACCCCGCGTCGCCCGTACGGCCTACATTGTCGACGCCCGCCATTTCGCACACCAAGAACGAAAGGGGTGGTGGGTTCAGACATGTTCGTTAGTCTGCACCAACTGCGTTAGCTGTTTTAGAAGTCTAAAAACAATTTTAATCAAACGCTGCGGGTATAAATCACATAGTTTTAAATCAAAAAAAACCCTACTTCTGCATTGTCGTCGGACGAGAGTTCTTCGCAAAAATTAATGTCACAGAAAAAGAGGATCGTCGCGTCGCGGAAGGGGGCGTCGCGTCATCGCGGTACACGGCGTCGCGTAGACGATCTCCGAGGGTTAATGAAAACACGTAGATTTAATTTCACGAATTAAATCCATGTTGAGGATAAAATCCAAAAAAGAAATTTAAAAGATCCATAATCCCCTACCTCAAACAGTGTTGATCGAAGATTCTCGCGAGGAAGGATTGTCGTAGAAGAACGTCGCGGGAGAAGAATCGTCGGTGTCGCGGTACGCGGCGTCGCGTCGTCGATCTCCGAGGGTTCGGCGTTCTTCGTCGCCTTTTGTTTTCCTCGTGCTCTTTGTGTTCTTCGCGTTATTCGTGAAGGAGGATGAAGAACTTAGAGTTTCTCCAAATCCTCTCAACAAGCCACCCACAAGAAAAACGTGTGTTGGTCTTATTTTATTCCATTCCAACAATTTGAAAAACAAGTTAAGAAATGAACCATTAATTCGGTGAATAAATGTTAACATCTTAACTGTCCTATTAATAGGGGAGTTAAGAATTTAAAAAATGCAGCAGTTGACTTTCATTAAAGAGGAATTTTCGCGGGTGTGTTACTTAGATGAAAAGAAACGGTGGGGCTCGTGCGGGCCCCACATCACAAATATCCTACCAAAAGGGTAGGATATTTTGGGTTCTACCATATCCGCTTCAACTCAGCTTGAGTGGCTTTAAGTAACTTTAAGTGAAATAAAAATAAAGTTCTCGCACCACATTATTTTATTTCTTAACTTAACCCCAAAAATTAAAAACCACACCCGAGAAAACGCAACTCTGGAAAAGGCATTTCTAAGCAAATACCGGCGCTGAGATTCCATCGGTGCCCTCGAAATTCGATTCCGAGCACCGGTTCAAAAGTTAGAAAAACCCGCTCGTTCGTTCACTGAACGTACCCGAGCCCGACTTCCGAAAATGATTCCAGGCACACCGGGCCTCAGAATCAGGTGCTGTCAGAAACTCCATTCTTGTAAAATTCCAAAGAAAATTAAGAAAAAAATTTCACTGAATTTTACGGGTCTTTACAATAACTGTTTATTGAATGGTATTTGAAGAACTTTGGTTTTTTTTGGAAAAAAATTTGGAGATTAAGAGTAGTATTTCTATTTATAAAGGATTATCCTTTTTGGGTATTATCTGATCTTGTACTAACTAGTTTTTGTTTTGGTTATGGTTCAAATTCATGAGAAATATATAGTTCTTCTTTTTTGGGTTAGATGATTCTCTAGAAGTTGATTATAGTGCTCTTTATATGAACAAGTCATCGTAAATACTCGTCTTTTGGAGAAAATATGAGTTTGTGTAAGAAATATAGTAAGAGATGAAAGTCTACACGACAAGTGAGTATGTTTCCTTCTGTTTTATTTAAGCTCATAAATACATTCCTTATTTAAATTTAACTGAAAAAAATAATTTTTTTTGTTAACTTTTCCTACTGGGGAATCAAATACCATTTAACCCATCACAATATTGTGATTTACTGGTGGTTAACTTTCTCCTAAGCATGTTTTCTATGACTCTCCATCAGAACATGACCCTTTTTTATCTCTTACATATCCATGTTTTCCTACATAGAATCCTAGTATGGGTTAACTCGGGTGACCTTCGTACTTCTCTTTCTTTATTTTATAGTGACAGTTTTACTAACTCCTATTCCGATGTGGGGCTTTCAAAGATGATTCAAAGTCCAATTTTGAAAATTGCGAGGATGAAATTCCCAAAAGGGGGAAGGATGTAACATCCTAGGTAAATAAAGAATAACAAATTTTCATATTTAGGAATATTTGTGAGTTAATTATTAATTTTTACTTCAAAATGGTTTCTATGTTCAATAGTGTACCCGATACACAACATAGAGTTTCTTTGGAATCATACGTTGCACACTAATAATATAATAATAATATTTTATATTGTAGTTAACACGAAGCCGTTTTATTGGTGGGAATGAATATAAATAACTAAAATATGATTATATATGTTATTAAATGTTTTTACATTTATACAATAAAAGATAACGGCTTAAAATAAGTAAAGAATTCAATTTTAGGCATAGATACTCTAATATTCACAAAAAGGTCGATTTATCACCTTTTGTTGGAGAACCCACATAAAAAATGGTTTTGTTCACTCATATACATTATATTGGACCAAATAAAATCCTTTTTTATAATCGGGACATCAAAATTTACTTTGTGTATGTTTTAGGTATTTTTCTGATAATGTTTTTTAATGAATAAGGGAAAAATGTGGTATTTAAATTCAAAACCTCTTTTTAAACGAATTTATATATATGATTAGAATATCTTTTGATTGGTTTTAATGTTAAAGTATAATATATCTTTACAATTTAATCCAATGGTGGACATTTTAATTAATTTCACTTTGAAAATGGATTTAAACAAGTGTCAATCATTTGATAGATATTGTTTCTTAAAAATATGCTATTTGTTTTGACAACGGGAATTAATTATTAAATTTTTTAATTCAACTTATTTGTTGTGAATTTTGTAAAATAGGCATCATATTTTAATTTTTAATATCAAATATAGCTTAGGGATAACTTTTTGTATTTTTCTGAAAAAGGTCAATTTTTGATGAATTGTGAAACCACTAAGTGGCCGTTAAAAAAACTGATTTTTGGTTTAAATAAATTTTACCACCTCAATGATTTGAATTTCAAAAATCCAACATAAATGGTTTTCATTAGGATGTAAAATGTGGTTTAATGGGATTAAAATAATTTTTTGGTAAATAGTAACTTTTAAGTTTTATTAATCGCGATTAAAGGTACTTTGTGTATTTTAAGGTAAATATAATGATATAATAATATTAAATTACCTTTACACTTGTCCTACACTTATTTGGTAATTCATGGACGACCACGACAATCCATGGGTCAACTTGGGGACCCCATGGGGCCACTTGGGTAAGAAAATGACATTAATAACTTTTTATTTAAAGTTAAAATAAAAATGTCACAAACATGTGTTGTTTTATTAAAAAAAAATTACATGAGGTTATACAAGTCATAAGTTTGAATATAAATATTAATTAGAAATATACAAAGATTTCCTACATAATGATATTTTTTTATAATTTTTAGACATTACATAAATAAATTTATTTATGACACCATGATGATGCAGTGATTACCTCCTTAATGAATGATTTGATTAAAATGTGAATATAAGGTAACATCTAAGACATAAACTTTTAAAAAATATATTGGATGGGTTTATTTCGAACCCAAATCACCTTATACTAGAAATATATAATTTTGGGACATTTAATATCTGAAAATCATTTTATAATAAAGTAACTTTTCAAGGCTTTCCAAGAGTGCCCCTCTTCCCTCTTATAAAATGCCCCCACCTCTACCCACTTAAGCACACCTCTCAAGCCTTTTTCTTGACCAAACTTTTCTCATTTTATCTTTAAAAATCCCTCTATGCATCATATAAGCCTTACCATATGCATAATTCTCTTCATGAAACCCTTTTGGTACAAACCTAGGGAAGTTAACCGATTTAAAGGTAATGTCCTCTCTTATGTTCTTTGGATTTATTTTGCTTCTCAAACCCCCTAAAATCTATTTATTCCATTTTTTTGTAAAAACAATAGTATCCTAAATATACTAGGATGTTTTATGAGAAGTATTAGAGCTACACTTACACACATCTCCGTCTAATGGTTAAAGAACATATTGTTTCCGTGGATGGTGAATTACTGCCTCACGAAAAGATGATTATTCTATCTTCTCCTACCACCCCTCATGGTGGAAATTGTGATGGAACTATATCTATTTATGATATATATTATATTTATTTACTCTCTATGCTTCTGTATTTTACATTTAAATAATACCTTTATGCTTTTCATGTTGTGAAAATGCGATAATTTCATTTGAGGAAGTGTGGACTACCGCCCCGTCAAGTGATGTGACTCGTTCATGCCATACATAGAATGTATAAAGAATGAAATTAATGAACTTATGTGACCTATATAACATATATATTATACTGGAATTATAATATATATATATCTCATTTATTTTTAATTCCCCTAAATATGAAATAGAAATGAAAGTAGCGTTCATGCATACGTACGACTTACAGTCTCTATGAATGGTGGATTTCATTTAATACCTCTAAATGTATTGTAATATTATAAATTCAAGTATATAATGGCTATATATGATATATATTATATATAAATCTTGAATATAATTCTGGATATAATGGAAATTTTACCACATGAACAATTTTTAATTATAAGAAACTTATTTTTGACTCAAGTACCAATGACCGACAAAACGACCATTATTAACTTAAATAATTAAAAAATGTTCATAACAAGGTAATAAGTGATATAAAATGAATAATGAACTTGAAAATGGTTCATAAGAAAGTAGAAATTAACTCTAGTTTATTATGAAGGATTACAATGAAACGAACAAGACAAGTCAGACTTGAGGTAAGG
Source organism: Viscum album (assembly GCA_963277665.1). Lineage (NCBI taxonomy): Eukaryota > Viridiplantae > Streptophyta > Magnoliopsida > Santalales > Viscaceae > Viscum > Viscum album. Next base: position 270,212,073 of record OY728152.1, on the reverse strand, counting down.
GATCCTACCTCTCTCTTTCTTTTTAAGTACTATCTTTTCTGTCATTTCTTTTAAGATCATCTTTCTTATGTTTGGGGATGTTCTTTTATATTACCCATTCTTTAATTTTTATGTTCCTATTCTGAGAAACCCTATTTTTCCTTATAAATCCTTTTTTGGAAGTTTTAAGTGGCGTCGTTAGGCTGCCGAGTTTTCTTAAGGGATTTTTTATCTCACATTTATTCCCATGAGATTTATGATACATTTTCCACCATTTCATTTGAGTGAGGTATGTAAATCCCATTATTCAATTCTTTTTTTAATATACTTTCGTTTATGAGTATTTACATCAAATTTTTTATAGTCCTTTTTTCATGGGGTTTACGTTTCAAATGTTACCCAAGTTGGTAAGGGAACCTTTCACCCTCCTATTTTTAAATGAATTTTTTTGTTTTCTCTTTTAAATTACATCTTCTTATGTTGGGATATTTTCCGATATATCCTTATTGCTGTTAATGCTATGTACAATTGATGAGATACCTTTTTTTATCTCTCATTATCTCATTTTCAGAAATTTAAGGTGAATCTATTTTGGCAGTTGAATTTCTGTTGGGGAACTTCTCAACCCAATTTCCATTCTTTGGGTTAAACCTCTACTTCTTGATTATATTGTGCTATACAAATGTGTGGATGACATCTGATTTTTTTACACTGAGTTTCCACTTATATTTGGTTTATTTATATTTTTCACACTTAATTATGTCATTTCTTTATCCTTGATCTAATGTCATGATCCTTGATTGGGATTATATCTCAATTTCATCTCATTGAGTATTTTCTTAATAATATGCACTTTTATTCTTTTATAATGTGTATATATAACCCCTTTCAAATTACATATCCATATTATGTCTATACTAAGGTCATTTTAATGTTTTGAAAATGGTCTACTTTCATGTGGCTTATAATTTAAATGCTTCAAATGGAAAAGGACTCTTTTTTTAAAACATTGTTTTAAATGGGATTAAAGATTTATTCTTTTAAACATTTATCAACCATGTCCATGTTCTAAAAATGGTTTTAAGGATTTATTTATATGGACATGAATGTTTTAAAAACCTTTAAAAAGTTTCGCACTGGTATGGGACACTTTGATTCTAAAATCTCTTTTAAATGTCTCCTTTTAATATTTTCAATGTATAAAGGAATATTTCTCTCATAGAGTTTTAATGGTTTTATTAGATGTTTTTATTTATGATAATATCATGATGTGATCTCTTGTGTTAGAAATGTGGAATTTTTTTTTAATTTTATGCATGTTTTAAGTGTTATGATTATGTTATGGTTCTTGGGCGACGTTTATGAAATCGTTTGGTTACATGACAAACTAAGGGTGGGTGAGCCCGTGAAAGCTCTCCAATGCATTGGGTTAAGTGAATGATTAAAATGCTAATGTTTCTCCGAAACGATTTAGGGAATATATTGTGATGGGTATTCCAAAGGTAACCAAGAGGGTTACTCCCTACGTAAGAATGTAATGAATGCCTCAAGTTACCTTTACATCTTATGTTTTCTATGAGATATTCATAAATCATATTATTTCATGAGGTATGTTAAAGTGATTATGTTTTATGAGTAAAGTGAGGTTTCATTGATTCTTACATATACATGGACTAATGTTTCCATTCCGTATTTTTATATCCCTTATTGAGCTTTTTGTGCTCATCCCATGTTTTTGAAATTTTTTCCACAGGACTTAAAGTGTAACATGTTCAAGGAAAGGATCAAGGAAATGTCATGATTTCTAAAACATGGAACTAGACATGACTCTTTTGTTCAAGAGTTTATATTTTGTGAAAAAAATGGAAACTGAGTAGATGTGTCTACCTTGTAATCTTTGAGATGTAACAGTTATGTGCTAATTCACTAAATCTCTAAAACTGAAAAGATCCTCAATGTTAATTATTCATTTAATTCAATATTATATATTGTTTTAAGGATGTGTCCTTATAGTTGGCATCAAAGGTTGGTTTAGATTAATTTAGAGGCTAGGGTATTCTTTAAGCATAAGTGACATTACCATAATGGTTGGGATTTCAGAAAGATTCAAAGTTTTAGATAAAGTTAATGACTTTATGATAAAATGAATAATTATATCATAGTATTATATGATTATTATAATGATATACTCACTCAAACCTTTTTGGTTTTAGTAAATGGATGGATATAGCAAGTACCAAGGTGACAGTGGATGTGAAGAAAACTGTGACAGTTTTCTGAAAGAACAACTGAATGATATGGGAGATGCAATGATAACACTTGTGGTTTTTTTCATCAAAATATCAGGAGTCATGATTAACCACTTGAACCTTGGTGAGTTCTCTAATGCATCATGAACGAGATAAAAATATTGATGTGGAAGTTCAGGTAATAATTATAAAGGTAACCATCATGGTTTTTATTGTCCTTACTTTTGAGGTAATTATGGGTTACTATATGTTATGATAGAAAATGAAAGGCATGAGATAAAATTGAGGTTAATTTATGTTATGGTTATTTTTGATGAATTTATATATTTTTTGGGAATGTATTATGAATTATATAGTTTTGAATAAAGGACCACATGCAGACCGTGCGACAACCCGTCACGTCGGACAAAGCTGTGGGAATCGAACCCACAACCAATGTGTGACTTGTATTTATCGCCTACCACTGGGCTACGTGAATTCCTTGGTTAGTATGACAAATTATTTTTAGTTAGATGATCATATGAATCTGGAATAATTTTATTTTGGGTTATATATTTAAATGATTAGCCTATCATGGAGGATATGTGATTAGGTTAATTAATTTTCAGTATGAGACTTTAAGAGTAACTGATGTTATTTGGAGATAAATGTTAAGATTTATCATGGAAGACTATGTGATTAAATCCATTGGAGATTTGGGTTTAATTCATAGTTTGTATTACATCAAAGAATTTTATGGATAGCTGTTTATTGAATGGTCTTTGATGAACTTTGGGTTTTGTTGGACAAATTTTAGAGATTAAGAGTACTCTTTCTTTTTATTAAGGATAATATTTTTGGGTATTATCTCATCTTGTACTAACAATTTTTGGTCTTGGTTAAGTTTTAAAAACATGGGAAAAATATAGTTCATCTTTTGTGGGTTAGGTGATTCTCTAGAAGTAGATTATAGTGCTCTTAATATGAAAAAGTCATCCTAAATACTAGCCTTTTGGAGAAAATATGAGTTTGTGTAAGAAATATAGTAAGAGATGAAAGTCTATAGGGAAAGTGATTATGTTTCCTTATGTTTTATTTAAGGTCATAAATAAATTGCTTAAGGAAATGTAACATAAAACAAAAACATATTTTGTTAACTTTTCCTACTGGGGAATCAAATACTGTTTAACCCATCATAAGATTGTGATTTTCTGGTGGTTAGCTTTCTCCTAAACATGTTTTATATAACTCTCCATTAGAGCATGACCCGTTTTTTATCTTCCATATCCATGTTTTCCTACATGGAATCCTAGTATGGGCTAACTCGGGTAACATTTGTACTTATCTTTCTTTATTTTAAAGTGACAGTTTCACTAACTACTTTTCTGATGTGGGGCTTTCAAAGATATTTCAAAGTCTAATTTTAAAAATTGCGAGGATGAAATTCCCAATAGGCGGAAGGATGTAACATCCCAGGTAAATTAAGAATAAGATATTTTCATATTTATTAATATATGTGAATTGCACATGAGCCTTATCCCAGTTGGTAAGGACTCCGTAAGTGCATCCAAATGACCAGGGATCAAATCCAGGTGGAGGCTGAATTTTTGGGGCACTGTAGCAGCACTGTAGCAGTACTATAACAGGTACTGTAGCGGGAACTGTGCAGTATTCTAGTAGGTACTGTAGCGGGAACTGTAGCAGCCACCGTTTGGCACTGTAGCAGCCGGGAATATGCCCCCGTTTGGGCCTTCGGTCCACTGATTTGGTCCCTGAGTCCTGTAAGGCCTTCGTGCCACCCAGGCCATTAGGTTAGTAAGGCCTTTGTGCCACCTCAAGGCCTTCAGGCCACCTTAGTGCAGATGAAAACCAGACAACCTACAAGGAACAAGCTCTAAAAGGAGGATGAGAAAGGAGCTTTCACCACAGCAGATGCTAAACGGATTGCAAGAATGAGAGGGTATGACACCTGCCATCGGGACAATCATGTGCATGCACGAGAATGCCTAGCCAAACAGCCATGCGAAGGTGGAGAGAAAATTTCACGATGAAGAAGCTAGGGAGGAGCAGTTCCAAGTAGTTATTTTGGGTTGTATGTAATGTTTGAAGCCTATGGGTAATGAATTCATCTAAGGCATATGGTCCACGTAATTCCTACGCCTATGGGCCTTGTTAGGGTTCCACCTCACCCCTTGAAAGGTGTATTATCAAAATCCATAGATAATGAAGGCATTCAGGCCATTGTAACAAATAAATATTAATTTTTACTTCAAAATGGTTGCCATGTTCGATAGCGTACCCGATACGCAACAATGAGTTTCGTTGAAATCATACATAGCACACTAATAATATAATGATATTATCCTAAATGGTAGTTAAAACGTATCCATTGTATTAGCGGTAATGAATAGAAATAACTAAAATATAATTATATACATTTCTTAAATGTTTTTAAATTTATCCAATAAAAGATAACGGCTTAAAATAAGTAAAGAATTCAATTTTAGGCATAAATACTCTAATATTCACTAAAAGGTCGATTTATCGCCTTTCGATGGAGTACACACCTTAAAAATAGTTTTGGTCACTCTTATACATTCTATTGGACTAAATAAAATCCTTCTTTAGAATCGGGACATCAAAATTTACTTTGTGTATGTTTTAGATATTTTTTCGATAATTTTTTTTAATGAATAAGTGAAAAATGTTGTATTTAAATTCAAAACCACTTTTTAATCTAATTTATTTATATGATTAGATTATATTCTGAATTGGTTTTAATGTGAAATTATAATATATTTTTATAATTTTATCCAATGGTTGTCATTTTAATTAATTTCACTTTGAAATTGTACTTAAACAAGTGTCAATCTTTTGATGGATATTGTTTCTTAAAAACACGCTATTTGTTTTGACAATGGGAATTAATTATTAAATTAATTAACTTAACTTATATGTTTTTAATTTTTTAAAATATAAATCATATTTGAGTTCAGAATATCAAATATAGATTAGGGTGAATTTTTGGTATTTTCCTGAAGAACCTCAATTTTTGATGAATTGTTAAACCACCAAGTGGTAGTTAAAAAAATGATTTTTCATTTAAATGAAATTTTACCACCTCTGTGATTTGAATTTAAAAAAATCCAACATACATGGTTTTCATTAGGATTTAAAATGTGGTTCAATTGGATTAAAATAATTTTTTGGTGAATAGAAACTTTTAGGTTTTATTAATCGCAATTAAAGGTAAATAGTGTAATTTAAGGTAAATATAATGATATAATAATATGAAATTACCTTTACACTTGTCCTACACTTATTTGATAAGTTATGGACGTCCAAGAAAATACATGGGTCATCTTGGGGACTACATGGAGCCACTTCGGTAAGAAAATGACATTAATAACTTTTTATTTAAAGTTAAAATAAAAATGTGACAAACATGTGTTTTTTTACTAAAACAATTTTTACATGAGGTTATACAATTCAAATTATTTACGATAAATATTCATTATAAATATAAAAATATTTCCTACATCATTATAATTTTTTTATAATTTTCGTACATTAAATAAATAAATTTATCTATGACACCATGATGATGAAGTGATTACCTCATTAATGAACGATTTAAATAAAATGAGATGATATGGTAAAATCTAAGACATGAACATGTCAAAAATCTATTGTATAGGTGGATTTATACCCCTTATCACCTTATCATAGAAATATATAATTTTGGGACCTTTAATATCTGAAAATCATTTTATAATAAAGTATCTTTTCAAGACATTTCAAAAGAGCCCATCCTCCCTCTTATAAAAGGCCGCCACCTCTACCCCCTTACCCACACATATCAAGCCTTTGGATCGACCCAAAGGTGATAATTTTATCTCTACAAAACCCTTTATTCATCTTAGAATCCTTAACTTAGGCTGAAATCTCTTCAATTAAATCCTTTTAGTTCAAACCAAGGGGAGTTACTCGATTAAAATGTAATGTCCTCTTTTAGGTTCTTTTGTTTTATTTTGCTTCTCCAACCCGGTAAAAACTTTTTATTCCAATATTTTGTAACAACACCAGTATCCTCAATATACTCTGATTTTTTTATTAGAAGGATTCGAGCTACACTTACACACACCTTCGTCTAATTGTTAATGAACATACTGTTTCCAAGGATGCCGAATAACTGCCTCACGAAATGATGATTGTTCTATCTTCTCCTACCACCTCTCATGGTGCCCATTATTATAGAACAATATTTATTTATGATATATATTATATTTATTTCCTCTCTATGCTTCTATATTTTACATTTAGAACACACCTTTATGATTTTCATGTTGTGGAAATGCGATAATTTCATTTGAGGAAGTGTGGACTATCGCCCCCTCAAGTGATGTGACTTCTTCATGAAATACATGGTATCTATAAATAATGAAATTAATGAAATTATATGACCAATATAACATATATATTATACTAGAATTATAATATATATATCCCTCTCATATAGTTCTAATTCCATTAAATACGAAATAGAAATGAAGGTGGTGTTCATGCGTATGTACGGTATACCGTCTCCATGAACGGTGCATTTCATTTCATACCTCTAAATGTTATGTAATATTATAAATTCAAGTATATACAGGATATATATGATATATATTATATCTAAATCATGAATATAATTCTGGATATAATGGACATTTTATCACATGAACAATTTGTAATTATAAGACGTTTATTTTTGACTCAAGTACCAATGATTGACAAAACGACCGTTAATAATGTAAATAATTAAATAATGTTCATAAAATTGTAATAAGTGATAAAATTAATAATGAAATTTAAAATGGTTCTTAAGAAAGTATAAATTAACTCTAGATTATTATCCTGGAATATAAAGAAATGAACAAGACAAGTCAAACTTGTGGTAAGGGATCCTACCACTCTCTTTCTTTTTAAGTACTCTCTTTTATGTCATTTATTTTATAATCATCTTTATTATGTTTGGGGATGTTATTTTATATTCTTCATTATTTAATTTTTATGTTAATATTATGAGAAGAAATATTTGATCTCATAAGTCCATTTTTGGATGTTTTAAGTGGCACCATTAGGCTGTTGAGTTTTCGTAAGAGATTTTTCATCTCACATTTATTTTTCGTGAGATTTATGATACATTTTCCACCATTTCCTTTGAGTGGTGTATGTACTGAAAATTATTCTCCTCTTTGTGTAATATAATTTACTTTATGAGTATTTACATCAATTTTGTATAGTATTTGTTTCATGGGTTGTATTTTTCGAAAGTTACCCAAGTCCGTAAGGGAACCTTTCAGCCTCCTATTTTTAAAAGACTTCTTTTTTGTTTGGTCTTTTAAATTACATCTTATTATGCTAGGATATGTTCTTATAAATCCTTATTTCTGTTAATGTTTTTTAAAAGTGATGAGATACCCTTATTATCTCTCATCATCTCATTTTCAGAATTTTAAAGTGACATTGTTAGGCTGTTGAATTTCTGTAGGGGAACTTCTCAACCCAATTTCAATTCTTTAGGTCAAAATTCTACTTCATGATTATGTTGTGATACAGATATGTGTGGATGACATCTGATTGTTTTACACTAAGTATACACTTATATTTGGTGTATTTATATTTGTCACACATAATTATTTCATTTCGTTATCCTTGCTCTAATGGCATGATCCTTGATTGGGATTACATCGAAATTTCTTCTCATTGAGACACTTCTTAATGATATGCACTTTTATTATTTTATAAAGTGTATATACAGACCCATTGACATTCCATATCCATATTATGTCTATAATAAAATCATTTAAATGTTTTTAAAATTTTATACTTTCATGTGGATTATAATTTAAATGTTCAAAATGGAAAAGGACTCTTTTATTAAAACACTGTTTTAAATGGTTTTAAATATTTATTCTTTTAAACATTTATCATCCATGTCCATGTTATAAAAATGGTTTTAAGGTTTTATTTATATGGAAATGAATGTTTAAAACCCTTTAAAAAGTTTTTAACTGGTATGGGACACTTTGATTCTAAAATCTCTTTTGAAAGTCTTCTTCTAGTATTTTCATAGTATAAAGGGATATTTATCTCATAGAGTTTTAATGATTTTTTAGATGATTTTACTTATGATAATATCATGATGTGATATATTGTGATTGACATGTGTCAATTTTATGTTTCTTATATGTATGTTTTAAGTGTTATGATTATGTTATGGTTCTTGGGAAATTTTTATGAAATCGGGTGGTTCCATGATAAACTAAGGGAGGGTGAGCCCGTGATAGCTCTCTAATGAATTGGGTAATGCGAAGGAGTTAAACGCTAAGGTTTCTCCAAAGAGATTTAGGGAATATACTGTGATGGGTATTCAAAATGTAACCAAGAGGGTTACTCCCTATGTAAGAATGTAATGAATGCCTCAAGTTACCTTTACGTATTATGTTTTCTATGAGTTATTCACAAATCAAATGATTTCATGAGTTTTGTTAAATTGCTTATGTTTTATGAGTAAAGTGTTTTTTCATTGATTCTTACGTATACATGGACTAATTTTTCCTTTCCATATTTTTATATCCCTTACTGAGATTTTTGTGCTCATCCCATTTTTTGAAATGTTTTCCACAGGACTTAAAGTGGAATATGGTTAAGGATGGGATCAAGGAAATGTCATGATTTCTAAAACATGGAACTAGACATGACTCTTTTGTTCAAGAGTTTATATTTTGGGAAAAAAATGGAAACTGAGTAGATGTGTCTACCTTGTAATATTTTTGACATGATAGTTATTTCCTAATTCTCTAAAACTCTAAACCTGAAAAGATCATCAATGTTAATTATTCATTTAATTCAATATTATATAATGTTTTAATGATGGGTCCTTATAAATATCATATTGGATGATTTAATAGTTCATCAATGTGGTGTAGGGGAAAATGAATTTTTCATTATTTTATCAAAATAATGATAATAAATTCAAATTCATATACATTAATCCTTCTTTTTTATAAATAAGACTAGTGAAACCCTTGATGACTCACTATGGTATATAAATCACATTTTGATATTCTCTAAAAATTTTCCTAAATTCAACAATTAAAATGGTAGAAATTATATAGGGACTCTGTCAAATTTTTATTTATACATGTTTGAAATATGTTCAAGATATCAAACCCAATCTCAAAGGGAATTTTATGCAATTCATTCAATAATACATCAATATATTCCTATACATTATGAATTTAATTAATGTTTAATTACTATCCAATTATTATAGCCAATAGTATCTCATATGGTTTCATAGAGATCACGTTGTCTTCTATAGAGTAACCCCTATGAGAGACACACCTAGTGTAAATTCAGGCCCAATACTCATGCACCAATGTAAAATGTGATGAATATATTACCATACATTTATAAGATTATCACCATAAGGTGTATAAATTTTATTATAAAATCCATTTTATGTATCTATACATGAATATAATTTTTAATGGACCCATATAATCTCCACACTAACAAGATATAATGTTGTTATAAATTACAATGACTACTCTCTTAGACTTATCTGTAGTGTTTTAACGAAAGTTATCTAAACTAATCCCTAAAATAAAAACACCCTCTTATGATTGTAACAAAATATTCAAAATTTAATCATAAAATAAATAATAATTTTATTTCATGATTTATATAATATGTTTCACATACATTGACATAATCCATGAATCGAAAGGTTCAGTGACTAGGAAGTTAGATACAAAAAAAAATTAGTTTACAACACATGAAAATATTTATCAATAATTTTACTCTTACAAAATAATTTCATAACACCTCACATGATATAACCATATTCATAACATTTATAAAGATAACATATGAAGGGGTGAGATTTGATACTCAGTAAGGAAAACTTAAATCAAAATGTATCAAATCAAAAAAATAAGATGAAAATATAGAGAGGATAAATATATTATTAAAAAATAATAAGGTCATATAATATAATCATAAAAAAATTAGTAAAATAATATCATGAAAAATGTTAAGGAATCATAAAATTTATTACATGGTTAAAAATATGTCACAATAATAATAAACATGAGATCATGACATAAGAGTGTGGAATGTTTTAAAAATATGGCACAAAAATGGGAACATTGAATATAATGAAAATAAAAATAACCATAGAATTATGGGAAAAACATCTTAAATAACATAAAAATATTTGAAAACCATATTTATTGTATATCCTTTTTGAGAAAACACATTATGCTCACACATCTATGAATAAAATCAATATTTCTAGGCCTAAAATTTTAGAAAAATAATTATTTCCATACCAAATAGAACTAATTATTTATTTTAAATTATAACTAAATGATGAGATATAAAAATAAACCAATTCACTGGAAGGTTCTATATGGTTATATATCATATTTGTTCTGCTTAAAATCAATCATTTCAAATAAAAACACATGGAAAAGAATAGATTTCATAAATTTTTTAGAATCACCACATAACATTTATATAATAAATAATATGATATCAATATTCTATTTTTTAAAAATGAATCACAGAAAATATATATGGTACACAAAACATCACTTCTTAATAGATAATTTTTGGGGGAGAAAATATATACATAAATTTAAAAGCATTCACAAAAATTTTGAACATTGTCATAAAAGATGAAGAGAAAATTATGTTACTTTTTTGTAGAAGATATATATTGGAATTTTATAAAATTTATTTGAGATAATTAAATATAATAGAAACATTAAATTAATCACAATAGAACATATTATAAATTTGGAATGTAATATAATGAATATAAATTCCATTATTTTTCATTTTAGGCTATCTTAATGAAAATATTACAATGGAAAATATTGAATTATGTTATTATCATAAAATTGGAAAAGTAAATGTAATGAATTTAATATTGAAAAATAATTCATTTTATAATACTTATTCGATAGGATAATCATGGAAACTGATGAAATGATTCATTGGTAATAATGTAATTTATTATTACTAATGTTATGCTTCTATTTCAGAAAACATTTTGTCAAATAAGTGGGTTTTAATGATGAGATGTAATTTAAAAATAGAAAAATTTTATATTGAATAAAAATAGTAGTATTTCAGCTATAAATGAAAATTTTAAAATCATATTCAAGTAAGAATGTGTATGACCCAATGAATTTGAAATTGATTCGATGAATACCTTACCATGAATTCCTACATAGTTGATCCCTCAATAAACTCTAGTATAACATAAATAAACATACTAATCATCTATTTAATAACATTATTAATTTATATATCCTTTTTTATACTTCTTTTAGAGTTATTCCCAATATGTACATTCACTATGTATTATATATATTTAATATCATGTGTGAGTACTCTTGATTATTTGGAACTTGTTTCATAATTGTAAAATTTACCCTTATTCATCTCCAAACGGTATTCCTTACAATGTTATAGATGTTACTATATTTTATTCTTTTAAATTATTTATATTGATTTAATTTAAATAAATGGGGTTTCTTGTAGTCCTTCTGGATAAATTATTTAATAGAATGTCTATGTGATTTTTAATCAATAGACAATGATATCATAATTGATGTGTTTAAAATAAAATTTATTTCTAGAACTGAGAAATTCATTAAATATATATTTATATCATATATTATATAGAATAATGTTCTCATAAAAATCCATGATATAATTTATACCATTCTGGAAGTTGGTGGTTAGACAGACCGAAACATGACAAAACTATAACTAATGGGTGAATATGATTTTGAAAAAGGTTTATTTTGGTATAATACATTATTAAAAATGAATAATTTTAATATTTATATAATTTTAATTTGGAGAATCATAGTTTACTAAATATTAATAAATATAAAGGTACGTTTTGAATAATCAGGTACATTACATCCAAAAGGTGGTATTACAAATAACACATGATTTAAAAAATCCAATATATTAAAATTATTGCGAAAGATAATTGATTATAATTTATATATTTATAGAAAAAATTATATTTTTTTTTCTAAATTACCATTTAATTTAATTATTAAAATTAGTGAATAGAGTTCACCTAAAAAATAAAAGTTGTCATATAATGGTGGAGGATTCCGCACAACACATGAATGACAGTCCCATATTCCTTAATAGAAATGATTACATTTGGTGAATAGTTAATCCAATACAATAAAAAACATTGTATATAAAAAATAAATATTTAATTATATATTAATTATAAAATTATGTTTCCAAAATTATGAAATAAAATAAAATATGATTGGGAAAAATTACTCATGTTGACTCCATGGGCTTTCCCCTTTAAGTGACCACATAAATGGAGGACATAAGAAAATATTTTTTAAATAGAGTCTCAGGTAAAATGGTGATAATTTTATGTGAAGGGGAATGGTAAGATTTTTTGGTCAAAATAAAATTATTTTTGTGGCCTTGAATGGGCTATGAGAGGACCAATTTATAATTTTTTATAGTTGTATTTTTTTATTATAACCATATAATATAAAATGATACATGTAAAAATACAAAATGGCTCAAAAAATGGGAAATAATTTTCTTGGGGATAATAAACATACATCAATTATACAACCATTAATCTTCACACATGTATTAAACATGGTCATAATTATATTATTCTATGAATATTAAATTTTAACATTATTATTTTACCTTGATAAAAAAAATTTAATAAGTAATATTATGATAATCATTCAAATTCAAAAAGAACATATTCCAAAATTTCTACCTAACTATTCTAAATACAATATATTTTTAATAAAATAAATTTTCAATGTGTAATAGAAAATAATTTTACCATTAGTACATGTAATGGGTAAAAACCTATTTTAAACCAAAATTATGTCTTTGATTAAATTTTATATATAGGTATGTTTATTAATTAATTTTCTTAAAAAAATATCTTTATTATAACTAAAATAAATTTGATATGTTATTTAATGAACTATAAAACCAATTTTTTCGAAAAATAATTAAATGAATAGAAGAGACAAAAAATATTTGAAAATCACACTTATGTTCCTATATTTTTAATCATAAAATCACTAAATTTATTATAGTACTTTTAATATGTGGATTTTGGCTCCTAAAATAAATATTTAACATATTAAAATATTTTATGTACATTAGTTTCTTTGTAATAATGTCATAATAATTAATGTTTTGGTAAAAACTATATTTTTTACAGCTCACCTAAAAGTTAGTTATTTAATAAAATTCACAAAAACATATCCTAATTATATTTTAAAATATTGAATTAAACAATTTATTGTAAAAATATTAAAATTCTTTAAATTTTAAATTTGTTAAAATTAATTAAAATTTATAACATAAAATTACTTTTATTGACAAATTAATATTTTACAATTAAGGTTTTTTGAATCAATTTTAAATTTATTCATATCTTTTTTATCAACAATAATTTCTATTTTTGTTAATATTTTCATACAGAATATATTTTGGATCATTTTATTATGGTGTTTCATGAAGAATAGGGTTTTAAACATTGTATTTATTTAAGGATAAATATTTAAAATCAATAGGGTTACAAATATTATAAGTTAACCTTACACTATATATAATAACAATTATGTATCCTTACATTACCACACAACTGGAAGAAATTACCTCTATATATTAACATTAGAAGCCCCATCACAATCTGTTTCCATAAATATCATTCACAACTTATAGGCCACATAATATACAAATAATTTGGAGAGCATTTTTCTAGACACATGATTCACAAATATATCATCTAGAAAAGGTTCTTCCATTGCATGTTCAATTCCATAGTTTTCATCAATATGAGTTTCCATTTCATCAATTTCTCCTTCTAATATAATAATCATAACATTAAATTAAATCTTTTTATACATATCATTTATCATCTTATGGTATAACATTATCATGGTGACAATTATGGGTGTAGGGCATGGATCACACTGAAATGGGAGGTGTTTCATATTGAGAACATGTATTATAATATGTTTTTGAGTTATAAAAACAAAAAAAACATAGAAGTTGTTCTATAAAGACTGTGAATCGGTGTAAAATATAGGTAATCAATATTTTAATGTATAATCCTTTTTTATTTTGTATATAAATTTTATGGATGGCCCACTTAGATGTTTTAATAATATTAGTGTCATAGAGCCTCCATAATAGTTTATTATTTTTAGGTCACTTATTCATGATTATTTTAATGTTCTATTTATTCAAAAACATAATCTCATATGTTTATAATATTGACATTACCATAGGAGTTATGAAATACTTGTTCACATATGAGTTCCCAATGTTTGATCATTATGGGGAAAATTAATTACATAATTAAATTGGTTGATTGATTGATCATATCCTCTATATATAATTATAAATATATATAATTCCATATCTTCTCTATATATATAAGGATAATCTCTATAATCCAAATATGAAGAGATAGAGGGGTGGGAGATCATGTGGGAACCAAAGATCCATGGTGCTGAAAAAGTTATAATTCCCAAGATATTTAACAAATACATATTGTATGTGCGATGATCAGAAATGATTGATCTAATAACTAGAAATGGATAATTTATTTGATCTCTTCCACCAACATCATTGATTATAATATTTATTTTTGGTGTATTACCATGTATTTTATTTACTAGATTAATTTTTTGTCCTTAAAAACATTATTTCATTCTTATTTACAATTTTGAATTCCTTTCTAATTATTCTTCGTAATCGAACAATTTGTGCTTGATTAACATTATAAAAACCATCACACAATCCAAAATAAATTATATTTATGGTTTTTTTTTCATTTATTCCAATGTTATATGGGTTATTCACCACAATCATTTTCCATGATTGGTAGTTTGTTGGATCATGGCCATGATCGATTAACAATCAGAATCTTGGTCCATGAAAAATAGATTCGATCATGAAAACAACGAATAAACAGTTTGAATAGACTTATTATTAATTTAAGATCATTTAGAGTATCAATTTAATAGGTTCATAATGTAAAATATAACTTGATTTTTAATGATGGTAAGAATACCCTTTAGAATGATTTCCATGGTGAACGATGCAAAGAAAATAATGATCGGTGGAATGAAATCAATAGGATTGTATTTTTGTATTTTTTTTCTAGGTAAAATCACGTGATATAAATATAATGTAAGTGATAATTATAGTATTATATGGGCTTTAATCAAGAAATCCTGATCACTCAGTGCTCAATTCCGAGTCATTATTATAGTATCATTATTGAAGAGGTGGAACAAATTTTGACTAAATTAAATATCACACAAAATTCAAAAAAAAATAATCCTTAATCTAAATATAATGAAATGTATGTATTTTAAATTCTAATGTAAATGTTTTACAACAAACTAATGGTGGGTTAGAACCAGACATCGTGTCCCATTTACTCATATACTATTCAAACTCCCATAAGAATATTATGAGAGAATCAATTGTTCCAAGAGACCATATTCCATGGAAAACAATAAAATATGGAGAGTGGTGGAATACACTATGTAACACCACTAATATACCATATAATATAGGTGGAACCATAAACAATAGGTATGGACGTCTAAAATTAGGACTTTCCATGTGGGGAAACATGCCATACACCCATAGAGAACATGTTGTGTACTTCTCCCAATCTAATTGGTTCTCATACATTCTTTCCATCGACATGGATTTGGCCATGTGACCAGTCTTTTTAAATCATTTATCTATATAAAAACTAAGTATACATCAAATTTTCCTCAAAGAATATATGTTAGGTGACTTTGGAATTACACTCTTTTTTATCCTTCATACTGAAAATGGTTTTCAAAAATAATGATTGGTGTGAACACACAATCATGTAGTCCCCAAATATTGTATATAAATTTGGTCATTAGTCCCCTATATGAAATACATTCTTATAAACTCTCCCACTCATGATTTGTAGGACCTTTCTAAACATAGTAGTGCAATCCATATTTTGACGAGGTCTAATTCATAGAGATCAGTTCCCCTATTTTGGTTGGTTAATACCTAATTTTTAGTGAGGAATGTGTCCAGCACTATTTATTCTAATAGGTATTATGGGATCCAATGAAACGTAATTCATATTCATGGGTTACTCGATGGTGTTTACTATTCTATAGCAGAGATTTTGAGATTTGGTTTTTCTTTTATCTCAGTATTCTATAAATATATGATGGATTTGGGATTATTGATCCCCCTTACCATTATGGTTCATTCGATGCATCATATATTTTTATTTGTTTTATGGTTTTACTTATTCCTCACTAGGTATGTTGTAGTTCTTTTTCATTATCTAGACACAATTACTAAAATATTTGAATTGGATTCAAATACCCCAAAACATGATCATTATGTATTAATATGTGAAAACTATGTAGTCTATAAAATGATGAAAACTATAAAACTAATACATTCCATAGACAAATTTTTTCATTGATATCCGCATATGATTAAATTTATCAATGATTCCAATTAGAAACTATACTATTTCCTTGTATATTATGCATTAATATGCTTAAATAAATAACTCATTGTGTGTGTGGGAGTCTCCTTCTAACATGGATTGCTAGTACCATAGGTGAAAATACAAAAAAAAAAGAAGTGTTCATCGTGTCGTGGGTATTATCATCTGAGCATCATTCAGGCATAAAAATCACTACCATCACATAGTATTGGTCATTGTAATGACTAAATTATTATTATTATATAATTCATGATTTTAGCCAGATGTTATTACCCATGAGTAACCACTAAGTTCTATATATATAAGTAATGTATAAATGAGTGAATGTAACTCAAATTAAATATATCCAATTAAATGGAAATTTTATAATATATTAAAAGAAATAAACACATAGATATTATCATTTCTGGAAAATAATAATCTATATATTGTTGAATACGGATTATTGCCACATAGGGAAGATTATACATGATGATGAATTTTGTTTAAAAAAATGCAACAATAAATCATTTTTCTTGTAATTACATACCACAACCCACATTTTACTGTATCATACAACATAATATGTTATAGTTTTTATAATAGGTGATATATGATATGAACCCATCATATTATATGATTTACTGACATGTGTCATGTGAAAAATGGGATAATCTTCTTCCTTTTGAATGGTTACATTTTCAAAACTGATATACCTTATATACATATGTATATCACAAATATATAATAGTTTTAGGGAATATTCTATTTAATCAACAACATTCACTAAATCCTTAAAAACATTCATGTAATTTAACCCTATATAATATCATATATGATAACTTATGAGACCATGTCCAATTTTTATAGATATTTTCCAAAAAAATATTGGGATATTTAACATCAACTTCACCTTATATTATATGCTATATAATACCTTATAAATACCAATACAAAACTCATTTTAATTATCCTATAAAATTTAGAGGGTGTTTCTATGTCAAATGAAATATAAATTCCATTTACCCAAAAGATGTTCTATATGAGTATTTATAGCACTCAGAAAAAATTTGAATACTTGGGACCATAAATATAATATAATTTTTACCTATGGAAAATAATTAAAGATACTTGACCTTTTATGCTATTAACATATCAATAATGATCTCCAAAAAACTCACATTCATATACCTCTGTTAACTAGTTTCTTCCCATACTATCATTATTTCATATTCTTTCCCATTATCCCTGACATATATTGACCTTCGGACATAGTACGCTAAAACTATATAACCAACTCATGCATTATCAAATCTGAGAGTATATAATTTCCTAGTTGAAAAATACATGACATTTTGTTCACCATTATGGATGATAAAATAAAAATACCGAGTCATAATAAATGATAGAATCGTATATACTATCTCAATGTGGCTACACACTTCCTAATCTTTCAAAATGGGCATGCCAGTGGTCTTAATGTACACATAATATGAAAAAAATTGTGTCCACTAAATAACTACATGATCAACATCATACCATATGAGCACTTAATTTACTAAGATATCAGGGATTTTGTTTGAAAGGTATCAATGTAAGAAGGTTTTCATTCAAGGTATCTTGCTATCCTCAAAAATTGGGGACCCATATACGACCCATTCCCCCATAGGGTACCAAATACTTAGTGTATAACACTCTATGTGGTACACCAATGAGATCATCCAACTCAAAAAACACCTTTTTCCATTTAGGAATATATTTCTTATATCAAAAAATAATTATACTTATTCAAACCTTTACCTAATATCAAAACCTATAATACTCCATGTTGAACATCATTTTGGAAAAAAAGTATTATACATTGTGGGGTTAATTATGATAATATTGTATATAATATATTTCTATATATCCATTTATATCATGAACAAGAAAAAATACAGTCCTTATTTCATTTAAAAAAGACACCTATCAATCTCCTAAATAAATTTGAAAAAAATTTAATAAAATGAAAAATTATAAAAGGTTTATAATATCAAATATGAAAGACTTATAGATCATATATATGAATGATTCACATTTTGGGGTAATATTAGCTCATTAAAACCAAATTTAATTCCAATAATATCACTATTTTATCACCATTCTTAATAAACCCACTGGACTCTATAATAAGTAATATCTATAACTAAATAGAATTTTAATAATTTTGATATTTCACAATCATATTACCAATGTTCACCTCTTTAATCATATTTTTACGACTTAACTATAAAACATAATGTGTAGTAATGTGAACTTACATTTTAATATTAAAATGTTCATAAATTTAACATCACCATTTTGTACCCCTTCCATCAAACATTTCCTTGAAATTAAATTCTAACTAAGATAACTAAATACATTTTTACATAGTTCACCATACTATACTCTTTTATGATAAATTTTCATTCACTTTGTTATGTTAATTAAATATGTCACATTATAATTATCCTGAACACTACACCATAAAAATATTTAGTAAATAAATTGATACTCACATTATAATTTATCATCTTCAATACATAATGGAATATTATTATTCACATTATCTTTATAACTAAATGTAATGTTAACATTTTTTGTAACAATTACATATCTGGATATCATTATGATATTAAAAGAAACCAGATTTATTTTTATACTAGTATAATCTCTCATTTATTAACCTTGAACTTACTAATGTTCAATAATACACCCACTAGCATATTAAATATTTTATTATATTTTTAACATCATCTTAGGAAACACAAACAAAATTGTATTGGTAAATAACACTTATTTACATTTTTTTGAAATTTTTAATTAATAAAAAGATAACTACATGATACAATGTCTTCAAATTTTAAAATTTAAAAATAATAATATACATTAAAATCTCCCACTAAAAGATATTAGAGGAATTTTCCCAAATATATAAAAAATCCTACATCAAAAAATTTCTTATATAAAATATTTTTAATTTTATTTTCCTCAAAAAAATATTGATTTCAAGGAATTTGTTTCTATAATTCCATCATGTGACATGGATATTCCCTGGAGATTTAATAAACCACATTCGGTGACCTGATCTATTCGATCCTATAGAATTATTACTTTTTCTATCTTGATAAAAACAATATTTTAATGTCTATTAATAAAAAGTAGAAGAATCCTGAATATACTCTCTGAAAAAACATTTTCTATTGGATTTAAATTTTACCAACTTGTACTGACTACAAGGTATTTGGACATAGACATCATATACCCAATTCCTTTAGAGTAATGTTTGGAAAAAAATATAAAATTTTCATAAAATCATTTTCCCTGTAAATTATTTCCCATAAAATCAATTCCTTAAGCACAATAGGCTTTAATTATTCCATTAATCTCCCCACTTATTTGGGATATCTAATAACAATGAATATATTATTGGTGACTAAAATCACTTAATCCAGTTTTCATTTAATACCATCAAAACAATAATTGAATCATTCTACGCTTCATCAACATCTAGAAACATCAATTAATAAAATTAAATACATTTTTATATAGGAATAAAATTTTCCAGCATATAAAATTTTTTCAAACATAAGAACTCTTTATAATTGTTCAGTGAACAATGTTTCTTAAACGAAAGCTAAATTTACTACAAAATTGATCTCAATGAATTTATTGATGTTTATGATATTAATATATAAAATTAAAACTATTATCTGAGGAGTATAATTTTTTATTATCGTTTAATAAGTACTTTTACTTAAAAAGATCCAAATTGAATTATCAACCCTTATAAATTTATCATATAGATTAATTATTTCTAGATACCTATATAATCACTACTTAATTTTCTTTGGTCACCTAAATACTCCATGACTAGACAAGGTAGACAATGGTTGAAATTAATATCATATATGCCACTAGGATAGGTTAGTGGATAAACTATTTATCTAAATACACCCACTGGATTCTCTAAATTATATTCCCTATGTATTATAATGACTATTTTATCCTTTATAAGTGTAACCTAAAAAAATTATAAGAATGTGGACCCTAATGATTAAGGATACATTAAATCATTATTTTCATACAAAAATAATCTATTGGATCCTACATGTTAAGGGAACTTGTACTGGATGGGAGAGTTCTTGACCACTGCCTCTTTAGAGGAAATATAACACGCAGTATTTTGAAAATGATTTAATCTCACTATATTAACTGGTTTATTCTAATATATACCTGAAATATTCAGGTGACTAATTTTTCAAGCCCTATTTTATCCATAAATTCTGAAAATGTTCATACTATATTTATGTATAATTCTTTATACATAAAAAAATTTAACCCAAAAAATTAAATTCCAAACAAATTCACACAAATCCAAATTCATCTCATGAAAAAGATATAAAAAATATTCATCCAATGGTTATGTGTTATTAGAGATTCAAAATTTCTAGATAATTGAACATGGAATGATAGATATCCAATCCCTATATTATTATCATATGATATATTCTTCGTGCTAGTGGGATTCTTGAGACTATTTCTCTATCCCTATGGAAACCTTAAAAAAGATGGAATTAAATTCATCATAACAGAAACATTGAATATATATAAAAACATTATTAAAGAAATAAACGTAATTTAGTTACATGAACTATAAACTAATGAATAGGTAGATAAAAAATGAATATTATATTTATGATAAATTCATGTAATTAAATACTTGATAATTTAATAGAATAAAATTAATATCATAAAAATAGAAAATTATTATTATAAACTATTTAATATTTAACTTAATTTGTAATATAATTTCCGTAAATTTTGAATAAAATCGAGAAATTCAAATTATATGAATTTCATATTATTCAATATATGAAACTTTATTTTAATATATGATATCCTTGGAAAAATAGATATTTCATATTTCAACTTTACATTATGAAAACATTTTATATATTCTGAATATCACGTATTAATATTATTTAATCCCTTTTTCTTAACCAAATATCAAAACTCTTCTGATATGTTTCAAATAGTGTTTCAATAATTTTTTTAATGAACATTTAAAATTAATCATTATGAACATATTAAAATTACTTTAAATATACACATTATATTATGTCGTATTTTGTAATAGTTTAAAATCTTTATAATATAGTTTTGTAATTTTTTATATAAAGACCTTTTTTAAAATTATATATTATTATGAATAAATTATTGAAAATTTATTCGAATAATATCCAAAAATATTAGTGGGATGTTTATAAAAAAAATTTCAAAAAATATTAATTAATTAATCATAAACACAATAAAATTAATTAATTTTCAAATAATTTTTATAAAATTCAAAAATATATTGAACTTTTTTTCCATTATTTATAATAATGTATTAGATAATAAAATTCAATTCATAATTGAATGGTTTGAAAAATAAATATTCCCTAAAAAATCATATTTTATTATCATGATTAAATCATATGTTATTATTGATGTCACGGTCCGTCCTCGGGGCCCGTGCCGTGACTACCCCAAGCCCGCCTTCCATAGGCCAAGGGCTGGCGACTAGCACCAAAGGCATAAATCTCGATAACTGGGAAGGCATTGCCTTTATAAAAGTAATAAATACACCACAGAGTACAAGCGGAAGAAAAACACTAAGTACAAAAGAAAGTTCTGAAAAGTAAATGGGCCAGAATACAAACCCAAATGAAAGTACAACTACAACTGAACAAAGTACAACAGAAAAAGACAACATCTGGAATAAAGGAAGAAACTCCTGGGTCATCCTCATCGGATCCTACCTGAAGGGTTGGAACAGATGGCGCTGCTCCTGGTCGTCCACCACGGATCCTACCTGAAGGGTAGGTACAGATAGCCTCCTCAACGCTCTCACCCGTCAACCTCCATCGAGTGTCATCTCATCGTGTAGTCCACCTCTGGGTACTGACTCGTCTTATAGTCCACCTCTGGGTACTGACTCGTCGTGTAGTCCACCTCCGGGTACCGTCCAGTCCTCGAACACTCAGCCTCCGTCAGCACTGCCCGTCGTCTACAACCAACACACCAAGGTGCGGGCATAGCCCGTGTAGGGGTGAGTATAACGATACTCATTAGGGACCCCGAGACCCTCAAGGACCCAATAAACCAACAAGGATAAACACAAATAAGATCTCAACAGATAACATCTACTTAGGTATATGCCCATACATATACCTATGTTATCAAGTAACCCATCCCAATCCTGAGGAAACACAAGGATTGTGAAAACAACGGATAACCACTACCCAGGTATATACCCATACATATACCTAAGTTATCAAGTAACCCATCTCAAACATGAGGTAAACGCAAGGTCAAAAGTCTCAGCTCAAACTAGGATTTTCATTATTGAAACCGTAACTGCTAAAGAGCACCGTCTCTGGAGTGTACATTGGTCATGTCACGACTCCGAGTTACTTCTCACTAACCTAAGACTGCTGAGGTACTCCTCATGTCGAGTACTATGGGCCAGCTTCTATAACCAAGCGCTTCCCACCATGGGTCTGCCGCTACATCCAAGCGCTCCCCCTCATAGCCTCAAGAGGTACTCCTTCTGTTGAGTACCGCGGGTCTACCGCTACAACCAAGCGCTCCTCCGCCGTGGGTCTGCTGCTACAACCAAGCGATTCCCCTCATAGCCTCTAGAGGTACTCCTTCTGTTGAGTATCGCGGGTCTGCCGCTACAACCAAGCGCTCCTCTACTGTGGGTCTGCCGCTACAACCAAGCGCTCCCCACTGGGCTATCTCAAACACACCGAGTCGATTGGTCAAGCAGTCGTCAGGTCTCAGCCGGCTACACGGTCTTCGTATTCCACACGCTCGTCTCCGGGAGGGTCCTCTCCATGAGCTGGTGGTCGATACTATAAGTATCACAAGGTCCCACGAAGAAGTATCTCGAGGGACCGCCTCGTCACAGGGGTATCAAGACAACAGACAGCGCGTCAATCGGACTCCTGGTCTGTGTGTTACTAGCCTTTTCGTCCCAGGGGCCCGGTTGATTTCATGAGTGAACCAATCCCGGACGTATCTCAACTTTACCCCGAACTCTCATAGGGTATACTCAAAGGGACCGTTTCTCAACGTGATCACCAACGCCACTGACGGTTCGTCAAACGGACGTCAGGTCTGAAAGATATCAGCTTTTCCGTTCAAGGGGCCCAGTTGGATTTCTAGTACAATCCAACCCACACACTATCCAACAGAAACCAATACTCGGGCGAAGTATTCCAAAAGTTCCGTCTCATCAAGAGGAAATCAGCGTGACAGACAGTGCGTCAATCGGACGCCCGGTCTGTGAGTTATTGGCTTTTTCGTTCTAGGGGCCCGGTTGGTTTCGTGAGCGAACCAACCTGACCACACTCCGACGACCTCCAAACCTCGAGCGGAGTAAGCCAAAATATCTGTCTCACTTAGAGGGAAGCATCAAAGTCGATGGCACATCAATCGGAGGTCCGAAGCTCAAGATATGAGTGTTTCCGCTCCGAGGGCCCGGTTGATTTCATATCCGAACCAACCTGGCCGAACCCAAAGTGTTCCGAAACATTGAGTGTGATATACCGAAACGACCGTCTCGATCCAAGGATCGCGTTTCCGCTGATTGCGCATCAATTGGAGGCTTGTAGCTCATGTTATAGGAAAAAGTCCGAAACGGTCCGAAGACGGGGGGTCTGGGCCCGGGCCGACCCGGCCCAACCCGGTCCTGTCCGGCCGGGGCGCTGCCCGGCCCGGCTCGGCTCGGCCGCACAACGCGGGGGTCACGCTTCCCCCACGTGACAGCTCTGCGACCCCCGCGGGGGGCTACCCTGGTCAACGGACGCGGCTTCGCCGCCTCCTGTGTGCACAGGACCCGCGCGGCCACGGGTCCGCTGGCACCGCTGCCGCCGCCACGGCTGCTTCCTCCGGCGTCGTACCGGGGCACCGCCGCCTCCGGCCACCGGAGTCGCTTCGGTGGTCCGATTGCGTTCCCGTCTGTTCCGCTACTCCTCCCGAGTCCCGTTCTTCACTACGGAAACATCAAATCGCCCTTGCGGCACGTTTTTTCATCATCCGTCAAATCCGCACAACAACGAGGAACTACGGAGGGTAGTCGGGCCGTGTTCGTTGGGCCCGCACCCTCCGCGTTAGATGATAACAGTCAGGAGAAATAAATTATCATATGAAAACGTAACATGATACAATTTTAATAAATTACAATTGTACTTTTGATCCGGGTTCATTGTTTTGAAAGGAATCAACCACGGAATAAAAAATATTCTTTCACAAAAAAAACCCCTACCGATTTCCCACAATCAAGAATACTCATCCCATAACCAAACTTCCCGCGGTTTAACTTAATATTGAGTTGATCCGCGTTCATTATTTTAAAAAGGAAACATACGAGGAAAAAGGGTATTATTATCCTCTGTTAAAAATCCTACCTCATCAAGTCGTCGCATGCGCGTTCTTCGCGGAAAATGATCGTCACGGAAGGAGGGGATCGTCACGTCGTCGCGGTATCCGGTGTTGCGTAGACAAACTCCGAGGACAAATAAACAATAGATTTAATTATAAATAGTTAAATCTGTGTGTTGTTATAAACCACAACGAAGTTTTAAAAGAAACCAGAAATCTCCTACCTCAAGCAGTTGGTGACAGGAGACCGGGGCGGGGAAGAACGTCTCGGATGAAGCATCATCAATCTCCGAGGGTGACGGCGTTTTTCGCGTTCTTCACGTTCTTCGCGTTCTTCACGTTCTTTGCGAAGGAGGATGAAGAACTTGAGGTTTTTCAAATCCTCTCAACGAGCATTTTTCCAGAAGTCATGCGTTGGCCTTATATTATTATAACGCCAATAGATTTCAAATAGGTTAAGAAACGAATAAATTAATTCATAGAATTAATTCAACGAAGAAAACCGCCCAATTAATTGGTGTGTTACGAATTTAAGAAAACGCGTCAGTTGACTTTCATAATGACGGGTTTTCGTGGGTGCATTACTTAGCGGAAAAGAAACGGTGGGGCTTGTGGTGGCCCCACCTCACAAATATCCTACAAAGGGGGTAGGATATTTTTTGATAGCACCCTATCCGTATCAACTCATCTTAAGAAGCTTTAAGTTGCTTTTAAGTGGCTTTAAGTGAAATAAAATAAAGTTTGTCGTACAAATTATTTTATTTCTTAACATTAAGCCCAATAAAATTAAAAACCACACCCGAGAAAACGCAACTCCGGAAGAGGCGTTTCTAAGAAAATACCGGCGCTGTGATTCCATCGGTGCCCTTGGAATTCGATTCCGAGCACTGGTTCAACATTTAGAAAAACCCGCTCGTCTGTTCACTGAACGTACCCGAGCCAAACTTCAGAAGATGATTTCGGGCACACCGGGCCTCGGAATCAGGTGCCGTCAGAATCTGCGTTCTTGGAAAATTCCAAAGAAAATTTAGGAAAAAATTTACCTTGAAATTTACAGTTCTTTACAATTGATATGTGGTTATATGTAAAATCATTATGAATTATCTGTCATATTAAATGATTGATAGTTCTATCCTAAAATATAATTTTCCTAACATGTATGTTTTCTATGTTTTCATAATCTATGGCCGAAATTGATATTTTATTATATTATGAATCTTTTTGTATATCATATTCTCAAATCATACATTATGATATAATGTGTAACTATATTTGTGATATGATAATCAATTGTTTATAAAACATGAACTGAATTCTGGATTTATGATAAAAACTTGTCTAATTATAAGAACATTTTAATTCTATTTTATTTTACTATTTTATGTTTTTTGATATCTTATATCATATATAATGAAATTAGATATTTATTAGAAAACATATTATACCATTTTACAAATATCAAGTGATATAGAATATGATATACAATTTCACAATTTCAGACAATTTTTCAGAAATATTAATACATTTGTAGATATGTTACCATAAATGGGATTTTTGAGTGTCTAATAAAACTTTTTATATTATAAAAAATAATAGTGAATTCCCAAAACATGATAACCATGTTATGACAAATGAAAACATTATGACACAAAAATTATTAGAACTATACAACTAATTTTTTCCTTACATTAATTCTCTCACTTCCATCATCTTACGATGAATTTGAGGAAGTTCACATAATGTTAACTAAAGGGTTCCCATATTTTTGTTGTATCCAAGGGATAGAAAAAATTTATCAGTTTTTTTTCAAGAGTTTACTTCCTTTTGGGTATGATACTTATTTATGTGGATCAAAGGTACGAAAATTGGGAATTGTATAGTGGGGAGTCTCATTTGAGAATTGTTCATGCACTATTACCACATCTACCATGTTGTAGAAATCTTTAAAACACTTTGAAAATACTTCTATATTGATGAAAAAATATAATCTTACATTATAAATCTTGAGTAAATTTAATTATCTATTCATGATTTTCATTCATGAATAAGAGTATAAAACCCAAATCTGTTATCTTGTATCCAATGATCATTTAATGATAGCTTACATGGAATATATCAGAGAACGATATCATTCCAGTTTATTATTACTCTATAAATTATTTGATTAAAATCCTTATTACCATTGGGAACAAAACATTACGATATCTTCACCTTAAAGAGTTAGTTAAATGAATTATTATTTCATTCTAGGAATTATGGTATAGTAGTTAATATTATATTACAGAACTTGTAGTAGCATGGTTTCCTGACCTGACTACCCATGGCCATGAACTCAGTCAACTGAACCCATAGAGCTTCTATAGTCTTTTATCTTCCTTCGCATCAAACATACGATATTACCAATTTGGGTCTCTTATCTTGCTAAAGACTATCCTCACAGTAAGAATCATGTAATTTGAGTTTGTTCTATCAACACTCACACACATCCTAGGAAAAAACAATGAGGTCACCCATAGTAACACCAATTTAGACCAATTATGCATTCCATTGATGACCTAATCTAGTATGACCAGGAAAATAATGATGTACCTTATTAACATAGTCAGTAACATTTTGTTTTTTTTTCTCACTATTCTAGTTGGGCTGAACTCTTCCCATTTTAATGTGAAATATTCACATTGAGGACCCCAGACTACCAACCCAGGCAGTGCCACTTCACATAGAAAATACCATTTCTCACTACATTGACCCCACAAATATATTATCCTAGTCATATTTCTCCATTTTATTCTATAATAATAGGATTCTATCCCTAGCATACTTTAGGACAGTTTCCTTCAAGGTCTCCTATAAAACAAATGATTATAACCATAATCCGACACATGTTTTTTATGTGTGTTGTATCCTCACTCACAAAATCCCTATAAAACATCCTATGAGATCACCCATAATAAATCTAATCCAAGACATTGGTACTTATTTACTGAGTTCAAATTAGGTAGGCACCAAAAATATAGGTTTACATCATTGACATGGGATATATCATTTAATCTTTTATGTGCCACTTTTCTAAGGGTCTTAAACTAAATCAAAAACCCATGGTTTGAGAAAAATTCAATTAAATATTATTTATTTAATACTAATAATATATTATTTGGGTTGGTTAATAGATATATTGTTTCTTGGAGATTTTAGCTTTATTAGGGTCTGTTGAGGTACAACACATGAATCAACAAACTGGGGTGTTGGTATTGGACCTCTAGGTGTGAACCTTTGCAACATAGGAATAATTAAATGACCAATGGGAGTCATCATCATGCGATGGATATATGAATGGTGAATTAGGGGTATACCATTAAAACATAGGAAAAGATACCAATACCTATATTGGTAAATGGAATTGTTGTCCAAAATTTCTAATGGATTTCCCACATAATATAGTGGCCCATAGTGGTGAAACATCTAGGTCATGGTTTATCAGAATTCACTGCTTTCATGATGGGTGAAACACATCATGGTTCTGGTAACTCTATAATTTTAGATAACGAATTTTAGAACTAGGTATTTTGAAGGAGTGATGCCTTTGAATGAGGTGAAATTCAGCCTTATTTGGAGGTATTTTAATTTATATTTTAGTAGATATCAACTCACATAATATTGGTACAACAACTCATACTATGGATTTATGTCTAGATGGGTTCACATTTAATTATATATGACCCTAGGTTTCCTCTATGATGATTATTATCTTAGTATATTATAGGATACATAGAAGAGTATTTTTTTGTACCCCATTTTTCACCTTCTATTGAATTTAATGGATAATTGATTTTGAAAAGAAACTCCTTTATATTTGAAATGGAATTGTCTTGGTGAAATACATCTATATAGTGAAATATTTTTAAGTTATTAAATAATTATTTATGGGTTATTTCCAAAAAAAGTATGTAAAATTTGTTAATTAATATTCCTAAAATAAGAAATTTTATTGATGTGTGAACCTAACTTTTAAAATTTTCATTGTGTTTATGTGAATTATAATTCTACAGGAGTGACATTCTCACTGAATGATTTTGTGAAAATTATTATGTTTAACTAACGACTTGATTGTGGATTTATTTACACTCATAATAACGGGAGTTATAATTTTGAAATCATGGGTTTATGTTTGTGTGAGTGAATATGGAATTTATTTTAAAAAATTATTTTCAAATAATAGTTTTGACTACTTATAAAAACTGTTTCATGTTATTTTCCATTGTTTGGGATGTTATAAAGGAGATAAAACACATAAAAACATGGAATATATAGAATAAAAATATGTATATTCCCATTTTATATTGCAATTCATTGTCCCAAGTTGTTACGGTATAAAATAGTTTTCCAAATAACTTCTAGGTGTGTATCCAAATCATCAATATGGATTTATTTGATGAAAAATCACAATCATTACTTGTTAAACAGAGTTACAACATAGAAATAATTATTACCTGTTTATTTTATTTTGTAGTCATGTAATTGTGATTTATAATATTTTAATAGTATATATTATATAAAAATTAATATGGAAATAGAATTGCAATTAATTAATTAAAATGTTTTAGGTATGCTTATAGTATAGAAATGAAACTATTGAGGAGAAAGGGATAATGGTACGAGGGTGAAGTAGATAATGTTGTTCTACCTAGGCCACATGTAAACTATAAACTAGTCTAAATTATTGTAAAAGAATTCCAATATTTATTCTAGGGTTTTGGTTTAAATAACATCATCATGGGAATCAATCATTTTTATTCAAGAAATATAATCCCACAAAAGTTTGGTGTTATTTAAGACCTAAATGAGAAGTATTATCACTAGGTTCGTTGAATATAATAATTCAATTCCACAAAAAAACAACAGAGATTAGGGTTATTCTTTTGAAATATATTTAGGTTGACCAAGCCTTGAAATGGTGGAATTTATAATTTCGAGTGTTAGTTTTTCAGTTTCTTTCTTGGGTCGGGATTTAGGAGTTTTTCAATAATATTCTATTAGTGAAAACATTCTACCAAAATAATATGATGGACTTATGAAATATTAAGAAGGATGTATTGAATTGACATATTATACATCTCTATTCATGTACCTCATTCATTTCACCCTAGTGGTGGCTTTGAGAGGATATCTAAATGATTTAATTTTTAATTCATGTCTATAAACATATAATCACTCTATGATAGTAATGTTTTGTATTACATTTTAGTCATAAGTCGTGACAATGGTGTCAATGGGAAAGAGATATATTATAGGGAATCATAGTATTGGAGACACCTTCATCTATCAAAATATATATCTGGACTATATTTGAATGAATTAGTGAATGTGTTAGATCTATTCCCATGAAATCATGGAACTATATATTCAATCTATCAGATCAATCACTTATCCACCATATTCCAATAATGTACTAGGAATCATTCAATGATACCCTCTTATATACATTATGAATGAGTTTACATCACAATAATAGAATTATTAATACTATAGAAAAATTAGAAATCTCAATAAATATTTATCTTTATATAAAAATTTAATATGAGTATATGTTTTAAACGGTTATCTTATCTCCCATGGACAATAGAAAATATCCCTCCTGAATTGATATAGCAGTCAAAATAAAATGAACCGGGATGACTCTTAGAACACTTCAATTTTCAAGCTTACACAACATTAAGGGATAAATTACAATTATGTATAAGTTTATCAATAAAATATATGGACTTAAAAATGCTATTAAGAGTGAGAAATCAGGACCCTCGAGGGTGCCCAGTAAAACACATATGAACAATACTGTCAATAATGTAATTTTTGATACTCATGTATTATAATCATTTACTACCTCTCTTGTGGTTAAAAAATTATGATTATATCTAGATATGACATCTTATGGCATTATAATCCATAAAAATCATGTTTATTGGGAATATATCATATTTAGGTTCCCATATGTACTATTACCATTAAAGACATATCATTCGTCAATGAGTTTACTGTCTCAAATATGGATATTTTTTATTAAGTCTTTGGAATGGATGGGTTAGTGTAATTCAATGTTCATATTGATTAATACACATGGGAGTTAACATTTCCATCATAAAATTTATAAATTCATGTATTCAATAGTTATTAGGATATGAAGAGTTTAAGAGGATAACATTTAGAGATAGTAGATAGACTCCTTTCTGGTAAACTAGAAGCAATTACATTAGACAAAAAAGTTTAAACAGGATATAAGAATCTTCCTATAATATTGAACCGCTTAATGTACTAATTTCTATGAGATTTTCATATCATTCACCAAAAACATTATTGATCAACATTAAGGAATAATCCATATTTTTAATTTTCTGATATTTAATGAATCCAATAGAGTTGTCTGAAATAAAGTTCCAACTAGAAATATTCAAGATAAGTGGTTCATCAAACCCCATACATTTCCATGGTCTACTCATACTGTTGTTATAAATATGGGAAACAATTTTCTTGGATTGTTTATAGACAATGATAAACTAAATCACGTTATGATCCAGAATAAAAATTATCTTCCTTGAATTGATGATTTTTTTATCAGTTCAAGGGTCCCATGATGTTCTATAAATTGATATTTGATTGGGATATCATCAACTCAAATTAATAATATTTTATATATTTATGAGAAAAATTCATAATAAATTCAACCACTTGAAATATATTTTCCTTCTAATTGGTATAATGATTTACATAATAGATTTAATGGCCTTTATGAATTGTAGCTTCAATATGTTTCTATATTTACTCATTGTGGTATAATTTGATGATATTTTCATTTACAATAATATTAAGAGTCAACATGTGGAGGAAATGAGATTACATTGTTCATATTTCTTGGTTATATATTTTATCAAAAAATATATAGGTGAAACATTTGGATATAATATGTAAGATCTATCAAGTATGCCATATCTAAAAATGGTATGTATGGTGACCCAGGGATGCTCGAGAAATCAATTTCATTGTAGGAACCCAAGAATATCATTGAGAGACAATATTTTTAGGATTATCTACTAAATATCATCACTTAATTTGATATTTCCTATGACCATATTATTCCATTCATACATTCAATATATAAGGAATTTATTTCTATTGGATTAAATATTTTCATATTTTAATTTAGAAGCATAAATATCATCTCACATTGGAATATATAATTAACATACCAAAACTAGGTCAAGGATATGTGATATTTCATGATGTGTCTATATCAGGACTAGGCTATGATAATTTATATGTATATTGTGTTTTGGAATATAGATATATACAGTGGATAACATATGAAAAGAATTATTTGTGCATGACCTATAATTTTTTATTTTTTTCCATGCCTTAAAAATCTAGAGTTTCTATCTATTTCGGAAATAATTTCATTTACTCAATAAATACTAAAATATAAAAATATATCTTATCACAGAGATACCAAAACATTATGAAATTATGTTTCATTGAATATCTATATATTTTTTACTTTAAATCATTCTCTATGCCCTGATAAATGAATTTGGGGGCGGTTTCATCATCTCATAAGTCATATTATAATATTTAAAAACAATACCACAACCATTAGTAGTAGACGACAGTTATTACTAACAATAATCTAGATAATGGAAAATGTAATGAAAATTATGTTTTGTTTTTTTGTAAATAATTTCCATGATTATAGGGATTTATTCACAGAATCTCAACTATAAAATCTTCAATACATCTTCATTAGGTCAAACATTAATTTTTAGGAGACCAAAGACTACTAGAAATTATTGAAGAATTCAGAATTTCATATATATAACCAAATTTTGGTTTACCTATATTTCCATTAAAATTTTATTTTAAAATATCATAATTTGAAATATGCTATTCAAATTAGAATATAGAAAACGAATAAGGTACTTAATGTTTATTTTTAATCTTCTAGTTCGAAATTGAAAATTGGATATTATGTTATGAAATGTATCACTTTATAATATGTAAGAATAAAATTCTATGTTGTGTGAGGAACATTATTCTTATACCATTATATTTGATGGAGAATATTTCCATAGAAATTTTCACAAAACAACCATAGATACTATAAGACAATTATGTTTTTAACTTTATTATGTTCCCACTCACCAATTCCTCAAACATTATTTCAATCATAGAGTCAAATATTGAAATATATATTACAATGTTGTATGTTTGGTAAGTGGTCACATTATATAAAATACCACTAACTATTGTCTCTGAAAGATAATATTAATTTACTTATTGATTTTGGAACTCTTTGAAACACTCTACAAGAACTCGTTGAATAATTATAATATAATATCTTCCTCAGATAGATGATTAGTTAAAATTTATGACTCCTAAATTGGATGAAACGAATATATCTTCTATAAGGGACTTTGGAAGATCATGGGATGATTATATTCATTAACTGGAGTTCTCATAAAAACAATTATTAATCCATGGTACATGTTTCTCCATTTAGGGTGTTATATGACCATACTTCTCATTCACCACTTTATTGGTTGAAATTGTAGAAACATGGTTATTTTGATAGAGTCTGGTCAATTATATTGTAGAAATGATTCGCATGATCTAGAAGAAGGTGGATATTTCCCATTGTTTAAAAAAAATCTTGTCGTTTTCATTTTCCATAATCTTTTGATGTAGTTGACCCTATTTTTATAAACATTTCTCCATTATTGGTTCATAATAAACTATTAATTAATGTGAAATTATGTCTCTAATATGTGGGTATGTTTTAAATTCGGGAATATATCAGAAGAATTCCATATCGATTATCATTAATGGAATGATGTAGTACTATCCATAATTCATTCTATGTCCCTCAAAAATTAAGTAATAAAGAGATAATAGTCTAATGATTAGATGGGATCATGATTCTCTTTATCATAATGGAACATTTTTTTCCTGAATCAAATAATAGTTTAAATATAAAATACAAATTCATGCATTGAAAATGAATTCCTCTTTTTTGGTTATTGTGGAAACATTGTGAGGCATATGAAGAGACCTTCGAGTGAGAGACTAAAGAACTCAAGCAATGGGAATAACTGATTTATAGAACCTCTACCCTATTGGATTCCATTTATGGAATTGATGATATTTGGGAGAATTTAACACCCCCAGTTTAAGGTAATATTCATGTTCTCTTCACATTATTTATTTTTTATAAATTTATTCATTTAGTTTGTAAAAGTTTTGTCTGTGAACTAGATACATGGGTGGTGTATTTATTTTCTATGGTACACCATGGATACAAACTCAATATAAGTATGTTCATGGCTCACTAGGATTGAACCTATTTAAAATGGTAAGACAAGAAATCCAAATGGACTTTTTGTTTACTTGGTGGATTAGGGCATGGTGCATTGGGGTCTGGCTGTGCAACATAGACGGATGTACCAAACCATGCTACGGTGTTGGGAATAGATGGTCCAAAATATCTAATGGATTTCCCAAATGAATTATTATATCACTATGTTGTGTCTTATGGGTTGTATCTTAGATGAATTATTAATGATCATGGTTTGGACAACACATCATGGTGTTGATTATTCCGAAATTTGAAATGCCTAATGTTTACAATGAGTATTAGGGATGAGTTATGATGCCTAATATGGTCACTTGAAATATTCCATAGAGTGATTTTTTTCATAAATCAATTCTCATGACATTGGTTATCCCTCTTCTCATTAGGTTTTTCCATCTAGATGATTTTTGGGAGATTTTAGGAGGACTCCAATGGCTATCTGGGACAATTCATAAATTTGGTTGTATTGGAAGAATATAAGAGTAAGGGAATTTTTATTACGTCAATTTTCATTATTATATGGAAACTATTTTATTTAACAAATTTAGTTAAAATTCCCTCAGGATGGTGATATTGGGTTGAATGGGTTTGTGACAAGGTTTGAGGTTAAAGAAAAATATTGCATGTCAGAGAACGCATAAACTGTTAGCATGAATGCGGAACGAAACTCACGATGCCCAAGTGTTGAACTGATCTCTCTCAAAGAACATGTTTGTCTTTGGATCGTTAACATCACTCATTGTTTTCTTTAGATCTCACGATTAGTCCCAAAATTCATTATATGATAAAAAAATTGAATATTACATGATTGCAGGTGATTGAATTTGAGTCACATGTTGAGACCACATGAAGACCACCTGAATGTATTTGGTTATAACGTAACACTCATTTTTTTTGGAACTCGTGATAGGTCATGAAAAGCATTGGATAGGAAGAACATCTAAAATTTTAAAATTGCATGTAATTGAATTTGAGTCTCATGGTGAGATCTCACAAAGCACACAAGATTGTCTTTGGACAACACAGAAGGATCTTGCATAGCACTCATGATTGACTTTGGAAATCATAGAGGGATCTTGTATAGACCTCATTATTATCTGTAGAGCACATGCACACATATTTTGCAATGTTTGAATTTTAATCACACTTGGAACTCATGAAATAAAATGAAAATTAATGAAACAATATTGCAATGATGAAAGGGCCTCGTGATCATGGAAGTTCTTGTAAAGAACATAATTTTCATTGAATCTTCTGATACGGGTTTTTTGACTACAAATATTAATTTTGCTAGGGTATTTGGGAGAATTAATATGACTCGCGTGAGGGATTCATAGAGCATGAACAAGAATCCTTCTAGGGGTTCACAGAGCGCGAACATCACACGTGCATAGGGGTTCGTCGAGTGGATGATGCCCATGGGGTGGATGGTATTTTTTGATTTATGGAGTTAAGGGGGTTCACACTATCTAATAAATACCCCATCAAAAATCCATAAGGAATAACTATGTTTTTTGTAACAGATTGATCTAAATATTATTTGAAGAAGAGACTCACGGTGAGATCTCACGATAGAGGTTTGTGAAGATTGAGAATACTCCATTGAAATCGTGTAAGTGTTGTGATTGATATGAACAAGGTCTTTCACAATGATCAAATGAAGAAACACAAAAGAGACTCAATAAATGGGAATCACAAAATTAGACTCATGGAAGACACTTGCATTAAGTGTGACTCACACAATGAGTGAACATGTGTTCGAGCCTGGGTTCATGACAAAGGATGTTCGCCATAGGGGTTCATGGAAATGGCGATTCACTCCAGGGTTTCGCTGTGTAGAAGGTTCATGTCAGGGGTTCACAAAGAAGGATGATCATTCCATGGGTTTTTGACGAAGGTGGTTATAGGGGAAGTAGTTTCATACCAATAATTCACTATCAATGATGGTCATGCCATGGGTTCAAGAAGAAGGAGGTTCGAGCTAGGGGTTCATGGCGAAGGAGGTTCACGGAAAAGGAGAATCAGTCTAGTAGTTCTCAATAATAAAGGATAGCACTAGGGGATTGTGATGAATGGGTTTTTCATCATGGTTTTTGGCTTATGAAGGTTCATGCTAGGGGCTTGTGGACAAGGATGTTCGCACAAGGATTTTATCATGATGGAGGATCGTGCTAGGGGGTAATAGTGAAAGAGGTTTAATATAAGGGTTTGTAGCGAAGGATTGTCATTCATGGATCCAGGGGTTTCCACTAGGAGAATCATGCACGGTATCACATGTTCGTGCCAGGGGATTCATGCAATGTGGGACACACTCAAGGAACCAACGGTGCATACCATGATCTCAGTCAAGGGTTTGTTGCAAGATCCAAAGGTATGATTTATGCTCAAGTGTCACACAAAGAGGTATCACACAAGAATATTGGGCATGGATATAAATGCCTATATTTCCCTCTAAAGAGTATCATTATCACGTAAGAATTATGAATGCTAAAACGAATATATAGGATCTAAACTATTCAAAAATAGTTGTAGAAGGAGGTTAATCATTTCCAAATTCAATGAAGTAAAAGGAATCGATGGAATCACATAATTTTCATTCCAAAGGAGATGTAATTGTTGTGTCTACAGTAAAGGGAAGTTAGTTCCAGTGGTCTATAAAGTGTAAGTGTTGGATCAATGTTCTTTAACATAAGTGATGAAACAACCCAGAAAGAGCTTCAATAGAGAATATACATATAGTTGAGGATGTTTCTATTAGTGATCAGGAATGGACCAACTTGTACATCAACTATTTGGGAACTACATGTCCATAAACTATGTGTGGCCTATAAGTCCATAAACTATGAGTGCATCCTTTCTAGAGTAGTGAGGAAAGGAAGAGGAAAACAGTGATCCTTTAAAATAGCAGTGATTAAGAGAAGGAAACATAGGGAGTGACCCATAGGAATGAAGTGAGATAAACCTATACCTTATAAATTCAGTGATCCTAGGTATAGATTTAATCTATCCCAAACCACCATTCATGGAATCAATCCTTATATTATTTGGTAAAATTGGAAAATTTTCATTGTATGGTCCATGAATGTATCCTTGTAATGGTTATAAATGTAAACATATACGTATCCTTGTGATTTTGCAATTTAATTACATTAGGTGAATTATCCTAAAGATATAATTGGAAAGGATACAATCAATATAAACATTGAAGGGAAAACTAATAAACCACTATAATAATGAGTTCCAAATCAAGTGGAGAAAGATAAATTTTGAAAATAATATCCATAAAGTGGTCCCCCCCCCTTCTCAGGGTATATAGGCCCATTTTGGATCTAAGAATTTTAATCAGATCGTATATTACATTTGTTTATTTGTTTCCTCTGATAACGATTACTCTAATAATGTAATTGATTTTTCAATTTTCTTCTATCTAGGTGTTCCATGACATATATAAGGACTACAATGAGGAAGTAGAATTCAAGAAATATTCCCTTGTGTGGAAGTATCAATAGTATAATTTTGATATAGTTTAAAGAAACTAATTTAGTTTATCAGAATGGTTTAGATGAATTAGAGTGTGAAAAGATATACTCACTCAATGATGTTTTAGGAATAAGTGATGAAATTTACATTCTATGTGATGTTGAAACTACTGATGATGATGAAATACCAATAAAAAGAAACATGGAAGATTTCCATAAAACAAAGGAATTGGATCAAAAACTTGATGAAGAAAATAAATCTCATGATATCTTGATCCAATAAATGGATATTTATTTCAACATTAAAAAATGTTTAAATAATAGGATTATTGTTGTGGCTAGGAATCATAGGGAGAAGAAATATTACCATGATGAAGGGCAGAAAACATTGACTCTAATGATTGAAATACTCCAAGTTGGTGAAGGAAAAGAATCTAAACTCAAAATTAATTCAGAATTTAAAAACCCGAAATGATGATATTACTACAAAACTATCCAGTATATTTCATGAAAATAAAAGGATAAAAAAATAGAATTCATGTGGTGATGATTCTACATATCAGTTAAATTCAAAGTCAATGGAAAAATATTACATGATGGATATGTTATCCCATGAATTGTAAGATGAGATGAGTAGTGAGATGAATCCCCGGAGAGAAAAAATTATCCACTTTAATAAAGGGATTTTATGATTCAAAAATAGTTAGAAGAGATAGAATCAGAAAATAAAGAAGTGGAGAAATCTAATCCCAAAAGGAAAACTCAATTTAAAGGATTCCATGAACTAACTATTTGATTATCCTTCAGCATGTGATAATTAAGTGAAAATAAAATATGTTAATTCCATGGAAAAAAATAAATTATTGTATTAACCTTAAGGTAGTAAATTTCGAGAAAATATGGTACTGTATATGATGAACCACCTCCCATGCATGATAGTAAGAATGTTGTGAAATGTTCTAGAGATATGAAAAATACTATAGGCCACGATGATATACATAAAATTGCATTTACTAGAAGTAGGGATAACATGTTATATTTCATTGGGGTATAGGGCCGTACATCAGGTTTTTTTAGAATTAGTATATATTTGAATTTTTGAGTATAGAAATATTACTAAATATTTGAATAAGAATAATCTTCTTGAAACGTATGAAAGAAAAGTCTCTCAGAAGAAATCAATTTTCAAATCCTATTACTATGGAAGAAAAGGAAAACAATGATTATGTGTTAAGTAGATCATGAGATCATTATTGGAAGAAGAACCCTATCTACATCATCATCTCAATCGAGAAATTATTAAATGAGGTATTTCTTTAATAATAGTTTTTGATATGTTCTAATAATGGATATTTTGAAAGAAATTGCACCCTGAAGAAAGAAGGGAAGGAAAAAGAG
Organism: Viscum album; assembly: GCA_963277665.1. NCBI lineage: Eukaryota > Viridiplantae > Streptophyta > Magnoliopsida > Santalales > Viscaceae > Viscum > Viscum album. The sequence continues at coordinate 270,172,551 of OY728152.1, read as the reverse complement.
CCCAGAACTAGATCCCCAGCAATGGTAGTGTACAACAAAAAATCCTATATATGATGAAAATATGATAAGTTGACAAATCGGTTTACAACCATAGGGGAATCACATGGAGCTCAAAAAAAGGGAGTATCAATCACCTCCACTATTTCACTCACACCAACTCTATTGGAAATAATGTGAAAAACCCATGAATAAAACTGATTGTGATTCTCCAATTAGGATTAAAAAAATAGTAAATTTATTGTAAGAAACAACCACATGGTGATAAGTGAAGGAAATAGAAAGAGTTCTTGAATGTTGGAAAAATAAAGTGCAGATTACTCGGGTAAAAATTCATGCTCAAAGAAATATTCTTAAAAATTTCATGTCAGCAAAGCATCAAAGAATGAAATTTCACAAAATGAGTTTAAAAAAATTATAAAAATGGCCTAGTCTACAATATCTATATATCAGAAAAAGACTCATCTTGTGAGTAATGAATGCTTATTATAGTTCATTGCTAAAAATTATCAAAGGGTTGATCCATCTGGATTGATCACAACCCTCTTCTTGGAGATTCTAGAGGTTCTCCTCTATTTATGTGTATAAATTCTATTAATTAATGTTCATGTGTTTTAGGTTTTGGGGGAGATACTATCCAAGTAGAAGTGGAATCAAAATATGCAATGTGGTGATGTTATGTGATCTATAATGACAACTGATTCAAATCAGTTTCTAGAGATGATTATGAAATCTAGAATAATTCCATGAAATATTATAATGGTATATATATCCATGAGATATATGGAATTAATTTATTTTAATGGATAGAGATGGTGTTATTAACCTTAAATATTGTTTCTTACTCCATTTTCTGACTCATTAGACTTAGTTGTCTTATTGATGTCTCATTTCTATGTAGCAAATTTACATAATGAAAATCTCATCGATGGTAGCTAAAAATGGAAAATGATATTGGTCTTGATAAGTTTCCCAAACCTACGGCCAAATGTGAATAAATTAACCGAGAGAATAATAATGTTTGTGGGACAAAACAATAGCCCTAACAACTGGAAGAGTTTCATATCAAAGGAGGGGTATTCTATCTCCTAATACAATGAAATATATCAATGGTAAACAAAGGATAAATGTTCATTTATTATGAAATCATGAATACCTATTTGGGGAAGAGAAACAGAACACTTGTATTTCATCATTATGATTTTTTTCTAAAATTATGGTATTAGCTAACTATTTTTAGGATACCAAGAAGCTGCAGAAGAATACTGGCAATGTTTTCACCGAAGGATGGGAGGGTGTTTGAAATCAATGATGTAAATGTAGTTAAGAATGATCAGAGTCTTCAACGATACAGTGAATGTAGAGACCCAAATTTTGATGTACATCGACATTACATTACTTTTGCGGAATACTTAATACATAACAAAAACATACACACAAGGACCGTAATAGTTTAGTGTCTTTGGAATCTCGGAATGTAATCTTCTAATCGTGGTGAAAGATCTTCAACATCTCCCATAAAGATCATCCCCTTTTGTTTTCTTACCTAAAACCTTCATTTATATCCTGGGTAAAAGAAAACATATAAAGGGTGAGCTCAAATGCTCAGTAAGGGTAATCATGGGTAAAATAAAAAAATCATATACATTTGAACTTAAAAACATGAACAGAATGTTTAAACAACAAAATATTGAGCAATGAAATAAAACATGGAAGAACATAAGGCATAGATCATAAAGAAACATTAATCACGATAAAATAGCATGGGAATAAAACATGTAATTGTGGAAACCATTCAGCACTTGTTATGATTTCCATAGTAGCCAAGGCATTGCTGCCAAGACTATCTTATTGGACAAAGTCCCTTTCTGAATCGAGTTCACTCCTCGTTTTAGTCCTGTAACACTGAACCGGATTAACTTACCGTTCCATCCATGTCTATATCATGAGATATAAATATTTACCCATGGAATTAGAGGGAGATATAGGTCCGATCCATCTCATAATTAAATCATTTTTACTTGTGCCACAAAATAAACATACATCATTCATAATAACCCAATAAATAAAATGGGTTTCATAAACATCATCCCATCATCAGATAATCCATATAAAAGAAATGGATATCATTTCATAATAAGAAAAGTGAAACCATGTAAATCATAGATACATGATACTTGAAACATACACATATGAAATAATGTCATCTTATATGAAAAATGGTTTTGATAAAACACTTGAAATGAAATCTTGAGGAAAATATCCTTTCTACTTCAAAAATAATTTTCTTTTCACAAAATGTCATGAAATTTTAAATGAAAAATATTTTTTAGAAAATAGTCATGAAATGTTTTGTAGGAAGATTCATGAAAATAAGGCTTTATAAAACCATAATAATCCTTTCATGCCGTTTAAGTTAAAAAAACATTCTTCTCGTACTTTTGCCGGAAAAGTCAAAAAGTACCTCGTAACGTAAACAAAAGAAATATTCCTTACATACCATGTAGTAAAAGTAAAAAATGGGTAAAAATTAATTTAAACATACATGAGAACAATTTTATAAAACATGGACATGGATGATAATAATAACCCTAGTAAATACTTACGAATATGCAATCTTGGATAAAAATGAGATTTACGAAATAATCCCTTACCTTAGGTCCGATATGCTTCGTACGTATCCGAACCTCCTGTATAATGATTTAAATAATGACATTGACTTATTAAAGAATAATATTAATTGTTATGATATAATATATGTTTCACTTATGACTTTATATTACCCGTTCTTTTGTAAATCCCATGTTAAAGAAGTATTTTGGGTAAAATCATTTCATTTATCGTATGTGTTTCGACTTGTCGTTATTGATATTATTACTTATATCCTGATTTACAAAATTCCATATTGTAAAACATGATTTATATATAATATATATTCATCATATATATTTGTATATTATAGATCGATAAAATGAATGAAATAAACCGTTCATGGAGACGGTAGGTCGTACGTACGCATGAACGCTATTTTCGTTTCCATATTAAATTGAATGAAACTAAACAGATGACATACATATATATATACATAAATCCAGTAGCATTATTATTGAATATATTTCATTATTATTCATTATATAAACTATAGAATCATTCATGCATGGTTACCATGGAGAATGAATCTCATCGTGTTGTGGAGACGGTAGTCCATACATACGCACGAGCGATGATATCGTTCCCATAAGTTTTGAATAAAATTGGATTGGGTGAAATAATATATCAGAATCATTATGATGTTAAAATAACCATATATAGTTATTCTTTACACCATTATACCCATCCATGTAATGTGTTGGTGGAAAAACAGATTTCACCACGGTGTGGAGACGGTATTCCCTACGTACGCACGCATGGTGATTTCGTTTTTTGTAGGATGGATAGATGGTGAAATAGGGTAGTTTCATACTTATAATAAAATATCAGTATATGATTTATATGGATGTTATTACTTCATAATGAATCAACTAAAGAATAAGAAGTGGAAGAAGAAATAAAGTTGAAAGAATCGGTAACAGACATTACCTCTTCTTTGAAGCGCCTCTTTGAGAACTCCTCTTAGGGCACTAAACATGGTCTTTGAAGAAGACCAGGAACTCTAGGATGTTTATAGGGAAGTTTAGAAGAGAATTGGTCAGGGTTTTTCCGATCTTGATGTCTCAAAGTGGTGTGAGGAAGAGAGGGAGGAGGTGCCCTTTTATAAGGGAGGGGAGGGGCACCTTTGGAAAAACTTAAAATATTAATATATTATAAAGTCATATTCAGTTATTAATAGCTCCAATTTGATTTATTTCGAAGATAAGGTGGGGATGGGTAGAAATCCTCTCATCCAATAGAATTTATACAAGTTTAGGTTTCTATTTTAACCTTATCATTTAGATTTAACCTTAAGTTAAATAATTTTACTTTTACTGTGTCTTCTTTTTTCTTACACTATTAGGATAATAAACATACTATAACAAGCGAAAAGAACCCCAAGGTGTTAATTATAAATATATATAACATTTTCTATGTCATATGGCCTAACCTTAGATTTTTAGAAATAAAATATCAATTAATAATATAATATTTGTTTTCGAAACTATTTTATATCAATTTTGACACTATTTGGTAATTGATTATTGTGAAAATCATAATAGAATTATTAGTTCGACAAATGTAATCTAAATCAACAATAACATGTAATATTGACCAAATTAAATTATTTTAATTCATAAAAATTATCAAATTACATTTATTTGGGTATTTATAACATCAAATATGTCAATATTTCATTAATAAGATAATTACTACATCATCATTGTGTCAAAAATACATTAAATTGTATAATGTCTAAAAATTATAAATAAAATACCATTATGTAGGAAATCGTTTTATCATTATAATGAATATTTATAGTCTAATTTATATTATGTATTACCCTATATTAAAAATTATTTACTTATTAAACATTGATTTTCACTATTTGAACCCTTCTTTAAATAAATTAATATTAAATGTCCTAATCTAATCCAAGTGGGCCTAAATGGTCATATTTTATTCCTAAGGTTGTTTTTGGTCTAATTACACTTATCCAATATAATTATGACATGTTTTAAGGTAATAATAATATCATTTTTACCCTTAATTACCCTATTTACTTTTAATCGTGGTAAATAAAAGTAAAAAGTTACTATTCACCAAAAATTATTTCCATCTCATTGAACCAAATTTTACTAACTGAAATAAACCATGTCTATAATAGTTTTGAAATTCCACACACAGTAGCTGTAAAATTGTGTTATATGTAAATTTGAAAATTTTCTGTGAAGGTGGGTAAAAGACGGTCAAAAGTTCATTAAAATTTTTATATATCTAAATTTTTTATAAAATGAATCCAATGATTTATATTGAACTTATATAGGTATTATGTGTCAATTTTGACCTAAAATAAATTTAAATAAAATAAATAATTATTTAAATAAAAAGTCGGTTTTTAAATAGTAACTCAGTGTTATCACTATTCATCAATAATTGAAAGTTTTCAGAAAAATACCAAAATTTCACCCTAGGCTAATTTCGATTTTCCAAATCCAAAAATGAAGTCCATTTTGAAAGATGAAATTTAAAAAATTTCAAAAAGTGGTTATTACTATTCATAACGACTAGTTTTAATAATATTTTAATAGCATATCATTGTTTAGTGAAACTCGGTATTGCATACAACACACGCTATCGAGGAAGGTCGTGATTGCATGTAATGCAGCCAGGTTAGTGTTGCGTGTTGTTCAAGAATACTTTGTTGTAATGTACAACACAAGAAATCAATAAAATGAAAAATAATCTTTTCCATAAAATCTCGGGGTGTTACATTCTACCCCCCTTAAAATGAATTTCTCCCTCAAAATTCATCGGGGTTATAAATGGTTTACTAATCCAATGTTTCTTTAATAGAAACCCACTTCGTAAAAAGGAATACCAAAACCAATCTTTAAAAACTAATGTATGAAACATAACAGTTACACAAATTAACTAATCACTGGGTTTCCACATAGGAGAACATAAGTAAAAAATATGGATATGGAAGAGAAACCTAACCATCATGTTCTGATGGAGATTGGTAGAGAACATGGCTATGAAAAATAAAACAATCACAAAGATATAGATTTGTGATGAAATAAGGTACCATCTGATTCATCGGATATAAGGGAACTAGGACAACATTTTTGGTTTTCAAGATCATTTACCTAAAGTTGATGAATTAAAAGAAATACTTACATGATTTTGGTACAATCTCACTATTGTTCGTTAATTGAAATATTTCCACTTCATCCCTTAAATAAATGAAGTTGAATTTTTTATTCATGATGTGTTAGCAGATCATGTGATAGAATGATGCGTCATTCCATATGTTTCAAGCAAAAGGTTATCAAAAGTTATAAGTCCATATTATGGTTATATTAATCGTATATGGTTCCAAAAATGAACTTATACTTCATATATAATACCACATAATAAAATAAAACTAGTTTCTACTAACCAGGGACTTCCTGTAGGCCACTAGTAGGTGATAATGTCCAGTCACACTTCGGTTGTGGGTTCGATTCCCACAGCCTTGTCCGACGTGGTGGGATGTCGCCCGTCCTGCAGGTTGTCCTTTTTCTAAAAATATATTACTATAACATCCCATCAATAATATCGAAAAAACATTTATCCTTAAACAATACTAACTTATGTCCACCATAATCCATTCCAATCATCAGGCTTATCCACAACACTGTGGTCCAATATCATAATATAGTGAAAACGATTACCATAGATTTCATATAACAAGCATGTTAATACCATCGTTGATCCCCATATATCATAAGATATGTCTTGTTGGTCACATTACAAACATTCGAAGGCCTTAATCATGTATTCTCTTTAAAAATGAATACCCATTGAACCTTAGTGAAAACATGAATGCAGTTAAAAGTTAACAATTTCCACATACCAAAATCCTCAAAATTATATATACTCAAACCATGGTATCACTTTGTCCTTATATCAATCATGAGCTCATGAATACAATCAAAAATCTCATTATCTTCTTATTCCTTCATTATGCGCATATCATCTACTTTCCAAAAATATCTGAATAACCTTCAATGGTTACTGGTACAATTCAACATATACTTTCAAATACTTTAGAAAAAACAATAGTGTAACAATCCTTAGATGATTATTTATTCCATAATACCATTAACTATACAACAAAACTCTCGATAAACATACTATCATTCCACTACCTTCTAAAACAACTGACTGAGCTTCAACAATTCTTTCATCTCATATATCATTTGTAGTCTCCTCATCGTCATCTACAAAAAAACTACCCATATGACCATGCTGATTCTCCTCATGAGATTTTCCCTCAGGGAATTGGTTTTCATAATTCTTGTACATTCTATATTTAAAACATCTAATCATTATTGATGTCATAGAAATACCATTATCCTTGTCCATGGTGTTAACTGGACCTTTTCCTTTGCACTTACTGGCTTTGTGTCCTTCATTTCCACACCCAAAGCAGCTTCCAGTTCCTTTGAAACAATCTCCCTGATGCCTCTTCCCACATGATTTACATGAGGGAAATTGAACTTTCTTTCCTCTATGATCATCATGAAACTCCATCTTTATCTTATTATCTGAGTCGAGAAACGTACCTATGTTTAGATTATTGATCATATTATGATATTTTTTATTATGCATAATAACGATGTTTGGACTTCCAAATCCCGTTTCATTTGTTTTCTCATGAAGAATATCATTCAATTGTCTGGCATATCCTCCATTATCGTGAATCTTCCTGTTTCCAGCCATTTTCTAAAACCCAAAAAGAATACTTTGAGAGGCAATAATCATGCTAGGGTAAACAACATAGTAAAGGGAGAGTTCCCTCAATATTTAACATCTTAAGTTAAATTCTAATATTGTTACCATAGTTCTAGGACTATATCTATATGTATACTTATCCTTAGGGACATCCCTAGACATACCTTAGAAATATCTCTAGGGATCTCACTAACATTTTCGCATCCTAGTTTCCAATGGTTGACTAATCCTTTCCTCTGATACCAACTATAGAAGTCTTAAATTACTTCCAGTGGACTATAATTGATACCTATCAGGGCACTCCATGGGCGGCTACACCCCCTGGGCAGGACACACCACCAACCCCAGTGGCAGCCATTTCCTCATGAATCCCTTGGGAGGAGATCCATGATTCGTCCAACGCTCACATGTGAGAGTTCTCATGGATCAGATAAATTCCTACCTCCTTTTCCCCTTATTCCAACTTTAGAGACTCAAAACTCGACGTACATGGACATTACATTACTTTTGAGGAATACTTAATATATAACAAAAATAGACACACAAGTACAGTAATAGTTTAGTGTCTTTGGAATCTCGGAACATAATCTTCTAATCGTGGTGAAAGATATTCAACATCTCCCATAAAGATCTTCCCCTTTTGTTTTCTTACCTAAAGCCTTTCTTTTATATCCTGGTGAAATGAAAACATATAAAGGGTGAGCTCAAATGCTCAGTAAGGGTAATCATGGATAAATTAAAACAAATCATATACATTTGAACATAAAAACATGAACATAATGTTTAAACAACAAAATCTTGACCAATGACATAAAACATGGAAGAAAATAAGGCATATATCATAAAGAAAAATTAATCATGATAAAATATCATGGGAATAAAAAATGAAATTGTGGAAACGATTCAGCACTTGTTATGATTTCCATAGTAGCCAAGGCATTGCTACCAAGACCATCTTAGTGGACAAAGTCCCTTTCAGAATCGACTTCATTCCTTTTTTCAGTCATGTAACACTGAACTGGATTAACTTATCATTATATCCATGTCTATCACATGAGATATAAATCTTTAGCCAATGCATTGGAGGGAGATAAAGGTCCCACCCATCTCATAATGAAATCATTCTTACTTGTGCCACAAAATAAACATACATCATTCATAATAACCCAATAAATAAAATGGGTTTCATAAACATCATCCCATCATCAAATAATCCATATAAAATAAATGGATATCATTTCAAAATAAGAAAAGTGAAACCATGTAAATCATAGAGACATGATACTTGAAACATACACATACGAAATAATGTCATCTTAGATGAAAAATGGTTTTGATAAAACACAAGAAATGAATTATTCAGGAAAATATCCTTTCTACATCAAAAATCATTTTCTTTTCACAAAATGTGGTGAAAATTTAAAAGAAAATGATTTTTTTGAAAATAGTCATGAAATCGTTTGGAGGAAGCTTCATGAAAATAAGGCTTTATAAAACTGTAAAAATCATTTCATGCCATATAAGTTTAAAAAAACATTCTTCTCGTACTTTTGCCGGAAAAGTCAAAAAGTACCTCGTAAAGTAAAAAAAATATTCTTTACATACTATGTAGTAAAAGTCAAAAATGGGTAAAAATGAATTTAAACATACATGAAAACACTTTTATAAAACATGGACGTGGATGATAATAATAACCCATGTAAATACTTACGAATAAGCAATCTCGGATAAAAATGAGATTTGCGAAATTATCCCTTACCTTAGGTCCGGTATGCTTCGTACATATCTGAACCTCCATTATAATGATTTAAATAATGTTATTGACTTATTACAGAATCATATTAATTTTTATGATATCATATATGTTTCACTTATGACTTTATATTACCTGTTCATTTTTAAATGACATGTTAAAGCAGCATTTTGGGTAAAATCATTTCATTTAGCGTATGTGTTACGACTTGTCGTTCTTGATATTATTGCTTATATCCTGATTTACATAATCCCAGAATGTAAAAAATTATTTATATATAATATATATTAATCATAACCATATGTATATTATAGATCGATAAAAGGAATGAAATACATCGTTCATGGAGACGGTAGGCCGTACGTACGCATGAACGATATTTTCATTTCCTTATTGAATTTAATGAAACTAAATAGATGACATAAATATATATATAAATAAATCCAAGAGAATTATTATTTCATATATTTCATTGTTATTCATTATATAAACTATATGATCATTCATGTATGGTTAACATGGAGAATGAATCTCATCACGTCGTGGAAACGGTAGTCCGTACGTACACACGAGTGATGATATCGTTCCCATAATTTTTGAATACAATTGGAGTGGATGGTATAATATTTCAGAAGAAGTATGATGTTATAATAACCATATATAGTTATTATTTACACCATTATACCCATCCATGTAATGTGTTGGTGGAAAAACAAATTTCACCACGGCATGGAGACGGTATTCCGTTCGTACGCACGCGTTGTGATTTAATTTTCTATAGGATGGATAGATGGTGAAATAGGGTTGTTTCATACATATAATAACATATCATTATATGATTTATAATGAGGTTATTACTTCATAATGAAAAAACTAAAGAAGAAGAAGTGGAAGAAGAAATAAAGTTGAACGAATCGGTAACAGACATTACCTCTTCTTTGAAGCGCCTCTTTGAAACTCATATTAGGGCACTAAAATTGTTCTTGGAAGAATACCAGGACCTCTAGGATGTTTCTAGGGAAATTAATAAGGGAATTTGGCAGGGTTTTGCCGATCATGAAGGCTCAAAGTGGTGTGAGGAAGAGAGTGAGGAGGTGCTCTCTTATAAGGGAGGAGAGGGGCACCTTTGGGAAAACTAAAACTATTATTTTATTATAAAGTCATATTCGGTTTTTAATAGTTAAAAATTGATTTATTGCGAAGCTAATGTGGGGATGGGTCTAAATACTCTCATCCAATATAATTTATACAAGTTTAGGTTTCTATTTTAACCTTATCATTTAGATTTAACCATAATTTAAATAATCTTACTTTTACCGTGCCTTCTTGTTTTCATACACTATAAGGTTAATAAACATACAATAACACGCCAAAAGATCCACAAGTTGTTTATTATTAATATATATAACCTTATCTAAGTCATTTGGCGTAACCATAGATTTTTAGGAATAACATAACAATTAATAATATAATATTTGTTTTAAAAACAACTTTATGTCAATTTTGACACTATTTGGTAATTGATTTTTGTGAAACTCATACCAGAATTATTTGATCGAAAAAAGTTAACTAAATTAATACTAACATGTCATATTAACCAATAAAATTAGTTGAATTCATAAAACGTTTCAAATTACATTTATTTGGGTATTTATAAGATCAATTATGTCAATATTTCATTATTAAGATTATTACTACATCATCATTGTGTCAAAAATAAATTAAATTATTTAATGTCTAAAAGTTATAAATAAAATACCATTATGTAGGAAATATTTTTATCTTTCTAATGAATATTTATAGTCGAACTTATCTTATGTATAACCCTATAGTAAACATGATTTACTTATTAAACGTTGATTTTAACTATTTTAACCCTTCCTTAAATAAATTAATATTAAATGTCATAATCTAATCCAAGTGGGCCTAAATGGTCATATTTTATTTCTAAGGTTGATTTTGGTCTAATTACACATATCCAATAGAATTAGGACATGTGTTAGGGTAATAATAATATCATTGTTACCCTTAATTACACTATTTACTTTTAACAGTGGTAAAAAAAAGGTAAAAGGTTACTATTCACCAAAAATTATTTTCATCTCATTGAACCACATCTTACTTACTGGCATCAACTGTGTCTCTCATATTTTTTAAATTCCACTCAATGAAGAGGTAAAATTATGTTTTATGTAAATTTGCAAATTCTCCTTGGAGGTGGGTAAAAGATCGTCAAAAGTTCAACAAAATTTTAATATAACTAAAATTGTTATAAAATGACTCCAATGAATTACATTTAACTTATATAGGTATTATGTTTCAATTTTGACCTAAAATAAATTTAAATAAATTAAATAATTATTTAAATAAAAAGTCAGTTTTTAAATAGTAACCCACTATTTTTACTATTCATCAAAAATTGAAAGATTTCAGAAAAATAGAAAAATTTCACCCTAGGCTAATTTTGATATTAAGAATCCAAAAATGAAGTCCATTTTGAAAGATGAAATTTACAAAATTTCAAAAAGTGGTTATTACTATTCATAATGGCTAGTTTTAATAATATTTTAATAGCATATCGTTGTTTAGTGAAACTCGGAATTGCATACAACACACGCTATCGAGGAAGGTCGTGATTACGTGTAATGCAGCCAAGTTAGGTTTGCATGTTGTGAAAGACTCATTTTTTGTAATGTAAAACACAAGACATCAATAAAATTATAAAGAATATTTTTCATAAAATCTCGGGGTGTTACAGTGAAAATATTGATACAAAGGTATAATGGGACTTCCTTTTCCAAATAAAAATATGTCAGGGTGGTTTTAAAAATATTTGGAATAGATAATTCAAATGAGATGATGATATTGGTGGAAATATAGATGAAACTGACATGGTATGATGAAGACAATTCCATTAATGTCACATAACGTAGGTAAATCATTGGAAATATATTTTACTTGATATTGACAGGAACTGATATTTTTTTTCCACAATCCAATAATTAAGATATAAAATTAATCCCACATAAATCCACTTACTTGTAGTGAAAATAATACTTCGGTATAAAAAAAGAACTTTGGATTCAAGTTTTTATTACAATGAAAAATATAAGCAGGGTTTATAGGGATATATAGAAGCTGATTAGGATGGATCAGTTGATGATAAAAAATCAACGTCAGGTGGCTCATTTTAACTTGATGGAATTTATATTTCTTGTCTATTCAAGAAACAAGATTTCAATTCATTGAGATTTAAAAAAGCAAAAAAATGAAGATACTAAAACATGCAAATAGTTATTATGAATGATGGAGAAACATGATTATATAAGAGTTGAGTGATGTCTCTGATCAGGATCCAACAAATTAATTCATGTTCTATAGTACTTATCAAAAACCTAGTCGATCTCTCAAGTAAAAAAGAATAATGAAAAAAATATATCATTTTATCATAGAGAAGGTGGACCAAGTGCTTTTAAAGTGGGAGTATTTGTCTATAGAACAATAGGTTGTAGTTATTTTAACAAAGTCCCTACACAAAGAATAATTTGAATATGGTCATATGGCTCTATGAGTTCAATTGACTCCTCTCACTTGAGGAAGTGAGGATGTGCCCCCCCTCCCTGGGCTGTGATGTGTTTTCCATGATATGATGATCTATGTTCTTTACCCTGTTGCAGCCTACAATAATGTATCCTTCGAGTTCATTGACAATGGGTGGTAAATATTTCAAGTAAATTGAAAAAATGTCTTAATAAATACATGGGGAGAATCTGAAAGGGGTAGCAACATTGTTAGGGGAGCATTAAATATGATGATTATAAAAATGATGGATCAAAGATTATATATCATGATATTTGAGGGTTGGGATGAAATCAAAATTTTGTTTCTGGAATGAAATGAAATGTTTTATTGATTAATATTACTTTATACTCTTGTATCTCATGTTGAGCATGGCTGATGTGGGCTTAGAGTGTGTGTTGAGTAAATCTTAGATCTCTATCATAATAACAAGAAGTGATTTTATGGAAGGGGATGCAAGAATCATTAATGTGGTATCAAAATGTCAAGAGTTTTCAACAATCTAAAATGGGGAGATTGTTAGCCAAAAATACCTCATTATGGTTATTTTGGATTGATTTTTTTTAAAAGGTTTGAGGTTTTTGAAAAATTTTGTTTGTCAAAATGGAATAAAGAGATTGTGTGAATGATAAACTGAACTCGTGAAACATTAGAAATGAACTAATCTTGCGGAGAACACATGATTTCCTTTAGATCTCACATGGCCCACCATGTTTTCTTTGGAACTCATGATGGGTCCTGAAAATCAATGGAATACAAGAACATTGAAAATCGCTATATTTTACATTATTAATTTGGGTCTCATAGTGAGATTTCTTTTATAGGACATGATTGTCTTTGGATCTTTTGTGAAACTAATTATAGTTTTTGGAACTCACGATGGGTTAAAAATCATTGGAAGAAAAATAAAGTGAATATTTTAATATAGTGTGTGATTTAATTAGAGTATCCCAGTGACATCTCACGTAGCACGCAAGATTGTCTTTGGATATTGTTGTGCAAACTTGTGAATCACTCCTTATTGTATTTGGATCTCAAAATGAGATATTGTATAGAACTCATGATTTTTACGTGGATCTCACACCCAGATCTTGTGAAAAGCATGGAAAGGAATCACCCTCAAGACTCAAGAATGTACAAGAAATTAAAAAAAAATATGGAAATGATGTAATGGTATTATAGTCATTGATGATATTGTGAAGAACATAATTATCTTTAAGAATTGTGATGGGGGTTTGTGGAGTATGAACAAGACTTGTGCCAGGGTTTCGTAGACCGTAACATGACTTGCATGAGGAACTCTCATAGAATGGACATGAAATTCACCCTAAGATTCACCGAGCAAATGATTTCCATGAGGTGGATTGTTGTCTTCAATTTGTGGAGTTAATGTGGTGGAAAATCGCATATTAATACACCATGACCTGCCAATAATGAATGATGATGTTTCTGTTAAAATATAGATCTAAATATCATCTATGTGAGAGAATCAGAGTGAGATCTCTCAGAAGAGGTTCATAATGAATGAGAATATGTGACTAACATCGCGTATGTTTTGTGCATGATCTGGATAAGGACTTACATAAATATTGAAAAATTACTTGCAAAATAGGACTCATGGAAGCAAACTCATGGAAGAGATGCATAGAGTGGGACTCCCACAATCTGTGAACAAGTGTTCTCCTTACTCGTTCATAGTGAAAGAGGTTATCACTACGGTTTCATGGAAATGGAGGTTTGTTCCACCTATTCTCGGTGTAGGAGATTCACACCATGGGTTCTAGGAGAAGGAGGTTCATGCTAGGGGTTTATGGTGATGGTGGTTGGCACCAAGGGTTTTCAGTGAACATGTTTCACACTAGGAGTTCATAGAGAAGGAGGTTCCTCCAAGGGGTTCATGAAGAATGTTGCTCACTCCCAGGGTTTATGGTGAAGGAGATTCGGGCCTGGTGCCTGGGGTACGCACAAGGGGACTCGTGCATGGTGAGCTTACACAAGGCTCCATGGGTTCATTTCAGGGGACTTAGGAAAGGTGGTACTCGTGCAAGGCATTATGTGTTCTCACCAGGGGCTCAAACAAAGTATGACATGCTCAAGGCTATAGGATCTCGCTCAAGGGTATATACCAAGATCTCGTGCATGTAGTTATACACCATGTTCTTGAAAATGGGTATCACACTAAGAAATTGGTCATAGAGATACAATATTGAATTTCCATGGGAATAGAATCATTTCACATCATAATTCTAATAGAGAAAAACATGATATAGGATCTACACTATTCTAAAGAACAGGAAGAAGGAGGCTTTTCAATGCTACATTCAATGTAGTGAAATGATGAATTAGCATAACTTGAATGTCTTCCCAAAAGTGTTGTAATTGTATTGTCTACAATAAAGGTAACTCTATTCTAGTTTTGTATAATGTAGAAGTGTTCCATCTAGGTGTTTTCATAGAAGTGAAGAATAATCCCAGAAAGAGATTCAATATTGAATCTATATATTGTTGACGATGCATTCATTATAGATAATAATGGGATTTACATATCCATAAAATGTATGGAGCCTACATTCCCATAAATAATGTGGGCCCCATTAGTCCACAAATGGTGAGTGAATCCTTTTAAAAGATGTGAGATAATTAAGATGAATAAGGTGTTCCCTTCCAATGGTTGTGAACCATAGAGAGAGACATATCGAGTGAGACTTGTGAAAGTACTAAGATTACCCTAAACCTTGTAAGGGATGTGAGCCTAGATATTGACAATATCTAGCCAAAACCACCATTCTTGGCACTATTATTTAGCCTATTTGGTACAATTTCCACATTATCATCGTATGGTCCGTGGGTGATGTCTAATAAGGTTGAACCCAAAAAATATATATGGTTCCATGTTCATGTGTAATTTATTCACTTTTAGTGCATTTTTATCAACATAAATTTGGAAAAGATAAGATCAATATAAACACTAATGTGGAAACAACCTCACCCTTCTAATAAAAAGGTCATGATCTAATAGGGCTTGAATAATTTTGAAAATAGTATGTATTACCTGATTCACTTCCCTCCTCGGATATCTAGGCGCTTTTTGGACCAATAAAAATGTGACAACCCATCCCTTATGGCATGTGTCGTGAAGACCCCAAGATAGAGTTCCCTAAGACAGGGCCTGGCGACTAACACCAGAATGGCTTATCCCTATTACGAGAAGGCATTGCTTTTAAATAAGTAAAAACTCACAGAGTCTAATGGAACAATAATCAACCAAAAATAAAATGTTGTATAAAAAGAGTGTGGAATGTAAAGGGGGTAGAAATATAATCCCAACTAGAAACGTACAAGTAAAACTGAAATGTAAAAATAGAAAAAAAGTGAAAAGTAGCTCCTAGATCATCCACCACGGATCCTACCTGAAGGGTAGGTACATATCACGATCGGTAGTCCCTATGTCACGTCACGCCAAATGGTCCAACTCTTAACACCATCCAATCTGGGATCCCTTTTCCACGATTAATGTTGTACGTCATCTGCACAACACACAACCAGGTTCGGGCGAAGCTAATGTAGGTGTGAGTATAATGATACTCAGTAGGGACCCCTATACCCCGTAGGTCTCCTAATGTTTTACCAAGGAAATACCACAAAGCAAGACCTCAATCACAAAGCATGAAGTACTCAACAACACTACATAGGTATATGACCAAACATATACCTAATTTATCAAGACTTAAACATATCATATATGAGGGAAGAATATCACAAATGAAACACCACAATGGTAAAATTACCACACAGGCAACACCGCGAGGCTAACACAACAAAGGAAAAAGTACCACACAGGTAACACCACAAAAAAATCACCAAGAAGGTTAAACAACAACATAGGTATCACCACAAAGATATCACCACTAAGGTAAAGGTACCATACAGGTATCACCATGAAGGTGAAATAATCATGTCACATAGGTATTACTGATGTATAGAAGTACAGTTGATTACTCGCGAAGCAAGATTATCATATTCTGTCAAGAGGAACTTCTTCTGACCATATAGAGTCTGACCCACACATGATCGATTGGTACTAACCCCCACAATGATCCACACAAGATCCGACCAGCCTAGAGTTGATAGATACTGAGCCTCGCAATGACCCACACTGGATCGGTATGCGCTGACCCACACAGGAACATTGAGCACTAACCCACACATGATCTGAATCACATAGGATTGGTATGTGCTGACCCACACAAGATCTCTAAGCGCTGACCCACATAGGATCTAACCCAGACAGGATTGGTTCTGACCCACAAAGGATCCGTTGGTACTATCCTCCATATGATCTGTCTCCATCCTCTACCTCACTACCAACCCCTGGATTCCACGCATCTAATGCACTCAAGTTTCCTAGTATCTGCACCTCGAGATATCAGTCATACCATGACCTCCACTAGGATTCACATTGTAGTAACCCAAAGCACGTCAATGTCATAAAGGTTCTAATGTGATAGACGGTGTGTCATTCGGACGCCCGGTCTGTGAGTAATAAGCGTTTTCTCTATAGAGGCCTGGTTGGATCAGGTTAGATTCAACCCATCCATACTCCAACTATCTCCAAAACTGAAGTGGAGAATACGAAAAGGACCTTCATGATCCATGGATCTAAATTCCACAGATGGTTTTTCAAACGGATTTCTGGTTCTCATGATATGGCCCTTTCTGTGTTTCGGGGCCCGGTGGGGCCAGGGTCCGTCCCGACCTATTCGAACCGACCCTTTTCGAGTTGGGCCTTAGTTGTCTCGGACCAGTAGGTCGAGGTCCGACCCTCCCAGTAAGGGGGGGCCTGACCTGAAAGGGGGTGGACTGCAAAGCGCGGCCTGCATGGGGTAGCCCTGGGCGAAAGGGGGGCCACAAAGTGAGACCCGCAAGGGGTGGCCCAACCTGAAATAGGGCGGCTTGAAAAGGGTGTCCAGAAAGGGGGTGGCGAAGCCCAAATAGGGTAGCATGCAAAGGGAGGCCCAGCTGTGGAGGGTGCGGCACACAAGGTAAGGCTCGGTCGTTGTCTGGCTGAGTTGGAAAGGGGAGAAATGTTCCCCTAGGGATACCAAATGGCCTGAAGGCTGTTCGTTTTCGTGAAAAGGCAGCCCCATGTGGGAACCACCTGGTCTCTATGAAACCCATGTGATAGGTTCCTCCACTGCGGCTTTGGTATTGGATTTTTCTCAATGGGGGAACTCTGGTCGCATCGACTCTCCTACTCATCAGTGGCGCACTGGTCGCGCCACCTCCCATTCTGCAGATGGATGATGTGGTGGCCGCCTCCTCCATCCGTTGCGTCTGACGAGCCGCAACCCCGTTCTCAATGGCGGCGCATGATGGCACACCTCACTTCCTCCGTAGTCGGCCGGTGTCGGCTTCATTAATGATTGTCACAACTTTGTGTCTTGGCCTCCCCTTGAGTCCATCATTGACGCTCACATTCTCCATAGTCATTCAAAGTCATTGTGCTAGCGGTATTCCCCATAGAACGCAAGGGATTCCCAATGTAGTAGAGGGCCCGGGTCGGGTTCATTATTCTCTCTCCCTCTGCGTTTACTCATTACAAGATCGAGTATAAACGGATCAATAAATTAACTTGAAATAATGAGAATCAAAATCCCTACCTTAATATCCATGGAGAAACACCTGCGGTTGAGGAAGTGGGTCGATGCTTGATTTCCCATGCTACTAACCTCCAACGACATCTCTCAATCATTGATCTCCGGTTTGGGGTTTTGGAGTCATTCGTCACTGATCATCAAAACTGAATTTGTCTTCCATGGGTTTGGCATCTCAACTATTTTTCATCACATCGCTGCTTGGTGAAACCATCCATTACCTCCCCCCGAGCTCAATATAAATTGGAGTGGTGGAGGGTAAGTAACGATGTTGGGAATTAATGGGGCTCTTTAATTAGGAAACGTTCTAATTTCCCCAATGTTTATGATACTTATATTTAACGGTCAATCCATTTAATGGCATGACACAATTCTTGGTCCCTCACCATGCTTGTCCGTTGGAGAATAAAAAAGAAAATAATATAATAAATTGATTTTATTTTATTTTTTAAAAAAGTCCCTAAACATATATATTTCCCAAACCTACTGCGGTCAATGTAATGTCTCCCATAAGAAAATCCATGTTCTGTGGATTAAAATTTTCCCTCATATTTTTAATCCGAGCACCGGTTCAAAAATTAGAAAATACTACTCACTCGTTTACACAACATACATTAATAAAATTTCATTAAACTAATAACATTCCCCCATGACCTGCGAAGGTCGAGGTAAGGCTTTGAAAAAGGATACCATGCCCCAACAAACTCAATGGTACTCTCATATTTTTAATCTGAGTAACGGTTTAGAAGTTATTTATTTTACAATAAAATAATTTTCCATTACTTATTGTATTTACAGCCAAAAACTAACATTCACTCGTGAACCGCAATGGAAAATGTTAGTATCTGCCTAAAGAGAGCATAACCTCATGATTTCAGTGGTGGTCTCAATTTTTTAATCTGACTCACCATTCATGATTTATAAGAATTTGAAAAAGTAAAATAATTTTATTTTATTATTTTATTTACTGTTATGCCATTTTTGGGTTTTCCCACTGGAGGCCTGAACCGACTAATTATTGGTCGCACCTAGGGTAAACCTGCTATCTTGAACGCAACAGTTACCTATGATTTCTTATTGGGGAAACCGTTTAAGTGTTATTACTTTTTTTCTGAAAAACTATTTACACACACTAATTACTTCTTTACAAAACATTGACTGATCATTTCGGGCACTCCGGGCATCGGAATCATTCACCGTCAGATTTTTGGGTCTCTGAATAATACCATATCAATAAAAAGTAATTATATGGATGATTCGGGACATTAAATTCACCCCACCTTAGATATTTATGTCCCCAAAATCCAAATCAAAGTGAAATCAATCAAATGAGGGTAATGAGCATGACTCTATGACTCTAGCTCCCACGTGCTCTCGTGGAGGTCCCAGTGCTGCCACCGAACTCACACCAGAGGAATCGACCGTCCATGAAGCACTCACTCATGTCGATCCTCTATCTCTACCATGAACTCTATAAAAGTCACCCCAACATCATAGTCCAATTATCTCTAATCAAGAAAGTCTGATGGATGATGCATGCATCTCATGACTTGCAACAAATAGAAAACATTATCCCCATGTTACATCTGTGGGGAAAGAGATAGACGGTACACCCCCTCCCCCACTATACTAAGAATCTTGAAATGTCTGATGAACCTCAGAGATAACTTTCCACCTAACCAAACCTCCACAATCCTCATCGGGGTAAAACTCATAGGAATACATAGTCTCCCTCCCTGAACTCCAATGTTCTTTGTCTCCTGTCGACATAAGAATTATGCCCTTTGTTTCATTATCCATGTCCACTAGTACTAACACTAGAATTACAGGTACACCTTCACCACTCTTGGATGTACCACTAAAGATGGAATATGGATCTCCCTCAAAACCCCCTCTCTAAATGTCACAGGTACCATGGTGCATCCTCTGAAGAGGATAACAGGCTCCCCACCAACAGAAAATTATTCCAGAGACCTTCCTCGAGATATCTGAGCATGTCGGGCCTCACAATCGACATCCCAATGTGTGCCTCTATAATTCATTGAATAATTGGGGGAGTGAAAATCATATACAGGTGGTAAGATACTCCATCTTTATCCACAAAGGATATCTATAGCGTGGCTAGTTACTCTAACACCTCACACAACAACTGTAGACCAGACCTCCTACTGAGTGTGCCTGGTACCACAATCTCCTTCATAAGAGTATAGACTATCTCAATTTTATAGTGTTGGATGATCTCTAGCCATTTTCATTGTCTCATGTTCAGGTCCTTCTGTCAGAAGATACACCTTAGACTTCTGTGATCAGAGTAAACAGTAAAATGGTCACGCATCAAGTAGTGTCGTGACATATTTAGTGCAAAGACCACAACTGTTAACTCCAGGTCAAAGGTAGTGTAGTTATTCTTCGGCTATCACAATTCCTCTAATCCATTAGTGATCACTGCCCACCCCTACATTAGAAAACAACCTAGTCCAGTCCACAATACGTCACAGTAGACTACATACCCAACGCCCTCATCTGTTAGCCTCAAGATGGGGGCACTCTTTAGTCTCTATCACAGCTCTTGAAATCTCTTCTGACACTTCTTCATCCCCAGGAAAGGATCCCCCTTCTTTGTCAATGATTATAAGGGTGCCTCTACCCTGGAAAATTTAAATACAAATCTCTGATAATACCCAACCAAAGAAGAAGTCCATCTACCTTTAGGGATATAATCCTGGATATAACTTTTGAAAATATTTCCCAAAAATTGGCCACTCATATGGGGAACTGAAAACACAAAACTTCTACTACCATAAGGGTATGGTTGGCCGATTCAAGAGTGTTCAACTGCACCCACCTTTGCATGAGTTTATCCTGTGCTGTCTGGGATTATTTTTTTTCAGCGACCAAGGGAAACCCCATTCCAACATTGTAGATAAACTACAACCATTTTTTCAAATACTGTCAATATAAGTATGTGGATGTCCAGCCCATACACAAACTAACTTCGTAAGGCCTCGATGCTACCACAACGAGGTTACAACTGAAACTCTCACCTCAAGGGTCAGAGCACACTATCCACATAAGTGTGATTATCAAGTCTCCTCCAAATGTTATCTCCAGACATGTGGTTCAAGCCAACAGTTTAACCGGAAACTCAAGGTCTTCAACAATATTCATGGAATGAAGGAATGATTAGTTCCTATGTCTATTAATACGGAAGCTAGTAGTAGACATACACCATACCTCTAATCATTCTGGGATACCTTGGGTCACACTCCTTGACCACATGTTGCAACTCCCATCCCTTATCTTCAAGTTCCACAAGCCATATGGGGACCACATTGAGGTGGTGGGTGTAATATTTCAAAATTTACACCACCTCATGTGGCTCACCTTGCTCCACTTCCATGTCTAATGCCCAGAAGTTTCATCAATACCTCTCACTTCCTCTTCTCGAAACAATTTACACACCCATTCCTTTGAACTGACATCAGTTTCTTACTTTCCCACTACTAAAATGCACTGGTTTCATCCGCTCTTCCAAAGAACATTCAACCTCAATGTTTCTCTCTACAATACTAAAATAAGTATGAATTCATAGAGGAAAATAGTGTGTGCTCAGATATCCCAAGACACACCTCTCTCGGAGGTATGTGCCCTAATGCACTGACCCTACTGTATTCATCAAGTACCTGGGATGGTCGGTATACCTCAAGTAATACTCAGCTACCGGCATGTCATCATGATGAAGCTATAGAAGCTCTAGGGAATACTAATCCCTTATCTCTTTATGATATGTGACGCCCTTCTCTAAGGAAGGTTCTAAATCCCTTCCATAGAAAAAGTCATCTCTTTTCAAGATCAGGGTAATCTAAAACCTATCATCATCCTATTGATCCATGTAAAAGACTATCTACTAGGACCTCTATTTGATCGAATACTTCCTTGGATAGATAGAAACTAAGCCACCTCATCAAACCAGTACATAGCTGCCTGTGAGTCGAGATTTCATCAGATCCTGATAGGTATCTGATGTTGAGGCACGTGTAAGGAACTAGACCAACATGTGTCCTCTACCAGTTCCTCCAGTTGTAAGTACTGACCAACGAGTAGTGATATAGCTGGCACACTATCCAAAGGTACCATCTATGACAACATTCCATTTATCTAAGACTATAACTATGAAGACAATACTAATGGCCCAGAACTGATAATGACTAATAGATAGGATCACCATCTAATCTGCTCATGTCCCAACTAGGTGGAAACTCTAGCCACAACCTCTAACCAGTCTTCAGATACCAGGAGATCTGTCTCACCTTGAAACCTCATAGGCCTCTTCCACTAGAACTCTTGAAACACGCTCAATCATCATGCACCATTAGCCATTGTGGATAGTGGTAATTATTCCCCAATGGGTGGTGGTGGTGCAGGTACACCAACTGAAGGTGCCAAAAATGTAAGAGGGCCCTACACCAGAGCCTCGTCGCTTGATGGGTCGTCATCGTGTACTCTCTCGGGAATCCAAGCTGGCTGTCTACATGGTGGAATCTGGAACCAAACACTTGTTCCACAATCAATATAATAAACCTGGTGAGCTTACAAAAAGAAATAAAAAGAAAAAATTTCCAAAAACACACACAATCAGTGATTTCGTGCACTTAGTCTGAAATGAGAATTCAGGGTCCTGGTGTGTGGATACGCCGGCCGCCGCACCAACACTGGATTCCCCAAACATAAAACCACATGCATAACACTAAACACTATTTCCACATATAAAAATATCATATTCCTAGTTCTCTGTTAGAACCTCTATCTGATACCACTTTGTCAAAACCCATTCCTCGGGGCTCGTGCCATTACTATACTATGTCCACCTTCCATAGGATAGGGGCTGGAGACTATCACCGGAAAGTCATATCTCTATAATAGGAAAGCATTGACATTAAAATTGTATGAACACACACAGAGTATAATGTAACTAAAAGAAACCACAAAGTAAAATGTAGTAGAAAAAGAGCGCTGAAAGTAAAGGGGGCTGGAATAGAAGGCCGACTGGAAAAGTAAAAGTACAACTAAAAACTACAAAGAACTGAAAAGTGAAAACCATCTCCTATATCACCCACCACAAATACTACCTAATGGGTAGGTACAGCTCATGATCAGTAGTCCCTTCGTCATATCATGTTACGTCAAATGGTCCACCTCCAACCATCGTCCAGCCCTGCATCCCTATGCCTCGATCAATTTTGTATGTCGCCTGCACAAGACACAACCTGGTGCGGGGAAAGCCCGTGTAGGGGTGACTATAATGATACTCTGTAGGGACCCCGAGACTATGTAGTTCTCATAAAATTCCAAAAATGAAGGAAAAAAATCAATACCTCCATCACAAATCATGAAGTAGTCAACAACTCCACCTATGTATATTCCCATACATATACCTAAGTTATCAAGATTTTAACGTCCCAGTTCCAGAATCCACACAAAGTCGCCCCATACCTAGTTGGTCACATAGCCTCAAGTGCATTTCCCTGAACTCCAGAGGCTTCCGACTAGCAGTGAAGGCTTTGGGTGTGATAGTGGTGAAAATATGCCCTCATTGGCAGAGTAAGATAGCAAAAGTGAAAAAAAATATACAATAGTGGAAGTAGTAAATATGAAACTATAGTAAAAAATGAAATACTGAAATAATAAGCAACTCGATAACATATATATAAAATTATGGATGATACAAATGTCTAGGAAAACAACCAAACAAGTCACAATGTTGAATACAAGCAGTGCTAAACCAAAGTACAAAAGAAATAGATAAACAACTCCTCAGAATCGCAAGCCTAAGCTTTGTCCCATGGTCTCCAGCTCCACAGCAAGTAAAGTACCTAATGTAGAAGGGATCTTTCCCTTATCTATAAATACAGCAATATAATCTGTTTCAGTCAAAAAGCATGGACCAAACAGGGTGTGAGACTAAATCACAGTAGGAAACCACCCAATGATCGGTTCTATACAGAAAGTGAATATATGGAAGGTAAAAGTACAGATAAAAGTAAATAGGAAAGTTCTCAGTAGTATACAATCCCCATTTTCTATATCAAGCTATAGCTAGACACAAACAGGAAACCCTTCGGAAAGTATTCACAACCCATCCCCTCTAGTCATACCTAACAAAAACAAGCAACCTTCTTTGATAGTACACTCTGTCTAACCCCTCTAGTTATATCATTATAATTCGTAAATAGACTCTCTAAGGAAGCTCACACAGTCAATTCCCATTATAGTATACGGTATTCAAGGACTCTCTGAGGAAGCTCACACAGCCAATTCCCCTTATATATCCATGGTTAAAGACCCTTTGAGGACGCTCACTTGGTCAATTCCTCTTATAGCCCAGGTCATTCAAAGAAACTCAAGTACTCTCCGAGGAATCTCAATAGGTCAATTCCCCTTATAGTCTACAGTGATCAAGGTAATTTAATGTAAAACAACGTCTCTCTAAGGAAGATCACATGGTCAATTCCCCATATAGTCTAAAGAAGTCAAGGAATCACTGAGAAAGCCCACTCAGTCAATTCCCCTTATAGACCCAATTGGTCCTAGTCTTTCTAAGGAAGCTCACTCAATCTATCCGCCTTATATAATAAAGTGATCAAAGACTCTCTGAGAAAGCTCACTCAGTCAATTCCCATTATAGTCTACTACACCAGGTTCTCATGCCTTTGTGTAGGTCAACGAGCATAGAAATTAGATATGGACAATGTAAACCAACATGACTACTTGGATAATTACTCTACAACATATCAAGCATGTCAGAAATACAAACTCTCCATCCTAGAACAATAGGATTAGAAGACGGGCGAGGCGGCCAAAATGGCTAAATAGGACCAACCATTCGTTAATAGAACATGCATGGGAAAAACCACCAAATCATTGAAAAACAACCCTATTCCTATTCAATTAACCATTACACAAGAATAATTGCATGGAAGGAAATCAATAGGGGTAAAACTATAAACACGCAATACTCCGTTAAAGGGTATTCGTGGAATTTTCACATAATACTCAAAGACATCGAATAGAAAGGAACAAACCACCTACCTCGGTGTTTAGACATTGTTATATGTGAACCTAGTGGTTCAAAACACCTTAGAATGCTGCAGATCTACAAAAAAATATAATCCATTCAATCCATGATAACATGGAAAAGAGGAGGAATTGAAAACGATGCTCTATGAGAAAGAATACCTCACTGATGTTATTCCAACACAACCAACGGTGTTAGATTTGGGGGTAGATACACACTTGGATGTTCGTCTAAGATCAGTGGTCGTACGGTGCTCCTGGAATAGACAAACGAAGAAGGGGGTGTTTCGGTCGATTATACGTGACCCGGGTTAATTTAATGAAAAAAAAGTACACAACGTGTACTTTTGAAGTAAAAAATGTGTACACAACGTTTATGTACTCCACATTATGTGGCCTCCATGTCACTCCCACACGGTCGTGTGTGTGGCCCCTACATGGCCTCCTGCTGCATCGTAGTACACAGTTTGTACTCATATAGTGCATGGAGTGTACTTAGAAAATTTACAAAAGAAACCTTAAAAATAATCAGGAAAGGGAAAACATACCTAAAAAGAAGAACTGGTTTCTTAAAAACATCCCCCCTTAAAGAGATTAATCCCTGAATTTCCCAATCACAGTGTAGAAGATGAAACCCCAAACAGTTCCGGCCACTAAGCTCGTACATCGGCCTCCCTCTCCCATGTATCATCATGTACTCGTTCGTGCTGCCATAGCACCCGTACCAGAGGAACAGACTGACCACAAAGAACCCTTGCGATGCGATCAACAATCCAGATTGGATTCTTGTCAAAGGATGAATCCAGTTCAAACTCAAACTCCTCAGGATGGAAAACATGAGACGGGTCTGAAAAGGAACGTTGAAGCTGAGAAACATGGAAGATGTCATGCATATCCCGTACCTCTGAGGTAACTGCAACCGACCGATCGACAAACGTCTGTACTATCTCTATCACCTCAAATGGCCCATCGTACCTTGGAAAAAGATTACCCAATCTTTTGATCCTCATGTTCCCCAACTCTCACGAGTGGTCATCTTCGATGATCAGCATTATTCTTTTGATGAGACTGTGCAATAGTCATCCTCTTCCGAATAAACTATATCTACAATGTGGTCTCCTGAACATGATGGGGACCTAACAAAGCTGCCTCTCCAACTTCCAGCCAATATAAGGGTGATCAGCATGCCCTACTGTACAAAGCATCATAAGGTACCATATGAATAGTTGATTGAAAACTATTTTGTAGGAAAACTCCACAAGAGGTATATGGTTCTCCCAATAACCTCAAAAATTCAGAATGCTTGCTTGAAGCATATCCTCAAGCACCTGAATCTTATGCTCTGACTGTCCATCTGTCTTGGGTGGTAAGATGTACTCAAAAGGACATGTGTACCCAAACCCTTCTGAATTACCTACCAGACCTGAGAAGTAAAACACACATACCTATATAAAATTATGGAGTGTGGAACTCCATGAAGACGTATGATCTCTCAAATGTACAACCGTCTAAGATCTTCTACACTGAAAGCCTATTTGATCAGCAAGAATTGATAAACCTTCGTTATTCTATCAATGACCACCCAAATAGCATAATTCCCCTGAGGTGACCTCAGAAAACCGGTCATGATGTCCATCGCGACATCATTCCACTTCCACTCAGAAATGGGTAACTACTGTAAATGCCATGCTGGTCGTTGATGTTCAGCCTTCACCTACTGAAAAGTGGAACACCTTACGATGAAACCAGCAATGCCCCTCTTCATACCTAGCCCCCAATAATAACGGTGTAGATCATGATACATCTTGTTGACTCCAGCATGAACTGCCCAAACTGAGGAATGAAATCCCACATCAGCTCCTCACGTATATCTGCTGGAACCCATACGTGCCCCTTGAAACGCAAGATCTCAACCTCTCCTACGATCCATCTAGGAATATGGCCCACTCCTGAAACACTCTCCCATAAATCTAGGCCTTCTAAATCTGATAGATGCCTCATTATCACTCAATCAAGAAGAGTAGAGGTAACAACTACAGAATAAAGAAACGACTTCCCCTGCCTGTCGTGCACCACAAAATGAAACTCAGAGAATAGATTAATAAGTCGCCACTCATTGCTGGCCTCCGGAACATCTTGTATCTGAGTCCTTCTGCTCAACGAATTAGACACTGTGTTTCCCTTACCAGGCGTATAGGCAAGATCAAATTCAACGTACTGAAGGAACTCACCCCACCCCTGCTGTATCAAATTCAGATCACACTGAGTGAAAATGTACATGAGACTCTTATGGTCGGTGAAGACCACAAAGTTGTCTCCTGGAAGATAATGTCTCCAGCAGTGTAGGGAATGATCAATAGCTACCAACTCCAGATCGTGTGTCGGGAAATTCCTCTCATGTGGCCTCAACTGCTGAGACCCGTACACAATGAATCAATCTCCCTGCATAAGCACAACTCCCAGCCCGATAACTGATGAATCATAGTAATCAGTATAGCTCTTGACCAACTCTAGAATGTCTAGTATTGGTGATAAATTCAACCATCCATTCAGCTCCTAAAAGGATGACTCACATGAATCTGACTAGAAGATCTTCTCACCCATCTTAGTCAGACCTGTCAGTGGTGGCGCAAAGCATGAAATGTCCAGAATGAAATTCTTGTAGAATACAGCCATCCCTAGAAAACTCTGCACCTCAAAGACGTTCATTGGCAGGTCCCAGGAAACTACAGCTCTCACTTTATCAGGATCTACTGATACTCCTACCACTGAGATAATATGACCTGGAAGAGAATATGATCGATCTAGAAGTGACGCTTTGTGAGATTAGCATATAACTAATTCTCCCTCAGTGTACTCAAAATGATATCAATATGGGTAGCATGGTCGCATCGAGTGTGAGATTACACCAAGATATCATCCACAAAAAAAACCACGAAGGAATCCAAATATGGATGGAACACTCAGTTCATCAGTTCTATGAAAACTACGGGCATGTTCGTAAGACCGAAAGTCATAACCATATACTTTTATAGACCATACCTACTCCGAAAGGCTGTAAGTGGTATATCAAATGGTCTAATGCATAACTGATGATAAACGGACCTCAATTCAATATTTTAGAGAAAACAGGATCTTCAAAGAATATCATAGAGATCATCTATCCTAGGAAAGGGATATTGGTTTTGACCATCAATTGGTTCGTCTTCTGATAATCCACACAAAGACTAAGGGTACCATCTTCATTCTTCACAAAAAGGATAGGCGAACCCCAAGGAAAAGTACTGGGTCAGATGAATCCCTTGGCCTGCAACTCCTCCAACTATTTCTTGAGCTACTACAACTCTGGTGTAGCCATTCAATAAAGAGAAATGGACACTGGTGCCACTCTTGGAACAAGCTCAATAAAAAATTATACATCACACTCCAGAGGTAAACATGAAAAGTCTTCTGGAAAGACATAATTGGAACAATCCACCGCTGGAGGAAAGTGTAAATATGATGTCCCCTGGTCCTCAAGATATAGATTAGAAATCTATGTTGTAACTCCTCCCAACCCACAATGCTCTAGACCCACTCTGCTCGCCTAGACATCCCATTCTCCCCTATGCAAAAAGGATCCACCCTATGGTGATATGAAACTGACCCTAAAACGATAGCAATAAACAACTTCCTGGAAGGGAACCAACCAGTCCATTCCGAGAATGACATCACAGCCTGTCATCTCTAGGACATAGATGTCCCATAGAAAGTGACACCCACCAAACTCAAGAGGGTACTCCTTGCACTGATTCACACTAGATGTTATCGTCCTCAATGGAGAGTCTATAATCATCATATCGATGGAAGAAAAGATGTAGAGTCTAAGGCTCTCTACAACAGCAAGAGTTATAAATCTTTGGGAATCCTCTGTATCGAAAAGATAAGAAGCTAAAACTGAGGCTACTAAGATAGTACCACGATCTGTAGAGGGTTTGGGATCCTGCACCTGTTGGGTCTGCTCCCCTGCAAAATTATGGCCTAAGCTGCGGCCCTGTGACCCATCCTAAAAACTCTGAGCGGATCCACCCTGCTGTCGCTGAAAGCCTGGTGAATGACCACCATGGACATGACCTCCACCTCATCCTGAATGGCTAGAAGAACTTAATTTCCTAGACTGGTGAGTAACTGGTGGTACTTGTACTCAACGAGGAGTCATAGAAAAACCCATGTCACCAGTTTCTGGTGAGCAGAACTGACAAAAGCACTGAAGGTGACCCATCTTGCTGCAAGATCGGCACACCACTGGGTCTCTTGGGAAATGTTGCCTGGTATGCCCGCTCTTCCCACACTGGTAGCACAACACATGGATTCCAGAAGATGCATCCCGCCTACTCTGATCTCTTTGTGAAAACTCCCAATGGTGCTTCCTATTGTCTGCTGGAGGAATAATAACTCTGGATGCCAAACCGCTGTGGCTCGCCACTCCATAATCACGCATATTTCACTCTATGATCAGCAACTGGTTGATGATTGAAGATATCAAAGTCAACCTGAAGATGTTCACCTACGATCATATATCGTGCATCAGACCATCCTCAAACTTCTGTGCAAGGAAAAACTCATAAACTCCTAGAATAGGCAAGAAACACTGCAGCTCTGTGAAGTGATAGGAATACTCCATAACAGTAAGAGTACCATGCTCCAAACTCATGAACTATCAGGCTCGATCGTCCCTCTAGGTCTTTAAAAAGATTTAATTGCAGAAGATACGCCAAAACTCATCCCAAGTCATATTCTGCTAGCAGCCAGCATGTGAGATAACATCCAACCACATCTTGGTGGAGTCTCAAAGCATGTAGGTAGTGATCTTCACCCTCTTCTCTCGAGGTATCTCCATATGCTAAAAAATAGTCAGCGTGTCTTCTAGCCATGACCCTCCAGCCTAGGGTCCTCCATCCCCTGATAAAGTGGGAGGATGGTGATACTAAAAGACCTGCGTTAATTCTGGCATTGATGGGGTAGGAGGCGGTGCTCCCTGAAAGGTCTGCATCATCCTAATAAAATACCTCTCTGAACTGTGCATCAGCACCTGTGTCACATATAACGGCTGATTCCAAGACTAGCACGACCGGAGGATCTGCTGGAAGTCCCTGATCGACCATGTCTGGTGTCTGATCACCGCTTGGTAACTGGCGCATAACCAGAGGAAGTCTCAGTTTCATGACTCTGCATGGTCAAATGCACATCTTTAAATAA
Organism: Viscum album; assembly: GCA_963277665.1. NCBI lineage: Eukaryota > Viridiplantae > Streptophyta > Magnoliopsida > Santalales > Viscaceae > Viscum > Viscum album. The sequence continues at coordinate 270,141,846 of OY728152.1, read as the reverse complement.
TATTTTCAAGGACAGAAAACTAGAAGTGTAAGATGAGAACAATATAAAGAGAGCATTCAAGTTTTATAAACATGACTAAAATGCGTGTACAATTCCTACACAGCGTTTCCCCTTAAGTCATTTACATGGGAATGTACTCATGCCTAAACTGGTCATGAAACACCCCAAACACATGGTGTGTTATCCTAACACACGACCTGTAATTGAATCCTCCTCCCCAGCCCGAGTCCTTCTACAAAGTTAATCCACACGGCTCTCCTATGACAAAACTACAGGGCATGTTAAAGATAGACATGGCGTGTACTAGAGAAGCTGCACCTTGCCCATGTTGTTAGTGACACGACCTGACACACGGATCGCACTACACGGTGTGTTCCAGATGAACATGCCATGTAAGTGAATGGATCACACCGACCCTTGTTGTTCATGACAGCCGGGTACCTGGGTCACTCTCCATAGCGTGTTCTAGATGGACACATCATGTATTAGAAGAGGCTCAACTGACCAGTGTTGTTAGCTACGTGGCTAGATTCCTAGGATTACACTACATGGCGTGCTCAATTGGTACACAACGTGATCTCACAAGAAATTCCCTATACCGTGTCTCTTCCCCCATGGCCTATGACATAATTAGAGACTAGACGGAATGTACATATAGTACATGGAATATACATAAGGAAAATTGTAACTTCCAGAACAGAAGAACACATGGTGTGTAGTCAAAACTACACAGTGTGTATTCTGGGTTTTTCTGGATAGTAAACCTCAGAAACTACTCCTGAACCCAGAAAAACATTGAGACGAACATTGAAAGTGGAAAATTCTGATCTGTGAGGGCCCATACTCCCCTCAAATAAAATCTTGGAATCTTATACATGTTATAATAAGGAAAACAAGGCAATGATCCACCAAATTATTGTCCATGTCGTCCTATAGCCCATAGGCTGGAGGATCGAAAGCCCCATCTGATACAACTTTGTAACGTCCCGGTTGCAGATGCCATCCAGAGGCGCCCCGTACCCAGTTGGTCACATGGCCTCAAGCGCATTTCCCCGAATGCCAGAGGCTGTTGACTAGTAGTGAGGGACTTCGATGTGATAGTGGGGAAACTATACCCTCATTGGAAGAGTAACACAATAGAATATAAAAAAAACAATAGAAAAAGTAGTAAATAAGCAACAATAGTAAAAAGTGGAAGACTAAAATAATTAGCAATTAGAGAACATATATAAAAAATGATGCATGATACATATGTCTAGGAAATAACCAAACAAGTCACAATGCTGAATGAAACTAGAGATAAACCAAATTACAAAATAAATAGATAAACATATCCTCACCATCACTATCATATGCTTGTTCTATTTATCTCCACCTCCACAGAAAGTCATGTACCTAAAGAAAAAGGGTTCTTTCCCTTATCCATACCTACAGCAATATAATCTATTTGGGCCCAAAAATATTGCTGAAATAGGGTGTGGGACTAAATCCAAGTAGGCAACCACCCAAAGATCTATTCCTAATAGTCAGTGAAGATATGGTAGGTAAAATTACATAAATTATTAAAGAGGAAAGTTCTCATTAGTAAACAATCCACAATTTCTATATCAAGCAATAGCTAAACAAAAATAGGTAACCCTCTGAAAGTATGCACAACCCATCCCCTCTAGTCCTACCAATAAAAAAAAAATCAACCTTGTGGGAAGTACACTCAGTCTAACCCCTCTTGTTCTATCATACGAATTCATAAATAGACTCTCTATGGAAGCTCACACAGTCAATTCCCCTTATAGTCAATTGTATTCAAGGACACTCTGAGGAAGCTCAAATAGTCAATTCCCCTTATAGCCCCATGGTCAATGACTCTATGAGGAATCCCACTCGGTCAATTCCCCTACAGCATAGGTAATTCAATGTAACTCAATGTCTCTCTAAGGAAGCTCACTCATTCAATTCCCCATATAGTCTATAGTGATCAATGTAATTCATAGTAAAACAAAGGCTCTCTGAGGAATCTCGCACGGTCATTCCCCCGTATAGTCTAAAGCAGTCAAGGAATCTCTGAGGAAGATCACTCGGTCAATTCCCCATATAGCCCCAATTGGTCCTAGTATCTATGAGGAATCTCACTCAGTCTATCCACCTTATAGAAAAAAGTGCTCAAAGACTCTCTAAGAAAGCTTACTCAGTCAATTCCCCTTATAGTCAACTACACCAGGTTCTCACGGCCCTATGTAGGTCAACGAGCATATCATTGAAATATGGCCAAAGTAAACATACAGAACTACTTGGCTAATCAGTATACAACATTTCAAGCATGTCATAAATACAATCTCTCCATCCATCAACAATAGGCATGGAAAATGGGCGAGGCAGCCAAACTGGCTAAACAGGACCAACTGGTCATAAATTGAACATGCATGGGAAAAACATCCAATTCATATCAACACAACCCTATTCATATCCAATTAACCACTACACATGCTGAAAAGAATGGGAGGTAATCAACAGGGGTAAAACAGTAAACACATAATACCCCGTTCAAGGATATTGGTCGAATTTGCACATAATACTTAAAGACTTCGAATGGAAAGGCACGAAACACCTACCTTGATGTTGGGAGATAGTCATATGTGAACCTCGAGGCTTGAAAATACTTAGAATACTGTAGATATATGAAAATTTATAAAAGGTTCATCCCAAAATAACATGGGAAAAGGATGAATTTGAAAACGATTCTCTAGGAGAATGAAGAAGTCACATTTGTGATTCCAATGCAACTAATGGATTTAGATTTGGGGGACAGATGCATGCTCTGTGGTTCATCTAAGATCTGTGGTCGTATGACGCTATTGGATGAGATGAATGGATAAGGGGGTGTTTGAGTTGATTAGACGTGACCCCAGTGTGTTTAATGAAAAAAAGTACACGGCGTGTACATTTGAAGTACATGGAGTGTACTATACTTTTCTGTACTCCTCTTTATGTGGCCTTCAAGTCACTCCCACACGACAATGTTTGTGGCCCCTACATGTCCAGAACACGGCCTCCTATAGCATTGCAGAACAAAGCGTGTGCTCATATAGTACAAAACGTGTACTTGGAAATTTTCCAGAATAACTTCTTTTCTAAAAAATGACAATAAAAGGGAAAACATACCTAAAAAAAGATCTGGGATCTTACAAATATATACTTTTCTCATTCATGAGAGAAGAATATCACAATGGTAACACCACAAAGGTTACACCATGATGGGGAAAGTACCACACATGCAACACAACAATGATAACACCACGAAGGTAAAAGTACCACACAGGTAACACCACGAAGATATCACCATGAAGGTAAATGTACCAAACATGTATCACAAAGAAGATATCCCCACAAAGGTAATAGTACCACACAGGTGTCACCATGAAGTTAAAAGACTCATCTCACATAGGTATTAGTGAATTATAGAAGTACATATGATCAATCGTGAAGCTAGATCATCTTATTCTGTCAAGAGGAACTACTTCTGACCATACAGAGTCTAACCCACCCAGGATCTATAGGTACTAACCTCCACAATGATCGACATAGTATTCGACCCTCTCAAAGTTGATAAGTACTAACCCCTACAATGACCCACACAAAATACAACCCACGTAGGATCGGTATACTCTGACCCAAATAGTATTGCTGAGAGCTGACCATGATAAGATCTGACCCACAGAGGATCGGTAGGCGCTGATCCGTATACGATCACTGAGCGCTGACCCAAATAGGATCTGACCCACATAGGATCGGTTCTCACACACACATGATCGCTCGGTACTAACCTCCATATGATCTGCCTCCAACCTCCTCCTCACTGCCAGCCACAGGTTTCCTCGCACCCGTTACGCTCGAGTTCCATAGTATCTACCCCTTGAGATATTAGTAGTACCTCGATCCAACCCAGTCCTACTCCAACTGTCTCCAAAAGTCAAGTGGATTATACCAAAAGGACTTTCTCTATCTAATTATCCAAATACCACCGAAGGATTGTCAAACTAATATCTGGTTCTCAAGATATGGCCTTGTATGTGTTTCGGGGCCTAGGTCCATTCCGAATTGGTCGGACCGACCTGGCCCAACACGGTCATGGCTGGGCCGAGGTCTGGCCTAGCCCGCAAGTGGGTGGCTCAGCCCGAAAGGGGTGACCAGGAAAGGGAAGCCCACATGGGGAGGCCCAACACGCAATGGGGAGACACGCAAAGGGTGTCCCACAAGGGGGAATCTCGGCAGTGGAGGGAATGTCCTACAAGGGGTGGCCCTTCCATGTAGGGAGAGACCCTCATGGGGAGTCCTGATCATTTTACGATAGAGTTGGAAAGGGGGAAAACCTTCCCCCTATATCTCAAAAGGCCCAAAGTTTGTTTTGTTTCATGAAATGGTGGTTCCATGAGGGCGCTTCCCGGTTGATGTGAAACCTGCACGGCTGGTCACTCTTCCTCTCTCGCTCTCTGGTAGCTCGCAGATTGCACCACCTCCCCTTCTGTGACCGACGGATGTGTCGGATGCCTCCTCCATCCGCCACAGACAACGAGTCGCAGCCAACTGCTCACCAGTGGCGTGTGACAGCGCTCTGCACTTCCTCCACAGCCGGCACGTTTCAGCCGCTCTGATGAATATCGTGGATTCGTGTCACGGCCTCCTCTTACGACATGCATTGGGTCTCACCTTTTTCATAGCCGGTTGGTGTCACCGTTCCGGAAAAATTCCAAGAAGAACGCAAGTGTGTAGCAATGTAGAAGAGGGTCCAGGCTGGGTTCATTAGGACCACGCCCTCCTAGTCTACTGGTAAAATGTGGGAGGATGAAGGGTTCAATAAATTCACATGAAATAACAATAATAAAAACCCCTACCTCAATAACGTTGGAGAAACACCCATGATTGAGGAAGTGGTTCAATGCTCTCCATCCCCGACAACTGGCCTCCAATGACATCGCTCAATCATCGATCTCCGGTTTGGGGTTTCTGTTTTGTTTATAACCACTCGCTAGAACTGACTCTGTCTTCCATGGTTTTGGAATCTTTGCACATCACTAGCACTTCGCTGCTTGGTGAATCCATCCATCACCTCCCCCCAGCTCCATATAAATAGGAGAGGGGGAGGTTATGTAACGAAGCTGGGAGTTAATGGGACCCATTAATTGATAAGATTCCTAATTTCCCCAATGTAGTTGTTACTTGGATGGATGGGTCAAGCCATATAATAGTTTGACACATTTCTTGGTCCCACGCAATACTTGTCCGTTGAAGGATATGAATGAAAATAAAATAATAAAGTTATTTTATTTTATTTATTTTAAAAATTCTCAAAACATATTCTTTTCTCCAAACCTATTATGGTCAAGATAATGTCTCCCTTAAGAGAATCTCAGTGTTCTGGATTCAATGGTGCCCTCATATTTTTATTTCGAGCACCAGATCAAATTTTTGAAAATTCTACTCACGTGTTTATTGAAATTACCATTAAAAAGTTCAACAAATTAATAATGTTCACCTTCATCACATATCAATTGTGGTAAGGCTCCGCCTAATGAGAAGACTCCCCAACTAACTCAATAGTACTCTCAGATTTTTAATCCGAGTTACCATTTAGAAGTTATGGATTTTATAATAAAAAAATTTCACTTAATTATTTTATATATGGCCAAAAACTAACATTCACTAGAGGCCCACACCGGCCTATGTTAGTATCTTCCTAAAGAGATAATACCATCACGAGTTCAATGGTTGTCTCATATTTTTAATATGAGTGACCATTCGTGTGTTATAAGCATTTGAGAAATAAAATAATATATTTAATTATTTTAATTAAAGTTATGCCATTTTTGGTTATTCCCATGGGAGGCCAGTGCCGACTAAACTTATGTCACACCTAGGGTAAACCCACCATCCTGAATTCAAAAGTGCCACTAGATTTCTGATCTGGGAAACAATTTAATATTTATTCTACATTTTCCGGAAAACTGCTTACTTGTGCTAACTAAAGCATAACAAAACCTCGATATATCATTCTAGGCACCCCAAGCCTTGGAATCACGTGTCGTTAGATTTCACAGTATTGAAATAATTCCATATAAATTAAAAAATTATACATAAATTCTGTGACATTACATTCTCCCCACCATAGGGTGTTACATATAAAAAATCCAAAACAAAGAAAAATAAAACAAATGAGGGTATTGAGCATGAATCTGAGCCTCCCACTCCCATGCGCTCTCCTAGAGGTCCATGTTCTTCCACCGAACTCGCACCATAGGGATAGACCATCGATGAAGGACTCTCTCCTGTCGATCCTCTATCTCCACTGCGAACTCGGTAAATGTCACCCAATCTCCATAGTCCAATTTGCACTAGTAGAGAACTTGTGATGGGTCATGCACGCATCTCCTAAACTGCGACACATGGAAAACATTATGCAACTATTGCATCTCTGGGGAAAGAGATAGACAGTATGCCACCATGCCCACTCTGCTGGGAATCTAGAATGTTATGATGAATCTCAGAGATTAAATGATGCCCAGCCAAATCTCTGCAATCCTCATCAGGGTGAGACCTGAAGAAAGATATGGTTTTCTTCCTCGAACTCCAAAGATCTCCGTCTCCTTTTGACATATGTCTTCTGCCACTGCTTTCATGATCCCTAGCCACCAGTACTAAATCTGAAAGTCCTCGTACACCATCACCACTCATTGATGTACCGCTAAAGGGGATGTATGGATCTCCTTCAACACCTCCTCTTGAAGCATCACTAGTACCATGGTGCATCCTCTGAAGAGAACGACGTGCTCCCCACCTTCTGTAAATCCTTCCGGAGACCATCCTGAGGATATTGGATCACGTTGGGCCTCAAAGTCAATATTCCATGTTATGCCTCCCAAATTTGCTGAAGAATTGGGGGGAGTGAAAGTCATATAATTGAGGGATGATGCTCCATCTTTATCCACAAATCATATCCGTACCCTGATTAGCTGCTCTGACACCTCACTCCATAGCTATACACTAGACCTCCACTTGATTGTGTCTGCTACCACAATCCCCTTCCTAGGAGTATATAATATCTCAAGATCATATTCCTAGATGAACTCTATCCTTCGTTGTTGTCTTAGGTTCATGGAATTCTGTGATAATACAAACGTGATACTCTTGTTATCAGAGTAAAAAATAAATATTTCACCTATCATGTTGTACCTCCATATCATCAGTACAAAGACAACTACTTCTAACTCCATGTCATGGGTAACATAACTCTTCTTGTGTTTTCACAACTTCCATTAGCCATAAGAAATCAAAGCCCTCTCATACACCAGGAAACAACCTAGTATATTCCACGGTGTGTTGTAGTAGGCTACATACCCAGCGCCCTTTTCTGGTAGCCTCTAGATGGGGGCACTTTTCTGTTTCTATCATAGATCCTCAAGACTCTATTGACACTTCTCTGTCCACAATAAAGGCTCCCCCTTCTTCTTCATTGCTGACAAGGGTACCACTACCATGTATAAGTTATGTAAAAATATTCGGTAGTACCCTGACAATGCAGAAGTCCCTCTCAGTTTTGGGAGATAATCCATGAGATATCTTTTGAAAATATGTCCCCACACTCTTCCACTCCTGTTAGGAACTGAAAATTCAAAACTCAAACTTCCACGAGGGTAAGGATGGTTGACTCAATAGTGATAAGATGCACCCTCCTTTGCATGATTTGATCCTATGATGCATGGGTTTCTTTTTATAAATTGACTAAGGGAAAACCCATTCCAACATTATAGATAAACCACGTACTTTTTTCCTAATACAGTCAATCTACGTGGGAGTTGTGGATGTCCAGTCCATACCCAAACTAACATCGTAAGGCCCCGACGCTACCACCAAGAGGATTGTGACATGCCATATTTATTGATTGATCCCTCATTCTATGAATAACTATGTTTCATGGATTCCATTCAGGGAAAAAGTATTGATATTCCCCAATGATCATGTAGTTTTTATTACATTTATCCATTGTGTATTGAGAATACCTATCAACTTTTGAATGAGTGGGAATTATTATTTTTCTTATGGTTATTAAATCATTATAATGAAACTTTATAAGGATGTTATAAAATTGTGTAAGGTTAAATAGTTATAATCATATTGAATTCAATAGTTTTATGTTTAATAGGACCCATAGGAAGTAGAGGACTAGGATGATATAATGATTAAAGTGTTATTCTTTCTCTAAAAACCACACAATATGTTGATGAAATTAGTATACAACCTTATTTGTGTCATAGTGGGTGGTTTTTGGACCATTACTAACCAAAACAATCATGAGTTAACAATTAAAGGGTTTGATCATGATCACCTATTTTACAAGGAGAACTACATGGCTAAATTGAGCTTCAAATATATCCAGCTGATGTCAGTGATATAACGTGGAAGAATATTTGATGAAAAGTATGAATCAATATTCCCTGACCTTCTAAGGAAATGTCATGACATGATGAGTGATTAATTCCTATAATAATGAATGATTAATCCCTGACTTTGTAAATAAATTAATTTTTTTTCACCCCTGTTACATCACAACATATATTATTGATCTAGAGAGAGACATAGTGATAATGATCTTCTTAGAAGGGGGTTGAAATATAGTGCATATTTTTGTTAGTTATGTAGGGGAAATGATTTTAGATACAGATTTCCAATTGAATATATCACGATTGGGACACTAGAGGCATACATGTGTGTGGCCCCAAACTGAAGGTTCATAATATTTTGAGTTTCATAGAGGATTTTTCATTTAGGAAAAATGTTTTCTTATGATTATGATGAATTTTTAAATATAGATCATGACTTACTAAAACATATTGTTGGAGAGAGAATTCATATAGTGGGTAGACCATGCTGTCAGTGACATCAATGTATTCAGGGATCTCCCTATGGAAAACTCAATGATCCTTTGGGAGGAGGCTATGGTTGATGATTTGGTAATGAACATGGATAATAAAATATGGGTCGATGATGCAATTATTTTCTTCCAATGTTTCTTCCCCTAGGTGTCCATTTCTATCTTCTAGGATATGTTAACACAGTTATGTATATTTTTTTATGATGGAGGAATATTACTGGGAATCACCAAACATTATTTTATGTATCAAATTTTTCTTTGCTACACTTGCACATGTTACTATAGATTATTGTATGATTCATTACTTTTTTTATCCCTAGTTATATACATATAAACTATATTTTCCCTTTCACATAACATATATGAATTGTCACTTACACTAGGAGATGTCACATGATCACCCAAATACACAATTTATGTTAGTTATTAAAAGAGATAGGTGTTCATGGGAAATCATAGTGTTGAAGATAACTACATATAATCTATTCCACATTTTCTATTGGTTATCCATAATTAAATTCTGCATATACTTATACTTTTAATGAATTAATAATTTTCTATTAAGTGATTTCACATCTTTATTCATGGGAGAGAGGGACCATTAGTTGAGGAAAGCATGGACTTCATGTGAGAATCAATACTTAATCTTTCATTTGTTTAAAAGAAATGGATTTTTTATTTTGGTTATAGTTTAAGAGACCATATTCATACAATAATAGAGTATTTTATCAATTATTTTCTTATAGTATTACCTAGGTTCCCCCCCCCACCTGTAGATTGACTTATACTTTGAGAAGAACCACAATACCACTTTGTTATCTTCTACAGCTTATCATATGGGACTAGCTGATTTAATGGTGATATGGGTTTAGGTATAGGAACACAGAGATATGGTTTTAGTTATAAATAGTGTTTACACAGGTTAATCTTTGGTTTTTTATACTAAGAATAAGATATAGATCATAACACATAGTGTTGATTATCGGTGCAACACCCTTATATTTTCTGATATTTTTAATTAATTTTTAATTTTTTTAATTTTCATTTAAAGAAACAACAGATATAGGTTATATTATATAAATGAACTAATTTTTACAATCTTTCAAAAAAAACACCATGGTAATCTTGCACTTCAGGAAACACTGACATTTCTTATGTTACACAAAACACAGAGTTTCTATGAAACCAAAATTTATTTTTATTGTTATTATTTAGAAAAAAATTTAATAATATAGAGGCTTAATAGTAAAATATTAATATTAAAATAGTTTTAAAATTTTATATATAATGCCTTATATTAATAAATTAAATTTATAATGAATTATATAATTTAGGGTAATGCCATTTTATGTTTGAAAATAATATTTTCTAAAATAAACTGCATTTTATATCCTTCAATGAACAATAATAAAATAAATTTTATACATTATTATAATTTATATTTTATATAAAACATTTTTTTTGAATTATGAATTCCAGAATTACCTTAGGGTGGCTTTCAATGATTTTATTGATAATTGACATTGTTTGTGGGTGAATACTGAAAAATAAGGAATTTTAATTCAAATATGCCTTGTTGTCTAATTTTTTATATTGTTTAGTAATATTCTAATTTTATTTCAATTTTAAAATACATCATATAAAAATATATTAATTTACATTATATCATTTGAATATTTATTAAACCAAAATTAAATACAATATTTTAATGTATTTTTGAACATTCTCACATTAAAAACACATTTTCTCTCTATGTTTGCTGGATTAGCATTAAAATTAATCTTTCTATTTATATAAAATGAACTTATAAAAATAGATATACATTTTTATAATCATTATAATATTTATATTCTAATAAGGCCATCTATAATTTTGACCTAAATTATTAGTGAAAGTGATTGAAATATATTATTGTGATTAAGATAAGATTAGTCTTAGTGATGGAATAAACTATAATATTATGGGTAAAGTGATCGATATACTTCTAGAAAACCTATTGGATGGAAATATTTCATCCAATATATGTCTATGGTTTCATAATGAAACATTTTGACACTTTGGGAATAGTAAATAATGTGAAACAAATAATTATTTTCAAAAAATACCAATTGTGTCATTTACTTCTATTAAAATTCCACCACCTACCAACATTATTCACACCAATAATGGGTAATTAACATTTCATTATTGTGTATGGTGAAATACCAACTCACCAAATGATACTATTTTTTTTACCTTTAGTGCCAATCATGGCTAGGAATTGTGATTGAAACTCTATTTTTATATGATATATATCAAATATATGATGTATTTATGAATCTTTAATCATTTTATAACACATACCTTCATGTGTTACATATTCTGTAAACATGATTATTTCATTTGGGAAAGTGTGGACTACCACCTCCTCAAAGTAATATGATTCGTTCACACACTACATGGAATGTCTTATGGATGGGTTTATTGAACATAAATTATATATATTACATATCAAATATAATATATTGATATTAAATATATATATATATATATATATGAATATATTTCATCTACATTCATCTTATCAATATTACAATGAAAAACAAAAACATCGTTCATGCTTACATACAATCTATTATCTCAATAAACAGTGTATTAAATTTTATATTTATATATTCAATAGATTAATATAAATAGAAATATAAATTATATAAATTATATTTTTAATCTTGTTTTACATTCTATAATTTATGATATAATTATGTGGACAAATAATATTCAAAATTAAGACACCAGTGAAAAAAAAATTGGATATTACACGAAGTGAAACCATTTCATGGAATTGTTACTAAGTGGTTAATATATAGTCATAATTAAACTATATATGGTATTATAAATAATAATAATATTCATTAAAATATGTTTAATAGACTTATATTTATTATATAGGAGGCTTTTTTAGTACAAAGAGAGTCCAGACATAAGGTAAGGAAATTTCATCTCAATTTTTATATCTATGAAATACATGCTATGTTCACCATATAACTGTTTTGGGTGGTGTTTATACTTCCCATTAATGTGTCATAATATTATTATTATTAAATTTATCATTATTTACATATCCATTACAGTATATTTATTTCCTTGTGTTTATGTTTCAAAATCATTCAATTTGATTACATAGTTTTGTTTTCAGTTATCTTCTTTGAGAACCATGTTTTGATATGCACCAACATTTTTTAAAGGTAAAAATGCTTCCATTTGACATATTATATCATGAATTGTTTTATTAATAAGATATTTTAAGCTTAGTGTAATTTAAATTTTTTACATGGATCATATAATCCCAGTTTACCATGTGGTAAGAGTTTATTGAAGCAATCTCATTTTTTATTGGGATCGTTTATGATTATACTTCCATTGATAGAATATTTTGATTCATATCTCAATAACTACCACTATTTTTCCCCTATTTTAATTCAAAATATAACTCGGTATTATAAAATAATTTCTCCCTTTGGAGTTAAGATAATTAATAATTTTTTTAAGAAAAATTTCACTGTATTTCTAACTTTTACCGTAAACCTATTTTATTTCAAATCCATGTTTTCAAAATTGTTTTAAAAAAAGATTTAAAATCATACATGAATATAATTATCATAGAAAATGCTTCATAAAATAAATTTATGGTTTTCAAATCATCCATTATAGTTTTTCAAATATATGTTCCATGAAAAATATTTTTCAAAAATGTATTATGTTTTATAAAACATTTTTCAAAGTAGAAAGGATATTTTTTAAAAAAATATATTTAAAACATATTGAAAAATTATTTCCCCTATAAATGACATATATTTGTTTTTAAATTTACTTAATGGGGAAATTATTCATTGTTTCCATTCATATTATTTCCCTAAATGGTTTATATTTGGATGGCATGATGGTCCTGAAACCCATTTCTCATTCACATGTAATATGTTTTTGAATCATCATTCTATTCACAGGTTATGATTTTGGTAAAATTATTATTGAACCTATATATTTTTTCATATGTTAATATATGATTTCATATTTGTTATACCCATATAATTTCATGGGTTTTGATATGATTTTTTAGTATCTTGTGGCACTTGTATGTATGATTTCAATATGCGATGGGTGGGACATGTTTCTCCCTCCAATTCATTGGGTGTTTATTTATATCTCATGAGATAGACTATGATGGTCTTGGGAGTGAACTTTTGATACTATGATATATATGGGAGGGAACCATGACTCCCCATATTGTATGGGGAGTGAACTCATACTACTAAAATGGTCATAGGAGTGAACCATAACTTTTAAAATGGTATAGGGTTTGAACCAACACAACTAAGATGGCCTTGGAAGTGATTCCTTAAATTCTATGGAAATAAATTTATAAAATTATATGTTCTTCAAAATTAAATGTATTATTCCTAAATTATTTTTATGGTATTATGTTCATTATTTCATTATGATTCATGTCCTTTAAACATAAAATTTAATGAAAATATTCTTTTTTATAATATTTGATATGCAAGGTATGATCTTCTATTTTCCTAATCATGTACTCATACCCATAGGGTCATGATTATGTTTACATATATACCATGTTTATACTTACTGATCATCTGATCTCATTGCTTTTGACATTTCTTTTCCACCATTTTATGAAGATATGTATTATGTTTTATGTGTTGATGAAGGGTTCTAGTCAAGAAGAACCTATTGGGATATAATGAAGCAAACTTTTGTGCTAGTGAATGTGTTTCCATGATTCCAAAGCCACTAGAATAATATAGTCATTTGGTATCTATTTTATTGTAATGTATTATGTATTCCAAAATAGTGATATAATGTTAATGTATGAAAGGTGGGGTTCTATATAGTTAGTATCAGATCAAATTTTTAGTCAACCATTTGAAACAAGGATGGGAATAATTTACTAGTATCCCAAGGTAAATTAAAAATATTTCTATGAAAATCTATATGGAGAAGTATAATGATCGACTAATGATTATGAAAATGTCTTGGATGTTTTGTAAAGGATAGACTTAGTGGTTTCCAATTAATATTTCCATGTATCGACATTACAAGTGGATGTGATTTTGAAGAATATGCACCTAGTTGTAAAATCTCTAAAAATGTGTGTCAGGCCTGACTTAGTGTGACCTAGTACGAAACAAAAGGCCTTACCTTACACTAGTTCTGATAATATTGGGGTAAATACTTTACAAATTAACGTATATTCAAGAACCATCCGGAAAGAATTTAAAATATTTTGGATATAAATAACCTAGGATAAAACTAACGTTTCATAGATTAAAGAAGTAAGCATCATTAATTTGACATCTTTCAAGTAATTTTTCATGGTAATATGGCTTTCTTCTAGGATCAGTTTTTCTCCCCATATTCTTTCTTATTTTATTCAATAGTGTGAAATAGAAGGAACTTGGATAAAATTGAATGTTTTAGATGTTTAATGTATCGTAATGATGAAAATTTATTTCCAGAGTGGAAATATCATATATATAATCATGGTGGTCTATGATTATTTTATATACTTATGAAGAGAGGAGACTAAAAATGACATATAAAAGTTATGGAATTTTCTCCTTATATATTTTACATTAGAAAAAACAAGCATGATTATATTAAGGTTGGGTAACTTTATGACATGATTCATATTTCATATTTGAAGAAATTGGTATTAAGGAATAATATGACAAATCATATGTAATGTTTTAATAATAAAGATGGATAAATGGAGTCATATTGTTTTATAATTCAAGGATAAGGTGATATGAATCATAAAATATATAATTATTTTTTGTTTATTTTTTTCATTAAGGATTTTAATGGATATGTTGATAGGTTCTGGTGAGGTAGGAAAGTGATTTCAAATAAATGTGATATTTTGATTATAGAAAGGTAACCCATAATTTACACATGATGTTGAGATAATTATGTTTTGATAAATACATGTTTGATGGTATTTATTACCTCATAACTAATAAATGGTTTTTTTACAAATTAGTCTATGTCACCATGGATGATGTTTGAATCTTCTTGGATTTAAGAAATATATCCAAAAAAGCTTTCGAATAAGGAAGAATGAATGTTTTCATAAATGATTAATGGCACCAGAAGTTATTACCTTGTTTCAATAGAATATATAATTATGGTATTCCCATTTTTGGGATGTGACAACTGAGATCTATGTTGTGATATATGGTGATCAATGTTAAGTTGATTTCATGACATTATTTCTAAAGTCTTGGATTTTCAACTTTTGTAATGGTTTTTTGGTTACCCATTTATGGAAGTATTATTTTATACATTGGATTAATTTTTGTGACATTATGTTATTTTCTCACCAAATTAGGATTTATGCATATTGAAAAAACTTTTATATCAACTTTTTGTTGATGATAACTAATGATAGATGGGATGGAATATAATTGATCTCATTATCTGTTAGTACTTTAGGAATAATGAATTCTCATTAATTTTTTAGATAAATAAGTAAACTGGATCATGGAACAAAAAAGTGTGAGTTTTTACATCAATATTTTAATTATATCATTTCATGAAATTTATTCAACATTATGAAGACTATCTACGAATAAAATTTTGTAGGTCTACTAGGAAAGATACCATGAGAGGGGGGTGAATCAGGGTATGAAAAATTAAATCAACTTCCCCTTCTAATATAGTTTTGTTGTTAGAAAAAACAATATTTTCTCTCTCCTTCCCATTATAGAGTATGTATGAGTCTAAAAGCATGCACAAGACACATCAATTTTACTTGGTTCACCCTCACTAGGCTACGTACAAAGAGCATACACCAGTGATGTGAATATATACCAAATCCACAATAAGCACACAACTGTTTACATGTTCAATGTAGACTCACTATATATTCTGGTTAACAACTATTCAAAATTTGAGAACTCACTACTCTCTCATCTGATGTGAGATCACTTCTTCTTCAAGATGACCCACTCACTGTTTGAAGAAATATAGGTCCTTTAATTTTCTCTAATGTGTGCATCCTTCACTTTACTTATATGCCATGTTGAAGTCCAAATTTCATCCACTAATGAATTATCCTTTTCCACTGATCACTGGGAAACAACATTTGTAAATACCTTCCCCAAGCACCATATTTTGTGAAGCTCCCAATTTCATGAAGCCCAAAAAAGCCTTCATGATGTCTCTACCTCTTCGTAAATCACACACTGTTACAGAGATCACTACTTTTCAGAGGTCAATCCTATGCACAACTCAAGACTTCAAAGATATCAGGTCATCTCAAATCACAAGCCTTCACAATGCAACTTCCTTCACAAAGATCACTGCTCTAATGCAGAACAGACCTCATTCACGGAGCAAGAGAAGCCAACACGATGCTCCTTCTTTTCATGATGCAGATTGCCTCCACGAAACTCCTTTGCGATTTGAGTGATACAAATTTTTCATGGAAAGCTATATACTTCTCTCGAGGGGTCAATGCCTATTTATAGGAGATCCCACTGACTCAGGAACCTTCTACGTGATGTCAGTTTCACGTCAGATCAAATTGCAAAGCACTGAAATTTCCGTAGAAATTTACTCCATTTTATGAAGCACCATGGCTATTTTACAGAATCGTGAAGCTCATCATAATTGAAAATAATTCTGTCAAATTTGTTTCACCATCACGATTCTCCAGTCACAATTCTCTTCGATTCCACAATGATCTCTTTCAATGAAATTCTCTTGTTCCATTTTTGAAGCTCGTCATAATCATGATGAACACCATCGACTTTCTTCATGGATTTTTTTCAACATGGACTATCAAAAAGATCTCTGGAACTCAACAATTCATAATGGACACATGCATTTTAAACAAACACAACCAACCCAAAAATGATACAATGTAACCATGAGGGATTTTTTCCTAACAGTATCCCACTTTCGGTTTGTGGAAAACTTTTATCATAAAAATTATCTGTACTTTGATACCTAATTAAAGCCTCATTCATCATCTACGATCATTTGCATCCTTCGATTCGAATAGCGACCAATGATTCACTCACCACATACTCCAAGACCACATGAGTAATGATCTTCATGAAAAACAAGATTTTTATGAAAATTTCATCAATAAGTCAAATAATTACAATCACCAACCGTTGATACCATACTAATATCAATAGCTTTGTTTCATCATGAACCTTAGCTGTCGTGATATCTCATCTTTGATCGATCAATACTAGCATCATCAGATATTAAAACTATCCTCTTATCTCATTCCCCCCATATATCACTGCTCCACCTGTCAGCTTCTCACTTTGTCTTCGACTAATAAATTTTCTCCCTTCCATGTCAACAATTTCTCACCATTTAGGAGTCACTATTTCTCCCCATTTATCAGAAAACCAAAAGGTCACTCTAGTGTGGTATGAATCATTAAAAATAACACATATTATCATAGTAGATAAAAACACATAATTCCACAGGGATATTGGCGGGGTCCCCACATCTACACTTTCTTAAGTGAGGGGAGTGGACTAGTCTCCCATATGCAGTTGATGTCTCTCAAAATCCTCTTTGGGTAAGGCCTTTGTCAAAATGTCTGCAATTTGTAGTTATATAGGCACATACTCCAAAATTATGATTCCATTCTCAAAAATCTCCTAGATAAAATTATACTTTAGCTAAATTTTCTTTTTTCCTTGAGTGAAGGATGGGATTTTTTTTGAGATTCATAAAACTAGAGTTATCGAATTGGATTTTGATCAGATGCTTCACTTCAACTCCCATATCATCAAGCTCTTATTTTATCCACGATAAATGTGTTCATGATTGAGTGGTGGAAATATACTCATATTCTGTGGTGCTCAGTGAAATGCAATATTTCTTCTTGCTTAGGCAAGAAATAAACAAGGCACCATGATAGAAAGAACCTCTTGATGTCGATTTCCTATCATCCATTGAACCGACCCAATATGCATCTGTATATCCCAACATCTCTTGTTGATATTTGTTGTTATACATCAAATCGAAATCCATAGTTCCTTTGATTTAATAAAGTATTATTTTCACTGCCAGCATGTGGGGTTACTTCGGAATTCTTTGATATCATGTTTCTTGACTTCTATCAAAATCAATATTAGGTATCATCGTTGTAAGGTATAGTAAACTTCCAATAATATAATTGTATTATGGGATATTAACTTCCTTTCCATTATCAACATTCGATACCTTCTTTAGTGCAGCAAATAGAGTATTCATCTCCTTGGAATTTTCCATTCCAAATCATCGTAGAACCTCCCTGGAATATTTGGACAGAGAAATGAATGCGTCATTCATTCCTTGCGACACTTGTAAACCATTAAAAATTGGAAATTTTGAACTCACATTTCATGAATTTGGGAAAAAATATTCATTGAGCTTCATCTGATTTACCAAATATCATTTCATCGACATAAACCAGCACTATCATCCTTGTGTTACTATCATTATGGAAATAGAGTTTGTAATCAACTCCACCATGTTGGAAACCAAGCTTCCTCAAATACTGAACAAGCATTAAGTACTATGATCTCGGTGATTATTTCAACCCAAATAATACATTCCTCTACAGAAAAACCTTGTTCTCATCCTCATGAATGAGAAAAACATATGGCTACTCGATATACACATCTTTATATAGAACCCCATTCAAGAATGAAGATTTAACATCCATATGGAACACTTTAATCTTCTATTTCACTACAGTTACTAGGAATAATATGAATGTCTCCAACCATACAACCAATGAAAATGACTCATCAACATATATTCCCATTATATGGGAGTATCCTTTGAACACAAGACATTCTTCATTTCAAATAAATATTCCATCTTTATTCATCTGTTTGCGATAGACCCATTTAGTCCCGATTACATTATTGATTGTTGGCCTTGATAAAATCTCCCATGTACGATTCTTTTCATTTTGATCTAGCTCATCATTAATATCCTGAAGTCTATGTTCATCTTTAGCTACATCATCAATGAATTTAGGCTCTAATTGAAATATGAATGATGTCTACTTTAGTGATTTCCTTCTTCTTGTCTGAACTGGAGCTGATTGATCACCAATGACATTATTCCTATAAATTTCAGCTCGACTACATGGCTTTTGTGTAGATACAGATTTTAATCCCACAAGATCATCATCATTATATTCATCCAAATCATCATCAACAGCTTCTTCTCCTCCAACATTTCATTCCTCCTCATCACTTTCATCCGGAAATTCATCATTGTGGTATTGAATTCTCTCTGTTGGACTCATCATGTTTTAATCGTGTTTTAATGATCAAAAATCCTATAGATACTGTAAATACTATTACTCATGTTTCATCTATCGAAAATAATGTGTAGATATGGTTGGTTTTTTTATGTTTTAAATAAACATACCCATGATGTTAGTTTATCTAAATCATGTTTTATTATTGTTAACTATATTTAATTTGTTTTCTAATAAATATCTTTTGTGAATGATCCAGTCTAATTCATTCTATGAATATTACTACTTATGAATATATTCAAATATTTGGATAAGTATGAGAAACTGTGAGTCTTCCACTAGTTTCAGTGTTCTAGAAATGGACCCAGACACGGTGACCCAGACACCATGACCCAGACCTCACGACCCAAACACTGAGACACAGACACCATGACCCAGACATCATGACCAGACACCTTAACCAGTTTCAGATCCCATAAAGTTTGAAACACTGGTTCCTTGATACCATCATTAAAACACCGTTCAATGTTTGGAAAAGGCCATACACTGTGATCCAAACACCAAATCTGTGCTATCGGTTTCAGATCTTAATAAAACTAGGCCATCATGACAACCTCACTACTCAATGGAAAAGGAGAAGAAATCATTTCCTGGTGAAACCATTTCCAAGTGATACCATTTCTAAACATACTATGGAACTTCTATTTAATCAATTTTTTCATTTTAAATTTAATTTAAAACGGTCATATTTGAGTCCTTTAATGGAAATGACATAATTAATGCTACTTTATAGGAATTGCACCTGATAGTACAAGGTACAAGGTGTAGAATACATGCATCCTGTTGTCTCCAACGTGTGTACCTACAATTGATAAGTAATATAAGCCATGCTGCAAATAAAATACACAGTAGTAAAACAACAGACACACAAGAATTTACTATTGAAGAGAACCAATCCACAAAACAAGATATATATGAAAAATGCACAAAGTATTATTGAAACCACAGGAAAAAATACCATAGATCAGACCCAAAAACATATTCACTATACCATCTCCATGAAGAACTCGAGTGAGTAAGAAAATTATAATAATAATGAGAAGGCACCCCTCTCCCCCAGTATAAATACGACCCCTCATCCACCCATTTCCTCAAACCTCTCAAGATATGGTAATTTCACAAATTCTTCCCAATAATCTACCATGGACCCTTCCACGTGTCTTAAATCTCTTGGAATAATCTAAATATGAAAACATTTTCCATGTGGAGGATCTCAAGGGGGAGATATTTAAAAGGTAAAATCATCTTCATTTTTCTTTTGATTTATTTTAATTTATATTTCAATTCTAAATATCTCCTCACCTACCCAAAGAAAAATTTAATGATTACTGTTTTGCCTTATATATACCATTGTTATATAATTGTAATGTAATATACACCAATAATCTTCTCCATCACCCCCTTTTATTCTAAAAATTAAATCACCGCTCGTGATGCATCAATTAATAGACATCGTGGGTGATGCACCTTCATTTTCCATTACAAAATCCAAGGATGTTTATAAAACCAAGTTATTGGTTGAAAATTAATTTAAAATATAACTTAAAACCCTCTTTCTTCTCTAGAAATGAGTTATATAGATAATACTAAATGATAAAACTAAATGATTTCATTGTGATTGAAAAACTACCAAAATTAACCTAAAATGATCGTCATTTACTTTAATCGAATAATTCATCCTAAAATAATATAAAAAATATATTTATATGATAATTTGGACATATTTAATCTCATTAATAACATATAATAACAATTCTGAATATGTATCCTTATTTTACATGAACATCCCTTTATTTTTACAAGAAAACAAACCATGAAAACCGTGTAAAAGAATCCTCACAAATGTTGAAATTAATCTCCATAACTCATTAAAAATACCATAAATGAAATTAATAAAAACATAATGAATGAAATTAATTTATAAAAGGTTATATATTTTTTTAATTAATTAATCTAATGTGACTATAAAAGATGTTAAATTGAAGAAAGAATTCAGACATATTGTAAGGAGAATTATCAAACCCAACCCTCTTTCTTGGGGTTTTCCCTCACTCACCCAACATTTATAATAGAAAGTATATAAATAAAATTTCTTTAAAATTAGCATAAATTTTATTGGATGTACATGTTCTCAAATTGAGTTTTTTAAAAAATAAAAATGTTTTCAAAAATAACTTTTCTTTAAAAAACATAGCTTTTAGTTCTAGAGATTGTATCTTCCACACTAATCATTGAATATTCTTAAAAGGGATTCTATGTTTTATATCGTGCTCAATACGCAACAACAGGAGTCTTTGAAATCATACATTGCACAAAACGTTGAGTTATACTGAAAAATAAAATAATATTATTATTATTTTAAATGGTATTTAACACATAGTCATTGTATTGGAGGGAATGTATAGAACTAACTAAAATATGATTATATGTGTTTTTTAAAAGTTTTTCAATTTATCCAATAAAATTTAGAGGCTCAAAATGTTAATGAATCTAATTTTAAGCATAAATACTCTAATATTCAATAAGTTGACGATTTACTACCTTTTGATGGAAAACCATCTTTAAATCTAGTTTTGACACTTTTATATATTCTTTTTGAAAAAATAAAAGTCTTCTGTAGAATTGATACATCACCATTAACTTTTGGTAATTTATTTGAATCTTTCTGATATAATTCAATTTTTAATGAATAGTGAAAATATTGTATTTTAATTCAAAACTGCCTTTTAATATAATATATTTGTATGGTTATATAATCTTTTATAATTGGTTTTAATGTGTAATTATATTACGTTTTTACCATTTAGAACAATTTTGGTCATTTGATGTAATTTCACTTTGAAATTGGAGAAAATAAGTGGCAATCTTTTGATAGTTATTATTTCTTAAAAAAACACTTTTTGGTTTGACAACAGGAATTAATTTTAAATTAATATATTCCACTTCTATGTTAGGTATTTTTAAAAATTTATTATATATAAGGAATAATGTGGTCCAAATTCTTTAAATTGGTATCTTTTATTTTTAGACATTATGAATATTTACTTGAGTAAAAATTTTATTTACCAGGGTTAAAGGGTAAATTTGGTAAATATTATAAACAAATATGATTATAATAATATTAAATTACCCTAGAATGTGTCTTAATCATATTTTTAGAAAACTTTCCGACATTGGGTATCCTTGGGTAAATTTTGGGACCCCATGGAGCCACATGGGAGTGATAATGACACTTTATATTAATTAATTAAAGTAAAGAAACAAATGACTTAAACATATATCTTTTTGTAAATAAATAATTCTGTGGGGTTATATATGTTATCTATTCGACTATAAATATTCATTTTAAATATAAAATTATTTTACACATCATGATATTTTTGTATAATTTTTAGACATCATATAAATAAAAATATTTTTTCCACAATATTGATGCAGTGTTTACCTTATTAATGAATGATTTAAATAAATAAGATTATAATGATTAAAAAAATATCAAAAACCTATAAAATTATTTTTTGATGATTTTATTTTGAACATGTGTTATCTTATATTCTAATTTCAAATGTTTTGGACTTTTATGACCTGTAAATAATTATATAATAAAATAATATTTTTAATCATTCCTAAAGAGCCCCTCCCCCTTATTAAAATCCCTCAATTCAAACCCATTACTCACACTTATCATTCCCATTTTCAAGACCATCATATGACCATTTAATCTCCCTAAATCTCTCTACTTCTCCTAGAAGCCTTCCCCTGGGTAGAATGCAACTCAAGTAAACCTTTTGGTTCAACTCAAAAAAAGATACCGGATTTAAAGGTAACGTCTTCTCTTAAGTTCTTTTGTTTTATTTTACTTCTACAATCTGATAATCTCTTTTTATTCCATTATTCTTTAAAAAACAAGTATCCTCAATATACTAGGTTGTTTTTATGATTTTTATTATAACTACACTTACACACATCTCCATCTAATGGTTAATGAACATAGTAATTCTTGGGATGGCGAACTACTGCCTCACGAAACGATGATTGTCCAATTATATCTAACCGCCTCTAATAGTGGAAATTATTATGGAAATGTATTAATATGTGATATATATTATATTTATGTTTTTATATGCTTCTGTATTTTTTTTATATAATACCTTTATGGTTTCCATAGTGGGTAAATACGATAATTCCATTTGATAAAGTGCGGACTACCACCCCCTCAAAGTGATATGACTCATTAATTCCATACATGAAACATATAAAGGATATAGATAATTAAATTATATAAGATATTATAGTGGAATTATAACATACCTATTCATAATTAAGTTTTCATTACATTAAAAATGAAATAGAAATGAAAGAAGCGTTCATGCGTACGTACGGGTTACCGTCTCTATGGACGGTGCATTTCATTTCTTGTCTCCAAATGTTATGTACAATTATAAATAGATATATACTATATATATATATATGATATATATGATATCTAAATATGAATATTATTTTACAAATAATGTAATTTTTACCACATGGAAAATTTGTAACTATAACAAGTTCATTTTTGACTCTAGTTCCGAACATCGACAAAATGTACAATATGAATTCAAATAATTAACTAATTGTTATAGCTTGTTAATTAGTAATATAAAAGGAATAATAATCTTTAGATGTTTTTTATGAAATTATAAATTAACATAAGTTTAGTATTCACAAATAACAAGGAAGAAACGAGTCTAGTCAGACACGAGGTAAGGGGTTTCTTATCTCACTTTTAATTCCATGAGATTTCCATTGTTCGCCAGTTATTTATTGCATGTGGTGTATTGTGAACTGTCATATGATATATATTATCATGATTATATTTATATTTCTGGTATTTTATGATTCATTTGGTGGTCATTAACGTTTTTCCATACAACTCATTCGATTACAACGTGGTAAGGGGTTTTCGTCTCACTTTTTTCTCGTGAAATTCATGCTTTATTGGACTCTATTTCATTTTGTGTGGTGTATATACTTCCCATGATTTTATTCATTATTTAGTATGATTTAATTTATGGGTATTTAAAATTTCATTATATAATCATTTTTCATGTGGGGTATGTTTCGTATGTTACCAAATCGGTAAGGGGACTTTTTAACCCAATTTCCATTCCACTGGTTAATCTTCTAATTCATAATTATGTCATGCTATGATTATGTGTGGAATCACTGTTTATTTATTAATGCAATAATTTCCACTCCCCTTTGTATGGATATTATTTTGATACACATAATAACTTCATTGATAAATTCTCAATTCATCGATTTGAACTTGACAAGAGTAATTTAAACATAATTTCTATTCATTGAGTTAAACATCTAAGTCATTGGTGTTTTTTTTACAAAAATATTTGTGAATGTTATTTGATAGGTTTAAAATAAATATCCAATCATGTTGAATGTATTTATATTGGTCACACATTATTATGTAACTGATTTATTCTTAATCTAAGGATACCATCTTTATAAGGGATTTCATCTTAATTTACACTCAATTGAGAATTCATTGTTGTTATGCGCCAATACACATTTATATGGTGTATATATTGTCCTTTGGAATATTTTATCATGAATTCATTTATTCCCATGATATTATAATGTTTTGATTAAATTTTATTCCTCAATTATTTTTATTGAAGAATCTATCATTTGGTTAAGAACTCCTTAACTACAATATTTGTTTAATGATTAATTCTTCTAAATATTTCTCATTAATGCCCATATTCTATAAATGGATTTAATGATTTATTTATATGGAAATTAATTTTTTAAATTATTAATTCCTTTAAAATTATCAATGTTTTATGGGACACGTTGATTCAAAAATCTCTTTGTTAAATGTTTTAAATGGTTATGAAAACAGTCTAATAAAGAATTGATTATATCAGTATCTTGAAATGATATATTATGATTGAAGTGTGGAAATGTTATATTTCCTTTATTATTGTTTTATGTGTTATGAATATATTATTTTTATTGGTAATTGTTTAAATATATGGGTGGTTTTTGTGATTTACATAGGGCAGATGAGCCCGAGATAGATCTCCAATGCATTAGGTAACATGACGGACGTAAACATTAATGTTTATCTAAAGAGATTTAGGGAATGTACTGTGATGGGTATTTCAATGTGACTCCATTCATAGCTGTGATAGCTACAATGTAAGTATGATATGGATTCCACAAGTTAAATTTATGATATAGGATTTCTATTTTTTATTCATAAATCTTATGATTTCATGAGGTATGTTATGATAGAAAAGTTTGGTTTCATTGATTTGTATTTATTGATGGGTTAATTTTTCCTTTGTTTCTTTTATAACCTTTACTGAGCTTTTTATGATCATCACATGTTTTTGAAATGTTTTCCATGGGACATAATGATAAATAGGGTCAGGTATGAGATCATGGAAAAGCCATGATGTCTAAAACATGGAACTAGACATGTTTCTTTTTAAGTTTTTTTATTTTTTAAAAAATGGATACTGAGTAGTAGTGTATACATGTAATTTTCATGTTTATATGTATTTGTTGTGGCCTAATTCCCTAAAACACTAAATCAAAAAGATCCTCAATGTGAATTATTCATTTAATTCAAGATTATGTAATTTTTTGAGGCCAGGACCTTACAGTTGGTATCATAGGTCCTTTTAGACGTCTTTTGGGATTATCTGTTTTAGTTAAACACATGTTTAGTCCCTAGGTCTATTATTTCAGTTAAATCACTATTTTATAAATTTTTCTAATTAAGGAACGTTGGTTAAAAATGGAAGCAGTAAGATATCAAGAGACATTCTTATCTCTTCTTGATGACATGCTTGCAATAATTATAGAAAAGTCTTGTTTAGATGATTATGAAACTTTTTCTAGAACACAACTCACTTATAAGTAGTTCTTTGAGATATCAAACACCTCCACTATACCCTGATATCATTTTGGATCAAGGTTTGTATCTAATTAAATCCTATTTTATCATTATTTTCATATTTTCATCAAAGGTAAATATTATCAAGGAAATTTTAAATATTTTACCTTATCACATGATTTTGAAGAAAATTATGATTTTGAAAATGTTGATGAAGAAGGAGACCCTTGCACAAGCTATTTATATTTTCATTTTCAATATAGTCACTCAACACATACTTATAGTATTTTAAAATGAACATTTATTGAAGGTTTCTACTCAAACTGGGTCAGATGTATTTATAGAAATCATGTTTTATCAGATGTATTGAAATTATATTTCATTCTTGATTATTTTTCAAAACTATTTTTCTGTGAACACCCATATGACCCATGTTGTACAAGGGGTATTTTGATGAAGGATTAAAATGATTTTGAAGTATCTCTAAATCATTTTTCCAATGCATGGACCTTCTACCAATGCGAACATGATGATGATGAAACCATATGGACACCATGATCAAGGTATGATGTTCTTTCTATTAAGAATACGTTTATTTTTTCATATGGAGGTGAAAAAAATGACAATATAAAAGATGTTGAGGTCTTAATCTATAGGGATTAAAATTAATGGTATAAGAAATCCATTGAGGTTAGAATATGTTAGGGTTATTTTATAGTTTTATAAAATAGACGAACCGTAAGATTGGTGACAACCTGTTGTGTCTACAATGGCCACATGAATCAATCCCACAACCAAAGGGCAACAAGGGTGCCTCACCGACCACTGTCCTACATGAATTCCCTGGTTATTATGACTTATTATTTTAAGTAAAATAATTTTATGGATCAAGAATAAGTTGATTTTTGGAACATATGTTTTATCATTTGGACATCCTTAGTATAGGAAAATGATTTTATGATTAAGTAATAATGGTTATTTTGGAATACATTCTCTCTTTTGGGAACACTATATGCTTATGAAAAATAAATTACAATTGGTTTTAATTTGAGGAGTAATGTTTGAAAAATTATTTTGGAAGAATATATGTTTTTATTGTGAACATAAGTTTATTTTGTTTATTTATGGAAATGATTAATCTATCTTAAATAATATGAGTTTAGGTTATTTACACTTTAGTTTGAGACTTTAATAGTTTTCGATGTTTTTGGTGAAAAATGTAAAGATTTACTATGGAAGACTATGTGATTAAATCCTTATGAGTTTTGGGTTTCAATTCTAGTTTGGATTATTTTGAGTAATTTTAAGGACAATTGAATATTGAATGGTATTTCACAAACATTGGGTTCTTTTTTTTTTGAATTTTTTAGATTTAGAGTATTATTTTTTATAAAGGATTATCCTTTCAGGGGTTATCTGATCTTGTACTAACCAATTTGGGTTTTGGTTGATGTATAAATAAAGTGGAAATATATAGTTAATATTTTTTAGATTATTTGATACTCTAAATATTATTTTATCACTTCAAGTGTGACCAAGTAATCTTGAATACTTACTATTTTAAAAAATATGAGTTTGTGGAAGAATTTTATTGAATGATGACACTCTACATGACATGGAAGTATGTTTCCTTTTTTTTAATTATGTTCATAAATAAGTTCCTCATCCTTATGAAATTTAACATAAAAAAAATGCTTGTTAACTTCTTTAATGGGGTATTAAATAATTTTTGACCCATCACAATTTTTTAATTTTCTCGTGGTTAACTTTCTCTTAATCATGTTTTCTATCACTCTCCTTCAGAACTTGATGGTTTGTTTTCTCCTCCATATCCATGTTTTCTTACAAGAAATTCTCATATGGTATATCTTGGGTGACCATTGTATTTCTCTTTATTTCTATTAATGTGATATTTATATTGACTCGTTTTCCGATGAGGGACTTTTAATGAAGTTTCGAAGCCCAATTTTAAAATAGTGAGGATGTAATTCCAAAAATGGGGGAAGGATGTAACATCCCAGGTAAATAAAGAATATTATATTTTAATAATTATTAATATTTGTGAATTAAATTTTAACTGTACTTTAAATGGGATTATATGTTTAATGGCATACCTGATACACAACAATTGGTTTCTTTGAAATCTTACTTTGCAGAGAACATTGACTTATGCTGAAAAATAATATAATATTATTATTATTTCAAATGGTAGTTAACACATTTCCATTTTATAGGTGGGAATTAACACAACTAACAAAAATATGATTAAATATTTTTTTTATTATTTTTACATTTATCAAATAAATTTTAGAGGATTAAAATGTTAATTAATCTAGTTTTAAGCAGAAATACTCTAATATTCATTAAAATGTCGTTTTACCACCTTTTAATTGAGGAACCTCATTAAATATAGTTTTGGTCACTTTTCAATGTTCTATTTGACAAAATAAAATTCTCTTTTAGAATCAAGACCTCAAATAATACTTTGGGTAATGTTTTAGTATTTTTCTTATAAAATTAATTTTTAATGAATAGTGTATTATATTGTATTTCAATTCAAAACAACATTTTAATCTAAAATATTTATAAGTATTGATGATTTTTTATATATTTTATAGTGTAATTATGTTGTGTTTTTTACCATTTAATCCAACGTTGGTCATTGGATGTAATTTCACTTTTAAATTGGATGTAAATAAGTGTCAAACATTTCACAGCTATTATTTCTTAAAAACACGCTTTTTGTTTTGACAGCGGGAATTAGTTTTAAATTAATTTCTTCCACATTTGTGTTTTGAATTTTTAAACAAGGATTACATATTTGTAATTATTTGGTCCTAATTTGTTAAATAGGTAACTTTTATATTTAGAAATTATGAATATTTACTTTAGTAAAAAATTTATTTAACATTCTTAAAGGGTAAATGTGGTAAATAAGTGCAACAAAATATTATTATAATAATTTTAAATTACCCAAAAATCTGTCTTAATAATATTGTTAGATATATTTCCGACCTTGGGTTTCCTTTGGTAGATTTTGGGACCTTGTGATGCCACTTGGGAGTGATAATTACACTTTATATTAATCAATTTATAGTAAAGGAAAAAATGACTTAATAATATATATTTTAGTAAATAAATTTTTAACTAGGGTTATATATGTTATCTATTCGAGTAATAATTTTAATTTTAAAGATAAATTTATTTCCTACATGATTATACTTTTTTATAATTTTTAGAAAAAATGTAAATAAAAATATTTATGACACAATAATGATGCATTGTTTATCTCATTAATGAATAATTTAAATAAATAATATTATAGAGAATGAAAAAATATCCAAAACATGTCCAATGATTATTTAATGATTTTATTTAGATCATTAGTCTTCTTATCTTAGACTTTAATAAGTTTTGGACCTTTAGGAACATAAAAAAATTACAAAATAAAATAATAGTTTTAAATATTCCTAAAGAGCCCGTCCACCCCCTTACAAAAATCCCTCACTTCTAACCCATTACTCACACTTCTCAGGCCACTTGGATAATTGAAACTATATCCAATTAATATCCCTAAATCTATATATTACACCTATAATCCTTTCCCTTGGCATAAGGCAATTCAAGTAAACCTTTTGGTTCAAAACAAATGGAGATATTCGATTTAAAGGCAACATCTTCCCTTAAGTTCATTTGTTTTATTTTACTTCACACATCCCATAAACTATTTTTGTTACATTATGTTATAACAACACCAGTATACTCAATATAATAGGCTGTTTTATGTGAATTATTCAAACTACACTTACACACACATCCATCTAATGGTGAAAAAACAAATTGTATCTTTGGACGGAGAACTACTGCCTCAGGAAACGATGATAGTTAAATTATCTCCTACCGCCTGTCATGGTGTAAATTATGATGGAACTATATATATATATTTTATATATTATATTCATATTGTTTATATTCTTGTTTATTTTAAATTGATAGAATAACATTATGCTTTCCATAGTGGTTAAATACGCTAACTTCTTTTGAAGAAGTGTGGACTACCGCCCCATCAAAGTGATATGACTCATTCATTCCATGCGTGGAACCAATAAATTATGGAGATAATTATAATAGACATGATATTATACTCTAATTACTATATGATTATTTATCATTAAATTTTCATTCCATTAAATACTAAATATAAATTAATGTAGCGTTCATGCGTACGTACGACTTACCGTCTCCATGAACGAGGCATTTAATTTCATATCTCCAAATGATATGTACTACTATAAATACATATATACTGGATATATATATATATATATATATGATATATATGATATATAAATCTGGAATATTATTCTAGAGATAATGGAATTTTTACAACATGGACAATTTGTAATTACAACAATTTCATTTTTCACTCAAGTTCCGAACATCGACAAAATGTCCAATATGAATTCATGTAATTCACTAATTTTTATAGCTAGGTAATAAGTAATATAAAAGTAATAATAATAATTAAAAATGATCTTAATCAGGTATAAATGAAATATGTTTATTATTCATGAAGAACAATGAATAAACGAGTCATGCCGGACACGAGGTAAGGGGTTTCTTATCTTACATTCAATTCTGTGAGATTTCCATTTCTCACCACTTATTTATTTCATATGGTGTATTGTGTACTGAAATATGATATATATTATCATGATTCTATTTATATTAATTGTATTCTATGATAAATTTGGTTGTTATTAACTTTTGGTCATATGACTCGATTGATTACAACATGGTAAGGGGTTTTCATCTCACTTTTTTTCCAGTGAGATTCATGCTATATTTTCCACTATTTCCTTTTATTGGTGTATTTAAATACCATGATTGTTTTATTTAATTAATTTAATTTAATTTATGGTTCTATATGTCTATATTGTTTGATACCTCTTTCATGTGGTGTATGTTTTGTAAGATACCAAATCGGTAAGGGAATGTTTTAACCCAATTTCCATTCATTGTGTTAATCTTCAAATTCTTAATTATGTAATGATATTATTATATTTGGAATCACTATTTATTTATTTAGGATTTAATTTCCACTACCCTTTGTGTGGATACAATTTTCATACACATAATCCCTCCATTTATAAAGTCTCAAGTCTTGATACGAACTTGATTAGAGTAATTTTAACTCAATTTCTATTCATTGAGTTAAACATCCATTTCATTGGTGCTTTTTTCAAAAAAAATTATTTGTAAATGTTCTCTGATTTATTTACATTGGATATATAAGGACCCAGACTTAAAACATTACATAATCTTTATTTAAATGAATAATTAAAATTTTGGATCTTTTTAGGATTAGAGTTTTAGATAATTAGAGCATAAATATTACATCTCAAAGATTACAAAGTAGACACATCGAATATGTTTCCATTATTTTCCCAAAATATAAACACTTGAACAAAATATTCATGTCTAGTTACATGTTTTAGACATCATTACATTTCATTGATCCCATCCTTGACCATATTCCACTTTAATTCATGTGGAAAACATTTCAAAATAATTGGATGAGCACAAAAAGATCAGTAAGGGTTATAACATAATGAATGGAAACATTAACCAATCAAAAATACAAATAGATAAAAACAAAATTTTCAGTCATATCATACCTTCTAAAATAATAATATTTATTATTAACACATACTAATCACAATTCAAAAATGCGACTTAAGGCATACATAACTTACTTACATTGTATCTATCATAGCTACATATAGAGTCACATTTGGAATACCCATCACAGTATATTTCCTAAATCTCTTCGGAGAAACATTCATGTTTCCTCCTTCACGTTACCCAATGAATTGGAGATCTATCTTGGGGTCACCCACTTTAGTATTATCATGGAACCACCCATATACTTAACATTGGTCAAGAACCATAACATAATCATAACATATAACTTAAGCATAAAGGAAAGATAAAATTCCCACATTGCAATAACAATATAAAATATTAAGATATTAGAAAATACATTATTAAAAACCATTTTCAATACCAAAATACATTAAAAGACTGTATGATATTTATTTTTTTCATTTGAAAACATTACGGCTTGTTAAGAAAGCCATAGATCAAATAATACTCGCGGCGGCGAAAAAGGTCATTGTCACCGCTTACGTTAAAAAAAGAAACATTCCTTTTCGTCGTTTAGTAAAACGATTCATATGGAAAATATTACCTTTGAATGAAATGAAATATAAAAAGGGTTTTATACACCGTATAAAATAATGTCACGTAGAAATCAAAAGATTCCTTAATGAAAGGAGTTTGAGATGAAGTCCTGTACAAAGATGGTATCATTAGATTAAGGATAAATCAATTACATAATTATGTGTGAAAAATATAAATACACCCAATATAAGTGGATATTAATTGTAAAACAATCATAGGTCATCCACACCATATTCATAGAATGATATAATCACGAAGTAGAAGTTTAACACAAATAATAAGAATTGGGTTAAGAATTTCCCTTGCAAAAATTCGATAGCCTAACCGCGTCACATCAAATTTTAGAAAAAGAGTTGATGAGAGAGATAAAGGGTATCTCATCCCATGGAAATAAAATTTATAGAAATTTGGATATATAATAACATATCCCATCATAATAATATGTAAATTAAAAGAAAAAACAAAAATATGTCTTTTAGAAAAATAGGAGGGTGAATGGTTCCCTTACCAACTTGGGTAACTTTTGAAACGTACACCCCACGAAAGATTGCCTATAAAAAATTGTTTTAAATACCCATAAACAAAATTATACTACAAAATAATTATAATAATTGGAATTACACACCCCACTTAAAGGAAATGGTGGAAAATTTAGCATAAATCTCACGGGAATAAAAGCGAGATGAAAAATCACTTATGAAAACTTGGCAGCCTAACGAGACCACTTAAAACTTCCAAAAATGGATTTATGAGATAAAATATGGTCTCTTGTAAAATGAATAGAAAATTTAAGTTAATAGGAATATAAAAGAACATACCCCCATGTATGAAAGATGATATTAAAAGAAATGACATAAATGATAGTACTTAAAAAGAAAGATAGAGGTATGATCCCTTACCTCAAGTACAACTTGTCTAGTTCGTTTATTTATATTCCTGAATAATAAAATTTGGTCAATTTATAATTTCTCAAGTACCTCATTTAAATTTTATTATTCAATTCATATCACATATTATAATGTTATAATAATTAGTTAATTATGTTAGTTCATATCAAACGTTTTTGTCGATGTTTGGTACATGAGTAAAAAATGAAATTGTTTGAAAATAATTGTGCATGTAGTTATAAGTAAATCATCTCCAGAATAGTATTAATTATTTAAATATCATATATATCCAGTATATATTAATTTTATACTATTCCATAACATTTGGAGATAAAAATGAAATGCACTGTTCATGGAGATGGTAGGCCGTACGTACACATGAACACTACTTTCTATTATTTGTCATATTAATGGAATTAAACCTAAATGAGAGATATATATATATTATAATTACAGAATGATATTATATATCATGTATATCCATTTTATATGTTTACTTATAATAGTACATAACATTTGGAGATAATAAATGAAATGCACAGTTCATGGAGACGGTAAGCCGTACGTACGCATGAATGCTACTTTCATTTCTATTACATACATTATTGGACTGAAAAAAATATGATACATGGGTATATTATAATTAAATTATAATATCATATATAATATCATTAAATACATCCTTCATACATCCCAAATATGGAATTAACAATTCAAATCACTTTGAAGGGCGGTAGTTCGCACTTCCTAAAATGAAATTATCGCGTTTACCCATTATGGAAACCATAATGGTATGGTATAAAATAAAAAACAGAATCATAAGGAAAACATAAACATAATATATATCATATATAAATATAGTGACATATTAATGGCCAACATGAGAGCTGTTAATAGAATATTGAACAATCATTGTCTCGTGAGGCAATAATTCGGCACCCAGAGAAATAGTATATTCTTTAACCATTAGATGGAGGTGTGTGTTTGTGTATCTCGAATACTTATCATAAAACATCATATTATATTTAAGATACACGTTTTGTTACAATATAAAGGAATAAAAAGTGTTTAGGGGGTTGGAGAAGCAAAATAAAACAAAAGAACATAAGAGAAGACATTACCTTTAAATCGGGTAACTCCCCATGGATTGAACCAAAAGCTTTTCATGAAGAGGTTTCTGCCTAAGGTAAGGCATATATGATGAATATAGGGATATGGATAGATAAAATCAGAAGAGTTTGGTCGATCCAAAGGATTTAGTGGTGTGTTTAAGGGGGTAGAGGTGGGGGCCTTTTATAAGAGGAAGGAGGGGCACTCTTGGAAAGTATTGAAAATTTACTTTATCATAAAATGATTTTAGGATATTAAAGGTACAAAATTATATGTTTCTAGGATAAGGTGATAAGGGTTCGAAATACACCCATACAATAGGTTTTAGATAATTTTATGTCTTAAATTTTACCTTAAATTTTAATTTTATTTAAATCGTTCATTAATGTGGTAATCACTACATCATCACAATGTCATAAATAAATTTATTTATTTAATGTCTAAAAATTATAAAAAAAATTACCATCATGTTGGAAATATTTTTAGGTTTCCATTGACTATTTATAGTCTAATATATAATTTATGTAGACAAAATTAAAATTTTTTTACTTAGGTGTTACATACTTTGGTTACATTCGCCTTCCTTTAAAAAAATATGATAAAATGTCCCTATCTCACTAATGTGATTCTATGGGGTCCCAAGGTTGGCACAAGGAATTCAATGGTCAGACATGACACCACCAATAGTATTATGAAACATGTTGGGGTCATCATATATTTTTATGATACTATTTTATTACCCTTAACTACCTGATTACTAATTAAACACTACAATTAAAGATAATTACCATCATTACTATTCATAATGTCTAAAAACAAAATATTATTAATTAAATAATTTGGAACTTATGATTCCAAATATGGAATTAATTTTATCAAATTACAAACACTGAAATTATAGTAATTAATTTAAAATAGTTCTCGTTGTCAAAACCAAAGACGGGTTTTAAAGAAGTGAAATCTATCAAAATATTGATTTCTTTTTACATCCAATTTAAAAGTGAAATTACATCAAATGACCATTATTGTATTAAATGATAAATAAATAAATAAATTACTCATTAAAACCAATTAAAATGACAATATAACTGTATAAATAAATTTGATGAAAATGCAGTTTTGAATTAAAATGCAGTATTTTTAACTATTAATTGAAAATGAGCATTTGTCAGAAAAATACCAAAAATTCACCCTATGTGTTATATTATATTTAAAATTAAAAATATGATATCAATTTTACCAAATTAAAAACATATATTTTGCATTAATTAATTTTATAATCAATTGTCGTTGTGAAAACAAATAAAATGTTTTTAAAAAACAATATCTATTAAAAGATTGACACTTGTTTATATCCCATTTCAAAGTGAAATTAATTAAAATGACCACAAATGTATTAAATGGTAAAAATATATTTAAATTACACTTTTAAACTAATTAAAATATAACATGACCATATAAATAAATTATACGAAAATGAGGTTTTGAATTAAAATACATCTTTTTCATTATTCATTAAAAAATGAACTTTGTCAAAAAAATAACAAAAATATACACAAAGTAAATTTTGATGTCTTGATTCTAAATAAGGATTTTATTTTTTCAAATATAACATATAAAATTGTCAAAAAGTGTATTTAAAAAGGGCTCCCCATCAAAAGGCTGTTAATCAACCTTTTAAAGAATATTAGAATATTTACACTTAAAATATGATTCATTCGAATTTTAAGCCTCTATCATTTATTGGATAAAAGTTAAAATATTTGAAAAACATATATAATCATTTTGTAGTTAGTTCTGTTCCTCCCCCCATTAAAATGTCAAGGCATTAACTACAATTTAAAAAAATATTATTATATTATTAGTGTGCAACATAATATTTAAAAGAAACTCTTTTTTGCGTGTTGGGAATGCCATCAAACATAGAATCCAATTTAAAGTAATATTAATATTTTATTCAAAAATATTAATAAATATGAAAATTTCATATTTTTTGTATTCCTAGGATGTTACATCCTTCCCCCCTTTTGAGAATTTCTTCCTCCCAATTTTAAAATTGGGCTCGAAAACATCATTGAATGTCCCACATCGGAACAAAAGTCCGTAAAACATTCACTTTAAAATAAAGAAAAAGAAGTAAAAATGTTACCCGAGTTAACCCCTAAAAGTATTATATGTAGGAAAACATGGACATGGAAGAGAAAAAAAGGGTCATGTTCTGATAGAGAGTGATAGAAAACAAGATTAGCAGAAAGTTAACCCCTAGAAAATTACAAACTTGTGATGGGTTAAACGGTATTTGATTCCCCAGTAGGAAAAGTTAATAGACAACATTTTAGTTTTAAGTTACTTTTCATTGCATAATTTATTTATGAGAATAACTAAAACATAAGGAAACATACTTACTTTTCATGTAGACTTTCTACTTTTACTTTATTTCTAACACTAACTCATATTTTCACCAAACGATGAGTACTCATGATTACTTGTTCCAATTAAGAGCACTATAATCAACTTCGAGAGAATCATATAACTCAAAAAAGATAAACTATATATTTCCCATGTCTTTAGATCTTAACCAAAACCAAAATTGTTTGTATAAGATTAGATAATCCCAAAAAAAGTTAATCTTTTACAAAAAGAAAAACTTCTCTTAATCTCCAAAATTTATCAAACAACCCTAATTTCAACAAAGACCATTAAATACAAAATTAACATTAAAATTCTTCAAAAATAAACCCACCTAATATTGAAACCCATATCTTTGAAGGATTTAATCGCATACTCTTCCAAGGTAAATCTTATCATTTATCTCCAAATAACATCAGTTACTCATAAAGTCTCATACTAAAAAGTAATTAGCATAATCACATATCCTCCATGATAGATCAATAATTTCCATAGATAACCCAAAATCAACTTATTCTTGATTCGTAGAATCATCTAACTAAAAATAATTCGTCATACTAACTAGGGACTTCATGTACTCTAGTGGTAGGCGATAAATACCAGTCGCACATTGGTTGTGGGTTCGATTCCCATAGCTTGGTCTGACGAGACGGGTTGTCACACTGTCTGTGTGTTGTCCCTTTTTCCAAAACTATATAATTCTTCCCCAAAAGAGATAAAGTCATCAAAAATAACCATAACAAAATTTAACCTCTTGTTTATCTCATGCCATTCATTTTCCATCATAACATATAGTAACCCGTAATTACCTCAAAAGTAAGGATCATATGAACCCTAATGGTTACCTTTATAATTATTACTTGAACTTCCACATCGATTTGGTCATCTCGTACATGATGCATTAGAGAACTCACCACGGTTCAAGTGGTTAATCATGCCTCCTGATAGTTGGTTTATAATAACCATGATATTTCTCATTGAATCCCCTATTTCATCCAGTCTCTTAATCAGAGAACCACCACGGTTTCCATCAAACTCGTTGTCACTTTGGTGCCTGCTAGATCCATCCATTTACTAAACTAAAAAGTTCAGTGTGAGTATATCAATAGAATCATCATATAATATTAATATATAATTATTCATGTTATCATAAACTCATTCACTTTATCTAAAACTATGACCCTTTCTGAAATCCTAACCATTATGGTAATGTCACTTATTCTTAAAGAATACCCTAACCACTAAAGTTATCTAAACCGACCTCTAATACCAACTATAAGGACCCAACATTAAAACATTACATAATCTTTAATTAAATGAATAACTCACATTTAGGATCTTTTCAGGTTTAGAGTTTTAGAGAATTAGGACATAACTATTACATCTCAAAGATTACAAAGTAGACACATCTACTCAGTTTCCATTTTTTTCACAAAATATAAACTCTTGAACAAAAGGGTCATATCTAGATCCATGTTTTAGACATCATGACATTTACATGATCCCATCCTTAACCATATTCCACTTGAATTCATGTGGAAAACTTTTCAAAAACATGGGATGAGCACAAAAAGCTCAGTAAGGGTTATAACACAATGAAACGAAACATTAACCCATCAAAAATACAAATAAATGAAAACAAAATTTTCAATTATAAAAAACCTTCTAAAATAATAATATTTATGATTAAAAAATAGTAATCACCATTCAAAAATTTTACTTAAGGCATACATAACATACTTACATTGTAGCTATCATAGTTACAAAGGGATTCACATTTGGAATACCCATCACAGTTTATTTCTTAATTCTCTTCGGAGAAACATTCACATTTACCTCCTTCACGTTACCCAATTAATTGGAGAGATATCTCAAGATCACCCGCATTATGTTTATCATGGAACCACCTGTATATGTTACAATGTCCAAGAACCATAACATAATTACAACACATAACTTAAGAATAAAGGAAAGATAAAATTCCCACATTGCAATAACAATATAACATTTTAAGATATTTAAAATCCATTCTTGAAAACCATTTTCAATACCAAAATAATATAAAAGAGTGTATGGTTTATATTTTTCATTTTGAAAACATTACGGCTTGTTAAGGAAGCCATAGATCAAATAATACTCACAACGGCGGAAAAGGTTGTTATCACCGCTTACGGAAAAAAATAATCATTCCTTTTTTCCATTTAGTAAACCGATTCGTATAGAAAAGATTCCCTTTGAATGAAATGAAAAGTCAAAAGGGTTTTATACACCATATAAAATAATGTCGTGTAGAAATCAAAATATGTCTTAATGAAAGGAGATTAA
Organism: Viscum album; assembly: GCA_963277665.1. Classification (NCBI taxonomy): domain Eukaryota; kingdom Viridiplantae; phylum Streptophyta; class Magnoliopsida; order Santalales; family Viscaceae; genus Viscum; species Viscum album. The sequence goes on along the minus strand of OY728152.1, from coordinate 270,102,700 downwards.
GACGAATTCCCGTACAAAGATGGTATTCTTAGATTAAGGATAAATCAATTACATAAATGTGCGTGACAAATATAAATACACCCAATATAAGTGGATATTAACTGAAAAACAATCAGAGGTCATCCACACATATTCATATAATTAAATAGTCAATAAATAGAAGTTTAACCCAAAGAATCGAAATTAGGTTAAGAATTTCCCTTGCAAAAATTTGATAGCCTAATGACGTCACATCAAATTTTAGAAAAATAGTTGATGAGGGAGATAAAGGGTATCTCATAACTTGGAAATACAATTTATAGAAATAAGGATATATAATAACATATCCCAACATATGAATATTTAAATTTAAAGACAAAACAAAAATAAGGCTTTTAAAAAAATAGGAGGGTGAATGGTTCCCTTACCGACTTGGTTAACATTCAAAACGTACACGCCATGAAATAAGGACTATAAAACATTGATGTAAATACCCATAAATGAAATTATATTAAACAAAGAGTAGAATAATGGGTGGTATATACACCACTAAAAGGATATGGTGGAAAATGTAGCATAAATCTCACGGGAATATAGGTGAGATGAAAAATCCATTACAAAAACTCTGCAGCCTAACAATGCCACTTAAAAATAACAAAAATGGATTTATGAGATAAAATAGGGTATTTAATCATACGAAAATAAACATTAATGCAATAGGAATATAAAATAACATCCCCAAACATAATAAATATGAGCTTAAAATAAATGACATAAAAAATAGTACTTAAAAAGAAAGAGAGAGGTATGATCACTTACCTCAATTCCAACTTTTCTTGTTTGTTTATTTCTATTTGTGAATAATAAAAATTGGTCAATTTATAATTTCTTACATACCTCCTTTAATGTTTATTATTCTATTCATATCACATATTATAATGTGATAATAATTAGTTAATTATGTGAGTTCATATCAGACGTTTTTGTCGATGTTCGGTACATGAGTAAAAAAGGAACTTGTCTGAAAAGAAATTTCCATGTAGTTATAATTACATCATCTCAAAAATTTTATTAATGATTTAAATATCATATATATCCAGTATATATTCATTTTATACTATTCCAAAACATTTGGAGATAAAAATGAAATGCACCGTTCATGGATATGGTAGGTTGTACGTACGCATGAACGCTACATTCATTTATTTGTCATATTAATGGAATTAAAACTAAATGAGAGATATATATATATATATTATAATACCAGAATGATATTATATATCATGTATATCCATTTTATATATGTACTTATAATAGTACATAATAGTTGGAGATAAGAAATGAAATGTACAGTTCATGGAGACGGTAAGCCAAACATATGAATGAACGCTACTTTCATTTCTATTTCATACTTTAATGGACTGAAAACAACATGATACATAGGTATATTATAATTAAAGTATAATATCAAATATAATATCATTAAATCCATCCTTTATTCATCCCACATATGGAATTGATGATTCAAATAACTTTGAGGGGGAGGTAGTCCGCACTTCCTAAAATGAAATTATCGCGTTTACCCATTGTGGAAACCATAAAGGTATGGCATAAAATAAAAAATTCAGAATAATAAGGAAAAAATAAACATAATATATATCATATATAAATAAATTGACATCTTAATGGCCACTATGATAGGTGTTAAAAGAATATTGAACAAACATCGTCTCGTGAGTCAATAATTCGCCACCCATAGAAATAGTATGTTCTTAACCATTAGATGGATGTGCATGTATTTGTAGCTCTAATAATTCTCAGAAAAACATCCTAGTATATTTTATATACTAGTGTTGTTTCAAAAAAAATTAATAAAAATATTTTAGGGGGTTGGAGAAGCAAAATAATACAAAAGAACATAAGAGAAGACATTACCTTTAAATCGGGTAACTCCCTTTGTTCTGAACCAAAAGGTTTTTTTGAAGAGGTTTCTGCCTAAGGTAAGTATTCTAGGATGAATATAGGGATTTTGGGATGTAAAATGTGCAGATTTGGGTTGTGAAAAAGGCTTGAGATGTGTGTGTAAGGGGGTAGAGGTGGGGGAATTTTATAAGAGGGGGGCGGGGCACTCTTGGAATGTTTTAAAAAGTTACTTTATTATAAAATGATTTTCGGATATTAAAGGTCCTACAATTATATATTTAGAAGATAAGGTGATAAGGGTTCAAAATACACCAATCTAATAGTTTTTATATAAGTGTATGTCTTATATTTTTCCTTATCTGTTCATTTTATTTAAATCGTTCATTAATGAGGTAATCACTGCATCACCACGGTGTCATAAATAAATTTATTTATTTAATGTCTAAAAATTATAAAAAAATTACCAAAATGTAGGAACTATTTTTATATTTACAATTAATATTTATAATCTAAGATATAATTTATGTAGAAAAAATTAAAATTGTTTTACATAGGTGTTACATACTTTGGTTACATTCTCCTCTCTTTAACAAAATATGATAAAAGGTCACTATCTCACTAAAGTGATTACATGGGGTCCCAAGGTTGGCACAAATAATCCAATGTCTGAAAATGACACCACCAATATAATTAGGACATATTTTGGGGTCATCTTATATTTTTATGACATTTTATATTACCCTTAACTACCCGATTACTAATTAAACACGATAATTAAAGATAATTACCGCTGTTCCTATTTATAATGTCTAAAAACAAAAGAGACTTAAGTACATAATTTGGACCATATGAATCAAAATACGGAATCAATTTTATCAAATTCCAAACACATAAATTTCAGTAACTAATTTAAAATAATTCTCGTTGTCAAAACCAAAGACGGGTTTTTAAGAAGTAAAATCTATCCAAAGATTGATTGGTTTTTACATCAAATTTAAAGTGAAATTACAACCAATGACCATAATTGTATTAAATGTTAAAAAAATAATTAAATTACACATCAAAACAAATTAAAATGACAATATAACTATATAAATAAATTGTATGAAAATGCATTTTTGAATTAAAATGCAGTATTTTTCACTATTAATTGAAAATGATCATTTTTCAGAAAAATACCAAAAATTCACCCTAATTTTTTTTTGATATTTAAAATTCAAAAATTATATCAATTTTACAACATTCAAAAAAAATTAGTTTCATTAATTAATTTTATAATCAATTCCTGCTGTCAAGACAAATAGCGCGTTTTTAAGAAATAATATCTATTAAATGATTGACACTTTTTTATGTCCGATTTCAAAGTTAAATTAATTAAAATGACCACAAACAGATTAAATGGTAAAAATATATTTTAATTACACTTTAAAACGAAGTAAAAGATAATCTTACCATATAAATAAATTATACTAAAAGGAGGTTTTGAATTACAATTCAGCGTTTTCGCTATTCATTAAAAAAATGAACTTTATCGGAAAAATAACAAAAATTTACACAAAGTAAATTTTTATGTCTTGATTCTAATGAAGGATTTTATTTTTTCAAATATAACATATAAAATTGTCAAAAAGTGGATTTAAAAATGGTTCTCTATAAAAAGGTGGTTAATCAACCTTTTAAAGAATACTAGAATATTTACGCTTGAAATTGGATTCATTCGCATTTTAAGCCTCTAACATTTATTGGATAAAAGTAAAAATATATGACAAATATATATAATCATTTTGTAGTTAGTTCTGTTCATTCCCTCCATTACAATGGTTAGGCGTTAACTAAAATTTAAAATTATATTATTATATTATATGTGTTCAGCGTAAGATTTCAAAGAAACTCGTTGTTGCGTGTTGGGTACGCCATCGAACACAACATCCCCTTTAAATTAATATTGATATTTTATTCAGAAATATTAATAAATATTAAAATTTCATATTCCTTATTTACCTTGGATGTTACAGAATATCCAATAATGTTGAGTGTATTTATATTTGTCACACATAATTATGAAATTGATTTATCCTTAATCTAGGGATATCGTCTTTATAAGTTATTTCGTCTCAATTTACATTCCATTGAAAATTCATTGTTGTTATGCACCAATTCAATTTAATATGTTGTATACACTATCCTTGGTCATATTATATCATGAATACATTTATTCTCATGATATCATAAAGTTTTGATTAAATGTTAATCCTCAATTATTAATATTCAAGCATCTCTCATTTGGATAAGTACTCCTTGCCTAAAATATTGTTTAAAAGATTTATTCTTCTAAATATTTCTCATTAACTTCCATGATTTAAAAATGGATTTAAAAATTTATTTATACGGGCATTTTTGTTTTGAAATGTAAATTCTTTTAAAATCATCAATGTGGTATGGGACACATTGATTAAAATATCTCTTTATTGAATGTTTTAAATGGTTTTGAAAACGGTCTCATAAATTATTGATTATGTCAATATCTTGAAATGATATATTGTGATTTCAATGTGGAAATTTTATCTTTCCTTTATTCTTGTTTTATTTGTTATGAATATGTTATAGTTATTGGGCATTGTTTACATATACGGTGGTTCTATGATAAACCTTGGGCGGGTGAGCCCAAGATAGCTCTCCAAAGCATTGTGTAGCATGACAGAGGTAAACATTTATGTTTCTCCTCAGAGATTTTCAGAATATACTGTGGTGGATATTCCATTGTAACTCCCTATGTATCTGTGATAACTTCAATGTAAGTATGACATGGAATCCAAAAGTTACCATTATGATTTAGGATTTCTATGTGTTATTCACCAATCTTATGATTTCATGAGGTATGTTATGATTGAATAGTATGGTTTCATTGATTTGTATTTATTGATGGGTTAATGTTTCATTTCCTTATTTTATAACCAATACTAAGATTTCTATTCTCATCCAATGTTTTTGAAATTTTTCCATAGGAAATAAAGATGAATAGGTTCAAGGATGTGATCAAGGAAAAGGCATGTTGTCTAAAACTAGGAACTAGACGTGTATATTTTTAAGAGTTTTTATTTTAGGAAAAAAACCTATACTGAGTAGTAGTGTCTACATGTAATTTCCAATATGATATGTATTAGTTGAAGCCTAATTCTATAAAACTCTAAACCTGAAAATTTCCTCAATGTAAATTATTCAGTTCATTCAAGATTATGTAATGTTTTAAGGCGAGGTCCTTACAGGTAAATTAATTTGAAAATTCTGATTAGATAACCTTAGTGAAAACCCTTAGTGTGATCCTAAGTATATGTAAAGAACACAAGAATTTTTTTCATTAGAAAATTATAAATGTATGCATCCCACAATATATGCCTTTTTTTTAATATCCAAAAGTAAGCAATTATTTTCCCGGACTTGTTGACTTATTTTTTGTTCAAACCATTTACATTTTAGAATATGGTGGGAACTAGTAGAAACCATGCCAACTACCAATGTTAGGGATAATGTAGGGATTTCTCGAATTAAATACCTAATGCTTTGGGAGGTGGAGTCCATGTTTTCATGGTGATGCTTACCCATTTATCTTAGGTTATGAACATTAACCTAACTAATGTGAAATGTCTTCCTTCACCTAAGAGGAAGTAACTTTCTAACGATTGTTTTATGTGACAATGACCATTGACATTTAGTGGATCTTCTAATCTTCTAGTCATGGAATAGTGGGGAAACACAATAGAGATGACCTTTGTTGTGCTTCAATTTTTTGAGATGGAGATGGTGAATATATACATTTAATTTGTAGATGTAGAGGATCATAAATCATTCAATTTGATTGAAAACACCATGTTAAACAATGAAATTGAAGAGATGGAGTGGGAATACATTTAGACAATTTTTCTTCACATGTATTTCCCTAAATATATTCTAACAAATATGGAGATATTATTCATAGATCTGAAGGAAAAAATAAATATACTATGTCATATCATACGAAGAAAATATCACAAGGCTTCCAAGTTACACATCAGGTTATGTTATCAATAATGAAATAAAAATTTATTCATTCATTGGTAGACTAAAAAAACACCTTTGAATGGAACTATAAATTGGATTCATTGGGACTTATGAATACATTGTTCGATGTTCACTCATTTTGGATACAAAATTTGGAGAATGGTATCACGTCTATGGTGAAAATAAATGAAATATAGAGTTTCAAGATTAAGGATATATTTAGAAATGTGGAAAGGATACTCAACCACCCACATATCAAAAATGAGGGAAAAGCATCATGGGAACTACCTCAAAGGGATTGTAAAATGATTAATGTGTGGGAGTGAAGGACCCCAGACTCATGAATTTTGAAAAGAGACGAGGAATCCATAAAATTTGTTGGATTAATGATAGCACCTACTTTGGTTCAGTCCTATAACTATAGGGGAAACGGCACTATGAAACCCAGTGCACTAAATCTCATGTCATCGAGGATACTCAGTGTCAGTAGCCAATAAAACCAAATGATCAAGGCAAGGCTTATTCAATCACAAATTCTCAAGTGGAAGAAGAAAAAAAGTGATGCAGGGTAAAATTACTATTCACTCAAGATTGTAGAAACACATATTTGATTCTAGTTCTATACATTCCTTTATATGTTGGAAGTTTTAGAGTATTATTAAATGAATTTCCAAAACCTTCAAGTAGAGATTTCTGTAAAAAAAACCTGAGTTGAAATCATTATAACCCATGTGTTGGACTCTTCTCCTTTTGGTATATGTAAAAAGTTTCTTCTATATAATCTCGAGATACTTCCCCTTGTATAATTTCATGTTATTATGGGAATTGATTGGTACTTGTTGTATAGAGAACATATAAATGTTTGGGAAAAGGAAATATCATTTCATGATCCAAACCATAGCAATCCCCTATACAAATTTATGGAAGATCGTGAATCTACTTTCGAATATCCTTAAATGGTGTGGGTGTTGATTCCCATTGAAGAATCATGCATGAATCAAATGGTTTAGTCAAAATAATGTATAAACCTAATGGTAATGAAAACTACAAGGGAATACAATGATGTATTTTCTAAAGAGTTTCCCAGACTTCCCCTAGATCAAGAGGTAAATTTCTCAATAAAATTCATACCCAAAGCTACTACTATATCGAAGTGTCCCTATAGGATGGATCCTATCTAATTGGATGAGTTATTTAAGGGTATTCAAGAAAATTTGGACAAGGGTTTCATAAGCCATTGTACATCCCCATTGTGTGATCTAGTTCTCTATGTCAGGAAGGAGGGTAGATCAATTTGGATGTGTATAGATTATCAAAAACTCAACAAGTTCAGTATAAAGGAAAAGTATCATCATCCAAGGGTTGATTACATGATTGATTAGTTAGGATGAGCATGGTACTTCCCAATGGATGATCTTCATTCTAGATATCATCAAATAATGGTGAATAAGAAAGATATTTTGAATAATTCCTTCCAAACAAAGTATGAGCACTATGAGTAATTAGTAATTCCCATTAGACTTAAAAATTCCCTTATAATCATCATGGATTTGATGGATAGAGTCTTTATAATTTCTCTAGACAAGTTTTTGTTAGTGTCTTCCAATGATTTTATCATATAATACAAGAGAAATACGGAAGATGAAGAACATATAAGGCTTGTGTTGGTGACATTAAGGATGGGTAAATTTTATTCCACATTCATTTATTATGATTTTTGGATATATAAAGTGACATTCATGAGATATGTGGTCCAAGGTGAGGTAATTACTATGGACACATCAAATACAAAGGAAACTGAGGAATGTCCCACACCCTCTAGAGTCATGGAAATCCACATTTTTCATGGATTACCTCGGTACCACAGTCATTTTTTGACAAATTTATGAAGATTTTCATACCTAAAAACTATGTACACAAGGAAATGGGTAAAGTATTTCTAGACAGAAGAATGTGAGGAATGCTTCAAGGAGAAAAAGATAAATCTGGTCACTACACCTGTTCTCACATTACCCAAAAAAAGAGTAGAATGTTTTTTGATTTATAGTGCCAGTTAAATGAAAGGAATGGGTTGTGTACTCATGGAAATGTTAATGTGATATCCTATGTCTCCCTGAATATGAATATCAATGAGTAGAACTACCCAACACATTATATGTATTTATCAGTTGTGATTTCCTTATTGAAATTCTGGTGGCACACCCTCTATGGTGAGAAGTGTGACATATATACTTATCCAAAGATCTTATAGACTATATTCACACAAAAGGATTTTATCATGTGTCATTATCGGTGGTTAGAGCTAATCAAATACTACGATTTCTATATTCACTATCATTATTCAATGGAAAACAATATAGCTGCTGCTTTTATCAAAAAATAACATTCTACTCAATACATGTTGGAGATTAAGATAGACCATATCTTCATGAATATTCAAAGGATGAATTTTTAAATAATAATGAAACAGAATAAATCCAACCATTAACAAATTATTTCTCATCCACCCATACAATATAATATTATGTTGGAACAAATGGATGATATAGAGTAACAAAAGATGCTGAATGTAGTTATGGAAGGCAAAATACTAGTGTTCCATATCGATAATGATTGTCTGACTCGATTTTGAATGAGAATCCATGTGCCTTAGTCACTCGGGATAAAGAATGAGATATTTGAAAATGAAAAAAGCTCCACTTTCTCTATCCATCCCTTGAGTACCATGATGTACCCTGATCTCTAATAACACTTATGGTGGGTCAACATGAAGAAACAGATTGGTGAGTATATCTCAAGGTTCCTTATATGTCAGAAAGATAAATATCAGAAACATAAATAAAATGGGATGATGAAATCATTTCATATATCCATGTAGAAATGGGATAATGTAATTATGGACTTTTTCATGGGTCACCCAAAAACATCTAAAGGAAATATTGGAATATCGGTAGTGGTGGAATAACTCACCATGGATGCCAACGTTATCGCTATTAAGGAAAAAATATTTCTTGAAAAAATTACTATAATATTTGTGAAGGAATTGGGTAAAATGCATGAGGTTCCGACCTCTATTGCATTTGATACTAATAATAGGTTAACACATATATTTTGGAGGATTATTCATCCTTCTTTGAGTAGGGAATTAAATTTCATCATGGCCTATCACCACCATAAAAATGTCCAATCTAAAAGGACTTTTCGGAAACTCAAAAATATGCTCAGATCTGACTCTTTATAATTTAGTGGAGAATGGGATCAGAATCTCCCATTGGATGTGTTATTATACAACAATAGCTTCCCATGGAGTATTCAGATGGATCCAAAAGAAGTTATATATGGAAAGAGTTATAGATCTCCAACCTATTGGGATGTAGTTGGTGAATGAAAGTTACCTGGACCAGATTTTGTGCAATATTTGACTGAGTAGGTTCAAGCCTTCTAGAATCATATCAAATCTAATCATATTTGGAAAATAAGCTATGCTGCCAATTGTCGAAGGAGTGTGGAGTTTGAAATTAGAGATAAAGTTTTCCTTCGAATATCACTTTAGATGCGAGTAATGTGGTTTGGAAGGAAAGTGAAGCTATGAACAAGGTACATTGACCCCATTTAGATCCTTGGTTACATAGGATCCATTGCATATCATCTTTCACATCCAATGAATATGGCTCAAGTTCAAGATGTTCCCCAACAATCAATCCTAACGAAGTACATACCGGATTACCCACATGAACTGAACTAATATGTTGTATAGTTGGAAGATGATCTCTCTTATGAGGAGAAGCCAATAAATATTCTAGGCCTAATGGATAATGTTTTGTTAAACAAGACTACCCACCTTATCAATGTCTTAGATATGAACCATATGTATGAAGAAGAAACATCATAACTAGAATAAGTTATGAATGATAAGTACCATCAACTATTTATGTAAAACAAAATTTCGAGGGTGAAATTTCAAAATGGGGGAAGAATGTAATGAACCAATCATTTATTAGTGTAATTTTTCCCTTCCTATAGTAATGTCATATAATATTAATAAACTAAAAATACTTATATCCCATAATAAAAATATATAAATGAAGAATTAATCAAATAAGAAGTATTTCTAGAAGTTAAGAAACCAATACCGATGAAATATTAACATGGCCATAGGGATTATAATATGACCCTTATAAATAGTAACCAAGCCAAATTAATATTACCCTCAACCGTGAATGTATAAATAAAATTTCAGGACATTATAAATTAAATTATGGAATAATTATATCATATTTTATTTAAATAATGTTTAAAAATTATTAATTAAGTGTTAGAATTTTTTAACTCAAAAATATTTAATGAAAATTTAATGAAAACATAAATAATATTAATGAAAAATTATTTTCCTAAAATTTATTAATAAATTAATATTATGATGTCTTAAAATTTTAAGGTAATTTTTTGAGACCTGATGTAATTTTTCAATTTGCTATAAAATCAATTAGAATTTTAAAATCTTTATTTTCCATATAAGTGATGATTTTAATTAAAAATTAATTTACACATATATATATAATTTTATTATCATAAAATGAATTTAATTTTTTAATGTTGGACATAAAAATTTATTATTGTTATGTTTTGGTATTTTTCTTAAATACATGAATTTTTTATGAATAGTAAAATACAATAATTTACAATAAAAATTATATACATGAATTAAGGATTAATAGATGATGTAAGTCCTATGTAAGAACATAATATAGAACAATCCTTCATTATTTTGGTATATATAGAGAAAATTATCAATCTTTTCAATTCATCACAAAAAATAATGAACATAATGAATATAATATTGAGAAAACACCCTTCTCCTCAACTATAAGTACCACCCCACACCCCCACCTCTTCTCACACCTCTCTAACGTTGAGACATGAAAAAAAATTCCTAATAGTCTTCCCCATACCCCTACATACATCCAAGAGATATTCATTTAATAAAATAATCCTTTTCCTTGAGTAGGATCTCATGGAGGGGAGATTTAACAGTTAAAATCTTCTTCCTTTTTTTAATTTATTTTAATTTCTTATTTTATCAACACCAACCCTCATCCAAATAGAATGATCACTCCAGTACCTTACATACACTATAATTCAGTCATTTTAATGTAATATTCATCATTAAAATCCTTCATCTCCCTCCTTTATTTTCAAAACAAAATCACCACACCTGATATGTCAATTTATCAACATCATGGGCGATGCACTTTCATTTTATATTAACTCCTACAAGGATGTTAATAAAACCATTAAATTGGTAGAAAGAAATTTATAATTTATTTTAAATCAGTATTTATATTCTGTATCTAATATATATGCATAATACTAAATGAGAAAACAAAATGAGTTTATTGTGATAAAAAACCGCCAAAATTAACAAAAAACGACCATCATTAACTTTTATCAAATGATTAATACTCATACCATATAAATGATTTTTATAAGACCATTTATACTTATATAATATCATTAATAAAATATAATGTAAATTATGGTGATTTATCAACATTTTACATGAACTTCATTTCTTGTATACGAGCTAACCAAACATAAAAACGAATGCTTTTGAATGTTGAAATTAAACTCTATAACTCATCCAAAAGACCATCAATAAAATTAATGAAAAAGATATTGAATAAATTTCAGGTATAAAATGTTTTATATTATTTAGTTAATAAATATAATCTGATTATACATGATATTAATATGAATAATGTATTCAAACTTAAGGTATGGGGAATTCCCAATCCCTACTCTCTTTCATTGGGTTTTCCCTCTTTCACCCCATATTAATTATAGATATTCCCTAAAGTTAATTTATTCATCAATAGATTACCTTTTATGGGATATAAATTTTTTTGAATTTAATTTATGACAAACACAATTTTTTCCAAAAGAAATATTCTTTCAAAAAAAACACACATTTTACCTCTCGACATTGTTTTTTCTTCACTCTTGGTTGAAGAATATTATATCAAGTATGTTATTCCCTAAAAAATTTAATAAATTTTTTTCTTAACTTATTCTTTATTAAATGAAATTAACTCCATTTCATTGGTTCTTTAATTTCCAAGATTCATATATGTTCTATGTTTCATGCATGACAATGTAAATGTTCTAATGGATGAGTGTGCCCATAATTATATAGTGTAATGTAAATGTTATGATGTGATAGTGAGACCAGAATTATATTGAGTTAAAATGAATTTGATATTGTGATGAAACTCATGAGATAATGTGAAATATGTGTGAAGACGATGCTATATTTTATCACAACATTGTGTGGTATTTGACCACTATGACATGATGTTTCATTATTATTCATTTCCACATTACATGACTATATCTAATTCTTCTTCACTTGATTATGATGATGAACCAATGATTATTTTGGGATTATTTGGATTATGCTCAACATTTTTATATTTTTTCTTCTTATTATCTATCCATTTACATGGCTTTTTTCTCAACCAATTATTTAATGTATATCCTCATGCTCATTGACATTATTTTTAGCACGTTGGATTGAAACTCAAATATATTCCAACATAATTTAAATATTATATAGATATCAAGGGAGGCATAATATATGGACAAATGATAGGTGGTCAAATATATTTCCATTTGTTTTTTTTGATTTTGTATTTTTTCTATCATTCCATAATTCAACCTTTTCTAATATTTAATAATGTGTTGATTTTTTCAAATCTAAATGAACCTATTTCCTTTTTATATGTGAATTAGTTCTTATTATGGGGTTTAAACATCACTTAAACTCTATATGACCACCCATTGGTGTGAAACTTAAATATCAATCATTTTTTTGAAATGGTCAAAGTGGATCGAACCAAATTTATGCCTCGAATGAACATTTTGATGAAATTGACATTGGTGCTTGATTAAATAATGTATTTTAATGTGTCTCTAAGGTTTTTTGTTAATTTTCAATTAGAATTTACCAAAAGTACTATGGGGTTTTTTCAAGCCTTACCCTTGACCTATAAACAATTTAAATGGAATTTTCCATGTCTATGGAAATTGAATGAATTGGCCGGAATATGATGTCTAGGGTAAGATAGATATAATATTTGTGATGATTTCTTTTAAAATAGAATTTATTTAGTGGATAGAATGGCCTTACCCGTGGTTTTATTAAAAAGGTATCATTGGAAAATGGTTGCTTTGCAAACATGAACTTGATATATGTATGGTGAACACATGCCATTATACATGCCCTGTGTAAATTGATAATTTTTGATTGAGATGCCTCGAATATATTGATCCTAGTGATATCATGAGAATGATTTATATAAATGTGTATGGATGGGTTGTATTTATGTCAGTATTGTTATATATAGTAGAATGGTGGTAAGGTCTTCAATAGAGAATGTCAACAAAAGCCCCTCTTACACCAGAATTGAGCATTCTACCCATCGAGTGGAGCTTATTGTCATGTAGACTGATGTTGGATGCCTGCATGTTACATCCCCACATAACCCATCAATATATATATATATCCATATATATATATATATTGGTCTTATTATCCCATGAGTATATCTTATTGTCTTGCATACTATTGTTGGAATCCTATTATTCAGGTACTGGTCCAACCCACAAATACATACATACATTCATACATATATATACAGATATGGTAATTTAACCAGACATACCAGCTATAAGTTGAAGTAGGTAGACCCAGCAGTTTTCCTTTAAGAGACTCAGCAAGATGCTATTTGATTATTTAGTTTTTTTAATTTCTTTTTTTACCTACACACTGTTTACTTACGGGTGACCAATCGGATTATATGTAGACACCGTTAGTGGTCGCCTACTAAGATTTTTTCTCACACCCATCTTATGATACCATTGACACCCAAGAAGAATTTTTTCCTCCATGTATTAATATGGGAAATCACCCATCTACATATTTTTTCATATTGATTATATCAAGGTGCACATGATCAGTCATAGGCTTGACATGTTCATGGAGTTGTTTATGTCCTTTTCTGACCATTAGGACTATTTTGTAGCATTCATGTAGCTACATGTTCATATCTATATTATTAGAATTCCATGCATCCATATATATATCATATACCTCTTATGAGGCTTTTGGTTTTTGTATAGAGTTATTTAGTCTTCCCCTATTATCATTTAACATTATTTCTATTTACTATATATGTCTTTTTTATTATTATTCTGCAACTGTTTTCCATTTGTTGTATCTATTGTGCCAATCTGAATTGGGGGTATAGTATCCCTATTGCACTACCTTTACACCCCTAATGCTAATCAGTATCCCCTAGCATATGGGGAGACGTTCTTGGGTCATGTGGCCAACATGGCTCAGGGTATGGGTTAAGTGGAATCTAGGTCTGGGACATCACGAAGTTGTATATGAGGGTTGTTATTTTCGTACAATACTATTTGGAAATAATATAATGAGGATCAAGAATACTTGCGACCTGGTCACAAGTCATGGTTGGGTATTTCAAATTCAGTTATGGGGAAATGAAAATGGATTTTAATTTTTATTGATAATGATTTTTCTATTTAATGTTGATGAAATTTCACCATTAGGTGATAAACATGACTTGTTATGTAAATGATATTGTGTTCACCTAAATTATAATTTATTTAATATTTCCCAATGAGATGAGGGATCTACATTAGATCATGCTTCAAGATTGGATGATAATGAATAATCAATGCATTTTTTCAATGTAATGTTGAAACTTAAGTGATCATTTAGTATTGCAAAGTCACTATGCCTTAATATAATATACAATTGTGATGACACTTCTTCATGGATTTGGATAATACATTTGAACTAGATTAGTGGGTTCCACTATTTGATTCATACGTTTTATGGGCCCTTGTTGATTGGAAAATGGTATTCCAATTTTCTAAAGCATTTTAAAATTGTATTATTACATGAAAAATCCCAATTAAAATTGAGATTGACATTCAAGTGAGTTACACATTCTAGTTAATAATGTGATGGACCCTCATGGGATGAAAAATGGTATATCAGTGGATTAAGACGATTCAAACATTTAAATGTAAAAATTAGTAAAATATCAAATGGGTAATTATTTATTACATGAGAATATAGATCATGGACTTGACAATCATAGAAACAATACCTGAACTCATACTTTATAGTGGGTAGCAGGTGATTATCCATTCATAGGCCCTATTAAAGTCTATTACAACATCTAGACCTATCATTCAATGTTGGAAGAGAGGAGAAGTTTATTAATAAGAATGAATTTGTACCTATCCTAGTTTCATAAATAAAATCTTATGACATGCATTAATATCTCTTGAGATTTTTTTAGGAATTGTAGAATTATGTCACCATGATGTTCTCAAGTATCATGCCATAAATTCGGAAACAATCTTGTTCTTGAGGCGGTGGCCCGTGGGTGGATAGTTTTTACTTTTTGTGGAGCCATATGTGGTTACCCTTCTAACAAATGATATGTGCACAAATGCCCATTTTTTAGAGGGTTTCATGTGTATGTTTTTTAAAATTCTAGGTTGAGTTTGATCTGCCCCCAGTATGGAATATTTGACTCATGAGTTTCGGCTGTAGCATCCTCCCACATTCCCATGGGATGGAAGTCCACTAGCTGTAGATTATTTTTTTGAGGTGAACCTATCTATATTCTAGAATCTAATGACACCTTGAGAGTGGAAGGTTAATCTAGATGCTTACATGCTATGCCATTTAGCAAAGAGGTGGGGGGGGAATTTATCACCCAGAATGAAAACATAGGGACATGATCTAAGATGAATTCCATGCCATATTCTATGAAAAATTCATTTCGTGAACTCTAAAGGATGACAGAGCTATAGAATTCATGAATCTCTAATAATGAAATATTTCAGTTATGGATTAATCTACTCGTTTCACTAAGATTCAGTGTATCAATCCATCTCGAGTAGATAACGATCAGATGGATGTTATGTGATTCGAATATGGGATGTGTTGTATAATTAAATCATAGGTTAGTGTCATTTGGTTGAAAACCATTACTAAAATCATCTACCAGTCCATTATTACAAAATCAAATCTGAGAATGGAGGATGGTGAAAGAAGGGGTCATTCAGCACCAAAGGCTTCCAATGGATCTTATTTTGGTAAAAAAATGATGCTTCGTGGAATCTCATAGTGGGAGAAGTGGTTAGGATCCATTCGTGAGTATTTTTTCTTAATTTTCACTAGTGTGGAGTGAAAGGGAACGTTCAAAAGTAGTTTCCTTGGAATCAGGATGAGTGAAAGGGTTATGAAATGACTGGTAACAAAAAATATTTATATAGGACTTCACCATTAATGCCTAGAGAAAATTGATCTTCACCCACTCCCCATTCAGGAGTAGGGTCTAAAGGATCACGATAGTCGGACAGCTGGAATACACCAGTCGATCAGGCCAAGTAGTTAGTTGAGGTAGAGGGATCCAAACATATGACTCTCTATGAAAGCTGAGGAGGCCTGCTATGAGAGGTTATGTAGTGACTATGGGTTGTTGTTCTTTCTAGATACATGCATTCTAGTCTTCACTGTAGAAGTAGAGCACTGGACCATCTACTCTTTGAGATAAAATTTATGTAGCCTCAACATTAGTTTCTTCTTTTTTTAGATATAGGTACATATCACTTATTTTTAGATGATAAAATCACTGAGTGTTTTGGCCATGACATCGAGTATTATAATGGTGTTATTATTCTAGATACAACCATAGGTATCTGTTCAGAGGGTCCTCTCCACTGTTAGAATTGTTCCCCTGAGATAAGTGATTACATTTTCTTATGGAACCAATATGTTCCTAATATATCAAGTGTTTATGTCATCCTCGGAATGGATTGGTTAGTTCACTACATAGCTCGTATTGACTTCTATCATCAGAATGTGATAATTAAATCACTGGAGGGCATCACACATGTGAAAAAAACGGGAATGGTATGTTCAAGCTTCGTGATCAGTACCAGATAAGAAAAGGCAGGGTAACATGACAGCACATGTTGACAGTATTTATCTTGATGACCAGGGGTTATGACCCACTATTTTTCTTCCAATAGTGGATTGTTCCAAATACATTTTTCATAATGAATTATTTGATAATTATTTAATGTGAGAGGTATAGTTTAATTTTGATATTGTTTTAGGAGAAAGATATGTGACCATCCATCCTTATAGGATGTCTCCTAGGGAGCTTACTGTGCTCAAGAATTAGTAGGAGGATCTTGATGTGAAATTATTCATATGGCCCAACACTTCTCCATAGGGTTCACCGGTCATATTTTATAATAAGGTGGTTGGTACCCTTAGGAATTGTGTGGGTTATATTTGGTGGACTCAGATGACTATCAAGAACTAGTATCCATTTCCTAGAATATATGAACTCTTTGACAAACTCCAATTTGTGGAGGTGTTTCCAAAAATAGATTTGAGGTTAGTCTATCATCATGTGTGTTAAGGGACATCATAAATACCAATCATAAAAATTAGATTAAGTTATGATATCTCTGAGTACCTATTTATACATTTCAAACTCACAAAAACACTTACAATATTCATGGATCTTATGATATAGGTCTTCCACCCATTTTTGGATTCATTTTTTGTAGTCATGTTGAATATGAAATGGTGTATTCACACTCCAGACACAACCATGGAACCATATTTAGATATTTCTGAATACACTAATAGATCATCAACTATATGATATTATCAATAAATTCCACTTATATATTTAAAATTTCAATATCCTAGGTCATATCTTCTTTGTTTTAGGAGTTTTTTTGAACTATATAAAGTTAGAGTTGTAGTTTCTTGGGAACAACCAAATAAAATCTTTTATCTTTGGGGTTTCATGGGATTTCCTAATTCTAAAAAACATTATCTAGGATTTCTCACACCTTGCTACACCACATAAAATCTTCAAATATAATAGTGTGAAATTCAAATGTTATAATACTTGTCAAGAATCCTTTCAAGGGCAAAAGGGGATATTGAATTCAAAAGTGAGACTGATTCTGCCAGAGCCAGACAAGGCATATTTAGTCTACTATGATGCATCTAGTGTCATAATTTGTGTATTTTTTATGTAGGATGAGTGAGTCAATGTGTATTTTTCATCACAATTGAGTCCTCAAAAGTGGAATTTCTCGACACATGACATAAAGATCACTAAAATATTTCATGCATAGTGCTGTTGGGGACACTATTTACAAGGGGAGAATTTTCGGTATTCATAGACCAAAAAATCCTCAAATAAATACTCATAAAATTATATATTAATGTATAGATTTTTATGTTGGTTGCGAAGCTACAATAATTTGGCTTTGATAATGCATACATTCTAGGGAATGGGAATTCAATAGCTAATTCTCTGATCTAGATGACTCAGAAACGGGTGATTCAAGAATCATGAGATGAATAGAATCATATCGTCTTATTCTAAAACATGCATGTTGAGGTTCAAGAGGACCATGGACATACTATTATCTCTGTATTTGTGGTGAAATCTACACATTTTCAATGAGTAAGTCTGAGACAGGAATCTGATCCTGAAATCCCATCCCTATGGGGAAGTGTCTCAGATGATGATACTATTTCTGGATGGACGGTTGATTAGAATGATACTATTTTATTCATTGGGTGTGTATCAGTCCCAATACACATCATAGAGGAGCTGATGAGGGATTTACAAAGCTAAACATGGTTAGTTCACCCTGGTGTCACCAAAATATATCAACATTTATGATGACAATATTAATGTCTTGACATGAAACAAGAGATATATTTATTCATCACCAAATGTTACACTAGTCTGTAGGTGAAAGAAAAACTCTAGTTACTTGTTGGTATTCTTCATCCATTTTCTGTTATTTATTATAAATTGGATGATTTTTCAATAGACTTTTTGATTGGTCTATCCAGATCATCCTGGGGCAACGACATAGTGTGGGAATTCATTAATTATTTGACGAAGGTCGAAAAATTCATACCTATGTGAGAGACCTTCTAGGTAAACGAGCTAGGGAGGATAAATTTAAAAGAGTTAGTACGTCTTCATGGATATCCTTGTTCTATTGCTTCTGATAGAGATTATCATTTCATGTCTCATTTATGAAAAAGGTTACGGAAGGCCATGGGTACACAGGTACATCTTTGCACAACATATCACCCATAGACTAATAAACATACTGAGCATACAATTCATGTGCGAGAGGAGATTCACCATTCATGCTTCCTCAACATTGTAGGTTATAAGGAAAAACAGATTCCCATTTAGGAATTTGTTTTATGAAAATAGATTTTAGGAAACCATTGAGATGGATATCTAGGAAGAATTTTATAGTAGGATTTTTCACACTGCTATGTGCTGGGTAGAGTTAGGGGAAACATCTGCAGTTGGAACATTTTTCATGTAGGAGACTACAAAGCTGGTCTAGTTGATTAGGAATCATTTTTTGACAGCTCCTTCCAGACAATAGTCTTTTTCCAACAGATGTCAGTGACCTCTTGAGTTTCATGTTGGAGACTAGGTTTTCTTTTCAGTCTCTCTCGAGTTGGGGCATATATGTTTTTGAAAGATGGGTAATCTATCACCACGATTCGTTGGTACTTTTGAGGTAGCAAAGCAGATCAGACCAGTGTCTTACCCATTGAATCTTCCTCATATATACTGATCTATGCATGATTTCTATCATGTATCTATGATTCTTCGATACTAACCACACCCATTACATGTCATTCAACGTGATGAGGTTGAGCTAGATATGGAAGATTATATTGAGGAGTATTTTTTGTGTACTATTGATCAGAGTTTAAATAAACTATGAGGTCGGTTTTATCATATTTTATGGCTATTATGGAAGAACTAATGAGTGAATAAAATTTAATGGGAGTGGGAAACTGGTATATGATTTCAATGGTTAGAAATTTTTTCTGACATTAATTATTTACCCTCAGAATTCCAACACAAGTACAAGTTTCTCTAAGGAGTGGATGTTGTAAGAAACCACCTTTTATTAAAGGTACGTATCATTGGTTTTTCATTTTTAATCCTTCCTTTATTCATTTTAATGTTATAATATATCCTTGGGATGGTCTATGGTGAGTCTGAGGCTTGTTCCTAGCCCATAGTTCTAAAAAAGTGGGTTGTAGGTTGGTCCACATTGTTGGTATAAATTGTGCAGCTATAGACATGGGAACTTGCAAGACTGGACACTTATCTTAAAACACGTGGGCCTAGGTGCATGGTAGTAAAGCACGCTGCAGATATTGGATAGATCCCCACCGCACAGTTTGTGCATCGTTTGAAAAACTATGTTTCTAATCAATGTGGCCCAAAAATTTTATGGTTAAAGACCAATTTTCCCATATTAAAATTTTAACACTTATTTCCCTTTTCCCCTTGTTTTCTAGAGGATGGTTCCTCCTTCCTTACCATATATTTCTCAAAATCGCAAAATAATCACCCACCAATATCTCATCCAT
This sequence comes from Viscum album, assembly GCA_963277665.1. Lineage (NCBI taxonomy): Eukaryota > Viridiplantae > Streptophyta > Magnoliopsida > Santalales > Viscaceae > Viscum > Viscum album. Next base: position 270,082,197 of record OY728152.1, on the reverse strand, counting down.
CTGATAACTGATCTTCAATCTGAAATAAGCATATGAAACCCCAATGTATAGAAAAATTCAGGGAGTCCCCTTTGTTTGTTTAATATCAACTTTTTTATTGGGAAATTTAGATTTAGGCTCATTTTACCTATTTTTAGGTTATTGGAATTTAACTCATATATCTTTCAAACTACTTAAAATCTAAGGTTGATGTCATGTGAGGAATCGTCAATCTCCCTATGTTATTTGGTCACATATTTTTTCATTTATGTTTGGGTAATTTTATATTTATTCCATTATTCTATAAGTTATCCATTTCAGAGCTTCTATAATGTGTTGGATTCTTTCTTTCTAAATGACCATACTGCCTTGTTATATGTGAACTAGTTCTTTTTTAGGAATTTAGAAATCACTGCAGCTCAATATGGACACCCACTTGATATATATATGGATATACATAGGTGGTAAACAATAATATCAGGGATTTTGGACTAATGTGTCAAATTCCCTGGAACCAAAATTAACTCCTGGCATGGTATTTTGATTAAATTGTCTTTGAGACCTATGTAAATAATGTATTCTAAGGTGTCTGTATGGTTTTTGGTTCCATTTGTCTTGGAATTTCTAAAATGGGAAATTGGGTTGTTTCATGCCTTACTCTTGAACCTTATAACTTTTTAATATAGATTTATATATCTAGGAATATTTAATGCATTTCATTGAATAGAATGGATAGGGCGAAATGTTTATAATATTTATAATGAATTGGTTTAAAATATAATGTCTTCAATGGATGGAATGGCCTTACCCTTTTTTATGTTTTCTTATAATGGAATTTCCTAAAAATGATTGCTTTAAGAAAATGGAATTTATATATAGATGGTGAACCCATTCCTTTGTGCAAGACTTGTTTAAATAGATAATTGGGGATTGAAATCACTTAAATAAATTGAGACTGTTGATATCATGTGAATTGTTATCATAAACATGTATGGGTGGGAGGAATTTTACTAATTCCATTAATATATAGTGGAATGATTGTGAGGACCTTATCATGGAATGGTGACCCAAAATCCCCTTAAATTAGCATCTAGCTTATTACCTCATGATTATAGTTTTTGTAGAGACCCAAATCTTGAAGTACATTGATATTACATTACTTTTTCGGAATACTTAATAAATAACAAAAACAGACGCACAAGGACTATAATAGTTTAGTGTCTTTGGAAACATGGAACGTAATCTTCTAATCATGGTGAATGATCTTCAACATCTCCCATTAAGATCATCCACTTTTGTTTCCATACCTAAAACCTTTCTTTTAATCCTGGGGGAAAATAAATCATAAAAAGGGTGATCTCCAATGCTCAATAAGGGTAAGCATCGATAAAATAAAACATACCATATATATTTGAACTTAAAAACATGAATATAAAGTTTAAACATCAAAATCTTGAGCAACGACATAAAACATGGAAGTACATAAGGAATAGATCATAATGGAACAAAAATGATGATAAAATAGCATGGGAATAAATCATGTAATTGTGGAATCCATTAAGCACATGTAAGGATTTCCATAGTAGCCAAGGCATTGCTTCCAAGACCATCTTAGGGGACAAAGTCCCTTTCTGAATCGAGTTCACTCCTTGTTCCAGTCCTGTATTACTGAACCGGTTTAACTTATCGTTCCAACCATGTCTATCTCATGAGATATAAATGTTTACCCAATGCGTTGGAGGGATATATAGGTCCCACCCATCTCATAATGAAATAATTCTTACTTGTGCCACAAAATAAACATTCATCATTCATAATAACCCAATAAATAAAATGGGTTTCATAAACATCATTCCATAATCACATAATCCATATAAAAGAAAAGGATATCATTTCATAATTAGAAAATTGAAACCATGTAAATCATAGAGACTTTATACTTGAAACATACATATGTGAAATAATGTCATCTTATATGGAAAATGGTTTTGATAAAACACTTGAAATGAATTCTTGAGTAAAATATCCTTTATTCTTCAAAATCAATTTCTTTTCACAAAACATCATTCTATTTTAAAAGAAATAGATTTTGTTGAAAATAGTCATGAAATATTTTGGAGGAAGCTTCATGAAAATAAGGCATTATAAAACTGTAAAAATTTGTTCGTGCCATATAGGTTGAAAAAAACATTCTTCCCGTACTTTTACCGGAAAAGTCAAAATGTAACTCGTAATAGAAAGATTACATACATACCATGTAGTAAAAGTAAAAAATGGGTAAGAAGGACTTTAAACATACATGAAAACACATTTATAAAACATGGACATGGATAATAGAAATAACCCTAGTAAATACTTATGAATAAGAAATCTCGGAAAAAAATGAGATTTGCTAAATTTTCCCTTTCCTTAGGTCGGATATGCTTCGTACGTATCCAAACCTCCTCTTCTTTGAAGCGCCTCTTTGAGTCCTCTACTTAGGGAACTAAAATTGGTCTTTAAAGAAGACCAGGACCTCTAGGATGTTGCTAGGGAAGTGGAAAAGAGAATTTTGCAGGGGTTGGCCGAGCTTGAAGGCTCAATTTTATGTGAGGAAGAGAGGGAGGAGGTGCCCTTTTATAAGGGAGGAGAGGGGCACCTTTGGAATTCTTAAAAATATTAATTTATAATAAATATAACCCCACTTAAAAACTTCCAAAAATGAATCATATCCGATGATTAGATTATATAGGGCTGTAATATCATCAACCAATAAAATTTGGACATGTTAGAAATTTATTTTAAACATTATCAACTTGATTTATCCTTATTTAATCAATTTAATTTTATTTGTGGTAATAACATTCTAAATTTTAAATTATAACAAATAATTACTTATTTGTTGCGAATTGTCGATAATTTGATACTTTATAACATTTTCTACATATAAATTTAAATTTATAATTTATAAATATTTTTGTGATTTTTAAACAATTTTATAATATATTGTTTTTATAAAATAACAATAGTGTCAATTTTGTCACAATTCATTTATTTGAATTTAAATAATATATATATACAGAAGATATTTTCGAACTAAAATATTTAATAGATTCATAAAAGGTCATATGTATCTAGAAAATTAGTGGATAACATCAAATAGTTCATATAATATTTATTTTATTATTTTTAGAACCATTTATTTGGTTTATCTCTTAATAAAATAATTACTAGATCATTTTTTGTATAATTATTTAATATACTTATTTGTTGCATAAAAATTTAAAATAAAATCATATGATGAATATAAATCTATTACCTTTCACAATAATACTTTTAATCTAATTTATCAACTTAAAATCACAATATTTAATTTGTTATATTTATTAAATTATGAAGGTGACAACTTTGGCATCATTTAAAATAAAATAATATAAGTGTCATAATCATCTCACTAAGGATATAAATGGTCAAAAATTAGGCCAATGGATGGTTAGGGTTTATATATACACTAATAATAAGTTTTGTGCTGATTTTTGGTGTTTTTGATATGTATTAATATTTCAATAAAATCTATATTATTGATTTTTCACTAAATAAATAATTTCTGCATTCCTATTATGTCAAAATTATTGATAATTATTTAACACCTAAAAATTATAAATAAATTTATATGATGTATATAATTTTATTATAATTATGGAGACTATTCATGTTCTAAGTTTCATGATGTTTATCACTAAATTAAAATTAATATACTTATAATATTTAAGAGAGTGACATGTTGTCACTTTCTTTGGTTTTAATAATAATTAAGTTATTTTCATGGACAAATGTCTATTAAATGATTATAATCCGACCCTTAGGTGATATGGGTCGCCTTTTAGTCATCCAATAGGACAGTGGAAGGTGTTAGGATAATTTTATAATCTTATATTTACCCTTAATTACCCGATTTACCCTTAACTATGGTAAATAAAATTTACCGTAGTTACTATTCAAAAAGCTCAAAAATAAAAAGTAGCTTATTAACATAATTTGGACCTACTGATTCCAAATATGGTATCCATTTTCCCAAATTCCATACACAAAATTTTCAGAAATTAGATTAAAATTAATCCCGTTGTCGAAAGAAAACGGGTTTTTGTTTAAAACATTGCAAAAGATTGAATTGATTTAACCTACGAATTCAAGGTAAAATCAATGATAAAGAAATACATTATATTAAATGGTAAAAATATATTCTATTTATACATTAAAACCATTCAATATTATAATTTATCCACATAAGTTATTATGATGAAAAAAAGTTGTTTTTAATTAAAATATAGCGTGTTTTTACTATTCATTAAAATATGAAAGTTATCAGAATAATATAAAAATTTTATCCAAGGAAAAATTTTATATCCTGATTCCAAATAATGATTTTATTTTGGAAAATTGAACTTAAAAACATGTCAAAAAATAGATTTAAAGTTGGTGTGCCATCAAAAGGCGTCAAAACTACATTTTTTTAAAAATACTTATTTTACCCGAAAAATTTATTTTAATCTTATACCATGTTCTAGAAAATCTGTAAGATGAATAATAATGTTATAAAATTCAAAATTTAGTTAATACTATTCATAACATCTAGTTCATAATAATATTATAAAAATATACCGTTGTTAGTAACACCCAGTATTGCGTACAACACACGCTATCGAGGAAGGTCGTGATTGCATGTAATGCAAGCCAAGTCAGGGTTGCGTGTCGTGCAAGCTCCTTTTGGTGTAGCATAAAACACAAGACATTAATGAAATTAAAAAGAATATTTCTCAAAAAATCTCAGGGTGTTACAGTTTTCAAGCTCATAGACTATTTTAGGATGAATTCATGTTACATCCATGTACAACCCATAAATATATATATATATATATATGAGTATTAATACTCTGTGAGTATATATTATTAGCTCATAGACAGGTGTTAGATAGTTGTGTGTCCCAACCCAGTCCATCCAAGTAATATATATATATATATATATATGTGGTGATTTGATATGACAAAATTGAAATAAGTTGAATCAGGAAAACCATAATGTGTCCATTAGGAACCTAAGAATGTGGTTATTTTATTATTTAGTTTTTTTTCAATTTCCTTTTATTGCCTACAAAATATTTATGTATGATCAACTTATTGGATTACATATAGACACCGATGGTGGTAGCCTACGAAGATTTCTTCTCACACCCAACTAAAGATGCCTTAGGCCCCCAATTAGACTATTTTCCCATATTCATGGAAAGGGGAATCACCCTTATAAATATTTTATATTAATATTTAATAGATGGAGCTTAGGATCATATGATTTGGCTTAATCTCGATATGATTGTGGAGCTATTATTTTCCTCGTGTTACCTTTTTCCCTGTTTTTTTAGCATTTTGGTAGTTACTTTTTCACTTAGATAATATTATAATTCCATAAATCCATATATGTATCAGATATTCCCTCTAAGGATTTTGGTTATATTATTCAGTTATTCATTCTTCCACATTTATCAATTTAATTTTTCACTATTTAATGTATCTTCTTGTTTTATTATGCTTCTGCTACTACTTTCTATTTTTTGTATTCATTGTGTTACTATGAAATGTTGGTATATTCTTCATATTGTATAAAACTTACACCCAACTACTAGTCAACAGCCCCATGAATTGGGGAAGATGTGCAAGGGGTCATGTGTCCAACTGGACATGGGGCCTGTGTTAAGTGCTATCCTGGTTTGGGATGTCACTTGGGGATTATGAACTGAATGCCAAGAAAATCTTAGAAATTAAAAAAATTGACTTTTTAACTATAGTATTAATTGAAGATAATAAAATAAGAGGGTTTTTAATATTGAAATAAAACATAATGGTTTTATACCTTAAACATTAGTAATATATAATAATTATTATTTTTTGTAGAAAAATAATGTATGTGACCATTTGAGGCTCGAGGTAGGGTCTTTACAATCTCAATTCTGATTCATTGGTGGTATATAACTTATTTATTGAGATTTTTATGCAAAACAATTCTGTCAAATGAATTATTGTTCTCTATATTTTTCAGTCACACATTTTATTTATATTTTCATTTGTTTTACATTATCACTTTTTTGATAGAATGTAGCTTTAAATTTTATTTTCTTTTATGGGTTTCTTCGTCTAAATAAATTTTCCTTCAAACATGATCATATTTTTTAACTAGAAGTGTTTATATAGTGTATATATTTCAAATTAGATATTTTATATCATCTATATATTTATATTGATGTTAATTTTCATTAAATAGAATTTATTTCATGGTTCTATGAACTACTTTTCATAAAGGTGGTTAGGGTTTATATTATATTATTATTTGTTTTCAAGAATAAATTTTATAACATTCCATTTAAAGATTTTATATGATCTATGTCCTTTAAACTCCATATATTTTATTCAACTATCATTATTTTTGAAATTTTCAAAAATAATTAAAATTTTCTTCTCTCTGGTCATTTAAATGGTTTATAAAATATTTCTTATAAATGATTTCCTTATTTCTTACTTTCAGGCTGGGAATAATTATCCTCCACATACATATTCTTAATAAATATTTTATTATTATATTATATATATATATTTTATAAAAAATGATATTTATTCTTCCTTCTAATTTCATTATAATTTATTAAATGTATTATTTTAAAAATTCTATGTAAAAATCACATTTGAATTTTTTTATTACCATAATATGATTCTTTTATTTTACCATATATGACTAGAAAAATATTTCCCACCATCGTAGATAATCTTTTCATTAATTATTATATTAAAAGAATCGGTATTTTTATTTATGGAAAATGTGTTTCTTAATATTCTTGAAATTTTTTGTTTTTATATATATCAATGAAAATGATATTCACCCAATTTTAATTTTTTTTTAAATTCGTTGTTAATAATTTTTTATCTATGTCAAAATACATTAAGGACGTTTTTACCTAAGTAGATTTATGATCCGGTGAAAAAATCCAATTTTTTTATATATAATGGCTTATAATGATGCATAAAATAAAATATAGAAGAAACCATTTCTATGGGTTAGTCATGTTATGGAAGGAATGTTGGTTGTTTCTATGATTTTTTTGATGAAATGGGATATATATGTACTTTATTATTGTTATTATTCTTGGAAACTATTGATGATGATGTGTGTGGTACATATATCTCATGGTGATTGGGAATCCCGATATATATTGTGATGATGTGTGATCCTGATATAGCACTCGAATGGGTTGATCAATTTGACGTAGTTAAGTAGATATAAGATACACTTATGTGATGATGAATTTTACTAAATATAATTAACTCTTAAATGAGTATGGATTTAACTGGATGGAGTTTACACCTATGATAATGTTGTTAATATCATATTTTGGTGATTCCATAATGAAAACATGTTTTCCCAATATACCAACATGGTTAACCTATGCCTTATATGTGTATTAGTTGTTCATTTAAGATAGATTTATTTCCCATGGTTCATGGTTTTTAAATCACATAAATATTATCATATTCCATCACTCATGTATTCTGATCAATGTTTTCATGACTATGAATTCTTTATTTTTGTATGATCATTCACTTTAATTATTATTTCATTCTATTATGATTCTTTTTTTCAATAACTATATTTAAATGATTACTCCTTTTAAATTTATTGTTCATTTGATATTTCTCTTCATATATTTCCATTTCCCCATGTTTTTGGGGATGAGGTTATATGTGTTATGTATAGAAGGGTTTCATTTCTAGATATGTTAATTAATGATTTTAAACTCTCATCATGGAATATGAAAATATATTTATAAGTTGAAAAATTACCATTTATATAGAATGAAATGGATTTATATATGTTAAGGGTTTTCTTATTTTGTAAAAACACTAAACCTAAATGTAATTGGGAATGTATACAACTAATTTTTTTTTAACATCCCATGTTCTATAGCCAAAGTGATATTCCAAGGGAATTTTCTTTTGTGGGCTTATTGGATGGTACATTCCTTGATATAATATTTGAAATGTAATTTTGAGAGTTGTAACACATCAATGTGATGTTTGTAGACTTGGGTAATGGAATGAGTAGTTCCGTGGTTGATTCATTAAGTTTTGGGATCTCCAGACCCTAGAAATAAATGGTATTGGTGCTCTAAAAAGAGGCGATGGTTTATCTGAAATCGTTTAGCTCACTGCATAAAATCATGAACCTGCAGAAATGGATAAGAATTCCACAACACGGTCTATTCACTGTGTACCTAAACCTTGCTCTCATCCTGCATGGGAGGTTTCACTTATGCAGTACCCTTTAACTATACATTACACGGTTGGTGCCTAGATAGGTTAATCGTGCAACAAAAACCAAGCGAGGTGGTTTCTATATTATGGGGTGCCACATGGTTGGAGTATGGGGATGGTTGAACCGTGCAACCTGGTTTTTAGGGTATAATTATGTTTTTCCCATTATGAAACATTTTTTTATTTTCATCATTATTTCTTCCTCTCCTCCAACCACATGATGCTCTCTCCCATGGTTCTGTGGTTCCTCCTATAACCATAATCTAATCATAAATGTAACTTCTATGTCCATCGTCTGAATCGATCATCGTCGGTCTCTATAGATCACCATCAGTAATCTCTCAATTCATTTTTATATTCTCTTCATTTAATTTTCTCTCAACAGAGTTATATAGTTAAAATATTATTTTCCCTATTTTCATTTTGAACAACCATTTGTTATATATCCTCCAAATTGGACCAAATCAAAACATTATATTGGATGAGTGGAACATCCTAAGCATAGTATTTTTGGTCTCGAAGTTTTCCACAATTCCAATAGTTTTATGAATTGTGTCATTGTGTTATGCACAAACTATTGTCGATTGATGTCTTATAATTGGGTTAATTATATTATGTTGATTATAGCACCCATATTCACTTTATTTAATCATTTTAAGTATTTTTAGGTGTACATCATTGATTATCGGCACCCCAAGGGAGTGACACCATTAATATTCCCCATATAATTATTTTTTTGAATGATTATAATGTTTATAAGTGTTCATATTAGACTATAAATAAATTTCCCACCTCATGTCACTTTTCTAAATGAAAATGGATCCTTCTATGTTCCATGTTGATTTTTATATAATTTATTTTTCATGTTTGGTAAGTATTATTTACTTTTTCATTAATGTAAATTGAATTCTGAATCTTGTATTTCATTCTTACTATATTAAATGAAATGGTGTAGAATAATGTCATGTTTTTTACTAAAACCCCCCAATGAGGTGTACCATCTTCTAAATGAAAAATGGGTGAATTGTGTTTTAATTTTTTATTTGCATTATTGATTTCATTATTACCTATGAGTTTGATCATTTTAGGTATATAGCATGTTTCCTTAAAGGTCTACTATTTTTTCTTTTAACCATTGAAACTTCTATCAGCATGGCATGGCCCACTCCTCCCCAAAAGCATAAGGAACCAAGATCCTCCTAAATCTTTAAATTTCCTCATAAATGGAACTTCCTAAGTGTGAAATTTCCTCCTTTTACTATGTCTCCTTTCCAAGTGATGCCATAATATTGTTAAATTATATTTCCAAGTAAAATTAATTTAATATATTTGGTTAAACATAACAGATCATTCATGATGATGTTTTACATTAAATTATATGGCTTGTTTATATTAAACTATTCATGTGAAATGAAATGTAAAGGGTGGTAAGGACAGGTCATTTAGTGCTTGGTTATGTTGATGTTGAATTTGAATTTTATAAAGGGAACACACTCGTAATACTAGGATTATTAAATGAAAAGTGTGAGAGGTATTTCCTCATGGATTGTATTATAAATTTTATGAAACCTTTATATGCTCTTGATAAATGTAATGTATTAGATTTGTTTTTACTCATGGATCTTTATTATAAATAAGATTACACATTATAAAATATTGTGGAATATTGGAAAGGGTTCATTTGGGCATGAAATTATCATGATCCCTTAAATTATGTGTTGACCATGACATCTATAACTACTGATACTAATTGGGTTTGGAAATTTACATGCAACATTTCATGATTTGATTGTTTATATGATGACTCACTCACCATCTATAATTTAATTAATCATGTATCAAAATGTAATGGGATGTTGGGAATTTAACCTACTTATTGAGCTTATAGGTTAATTCATATTGGTTATGGATGATTGAATTTTTCCCTGGTGCATCTAGGAATAGATATTCTATGTATATGGACACCTACCCATGCAGATACTTGGTTCATATAGGTGGATGAAATATCAAACTATAATATGTATATATTAAAAAAAATCAAATATGTTATGGAAATTATGATCAAGTGAAGAATGCATTTAGACCTAAGGTATGGGTTTCTCCCCAAAAATCATTTTTTCATTTGGGTTACTCTTTCTCTCTCATTACCCCCAATGTAAATCTTAATTATTATAATGTACACATCCTATATTATATTTGATGTTAAAAATATATTCACCAAGCTCAAATATTCTTTCTTTTATGGTACATATAAGTTTTATATAGATACCATTTAAATTCCTCCGGAAAATCAAGCCAGGTTAAATGGAAAATCAAAACATCTTACACATTTTTTAAGTTCAACGCATAATCTATTTTATGCTACCTATTTTTTCATTAAATAACCTATTTTATTATGAAAAACTATCTTTGTTAATTTTTTGTTTTATACCAAAAATATTTCATTATTCAGTTTTAAAGACACTATAATATTAACCTTAAATCAAACTAAAAAGGATTATTTCTAATGTTTCTAAAACACTCCTTTTACCAATTTACACATCAATTGCACATAATTTAACATGATCTGTGCCCATTTTCCATTATAAATTTCAAAGTATAATTTAAATCCATTATTTCATGGACTCCATTATTATGTTCCCTTTGGTTATGCCTTTCACCACTTATTCATTGTGTGTGGTGTATGTATATTTCCATTTCCTTTGTGATCATCATTCGTTGAAGATTTAATAAATTATCCACACTAATTATATCATTGATATAATAATTTTTTTATCCACATACCATTTTGACATATAGTGTTTCCTTTTAATGAGGTTTTATTTGGGGAAATACTAATGAATTTGTACCCTCCACTACATGCAGATATACTTATATGTTATATTGTTCATGAATTTAATCATTGTATGAAAAATTATTAGGAATTGTATTGACGGTTGGGGCACATGATATTCATGGAATTCATCAATTGGCCTCATTAGATAAAATAGTTTGATAAAAACACTTCAATTTTGTTTCTAAATTGATTCAGAGTGTTTTTTTCCCACAGACATAAACCGTCTTGATGGTATAATGGTTTATATCCCAGATACATGACATCCAAATAATAATCATTTTATATATTCATATTTCATTTATTACATGGAATAACATTTTTACTATGACACAGTCTATGGATGCTTTATCATTATCCATGTATTGATGGCTTATGTTTTTTATATTATTTACCTTGCCCTCATGTTATTCCATATTGACATTACTTCATTTATTATTGTTTCATATAACCCTTACTAATCATTTGAGATCACCCTTTAATATTTTCTCCTTCCCCAGGTTGTGAAGATGAAATCCTTGAATAAGTTATAAGAAGAATTTTATTTTCTTTTGTTAGGTACTATTTTTAAATACCAATGTAAAGAGAACTATGTATGTATCACGTTTATTCAAAATGACTAAACTTATAGATCCTTGGTGGTTTTTTCTCTTAAATCTATTCCATTATAATGAAATGACTATTGACTCTGTCCTACTGGGGTCTGGGTTTTTATAGTTGGTGTCTGATAAATTTAGTAGAATCCTTGGAAACTAGAATTGGAAGCATAACACTAATATAGAATGTGAGAAAAATAATAGGATAAAATACAATAATATTGGTAAGTTATAGGTTGTGGGGGTATTATATCAATACATCCATGTCTAGATAATAGATGATGATGTGGTTCTAGAATCGATGTATCTAGGGGTAACAACTCGAAAAAGGTGTATTGTGCCAAAATAGGTGAAACCTTGTAAATGAAAATGGTCTTGCAGCACACCTGTTCTGACACTCCCATGGGATATGATTATGATAATTTAAATTCACTTTTTAAGCCATTATAATGAATTTAAAAATAAATATGTACCCAATGATACAATGTTTATGATAATGAAATCAGTTATCCAAAAATTTTCATTTTCTATTAAGTGTATTTCTATTATTAAATTATTAATTATGATACATAGACAAATTTAGGGTATGAAAATATATAGAAATGGTTCTAAATGGTAGGAAAAAAATAAATACCCATGAAAAATTTAGTGATTTACTTCATGAGAAATCCAACGTAGTGAGTGTTGGAGCTGAGTAGATCACGAAAATTATAAGAAAAATTACTTATGTTATGATGAATAATCATACTACTCTTATGATGGATTATTTCATGTGATGGAAGCCTCCATATTATATATGGGACAACAAATCTTGTGGTAGCTGAGCAGTGGCTCAAGTCCCTTAAATAAATATTTCTAGAATTGGGATGCAATAAAAATGAAAAGGTTGTACTGGAAGTAAATTTCCACAATGGTGATGTTGATAAATGGTGTCCTTTTATCTAGAATAAAATAAAGTAAGACAATATATAATACATGTAATTGATAAATTTTAAGGAAAAAATCATCAACAAATACTTATGTAATGGACAATGAACTCAAATGAAGCGAAAATTCATTAGCCTAATGAGAAGCAAAGAACATATTTTTACAGAGTATGATGATACCTTCACAAGACTATCCATGTATTCCATTGTTTATATAAATGATTCAAAATTCATGACTAATATTTTCTTTGAAGCTCTCAACCCAAGTATCATAAGGGTACTAGCTTCTCAAACATATTCTGTAACATCCTATGTAAATAAAGAATGGGAAATTTTCATATTTACTAATATTTTTGAATTAAATATTAAATTAACCTTAAAGGGGATTTTATTTCTGATATCTTACTCAACAGGAAACTATATGTTTCATTGAAATCATACATTGCACACAGTGTTGTGTTATAATAAATAATAATAATATAATATTAGTATTATAAATGGTAGATAACACAATTCTTTTGTATAGGCATGAATGAACAGAAGTATCAACAATATGACAAAAAAAATTAAAAGTTTTTACTATTATCCAATAAGTTTTAGAGTCCTAAAATAAGAATGAATTAAATTTTAAGTATGAATACATTAATATTTTTTAAAAGTTCAATTTTCCACCTATTGATGGCGATCCCTTTTTAAATCATGTTTTTATCACTTTTTTATGTTATATTTGACAAAATAAAATTCTTCGTTAAAATTGGGACATCAAAATTTACTTTGGATTAAATGTTGGTATTTTTCTAAAAAATTTTGATTTTTAATTAATATTTAAAAATAATGCATTTTAACTCAAAACTGCATTTTAATATAATTTATATATATGGTTATATTATCATATTAAATTGTCTTAAAGTGTAATTGGATTAGATTTTTTCCATTTAATCCAATTTTTTTAATTGGATGTAATTTCACATTGATGTTGGACCTAAAAAAGTGGCAATATTTAGATAGTTATTATTTCTTAAAAATAAGATTTTTGATTTTGAAAATAGAAACTAATTTGAAATTAATTAATATTATTTATATGTTTAAATTTGGGAAAATAGAAATAATTTTCAAATTTATAAAATAAAAATAAATTGGGGGATGTTTTTTTATTTTTCTAAAAACGTTCAATTTTTTATGAATAGTGAAACACTGCGTAGTAGTCAAAAACCGACTTTTTTATTTAAAGGAAATTTTACCACTTATGTGAATTGAATTTCAAAAAACTGACATACATGTTTTCCATTAGTATGTAAAATGTGGATCAATATGATAAAAATAATTTTTGGTCATTGTAACTTTTGATTCTTATTTACTATGGTTAAAGGTAAATGGGGTAATTCAAGGTAAATAGGGTCATTCAAGGTAACAATAATATTATAATAATATAAAATTACCTTAACACATGTCCAAACATTATTTTATGAGTCATGGACAACAAACACAATCCTTGGGTGAGATATATGGCCTTTGAAATCCACTTGGTTAAGATAATTACATTAATAACTTTTTATTTAAAGTAAAAATAAAAATATCTTAAGCATGTATTGTTTAGATAAATCAATTTTAATACAGGAGTATATAATTTATATCATGGACTATAAATACTAATTATAATAATGAAAATATTTTCTATACCATGGAATTTTATTTATATTTTGTAAACATCAAATAAATAAATTCATTTATGACACAATGATGATGTAATGATTACCTCATTAATGAATGTTTTAAAATAACGAGATACAAAATATTAAAATAAATTTATTTTGAAACTATTTATTCCATACATGAATTTTAATGAATATGATGGATTTTTATCTAAAAATTAAGGTTTTTTTAATGAATCATACTGTTTTGTATTTTTTTAAAACGTCATGATATGAATAGTATAAAAATTGACATAAATGAGTTTTAAAAACAATTAATATTTTATTAAATGAAAACACCACCCTAAAATATATTATTAAGGAAATTTACACATATTATATTTGAGATGATTTCAAATAATAGGCATATTATCTTTTAATTTAATTATTTTGGGACCTTTTGAAACTGAAATTCAGCTTATAAAAAAATAATATATTGAAACATTCCTAAAGAGCCCCCCCCCTTATAAAAGGCCATCACCACTAACCCATTACACACAACTATAAATCCTTTTGTATCATCAATGTTCTACCCAAATAATCTCCCAAAATCCCTATATTCCTCATAAAATACTTACCTTAGGAATAAGGCACTTCATAGAATCCTTTTGGTTCAAACCAAAGGGAGTTGCCCGATTTAAAGGTAATGTCATCCCTCAAGTTCTCTTATATTATTTTACTTCTTCACTACCTATGATCTTATTATTATTATCTACATAGAAACAGCATTATACCAAACATAATATGTTTTTATTATGACAAGGATTCAAACTAAACTAACACACACATCCATCTAATGGATTCAAACATAATGTTTCTTTGTACGGCGAACTGCTGCCTCACGAAACGATGATTTTTTGATTATCACCTACCGCTTCTCTTGGTGTCCATTATGATGGAAATATATTTATATGTGATATATAATATATTTATATTATCTCTATGCTTATTTATTTTTCATTTTTATCATACCTTTATGGTTTCCATAATCGGTAAATAAGATAATTTCATTTTAGGAAGTGCGGACTACCACACCCTCAAAGTGATATGAATCGTTCATGCCATATGTGGAATGTGTAAAGGATGGATTTACTGAAATTATATATTATATTATACATTAATTATAATATAACAATTTATCATTATGTTTTCATTCCATTAAATATGATATCAAAATTAAAATATTGTTTATGCGTACGTACGACTTACCGTCTCCATGAATGGTGCATTTCATTTGTTATCACCAAATGTTATATACCACTATAAATACATATATATACTGGATATATATGATATATATGATATATAATTCATGAATATCATTTTAGAGATATTGTAATTTTGCTTATATGGAAAACTTTTAATTATAAGAATTTCATCTTTTACTCAACTACTAAATACCGACAAAACGTCCGTTATTAACGTAAATGATTATGTAATGTATATACCATGTTAAAAAGTAGTATAAAATTAATAATAAACTTGAAAAAGGTTCTTATTTAATTATAAATTAACTTTAGTTTATTATTGATGAGACTAAATAACAAACTAGTCATGTCAGACATGAGGGAAGGTGTTTTCATCTAACTTTTTATTCCCATTGGATTTATTCTATATTTTCCACTATTTCCTTTTATTTGGTGTATGTACATACCATGATTTTATTAATTGTGTAAAATAATTATATTTATGGGTATTTACATTTTCATTGTATGATTCTTCTTTTATGTGGTGTATGATTCAAAAGTTACCAAATGGGTAATGGAACCTTTCAACCTCCTCTACTAGTCAAAGAAATATTTTTTGTTATGTCTTCAAATTTAAATTATAAAAGGTTGGGATATTTTACTATATAGACTTTTGTCTAAATTTTTTTTTCCATGTGATGAGATTCCCTTTTCTCTCTCATCAACTCATTTTCTGAATTTTTATGTGATGTCCTTAGGTAGTCCAATTTATGTACGAGAACTTCTTAATCCAATTTGAATTCTTTTGGTTAATCTTATACTTCTTGAATATGTCAGGCTACAAATATGTGAGAATGACCTATGATTGTTTTATAAATAATATCCACTTATATCATTTGTATTCTTATTTTTCGCACATAATTGGGTCATTGATTTGTCTTTAATTTAAGGATATGATCTTTTCAAGGGACATGGTCTCAATTTACATTCCATTGAGACTTTTTTTGTGACAAACTAATTAACTCTAATATGGAGTATATAATTCCCTTTGACATATTATATCATGAATCTCCTTATTTTCATGATATTATAATCTTTGATTAATGTTATTCTTCAATTATTTGTATTCAAAAATATCTCTTATGGTTATGAACTCTTTAACTAAAATATCATTTTAAATGTTTTAAAGATTTATTCTTTTAAATATTTGTCATTAATGGCCATGTTTTATAAGAAAATATATATTTATTTATATGAACATGAATGTTATGAAATTAAAATTTCATTCCAAAGCATCAATATGGGAAACATTGATTCTAAAATCACTTTATAAATTTTTTTTCTTAAATGGATTCGAAAATGGGTTGATAAAGCATTGATTATGTAAATATCTTGAAATTATATATTGTGATCACAATTTGGAACTGTAATAATTTATTTATTCTTGTTTTGTGTGTTATGGATATGTTATGGTTATTGGGAATTTTTTATGTATATGACCGGTTCAGTGATAAAACTATTGTGGGTGAGCCTGATATAGATCTCCAATGAATTGAGTAACATAAAGAAGGTAAATGTTAATGTTTCTCCTAAGATATTTATGGAATATACTTTGATGGGTATTCCAAATGTAACTCCCTAGATAGCTTTAAATGCTACAATGTATGTATGTTATGGATTCCAAAAGATACCCTTATGATTTATGATTTCCAATTATTATTCATAAATCATATGATTTTGTGTGGTATTTTAAAGATTGAAAAGTATGATTTCTTTGATTTTTATATATTGATGGACTAGTATTCTCTTTCCTTGTTTTAAAATCCATACTGATCTTTTTATGCTCATCCCATGTTTTTGAAAGGTTTTTTATAGGATATAAGGAAGGGTAAGAGAATGGAAGAATTCAAGAATATTTTTATCAAGAAAAGAAATCTTGTTTTCTTTTAATAGTTTTTATTTTATGAAAAATATCGATATTGAGTAGAATTGTATACTTTGTAACAATTGAGATTTAATGTAATAGTTATGGACTAATTCTATAAAACTCTAAACCCGAATAGATCCTCAATTTGAATTATTAAATAAATTCATGATTACGCAATGTCTAAGGTTAGGTCCTTATAGTTGGTAACAAAGGTTAGTTTAGATAAGATTAGAGGTTAGGGTGTAATTGAAGCAAAAGTGAAATAACCATAATGCTTTGAATAATAGAAATAGTCCTAGTGATTTTAGATAAATTGAATGGGTTTAATATAATATGATTAAGTATATCATAGTGTTTACCATCCTCAAGAGATATTATATGATGAATTGACTGATATACTCACACTGACCTTTTTCAATTTATTAAAGGGATGGATGTAGAAAGAACTAAAGTAATAGTGGTTTTGAAGAAAACTATGAAGTTTTTAGGAATAAGAAACTTAAGGAAATGGGTTCTATATTGAACACTCTTTTTGTTATTCTCAACCCACTATCTGGAGTCATTATTGGCCACTGGCACATATGGGATTTTTATAAGGTGTTGTATATGTGAGAAATGAATCCCAATGGGAGTTCATTTAATAACCATAATGGTATGTATATTCAAAAACTTATGTGTCTACGATGGGGAGAGAAAAAACTAGGAAAAAAATTTAATGCAACAGAAAGATTCTATATATGTGGTAATGAAGGTCATAAAGCAAGAACATTCCATGGAAAAATGAAGAATCCAGTTGAATCCAGGAAAGGGACAAAAGTTAATTATAAAGAATTGATTGAATGTATTAAATTTGGTGTGCATGGTCATTATAAAAATTGTTTTCCTATGAAGAAGGTTCGGGAATGAGATTGGCAGGATTATATAAATATTTGTTTACCAAATCCTAATTCCATTCCAATTGAAAATGAGGAAAAAAATTGACCTATAAAAGGTATGGATTATTTCTTAGTTGTTGTTTCGATATTATTGAATCGTAGGGAATGATTCATTTTTTTTGTTTTTAGGAATGATGTATTATGGAATAAGTTAGAAAATAATGGTTAATGGATCATCAAGAGCAATTAATTAGTTAGAAGTATACATATAATGGATTCAAGAGTTATGGAAAAATTTAGGATGATGAAATACTTAAAAGTATTAATTCTCTTTTGATGATGGGATTACTTTGGAATAATTTTTTCAAGTATGTGTAACCGTGATGTATGATATCTGAAAATTTTGTTCAAGAAGAATTATCTTTTCTCGTGTGTACATAATGTATAACCTTTGGGGTTCATGTGATCTTTTTTTATACAATTAAGGGTTATTACTTTTTAGGATGAAAATACAAGGTATGAGATAACATTTGGGGTTAAAATATGTTCTGGTTATTTTTGAGGAATTTATCACATTTTTGGGAAATTTATAAAATTATATAATTTTTGAAAAAGGAAAACACATAGACCATGTGACAACCTGTCGCATCAGACAAAGCTATGTGAATCGAACCCCCAACCAAAGTGCGATTTGGATTTATCACCTACCACTGGACTATGTGAATTCCAAGGTTAGTATGACTAATTATTTTTAGTTAAATGATTTTACGGATCCTGAATAAGTTTATTTTTGTAAATTATGTTTTATCAAACGGATATCCTTAGTATATGAAAATGATCCGGCGACTAATTGATAAAAGTTATTTTAAAATATGTTTCCTCTTTTGGGAACAATATATGCTAAAGTAACATAGAATACTATGGGATTTAATATGATGCGTAATTATTGAATTTTATTTTGGAAGAATCTTATTTTTATTGTGGAAATATGGTGATTTGGGTAATTTATAGAAATGATCATATGGAATATGTGATTTGGTTAATTACACTTCATTATGAGACTTTAAGAGTATCCAATATTATTTGGAGATAAATGTTAATATTTTTGTGGATGAATATGTGATCAAAACCTTCTAAATTTTTTGTTTCAATCTTACATTGGATTACATAGATGAATTTGAAGGGAAGTTTTTTATTGAGTGGTCTTTGTTGAGCTTTGGGAATTATTTTATCAATTTTGTAGATTTAGATCAGTATTACATTTTGTAAAAGATTATCCTTTTTGGGGATTAACTGATCATGTAATATCCTTTTTGGTTTTGGTTAATGTATAAAGATAGGGTAAATATATAGTTCATATTTTGTGGATTATTTGATTTTATAGAAGTTGAATTTAGAACATCATTTGTGACCAAGTCCTATTGAATACTCCTCATTTGGAGAAAAGAAGAGTTTCTGTTAGAATGTTTTTAAAGGATCAAAATATAATTAACAAGTAAGAATATTTCCTTATGTTCTTAGACAATCTCATAAATAAATTCTCCATATTTATGAAAGGGAACCTAAAAAAACTTATTCAATTTAGTTTTAATACTGGGGAATCAATGACTATTTAACTTATCAAATATTTGTCGTTTTTTTGTTAACATTCTCCTAGTCATGTATTCTATCACTCTCCATCAGAACATGGCACATAGTTTCCCCTCCAAATATTTGTTTTCATACATGGAATACCGGTATGTGTTCTCTTGGGTGACCATTGTACTTATCTTTAATTCATTTAATTTTACAGTTTTGTTCACTCTTTTTCTGATGTTATACTTTTAATGAAGTTTCTGAGCCCAATTTTAAAATTGCAGGGACGCAATTTCCAAGGGGGGGGAGGATGTTACATGCCAGGTAAATAAAGAATGTGACTTTTTTATATTTATTAATATTTTTGAATTAAAAATACATTTTACTTTAAATGGGATGTAATGTCCAATAGCATACTCAACATGCAACAACAAGTTTCATTGAAATAATACGTTGAACACAATGTTTAGTTATACAGAAAAATAATAATATAAAAATATTATTTCAAATGGTAGTTAATACATAGCCGTTGTATTGGCGGGAATGAACAGAACTAACTACAATATGATAACAAATGTTATTTAGTAATTTTATTGTTATCCAATATGTTTTAGAGGCTTAAATTAAGAATGAATCCAATTTTATGCATGAATATTCTAATATTCATTAAAAGGTCTATTTATTGCCTATTGATGGAGAACCATTTTCTAATACAGTTTTTGTCACTTTTATATGTTCTATTTGGCTATATAATGTTCTCATTTATAATCGGGACATCAAAATTTACTTTCCTTGAAATTTGTTATTTTTTATAAAGATCATTTTTTTAATGAATTGTGAAAATTACTGCATTTTAATTCAAAATTGAATTATAATATAATTTATTTACATGCATAGATTATAATATTAAATATTTTTAAATTTTATTTTCATTATATTCTTACCATTTAGTACAATTTTGATCATTGGAAGTAATTTCACATTCAAATTGGACATAAACAAGTGTTAATGTTTTGATAGTTATTATTTCATAAAAACTCACTTTTTGGTTTTGAAAACGAAAATTAATTTTAAATTAATTAATGAGATTTTTAGGTTTTGAATTTTTTCAAATAGACATCATTTTTTAATTTGGAATATCAAAAATTTGTTGGGTGAATTTTTTTATTTTTACGAACACATTCAATTTTTATGAATAGTGAAACACTACGTAGTATTTAAAAAACCAGCTTTTTTATTTAAATGAAATTTTACCGCTTCAGTGAATTGAATTTTAAAATCCAACATACATGTCTTTCATAAGTAAGGAAAATGTGGCTCAATAAGATGAAAATAATGTTTTTGTAAATAGAAACTTTTGATTTTTATTTACCACTGTTAAAGGTATATAGTGTAATTCCAGGTAAAAATAAAATTATAATAAAATAAATTTACCATAAAATTTTTCCTAAAACTATTGAATGAGTCATGGACGACGAATAAAATTTTTGTGGGAGTCTTTTTTCCTTTTAAATCCACTTGGGTATGATAATGACATTAATAACATTTTATTTATCATAAAAATAAAAATATCTTAAATATGTATTATTTTTCTAAAACAATGTTAATGTGGAGATATATAATTGATATCATTGAATATAAATAATCATTAGAAAGATAAAAATATTTACTACATGATGTTATTTTATTTATAAATTTTAGACATGATATAAATAAATTTAGTTATGACACAATGATGATTTAATGATTACCTCAATAATGAATGTTTTAAGTAAATGAGATTATAAATGTTAAAATAAATTTATTTTCAAACTATTTATGATATCCAAGAATTTAAATGAAGAGGAAGACTTGATATATATAAATTAACGAAGTTTTTTTTAAAATAATCATGTTTTTTATAATTTTTTATAAAGTCACGATATAAATAGTATAGAAATATATATAATTGGGTTTTTAATCAATTAAAAATTTATTGAATTATAAAAGATCCCTAAAAATCTAAAATTATAAAAAATGATTGATATGATGTTAAAAATGTCATTAATTATCCATTTGTGATCACTTGGAATTCTATTGTAACTATATTAACCATATAGTCTGAATATACAAGAAGACATTATAAAAGTCAAATTAGTTAACTAAGATTTAATGCTAAATTATATGGTTAAACATGAAACCAACACTTTTATAAAACCTATTTTCTGAGGGTATTTCGAATAATAGTATTATTATCATCTAATTTAATGAGTTTGGGACATTTTTTAACCGATATTATTTTTATAATAATATAATATTTTCAAACTTTTCTAAAGAGGCCCTCCTCCCCCTTATAAAAAGCCATCACCTCAAACCCATTACACACACCTCTAAAGCCCCTTGGATCATCCAAAAACATCCCAAATAATCTCAAAACATCCCTATATTCATCTTAGAAGCCTTAAAATAGGCATAATTAACTTCAAGGATGCCTTTTGGTTCAAACCAAAGGAGTTACCCGATTTAATGGTAATTTCTTTCCTCAAGTTTTCTTCCATTATTTTACTTCATCACTCCTTGTGATATTTTTATTATTTGTTTACATAAAAACTAGAATAATAAATATAATAGGTTTTTTTAGTGATATATTCAAACTAAACTTACACACAACTCCATCTAATTGATACGAACATACTATTTATGTGTAAAGCGAACTGCTGCCTCATGAAACGATGAGTGTTCGATTATCTCATACCACCTCTCATGGTGGCCTGTATGATGGAACTATATTTATATTTGATATATATTATATTTATATTATCACTATTATTCTTTATTTTTTCATTTATATCATTCCTTTATGGCTTCTATAAGGGGTAAATATGTTAATTTCATTTGAGGAAGTGCAGACTATCGCCCCTCAAAGTGATATGACTCATTCATGAAATACGTAGAACATATAAAGGATGGAGTTACTGTAAATATATATAATATTATAATGTAATTATAATATATCTATGTATCATTATGTTTTCATTCCAACAAATACGAAATATAAATGGAAGTAGCATTTATGAGTACGTACGGCTTACTGTCTCCATGAACATTGCATTACATTTCTTATCACCATAGGATATGTACCATTATAAATAAATATATATAATGGATATATATGATATATATGATATCTAATTCATGAATATAATTCTAGATATAAAGTAATTTTTACCACATGGACATCCTTTAAATATTAGAAGTTCATATTTGACTCAATTACCAAATATCGACAAAACAACAATTATTAACTTAAATGATCATGTAATTTTTATAATGAAGTAACATGTAATATAAAAGGAATAATAAACATGAATTTTTTTTAATCAAGTAGAAATTAACTTTATTTTATTATTATGGGGATTAAAGAATGAATGAGTCAAGTCGAACATGAGGTAAGGGATTTTAATCTCACTTTTTATTCCCATGATCTTAATGCTATATTTTCTAATAATTCCATTTGTGTGGTGTATTTACTTCCCATGATTGAATTAATTATTTAATATATTTTAATTATTGGGTATTTACATCTTCATTGAGAGATCCATCTTTCATGTGGTCTTTGTTTCACAGGATACCAAATCGGTAATGGAACCTTTCACGCACCTCTTCTAGTCGAAGACTTCTTTTCTTTTATGTATTTAAATTTAAATTTTCAAAGGTTGGGATATGTTATTCTATATCCTCATTTTGGTAAAATTGTTTTACATGTTATTATATACCCTTTTCTCCCTCATCAACTCATTTTCTTAATTTTTTTGTGACGTCGTTAGGCTATCAAATTTCTGTAAGAGAACATCTTAACCTCATTTAAATTATTTGCCTTAAAATTATAATTCTTGATTATGTCATGCTATAAATATGTGTGAATTACCTATGATTGTTTTACACTTAATATCCACTTATATTGGGTGTATTATTATTTTTCACACATAATTATTTCATTTATTTGTCATTAATCTAAGGATATGATCTTTCCAAGGGACTTTGTCTCAATTTACATTCCATGGAGACTTTTTGTTATACACCAATTCACTTTTATATGGTGTATATACTGCCATTTGAAAACTTATATCATCAATATCCTTATTCTCATGATATTATAATCATTGATTAATTTTATTCCTCAATTAGTTGAATTCAATCGTCTCTATTTTGGTTAGGAACTCTTTAACTAAAATATAATATTAAAATATTTAAATATTTATTAATAAACAAAATTTCTGATTAATGTCCAATATTTAAAATTGATTTTAAGGATTTATTTATATGGACATGAATGTTTTGAAATTAAAATTTCTTTTAAAATATTCATAATTTTATGAGACACTTTGATTTAAAAATTTATTTATTAATTGTTTTTTTAAATGGATTCAAAATATAGTTTGATAAAGCATTGATTTTATCAATATATTGAAATGATATATTGTGATTAAAATATGGAAATGTTATAATTCCTTAATGTTTTTTTATGTGTTCTGAATATGTTATCTTTATTGGGAATTGTTTATGTATACGGGTGGTTTTGTGGTAAACCTAGGGTGGCGAGCCCGAGATAGCTCTCCAATGCATTGGGTAACGTGACATAGGAAAACATTAATGTTTATCCTAAGAGATTTAGGGAATATAATATGATGGGTATTAAAAATTTAACTCCCAAAGTAGTTGGGAAAGCTACAACGCAAGTATGTTATGGATGACACAAGTTACCTTTATGATTTATAATTTCCATTTTTTATTCAGAAATATTTTGATTTTGTGTTTTAAGATAAATATTGAAAAGTACGATTTCATTGAATTGTATGTATTGATGGACTAATGTTTTCCTTCCTTGTTTTATATCCCTTTCTGATCATTTTATACACATCCCACATTTTTTAAATTTCTTTCACAGTATATAAGTACGGGTATGAGAAATTAAGAATTCAAGAATATTTTTATGAAGAAGAGAACTCTTGTTTTTTAAGAGGTTTTATTTTATGAAAAAATGGATACTGAGAATAAGTGTCTACATTTTATGAATTGAGATGTAATGTAACAGTTATGGCCTAATTCTCTAAAACTATAAACTTGATAAGATCATCAATTTTAATTATTAACATAATTCATGATTATGTATTTTTTAAGTTTAGTTCCTTATATTTTCATCATATAGTGAAATAATATTATGTTTCATAAAAATGGAGAAAAAATTTTATAAATCAGATATGTTCAAGGGAAATAGAGATATGAATAGGGATTCTGATAACCAAGTATATGGTGCGAATCAAAGAAGATGAAGGGAATGAATCATTTTTTCTTATGTGAAAATTATGGAAATAATCATTATGGAAAATGCTTCAATGGAATGGGAGTTTTCTATAAGTTTGGATAAATGGGTAATTATGCTAAGGAATGAAAATTGAATAAACATAAAAATTAGAGAATGATTTCGTTTCAAGTATATAAATCCAAACATAAAAATTAGAGAATGATTTACTTCATTATGGATTATCAAACTCCATTATATACACAGAATTTTCCATAAAAATTAGGCATTTCTGTTTTTATTTAAAAATGGAGTTATAAGTCAAAAACACCTAATAGAAGTCTCATTACAAAAAAAATGTGTCGGTATGTCCACATTATGAAAAATTCATCTGATTATTTGCTAAACTTATCATTATACATATGTTTTACTGATATATAATCCTCAGTACATATTTTATTTCAAAATTTGATGTGATAATTTATTTCAAGAAGAAGGAAATTATGGTTTGTGAGGAACATGTATAATCCATTAGATTTAGAGAAAAAACATCTACATCAGATTCTTATCTCTGTCCACCCCGAGTAGCTCTATTGTATGAAATTATTCTGAAGGAAGATTATACAAAATTTAGGGATGACGGATTTCATCTTAATATTGAGAATGTACCATTCTTATAGTAATACAATGATGAATTTTATGAGGATTTACCTAGACACCCCCCATGTGTTTGAAGTTTAATTTACCATTGATTTAATCCTTAATGAAATAGCAGTATCAAAGAATACATCTAAAATGGACACTATGAAAATAATGAATCTAAATAAATAACTATTGGAGTTCAGTAATAAGGGTTTTATTCTCCCTATTTTTTCTCCCTGAGGGTCCCTAGTTCATTTTTATGAAAAATAAGGATTATTAAGGTTATGCATTGACAATAGAGATGTAAATTTGATTACATAAATGGACAAGTATCCTTGTCCTCAAATTGATAACTTATTTGTTGAAATACATTGAACTAAATATTTTTTAAATATTCAACATCATTTTGGATATAATCAATTTCATGTAAATAAGTAACATATTCCAATAAAAGAATTTTGAAATAGGTATGAACTTTTATATTTTATAATTATTCCATTTGGAGTGACTAATTAATAATATATTTTGATGAATTTAATGATAAGAGTATATAAGGAATATCGTGATAATTTCTTTTGGTATTTTTTGATTATATATTTGTGTACTACAAAAGATTTTAGGATCAAAAGTCATACTTGTGGATTTTTTTGAATACTCACAGAAGAAAAGTGTTATTTGGTACGTTTAGTAAGTGTGTATTCTGGGTTCAAACGGTTTCTTTTCATGGCCATATTGTCTCAAAGGATCAGATCTTAGTTTACCCTACAAAGAAAAAGGAAATCGAATAATTTTTTACCACAATGACAATAGCCCAGGTATGTAGTTTTATTTATTTAACAGGATACTATTGGAATTTCCAGCAAAATTATTTATAACTGGAAAAACAATTGAAGAAGCTCACAGATAAAGGGGTGAAGTTCATTTGGAAAAAATAATATACAAAATAAATTGAAGAATTTAATATAATATTGTTCAATGATACAATCTTGACTCCTCCATCAGGAAAGTATGTTTTTTTGATATACTGTAATGTATCGAAAAATGGATCGTGTTGTGTCCTTATGAAAATTGAACATGTTATTGGAGATTCATAAAGGTAGGTGAAGACTCATGAGCATATTTATCCAACTAATGATCTTGAGTTAGAATCCATAATCATTACTATGAAGATATGAACCCACTATATTTATGGTGAAATATGTGAGATATATATAGATCACAAGATTTTGAAATACAATGTTACACATAAAAAACTCAACATGAGGAAAATGTGATTGCCTAAGTTAATAGAGTATAATTATTTCCAAACACACATCATCCCAGGAAAGTAAAATAAGGTAGTAGATACACTGATAAAGAAAGATCATGGACATCTGACCAAAATGAGGATTGAGAATTATCATATATCCAGGGATTAAGTAAAATTGGGTATGGGTATTATTAAGGAAATTGAAGAATCAATCCTTTTTCAAATTATTTCTAATACATATTTACTAGATAAGATAAAAATATCTCAATTTGATGATGATAATATTCAAAATAAAATTATTTTCATTTCAAATGGTAGATTTGAAGACTCCATGTATAAGGATGGAGTTCTATAATTTTAAAGAGGTTATGTGTTCCATCATTTCCTAAGATAAAAATGGAACTATTATATGACTATCATAGCTCAGACATATCGATACTCCCTTTTAGTAAAAAGATATATAGAGATATGAAGAATTTTTTTTATGGGAGCACATGATGAGGAAAATTGGTAAATATGTGTCACGGTGTCTAGTTTTTCAACAAGTGAAAGCTTAGAGGAAAAATCATAGAGGATGCATGGTCCCTATACCTATTCCAATTTGGATGTGGGATGAAATTACTATGGAATTTTTCATAAGACTACCAAGGATTTCCAAAAGGAATGATGCAATATGGGATATTATTCATCAAAAATACAAATATGAATATTTCCCTACAATAAGGGATGATGTTTCACTGCATATCCAATAAATACCATATATTAATGATGTAGTAAGACATTATGGTTCACTTTAATAGATTGTGTCTGATAAAGATCCCTATTTTACATCAAAATTATGGAATTGTCTTTATATGGATCTAAATAGTAAGCTTCATTTGAGTAATTTATATCACCATCAAACTAAGGGAAGGTCAAAGCGACTATTCAATCATTGAAGGACATTTTGAGACCAATCTGACCCGAATTTCTAGGTATGTGGGATCATTATTCACCATTGGTTGAATTTTCTACAATAATAGTTTCCATTCTAGTATAAAATAGAGACACTTGTAGAATTGCATATCATGAGATTTCAATCTCCAAATTCTTGGGAAAAAGTCAGTTATAGAAAACGTATCGGACCAGAACTTATATAAGTGACAATGAAAAATATAAATACTATTCAAGCTCATATCAAATTAGAATAAAGACGTAATCAGATTTATACTCTAATCTAGGGAAAGGATTTGTTATTTCAAGTGGGAGATCGTGTATTCCTGAAAGAATATCCATAATAGGGTGTCTTAAGGATCATTAATAAAATGAAACTGAGCCTTAGGTACATCAGACCATTTGAAATTCTATAAAGAATTGGTTCCTTCACATACTCATTAGAGATTCTAGGATTCCTCTCGAATGTTTAGAACGTGTTCCACATATAATTCTCAATGAAGTACATGTCACACCCAACACATGTACTCGCCTATATAGAAATAGGATGGGAACCTATATAGACTTATTTTGAAGATACTATTGAGATTCTTGACACAAGATAGAAGGTGTTTGGAAATTTGCTGACTAATTAGTAAAGGTTATTTTGAGAAACTATAAAATGAAAGAAACAATGTCGGAACCTTGGGACATTATGAATAAGGACCCCGAAATCTATTTAGAAGGAAATATTCATCAAAATTATGGAGGATCAAATTTCTAATGGAATGAGGAATATGACACATGAATATTTTATGGACATTAAGATCAAGTGAATAACATATTCGTGTAAATGTTAATGGATTATCCCCAAACATCCATTTCTTCCATTAGGATACCCTTTCTCTCTATTTAATATAATGTGATTCTTAATTATTCTTATTACTCTTACTCCAATATATGTTATGTTCAAATGGTATTTACGTAGCTCAATTTTTTTTTAATTTTTGGGAAATAATAGTTTTATACGGACCCCTTTTCAATTCATCCTGATAAGAAATCTCAATTAAAGGGAGCTTTCCAATTTCTAATGCATTTTCAAGTACCATCCATAACATATTTTAAGGTACCAATATTTTTCTAATACAACTCATTTTATTTTGATAAAATAATATTTTTTAATTTTTGGTTTTATAAAAATCATTATTCATTTTAATTTTAAAGGATCTATAATATTTTCCTTAAACCACACTAAAAATTCTTATTTCTAATGTTTCTTAAACATACCATTTCCCAATTTTCACTTCATTTGGACATCATTTATAATGATTTCTGACAATTTTCCATTATTAATGTTCTATTATTATTTAAATCAATTTTTATTGGACTCTATTATGACATTCCTTTTAGTAATTCATTTCACCACTTATTCCTTGCGTGTTGTGTATGTACACTTCCCTTTAATTTTGTAACATCATTCATTAAAGATTTCAATAAATATCTGTATTTATTGTATCGTGTATACATCTATTTCATTATCCATGTACCATTTTATACATGTGGTGATTTATTTTAATTATGTTTTATTTGTGGAAAAATTGATGAATATGTATCCCATACATAATATAGATATTTTGATAATTTATATTTTTCATGAATCAAATCTATGTATGAATAATTATTTGGACATATAGTTATGAGTGTGGACTTTTATAACAACTCAATGCGTTTACAAGTCTCATAAGATAAAAATATTAGTGAAAAACCCTTCGTATTTGTTTCAAAAAATAAGTAGGCAGGTTATTACCCACCAAGATTTAACATCTTGTTGTTATAATGGTTCATGTTACAGATACATGATGTCTCAATAATATTAATTTTCTTCATTTACTATTTATTTATTACTTTCCATGATGTTTTCACTATTATGAAATATATATATGCCATATCATTCTTAGTGTATTCATGGAATGATTTTTTTAGATTATTTACCTTTCCATAATCTCTATTCATTATTGACATTACTTCACTTGTTATTCTTTAAAATAACCTTTATTGATAATTTGAGATGACCCTTTCATTTTTTTCCCATCACTATGTTATGGAGAATATTTATTTGAATAGGTGAAAATAAGTAGTTTATTTTCATTGGTTATATACTATGATTAATTACCAATGAAATTAGGTAACAATGTATGTATCTAATTTCTTCAAGAAAACTAAACTGCTCGATCCTTGGTAATGTGATCTCTTATATCTATTTCATTGTAATAAAATGACAACAAAAAATGGTATACTGGTGTCAGGGATGTTACATATATCACTACTATGTACATATGGTTTCAATTCATACTATCTTTCTTGCCATGAGCCAAAGAAGGTAGTGTCCCCATGTACTATTTAGAAACCTAAGTGGGATAATTGTTGTTTATTTTAATTTTTTATTATTCCCTATACCAGCACACCAGTTTACTTTTATTTATAGTGTGGAATAAATCTTAGACACCATGGGTGGTAACTAGTTGGGGTTTATATATCACACCCTACTCATGCCAAAATTTCACTAGGGTACCCATGTTGGCCCGATGTTAATAAGACTATAGTTGAATTCTTGCTTTTTATTTTTTTTTACCTAGGAGTTAGAAGCACACGACCAAGTGGGATCTTGGGGTTCTCATGTTGATTACCCTTAGGGATTTTATTTTATTTTATTTATTTACATTTTATTATACTCTATTGAGATGCCTATTGTTCTTCTATTTCTTGAGTTTATGTATCGTCATTAGGATACCCGTTCATCTGTTGTATATTGGTGTATTACATATCTTTTATATTTAGTTTATTATTATTCTTCTGTTTCTATATCAATATTTAATTACCAAATATATTTTAATTTTTTTTCCTTCTAATATACAGTTTTCCAACTCTGATGAGAGGGCATATTCTCCCCACTATGACCATCTTAGAGCATCAGTGATAGTCATAAGCCTCTGGCATACAGGGAGGCGTGTTTGATGCCATGTGACCCCCCAATCTTGCTATCATGTTAGTGTCTTTCCAGCTGGGATGTTACAAAGTGGTTTAATAGGGGTCCATTATTTTATTGTATTAATGTTTTTGGGCTATTATACATGAGACTAAAAATGTGACAGTACTACCTAGATAGTAGTTCCTAGGAGGGATCAACCCATGTATGGGGAAAATTCTATTTTCCAAGAGCTGGGATTGTTGTTTATACTTTTTGATGTTACAATTGATTATTATTTCAAATTGAATGAATGATTTAATTTCCACTACTAATTGATTTTTGATGTTTATGGTATTTTCCCTTGGCCTTGTATCTAAAGGATGAATCATTTCATGCATCATTTTGGGTATATATAAAGTCACTTTTAATGCATGTTCCATTCCATTTTGATGAATTTATAGGATTATTTCTGGTTTTATTATTGGGGATAACTATTATGTCATTCATAGTTTTAACCACTTTATGTAATTTTTTACAATGTTTGATTATAGAACATGATTTTTTGAATATGACATTT
This sequence comes from Viscum album, assembly GCA_963277665.1. Lineage (NCBI taxonomy): Eukaryota > Viridiplantae > Streptophyta > Magnoliopsida > Santalales > Viscaceae > Viscum > Viscum album. The sequence goes on along the minus strand of OY728152.1, from coordinate 270,050,642 downwards.
TTTATGTTTATTATCAATTCTTTCCTATCTACCATTACTTTGGTGTTTATATAAAGAATCTCAATGTTTTTTGCTTTTAATAAAATTGTCTACATTCTTGTTATAACATTATTATTATAATTTGATATGTAAATGGTTGCATTGGATAAATATTTAGGTTGTGGTTAAATGGTATTAATTTTTTAGTTATAAGGTGATGGTAACTAATATACTAGATCAATATTTTATAGTTTTTTATATACACATCTAGAGACCATTGTAAAATTGTCAAAGATGCTAATGTTTGAATTTTCAAATGGAATTATTTTTCTTAATTAGATCGAAATGATGAACTATATATTGTATATAACATTATAGATTGGTAGATGGACTCCCTTATTACTAATCCATTATAAATGACTATAACATCCTAGATCCAAAAGGCACTATAACTGGTTCTCCGATCTGGTTTGTCAGATGACCACAAGAGTGCCACCCGTACACCAGATCGTTTTGGCCAACAGTATGGGTATAATGTGGTAGATTGGAGACTATACTCGATTATTAGAGTTATTACACAACAGATGAAACAAAAACAGATAAAATAACCATATAAAAAGCAATTTTAAAACATTAAATAAAACCATTAGGTAACCAATTACTCATGTTGTAACAAAATCTAGTGAGTCATCTACATGCCAAGCAGTCATACACTATGAAAAGTAACTATAACTAACAAAAGTCTCTAAACTGAAACTCAACTACCAACCCGTACTAAACTCCAGGATCTAACCCATCATCCAATTCTAAACAAACCTCCATGTCCATGTACATAACATGTACCTAAAATAAGCATCATCTACTCAGGTAGACAAGTGGCATGGAGACCCAAGCAGGGAATGAGTACAACCTAGTAGGCCACCCCCAATGGAGTCTAAGAAATAACAAGTCTGTATAAATGTGTATACAGATAACAAGTAAAATAAACAAGGCCTTAAGGAAAACATTTAGGTATTTTTCTAATATTACTTTTACCCATATAGTTTTGTATAGTCAACCAGATACAACTAACTTAGGTCACACTGAGTGTCTAATCCTAATGAAAAAAGATTACATACACATTTAACCACAAGAGATTTAACAAATCACAACACATGTCATATAGAATCCCCTTCAATCCATATTTGTATTTTCTAATGAAACTTTTATGGGTATGTGTGAACAAAATACTTATCAAACCAGTGACAAGTCCATGCCATGTAAACCATAACCCACTGCTAGAGTACCACCCACTACAAAATTTGAAATTCAAATGACAGATATTTCCAAATTCAAAATTCAATCTTCATCATTTTTCATGGTCCAGAAGCCACCAAATGTCATGTGATCCCCTGATTCATGCACATTTTCACCTCACATCCCCATTTTCACTTCATGCCAATAGTCGCTTCATACAAAATCACCAGCGAGACCTTCAGCCATATCCCGTCGTCGCGGTCGTACAATCATCCACATCTCCACCCTTACCTAAGACATGATACCAGTTATTGGCATCAATATACCATTAAGTCATCACTCCACCTTCACCATCAGTGTCAACACCGGCGACCAACACCAATCAACGATACCAGAAACCCAAACAAAATATGCACTTCCAAGACCCCCGAATGCCGCTGAACCACACTTCCCAGAACCTCAAATGATCCACTGCTCTAAATCCGATTGGGAGAGGCACCGAGGAACTCGTGGATAGAAAAAGGTTGGGTGGATGGGAACTCCGAGCGAAGCTTGTGTAGAGAATATTGTCGGCGATTTCCAACCGCACCCTAGCCGGAGACGCAGCATGAACCACTCGCGCCAAAAGAAAATTTCAACCATCGTCGTCATGGCCATAATCAACCACTATCTTAGAGAAACCATACTCAACAAAACATAACCAACATCTGTGCATCACCAAAATAACGCTGATGCCTTCTCCACAACCAGAAGAAAATATACCCATAACTAGAACCAGACATAAATAAAACCCAGAAACTCAGCAACAACGAATCGTTTCCAACCCAGATAATAACCAACGATGAAGACCATGTGACCAGAATAGTGAATTATTCCAAGCCACACAACCCAGAACCTCCTAGTTACAACCGCTCCAGATCCGACCTGGAGAGGATCAACGGAACGTGAGGTCAGAGCGGGGATGAGCAGTCGAGAACTCCAAGAGACGGCATTGATGGCGAGGTTAATGACTCGAGAGGAGCCTTGAAACCCGTTGAGCCCGGATAAAAAATCCCAAAACCCCTTTGTCACCCCCTCCCCATTTCCAACTTGGAGAGGTTCCAGGGAATAAAGGGTCAGAGTTGGGGAATGAATGGCCATGGGCTTCAACAGCACACGACCTTCGCCGGAACCAAGGCGTGAGGCAGCTGTGGAAGAAACACCAAGGCCGAACCCACGGAGACGTCGCACAAATGGAGCGAGAAGAAGATAATAGGAGGTGAGATGAAGATAGGAGTGGACGGGAAGAAGTAGAATGGTGCTTGGTCATGCTGTCGACCCCACAGTAGAGGGTTTTAGGATGAAACCCTTGGTAGAGATGAGAGCGAGAGGTGTGAAACTGGAGAGAAAGGAGCCATCTCACTCATCTCATAGCCATTGGCTACAATGTTTTTTAACACATTTTTATCATTATTTCCATTACATCCCTCAGTCTATAAATCTTTATAAATTCAACCTCATCTCATGTTCCATGGGTTATAAATTTACATTATTTATGAAACAGTCTAACGCGATCATTTATCATGAATAAGTGGTTTCATACACTTCTACTTACAATGAATTGACTAATAAAAAATATAAACATACTTAGGAGCCTCAGTCTAGTAATCAGGCCATGTCCATGTGTTTGTGAAGCATAAATCCTCATTGAAACTTCCCATCCCACACCATGACATTAATCTAGGAAGAATAGAACATTATTCCCACATCTAAACATTTATTACATAACACTTACCTTGGATCCTTAGTCTGTGAAGTTTCATCGAATGACGCCATTAATGGCATAGATCTTTAGCCCTACTCCCTAACCCTTTCATTCTTAGGTGGGATTAGAGCATCAGTCCAACCAGACTCCTGGGAGGATCCTCAGTCATTTATTCCACCACCAATCCATGTGCACATTCATATTAATCCTTTCACCACATATGTATTATCAAAACATAAACCATGCATAATAAAAACACATCACATAACAGTTCTCCATTAATTAGTACAAAAAGTCATTCCCATTTCCCAACCAATGAACACATCACCATTGGAAACCCATTTTATATTTACTCATCTACTCATTACCAAACACTCCCATATGTCCTTCTATAAATTAAACATAATAACATTAATATCCCATAAAAACCATTTCAAATTTTCCCACACAAACAATAAATTATTAAAAACACTTAACAGTATGTCTAAAATTCCCTTTATATCATTCCATAAACTATGCATGTTCATCAATTAGTCCACATCAAAACAATGTCGTCATGGGGACATTATTTTCATGGGTCTTATCTCCCCGGCACGAAGATTGATTAAATGAATATTTTCCAAATAGACCCTTAAACCACATTATTTCATATTGTAAAATTCAAAAATATGTTTTTGAAGACATCTTGATGACACCCTTTACAACATAGACCTTCCTCTTTTATAACTAAAACATGTCCAGGGGCTTTCATTTCCATTTCAACCATCCAATACTACCATTATACCATTTTCATTTAATTTTAAACTAACCATTTTTCAAACCTCATTATAATTCACTTTATAAAACTCCATTTTAAAATCACTTTTAGTTTGACACCTCTTTTCAAATCATTTCTCACTTTCAATCATCGTTTTTCACCAATTACTAAAAAATTTGGGACAAATCCCTAAAACTGCCATCAAGTCATTTCAAAACTCTTCAACCATTTAAAAAATCATACTTATAAAATATTTCAATCATTCCATTCACATTCAAAAACATGAATTACATTTTTTACTTCCCACTCGCACTCATAATACCCTTGTCTCAATTTTTCGTAAGTTTAGTCACCAATTACAAGGGTCTAGATTACCCCTTTGGTAGCCCTAGTTTTGGTATTACATCATCAAATAACCCAATGGGGTTTGTGAAGGGTCTCACACCACAATTTAGGGTCCTCAAAACATTTCATAACCCCAGAAAACAAAACACATCATTTTAGTGAAATAAAGCAACTAAATACACACATAATTCATCATAACTATGGGTGAAAGAAAAAATACCACCAACCTCATTTTCATTGATTATTGTTTTCTTAATATCCACCATTTATTCGAACTCAAACAAATGAAAAATTTTAAACCTAAATCATCTGGGAAATTGATGATTTTCGAGATTCAAAAGAAGATTAGATATTCTAGAATCCCAAATTAAGAAAATAGAACAATGAAGAGTGTTAGAATCACCCATATAATTGATTCACAAAATAACACGCTCCAAAAAACTATAATCAATGTAAAACCATCCATGGAGGATAATGGAGTTATTTTTTAGCCTCCTAGAGTAGATGGTTAAAATGGGAGGATAAATCAGTTGGATATCAGAAAATACCTATATTAAAAAACTAGAATTTTTTCAACTATTAATGGGCACATTGTTTACCTCCATGGTTTTACAAACAATGAAAAAAATGTACACAAGCAACTATAGAAGAGATTTTGGGTTACATGGAGATAACCACACCATTTATGAAACATCAAAGTAACCATTCACTTGTCCTCTTCCATAAATGGTCACCAAGAAGCCCCGTTTTCTAGGCCTGGGCCACAGTTCTTCACTAACTATGCGCCAATTAGGTTCTTTGCATTGTCTTGTCACTTTTAACCCATATTAGGGACCCACACCCTCAGAACACTTCCAAAACTCCTCAAGAACTCCAAAAACCATTATTTTATCAGATAATATATTTCAACCAAAAAAATTAATAAGGATGTACCCTCACTTATAATTGGGATCATACAACCTCCACGTCTTATAACGGCTTATCCTTGAGCCTCACATCCATGAATTTCCAAACCCCCAAGACCAAAAAATTCAGACCATGGACCCACCAATAAACCATCTCCTTCTATGTTTTTCCCTGAACTCGTCTATATCATGATAATGCTCGGACCATGGAAATAGACCTACCCTAAGAAAATTTCAATCGCCAAGTTCCTTGATCAAAATATGATTATCCTAAAGGAAAAATCAACCTAAAATAATCATTTATAGCACCAAGAACAAGATAATGGTTTGGTTAAAACCACTAAACCATCTCGTAGAAGGTTATTGACTTGGAACTATATTATCCTGGGGGAACCAACTAGAACCCTCTCAGTTATATCATCTTCAAAATTCATGGCCCAAGTCACTTGGCGTCATCTCACCCAATTTCTTTTGAAACACTAAAGGGAATCCAAACCAACATCACTAGAGGAAACATACCATTTTTACCACAATGTAATACATATCGGATCTGGAACTCCATGTCCAATAGCCTTTGTCACATTGTTGAATATTCTGATAGAACAACCCAAACACCCTCTGCATCTCAAGGAACTCAAGTGGACAAAAATATATCCCACACTCGTCAGAAACACTATTTTACAATGATAGATTCCACCTATGTCCATCCATTTTATGTTGCTGGTTATTCCAATAACCACCTAGTTTCCCACTATGGTACTCTCAACCGTGTGATTTAATCTATAACCACCCTTTTTCTAGTTTTGAGCACTCCTATAACAAAAAAATGTTACCTATATAACATCAATAAAACATTAATGACATACCAAAATCGTTTTCCAACTCACCATGCCCAACATCCACAAGATCACCATCAAACAATTTAATTTGTCCCTTTCATAAAAATGACCCTGATTAAGAACCTCCTCTATCCACACTTATTTAATAGTTACAAGGATCTTCCTAAAATCCCATTATCATTACTGAAAAGTGGTAATCCTTCCAACGTAAACCATATGTGACTTACATATAGCTTCATTCATTCATTTCTACCCATCTAAGTTGGTCTATCCTCGGTCAACTCATACCATTGATGCTCAACCTCTTCTATTTGTACATCGCCAATTCCCCTATCCCAAAGCCTTTTTTACATAGGTCATTCATACCTTAACCTCATGACCCTAACTTATCCATCCTTAAAATACGATAAAACATTTCAATAATAACATCCACTATTATTTAAATTTTTTTTCTTAATTACTAGAACTCTTCAACACATCTTTGATGTGACTACTCTAATTTCCATAAGAACCTTCTCATGCCTGAAGCTAGCACTCCACTTGGTGAACTATCACACCATAGTCCAACCTAAACATGCAACTCACTTGTTTCCTATTGGAATATTGATGCAACCACATCCGCATAATTTTTTTCACCACACATCCATGACATATTGTGACTCTCCCCTCCATAAGAGTATCTTTTTATTCGCTCTCCTTAACCAATTTCAACCGTCACTTCTAATGCATCAATCATAAGACAAAACATGAACATGGAAGTGGTTGTTTAGCCTTACCAAAAATTAAAAAACCATCTTTACTTACTATCTATTCTCAACTTCTAAGAATAACACCCATATAATTAATAAGCATATGGTCTATTTCAAGGTCCTCTCCAAAAACAAGCTGATTATGTACATCACCCTCCATATGACTCTTATACACATACTAGTCCCTGAGCATATCCTTTAAGATGTCCACATCCACCCAAAACAAAATTAAGTAATTAGTTGTAAGGCCATAGCATTATTGTCCAAACTGGGTGACGTCTAGATATTCGGCATGATCATCACTGGTTAAAATTATGCTAATAAGTAGTTAATAAAAACTAGAACAACAATCCATTACCAATGTCACCTCTTACAAATAGGCCACCTCAATGTGTCGAAGATCTCAGGCTCTCTTACCTACAGATTTCCTATCCATTCTAGAACACCGTAACTCAAATGACTTTTCCATCAAAACTTCCTATGATCTCTTGAACCTCTTCCCTGTGGTCATGAAACAACATTCCTTTTGTTAGAATTATCATTACCTCACTCAGATTCTTCAGGAACAGTGCCACTAACCACGAAAAACATAAAAGATTCACATAGTTAGTCCAAACCAACACTTACATCCACATTTAATTCCAACAATGCCACAAGGCCTGGTCTTTGAATGATATGTATCATCACAATCACTCTTAAAACCAACTGTAAGCACACTATATCATCTGATATATGTGTCTCCAGAATACTCATGCACTTTTTCTAATTCTCTATGGAACCCATCGTGCATCAACTTGACCTTTAAAGTAACCCATTGTGCATGAAAGTCCAAAAAACAACAACTATAGACAAACCTCCATTAGGATACCATCTATTCTTCATGGTTCAAAACTCATAACCAAATATTCATAATTATCTCTCAAATCCATTTACCATTACACCTAGCCTTCATAGTTATTTCTGAACTATGTAACACTTTTCCTTGACCCACTTCCATGTTTCAAAATGCCTACTTCTGCCACGCCCACCCCTAAGAACCAATACCCCAACATACCTCTCTCAATGTTCATCCTATAAATTCTAACAATAACAACTCCCCAAACTATATTCACACCTATTTAAAGGTTTTTATCTCCCTATAATTCATAAAGACCAACTCAAACAATTGTCTTTTCATGGTCTTCATCCAACCAATGTTTCAAATAAATTTCATTTAACACAGAAAAACACCATTTATCCTAAATCCCACACCAAAGATACTTTCACATGTATATTGGAATCACGAACTGAACACACACTCTTGGTTTCAAAACACCACTCACAATGTCTTAGTCCACAAGTGTCAACATATTAAGATTAACAGACTTTGTTACACAACCTAGAGGTCAAAACCAAACTAATTAATAAATATGAAACATCCCATTAACTAGGACACCCAACTCATCAGGTTATCACATCCCTAAAACTACAGTTTCAAGAATAAGGCACTCTCACAACTCAAAAAATGTACACTTGGCCAACCACCAATACATGAGATAACCTCCACTAGTGTCTCATAAAAGAACCATTATTTATAAATTTTTTCCAATTAATTAACAATACCATTTAAAACCATTATTTCACTTTTAAGACTTTTCATATTCCAATAACCACACATTTACACATTCAAAAACATCTTTTATCCCATAACGTTACAAAAACAATCAATTTTAGTCAAAATCACATTTCAAAAACCATACCCATTACAAACTCATAGATTTACAATTCTAAAAAATAATTTTTAACCAACATTTTGACAACCATTATTCCATTTAATTTCACATTTTACACCAATTTGGTTCATCATCAATTCATTGAAAAGTTAATAATATGAATCTTATGGATGACCTGTCTACCTATGTTCCTATAATTTTGCATGAACTAAAAAATCCTCACTTATCACAGTATTCCAAGACATGAAACCTCATAAATCATAAAAAACACATAAAATCATGCCACCAAAGGTTTAAATATCATCCAATTATAAAATTACAGAACAGAACATCATTTCCTCACTGGAATAGGGAATTTTCCCACATACGTGTGTATATATTCCCCCAAGAATGAGCTCCTTTCCATTTACTGAAAAGATCTTTGTATCCTCAATACCATGACAAGATAATAATAAAAAATAGCATAGTTATTTTGATACCAATTTTTAACATCCCTGACTCTAAATCCACTAAAATCGGTGCCCCTATCTAGGTCATCAAATGAATGCAGGAATGCCTCCTCATATGCCACATGTTGTTGACTAGCAGTGTTGGTCTAATGAGGAACATATGAATACTATACCTGCTTATCAGAGTGAATCCACAACAGAAGAAACATAACCAGATAAAATAACCATTGTAACATTAAATGGTCATAATGCAGAAAAATCATTAGGCAAACAAGTACTCATTTTGTAACAAAAGATATTGAATGATCAACATGCCAAGTAGTCGTATATGTTGGAACCACATTGTGTATGAAGATTGTATTTGTTTCCAATAGTTTTCAATGCTGGTCAAAATGAAGATGGAGATGAAGAAGGACTCCATAGTTGGTATTGACAAAAAAAATACAAAGAGGGAGACTGTTGGGACCACATTGTGTATGAAGATTGTATTTTTTGTCAATAGTTGTCAATGATAGTCAAATCGAAGAAGGAGATGAAGAAGGAATCCAGAGTTAATGGAGATCTGCAGTAGTGAGGATGCCTGGATAAATTTTATGCAATCATATCATTAAATTCCATACTTGGGAAATTCTCCATGATGTAAATTCAGATGATTATGGAACTGATCCTAAGTTTAATGAACTTGTGTCAAAGGTGACACATTGTTTACCACAAAGAATACTGGTCAAGTATAATCCATAATAGAATGATTGAAGAAGATCATGCAATGCTTCATAGTTTCATGAGAACCATAGAAGCTCTTACATGAAGAAAAGAATCATATTATTTGAATGAACTATAGAATTGTGGTTGAAGAAGAAGAAGAGAGAATGTGGATGATCTTGGAATTCTATGGTAGACATGAATTTCACATTGAATCTAAATCATACGATGGTTTTATGATATGTTATTCACAAATATAAGATGTTAAGAGAATGTGTGATGAAACAATTATGATGGAATGAGGGTGAAACAATGATTCCAGTCATGTAACGTTTTTATTGGAAGGAATGATTCTACTAGAAGATAGGGAAGTTTCAGTACTTCCCATTCAAAATATGATGATGATAATGTTGTTCGATCAAAGGATAGATATCGTGTTAGTGGATTTAATGATGAAAGATAATGAATTTTTATGGAATGAAACGAGGAGATTAATGACAAAGTAACATACAACCTAGTGGTGGAACAAAAGAATGATTTAAGGTGGCACCATTTTTTAGTGTTTTCCAAATTTTATAGCCTGTAATTTGGAGATGAAGAAATGTGTTTTTGGGAAAGGATGTTGCATGTAGGTTTGATGATGTCTTGGTATATTTCACTCAAGTGTTGTTATATGATCCAAACATCAAAATATATAAAAGGAGAATATTTCACAAATGATTGGGTTTTGCGTCAAAAGATTGGTTTTTACATGCAATATTTAAGAGAGATTGGAATCTTGTGCGCAAGACATGATTTGAGGACTAAACTTTGAAAAATGTAAAAGGAATGAAGAGACAGAAAGTTTCAAATAAGTATGTGAAATATGATTTTGGCGTGAAAGAGACTTGCGCAACTAATGTGATGTCAAATGGGGTTTATCGTGACGCGTCAGGATCATGCGTGACACATTGGGGTTTTCGCGCGCAGGGGTCGATGAGGTCTATAAATAAGAGTTCCCCCCTCACATTGTGTAATATCAACACTTAGAATAAATTAGATCTCTGAAGCTCATAAGAAATTTATGAAAATGTAGTTGCGTGTTATAATTAAGAGTTACGTGTAAGAAAGATTTGATGTGCGCAAGAATAAAGTTGGGCGCAAGATTGATGTTGCATGGGAGAGGTATTCCACAACAAAAGATGAATGTTTCGTGCAAGATGTTGATGTTGAACACAACTCTCCCAATATGGGTGCGTGAAAGATTGGGGTCCTGCAGGATTCGATAGGTTTATAGCACTCTTGAAGCGTCTTTTCAAAGAATTATGAACTATGAACCATTCGGTTGTACAAGGAAAAGTTGTACCACACACACTTGAATGTTTTCTATCACCCTCATTGAGCTGTTCAAAGTGAATAAGAGTAGGCCATGCAACTAAACTAAAATTTTCACAATCGAATAAAGTATTATACCATTACACTCATGTGTTTATTTTGATAATTGAAGAAAGAGATTAAGACACAACTGTACCATTCCACATTATACTATGTCAAAGGGAAAGAAGTGAAGAAGACAAACATATTATTCTTTATTGAATGCTGACAATTATTCAGGGTAGTTAAATTTAGATGATTTTAATTTTAGATAGACATCATTGATTTAAAAATCATAAAGGGAACATGTGATTATCACAAGAAGAAGAAGTAGAGTTCTATGCAGTTTGTTTTGCACTGAAAGATAATGTTTGAAGAAGAGCAGTTTCTAGTGTAGTAGGTTTTGCATTGAAGAAACAAAAGAAGAAGAGTGTGTAACATACAAGTTTTTTGTACACAACGAAGTGGTTTTTTACTTGCATGCTTCTAATCAAGTAACAAGTGGAAGAATAATGTTGTGGAAGAACAAAGTAGCACTGAAGCATTCAACATGTCTCAATAGGTGGAAGAATATTTTGGTGTTGCAAACTCTTTTAACAGAGGGAATATTGTCTTCAAAGGTTGTATAAAGAACTTTCTAGAGGCTTCAAGAGAAATTATACCCTGGGAGTACAATGAACCAGGATGTGTAAGGGCATATCCTACTTGTTTCAAGTAAGAAGATAATTTTCTCCCTTCCCCCACCAAGTGTAGGGAGCCACACAGACTAGATGATTGTTTTCCTAGTCGATCCACTATAAAAACATATCACATTATAGTGAAAAATCCATGCATTGGTCATTCAAATGCGTGGTATGGTTGTAGATTATCTTATTGAGTGGTGGACCATATAAAAATATCATGTTCATATTTCTACTGCTTTCTATTATTACATGCATCCAATAAAATAGAATTAGAGAATCATGATCCTAATAGTTCTAGTGGTACAGGGATAGAAAGTTGGAATTGGTTTAAAAAGTCCCCAACGCTGATTCACCCCCCCCCCCCTCTCGGTGTTTGGTATATCCCAAAATGGACCTCTCAGTACACTTTGAACCAAAACCATAACTATAAAAAGAATATAAAACTAGACCCGATTCCCAACTCAGACATAAGTCACAACCCAGTCCTGACCTCCATGGTCCAACCTATCATCCCATGAACAACTAAACACTAGGTCCCTTTCCTAAACATATAGATAAAAAAGTAACATCCTCTTGGGTACCCTAGTTCCACTGAGGCCCGAGTAGGGTGTGAGTAAAACTCAGTAGAACACCACCAATGGTGTGTAAGAAATATAGAGTCTGTACAAATGTGTATGTATGTAACAAGTAAAATATATAAACTAGTAAATAAGGAAAACATTTTGGTTTTCATATAATATTACTTTTACCCATTATGTTCTCTGGAGTCAACCAACAACAACTAACTCAGGTCGCACTATGGGTCTAAGTATGGAAACAATGTGACATAAAAATTTAACCACAATGGATTTTAATGACCATGAATAATTACATAAACATTAGATACAATATTAATTTAACCCATTTTCATCATTATTTACATATCATCCCTTATTATATCCACTTTTCTAGATTAATATTCATGACATGTTCAATTGGTAACCCATTTACATAATTTACACAATGGCATAATATGATCATTTATCTTGAAAAATGGGTTATATATAGTTATACATACAAATAATTTACTAATCATGAATATCAATATACTCTAGAGCCTTCTTTCGATAATAATGTCATGTCCATGTGTTTGGGATGTATAGAGCCTCAGTTTGAAATCCCAACCCACACCATGACCATATATTGGGATGCAAATTGTATCAGCCCAACATATTATACTTTCATTACATAACATATACCTTGGAGCCTCAGTCTAGATAATTTCATGGAATGAAACTATTAGGGGCGTATGGCATCAGTCTGACTCCCAAACCATTGATTTCTAGGGACGGATTGGAGCACTATTCCAACTCGACCCATTGGAGGAGCATGTCACCGTTAACCCATCACCAATCCATGTTCAAATTGTTATTAATTATTTACCACACATTTCACATTATATCATAAAACACGCAAAACCAATTTAAATAACATCACAATTATTAATTTATCAATAAAAAAATCACTCTGATGACACAGCCTATGAACACATTACCATTTTCAATCCCTTTCACATTTTCCCATTTACACTATTCCAAACACTCCCTTATTCCATGTTATTAATTAAACCCAAAAAATATTAATCTCACATACAAAACATTTCACATTTTCCATAAAAAATATACATTTTAAACACATATATCATTATTCCTAAAATACTCTTCATGTAATGCCATCAACGTTATATGTTAAACAGTTAGGTCACATCAAAACATTTCTATAATATGAGCATAATTTTCCAGGGACATATGAAACTATAATGTATATAGATTCCATGACTATGGTCCCAACTGAGCCTCAAACCAAATTACGGAATTCTATAAAATTCAAAATACATATTTGAAGACATCTAGAAGCCGCCCTTTAAAACATGGACCTTCCTCTTAGAAAACTAAAACATCCCCAAGGGAATTAATTTCCATTTCAACCATCAAATAAAATCATTATTTCATTTTTATAAAAAGGAAACATCCCCCATATTTAATAAATAATATGAAATCTATTTTAAAAACCTATTTTTAAAATCACTTTGTGGCCAGAACCTTCTTTCATAACATTTCTCACATTCAAACATCATTTTTCATGAATTACTCAAAAGTCAGTTCAAAGCCCCAAACATGCCATCAAGTAATTTCAAAACCCTTTAACCATTTACAAAATCTGAAATATATATTATTTTAATAAATCAATTAACATTCCACTATATTGATTACATTTTAACTAGCTGATAATATTCATAATACACATACCTCAACCCTGACTAACTTTTCTCACCAATTACTAGTGTCCATCTAACCCCTTGAGTAGCCCTTGGTTTGGTCTCACATAATCAAAAAAACACAATTGGGTCTGTGAAGGGTATCACAGCTCATTATCGAGTCTAAATGAATTTTCATAACCTAATAAATCAAAATAAAACATGGTATAGAAATAAAAAATCTACATACACACATAACACATCAAGACTATGTGTGAAAGATTAAGACCACCAACCTCATGTCCATTGAGAAAAGATATCTTAGTCTCCACCGTTGATTCAAACTCAAACTCTTGCTGAATACCAATCCTAAAATCCTTTTTATAAGTGAAGGTTTTATGGATTTATAAGAAAAGGATATATTATAGAACCCCAAATCTAGAAAATCTATCTAATAGGAGTGTTTAACTCACCTATATATTCAATTCAAACACAAAAACAATCAAAATTCACAAGAATTGAAGTAATACCATCCATGGAGGATGAGGGGTAATTGTTTCACCACCTAGGGTATAGGGGTCGATTGGGAATAGAAATTCGGTGGGGATCTATATATATTTATATAGAAAAACGTTAAATATCTCAAATTTTAATGGGGCATAGGGTTTGCCCGCACAGTTTTCCAAATTGTGCTAAAACCATGCACAATCCACTATATAAGGGTTGTTGGGTCACGTAGTTACCTAGAGATACCTACCCCGTTTAAAAACTGTGTGGTAACCATGTGTTAGACCTTTATCTAAAATTGTCACCAAGCCATATGGTTTTCTAAGCCTGGAACGTTGTTTACACTAACCAGGCTCAAACCATGTTCTATGTTTTTTTTGGTCACTCATCTTATATTTTCATGTCCCACACCACCAAAACACTTCCAATATATTTCAATAACTTTAGAAACCCTTCATTAACCTTATATGACGTTTTGAGAAAAAAATAAACAATAATTCACCTTTACTAAATATCGGGATCAAATAAGAACCATGGTATATTTTTAAATGGTATGAATGTAAAATCTATATAGTTTTTATCTAAAATAGGTTGGATAACTTCTAAAAATTTAAAAATAGACCCAAGTAGGTCAGTTGGTAAAGCTTCAAATGATATAACATTTTATGGGTTTTTTGAAACATTAATAATTGAAAAACACATACTGGGATTCATATTAATGAATCCAAGTTGTTTAAATGTGACCATTTAGGTTGATTTATCTTTTGAAATGGGAATAAATATGATAACAACCTAAACATGGTGGGCTATTAATAAATGTTTTACATTTATAATGGAATTTTGATATGACTTAACTATTATGGATTGGTTTTTTGTTTGAAATACTTTAAATTATTAAAATGTTTAATGTGAATTAATGGAATGACTTAGAAATGGTGCCTACGGTGGGGTCATGCATTCAAAACCTCATCTAGGGTAAGGTTAAACATTACATTGAGTTTACTTGTAATAGAAAAATGATCATATTTCATAGGCCTTACTCTCTTATATATGGTTTCACTAATGGGATTTTCAGCTGATTGAATTTCTGGTTCACATGAACTCATTATGGGTAAACATTTTTTTCATTTCTCAAGGGAAATCTAGAGGTAGGTAAAACCATTATGATTTAAAATCCCTGATTAATTGTGTGAGTTTTTTATGTTTGGTATCATTTCGGTTCCATTTTCCATGACCTTTGTTATGTGCACAAGAATTTAGTATCGCTTTGTTTTAGTTGGATAGGAAATTACAAGGGAATTTTCAGACACATTATAGTTCTTTTAACCCATTAATCCTTCCTTGGGGGACTCAATAGGTATCAGTGTCTTTATAGTTGCAAGAGATAATGCGTTTTTAAGCCGGTTTTTTTTTGTGGACCATCTAATACTTGAATGCATGGGATGATAATCCAATAGGTAGTATGTATGTTTTTCATATTATTTGTATAATCTTGAGGTTCTATTATTTGATATACACTAATACAATTGAGTTACTATATGATGTAATAAACCAGTTGTGTTTGGTGATATTATTGAGCTTTATTCTATTGATTACATGATATGGTCATCATCATAGTAGAGTACCCTATGGGTTTAATTGAATCAAATTATTCCCATGATAGGGATGACATACCTTTATAATCATGTGTTTTGACATATTGATCAGGTTGGTTATGGCATTCATGCCAAATTATTTGATATCATGACATCGTGATCGTGCCTCAGAGTAGTGACACAAATATGATTAAAGTGGGTTGATATAGAATTCATGTGATTTAATATTATATCACTTATTTTGAAGAGTAATAAAATTCTAAGGTGGGGAGCATCATGTTAGTTCTGGTAAATATGTTCCCTTCCATGTATAAAAATATTAATCCTTGGGGACCTTTTGAAATGGTTGGTCTCCTTGAAATACCTTTAGGCTTGAAATTTTTAAATAAAATTAGTGATTGATTGTAAGATGACAAGAATGTGGTTGGATGTGTATGAAAACACATGAATAACCATCAATATCAGATGGACATCGGTGGGTATAATGAGCGATCACATAATTCCATTTGGTGGTAAATGATTGTGATCGGTTAATGGTGATGCATCAGCAGGTGAAGTCGTGCTTCATTACAGAATTCGACCATTAGTTGTTTGAAAATCCTTATTTTGAATTTTTGGTTGGTTTAAAACCATTATAATACACTTAATGTGATTTTTTTAAATAGAGGACAATGTCCCCTATCTTGGATTCATCTCAGATAAACTAAGATAGTGTCAGTCTTACGCCATTCTAATGTTTTTAAAGATGTTGGCCATGAGATGTGATCTCTATCATTGTTTCATGTTTGATGAATGGTTTTAATTGAGTCATGGTTCGTCCTGAGTAGTACCAAGATTCCTAAATAGGAATTCCTTAGATAGAATGTAAGAAACCATTCATTATACTTTGAATTGACCCCCAGTTGAATAATTTATGGTATCAATATAGGATTTATTGTGGAAGTCTTGTCTCTATACCAACATATCACACGTAATCATGGACTATGTAATACCTTGAGTAGTTTCATAGACCCCAGGTTTATGAATACTATGTTATCCAAGACATGTTTTCATATTCATAGGTGATGTTTAATAGGTAATGACTCTGGTGGGTTGGATCTAAATTTCACTCTTCTTTATGATTATGAACAATGGTTTAAATGGTTATATGATGGTATTACCGAGGAACATAACATAAATAATTGTATGCTTTTCAGTAACCATTTTCATGGAAAATGAAATATTCCTAAGAGGATGGTGTTGTGCTTCCTTAGGATATATGTTGGACATCTAAGACAAGTGGTTTGAGAAATGTCGGATAGAGGTGTAATGAATAGTAATCTTCCACCATCAATGTATATGGTTGGTGAATAACCATTTTAGGTATGCCATGGGGTTCAAATGGGTGTGGTTTATGGGTAAAATGTTTATTTTATAGAAATCATGTGTGGCTAGTTTCTATGTTGCCAGTAAGGACTTAACCATTCCATTCAAGAGGTCTAATATGTGACCTCATATATAACTGAGTTCTCCATATTAAATTAATCATTCATAAAGAATCATTTAAAAACCTAGAGGTATGATTTGTAGTCTATATTGATGGTGGATCATTACATTGTTCCTAATTGGACCCTTTTTATGTTAAAACCTTTGGTGTGGAGAACCTTTTTCCAAATATTTTATGATAAGATGATGTGATGGAGTCTCTAGATAAATAGACTCAGGTAAGCATAGTTCTAGTGTTCATTAGTTAAATGAGAATTGTCTTGGGATTTTTACATATTAAGTGTCGTATTCCTAAAAAGTTCTTGAGGTTCCATTGGCAATTTAGAAATTCAAATTATCCCATTGGAGATTATTTTATGACCCTCATTATTCATGTGATTTTATTATTGTTCCCGTAGGCATCTTAGGGATGAGAAGTTCTAATGTGGGGAGGTTGTAATATCCCATATTTTTTAGATAAGGTGAAATTTCAAGGGAATTTTAATATTATTTTTTATTGGACCAGTCTTTCTATGAATTATGAATCGTATCATAATTATGAGAGTTGGACAACTTCAATGTGTTCTTTTTAGACTTGGGTGAAGTGATGAGGGGATCCTTGGGTTCTCTGTTGTTTTTTGAGAGCATCAGTCCCATGAAATAAAAGTTTTGGCTGATTTGAACCTCACACATGGTTTGTATGAGACCTTTTGGCCCTCAACAGCAAACCATGTGTTGGTACCAAGAGAGAATAATTTCCACACATTTGTTACACATGGTTTAACCAAACATTGTACCCATTCCACATGGGTAGTGACACTTTGGAAGTACCCTTACAATATTCATCACATGGCTAGTTCACAGTTAGGGTAACCAAGTGGAAAAAAAATCATGTGAGGTGGTTTCATAAGTAGGGGTGTCTCATGGATTGTTCATGGTTTGGCTATATTGTGCATCCAAACTGTGTGACCCAATTTTTAGGGTGAAATTACGGTTTTCCAATAATGAACCCATTTTTTCATTACATTCTTATTTCTTCCCCTCATCTAGCCATGTGAGGATCCACCCATGGATCCTTAGTTCCTCCTCCAATCCAAATTTGGGAATCAATATAACTTCACTTTTTCCCATCTGAATCTCTCATCATTCATCTCTATTGATCTTCATCATTATGCACTCGATTACTTATTAACCTTTATTCATTTAATCTTAATTCAAAAGAGTTAATGAGCTACAATATTATTTTCACTATTTTATTGTTGAAGGTCTGTTTCAAAGATTTTGTCGAATCATGACTAAATCAATGCCATAAATTGGATGACTGTAATATCCTATGAATAAGGTATGTGGTATATGCCCTTTTCTTTAATTAATATCATTTCATGAATAGTGTTGATGTGTTGTGTGTCGGGAATTTACAAGAAACACCTAATATTTTAATTCTTTATATTATTTTGATCATCACACCTAGATCCACTCCTTATGATTTTTCCTTAGTTGTTTGAGTTGTCCGACCTCGATTATGGACACCATGTTTGTGTGCCATCATGAATTCCACCCTTATAATTATTTTTTAAAATTCCTATAATATATTTTAAGTATTAAAATTTGTTTAAAAAGTTATTTTACTCTTCTGTTAACTTGTCTAAAGGATAATGGAAACTCCTAAGTGCCATGTTGATTTTTTATATTTACATTTTTAGATTTTCTAAGTACTATTTAATTATTCATTATTGTAAATTGAGTTGTGACTCATGTATTTGATGAATAATTTATTAAATGATTTTTTTTTGAAAATTTCCATGTTTTTTATTATAAAACCTCTCAATAAGGTAAACTATCTACTTAACTAAAAAGTGGTCAATTGAGTTTAAAATTTGATGGGATCTATTGACATAGTGACTGCCTATTCATGTGGGCTTACTAGATATATGGAATGTTCATTTCATGGTCCTCAGAATGATAATTTAACCATCAAGCCTTCTGTGTGAATGTATTTTCACACTCCTCACAAAAGGATTAATGAACCAATATCCTCCTTAGTTCTTGTCTTGCCTCTTTTATGAAATTTCCCATTTATTCAATTTCTTCCAATGACCATTTCTCTTTTCCAATTGATCCCTTGAGCTTATTAAATCATAATTCCACGCTAAATTAATTTAATAATGTTGATAAATAGGAAGAAGAATTAATAATGATGGATTCCATTAAATGAGATGACTTGTTTATAAAAGACTATTTATTTGAAATAAAATATAAAGGGTGGTAAGGCCACACTGTTTAGTGCTTTCATAAGAACAAGATTAATTATAATTTATATAAATAGAATTCCCATCTTATATTATTATTATTAAATGAAAATCATGAGAGGTATTACATCATGTCTTGGTTTTGAAGTATTATTACGCTTCTATATGGGATTGATATAGTAAATCATGAGATATGTTTTTCCTCGTGGATGTTTATTATGAATATAATTACACCTCATACATTTGTTTTGGAATGATGGTAAGTGTTCTGTTTGGAATGGATGTATCACCCTTTATCACATTAGGTGTTGAGCATAATATTTTTCACTAATGATACAATATTGGCATTGGGTATTACACGCAACATTCCATGATTTGAATGTTATAATGATGAATCACTCACCATCACGAGTGTTATGAGTCATGTGTCACACTCTATTGGGATGTAGGTAATGTACCCCATTTCTTGATATTATTGGATCGTTTAGACTGGTTATGGATGGCTGAGTTATGCCTCATTCCACCCAAAAACTATTATTCTAGGTATATGGACACTTATGTATACCAGTGCTTGGTTCATATAGGTGGATAATATATATAAATATACCAAACATTTATTATTACTATATTCATATATCTATTTTTCATAATCTCTTTTTGGAAAAAAATAAAATGTAGGTAGTGCCTCAAGGATTCCTTTAGAAACTAGAGCGGGTGGGTTTTTATTTATATCATCTTTGTTTAATATTATAAGTTCCATCAAATTACTCAAATTTATTTACTGACTAGATTCATTCATAAGAAATGGCAGTTGTAACCTACCAGTATTTATATCTCATGCATTTATAGGACCACCATTTCATTAGGGTATCCGATTTGACCATATGTTTTTAGTACCATGGTTAATTTCTTGTGTTGTTTAGATTTTTCCGAGGAGATAGGAGAATATCGCTAAGTGGGAACTCGGGATGCTTGTAGATATCAATCTTTGTGGTTTTCATCTATTTTCATTAAATATTCTATAATGTACTCCATCAAGACTCCTACTTATTTTGTGTTGTTTTTTTATGTATCATCATCATAAATTCATGCATATATTGTATATTAGTGTTTTCCATATCATGTATATTAATTTCATAATTATTGTTCCATTACACTGCATTTATTTTATTACTATTACATCTATTCTCTATTATATACCTTATAATATACCATTGCGCTACTCTAATATGAGGGTATAATCTCCCTATTATCACATCATTAAACCCTCACTATTAGTCGGTAGCCTCTAGAATATGGGGAGAAAAATTGAGGCCACGTGACCCATCGGTCTGACTACTGTCATAGTTGCCACTCTGTTTGGGATGTTACATTTTTTCTTATGATGTTATAATTATAGAAGTATAAAATTGAGTAACATCTATTGGAATCAACACTAAATTATTCAAAAGTATATTTTTAATACATGATTTTGATCTATGAGTATGGGGTATTATAAAATAAATCTAATGGATTGATATTAGGTATTTTTACCATTTTATTTTTTTAATGTGGATTATATTTCAGAGATATTATTTTGGAACTGTTATAGCCATTATGAGTATTTAGTTATTCCTTTATGCATATTAAACACCCTAGAGTTTTCATTGTACTCATAACCTGGATCATTCACCCTTTCATGGATTGGTGTATAGTAGTGGTCGTGGATGAGAACCCCTTTCATTCAATTTCAAGGGTCAAAAATTATAATTATATATATTTTTTCATAGACATACTCAATGAAGAAAGCACATGAAAATATATAAATATTTTTATAATAGATTCAAAATTTCCACATTATATGAAATTTCACTTCAAATAGTAAATTGTATTTTCGCTATTTATAGAATGATGTTGTAGTTGTTGAGGAAACTTTTTATCAGATGAGTTTATTATCGATCGATGTCTATATGTTTTGATGAATATTCTCATTAAATATCATTTTAAACCAAATAATTTATTTTATGATTATCAAATATCATGGATTATTATTTTCAAAAAAGATACTTTGGATTTACTGGAATTGTTATTTTAGAAAAAAAATTAAGGCTAAGAGTTGTTTAAAGTGTTTGAGTTCCATAGAGATTTTCATTGATTAAGGAGTATATGAATATGTTAATTCCATGTTTATTAGGGGAATTAAAATTATAAATTAATGATGTTGTTTTGATGAAGGAAGTTTAGATTTTTTTTCTATCTATTTTATTTATATGAATTAAAAATATATATTGATGATGTTTAGGAAGTTTTGATTTTTATGAGGGTACATATCACATATAGTAATTGATGAATAATTGAAACCAAATGCGTAAATGGTGGTTCATATTACAACATTTGAAACATTTATTGACAATATAAAGTATAAAATAAGGATTCATGTACCAAGTACATAAATTATATGACTTACCACATTATTCAATTTGTAAGAGAAATTATTGTGAGCATATGACGATGTGATAATGCCAACAAACATCCATTAAGAAATTTGGAGCTAATACATGGAGGATTTCATATCAACTGAGTGATACATCTTGTTATTGTGGTCTCATAATGTAGATTGATCAACTTCATGATCAATTTGAATGAAGATTGATATGTGGGAGAAATATTAACTATCAATGATCAGTATGAAAATAGTGACATGCAATTGTCCCTGAATTACATGAAATAAAATTAAGATAATGAGATAGTTTATATAGTTGGTTCAAATTGAAGCATTTTTCAATGAAGGATATATCATTTTCTACCAATACGGATTCTGGTGATTAATTTAAGGTTCATCAACATAAAAAAAAGCTTCATATATTAAGAAAAATGGAGAACATGTTCACATAAAATAGAGGAGAAGATATAATTTATTTGTGAAATGAAAAAATTATTTTATATACTGGATTTTGATCTTTTGTAGACCAAAATAACATTATAATTATAATCTCTATTATTATTGGAATATAGAAGAAGAAAGAGGGAATTCAGTAAGTGACCTATAATTTAGATTATTTAATCAGTATATGTTAGGAAATGATGATTCTTTATTCTTCATAAATTAATATCTATAATGATATTGGGATTCAAGAAAAGATGTGGAAGAGAAATATATACTGAGAAAAAAACATCAAATCAAATATGATATAAAAAAGAAGATCGAACTTTTGTTACAGCTGACCAGATGCATAAAGAATTCATGTTGACCACAAGATTTTTTTATGATCATAATTCTTCATCATCATAAGACTTAATCAGGGTATGACTTCATGGGGACATAAAAACAATAAACAAATGATAATGACATTCTTAGAATAATTATTTGACGCTGATGCTGAACATACATCTTCATGATTATAAAAATTCATGATATTTTTGTTTAAGTTAGTTTCCTGTGTCTAATTTTTTTATTTATTTAGATTTATATTCAATAAAATTTTTATTAATAAAAATTCATACTATAATTATTCATTTTTTCCGTGACTCTAATGTAATAATTTCAAAGATTATACATTTTATTAAAAAGGTCATTGTAGTTCCCTGCATATAAGATATTCATAAATAATGATTCATGGTTGGATAACATACTATATGAGGAACATAACACATATACTCTCAGGTGTATGTAATCATAAGAAGATGGTGCTTTTTCTCATGATGTTCGCACATGGTACTCTCCATGATGTAATATTATGAGAAAAAGCTTACCATTTATAATTTTGAATGTTTTGGAGACATTGGATATTCTAATATGTGAGCATGTGAAATGTTCTTTAGACTTTAATATTATCATTAATATATTTATTGACTCACACACATATATTTTTCATGAAAACCATTGGTACATAAGTTCCCGGTGAGATAGTGTAGAGACCCAAATCCTGACATACATTGACATTACATTACATTTGCGGAATAATTAGTACATAACAAAAACACACACATAAGGACCGTAATAGTTTAGTGTCTTTGGAAACTCGGAATATAATCTTCTAATCGTGGTGAAAGATCTTCAAAATCTCCCATAAAGATCTGCCTTTTTTTACCTAAAACCTTTCTTTATATCCTAGGGATTAGAAAACATAAAAGGGTGAGCTCAAATTCTTAGTAAAGGTAAACAAAAGAAATATCAATCACATCATATAAATAAGCACATAACTTTTGGAAATCTTAACCTGCAAAATAGATCATAATTTCATAACATGGCATAAATCATGGCAGTGAAATGTAGTCACAATAATAATAACGTAAAACATGAAACTTTGTGGCATACACACATAATCATAGAGAATCATATCTTATTTGTCAAGACTCCTTGCCAAGACTATCTTAGTGGACAAAGTCCCTTTCTCAACCGAGTCACCCTCGTTTCAGTCCTGTTTCACTGAACCGGTATAACCTACCATTCCAGCCATGTCTATCTCATGAGATATAAAATCATTACCCAATGCATTGGAAGGAGATATAGGCCCCACCCATATCATAATGATACCATTCTTATGTTTGCCACAAAATCATAAATCATACATCATTTCATAAACCATGTAATACAAATGGGAATCTTAAACATCATGACATCATAAAACAATTCATATAAGATAAAGGAATTAATAAAAATAATTCCATCACAACATAATCAAATCAATATAATATTAGGGATAAAAACAGAACCCTTTATTATCTTAGATGGAAAATAATTTTGATAAAACACTTGAACTCCATTCTTGAGGAAAATATCATTTCTTCTTCAAAAATATTTTTCCTTTCTTAACATGTCAGACAACATTAAACTAAAAGAAGTTGATTAAAAATAAACATGAAAATTTTTAAAGTAAGATTCTTGGAAATAATGTTTTAAAAATCCATTCATGCCGTATAAGTTAAAAAAAAATTCTTCTCGTACTTTTTTCGGAAAAGTCAAAAAGTACCTCGTACGAAAAACGTCAAAACATTCCTTTCATATCTTTTACTAAAAACTCACCGAAGGGTAAAATTGGATTTAAAAAATTTTATGTGGATGGAAATAATATTAAATATTGAGGAAACATGGATGTGGATGATAAAATACACCCCAATAAATACCAAAGTATAAACAATCTCGGATAAAAATGAGATTGTGAAATTTCCCTTACCTTAGGTCCGATTTGCTTCGTAAGTGTCCAAACCTCCTGTATAATGATTTAAATATGTCATTGACTTATTACAGAATTATATTCATTGTTATTATATCATATATGGTTCACTTATGACTTTATATTACCCGTTCTTTTGTAAATTCATGTTAAAGTAGCGTTTTGGGTAAAATCTTCTCATTTGTCGTTCGTGTTTTAACTTGTAATTATTCATATGATTACTTAGATCATTTTTACATAATTATAGAATATAAAACATTATTTATATATAATATATATTCAGAATATACATATATATAATGGATCGATAAATGGAATGAAATACATCGTTCATGGAGACGGTAGGCCGTACGTACGCATGAACGCTGTTTTCGTTTCCTTATTGAATTGAGTGGAATTAAGTAGATGACAAACATATATATACACATAAATCCAGTAGCTTTATAATGTCATATATTTCATTATTATTTCTTATATATACTTTATAATCATTCTTAAATGGTTAACATGGAGAATGAATCTCATCGCGTCGTGGAGACGGTAGTCCGTACGTACGCACGAGCGATGATATCATTTCCATAATTATTGAATTGAATTGGAGTGGATGATACAATATATATGAATCATTATGATGTTATAATTACTATTTATAGTTATTCTTTACACCATAATACCCATCCATGTAAGGTGTTGGTGGAAAAACAGATTACACCACGGCGTGGAGACGGTATTCCGTACGTACGCACGCGCGGTGATTTTTTTTTCCGTAGGATGGATAGATGGTGAAATAGGTTTGTTTCATACTAATAATAACATATCAGTATACTAGTGATACTGATGTTATTACTTCATAATGAAACAACCTAAGAAGAAGAAGTGGAAGAAGAAATAAATTTGAAAGAATCGGTAACGGAAATTACCTCTTCTTTGAAGCGCCTCTTTGAGGTCTCCTTTTAAGGCACTAAAATTGGTCTTTGAGGAAGACCAGAACCTCTAGGATGTTTCTAGGGAAGTGGAGAAGAGAATTTTTCAGGGTTTGGCCGAGATTTAAGGCTCAAATTGTTGTGAGGAGGAGAGGGGGAAGGTACCCTTTTATAAGGGAGGAGAGGGGCACCTTTGGAATTCATAAAAAATATGAATTTATAATAAATCTAAAACCACTTAAAAACCTCAAAAAATGACTCATATTCTAATATTAGATGCGATAGGGTTGTAATATCATCAACCAATCAAATTTAGACATGTTTTAATCTTATTTTAAACCTTATCATTTTGATTTATCCATATTTAATCTATTTAAGTTTATTTGTGGTAATAAAATTCTAAATTTTAAATTATAACAAATAATTACTTATTTGTTTTTAATTTTCAATAATTATTTACTTAATAACATTATAGACCATATAAATTTAAATTTATAATTTTTAAATATTTTTGTGATTTTTAAACAATTTTATAATATGTTATTTTTATAAAATAACAATAGTGTCAATTTTGACACTATTCATTTATTTGAATTTAAATAAAATATATACAGAAGATATGTTCGAAATAAAAGCTTAAATATATTAATAAAATGTCATTTGTATCTATAAAATTAGTGGATCACATTAAATATTTCATATAATATTTATTTTATTATTTTTAAAACCATTTATTTGGTTTATCTCTTAATAAAATAATTACTACATCATTTTTGTATAATTATTTAATATACTTATTTGTAGCATAAAAATTTAAAATAAAATCCTATGATGAAGATAAACATATTACCTTTCACAATAATACTTTTACTAGAATTTATCATCTTAAACTCACAATATTTAAATTGTTATATTTATTAAATTATGAAGATGACAACTTTGGCATCATTTAAAATAAAATAATATAAGTGTCATAATTGCTTGTATAAGACTCCAAATGGTCACATATTCGACGATTGGATGACTATAGTTTAAATTTACATGACCAATAAGTTTTGGTCTGGGTTTTGATCCTTTTATGGTCACTATTAGTTTAATAAAAACTATATTCTTGATTTTTCACTAGATAAATAATTTCTGCGTCACTATTGTGTCACAATTAATGATAATTATATAATACCAAAAAATTCTCAATAAATTCTAATGATGTAGATAATTTTGTTAGATTTCTGGAGACTATTCATGTTTTATGTTTTACGATGTTTATCACTATGTTAAAATTATTATACTTATAAGATTTAAGAGAGTGACATGTTGTCACTTTCTTTGGTTTTAATAATAATTAAATTATTACTTGGTCAAAAGTCCATAAAATGAATCTAATCCGACCATTAGTTGATATGGGTTTACTTTTATCCATCAAATAGAATTTTGGCATGTGTTTGGGTAATTTTATAATATTATATTTACCCTTAATTACCCGATTTACCTTTAACTATGGTAAATAAAATTTACCGTAGTTACTTTTCATAATTCCCAAAAATAAAAAGTAGCCTATTAACATAATTTGGTCCCACTAATTCCAAATATGGAATCCAATTTTTAAAATTCAATACACAGAAGTTGCAGAAATTAAATTAAAATTAATCCCGTTGTCGAATAAAAACGAGTTTTTGTTTAAAACATTGTAAAAGATTGAATTGATTTAACCTACGAATTCAAGGTAAAATCAATGCTAATGACATAAATTATATTAAATGGTAAAAATATATTCTATTTATACTTTAAAACCATTAAATATTATAATTTAACTACATAATATATTATGATGAAAAACGTTATTTTTAATTAAAATATAGCGTGTTTTTACTATTCATTAAAATATGAAAGTTATCGGAAAAATATCAAAACTTTATCTAATGTAAATTTTTATATCATGATTAAAAAGAAGAATTTTATTTTATCAAATTTAACATATAAACATGTCAAAAACTAGATTTAAAGTGGCTGTGCCATCAGAAGGCGGTAAAACTGCATTTTTTTAAAAATACTAATTTTACCCGAAAAATTTATTTTGTTCTTATACCATGTTCTAGAAGATGTTTAAGATGAATAATAATGTTATAAAATTAAAATTTTAGTTAATAATATTCATAATGGCTAGTTCATGACAATATTATAATAATATATCATTGTTTATTAAAACCTGGTATTGCATACAACACACGTTATCGAGGAAGGTTGTGATTGCGTGTAATGCAAGCCAAGTCAGGGTTGCGTGTTGTGAAAGAATATTTCGTTGTTTCGTATAACAGAATCCAACCATATTTCATTTATACATTGAATATATACATATATATATATACTCAATGTTGCGTAGAATAACTATTATCAAAATTGTGTGTAACACGGTCCAAGAATAGTGTTGCGTTTACTGCAAGCTAATACAGTGTTGCGCATAGCGCAAGGTAATATTGGTGTAGAATACAACACAAGACATTAATGAAATTAAAATAATATTTTTCATAAAATCTCGGGGTGTTACATTCTAACCCCCTTAAAATGAATTTCTTCCTCGAAATTCATCAGGGTTATAAATGGTTTACTTTTCGAAAGTTTCTTTAATATAAACCCACATCATAAAAAGGAATACCAAAACCAATCTTTAAAAACAAAAGTATGAAACGTAAAGGTTTCCCAAATAAACTAATCACTTGGTTTCCACATAGGTGAAAATATGGATATGGAAGAGAAATCTAACTATCATGTTCTGATGGAGAACGGTAGAGAACATGGCTATGAAAAAGCCAACAATCACAAATCCATAAATTTGTGATGATCTAGGGTACCATCTGGTTCATCGGATTTAAGAGTACTAGGACAAAATTTTTGGTTTTCAAGATCATTTCCCTAAAGTTGATGAATTAAAAGGAATACTTACATGATTTTGGTTCAATATCACTGTTGTTCGTGAATTAAAAAATTTACACTTCATATCTTAAAGAAATGAAGTTGAATTTTTTATTCGTGATGTGTTAGTAGATCATGTGATAGAATGATGGGTCATTCCATCTGTCTCAAACAAAAGGTTAGAAAAGTTATCAAAAAAATACATATGTCCATCTATAGTGAGATTAATCTTATATAGTTCCTAAAATGGGCTTATACTGCTTAATATAATAAAACTAGTTTCTAATAAACAGGTACTTCCTGTAGGCCAGTGGTAGGCGATAAAGGCCAGTCGCACTTCGGTTCTGGGTTCGATTCCCACGGCTTTGTCCGACGTGATGGGCTGTCGCCCGTCCTGCAGGTTGTCCTTTTTCTAAAACTACATTACTATAACATCACATAAATAATATCAAAAAAAGTTCTATCCTTAAACAATACTAACTTATGGTTAACATAATCCATTCAAAACATTAGGCATATCTAAAATACATTGGTCCATGCTCATAGTATAAAGAAAACAATAACTTGAAATGTCGTCAACCAAGCATGTGAATACCAAAATTTATCCCCCATGTGTGAATACCTTAATCATGTATTCTCTTGAAATATGAATACCCATTAAACCTTAGTGAAAACATAAATGCTGTCAAAATTTAACTCTTTCAACATACCAAAATCCAAAAATTCTATATACTCGATCCATAATCTTCTCCTTATATCAGTCATGAGCTCATGAATACTATCAAACATTTAATTTTCTCCTTATCCCTTCATTATGCGCATATCATCTACATTCCAAAAATACCTGAATAACCTTTCATGGATACTGGTAACATTAATCATACACTTTCAAAACTCAAGGAAAGACAATACTGTAACAATCCTTAGATGTCTCTTTATTCCATAGTACCATAAGATTTCTTATACAACATTACACATGATAAACATGTAATCATTCTACTACATTCTTAAACCATTGACCGAGCTTTAACAATTCTTTCATCTCACATATCATTTGTAGTCTCTTCATCATCATCCACATAAATACTACCCATACGACCATACTGATTCTCTTCAAGAGACTTTCCCTTAAGGCATTGGTTTGCATAATGCCCGTACATTCCACATTTAAAACATTTAATCATTGCTGATGTCCTAGCAATACCATTATCCTCATCCCTGGTGTTAACTGAACATTTTCCTTTACACTTACTGGCTTTGTGTCCTTCTTTTCCACACCCAAAGCATCTTCCAGTTCCTTTTAAACATTTTCCTTGATGCCTCTTCCCACATGATTTACATAGGAGAAATTGAACTTTCGTTCCTCTATGATCATCATGAAACTCCATCTTTCTCTTATTAGCCGAGTTAGGAAACTTACCAAATTTTACTTTATTTATCATATTATGAGATTGCTGATTCGGCATAATAATGATGTTTGGACTTCCAAATCCCATTTCATTTGATTGCTCATGATGAATATCATTCCATTGTCCATCATATCCTCCATTATCGTGAATCATCTTGTTTCCATCCATTTTCTAAAACCCAAAAAGAACAGTGTGAGAGGAAAAAATCATAATAAAGGGGGAGTAACTTCAATATCTAACATCTTTGGTCTAATCTAATATCATTACCATAGTACTAGGACTATATCCTATACGTATACATATCCTTAGGGACATCCCTAGACATACCTTAGAAATTTCTCTAGGGATCTCACAAACGTTTTCGCATCCTAGTTTCCAAAGGTTGACTAAACTTTTCCTCTGATACCAACTGTAGAGACCCAAATCCTGACGTACATTGACATTACATTACATTTGTGGAATACTTAGTACATAACAAAAACACACACACAAGGACCGTAATAGTTTAGTGTCTTTGGAAACTCGGAATATAATCTTCTAATCGTGGTGAAAGATCTTCAAAATCTCCCATAAAGATCTTCCTTTTTTTTACCTAAAATCTTTCTTTATATCCGGGGGAAAAGAAAACATAAAAGGGTGAGCTCAAATGCTCAGTAAGGGTAAACAAAAGAAATATCAATCACATCATATACATAAGCACATGACTTTTGGAAATCTTAACTTGCAAAAGAGATCATAATTTCATAACATGGGATAAATCATGGCAGTGAAATGTAGTCACAATAATCATAACATAAAACATGAAACATTGTGTCATAAACACATAATCATAGAGAATCATATCTTATTAGTCAGGACTCATTGCCAAGACTATCTTAGTGGACAAAGTCCCTTTCTGAACAGAGTCACCCTCGTTTCAGTCCTGTTTCACTGAACCGGTATAACATACCATTCTAGCCATGTCTATCTCATGAGATATAAAATCTTTACCCAATGCATTGGAGGGAGATATAGGTCCCACCCATCTCATAATGATACTATTATTATGTGTGCCACATAATCATAAATCATACATTATTGCATAACCCATGTAATACAAATGGGAATCTTAAACATCATGACATCATAAAACAATTCATATAAGATAAAGGAATTCATAAAAATAATTCCATCACAACATAATCAAATCAATGTAATAATAGGGATAAAAACAGAACCCTTTATTATCTTAGATGGAAAATAATTTTGATAAAACACTTGAACTCCATTCTTGAGGAAAATATCCTTTCTTCTTCAAAAACATTTTTTCCTTTCTTAACATGTCATACAACTTTAAACTAAAATAAGTTGATTAAAAATAAACTTGAAAAATTGTAAAGGAAGCTTCTTGGAAATAATGTTTTAAAAATCCATTCATACTGTATAAGTTAAAAAAACATTCTTCTCAAACTTTTGTCGGAAAATTCAAAAAGTACCTCGTACGAAAAATGACAAAACATTCCTTTCATATATTTTACTAAAAACTCACCGAAGGGTAAAATTGGATTTAAAAAATTTTAGGTGGATTGAAATAATGTTACATATTGAGGAAACATGGATGTGGATGATAAAATACACCCCAGAAAATACCAAAGTATAAACAATCTCGGATAAAAATTAGATTGTGATATTTCCCTTACCTTAGGTCTGATTTGCTTCGTAAGTGTCTGAACCTCCTATATAATGATTTAGATAATGTCATTGACTTATTACAGAATCTTATTTATTGTTACTATATCATATATGGTTCACTTATGACTTTATATTACCCATTCTTTTGTAAATTAATGTTAAAGTAGCGTTTTGGGTAAAATCGTCTCATTTGTTGTTCGTGTTTTTACTTGTACTTATTAATATGATTACTTAGATAATTATTACTTAATTATATAATATAAAACATGATTTATATATAATATATATTCAGAATATACATATATATAATGGATCGATAAATGGAAGGAAATACACTGTTCATGGAGAAGGTAGGCCGTACGTACGCATGAATGCTGTTTTCGTTTCCTTATTGAATTGAGTGGAAATAAGTAGATGACATACATATATATACACATAAATTCAGTATCTTTATAATGTAATATATTTCATTATTATTTCTTATATATACTTTATAATCATTCTTAAATTGTTAACATGGAGAATGAATCTCATCGAGTCGTGGAGACCGTAGTCCGTACGTACGCACGAGCGATGATATCATTTCCATAATTATTGAATTGAATTGGATTGAATGATACAATATATCATAATTATTATGATGTTATAATAACTATGTATAGTTATTCTTTACACCATAATACCCATCCATGTACAATATATCATAATTATAGGTTTATGTAACCTTGTAAAATCAAGAGATATAGTCCATAATAGATGTGATGTAACTTAGAGGCTGGTATGTAAGAATTTTATGTCACAGTTCAAGATGAGAGAGTTATTTCAAGAGATCAAGCTACTGAAGACCCGTAGTTTATCATGATCATACTACCAAATTTCCTTCATGTAGCTTGAATAACCCACATTGGTGTTATGAGAAAGGGAATATGGGTTAATTGAAATTGAATTTACTATATACTAGACATCTCAAGTTCAGTAGTGAGGGATATTTGTACTTGATAAAATTGTATGAGATTTTATTAATATCAATATTATTAATAATTATCAAAAATATATAATCAATAAATATATTAATAATATTATCTTTTAATGATAGAAAATATTTAATACTCATCATCCAGTCTATCTCATCTATCCATGATGAATAAAGTTTGTCTCCACACAGGTAGTAATTTCTAGTAATTATTAAGATTCCTTCAGGATCTATTGTTTCATGAAATGATGTCTTATATGCATGATTCATCATTCCCTTATCCACTAGCTAGGGACGAGAGTGATGAAGAGTTACTTATCTATGAGAAAAATTAACAACACAATCCATGTTAAATGTTTAAGGATTTCATTTATGTAAGCTGATCCCACAATGTATCACGAAAACAAGAAAACATTGTTGTGTAAAGAATTTTGGAGAACCTCAGTGTCTAATATTTGTAGAGTGATGGAAACGAAAAGTTTTTGTTTTTAAGGAGATGTTTTAGGGAACTCATTGAAAGGTTTCCCCTTTTGTTCCTCATGAATCCATTCTCATTGGAAAAATTTAGTTCCAAAATGTTATAGGGCTTAAACCCCCAACGAACAAGGAACAAATATCATATAGGAATAAATCACTCATAGCTTCACCAGATTTGTGGAAAATTTCAATATGATTGTAATTGAGATGTCTATAATATATCTTCTGTCACTTCTTTTCCATGTATATAAGGATATTAAGTGTAAAAATACTTCATTCATTATGTTGAACCAATATAAAGGAACAATGAATATATCTAATACAAAATATTCTCCACGCCTTTCGAATAAGAGGGAGATCAATGAGAATTCAAGGGAGCAAGACAATATTTGTTTTTCATATGGAAACCAGGGTCACTTGTAGAAAAAGTACACCAAACAAAAAAAGAAATGGGATGCATCATGGGTATTTTTAATCATGTGAAATTCATTTATTTCTAAAAATTTGTATTTTATATAAATCTTGTTGTCCTCAAATACGTATTCGAATATATGATCCATGTAGATTTAGAAAATATGACACACATCATGTAGATCTACAAGAAACGTATAGACAAAAATTACTATTATAGATATTGTGGACTACAAGTTCATGCTTCCAACTAGAATGATCTTGGATTTGATGGATTGTTATTATGTTCCATATGGAACCAAAAACAATATATATATATATACATAATACATATGGATTTATTTTTTCATTAGGGAATAAATTTATGTTCTATTATAATGATAGTATTTTTATGGTAAGGAACATTTATATAACATTTATTATGTATTGTAATATAAATACCATGTAATGGAAATCGATACGAAGTTACTTCACGTTACTCAAACAACACCCAACTTTGGCATCACCAGCATGGTCATTTAAAAAATAGTTTTAGACTATATTATACCATAATGGATATTTGGATTATTTTGAACTAAAACAACTTGTTATATGACTTTAATTTTTATGAGATAAAATGACCAAATCCTTATTTAGTGGATACGGTGAATGGGACAAAGATCTTCATGATTTTGTTCTTTCAAATGCGTGTTGACAATTTCCTATTTATATAGGGGGTAGGAACAAATTATTTTAAACATTAAATGGTGATTTCAGAATATATGGATATGTGTACACAGTGAGGTATAATTAAGTTTCTTTTTAAAAATTTAATGAATACAATAATTGAGTTGACAATCATCTTGGTAAGAATAATAAGATACTCCTTTGAGACCATTTTGGATAATATAGTCATTAAGATACCATTGATAACATATAGAATTTTTGGATCCTATCCCAACTCAATCCTTGTTTACACCTTAGTTGAATAGAGTATGCAAATGAGGAATCCTCAGTTTTTTAAGGATGGTGAGGTCAATGATGTTCCATGTCAGCCTTCCATAATTTTTGTGTCGATACATATTAAATATTATAATTTAAATAAAAATCCAAGTCCCATCTAAAGAGATATATGGTAAACCCTACAATTTATAGAATGTAAAGAAACTCTGATTTCATAATTAATTGTGTGGGGTCGAAAAGCATTTGTATGGTCTCTTCAAGTGATAAAAATTCCCCCAAGGTATTGTTAATACTATTATAGGAAACACCAATGAAACCATGGGATATTACAATATACCTCGTAATGAAAAAATATAATCATTGAAATATATGAAATAATCTATTATAAGGATATCATATCTAAAAGAGATATTGTGAGAAATACAGATATTGATAAAGATAGGGCCCAATGTATACAAAATTATGCATGGAAATATATTCAATAAATCCCTCTGGAAGATAAAGTTGTTTCAAAGACATAAGTACTATATAAGAGTACTATAGATTTTGAAGTCCTATAATTGTATGGATATTTATTCACAGAGTGTAGTGAACAATTATTAATAGATAATAATGATCCTCTAACCAATATAGAAGAAGTAATTGGTATATATGTCTCCAAGTTGAAGGAATCCATGAATTATAAAATGGATTACATAAATTAAAAACCAGGTCTATATTTTGATAGATTCTCTACTTGATATGAAAAATGCTAGTTGAAAATTGATTTTCATGAATAATCTTGTGATTGAAGGGAAATTCACTACCTATAATGTGACGTTTATTGCAAATGGTTTTAAAGAACCACAACACATTTATTGTGATGAATCATTTTCACCTGTTTCAATGGTCAAATGAATTATAATTCTATATTCAATTGTAGTTAACCGTGAATATAAAATATCGTAAATGGATATAAAAATTGAATTCATTAATAGGAACCTTTAAGAATATGTCTATAGGAAACAACCAAAAGTGTTTTTAATAAAATGCATACCAGTAAAATGTGAAAATTGAGAAAGTAAATTTATGGATTAAATCAAGCATTTAGGTAATGGAAAATTTGTTTTGGTAAATCCATAACATAATATTGATACATGTAGAAGGAGTGTGAAACATGGTTCTACTAATGGTTTAATAGGGGTGTATGTACTTTCTTAATAGTATTATTTGCTAACATATTACTCATTGTGAATGGAATACAAGACTTATAGTCTATTAAGGTATGGAAGAATACAAGATTCTCTATTAAAGACCTAGAAGGGGGAGCATATTCTTAGGATCGTGATCCATTATGATAGATCTAAGAGGTTCCTCGATATAATTCAATGAACATAAAGAGGCTAGATACTAAATATATTAGTAATGGAATAATCCAAGAGGAAATTTTTTTCTAGTGTCACATGGCATTCATATTTCTATGAAAATGTGTCCCTAAACACATGATGAATGAAATAAAATAGAAAGGACCCAATATGCATTATAAATTGGGTCATTAATGTATGTTATGATATGTAATATTCTAGACATTTCATATACATTATGTGTGGTGGGAATATATCAAAATTAACTTGGTGACCACCGTTGGAGGGTCAAAATGACGATACTTAAGTATACGACATAAAAAATAATATGTTCCTCTTTTATGGATGATATGTGCAACTAGTCATCAAAATCTTTACAGATGATACATTAAAAATAGATAAATATATAATGAAGTAAAAAATGTGATAAATATTCAATTTCAATAGGGGCGATGTTAGTTGGAAGAGCTCAGTGAACTTTGTTCCCATAGATACTACAATAGATTCCAAGTATATTGGGACTTCTTAGGCATCTAAAGATATAGTGTTGAATTGTTATGTTGTCCTAGATAGTGATTTTTCACCTATCAGTAATAATATTATCACACTCTAATGTGATAACAATGTAGTGGTGGATCTCACAAAAGAACCAAGTTTACATTATTAGGCAATGAACATGCATAGTAAGTATCGCCTCTTGATGGATTTTTCTCAAAGTGGAGAGGTTGCAGTGTTGAGTATTTCTAGAGATTAAAATATAGTATAACTAATAAATAAATTCATGAATTAGAAGAAACATGATCATCAAGTGTGGTCTATCATACTAAATTTTTTAGGTAGTTTTCTCTTGTCAAAGAGATAGATTTCTATATTTGGTTTTATAGGACCAAATTTTTGTACGTTGATTACATATATATTCGATATATTTTGTATTTATAAAACATGGTATTATAAATAATTCATTTTTATTCGTGACTCTAATGTAAATATTTCCTAGAGTATATGTAAAATCTATAATGTCATTATGGTTCCCCAATATGATGATAACCTTGATGTTCTATTAAGATACTTCTATATAATGACATCTAGTTTGGTAACATACTAAGATGGGACACATTGTACATAGACTGTCAAGTGTTAATACTATTAAGTGGATGAGGACTCTTTTCTTTATGTTCAATTATTTTAAATGAAAATTTGGTCAATTATGAAAATATACCCAGTCGTTGGAATTCCACATGTTTTCGTGTCATTTTAAAATTCTATCTATGAGTTCTTGTTATGGTCCATAAACATTAATGTTATCCTTAATGCCTTACATGAATAAAGATCTAACATTTTATTATAAAAAACATTACAAAATTTGTTTGTAGTGAGTTAGGATACATTTTTTCAGTTATTATTGACTTTTCATTAATGGAAATTGTAACACACTGAGTATAAATGAAATATTTTCTTTCAAATTAATTTATTCTTTTTCATAATATGCATTTCATTCTATATTGAATATAGATTGTGTTATATGAAATCATTAAGTTATTAATGTTTTTTATTCTACACCATGAAAAGATTTAATTATTTTCTTCCCCAATATAATTTTCACTACAAACAATATCAACTTACAGTGAATTATATACAACACCAGCATGGCTTGTGTTACACGCAACATTGAGTTT
This sequence comes from Viscum album, assembly GCA_963277665.1. Taxonomy (NCBI): domain Eukaryota; kingdom Viridiplantae; phylum Streptophyta; class Magnoliopsida; order Santalales; family Viscaceae; genus Viscum; species Viscum album. Next base: position 270,013,247 of record OY728152.1, on the reverse strand, counting down.
CTCAGAAACTGTAATTTTAATTATAATTAATTAAAATAGATGGTTATAACATCTTAATTAAAAAATATTAATTGTAATAAAAAATTTATTAATATTATTTTTAATTTATTTAATTATGTAAATCCAAATGATTATAAAACATATTATTTTTGGAAAATTCATTATATGTTCGGAAATACAATTTTCTCAAAAGAACTGTTTTGACGTCATTCTGTGAACCATAATAAATTTAATTTTTAAAAATTATATATATATATATATATAATAAACCTCAATTTTTAATTCCTAATGATGAAAAAATCTTAGGGTGATTTTTTAGTGTTTTTTGAGGAACTTAATTTTTTCGTGAATAGTTAAAAATATTTAAATTTATTTCAAATTTGTTTTTTCGTCTAATTTATTAGTATACAATAATTTTATTTTAATATTGTTTTAAATTAATTATAGATATATTATATATATTGTAACATCCCAAGTAAGTAATGAATAATAGATATTTTTATCTATGTCTATTAATGATTAAGATAGTGTTGTAGAGGCTTAAAATGAAAATAAATACAATCTTATGCATGAAATACACTAATATTCTTAAAAGATTGTTTTACTGCCTTTTGATGGTAAACCATTTTTAAATCAAAATTTTGAGAATTTTATAATCTATATTTGACAAAATAAACATATTAATTATGATTGGGACATTGAAATTTACCTTGGATAAATTTTTGTTATTTTTCTGACAATGTTCATTTTTTTAATGAATAGTGAAAATACCGCATTTTACATCAAATCTGATTTTTCATTTAATTTAAATATATTGATATATTATCCTTTTAATTGGTCTTAAAGTGTAATATGTATATATTTTTACCATTTAATCTAATGGTGGTCATTAGGATTAATTTCACTTTGGAATTGGGCTAAACTAATGCCAAACTTTTCATAGATATTGATTCAAAAAAACACCGCTATTTATTTTGACAACAGGAATTATTTTTAAATCAATTATTGAAATTTCTGTTTTTGGAATTTGGTAAAATGGATTAAATATTTGGAATCATAAGGTCCAAATTATGTAATCAAGACTCTTTTTTTTTTGACATTATGAATAGTAACGACAGTAATTATCATTATTTATCTTGATTAATGAGTAATCTGGTAGTTAAGGATAATAAAATAATATCATAATAATAAAAAATGACACCAACATGTGTCCTAATTCTACTGGTTTTCTCATGGACGACCATGGGATGCCTTGTGACAAACTTGGGGACCCCATGGAATCACTTTTGTGGAAAGTGACTTGTTATCCTTTTATTTGTTTTAAAGAAAGTAAATCTAACAAGAATGTATCACGAGATTAAAACATTTTTAATTTTTTATAAATAGATGTTATTTTAGAATATAAATATTCATTGGATATATAACAAGATTTAATACATCATAGTAACTTTTTCATAATTTTTAGACTTTAAATAAATTAAATTATTTATGAGATCATGATGATGCAGCGATTACCTCATTAATAACGGATTTAAATAAAATGAAATGATAATGTAAAATATATGACCTACACATGTCCAAAAACTATTGTATGGTTGGATTTAGAACCCTTATCACCTTACCCTCTAATTATATCAATGTGGGACCTTTTGAATCCGAAAATCATTTTCAAATAAAGTAACATTTCTTTACTTTCCAAGAGTGCCCCTCCTCTCCTCTTATAAAAGGCCCCACCTCTACCTCCTTACCCACACTCCCAAAGCCTTTGGCTCGGACAAACCCAACCCATTTTTTCTCCCCACATCCCTTTATTACTCCTTGAAGCCTCACATGGGGCATAAGTCTTCCCAAGGAAGCCTTTGAGCTCAAACCAAATGGAGTTACCCGATTTTATGGTAATGTCTTTACTTGAGTCCTTTTGTATTATTTTGCTTCTCCAACCCCATAAACTCTATTTATTCATTTATTTTGTAACAAATCCAGTATCTTCAACATACTAGGATGTTGTTATATGAAGGATTCAAGCTACACTTACACACACCTACATCTAATGGTTAAAGGACATACTGTTTCTGTGGATGGTGAATTTATGCCTCCCGAAACGATGATTGTTCAACATTATTTTAACACCTTCAAAGGTGGACATTAAGATGTCACTATATTTATATATGATATATAATATGTTTATGTTTTCCTTAAGATTCTGTATTTTTCATTTTGGGCATACATTTTTGGTTTCCATTATGGGTAAACGTGATATCTTCATTTAAGGAAGTGCGGACTACCACCCCCTCAAAGTGATTTGATTTGACAAATACCATATGTGGGACATATAAAGGATTTAAATATGATATTATATATGATATTATACTGGAATTATAATATACCTTTATATCAATATGATTCCATTCTATAAAATACGAAATAGAAATGAAAGTAGCGTTCATGCATATGTACGGCATACCGTCTCCATGAACGGTGCATTCCATTTATTACCTCTAAATGATTATGTAATAATATAAATGCATGTATATAATTTATATATATGATATATACATCATGATTATAATTCTGGATATAATGGATACATGAACAACTTGTAATTATAAAGGGTTTATTTTTGACTCAAGTACCAATGATCGTTACAACGACCATTATTAACCTAAATAATTACATAGTGTTCATGACATGGAAATAAGTTATATAAAAGGAATAATGAAATTGAAAAAGGTTCTTAAGCAAGTATAAATTAACTCAAGTTTATTATTCGGGACATTAAAGAACGATCGATTCAAGTCGGACCCGAGGTATGGGACATCGTCTCAATCTCCTTTCATTGAGGCATATTTTGTTTTATACACAACCTTCTTTTATATGGTTTATAAACCCATTTGATTTTTACATTTATTCAAAAGGAATCTTTTTATACGAAGTGTTTACTGAACGACAAAAGGGAATGTTTTTGTCCTACGTATGCAGCGACAACAACTTTTCTGCCGCCGTGACCATTATTTGAGTTTCGGCTTCCTCTACAAGCCATACTTTTTAAAAAAATATCATGTTTTACATTTCATTTATTTTGGTATTGAAAATGGTTTTCATAATGTTTTTATATCAATGTGTTTTATTGATATCTTGTGATTGAAAGGTGGAAATATTATGCTTCCTTTATGCATGTCTAATGTGATACGATTATGTTGAGGTTCTTGGTCATTATTATGAAGACATGTGGTTTCGTGACAAACTAAGGGAGAGTGAGCCCGATATAGCTCTCCAATGCATTGGGTAATGTGATGGAGTGAAACGTTAAGGTTTCTCTGAAGATATTTAGGGAATATACTGTGATGGGTATTCCAAATGTAACCAAGAGGGTTACTCCCTATGTAAGAATGTTATGAATGCCTCAATTTACCTTTATGTCTTATGATTTCTATGATTTATTCATTATTTGATGAGGTATGTTAAAGGGATTATGTTTTATGGGTAATGTATGATTTCATTATTATGTATATATGTACCCATGTTTCCTTTCCATATTTTTATATCCCTTACTGAGCTTTTTATGCTCATCCCAAGTTTTTTGAAATGTTTTTCACAGGTCAAGGGAATGGTACTTGATATGATGATAGTGTCAAGAAAGTGTCAAGAAAGAATCCATGTTTTATTTTAAATATGTTTCCATTGATGGGAAAGAAGAATACTATCTTTATGTAACCACTTTGTTTATATGTGGAATGTAATGAAAGTTTTAAGATCTAATTCTCTAAAACTCTAAACCTGAAAAGATCCTCCATGTGTAATCTTGTAATAACTCAAGATTATGTAAGGTTTAAGGCTAGGGACTTATAGTTGGTTTTAGAGGTCCTTTTAGATAACTTTAAGAGTTAGAAATATATTAAATGATTATCCAAAAATATTTTTTATGGTCAAATTGAAGTGATATAGTATTTGAAGATTACCATGTTGCTTCATCTAAGACATGTTTGTTCAGAATGGTTTTCCGTAGAGGAAACAGGGAAGCAGTGCTAGGAAGGCATGCAGAAGGAAATAACCTTCTAAATCAGCATCCTGAGATGGTCGGAATTGGAACTGAATAGTTCGTTGTAGTAATGGCGCAGTTGACTCAAGCGATAAATGGATGTGGTATCCATACACGAGATAAGCCAGATCAACCGCATAGGAGCATGTCAGTGGTGGAACATTTCATGAGTCAACATCCCCCATCATTCAGAGGATAATCTGACCTTGTGCTAGATGAATGGTGGATTAAAGCACTGGAGAAGAATTTCGATGTCATGGGGTGTTCAGACATTCAAAACGATAGTCTTGCTATTTACCGTTTGGAGGGTGAAGCAGATCAGTGGTGGTCGATGGTTAAAAATATCAGGGACGCTGATGAGATTGATGCTCTCGACTGGGATGAATTCAAAGGTATGTTTCTTGAAATGTATTTTCCTAAGGCTGTTCGACTTCGTATGGAAAAACAATTCTTGGAATTGAGGCAAGAGGAAGACTCAGTGGCTACATATGAAGAAATGTTCACTCGATTGTCAAGGTATGCTCCAAATTTTATCCGAGACCTTGATAGTAAAATAAATCATTTTTACTCAGGATTAAAGACAAAATATTGAAGGGAATTAGCTTCTCGTGAGTTTAAAAGTTATGAAAATCTTGTTCGATGTGCTGAGAAGGTGGAAATGGAGTTTTCCGATGATCAAGTGTTTTATAACAACTAGCAAAAGAAGAGACCAAGGTGGCAGGAGAAAGGGAAGAATTCTTCAAAAAAAGTCTGATGGTAAGAAATCTAAGTTTCCAGTGTGTGATAAATGTGGAAAAAGGCATGCTGGAGAATGTCTTCTGAATTCTGAAAAGTGCTACCGATGTGGTAAGATGGGGCATAAGGCTTGTGATTTCACTGAAAAATATCAAGGTGAAGGTAAGACCAAATTTGATTTACAGTTAGTTAAATGTTTTAGGTGAAATGAGATGGGTCACTATGCAAACTAGTGTCTGGAAAAGAGCTTGAGTGATGGGAAGCCGTTAGACTACAAGCAGGAACGGGTTTTGAAATCCTTTGCAACTACTTCAGCAGATGTCGGGCCATCAAATGATGTTGTATCAGGTACTTTGTTTGTTTTTTCAGATTATGCCAGTGTGTTATTTGATTCGGGGTCTACACATTCTTTTATCTCTGAAAACATTTCTAGTAAAATGGGAATACCATCTCAAGAAATGACTCCTGAAATTTTGGTAAAAACACCTGGGGGAAATGTTGAGGCAAAAAGAATTTATAAGAATCTTCCTATCCTTATCTGTGGAAAGAACCTACTTGCAAACCTTATTGTTCTACCTCTAGTAGAGTTTGATGTTATCCTGGGTATGGATTGGCTCTCTATTTACCATGATATGATTGACTGTAGAGCTAAAGAATTTTATTTTCAGAATGACTTTCAGTTTGTGTACAAGAATGAACCCTTAATGATGATAACTTATCAAGAGGCCAAGAAACTTTTAAAAGATGGAAATTAATGTTACCTTGCACACAACGTTGAAAATAAAGGAACTGCTCAGATTAATGATGTTCCAGTTGTAAATGAGTATCCTGATGTTTTTCCTGATCAGTTGCCTAGAATAATACCAGATCGAGAAGATGAGTTTACTGTTGACTTAGTTCCTGATGCTAAGCCAATTTCAAAACCCCCTTATTGAATGGCTCAAATTGAACTTTTAGAGTTGAAGGATCAATTGAAAGATTTATTAGAGAAAGGTTTCATTCGACCAAGCACATCACCATGGGGTGCTCCTGTTTTATTTGTTAAAAAGAATAATGGTTCAATGAGACTTCACATTGATTATAGAGCCTTGAATAACATCACTATTAATAACAAATATCCTTTACCTCATATCGATGATTTGTTTGATCAGCTCTAGGGAGCTCAGTATTTTTCAAATATTGACTTGAGATCGGGGTACCATCAGTTGAAGGTAAAGGAAGCAGATGTTCTGAAGACAGCGTTCCGTACAAGATATGGCCATTATGAATTTTTAGTAATGCCTTTTGGGATAACTAATGCACCTGCTGTATTCATGGACATAATGAATAGAATTTTCCATGAGTTCTTGGATAGTTTTGTGGTGGTTTTCATTGATGATATTTTGGTGTTTTTGAAAAGTAAAGAGGAGAAAGAAAGACATTTAAGGGTTATCTTGGAAACCTTAAAAGAAAAGAAACTGTATGGAAAATTCAGCAAGTGTGAGTTTTGGTTGCAACAAATTTCTTTCCTTGGTCACATTGTTTCTAAATATGGAATAACTATTGATCCTACAAAAAAATAGTTGTGGAAGACTGGACAAGACCCACAAATGTAACTGAGATTTGTAGCTTCCTTGGTTTGGCAGGATATTACCGAAGGTTTGTTATAATTTTTTCATGGTTATCTAGTCCAATGAATAAGCTAACTCAGAAGGGTGTTACGTTTATCTGGACAAAAGAATGTGATGATTGTTTTCAGGAATTGAAAAGAATATTGGTGAATGATCCAGTTTTGGCAATACCTTCCAGGAATGGTGAGTTTGTTATATACAATTATGCTTCATTGAAAGGACTTGGTTGCGTCCTAATGAAGAATGATCAGGTAATTGCTTATCCTTCACGACAGTTCAAAACTCATGAGGTAAATTACCCTACACATGATTTGGAATTAGCTGCTGTTGTTTTCGCTTTAAAAATTTGGAGGCATCATTTGTATGGAGTAAATTTTGAAATATATACTGATCACAAATGATTAAAGTATATATTCACTGAGAAAGAGTTAAACATGAGATAGAGGATATGGCTGGAATTAATCAAGGAGTATGATTGTACAATTCATTACCATCCGGGAAAAGAAAATAAAGTATATGATGCTTTAAGTCGAAAAAGTAATGCTTCATTAGAAATGTTGCATTTGGAACGTGATCCTTTGGTTAAGGATTTGATGAAAGTTTCCATAGAAGTTGTTGGTGCAGGAAGTTCTTCTGTTTTGTTTCAGGTATCAGTGAGATCATCTCTATCAGATAGAATCAAGCAAGCACAGAAGCAAGACAGTGAGTTACAGAAAAAGGTAGAGCTGGTTTAGAAAGATATGTTGACTGAATTCAACATTGATAATGATTGTGTTTTGAGAGTTGGAAAGAGATTGTGTGTGCCTTGTGATATATAGTTGAAGAGAGAGTTTTTATGTGTATCTCATAGTTCTCCGTTTTCAGTTCATCCTGGCAGTACTAAGATGTACAGAGATCTGCGGGAGTATTACTGGTGGGATGGAATGAAAAGAGATATTGCTGATTTTACTGTGAAGTGTTTGACATGTCAATATGTTAAAGTAAAGCGGCAGTTACCGAAAGGGATGCTTCAGCCTTTACCACTGCCAGAGTAGAAATGGGAGAATATATCCATGGACTTTGTTGTGGGATTACCGAAGACATCTCAAGTTAATAATGCAATCTGGGATATTGTTGATCGCTGGATTAAATCTGCTCATTTCCTTGCTATACAAGATACTTTTTCCCTAGATTAACTTTCCCGTTTGTATCATAAAGAGATATTCAGGTTACATGGAGTTCCCCTCTCCATTGTATCTGATCGTGATCCCAGGTTCACTTCTATCTTTTGGAAAGGCCTTCAGAAGTCGTTGGGTACTGAATTAAATTTTAGTACAGCATTTCATCCTCAATCAGATGGGCAGTCAGAACGAACAATTCAGACCTTGGAGGATATACTACGAGCTTGTTCGATGGATTCTCAGGGAATTTGGGACCAACATCTTTCTTTGGTTGAATTTTTATATAATAACAGTTTTCATTCCTTTATACAGATGTCACCATTTGAGGTGTTATATGGGAAGCTGTGTGTAACTCCAGCTTTCTGGGATGAAGTGGGTGAAAGGAAGTTGATGGGACCAGAATTGGTAGAAGAGATGGCAAAAAAAGTTCAGCTGATTCAGAAACACATGAGAACAGCTCAGACAAGGTGGAAGAGTTATGCAGACAACAGGAGGAAGGATCTAACTTTTGAGGTAGGTGATCATGTTTTTCTCAAAGTCTCTCCATGGAAAAGTGTGATGAGATTTGGTAAGAAAGGAAAGCTGGGTCCAAGGTTCATTGGACCATATAATATTCTGGAGAGAGTTGGATCATTTGTATACCGGGTGGCTTTACCTCCTAGTTTATCTCAGGTACACAATGTTTTTCACGTTTCGATGTTGAGAAAGTATATGCCAGATCCATCTAATGTTTTGAGTCCAGAGGTAGTTCAGATGGAAGAGAACCTATCTTATGAGGAACAACCAGTCCAGATTCATGACCACAGGGAGCAAGTGTTACGAAATGAGGTGATTAATTAGGTAAAGGTTTTGTGGAAAAACCACATGATGGAAGAGGCAACATGGGAATCTGAAAATGCAATGAGGGATAAGTACCCCCATTTATTCGATAAGTAAATATATTGCGGGGATGAAATTTTTTATAGGGGGGAAGGATGTAACATCCCAAGTATGTAATGAATAATTTATATTTTTATCTATGTCTATTAATGATTAATATTGTGTTTTAGAGTCTTAAAAAGAAAATATATACAATCTTATGCCTCGAATACACTAATATTCTTAAAAGATTGTTTTACTACCTTTTGATAGAAAACCATTTTTAAATCAATCTTTTGAAAATTTTATAATCTATATTTGTCAAAATAATCATATTAATTATGATTGGGACATTGAAATTTACGTTGGATAATTTTTTTTTATTTTTCTGACAATGTTCATTTTTTTAATGAATAGTGAAAAATACTGCATTTTACATCAAAACTGATTTTTCATTTAATTTAATTATATGGATAGATTATCCTTTTAATTGGTATTAAAGTGTAATATGAATATATTTTAACCATTTAATCCAATGGTGGTCATTAGGATTAATTTCACTTTGGAATTGGGCGTAAACTAATGCCAACTTTTAATAGATATTGTTTAAAAAAAACCCGCTATTTGTTTTGACAACGGGAATTATTTTTATTTCAATTATTGCAATTTCTGTGATTGTAATTTGGTAAAATGCATTACATATTTGGAATTAGAAGGTCCAAATTATGTAATCAAGACTCTTTTGTTTTTGGACATAATGAATAGTAACAACGGTAATTATCTTTAATTATCTTGATTAATGAGTAATCGGGTAGTTAAGGATAATAAAATAATATCATAATAATAAAAAATTACACCAACATCTGTCCTAATTCTACTGGTTGTCTCATGGCCGACCATGGGAAGCCTTGTGCCAAACTTGGGGACCCCATGGAATCACTTTTGGGGAAACTGACTTGTTATCTTTTTTTAAGGAAGTAAATATAACAAGAATGTATCACCTGATTAAAACATTTTTAATTTTGTCTACATAGATGATATTTTAGACTATAAATATTAATTGGAAATATAAAATTATTTTCTACATCATAGTATTTTTTTCATAATTTTTATACTTTATATAAATTAAATTATTTATGACATCATCATGATGCAGCGATTACCTCATTAATAAAGGATTTAAATAAAATGAAACGATAATGTAAAATCTATGACCTACACATGTCCAAAACCTATTGGATGGGTGTATTTCGAACCCTTATCACCTTACACTCGAATTATATCAATGTGGGACCTTTTGAATCCGAAAATCATTTTCAAATAAAGTAACATTTCTTTACTTTCCAAGAGTGCCCCTCTTCTCCTCTTATAAAAGTCCCCCACCTCTACCTCCTTACCCACACTCCCAAAGCCTTTGGCTCGGCCAAACCCTGCCCATTTTGTCTCTCCACATCCCTCTCTTACTCCTTGAAGCCTCACTTTGGGCAGAAGTCTTCCCAAGGAAGCCTTTGAGCTCAAACCAAAGGGAGTTACCCGATTTTAAGGTAATGTCTTCACTTGAGTCCTTTTGCTTTATTTTTCTTCTCCAACCCCCTAAACTCTTTTTATTCATTTAATTTGCAACAAATCCAGTATCGTAAATATACTAGTATGTTTATATAAGAAGGATTAGGGCTACACATACACACACCTACATCTAATGGTTAAAGGACATACTGTTTCCGTGGATGGTGAATTTATGCCTCCCGAAATGATGTTTGTTCAACATTCTTTTAACACCTTCAAAGGTGGCCATTAAGATGTAAATATATTTATATATGATATATAATATGTTTCTGTTTTCCTTAAGCTTTTGTATTTTTCATTTTGGTCATACCTTTATGGTTTCCATTATGCATAAATGTGATATCTTCATTTAAGGAAATGCGGACTACAGCCCCTTCAAAGTGATTTGATTCGATAAATACCATATGTGGGATGTATAAAGGATGGAAATATGATATTATATATGATATTATACTGTAATTATAATATACCTTTATATAATTATGATTCCATTCTATAAAATACGAAATAGAAATGAAAGTAGCGTACATTCGTACGTACGACTTACCGTCTCAATGAACGGTGCATTTCATTTCTTACCTCTAAATAATTATGTAATATTATAAATGCATGTATATAATGGATATATATGATATATACATCATGATTATAATTCTGGATATAATGGATACATGAACAACTTGTAATTATAAAGTGTTTATTTTTTGACTCAAGTACCAATGATCGTTAAAATGACTGTTATTAACTTAAATAATTACATAGTGTTCATGACATGGAAATAAGTGATATAAAAGGAATAATGAACTTGAAAAAGGGTCTTATGCAAGTATAAATTAACTCAAGTTTATTATTCAGGACATTATTGAACGATCGAGTCAAGTCGGACCCGAGGTATGGGACTTCGTCTCAATCTCCTTTCATTGAGGCATAATTTTTTTATACAGAACCTTCTTTTATATGGTGTATAAACCCCTTTGTCATCTACGTTTATTCAAAATGAATATTTTTATACGAGGCGTTTACTAAATGACAAAAGGGAATGTTTTTGTCGTACTTTTGCGGAGACAATGACTTCTCCGCCGCCGTGACCATTATTTGAGTTTCGGCTTCCTCTACAAGCCATACTTTAAAAAAAATACCATGTTTTACTTCTCTTTTATTTTGGTATTGAAAATGGTTTTCATAATGTTTTTATATCAATGTGTTGTATTGATATCTTGTGATTGAAAGTTGGAAATGTTATGTTTCCTTTAGGAATGTTTTATGTGATACGATTATGTTGAGGTTGTTGGGTATTATTATGAAGACAAGTGGTTCCATGATAAACTAAGGGCGGGTGTCCCCGATATAGCTCTCCAATGCATTGGGTAACGCGAAGGAGTGAAACTTTAAGGTTTCTCCGAAGCGATTTTGGGAATATATTGTGATGGGTATTCCAAACGTAACCAAGAGTGTTACTCCCTACATAAGAATGTTATGAATGCCTCAAGTTACCTTTATGTCTTATGATTTCTATGATTTATTCATGATTTGATGAGGTATGTTAAAGTGCTTATGTTTTATGTGTAAAGTATGATTTCATTATTATGTATATATGTACCCATGTTTCCTTTCTATATTTTTATATCCCTTACTGATCTTTTTATGCTCATCCCAAGTTTTTTGAAATGTTTTTCACAGGTCAAGGGAAAGGTACATGATATGATGATAGTGTCAAGGAAGTGTCAAGAAAGAATCTATGTTTTATTTTAAATATGTTTCCATTGATGGGAAATAAGAATATATGTTTATGTAACAACTTTGTTTATATATGGAATGTAATGAAAGTTTTATGATCTAATTCTCTAAAACTCTAAACACGAAAAGATCCTCAATGTGTAATCTTGTAATAACTCATGATTAAGTAAGGTTTAAGTCTGGGGCCTTTTATATATATATATTATAAAATTTATTTCCTCATAACAATTTTTATATTGACTTTAGAAGATAAATATTATTGATCTTTTTGACCATTCTCACTTTAAAACCCATATTTCTCACCACATTTCTAAGATTAGGATTATACATAATTTTTCTTCTATTGTGAATTTAATTTATAAAAGCATACATAAATGGATTTAATAAGTATAATATTTATATCCTAATATGATAAACACTGTTTTTCACCAAAAATATTAGTTAATGGTATTGAAATTAATTACAGCGGTTAATGTAAATTAAGCTTCACAAGGGACTAAACCATAAATATATGTTCCAAAATGACCAAAAAAAATTTTGAAACCAAATTTTATGGCCATATTTCGTTCATAAACATTCCCTTATAGTTTTTTTTTTACTTTTTTGACTTTTTTTTTTCTAAAAACGTCATAACACCTATCTTGTTTTTAGAAATTCCAAGTGTATCTTCTCCCTACCCTAAAAATATTTTCCACATATCCCACTTCCTCACACATATAAAGGAACAAAATTTTGGACAATTTAAATAAAATTTACTTCCCAGTATCCCTCCCTTCCTCCATGAATCTCCCCATTGGGTTGAAATCCAAGAAACTAATACCTTTTTTTCATAGAAAAAGGTGTTACCCAAAGAAGACGTAACTTCATTCATAAAGCTCATTTATTCCATTTTCTTTCTCCACCACCTCAATTATTATTATTCCATGAAAATATATGAACAAATTTATCCGCAATGTATTTATATGTTGTTATTATATGGTTTTTACCAACACTTTCTCACACATCCATCTAATGGGTAACAAAATTATCATGCCTGTGAATGACAAACTACTACATCATGAAACTATATTTTTCATTTTACATTACCAAACCTCATGGTTTTAAATTTTTATGTTAACTATATATTAATATGATATTAATATTTTTTTGATTTATTTATACTTATATAGTTATTATATAAATATTACCTTCATAATTTCTATTTTTGTGTGAATATCAGGTTTTCGTTTGGGGAAGTGTGGACTACCAACTCCTCAAAGCAATGTGATTCATTCACACACAACAACGAACATATTAATGATGGATTTTTTGAAATTATTTGATATATATCAAATAATAATTCTAACTTAATGATATATATATATATATATATATATATTTCCATTACATCCGCCTTTCAATATTATAATGAAAAATAGAAAATGCTTTCATGCGTAAGTACGACCTACTGTCTCCAAGAAAGGTGTATTCTATTTAATATATCTTTATACTATATATTATTTTTAATAATTATATAATTAATTTAAATTATATTTATATCATCTTTTAAATTCTTGAAATAATTATATAAGTACGAAGGCCAAATATATAACAAATAATACACATGTGAAAAACAAAGTGGATATTACCCTAAGCGAAAACGTAACATGGAATCATTAATAAGAGGATAATATAAAGTAATAATAAACCCATATATGGTATTTAAAATTATAATATGGTTCTATAAAATATTTATCATAATCTTATATTTACTATACAGCAGTTTAGTATGAGTACGAAGTGAGTAAAATATGAGGTTTTGGAATTTCATTTTACTTTTCTTTCTATGAAAAACAAACCATATTCTCTAATAATTATTTATTTTTGGTGGGTATACATCCCATGGATGTATTATTTGATTATTATTTTTTAAATTTTTCAGTATTTAAATATCAATCATATTATCTTTCTTTCATGGGGTTTATGGTTCAAAATTTATTAACTCGGTTATATAATTTTTTCTCCAATTTCCTTCACTCAGGAACATGTCATTTTATACACCTATAATTTTCAATAAAAATATGTAATAAATTTTCCATGTTATACAATTAATAACCATATTTTCAGGATATTTTAATATTTATGAAATGTTATACTTTCCAATGTGTTATGATTTGATGTTACCAAATTCGTTATAGTATATAGCAACAATATCCCCATTTATCGAGATTATATATGATTATTCTCCCACTGATGAAACAGTATGATCCATATCTATTGAAATAACATGAGTTTTATTTCCATATGTTTATTCATGTCATATACATGTATTTTTACCATTTTCTTATATTTGGTATATAAGATGACTAAAAAATTGTTTTAAAGAAAGTACGACTTTACCTCTCTTTTCAGTCACAAAGTTGTGTTCCATCAAAACCATGTTCTCTAGAACTGATTCCAAAAATATTATATTATTATCATATTATCTTCAAAAGTGTATTTTAAAAATGAATTTCCTTTTTAATGAATGGATTTCAAAAATGAATCTCATTTTAATTTTTTGGTCAACGTAATTTTCTATAAATTATATAGTGCAAAAGGATTTTTCAGCATGTACATATTTACGTTAATTCATTATCATTATTCCTTTTAATTTTTTTACAAGATTACTATAATATTTTTTTTGGAAATATTATCCTAAAATTAAATTAATTTGAAGTCTAAATGTTGTTATCAATTAAAATGGACTTCCAAAAATATTTTTTGTTAAAATTGTATTAAATAATTTCTAAAACATCCTTTGTAAGATAAAAAAAAGTTTTTTTTAAATAAAATTATTTCAATTATTTTAAAGGTTCTTTAATATGTGTTAAAATAATTTAAGATAAAAATATTTTCAAAATTTATTAATATTATTTTATATTTTTCTAAAATATTTTTAAAGTAATACTTTTCTTAAATGTTTTTAAACTTCTCTTATAAATTTTCAAAGTATTTTCGAAGACAAATTTTTTTAAAAAATAAACTTCTTTTAATATTTTTCAAAGAATAAGGTTTTCAAAAAAATTCAAATATTTTTTCAATGTTTTCAATGTATTTAGAATTAAAATTTTTTTCAAATTGGTTTTCTATTTTAAAATTACATTTCCAAAAAAGGAAGGGTATTTTCTCCCAGAAATGTATTTAAAATATATTTTTAAATTTTTTCTCATCTGAGATGAAATATGTTGTAGTTACTCATTCCCTTATAGGTAAATTATTCGATGTTTTAATTCATTTTATTTCTCTTAATGGTTTATTTTTTGATGGTATGATGTTTATTAATCCCTTTTCTCTTTCACCGGTTATATTATTTTGAACCCCATTTCCTTTCATGGTTTATAATTTTGATGAAATTCTAAGGATTCTTATACATTTTTCTAAAGGATATGATATGATTGCATGTTCATTATACCCATTCCATTTCATGGGATATAATTTTACATTTTATGATCTTATGGAACATGTATGTATGATTTCATTATGATATGGGTGGGACCTATATCTCCATCCAATTAATTGGTTAAATATTTATATCTCATGAGTTCAATTAACATGGTAATGTGAGTAAACCATGACAAAAAATATGGAAATGGGAGGGAACCATGAATGAAAAGAAGGTATGTGGAGTGAACACATACTATATAGATGGCCAATAGAGTGATCCATGTCTACGGAGATTGTATGGGGAGCGAAATCATACTACTAATATGGCCATGGGAGTGAACCATGACTACCAATATGGTATGGGGAATGAACCCATGATACTATGTTATAATTGGAAGTCATAATTGACTATTGTGGAAATCATTTTTTATGCATATGTGTTTTCCATAATTCCATGTCTTTTTCCTATGTAAGTCTTTCATGTATTATATTATTTAAATATTAATTATTTATTTACTATGACATACTAGTATTTATGCAATGATAAATGATTTTGATCTTTGATATTAAGAGTATGATCTTTTAATGTTTTCACCAAATTTTCATACCCTTATTCCCCAGTTTATGCTTAAATATCTCCCTTATTTACCCTTATTGAGTATCTGAGCTCACACAATTTTATATTTCCTTAAAAATATTATAATGATATATTCTTGTTATGATATTTCTAAGATTGTATCTTTTTCAGAGAACCAAGTGAGAGATAGTGTATCTCCCTCATGTATCGGAATCTATGGTTCCATGTTTCTAAAGGAACTGAACTAACATTGTCATTAGGTGTTTTCTTGTATAATGTTTTAGTTATTATAAAAAAGTTATATAATATTAATTTAATAAAGGATACGGTTTTTATATTTCATATCAAAGTGAAGGTTTAGAAAACATTTGGTAACTATGATTAGATAACTTTAGTGAGATCACTTGGTATATTTCTAAGGAAATGTCTAGTGTTGTATCTAATGATAAGTATAAGTACTAGTAAACTTGTAAAACAATATCCTATAATTCTTGTAAAGGATAGAGTGAGTGGTTTCTTATAAATATATACCTACCTATTTACTATAAGTTGATGTTATTTTGACATAGATATACCTAGGAGTAAGAAATACGACAAGGTGTGTTGGTCCTGAGTCGACATAACTTGGAATATGACAAAGGGTCTTGCGGCACACCTGGTTTGACAATCCCTGGAGATATACATTGGAAATTATCAAACTCTTAATTAACCATCAATAAGGATTTATTAATATGTTATCTATGAATAACCTAGAAACAACATCGGTATCATATATTAAAGAAGCTTGTTTCATTGTTTAGACATTCTATAAGTAATTTCCATGGTTATATGGTTTTATTCTATGATAAGTGTTTCTCACCAAATGATTTCTAATTTTATTAAAAAAATTCCACTAGAAGAAAAGGGGTTAAAATTGAATATTTCAGATGTGGATGTTATACTAATGATGAATATTGATTTCCTATGTGAAAATCTCATGATGATAATCAGCAAGGCCCATGAGTATTGGATATAATTTTATGAAAAGGAGACCTCAAATGAAACATGAAAGGCATATAATGTTATTCAAGTATTATATATTTTAAAGGAAAGAACATGATTAACTCAATGTTAAGGAAACATAATACATTATTTATATTTCATATTCTAGGAATTGGTAATTATGGAATAAGTTGATGATGCCAGATTAATGGTTTAATAATAAAGATTAATGTAAGATGTATTTATGTTTTAGATTTCAATGAATATGTTATATGAATCCTGAAATATTTAATTATTTTCATTATAATCCTTTCATTATGTATTTGAAAGGATATTTTGAATGTTTCTGCTGAGGTATACATGTGATTTCATGGAAAGTGGATATTTTGAATAATTTAAGGTAACCCTCATTTTATTCCAGATGTTGAGATAATGATGTTTAGAAAAGGATTTTTTGGACTGTAGTAATAGCTTCAATACTGGTAAAGGATTTTTTGAAAAGGATTTCTATGTTATCATTGATGATGTTTACAACTTCTTGGATATATGTTATATATCTAGTAATATCTAGAATATGGAATCATGCATGTTTTCAAAAATTATTTTTGGAAATTTAGGTTATTTACATGTTTCACGAGAATATACGATGAGGATATTCACATATTTGGAATGTGATAACAAAGAGCTACATTGTGATATATGGTTGATCAATGATCTGCTTATTTCATGAAATTTATTTTAATGTTTTTGATTTTCATATTTTGGAAGGGTTATAATGTTATCCCTTTATGGAAATATTAAGGTAAAAATTGGTAGAAATATTTATCTATTAAGGTTTTATTGAAAACCTTAGTTTAAATTATATTTATCGATTATACAAATTTCATGGATGTATTTCATATTTATTTAGTAAATTATATCCATGTGGTTTTAGAAAAAGAAAAAATTTATGTCGTGTGACAACCCATCAAATCTGGAAAGGTCGTGGGTCTTCAACCCATGATCGAAGGATGATAAGTGTATCATTCCTGCAACTAGCCAACATGATTTTCTACTTATAATGTAATTATTATTATTATTTAAACAACTTTATGAATAAATATTAATTATGACCCAGTATTGTTATTTTTTATGTTATGATATTTATATATTAAACATATTGATTTTTAAAAATTGATAGAGACAAATAGATTGACTTTTCACTATTATACGGTATTTAAGACCCAACAAAAGATTATTTTAGTGCATCATGCATCAAAGTTATTTATTTTGATATCAATTTCATTAAGAGTTTGATGTGTTAGTAATTGATTGAAGAAAAAACAATGAATGGAATTGTTTTTATAGAAATATATAATGTCAGTATATTTCCCAATATTCTTGGTCAATAAAAGAATTATACAACATTATATAAATGATCAAAAACGATATCTTAAAACATTAATTTTTATTGAAATGATTTCCTTTTTTAATAATACCATATTTGTGACGTTGAGTCCCTCAACATTTTGTTGACCATTCACTAGTTTGTGATTGACGAATTCAATAAATCCATAGGAATATTTTTTCTTTTCCTTCAATTCCATGTTTTCACATCCCACTTATTTTATCTTACGTGGAACCTCGCTATGAGTTGTAGGGGTTGCAATTATGCTTCAAACATTCCCATTTTAAAGGAAGTTTTAGTGTTAATTTTTATTATGTGGGAATCTTTTAAAGGAACATAAAATTATTAAATCATTAATAGCTATATGATTTTTTTGGTAGATTTTCATTTTAATGGGGGTAGAATTTAACTCCCTGTGTTTTATCAAAAAAATACAAATTATTTTAATATTTTTCATATTTTTCATTTCACAGAACACTAAATATAGCTTGTTTTTTATCAGAGTGCTATGTTATTATTGCACTATAATATTCACCATGATAAGGATTCATTATATGATACCCCAACAGAATTTTTCACTACACTCAATAGAAACATGGCTTGCATTATATGCAATGCCAATTTGTTTTATGTTATACACAACATAGAGTTTCTACGAAATTACATTTTTTTATAATTAATAAATAGAGATAGTTATAAAATAAAAGTTAAAAATAATAATATGAATATTAATAAAGGAATTATTATTTTTATTATTTTTTTACATATATAACATAATAATGATAATTAATATAATTTTTTGTAAAGTCGTTATATTTTTGGAAATATTATTTTCTCTAAAGAACTTATTTTTTGTCCTTTTTTTAAATAATGAAATTAATTTTAGAAAAATTTAAAACATTAGTTTCATAAAATAAACAATATATTTTAATTTATAAATTATGAATTATTTGTAAAGTGATTTTTTTGTAATTTCGATGATTTTTCATTTTTTGAGAATAGTGAAAAATACTAAATTTTAATTCAAAATTTTTTCCATATAATTTATTCATATAGATAAATTATATATTATGTCAGTGTTCATTACCTTTTAGATAAATTATATATATATATATTAATCCAATTTATGTTATTTGAATCCTTTTTATATTGAATTTAGATTAAAAAACTTAATGAACTTTAGAGATTTATCACTTTAAAAACATGCTTTCTCGCCACCTCTATGAGATTAGCATTAAACCTAATTATTATACATATGTCAATTTAATTATTTAAAATTAAATGAAAAAGTGTTAATTAGTATAATATTTATATTCTAATATGATCACAATAATTTTTGACAGAAATATTAGGGAAAGTGGTTAAAATAAAATATAGTGATTAAAGTAATATTAAGCTTGACAAAAGACTAAACCAAAAACATAAGATCCCAAATGACTTAGAAAAATTTCAATAACCTGTTTTTAGGAAATATTTCATACATAAAACATCCATAATTTAATTTTTTAGTTTTTATGACTTTTTTATGTAAAAACGTTGGTACACCTAACTTATTATCAAAAATGTCAACTGTGTCCTTTCCTTCCCCTATAAAAGGCCACCACCTCTCCCCATTCAACACACCACATAAGAAAATTATTTTCACTAAATATCTTCCAAATTATCATCCCAACATCCCAACATTCTTACTTGAATCCTCCCTTTTTTCAGAAATCCTCCTTAAGAATCCCTTTTGATAAATTAAAAGGGAGTAACCAAAAGAAGAGGTAACTTCCTACCTCGAGTTACATTATTTAATTTTAATTCATGGTAAAAACAATTATTATATTGAAATTAATATATAATAATAAATTTATCCTAACTATAATGATATTATTTTTTTTATGTGTTATACCTTCACTTACACACACTTCTATCTAATTGGTAACAAACTTACCATTCTTGTGTATGGCGAACTACCGCATTACGAAAAGATATATTTTATTTTACGTTTACCACCACTCATGGTAGTTAATTATGATAGAAGATATATTTTTATGTGAAATATATGTCATTTATGAGGTATTTATACTTATTTGGTTATTATATAAAACCTCAATTCATTCTTTTTTTTTGTAAATATGATAATTTCATTGGGTGAAATGTGGTCTACCGCCTCTTCAAAGAAAAGTGATTCATTCCCAAACTACATGTTATGTATTAAGGATGGGTTTATTGAACTTATATGACATATAAAACATAATAATTTCAGTATAATGATATTATTTATATGTGTATGTAATATTATTTTTTCAATATTAAAAAGAAAAACAGTAATAGTGTTCATGAGTACGTACAACCTACCATCTCCATGAACAAGTGTATTCAATTTCATATTTCTATATACTAAATATTATTATAAATAAATATATTTGGTATACATATAATATTTATATCACTTTTTACCTTCTTTAAATCAGGATATATGTGTGAGGACAAAAAATATAACAAATTATGAAACACATGTTAAACTAAACAGATATTAAATGAAGAAAAACCTTAACTTTGAATCCTTAATTTGCAGGTTATATAATTTCATAATCAATCCATATATTGTAACAACTCAAAATTTTGAATGGTATTTGATTATTAAATTTTTGTGTTATTTCATTTTATACTTTACAAAACTATATCATTAAATTAATGAAGTGATACCATTGGGTTTCAACTAGTATATGATTGTTGTTCAATATGATTGTTGGAAACTACACTCTTAATGTTGTGATTATTACATATAAATACAATCAAAATTGGTTAATTAATACAAAATGAAGAGTCGATGGCATCATTTGGATGACCCATGCTATATGAGGCACATCTTCCAGAGCATGGGAAGTAGGTAGCATCACTGGGCTTTGATCGAGACCAAGCCCTAGACAATATTAAACATGTGAAGCTTGAACGAAATTGCCTAAGGGAGATGTTCAAGCTGATAGAAATCACCACTCGGGCAATGTTTTCTTAGCCACCCCAAGATTCTATAACCATAGCACACCTTACACATAGGACCAATGCAGGTGTTATAAGGGGCTATGTAACAAAGCCTTAGTTACTTTCTGTAATCCTTATGTATAAATAAATTTTTTTACTTCTTATTGTGGTAAAATTTTTGAATTTCAAATATCCCGATAAATATAGGATGAATTTATTGAAGCTCCATATTATTGATGAATTTAGGAAGAAAGGGGTTATTTAAAAATATTTTTTTATTCACTAAATAATTAACAATGTGAATTGACTTTCAAAAAATGGTCTTCTACAGTTGTGTTCAGTAATAAATTTAGAGTCCCATAAGATCAACATAATTTTTAGTAAATATTTAATTATGAATAGTAACATACCCGTATGAATTTTAATTAATAGAATTGAATAGTAAATCGACCAAAAAATAAATAAAAACATCACCTATGAATGTCTAAATAAATTTTAGACATCTTAAAAGTTAATAAATGATCATAGTTTATGTTTTGGAATTATTGTATGTCATAAATATTTTATTTACAATTTTATAATTAATTTATTAATTTAAAATTGGATTTTATATTCATAAAATTTAATCATAAATTGTTATTTTATTGTATTATTGTTATATGATAATTTTATGGGACCTTGATAACTATCTTATGGTGTTACAAAATGAGTTATATTTTTAAAGATGAATTTTGGAATAAATAATGATTTAATTTAAAAATTATATTAAAAATATTTAGAAAACTATTTTCATAAAATGGTGCTCAATTTTTAATTCAGAGCATCGAAATTAGTTTAGGGTGATTTTTTGGGATTTTTCTGAAATAGTAGAATTTTTGGTGAATAGTAAAAATACAGTTTTGAGCTTTAAGTGTTTAATGACATCATTAACGATGTAATAATGATGTAATAATTCTTGTCGACTTATGAATAGTAATATATGCAATGAGGTTTACCAAGTGGCCAATACCTTGGGAAAATACCATGTTCGAGCCCATGGTTTTGAAAATACCACCGATGAGGTGTCCCATGGAAATTAATAATTTATTCCCTCACTTTTCCTATTAATACCAAGACATTCCCTCATTTTTTTCATTACAAAATCCTCCTAAATAATGATCTGGTCTTCCTACCTTCAAAGGTGTCCTTTCAGGGTTCCCCAAATACTTCCATGGACCCAAACTTCATGCTTTTAAAGTTACTCTTCAAGGTAAGGGAACCTTTCACCCTCTCTCTTTTAAGTCATGACTTCCTTTATTTTATGTATTATAGTACAATTTTTATTATGTGGGGGTTTTTTATTCTATATCTTTATAACATTCCATTTCATTTCCATATAATTAGAGACCATTTTTTCTCTCATCAGTTGATTTTCTTAATTTTTAAGTGAGGTCGTTAGACTGTCGATATTTTTTGTAAAAGAAATCTCATATTCTCATTCCGTTCAACTTTACTTTTCATGAGGTATGACATTAAAATATCCATACCATTTTCTTATCTCCATTTTATTCTTTATTTATACTATATTATGAATTATTTATTAGGGGTTAACCTTTTACCCTATCTTTTTAATATTATCAAAAAGGATGATATGTATTCGTTATGCTGCAGAATTTTCATCTCAAAATTTCTCTCTCTTTCTCTCTGGAAATTCTCTTGTTTATTTTTGTGAATACCCAGACCAATTTAATTTCAATGGGTGTTCATAAATACACAAAAATGATATATTTTCTTCAATAATTGACATAAATATAACCCTCACTCCCTTTCCATGGGTTATAAATGACATAATGATCTTATTTTTTGGATCTTTTAAACAGTCATGATTTTGAAATGAAACCCATTTATTTTATTCTCTATGGGTTATTTATGAAATGTTTTATTATGATATATGTGGATCACATAAAAATAAATACATATTAAGGGTGCTCCCTGATAGCACTATAATACATTTGTTAAAGGACTAATCTCTAGAGATGAGAAGTTTCACAATATCATGGTGAACAACCTTCGTAATTTTTATGAAACCTTGGGGATGAACCTTGGTGATATGTTCACAAATGTATAAATGATATTTTGAAGCCACATATTCATGTTATGAATCATGTTTTCTTATCATGATATTCATATTCTTCCATTTCTCATGTATTTAGGATTTTTATCATGTTCTTATTAATATTGCTCAAGATCATATGTCCACTTTTGCACTTGTTTTCCTTACTGAGCCTTCTGCTCACCCATTACATTGAGGTATGTCTCTAGGTTATGAGATGCAACAATATTTACTGAAGATGAACTTATTATGAATCCTTACAAGTGTTTTAGAATAATTTTTTATTTATTCTTGTTGTTTTGATCCATATTTCCAAGACACAATACTTTAAAGATCCTGTGTATGTAAAATTTGATGAAAAGTTATGTATTAAAAAGGTGGGATTCCATAGTTGGTATAAAAGGATAGTTTAGTTATTTATGGAAATTAGGCTATGAAAACATTGTGAAAAATTATATATAAATTATTAAATTTAGGAAAACTTCTTGGTATTTTGGTGAGTATTGATAAAGTGGTTTTTCAAGAAAATAAATCTCTATCTGGATACAAGTAGGAAGAGGTGGCTCTAGCACAGAGGTTCCTAGCAGTGAAAACTCTGACATGGAGTTTTAGGCTTGACCTAGGGTATCCTGGTACATGACAATGGGCTTTGCTGCACTCTTGGTTAAAAAATTCCTAGGGGATATGTTCGGTTAATCATAAGCTTTTTATGAATCATTATGAAATATTTATAGAGAAATTTAATTTTTTAATGATGTTTCAAGACATAAAATAATTTATATTTAAAAGATTCGTAAATGAAATATGTTTCTCACTAATGTTTTATTCTTTTAGAAAAATTAGGGAAATATGAGGAACTATGCAAATGGTGACCACAATGGACCATGCGTTGAAGGCCCCCCGATGGAATCCGGAATGGAAAAATTCATGCGAAAGATGAACCAACTTACTCAAGTTATAGGAAATAATGTGACTCAAGATGAGAGACCAATCTCACCAAAAATGGAAAAACTTTCTATTGAATCCTTTATATGTCAACGACTACAAACAATCAGTTGATCTATGAAAACATTGATTGCAGAATAGTGGATCAGCTTTATCGAGAAGATATTTATTGTGCTCCGATGTTCTGAAAAAGAGAAGGTTACCCTAGCTGTCTATCGCTTGGAGGGAGATGCTGATCACTGGTGGGAACTGATTAAAAACACAAGGAAAAGAGTGGAAGTTGAGTCTATAGAGTGAGAAGAGTTCAGAGGGATATTCTTCAACATGTATTTCCCTTGATCAATTAGAACTAGAATAGAGGAGTTTCTCATGTTAAAGCAAAAGGAGAATGAATATATGGGAAGGTACGAGATGCACGTCACAAGCCTTTCACATTACTCCTCTAGCTTTTTCATGGATCCAAATCGTACGGTTGATAGATCCTTTGGTGGACTAAGACCTCATCTGCAGAAAATTATTGCCAACCGAGGCTCTGATATCTGTGAGGAGATCGTTCGAAGTGAGATGAATTTCGATCTAGTGTTTGGTGAGACACAGTGGTCTCATAAATAGAATGAAAATATGGGATTTATGGAACTAAGATTATGGTGGACCTTTGATCAGGGAATAGGAGGCAATAAAATTGCAACGTTCCACGTTTAATAAATTTGGGAAGAAGCATTCAGGGAATAACCCGCTCAGGAGAGGGAAATTCTACAAGTGTGGAAGAGATCGCTATATTGTGAGGAAATGTTTTAGTGAGGTGAAAAACTAACTACAAGGGGAATATGGTGTAAGGACAACATGATTTCCAGTGCATTTAGTGTAGACAACTTGAGAACTCTGCCAATCACTGTCCAAATCTGAGGGTAGTGGAGGACAACCACCATCAGCCTTAGAAAATGCCAAGGGAGCAAGGTCATGCTTTGGCTATCATGAGAGATAGCGTTGAAGCTCCAAATTATGTGCTAGTAGGTAGTTGTGTTGTTATCTCATAGATAGTATGTACTTTGTTTGATTCTGGTTCCACACATTCCTTTATTTCCTCCATGTTTGTAAAGAATTTAGAATCTACCACCAATTTTCTAAAAGTTGAGTTATTATTCAATAACCTTGGTGGGATTATCCATGAATTATCAGTGTATATAAACTAAAGTATTTTCATTAGTGAGCAAAATATTATCACAATTATAGACGTCATTACCTTGCTAGAATAGAACATTATACTAAGGATGGAATGGCTGTCAAAGTATAATGCTAAGATCAAATGCAGAAATAAGGAAATCTCAGTAATCTTGAATGGAGAACCTGTATCAATCTTCCAAGGAGAGATATCTCATCCTAAAATTTGTCTATAATAACCTCCTATATCATTATTTATAGATTTGATCAGTGAAGAAGAAGAAGTAAATGATAGTTTGAGTATAGAAAATATCCCCATCGTCCTGGAATACGTTGATGTATTTCCTAAGGAGTTTACTGGACCTCCCCAAAAAAGAGAGGTAGAGTTATGTATTGAACTTGTACCTGTATCTCATACAATATCAAAGAACTTATATAGGATGGAAAATGTGGAGCTGGAGGAAATAAATATACATCCTCATGATCTTTTGGAGAAGTGGTTTATGCGACCAAGTCTGTCTCCTTGGGGAGCACATATTCTCTTTGTGAAGAAGAAGTACAGATCAATGCGGCTATGCATTGATTATAGAGAACTGAACATGATCACAGTAAATAAATAATACCCACTTCCCTAAATTGACGACTTATTTGACCAACATCGTGTGGCACAATTCTTCTATAAGATAGTTCTTCAATCTGGTTATTATCCATTCAGGGTGAGGAAAGAAAATATTCCAAAAACTACGTTCTGATCAAGATATAGTCAATATAACTTTGTTGTTATGCCTTTTGGACTAACTAATTCACCTTCTGTTTTTATATATTTGATAAATAGAGTCTTTAAGGACTACCTTGATATATTTTTGGTAGTTTTTATTGATGATATTATGATATATTCATAAATTCATGAGGATCATGAGGACCATCTAAGGGTTATTATGAAAACTCTACAGAAGGAGATACTTTTTGGAAAGTTCAGAAATTGTGATTTCTGGTTAAAACAAGTTACTTTCTTTGGGAACATTGTTACTAATGAAGGAATAACAATTGACCCTACAATGAAAAACGTTATTGAGGAGTGCCCTCATCCTACAACAATAATTGAGATTCATAGATTCCTTTGTTTAGTGGGATATTATAGGAGGATTGTGAAAAAATGTTCATGAATTTCTAATCCATTAACTAGGTTAACTTGAAAAGGGGTCATGTTCAACTGGAAAAAAGAGTGTGAGGAAAGCTTCCATGATCTAAAGAAGGGATAGGTTACTTCACCCATGTTAACTCTTCCCTAAAATAAAGAAGGATTTGTTATTTTGATTTATGAAAATCTGAAAGGGATTAGGTGATTCCTCATTAAAAATGACAAAGTCATTGATTATGCATCTCAATAGTTGAAGACACATGAGTAGAACTATCCTACGCATGATCTGGAGCTGTTTTCAGTTTTTTTTTCTCTGAAGATATGGAGGCACTATCATTATGGGAAGAAATGTGATATCTGCACACACCATCAATGTTTGAAGTATATTTTCACACAAAAGGAATTGAATAATAGATAAAGAATATGGATTGAACTTCACAGAGACTATGATTGTTCAATTCATTATAATCCCGGAAGAGAAAACAATGTTTATGATGAATTAAGAAGGAAAGACCCAGTTGTTCTTCAAATAATGAGGATTTAAAGTGATCCTTGGATCTATAACCTAGTAAAACTGTACATGGAAATTATAAGGGAAGGGACATCAACAACCTTAACCCAAATGGTTTCTCAACCGTCATTACTATAGAATGTCAAGAATCCTCAGAAAAATATCATTTTTTACAGATGATGTTTGAGGCCCTGAAGGATGGGAAGTTTCCTGAGTTAAATATTGATCAAGAAGGTGAAATGAAATTTTGTACAAGATTATGTGTACCAGCTATTTCAGAAATAAAGAATGAGTTGATGGATGAAGCTCATAGATCTCCTTTCTCTATACATCCTGGAATCATAAAAATGTATAGGGACCTTTGTGATCAATATAGGTGAGATAATATGAAAAAGGAGATTGTTGACTACACTTCAAGGTTCCTGGTATGTAAGAAAGTGAAGGTAGAGTGACTACTTACTAAAGGGGTATTGCAACCACTACACATACCAGCATGGAAGTGGGACAATATCACTATGGAATTCATCATTGGTCAATCGATAAATTCCAAAGAAAATAATGTGATATGGGTTATTATGAACTGTCTCACCAATATTTCCCATTTTCTCTCTATCTGGGAAGATTTATGTCTTGATCAACATGACATGATTTACGTGAAGGAAGTGGTAAGGCTGCATGGAGTTCCACTTTCTATCGTAAATAATCATGATCGAAGGATCACATAAAACTTATAGAGAAGTAGTCAACATTATTGGAGAATTAAATTGAATTTTAGTAAAACCTATCACCCCAAACAGGTGGCAAATATTAAAATAACTATTCAAACACTCGAGGATGTGCTGAGAACATGCTTAATGGAATTTGAAGGTGGATGTGATAAAAATCTCCCATTAGTTGAGTTCCCTTACAACAATAGCTTCCAATAGAGCATCCAAATGTCACCCTATGAAGCTTGATATGGGAAGCGATGTAGAACTCCAAATTGTTGGGATGAAGCTAGTGAGGGATAGCTTCTTGTGCATGAATGTTTGCAAGAGGTGATATAAAATGTCCACCCCATCCACCAACATATTATGGTTGTTCAGAGTCGGAAAAAGAGCTATGCCGACAACCGTCGAAGGGACATGTAGTTTGATATTGTTGAAAAAATATTTCTTCACATTTCACCTTGGAAGAGAGTCATGAGGTTTGGGAATAAATGGAAGCTCATCCCTTGATACATTGGCCCCTATGAAATCCTTAATCGTGTAGGAGCAGTGGCCTATCAGGTTGAACTTCCTCCAAATCTATCACATGTTCATGATGTCTTCCACGTATCCCTATTGATGAAGTAAATAAATAACCTTTCATATGTACAAAATCCAATGGTGGTACAACTGGAACATGACCTCTCTTATGAGGAGCAGCCGGTGAAGATCTTGGATCGTAGAGACAAGGTTCTACAAAACAAGACAACTCGCCTTGATAAGCTATTGTGGAGGAACCACAAATGTGAGGAAGACATGTGGGAACTAGAGGAGTCTATGAGGCAGAAGTACCCACATCTTTTCTTTTCTAGGATACGAGTGATAATTTCAGGGAAAAAATTTCTTTAGGGGGTAAGAATGTAATGACCCGAACTTTTGAATAATATTTGTTTCCTAAATTTTTATGTAATTTCATTTTATATTCCACAAAACTATATCTTTTAATTAATTAAGTGATCCCTTTGCGTTTCGAATATTATATGATCATAGGTCAATATGACCATTGGAATCTAAACTTTTAATGTTGCGATTATATCTTATAAATACTAGTGATCATGGTTAATTAATACAGAAAAAATATTCGATCGCATCATCTAGAAGACTAGGGATATATGAAGCCCATTTTTCAGAGCTTGGGAAAGAGGTAGCATCATTGGGCTTTGCACTGGACCAAGCCCAAGACGAACATCAACATGTGAAGCATGAACAGAATTGCTTAAGGGATAAGTTCAAGCTGATTGAAATCGCCACTCGGGCAATGTTGTCCAAGAAACCTCAGAATTCTATCACTATAACACACCTTCCACTTAGGTCCTATATAGGTTTTATAAGGGGCTATGTAAGGATTCCAAAGTTTAATTATGTAATACTTTTGTATAAATATTATTTTTAATTCTCATTATGTTAAAATTTTTGAATATAAAATTTCTGGATAAATATAGGGTGAATTTATAGAAGTTCTATATTATTGATTAATTTTGGATTACAGGGGTTATTTTAAAATATTTTTTATTCTTAAAATATTTAACAATGTGAATTGATTTTCAAAAAAAAATTAAAGTTCTTTTAAGTAAAAAATTTAGATTCTAATAAGATCAACATAATTTTTAGTGAATAGTAATGTATGAATAGTAGCATGACCGTATGAATAGTAATGAATAGTAAATCGACCAAGAAATATAGAAAATTCACCCATGAATGTATAAATACATTTTAGAAATCTTAAAAGTCAAAAATGATCATGTTTTATGTTTATGAATTTTTTTATGTCATAAATATTGTATTTATAATTTTATAAGTAATTTAATAATTCAGGGTTTGAATCATGGGAGTCCGCTTTGCAGGTGAGCCTCTCCCTCGGGATCCTCCCGCCTTGTCTGGCCGCCCGGACTCCTCTAGGCAGGAAAAATGAGGTGCGTCCCAATTTAAGAGGGATCTCTATGTCGCACCATCTCTTCCGGGCCATTACCCTACGAGACGCTCTTCCATCTCGGCTGGCAATGACTCCTTCCCCAACTGGGGAGCTTCCTGCGGGTACTACCCCTTCATGGGGGAGGGGGGTTTCTCTGTGCGGGGGGTTCGAAAAGGACACACTGAGAAATTTCCTTTAAAATAATGAAATGTTTAATAATTTAAAATGGAAATTTTTTTCATAAATGTTAATAATAAATTGTTACTTTATTGTCTTATGGTTATATGATAATTTTATGGAACGTTGTTTACTTTCTTATGGTGTTACAAAATGAGTTATAGTTTTAATGTTGTATTTTTTTAATAAATAATGATTTTATTTAAAAATTAAATTTAATATATTTAGAAAATTATTTTCTTAAAATGGAGTTCATTTTTGAATTCAGAGCATCGGTATTAGGTTAGGGTGAACTTTTGGGATTTTTCTGAAATAGTTCAATTTTTTTGTGAATAGTAAAAATATAGTTATATGTTTCGGGTGTTTAATGACATCATTAATGATATAATAATTATGGTAGACTTATTAATAGTACAATTTACTATGAGGTACCCCACCTAGCCAATACCATGGGAAAATACCATGGGCAAGCCCGGGGTTTTTCCAATACCACCGATCAGATGTCCCTTGGAAATTAATAATTTATTACCTCACTTTTCCAATAAATAAAAAAAGATTACCTCATTATTTTAATTCCAAAATACACCTCAATGATGATATATACATTCTACCTCCCAAGTAGTCCTCCAATGTTTTCCCCAAGCTTTACAATGTCCCGACCATCATGATTTTCAAGTTACTCTTCATGGTACTGGAACCTTTCACCCTCCTTTTTTAAGTCATGACTTCCTTTATGTTTTGCCTTACAGTTCCATTTTATTATGTGGGGGTTTTTTATTCTATATCTTTAATACATTCCATTTGATTTCCTATTAGATACAGACCCTTTCCTCTCTAGTAAGTCTATTTTGTGATGTTTTATGAAACGATGTTAGGCTGCCGATTTTTTTTGTAAAAGAAATCACATCTTCTCATTCCTATCAAGATTCCTTTTCATGTGGTATGACACTCAAATATCCATACAATGTTCTTATATCCATGATATTATTCCATTATACTATATTATAAATTATTTATGTGTGGGTTACCCTTGTACACTCTCATTTTAATGTTTTCTAAAAAGATGTTATGTAGCTGTTATGCTGCAGAATTTTCATCTCAAAATTTCCCTCTCTTTCTCTCTTGAAATTTTCTTGATTATTTATGTGAATACGCAGAAAAAAAATGATATATTTTATTCTGGTATTGACATACATATAACCCTTACTTCCTTTCTATGGGTTATAAAATACACAATGATCTTATTTTTAGGATCTTTTAAGACGTCACGATTTTGAAATGAAACCCATTTATTTTATTCTCTATGGTTTATTTAGGAAATGTAACGCCCAAAGATTTAATGAGAAGTATTATTTTTAATTTCTTTGATTTATTTTATTTTACGCCTCACCAAGATTAGCTTGCGCTATACGCACCATCGTATTAGCTTATAGTATACACAACACTATTCTTGGATTTTGTTGCACACAATTTCAAGATCTTTTGAATAAAATTAATTTTACACAACATGAAGTATAGATTTTGATCATCATATAACTGAAATATATTTTTATTATGTTATACACAACAACAAATGATTCTTTCCCCACAACTAACCCTGACATGGCTTGTATTACACGTAAGAGCGACCTTCCTTGATATAATGTGTTGTACGCAATACCGAGTTTCACTAAATGAGATATTATTATAATATTATCATTAACTAGTCGTTATTAATATTATAAACTAAATTTTGAATTTTATAACATTATCATTCATCTTACACGTTTTCTAGATCATGGTATGAGAACAAAATAAATATTTCAATTAAAATAATTATATTTCAAAAAATGTAGTTTTTCCACCTTTTTATGGTGAACACATTTTAAATATAATTTTTAACAAGTTTATAAGTTCAATTTTACAAAATAAACTTCTTCTGGTGAATTAGGTTATAAAAATTTATGTTGGATAACGTTTTAATATTTTTCTGATAAAGTTCTTATTTTGATGAATAGTAAAAATATGCAAAATTTTAATTAAAAATAACATTTTTCATCAAGATAATTTATATGGTTAAATTATAATATTGAATGGTTTTAAAGAATAAATAGAATATATTTTACCATTTAATATTATTTATGTCATTATCATTAATTTTACGTTGAATTCATAGGTAAAAACATTTCCATATTTTGCAATGTTTTAAATAAAAACTTGTTTTTTTCAACGGGATTAATTTTAAATTAATTACTACATCTTCTATGCCTTGAATTTGGAAAAATGGATTCCATATTTGGAATTATTTGTTCGAAATTATGTTAATAGACTTCGTTTTATTTTTGGGAATTATGAATAGTAACACTGGTAAATTTTAATTACCACAGTTAAAGGTAAATCAGGAAATTAAGGGTAACAATAATATTATAAAATTACCCTAAAAATTTAAATAATTCTATTGGATTAAAAAGAGTCTACCCATATCAACTAAGGGTCGGAATAGATTTATTTCATGAACTATTGACCATAAAAATGATATAATTATTTTTAAAACCAAAGAAAGTGGCAACATGTCACTCTATTATATCTTATAAGTTTAATAATTGTATGTTTGTGATAAACTTCATAAAAAATCGAACAAAAATAGTCTCCATAAATCCAATAAAATTATCTACATCATGTGAATTTATTTAGAATTTTTAGGGATTAAATAATTTTCATTAATGATTACACAATAGTGATATATAAATTATTTTATTGATTGAAATATCTAATAAATAGTTTTAAAAATATTAAAATAAATATTATGTGAACTATTTATTGTGTTCCACGAATTTTCTAGAAAAATATGACATGTTATTAATCTATTTGATATTTGGTTTCAAATATATCCTCTGTGCGAATTTTATTTAAATTCAAATAAATGAATACTGTCAAAATTGACACATATTATTTTATAAAAATAACGTATTATTAAATTGTTTAAAAATAAAAATCAAATATCTAAATATTATAAATTGAAATTTATATGGACTAAAATGTCATAATGTATCCGATTATGTACAATTCAAAACACATATTTTATTATTTATAAAAATTTATAATTTATAATTTTATTACCAGAAATAAAATTAAATTGATTAAATAAGGATAAATTAAGTTGATAAAACAAAACATATGATTACTAAAATGAAGATATAGTCTACTATTGTTCATATAAAAAAATAATTCCTTCTTAAAAAATATTGTGATTGTAAGAGAGTATTGAGATGTCCAATGTTTCACACAATGTATCAATATATTGTACAAGAAGAAACAATGTTCCAAGAATCACTGAAGTACTATCTAATAGACTACAGTGCAACACATATTTCAAGGTTATACCTTGTCTATTGGTAACTAAAAAATTATCTATAGTGGGTTTTGTGATTATTTATTTTTTTCATGATTACAGCATATAAAATCCTTTCATATTTATTGGTGAACCTTGTAAATATATGATCTACATTGGGTGTGCATGATGATTAAATAAGGTGATGTTTTAGAATGAGAGACTCAATATCATAATTATTCAATGAGGTAATGTGGATAAAAATAGATATGGTTATAATATTGAACCAACACAGATCCACCCAATTAGTGTTGATTATGTCATGATATAGTCCTAACAATAGGTATCAAAGGGGTGTTTTGTCACGACCCGCCTTCAGCAAAAGGAGGTAAGGGTCAGCAGATTGACAGGCCCTTCCTTCTTTAAGTTGAAGGAGAGATAATGACCCCTGAAACCCGCCTTCAATAGGTCTCGGAGTGGCGACTAGCACCAAGGGTATAAAAAAATTCTCGCAAATGGAAGGCATTACCCTTTTTTTATTTTATAGGATCAAGAGACAAGGAGAAGAAAACCCAACAACACCAAGGTAGAAAGAAAAGTAAAGCCAAAATTAAACCATTCCCACATGCATGTTCCATATGTAAAGGCCACAAGTGCAAAAGGTGACTACAAGGTAAGTACCAAAAAGAAAAACAACAACTGCAACTGCTCCAAAAGTCCGAGCTAGTAAGGTCCTGTGTGATCCCCAAAGTCCTCCTAGAAACTTGAAAGCAGTTTTATATACGTCGGGTGAGCATACAAGTACACTCAGTAGGGAAAACCAAGACTCTCGTGCACAATTGGGGGAATGTACTAAAGTCCCGTGAGAAAAACAAAGTAAACCAAACACCTAACAAGGAAAACTATCCATCCCAGGCCTCACCAAGGCTCACTCCCCAAATAACGTAAGTCGTGTAATATATATAATAAGAGAACATCAATGTTTGGGTACCCCTTTCCACATTCCCACTGTTTATTGAGACATCCTACGCATCGGACCAATCCCGTCATTCTCACCGCAGTCCCACTACCACACCCGCCAACACACACCTGGGCCACAACCACACGCAGTCCCACTGCTGAAATCGCGCCCGCACACACCTGGGCCTCAACCGCACATAGTACCACTGCTGAATCCTGCCCGCACACACCTGGGCCACAACTGTCACATGTAACCACGCCTGTAAACACCTAGGCCAGAATAACCACCACCACGCCTGAAGACACTTGGGCTTAAGGATCTGCTGCCACGCCCGAAGACACCTGGGCCTCATCCCGAAGAAACTTAGGAAACCACCTGCCGCACACACCTGGAAAACCACCACACCACCCCGCCCAAAGGTTCTTGGGTTAATAATGGACTTCAGGCCATCACAGCCTGCCCAAAGATACTTGGGATATCCGGGAAATGGAGCAGAAAATGAGCTAATAACCAGCCACTAAGAATAGTGTTGGGAAAAACACCCTCCCCCATGAAATGGGGGTGTTCTTCACTAAGTACTCAACTTGGGTGGGGAGAGAATAAGAAACACAAAGATACAGATATATATATATATATACAAGAACTCACCCAAAGCTAGGTTTTTCTTCAGACAGCCTACGGACCACAACAACACTCAAGTCCGAGTCACGAATCACGCCAACAACCCATGTGTCCCCATTCTTATTTTACATTTAGTAATAATATTTATGTTTAATCACTACTGGGCAACTAGTAGGCATAGGCATAAGTCCAGAAAGTAAACAGTCAAACAACAACCAAAATGTACACACCTGGTTCTCAACAATAGAGGATTCTACCCCAATTTGGGATATAAACAAGTATCCACCCGGTATTAAATCTCACAACCACCAAATCCATACCAATAGGAGATCCCATCCCCCAAATTCACACAACCACCGAGAGTATAAAAGAACAGGGGATCGCATCCCCTCCCACATTTCCAGCAATCGGCCCGAAAGGAAAGAAACCAACTACCACCACCAACACAAGTCAGGGATTTTCATATTTAAACGACTTAACACACTCCATGATTCAAATTCCGTGTATTCTAACCGGGAGTAATCACAGAAGGGTTGATCCTGGTGCATTCAATTATTCAGCCGGATATACGTGATTAACCGATTCGCTTTTCACAGTAGGAGTTTACAACCACAAATAACCATTTAAAACATTAGCAGGTTTTATTAGTGCACAAACAACGACCACCAACAGCCTCGATTTTCAGGACGCATAAGCCAGCAGAACTCAACAAGATGGTCATAGATGAAACAAAATCAAAGTATAAGATAGCATCAACAATCACAGGCCCCCCCTCTTATTTCTTTATAGAATTTGTTCTTATCTTTAATTAGGTCTGGTTTACCCAATTCTACAGGATCAAAAGCACGCCCACCCCGCATGATACACAAAAGGGAGACATGAAGGAGAAATTCCCTACTTGTTGATAGATGATCGACGTTTAGGCCGGGGGCGCGGAACTTTACGAATAACGATGCGGTAGTACCGATGCACCAGAAGCTGTTTGTGAAAATCCACGATCGAGGAAAGGAGAAACCACGACTAACCATTAATTTATAAGAGCCGGGGACGGTTGAGGTGAAAATGCGAAACCACGTATGGTGCGGGGGTCGTGAGTTGACCACGCGGCTCCACTCGTCACAAAAAGGGGTCGGGTGGTTTAAGCTGACTCATGAATTGATTATGCATTTAATGAAAACTCTTATGGGCGTTACGGGTCTTAAAAACACAGTTCAACGAGTCAGAATAGGTTTTAAAACCCTATTTACGCAAAGGAGCACTACTGGAAACAACTTGACAAGGCCGGGTGACGCCAATCGGTCTCACCGATCGGTCGTGCTGATCGGTCTCCCCGATCGGTCTCCCCGATTGGTCTGAGCGATCGGTCTCTCCGATCGGTCTCACCGATCGGTCTCACCGATCAGTCTCCCCGATCGGTCTCCCCGATCGGTCTCACCAAGACGCCACTCCTTTAGAACCCAGATTTTGGCAAAGCGAAGGACCAATTTAGTCTACGTCCTCATATCAAATACCTCTCAAACTATTCTCATCCCAGATAATTTAGACTACCCAGAAGGAAAGGGCAGGTCCGAACAACCAACCCAAAAGATACCTCTCAATAGTGAACCTCATCGCTAACTAAGGACATCTTCTTGTCACGAACCAAGCAACATACCATGCCAAACTGCCCGGGAACGTGGGTTGGGGAGTCTCTTCCCCCATGTCAAGTTATTATCTGCTTTGGGCGGCACTGACTCGCCCGCACGAGTTTAATCCCATCCACCTTAATGCATCTTGATTAGGGGTCGGGTTGTCTCCTTCCCTATAGCCGGGGGTTTTCACACACAAGCAAAGGAAATAAACCAGTACATTCTATAGCCAAAAGACAAAACGTTCTATCAGAACGGGTACAACAAGGAACAAAACTCAAAACAACATTGGGTACTGGGTACGCATCTGTGCTTCCCTCTCCCACGTACTCTCCTCAAGCCCACCATGTCTCCACAACACGCGAACCAAGGGAATGGTTTTCCCATGAAGCACCATCTCCTTGCGATCCTCGATCATCACTAGTCTCTCCACAAAGGTCACGTCATCCTCGATGTCCAGCTCACCCCAATCAAAGACGTGCGAATCGTCGTGCAGATACCGACGGAGCTGGGACACATGAAAGACATCATGTATACTTAGTAGCGGCTGAGGCAACGCTAGCTGGTAAGCCACTTCGCCGACCCGCCGCAACACTTGGAAGGGTCCGATGAACCTAGGGGAAAGCTTACTCCCCTTGCCGAACCTTCGTTGCCCACAGCGAGGGGAGACCTTCAAGAACACGTGGTCCCCAACCTCAAACTCCAAGGGCCTCCTCCTGGTATCATCATACGACTTCTTTCGGTCCTGGGATGCCTTCATCCTTTCCCGTATGAGTTGAACCTTCTCTGTCGTGTTCTGCACCACCTCCGGACCAAGGATTCCTGCCTCTCCTACTTCGGTCTAACACACAGGCGAACGGCATGGCCTCCCGTACAAAGCCTCAAATGGGGCCATGCCGATGGTAGAGTGGTAGCTATTATTGTAGGAGAACTCTACTAGAGGCAATTATTTCACCCATGAACCTCCTGAGTCCAGAACACATGCTCGCAACATATCATCCAAGTTCTGGATGGTGCGCTCCGTTTGTCCATTTGTCTTGGGATGGAAGGCAGTGCTAAGGCGTAACTAGGTGCCAAACGCATGCTGCAATCCTCTCCAAACCCGCGAGGTAAACTGTGCATCCCTATCTGAGACTATAGACCTCAAAACTCCATGCAACCGCACCACCTTATCCATGTACTTTCGTGCCGAAGCATCCACAGCACTCGACTCCCTGATCGCCAGAAAGTGAGCCGATTTCGTCATCCTATCCATTACCACCTAGATGGCATCGTACCCTCCTTGGGCCATGGGTAGTCCCATGATTTAATCCATTGAGATGTCATCCCACTTCCACTCGGGGACACCTAGGGGCTGTAGTAGGCTGCCTGGAACTCGTTGTTCAGCCTTCACTTGCTGACACACTAGGAACTTGGCCACAACCTCTGCCACTACTCTCTTAACTCTGGGCCACCAAAACTGCCTCTTCAAACCCCGGTACATCTTGGAAACTCCAGGGTGTACCGCCAGGGGTGATTTGTGGAACTCACTAAGAACCGTACCGCGCATCGCCTCCGGGACAAACAACCTTTTCTGGAAAAGCATCCAGTTCTGACCATCCTCCGTCCATCCTTCCGAAGCATTTCCCTGGTCAACTTCGTCATGCATCACTTCGCACACCAGGTCTCCCCACTGAGACTCTTCCACCTGCTGAAAAAGGGATGACTGCACTATCATCTGATATCGGCAGCCTCTGCCGCAATCCATCGTCGCATCCAGGTGTAAGGCAGCCAACTCTTCCATTGCCTTCCAGGCATCCGCCGACTCTCGGACCACATCCTTCTGCGTCCTCCTACTAAAAGCATTGGCCACCACATTTCACTTTCCCTCAGTATAAGAGATCTCAAAGTCTTAATCGTGGAGGAACTCCACCCATCTCCACTGTCGCAAGTTTATGTCCCGCTGGGATAAGATATACCTCAAGCTTTTGTGATCCGTGAAGACCACAAAGCGTTCCCCGATGAGGTAGTGCCACCATAACTTTAGCGAAAAAATGATCGCTGCATGCTCTAGGTAGTGGTTGGCGTAATTACGCTCATGGGAACGTAGCTGCCTAGACCCATAAGAGATCACCCCTCATCATTGCATCAATACGCATCCCAGGACCTGTCCCGAAGAATCGCAGAATACCTCATAGGCCACTCCTTCTTCTGGTAATCTCAGCACTGGGGCACTGACCAACTTCTCCTTCAGATAGCTGAAGGCTGACTGGCACTACCCACTCCATACGAAGGCCTGGTCCTTCTTTGTCGGGGCCGTCAAAGGGGCTACTACTGGAGAGAAGTTGGGTACAAATATCTGGTTGTAACCCGCCATCCCGAGGAAACGTCTACCTTCTCCCACATTCATGGGTGCTTCCCAAGAAACAACTGCCTCAACCTTTGATGGGTCGACCGCTACCCCTGCTCAGACACTACGTGCCCGAGTAAGTGCACTTCTCGTGTCCAGAACTAGCAATTTGACAACTTCCCATATAGCTGGTGCTGTCGGAGGACCTCCAAAACTGTCCTCAGGTGCTCTGCATGGTCCTCCTCTGATCTAGAGTAGACCAGGATGTCTTCGATGAACACAACCACGAACCGATCTAGGTACTCCCGGAATATGGAGTTCATAATCCCCATGAACACAGCCGGGGCGTTTGTAACACCGAGGGGCATGACTACGAACTCGAAGTGTCCATACATTCACCTGAACGTTGTATTCGGGATGTCTCTCTCTTTCACCCTCAACTGGTGGTACCCAAACCGTAGGTCGATCTTCGGGAACCATCCTTCCCCTTTCAGCTGGTCAAAAAGATCATCTATCCTTGGGATATGGTAGCGATTCTTGATCGTCACCTGATTCAACCTCCTGTAGTCTATGCACAGCCTAAGACCTCCATCTGCCTTCTTTGCAAACAAGACCGGAGCACCCCATGGTGACGCACTCAGACGAACATAACCCCTCTTCATCAGATCGTCAATCTGTATCCTCAACTCCCGTAGCTCCGAAGGTGCCATCCGGTAAGGAGCCATCGAGATTGGACGAGCGCCGGGCTGCAGGTCTATCCTGAACTCGATATCACGTCCAAGGGGTAGAGTCGTCACCTCCTCAGGAAAGATGTATATAAACTCACGGACGATCTCTGGAACTTCCACCATTTCTGCATCTACTAATTCTACGGTCAGCCCGGTCAACAAGGAGAGGAGAGGTTCCTCTCTCCCGTTTCCCTTCGGACTGCTCCGCTCGCCGGTGAAGGTAACATGCCGGCTGTCCAAGTCTGAGAACACCACCCTCCTTTGATAACAGTCGATGACGGTGCACATAGAAAATAGCCAGTCGATGCCTAGGATGACATAGTATGGCTGAATCTGTAGCAGAAGAAGATCCTGAACCGACTGGTGTGGCCCTATCATCAGTCTACATCCCCAAAAAACGAACAACAAGTCGGTCTGACCACCAAATGGAGTGCTCAACACCAGGGGCACTGGAATACTCTCGGCATCTAGACCCAAGGCACAGGCTAGACTGGGTGCAACGAAGGAGTGCGAAGCTCTGGTATCGAACAAAGTATAAGAAAGAGTGCTAAACAGACTAATCGTACCTCGAATAACCACTGGCCCTAATGGAACTGCTGCCTCTGCTACGTGAAACTGTCCATGCCCAGATCCCCTGCCCCTCGGCTGTCGGCCCCCTCCCTGACCACGCCCTGGTCGAGGTCCCTGTGGAGCGCCCTGAGCTCGGCCTCCTCCTACGTTTTCCCTCGGAGGAGCAGGAGCTCGTTGTCCCTGCTGCTGCTGCTGCTGGAAAGGTCTGGCTGGAAGCTGCTGCTGGGGCAGGTGCTGGGGCTGACTGCCACTACGGTACTACACCCGGTCAGGGCACTGACTTCGGAGATGCCCAGGGCTCCCACAGATGAAGCACCACGTTCCTGGGCCCGTTGGAAAAGGGCGAGGACCGGGGGATCGAAAATGAAACTGATGTGGTCTGCTCCCTTTGGGTCGGAACCTAGAGGGTCCTGATGCTGGAGGCATGGTGCTGACGGATTTCCCCTTTGATGGTCCCAGCTGGATCCCCTCTCATGACACTCCCCCTAGAGCATGCATCTGCTCCCCCACTTCGGCCTTCTTCTGGACCTCTAAGTACGTCGGCAGGGTAAAGGGGGTAACAACATAATGGAGGGAGGGTCGGAGTGCCTCCTCCAAACGTCTTGCCCGAGACTCCTCGTCAGTAAAGTGGTCCGGAGCAAAACGTAGGAGGTCCTTGAGCTTGATCCCTAGCTCCCTCACAGACATACTCCCCTGCTGGAGGGAGAGTAGTTCCTGCCTCTTTTCTGCCTTCATCGTCGAGGAGAGGAATTCCTCCCGGAACTCCTTATCAAAATCCACCCAAGCCACCTCAGACTCCCTCCTCTCCCCCATGTAAAGCATCCACCACTGATGTGCCGCTCCCCGCATCTGGCTGACGGCCAGAGGATCCCAGTACTCGGTGGAGGTCGGAATCAGGCCGAAGGCTATAACAAGCTCCTCTAGACAGCCTTCTGTCTTCATATTGGAGGTGCTGCCCTCATACATATCGAGGGACTGTCGCTGGAAGGCTCGAAGAGTCTTCCACCACTGGTCATCCTCTTCCTCTCGATCAGCTCTCTGCCGATTGGCCAAAGAAGTCTCAGGGGCCTCGATCGCCTGTACCACACGTGGTTGCCTTCCAGGTGCCATAGCTGCAAGGTAAACAAGGAATGCCTAAGCCCAAGTAGTGAAGAATAACGTTCTTAAAACTTCGTAAAATTTAATTTATTCTTAATTCCCAAGACATCCCAGAAACACAAGAACACAAGTCATTATGATGAATGTACCTTTCCTAGGGTCTCTACCCTGCAATCAGTGTGGCCTCACTTGGTCGTTCGATAGGTCCAGAGTCCTTGCATCGTATCACGGGGGGCCCTAAAATCCCATGTCCTAGCCGATCTTACCTGGCCTAATTCACGCTCCAAGGTCACCCAACACTGTTTCTTTACCATCCCATGCAATCCTCATTGTGCCTAACTCTAGAGTCCGTCCGATCTCTCAACCATCAACTCTGATACCATTCTGTCACGACCCGCCTTCACCAAAAGGAGGGAAGGGTCAGCAGATTGCCAGGCCCTTCCTTCTTTAAGTTGAAGGAGAGATAATGACCCCCGAAACCCGCCTTCAATAGGTCTCGGAGTGGCGAATAGCAACAAGGGTATAAAAAAATTCTCGCAAATGGAAGGCATTACCCTCTTTTTATTTTATAGGATCGAGATATAAGGAGAAGAAAACCCAACAACACCAAGGTAGAATGAAATGTAAATCCAAAAGTAAACCATTCCCACATGCATGTTTCAAAAGAAAAAGCCACATGTGAAAAAGGTGACTACAAGGTAAGTA
This sequence comes from Viscum album, assembly GCA_963277665.1. Lineage (NCBI taxonomy): Eukaryota > Viridiplantae > Streptophyta > Magnoliopsida > Santalales > Viscaceae > Viscum > Viscum album. The sequence continues at coordinate 269,971,587 of OY728152.1, read as the reverse complement.
CCAAAAAGAAAAACCACAACTGCAACTGCTCCAAAAGTCCGAGCTAGTAAGGTCCTGCGTGATCTCCAAAGTCCTCCTGGAAACCTGAAAGCAGTTTTATATACGTAGGGTGAGCATACAAGTACACTCATTAGGGAAAACCAAGACTCTCGTGCACAAGTGGGGGAACGTGCTAAAGTCCCATGAGAAAAAAAAGTAAACCAAACACCTACCAAGGAAAACTATCCATCCCAGGCCTCACCAAGGCTCACTCCCCAAATAACGCAAGTGAAGTAATATATATAATAAGAGCACATCGATGTTTGGGTACCCCGCACCACTTTCCAACTGGTTATTGAGAAATCCTACGCATCGGACCAATCCCGCCATTCTCACCGCATTCCCACTACCACACCCGCCCGCACACACCAGGGCCACAACCACACGCAGTCCCACTGCCGAAATCCCGCCCGCACACACCTGGGCCTCAACCACACGCAGTCCCACTGCTGAATCCCTCCCGCACACACCTGGACCACAACTGTCACATGTAACCATGCGTTCAAACACCTAGGCCAGAACAACCACCACCACTCCTGAAGACACATGGGCTAAAGGATCCACTGCCACGCCTGAAGAAACCTAGGACACATCCCGAAGAAACTTGGGAAACCACCTGCTACACACACCTGGCCAACCACCACACCACCCCGCCTGAAGGTTCTTGGCCTAATAATGGACTTCAGGACATCACAGCCTGCCCGAAGATACTTGGGCTATCTGGGAAAGGGAGCAGAAAAGGAGCTAATAACTAGCCACTAAGAATAGTGTTGGGACAAACACCCTCTCCCATGAAATGGGGGTTTTCGGCACTAAGTGATCAACTTGGGTGTGGCGCGAATAAGAAACACAAATCTACAGATATATATATATAAGAACTCACCCAAAGCGAGGTTTTTCTTCAGACAGCCTACAGATCACAACAACACTCAAGTCTGAGTCACGACTCACGCCAACAACCAATGTGTCCCCTTTCTTATTTCACATTTAGTAATAATCTTTATGTTTAACCACTACTGGGGAACTAGTAGGCATATGCATAAGTCCAGAAAGTAAACAGTCAAACAACAACCAAAACATCCACACCTGGTTCTCAACAACAGAGGATTCCACCCCAATTTGTGATATAAACAAGTATCCACCCAGTCTTAAAACTCACAACCACCGAATCCAAACAAACAGGAGATCCCATCCCCCAAATTCACACAACCACTGAGAGTATAAAAGAACAGGGGATCCCATCCCCTCCCACATTTCCAGCATTTGGCCCGAAAGGAAAGCAACCTACTACCACCGCCAACACAAATCAGGGATTTTCAGATTTAAACGACTTAACACACTCCATGATTCAAATTCCGTGTATTCTAACCGGGAGTTATCACAGAAGGCATGATCCTAGTGCTTTCAATTATTCATCCAGATATACGTGATTAACCGATTCACTTTTCACAGTAGGAGTTTACAACCACAAACAAACCATTTAAAACATCAGCAGGGTTTATTAGTGCACAAACAACGACTACCAACAGCCTCGATTTTCAAGAGGCATAAGCCAGCACAACTCCACAAGATGGTCATAGAAGAAACAACATCAAATTATAAGACAACATCAACAATCACAGTCCCCCCCTTCTTTCTTTATAGAATTTTTTCTTATCTTTAATTAGGTCTTGTTTACCCAATTCTACAGGATCAAAAGAACGCCCACCCCGCATGATACACAAAAGAGAGAGACGAAGGAGAAATTCCCTACTTGTTGATAGATGATCTATGTTTAGGCCGGGGGCACAGAACTTTATGGATAACGATGTGGCAGTCCCGATGCACCAGAAGCTGTTTGTGAAAAGCCACGATCAAGGAAAGGAGAAACCACAACTGACCCTTAGTTTATAAGATCCAGGGACGGTTGAGGTGAAAACGCGAAACCGTGTAAGGTGCGGGGGTTGTGGGTTGACCACGCGGCTCCACTTGTCTCAAAAAGGGGTCGGGTGGTTTAAGCAGACTCATGAATTGATGAAGCATTTAATTAAAACTCTTATGGGAATTACGGGTCTTAAAAACACGGTTAAACGAGTCAGAATAGGGTTTAAAACTCTATTTACACAAAGGAGCTCTACTGTAAACAACATGACAAGGCCGGGTGATGCCGATTGGTCTCACCGATCGGTCTCTCCAATCGGTCTCGCCGAGACGCAACTCCTTTAAAACCCAGATTTTGGCAAAGGGAAGGACCAAGAGAGTCTGGGTCCTCACATGTTTCACCATTAATTATATTTTCTTATTTCGTAGTTCATATGTTTTGATTGTTTCATGCTTCATTCCTACCTCATAATGAAATTCATTTTTAATTAATAATTTCCTATATCATATTATAATTTGGTTTATACTATGTATATATTAAATTGAATAAAAAATATATAATTATAATGAACAAGTTGTTATTATTATTTTGAGAAGATGGTATTTCAATTTCTCTATACCATTATACCAAATAATACATATCTATCTTGGAAAGAGAGGACAATGCATTTGATGAAACTACCAAGATGTTTAATACCCATTATGCATAAACTATTTTATGAAACATAAGTTATCATGTTATATATGTAAATTATTTCTCATATTTTCTTATATAATCTCTAATCACTATTTGGAGTGTTGAAATTTCAACCAAATTTTCAATTTTTTAATTAAAGGACGATTTCCTGGATTTCCTATATAATTAGTATCTATAATATTTGGGTGGTTTGAAATAATATAGGTTGAGATATCTAAATAAAAGTATAAGGTAGATAAAGTTGATAAGGTGTTTCAAATTAAGTTTTTACAGTATATAATGATATAGAAAAGCGTTAGAGACATAAAAGTTGTGAATAAGGAACATAAATAAAATTTAACCGTATTGAAAGAAGGGTGTCTCAAGGCATTAGAAGAATAGGATAAGTCCACTAATAATCTAATGAAATGATCCATGAATTGTAATAATTTAAAATAACTTCCATTTATGTACAAAATATTAGTTGGATGTGAAGGAAAATATAATTATGGTATATAACACTTTACTTCATGAAAGAAATGAAATGATTGAAGTGGAAAATATAATAATAATGAATTATTATAATGATAAGGTTATTATTATTTATGATCATAATATCTCCCTCAATTGGAGGTCCAAATTATTGGTGGTAAAATTGGACAAACATGGAATAGAATTTGTTGTGTGTTTAAAAAAGAATGTGAAAGTTAGTATTGCCCACAAAATGATTAAAATAGGATTTTAATGTCAATAAAATCTCCATTTGGGTCCATGAATTGAAATATATAGTCAAAAAGTCATTTTGGGAAAGGATTTTTGAAAATTTTACAATCATCACCCCCCCAATAACTATTTTTTAAATTTTTTTTCGTCTAAAATTTCATGATTTGAAACAAATTACGCTTATGTATGGGTGGGGAGAAATGACGAGGAGTCTATCACAAGGTCTATCATGAATAAGAAAATGAATTCAGAATATTTTACATCAAGAAAAACTAAATAAATGGTGGTTATATCCTACAATAAAATGTTGTAAAATCTAGACAACATGTAGTTTTTAATTAAAAATCATAGTCATTTAGGACATGTTTCTAGCATAATAGAATTAGGCACTATGAAATTTTTTATTGATAATATCATTCAACTATGATGAAAAAAATAACTCATTATATATGGATATTTAGTAAAATAATATGAAATAAATATATAATAATGATAAATATTTCAGGATCAAGCTACTTTGACGAAGTCGGTAATTCATGTTCTGTTTGTAGAACTCATGATCAAAATAGTAGTGTATACTTATATAATATCGTATAAAAAACAAGTAATAAAATTATAATACATGATAATAATTAATAATATTTCATATAAAATAATCATGAGATTAGTGATAACAATTAATCTCCCATTAAAGCATTATATAATTCTGGTGTGAGACCCTTTGGTAACATGATAAATATAAGACATATTCATAAAATACCAACATGACCTGGAGGAGTTCTATATCTAAACATTTATATATGAATAATAAAAATCACAAATTCACTATGTAGGATTTCATAAAATATACTAATGATTATTTTTAGGCTTTAGTAATCCATCTAGTGGATTTAGATAAATTAAATTTGATTTAAGATTAATAAAAAATTTATGTTATAAAAAAATAGAAAAATCCATATGATGTTATAGAAATTCATGATGTGTTGTCAGAAAATGATAAAAAGTGTTCTAAAGAAGTATTATTTCTATGGTGTGACAAGTCTATAAAAACTCCAAAATATTCCTCAATGAAAATTAAAAAATAATAATATTTACCAAGGAAAATATAAATCTTAAAAGGTGATAGAATTTTCTTATAGACTCTTGAGAAGTGAAATTCTGCACACAAAATAAATTCTTGAAGTCATTTTATCCATAATTAAAATGGTTAAACTGGATTTTAAGAAACAATATTATGGAAATATGAATAAATATAAAAGATAAACTTTTTTATGGATATCCTTTCAACTTTATTGTTCACATTAAAGAATATAAAGTTCCAAATTATTCCAAGTTATCTATATGTTGTGTTTTTATTTTTAATGTAGGAAATTAAAGTTGAATCATGTACTTAGTGGGAGAACCTATGTATGATTGATATATTTCAATTATCTATAAACCAAATTATTATTTCATCATTAAATACTGATCTATTATTAGGTATTATAAAAAAATATTAGGAGGATCATCATTGATATCCTTAAAGAGTGATTATTTGTAAAAATAAAGAGACTGATGAAGTACTATCCATATTTTCTTTATCATTAAATTGGTATTTAAAAGTAAATTTAAATAATTTTATATCCATTAAGATGATTTGGAAATAGTAAAATATTCATAGCCTAGTGGATGAGGAACATGATTTATATATTCCTAAATTTGAATATAAAGTTATCAATTTTTTGAAGTGACTCCCTGTGATGAGGATTGGTTGATGTATTCCCTTGAGAGGGGGACTACTAGAAAATGAAAAAGAAAATTCCAAAACTTATATTCTATTTGAATAAGAATTATTCTCTAATTTTATTGATGTGGTATCATTGATAAGGTAAGTTTTTTTAATCTCATATCATTTTAATTGAATAAAAAACTTTTTTATAGTAATATAAATTGTATCATATAAGGACATCAAAGTAGAATGTGGAAGAAGTTACAAGTATATAAACAAGTCATGTTATATTTTAATTCATTAATACTCAAATTAAAGTGATTGAAGGGATATCAAGTCGTTATTCATGAAAAATATATTATCTCACTTGGTATCTATCATTTCGACAACCTGATTCAGTTTCAAGATATCATGAAGAAATATTTTGAGTTTAACACTTTATTTAGTATAATTTATATTTTTATTTTATTTTTTTTTTCTAAATTCAACCCTCTTATTTTTTAAATCCTATACATCTTAGCATACATATGGTATGATTATTGATAACAAATTTATATATCTGAAATTTAAAAAAAATTCCAATGACATTGTTTTTAATTTTAGTAAGTTATTAAGAAAGTTAAGAGATATATTTCTGATAAATTTTTAGAGTTGGAATAAATCATACATATGTTTACATATAATTATGAAATTATTTCCAATAAAAAATGAGGAGTATATTGATCACACTATTTGTGAGTTTTATTTTTTTCAATAGATTACAATATATTGCGAAGATCAAGAACCTTAAGGAATGTTGAACATAAGAAGTTGTTTTTTGATTATAAAATATCTTGGAAGATTATGTTTTTCGTAGTTTTTTAGTATTTTTTAATCTTTTTTTGAGAAATCCATTTAATTCAAAAGATTGATTGAATATATTTCTGTTATTTTGAGAATGAAATTTTTTATGGAATTTATGAAGGTGTTACCTAAATTATTATTATGATATTTAAAATATATATTGATAAATATAAATTTATGAAGTACTTTATAAAGGTTATGAGTTTATTTTGTTTATGAGAATTTAAATTCTTTGTCATTTATTTTTGTGAAGGATAGTATGTGAATGTTGGTGGAAAACATATTAAGGGACATGAAGTGCTAAAACCTACTACTTGAAGTGTAATTCATCTAACCGCATGAAGTAAATGTATCATTTACATGAATTTAGATGTCTTGGAAAAATTATCAATTCCAATACTAACATGATTTACCATATGATTCAAACTGTATTGAGGTTTCCATAATCATGTCACCAAATTAACTGATTCAAATTGACCACATAAATTCATGTGAACATTCCAACTGAATTGAATAGGACTAACCATGTGAATGATTTTCTATCTACTTTATTTTAGGTTAGGTGACTATTGGAATTAACATTAGGTTGATCAAATTCACGATAAAATAAATAAAATCATGAGAAGTGGGATAACTGTTATGACTCGAATATCAAAATGAAAAAGTGGCGTGCAATTATCATTGTATTATATATAAGAAGATAAGAAAGAAGTACATAGTTTATTTAGTTGATACAAAATGATGTGCCATTAAATGATGCATATATCATGATAAGAATTATTATAATTATTTTGAAATTGATAAGGAAGGTAATTAAATTGGAATTAAATGCTTCATTGATGATGATGAACAACATGTGGATCATAAACATACACCAAAGAATCATAATATAATAACAACATTAGGCTTTTTCACTAAAAATGAATTAGAGGAGGTCATGATATTTATATCATGAAAATTTTAGTATATTACATGAAAATATAGATTTAATATATCAAATATCATGATATGTATAAAAGTTAATATCCTTATAAAATAAAGAAATAATGGAATTCATAAAGTTGTTTTCACCATATATTATCTAAATAATTATATGATAGGTTATTTCATTATGATGATATTCATAAATAAACATCATAATTAGTTTTTGATAAATCATGTATTATGAATAAAAATAGTTTTCAAAGAACATTATCAAAACAAATATGATGTTGGGAGGAATTTCAATTTGTTATAACAAAGATAGAGAATATTACGCTGAATATAATCAAACAACTCTGAGGTTGAGCATAAGTCTTCATGATTGTATAACATTATGAGTATGAATTAAATGGTGGTGAAATAATGAAAAGTTTATTTTTGAAATACATTGATGTTTAAAGTATCAGTGTAATCCTTAGGATAAGTGTCTGACATATATGTAATCTATTATTAAATAGTGAACATTTTATTTCTACAAATTTGACGGGTTTTTAAAAGGCATATTATAAAGAATAAAGAGGGTTTGATAATGTATAGAGTGATAAATAAGTCATATTTTATTTAATTATTTAAAAGGAATGGTCATAAATATTTTGATATATTTTGGATGTAAAAAATGAATGATAAAGCTAGAATGTGTGGATTTTTTAATACATTTAAAACCAAAAACAAATTATCATGTATGTTATATATGGTGACTCTTTAGAAGAATTTTTTGGTATATCTGAATTTTCAAAAATCAGGGTAATTCAAAACACTTTAGTCACACAATATTGTGAATATCAAAGACCAAGAAATAGAGAAAGTTAATTGATACAAAAACTATTTTTTATTTTCTATAATCATTCTCGACGAATAAAAATTAAAACTTTGTGGTATGTTCGAAAAAATTATTGATGATAAATGACATTCATCTTTCTAAGATGAATATGGTAGAACACTATAAATTTTTCTATTCATTGATCCACTATGTTTGGTAGTTTAAAAAAAGAATAACTATTTTATATTAATATACACTAATAAAGAAGAAGATTAATATAAGTGAATATTGATAAAGAAAGAATTTGAGAAGGGAGTGCTGTGTAGCTTCATTTCATTGATATGAGAGGAAGATGATAATGATTTGGATGAGTTGGCTATGAAGTTTAATAAGATGAATTAGTTGTGAAATTAGTTTTACATTAAAGGAAGGATCATCACTAAAAAAATATGCTATGAATATAGTGAGTACAATTGTGAAATAAAAAATAATTTTTTTGTTTAAATTATTGTGTTAATGAAAGAGGGGTTGAATATGTCCTAGTCATCACACAAACAATCATCATAAGGTACATGATTTAGCTATGTTTAATAAAAAACTAAATACAATCAAAATATATGACACTATAATATAGGTTTCTAGAATATACCATCCTAATTTATATCTCACTAGTTATTTATAGTGGGTTGTGTGGCCATCAATTGTATCCAAATTAAACAATTGCCTAGACCTTCTTATTTAAATGTAAAACTTATAAATATATTGTACACATTGGGTTAGTGTTGAAGAATGAAGGTGAGATAGAAGAATAATATTATCGTGATCTTAACCATCAAATGGGTAACGAGAAAAAAATGACTATGAGATTTAAAATAACGCCAATAATGATTAACAATATCCACGTCTTAGTGTTGAATATATCACAATGTGGTCCGAAATATTTTTTCATAAGAGCTACCCCATATCTTGTTTGAAGTGAAAATATTTCTTGGGTTTTCTAGATATTACAAAAGATTTTTTGAGGTATTTCATCAAGACTTTGGTATTATACAAAAAATTTAAAATAATTTATTTTAAAAAATGTTTTTGTAAATATATTTTTCTTAATTTTTATTCCAAAAAATAATAGTTTTTATATACTATTTTCTGAAACAAAATAGTAATCTATAATTAAAATAATTTTCAATTATAATATAATTTTTAAATAAATTGTATTTTATTTTAACAAATGTATGTAAAATAAATTTTTAGTAAATGTTATAATTAAACAAGATAAATTATGGTTTATTCTCATGATTAAAAAATAATATTTTAAATCTACATTATTTACTAAATTATAAAATCATGTTAATGTAAGTATACCTAAAATAAAAAAACATTATTAAAAGTACCTATATATTAATATTTACAGTTTTAAATTTATTGAAAATTTTATATTATATTTTTCAAAATGTCTATAATATATGTTTGGAAATGATTTTATAAATTATAGAAAATAATTAATAATGATTTATCACAAAAAATTATTTTAAAAATCTATTTAACAAAATTATTATTTTATGTAATAAAGTAGATATATAACTACATTTAATTTTCAGTAAAAAATTAAATGTGTACATTTATGACCAATTATGCGTAAAAATATTTTTAAATCATAGTTTTTTTTAAAAAATATTTTAGTTAATTATTTAAAATAACATTAACGTTGGTTTTTAAAACATATCATTTACAATACTAATTGTTTTTTTATATTCTAAAATTTCATGGAAATAATATATTACTATTTTTATTTTTTAAATGTTAGTTGTCTTACATTTATCATCCATCAGTTATATTATTTAAACTTCAAAAACATAGTATTAATTAGGTGTTATTTGGATTTGACAATTAAAAATTATAATTCGTATAGTGAAAAAAATTAGTATTATATTATTTTATTAATAAACAATATGTAAGTAACTTAATGTTAAATATAATTACAAAATATTAGATGTGTAATAATATACTATGGAAAAAAATTATTATGAAAATCAACATAGAATAAAAATTAAGCCAAAAATAGTTCCATCCTGGACACCCCAAGCACTTGTTAGTCCCATTGGTTCAACCACATGAGAGAGCATCAACTAGAAAGTATCATGGTGGCAGGATATGTCATTGGGATGGTTTATAGCACTCTCTCAATCCAGAAAATAGCATGTTGGGTTCCTCGTAAAATACTATTGGTTACACGACTATGTGAGAGTAGTTTTTGTGATTGTGTATTGGATCCAACACTAGTGAGATAGGTGAGATGTTGATGAAACAATATAATATGTTAAGATATCCTCGAACCAATGAAATTTTGATGTTACATGTAGGTCTTGTGTTATTATTTACTAGTATAAAGCCCAATTAATATCATAGTCATTCGATCGAAGTGAACATGGTCATCCAAATCATTCGACCACCATTTTCTTTCAAGTGAACCCATACCATCCCAACCGTCGACATCTTCATCTTCATATTCACCCCCACTTTATTCATAGATAATGATTCAAAGACTAATAATTAAGCTCATTAACCATTTTTATCCTATTTAATGGAAACCCTGATTTCATAAAATCTGAAAACCATGAGGAAACTCTTTAGTATACATTATTCATCAATTTCTCTATCATGGTTGTCCCTTCTATCTAAAAAATTAAAATCCTCTCATAATAACTTATTAAATGAGCCTATCAAAACAAAATTTGGTTTGATGTTTCTGAACTCAAAAAAATTGATGGATGACATTATATTGTTTTTTGAAGCTTCATGAAGAAGCATAAGGAACATAATCAAAATGATTTATAAAAAATATATATAATCTCACATGTAATAATCATATTTAAAACCCAAAATATATTACATGTCACATATTAAATTTCATGATAATCTAACATGGTCTGTTTCTATGATGAAAAAATATAAATAAATATGTATTTTATATCGATATGATTTTCATACCCCAACAATTAGATCTTCATAGATTTAGTCTCCGGTCATGAAATTACACCACGTTTGAAGCCTTTATACATGTCCTACACCCAATGAAATGATGAGATATGTATACATATGTGTATGTATATATATATATATATGATATGCTCAAACCATTATGGGTTTTCTATATTAAGAACTATACCTTTCATATTTTCATCACTATGAGAACCTCTTGTTCCAGTTTTTGAATGTGAGGGAGAATATAAAGAGAGTGATAGAGAGATAAATAATAGACATTAGATAATAATCAAAATAATTCATATTTAATAAATAATGTGTGGGAAAATTATTTATTTACAATTTTATTAATGCAAGTGAATTTTTTATTTTTCAACTCATTCATTACAAATTAAACTATTATATATTATGCCAGGATAATTTAAATTATTAATAAAATTATATTTCTATATTTAATAGTTATTTATGTTTAAATTAATCTCTAGACTCATATTTTCAGATTATATTTTTTGTAAAAATGTTTTTATTAAAAAAATTCAATTTTATGTGGGGTATTTTATTCCCAATTCTATATATTTTCAAAATAAACTTATAGTAATGGAAATTTTGTATTCAACGACTCTATGATGTTTTAATTGTTTTCAAAGAAGTCTATAAATAATTATGACATTCTCTATAGATTCCATTCCTTTTATAATTTCAAAATAATAGTTCTGAAATAAATGTATTTATATTTTAAAGCCTTAAAACAGAGGAAAATGAATTTAATTTCAATTTACATAGTCATATTTTTCATGTTATATTTAATGGGAAGTTTATTCTCTATTTCATGTATTATTTTTAATGATAAATTCAGTACTTTTATCTATAAAATGATCTCATATTTCATTGAATGTCATCGATAATATTAGTTAGGTCTATATAATTTAATTATCATTGATATTCCATGTATAATTATTAAATAATTAAATTCAATATCAATTTCCAATGTGATCATTAACTCTACCTAGAATATATGTATTACTTCTAAAATTTTGGATTTCTCATAACCCTTCTGATTTTTATGAATAAGTAGTTTTTCCAATGTTTTAAAGGATATATAATAATTTTAATCATTAAATTACTTTATGTATATTTTTGAATTATTTTTATTTTGTAATAAATGAGAAACGAAGAACTAACAAAAGTTGTTTTCCTAAAATAAAATTTGGTACATGGGTATCGAATTGGGTGGTGAGGAATAGGGTGACCACCTAGCCTCTATGGGATGTTTTCATAATAGCGATACATGTATTGGACTCATAGATTTCTTTTGGTTTTCCATGGATAATATTAATCCATTATAATTATTAATTTAAAAGTATTTGTATTGATTAATCAATTTATTATTTAAAAATCGTTTGAATTTGAAATTAATTAAGTTTTTAAAAATTACCAATTTTTATTACATATAAAATAGTGTTTCTTAATAATTTTTTTAAAACCCAATATTTATATTTTGGAAAATTATTTATCAAATTATTTTTATTTGGTAAAAATTGATTCTTTTTCAAAATAATTCTTAATAGAAATTTTTCAATGGGTTTTCTATAGTTTTAAAACCCCATACAATTTATTATTATGTAGACCCTGTCTTTCTAAAATGATCATAATATGATATTTTGAAGTTATTATAATCGTTGTATTCATTTATAGAACAATCATGAGTGAATCCAAATATATTTTTTATTTATAGTATGTGTAAACCCTGATAATGTTTTAGGAATTTTTTTAATCTTCAAAAATATAGACGTGAAAGGATCCTAGATTTCAAAAGGAATGTATGTTTAAGTAATGTTTTCTTAGCATTATATATTTAATGTTTTTTCAGTGGATCCAAAGGTGTTGGTCTCAGTCTTTTATTACTGAAGCTCCTTTGAATACCCTTAATAAAAATGGGCAACCCATTGTTTGGCCTAAATGGCCTTAGAGAGTTTTTTATATACCTGAGGTAATGTTTAATGAGTAATCATATTATACAGATTCTGAAGGATGGGATGTTTTACCAAGTTTTCTGTGACTCCTAATGAGAATAGAAATATAATTTTCTAATACAAAGGTAGGTGGTTATTTCATATGGGTCACGATATTTGATACCTTTGGAGTACAACTATGTGACCCATGATTTCGAGCATACAATAGTAATTTTCTCCATAAATACTTCGATATATTACATAATTTATGATTGGTTCATTGAATACATGGACCATATGAGTCCCAATTATATCGTACACCATGATGGAATTAATCAAAGGAAAAATGTGCTAGTTTATGTTCCTGTAAGACACTGAATTTTTGAAATTGTATATTTTAGGGAAGGGAAAACTAGATGAAGATTCCCTTAGTGGGAAGTCACGTTCTCTATTTTTAATGGATTCTTTTGAGTAGTTATAATTTCTATGGTTCTCTATAGAGGTGGTGGGAGAACCATTTTATCTTCGATCAATACTAGTTGACACTCTAATTCATTATAGAATAATGGAGGAATGATTGGGAATTATCAATTTTGGGTTATTTCCTAACTAAATATCATTAGGTGGTGCACAAAATGGGGTTTTCAATGGTTGGGAGAACATTATGTTTTTTAATTATAGATTTTATGGTACTAGTCACATTTAATAAGGTTTCGGGTGTTCCATACATAACCCTTAATAGTATATACTAGTGTGTGGGAGATGTACTAGAACCTCCAGAAATAATTTTTATGTCTAGGTATGAAGAAATATGTCAATGAATTTATATCAAATTATCTCACCTACTAATAGGTGATGGAAATGAACAAGGTATAAACATGTTTTAAAACCCCCCTGAAGTTATGTATTTAATGTAGTATGGATTATTTTTGTGCTTAATGATGGGTATTACATGTTCATAAAATGTTCATGACTATATATGGGTTATCATTGATTAACTAACTAATTTATCTCACTTCCTTCATATTCAAGATAAAACATAATGGTTGAGAGGGTAATCATTTATATGGAGGATATTTTTTGATTAACTAGGGTATTATCAATGATCATTTTTTATTTAAATTCTTTATTATTGTCTCAATTTTGGAGGAACTATCTATAGGCAACCATGAATAAATTTTTTTTGGGAATTATGTTCAATACAAGAAAAATTACACCCAATAGTGACCCATTTAAGTTTTCAAAAATATATTAATGTTTTATATATTGTATTTTAATGGCCATTATTTTAAAATAAATATTTTATACTCGTTTTTAAAATACATTGATGAAATTAACTCAAAATAGTTCTTCAAAAATAATAGCACCATCATTACAATTAGAACAAAACCATTTACCACATTATAGGAAAGACCATTCTAGTCTCCTATATGATGGATGAGTGAAAGATAAGTGTTTTAGATGGGTATATAATTAGTGTGAGGGAAAATAATTTTTTTTGATTTAGGATAAAATGGGGGCGGCTCGGATCAATTATAATTATGACACTGAACTATAAAATATGCAATTGTTGTTTGAGGAGGGGGCTAGGTGTTCCAACAATTCTCACCAAGACATGGTTTTTTTATGTTCCTACATGGCATAAAGCTATTATAGTGCTTCATCAAGTCATTGTATATTCTAAAGAGAGTGATCATGGATGATTACCACATATTTTTTCCATCTAGTTTGGATTTATTCAAAAAATCATTAATGTCTCATTATTGAGGGGATACATCAATATAATCAATTTGTGACATTGTTAATATCATGATAGGGTTGAATAAGTGTTGGGTAATTTTAGTCTGACATATTCATTTTATCAATTTCATTTCCATGGGAAATATTATGTGAGTGGAATAATTCTTCTCTCATATTATAGTCAATTCACCTTGAATTATATAAAATACTATAAATGTGTCCACCAACACTGACACGAAGGTTATATACAATTTATAAGGTTAACCTCTCAAAATAGTATGCCAATCATTTTTTTAATTCTGAATCACCTAAGACCAAAACATCCACCAAAATCAATTCATGGGTATAATAAGTATGGTTTTTCAGAAACTCATGTCATGCTTCTTCTGATTATGTAAGTGAATCCATAAAATTAGTTCATCTTTCACAATTATGATGAAATTATAGACAAAACTCAAGTGTCTTATGCCAATTCGGATCATGTTTAATTTGTTCATGGGATTATAATTATTCTTCTCGACAATCTTTTAAATGAAATATTGAATGAAATTAAATTCTTCATAATCCATTATATAGTTTCATCTCACTGTGTCTCGTATAATAAAAGTAGTCGATTAAATCCTTTCACATTTTCCCCTATGAATATGGTTCTTTAAAACTATAGAAGAATGGAAATATTAATTTCATTATTCATCAATTATAAAGAATCATTTCTACCATTGAACTATATTTCTTTTTTTAGTCAACTTTTAGAATTTAAATGGTAATTGGGTTGGTATTTCATTATTCTCTTCTACGTTTTGGATCTGTAATGATGAATGATTCCAACCCCTTTAATAACAATTATTCTTCTCTATCATATTTTATTTGTATTAATAGTATTTCTATAATTTGATATCTTTAAATTTATTTATGTAAATATAGTTACCTTCATCATTAAAGACATCCTGAAATATTTATTATTTAAAATTATTACCTCATCGACCATCTACAATTCACTTATTCTCATTTTCCATCTTGAAATCTGATCCTATATAGAAATTATTAATTAATTTTTCATGTAATTATTTCAATTTTATTCTTTGAAAAATAAAATATATTCATCACATAATAACCACCACCATAATAATTAAATCCATGTTAATATGAGATTCATTTAATGATATAGTCATAATGGATCCTTAAATCGTCTTTTTTTTCAATTATCTACTAGAATCATAAACAAAGAGTATCATGATATTCTACAATTTAAATCTTATCATAAAAAAATCCTAATTTAATTTCTCTAAAATATGTTATTCTAGAGTTACTAATTTTTATATTTGATATCAATTTATTATATATAATTATTCCATAAATCAGAACCATGTATGAAAAATGACCCATAGTGGTAGGGTCTACATGAATATACCTACAAAGATGATCCCTATACAGATAAACATGAAATTATTATTAAACTACGAATCCTCCTAAACATATGATGTTATGAAAAGTATTATTTTTTTCAAATCTATGAACTATTTGGAACTATGCATTCTTCTTCCATAAACACTATGAAGCCTTTGGACTCAATTTAGACTATCCTTTTGATGTTATGAAACTCTACGATTTTAATCGAATGCCTCTATGAAGTTTACATTCCCAATAGTCAAAAACTATATATTCTTGACCATACTTATGAATATTACTTATCAGACTTGTAAATATCAGGTATTTACCTCAAAAAATAAGCATTGAACCTTATGATGTTACTCAAATTAACATTATGAGATTCTTTAACATGAATTCTAATAGTGACCTTTAATTATCATTTTTTGTTTTGTGGATATTCAATATATTATATCACGAAAAACTAAATGTATACAATATATATATTGAATAATTAATGGTTATTTATGTTTCATTGAACTTTAATTTCAAATCATATCCTGGTAGCAGTGTCTCATCATGAATAGGCGTGACATGAGAAAGACAATGGTGAAAATGACACTATATCTATGACCACCCAGGTGATGTTAACATTAAATCAATTTAATGACATATTAATATTCATTATTATAATATATGTCTTCACATTCATTAAAAAATAGCATATTTTTTTCAAAAAAATATGAAATATGTAGTTTGATTCTAATTAAAGTGTTTTCCATGTATTGTATTGTTTGATTTAAAAAATAATTATTAAAATTTTAAAACCATAATTTTATAAAATTATATTCAGTTTTATATCATCATATAAAGTATATATAAGGGTGAATTTTTTGTATTTCTCAAAAAACCTTGACTTTTAGGCGAATGGAGAAAAATGCATATTTTAATTAAAAAACAACCATTTTTTATAGAATTTATAAAATAAAATTCTATTTTTATTATTTTTAATTATAGATATTCTAATGTTACTAAACATAATTTAATTAATTCCCTACAAATGATCGTTATTATTGATTTGGTAATAAAGTCATTTTTATGTATTAAATGCATTTTTTAATAAGAAAAATATTTTCCATTGCATTTTACAAACACAAATTAATTATAATTTACAAAACATCTTGAAATTGAATCTTAAAATAGATTAAATATTTAAAAATAAGAGATTAAAATAATTTATTTTTCTCATAATCATTTTGACCATTATGAATAAAAACCATGGTAAAGAGTTTTCCCTATGGTAAAGCGTAAAAAGGATAATTAGGGTTAAAACAAAGTGATAATTTAATTAAATATCATATGAATTATTATAATATGAGGGTATTTCAACCCTTATCATCTTATAATTGATATATAATAGATTTAATTCCATATTCCTATAAATAATACATTATATTATTTTAACACATTCAAAAATTACAAGTGTGTCACTCTCCTCAATAATAAATGGGCACCCACTTTCATCTCTTATTCACATAATATGATATATCTATCCCAACCCTATAAAAATAACTTACCAAAATACCTTCCCATATCATAGTGGTCATTTTTTTGAAAAAAAATACCATCCTATAAGGCTTAAGGTGAATTCCAAATATGGTTTTCCAAAGAAGAGCTATAACTATTAAAAATGCGTTTTCATGTTTATTTCATCTTCCACCTCAAAAAAATATGTAGTAAACATGATGATATACTAAAATCAGTAAATTTAATTTACCTCATTTTATCATGTTGATGTAAAACCCCTTTTTATTTTCCTTTTCCATCCTATGGTAAATAAAAATTTCTCTCATCTATATGTGTGGATGTCATCCAACTAGAAGTGTTTTATTTTTTATTAACACATCCCAATGCCAGTTCTTATAAGGAATTTAAGGATAATGTAACATATTCATGAAATAATTATAATTTTATTAATATAATATATTAAATTACTAATTATCATCTCATCTAATATAAATTGATAATATCACTCATTTAATTGTGTTAGATACCACCTCCATGGTGTAATTAGATCTTTCATTCATTAAATTATTTAATGACCGGTTGTAAAATTTAATTTTATAAATAATAATAATAATTTGATCATTAAAAATATTGTATATATTATTAAGAAATTACCCATTTGGCCATGATCAACCAACCGATGTGGTTTTCTAATTACAAACCAACCATCCTAAAAATGACCAAATTGAACTTTAACTTATTTAGTAACTATATCATACATGGTAAATAAGAAATAAAGTTGATAAATAAAATGTAATACAACATAAAAGGGTTCCAAAAAATTAAATAATTAATTTTTTTATTTTATAGAATTAATTGTTTGTTTTTGATGATTCAAAATCATGGCAATGAAATTTTACTTAAAACAATATTTTAATAGTTATAAAGTTATTCATCCCTTTTAACTCAATATATATTTTCTTTAAACCATTTTCATAATTTTATTAATAAGTTTTAATTTTATTATCAAATATCGTTTAAACCAATTTTCACCTTCTTTATATCGTTTTTAAAAGGCTTTGTTAAGAATTTTCCTAATAGTTATTCCTAACATTTTTAAAAAGTTTGAATTTAATTTTTTTAACATATAAAACATGAGAAGAAATTACTTATTTCATGAAAATTATTCTTAAATAAGTATACCCTACAATTTTTCATGGTTTTCAAAATAATATCAATTTTCTTACTCATCATTGAACTTTTATTTTAGATTTTTCAATGAATATTTATTCTTGTCCATATTTTCATAAAAATCGCACAAGTATTTATTTATATTATTTACCCAGAATATTTTATATGAATCTATATTAGAAATGAAATTTTAAATTTTTTATATATATTTTATGGACCTTGTACAATATTAATGTTAACATGTGTCATGATATAGCTCTCTAATTCATTTGGAATCAAATTTTTTTCTTCTGGTAAAATATGTTAGAATTAACCTAGTATGTCATTCATATTATAAGAGTTCGTGTGCATGTGATAAAAAATGTGATATGATGAGGATGACACAAGGTACCTACAATATTATTTCAATGATTATAAATGATTTTTCCTTGAATTCATTATTTTTCATAATTTTAGGTAATGTGTATTGTTTTAATGGAATGTATATGCCACTTTTATGGGTAAACATGTTCTTTTAAGAGATCCTTTTGTAAAATATAAATGTTTTACCATATGTCCCCGGGACTATAACTTTTCATTTAATTTTTCTCATTATAACTTATATGAAATTTTTTGTTTGGAGAATTTCTATTATTTACTATTCATGTGATTTTTTAGCTAATGATTGTTATATATATAAGGAAAATTTAATATTTTATTTCATGAATTTAAAAATGGAATAATGAGGTTTTTTTCATTTTTTGTCCCTGTTAATAATTTTTTTCATGTGACATATTTAAACTATTTTTAATAGTTCATAAAAAATATTTGTAAATATATAATAATTTATATTTCAGGAATGGGGTATCATCTTACAATTATCTAATGTTTGTTGAATGATGTATGAATTTTAATTAAATAATTTTTTTTAAAAAAATAATTTTTACTTGATATATCCCCTTTTATTGTATTTTTTCCTATTTATATAAAAATATAATCCTAAAGAATTATTAGCATGGATTTAAATTCAATCCATGACATTCAAGTCATAATTTTGTGTTGATTAGGGAACAACTTGTTAAATTTTATATAAGGGAATGGTTTACATAAATCTTTAGGTTAGGAATTTATTTTGAAAATAAATTCTAGGGATTTTAATCAATGAATAATATAATCATGAAAAAAAATATTTTCCATTTTTAATAATCTAATTAGTTTCTATTTCATACTGGTTTTCTATTTAAGAAATGGGTTGAATGATTTAGAAAGGCATCGTAAGGATAATATCCTTCATAATTTACAACTTATAATGGTTGGAATTGAAACATAATAGTTTATGCGATATTTAACATAGTTATCATAAGATATTAGTTTTTTTAATAATGCAAGATAGTGATCAGAATCCATACAATAAAATATTTATATAGTATAGAGCCTCATATAATTTCAATGTTTATAATTTTGTGGAACCTTAGATCTAGTGCAAGATGAAGGATGGATAAATTCTGTAGAAATGATATTAAATGTTTGGTTTGGTTACGATCTTTAAAGGAAACTATTTTTATTTATCATTTTGAAGGTAAATATAATCTGTGCGGGGATCTGATTAAGAATACAAATGAAAAATATGATATTTATTTTTTAGAGTTTATAGTATTTAAGGTTACCCTTCTTGAGAAGTATTTTCATATTATTAATTGAAATGGGATTTAAAGGATGATTATGGAGTTAATTATGCTTGAGGATGATTCATTTTTTCACTGTGATGCTCATTTAACTATATTTTTAAATTATTCATTAATTTTTTTCATGGCCATGATAGTGAAATTGATAGGTTTTATATGGGACTAAAAAAATATTGAAAAGATATTTTTCCTATTAATAATTTAACATCTATGAGAATGTATTATGGACTGATTAGAAGTTAAAGCTTCAATGTATCAACATTTACAAAAAAAATTATTAGAATATTTGTGTGTAGAAATAAATGGGAAATCATTATATGAATAAATTTTAAGGTGTCAGGTATAAATTTATATTATAAGATAAGTGTGGTGAAAAACCTTATAATGTAGCATATGGAATCTGGAATGTGTTATTTATGTCTTCTATCAGCACATTTGTATTGGCATTGTATTTAAAAGGTTCAGGAGAATGGTCAATAAAAATAATGATAAGTATAATGCTAGATATTTTAGAGTAAATCATATTTTTCATTATATAGAATCGTGGAAAAAGAAAAAAATGAATGATGGGAATCATAGAGATCATAAGAAAGAGTGTGTGGAAAATACATTCTTGTTTTTCTAAAAATATTCAAGACCATCAAATGAAGTTGTGGAAGGTACATTACTTGTTTAATAATAATATTCCAAAGCTATATATTGTTATGGTCTAAAAATTATTATACCTCTCGTTAAATTTTAGTAAAATAGAAATATTACCTCTATTGATGATAATTAACATTTAGCAAAAAATATTACTATAATTATTAATGAAATAAATATTTATATTAATCTAATAATGACTATAAATGGAATTATTTTTCCAAAAAATATTTATTTTTTTACCTTTCTATGTTTCATGTTTTTCTATGAATTTATTGACATCCATTTTTTCATGCTAAGGTTGATTTAAAAGTTAATGAAGTAATTTTCAATTTCCAATGTGAGAATGAATTTATGAATATGAAAAATCTCGTATCTATATTAACATAACAAAAATCTAAAAAACTAGTCCAAGATGGTTATGGTAATTATATTTCAGATATTGAAAAAAATATCTAATGTGTTCATATTAGTTATCTTCTAGTAGTATATTTGAATCACACTCAGATTTTATATAGAATAAATAAGTTATTTGATAGCATTCTATACACACAATGCCGAGTCTATATAAACCATGATATGAAAATATTTTAATTTTTTTTATTAAATTGGTAGTTATAAATAGTAATATCCAATATATCAGAAATATGTTTATTTTTTAAATAATTAAAATTTATTTATTAATTCAGGATAAATAAGTACTATATTTTTAAAATAGACATTCTATTTGTAAAAAATAGATGTTATTAAAAAAAGTTCTATCATTTATTTATCACATAAAATTTAAAATTAATTTATAATATATTTTTAAAATATAATTATAGGAAATTAATATCATTTTTGAAATCACCATGTAAATATTATATTAGGGTGATTTTTTTGTATTTTTCTAAATAGATTTATTTTTTAGTAAATAGTAAAGATAACGAATTTTGAAAATTTTTAATTTTTTTCACGTTAATTTCTCATTCTATTTTTAATTTGATATTAAATGTACCTAATACAAATTTTATTATTAAAAATATAATTAATTTTGTTGTAATCATCATTTTATTTAATTTTGGTATAAGTTATCTTTTTGACATAAAAATATTATATGCCTAATGTTTTTTAATATTAATAAGTAAATTTAAACTCTATTAATAAATGGTTATACTGAAATTATCATATTATATATTAAATATATTATTTAAATAATCATTTTATTATTTTCAAAATTAATGGAATGGATGTAAATTATGACATACACAATCCGAATTAATTTTTCGAAGACATATTTTCTTTACTTTTTATGTGATTAATTAAAACTAAATTTTTACACATAAATTAATATAATCTTATAATATAGATTTCATAATTATAATAATCATAATTAATATAATTAAATATGGTTATGTTAATTTTATATCATATTTAATAGTAAAATACATAAAATTTGCGTACGACGATTAAGGATAAATAGGTAAACCTAGGGGTCAAATAATGGAATAAGGGTAGGATTGTCGAAAAAATAGTAGAATTTACAAACATATCTTATCCTTCCTTATAATTCTTCCCCATTTGAAGCCACTTTTAATGAAAATGGCCTTAAATAATTTAATTCTTTTAAGAAATTCCATATGAAACCCTCCCCACACTTATAAATGTGTGCCTATTCTAATATATTATTCACATAATTGTTTATTTCTATCTCAGAAAGTCCCTACTCCAAATTTATTCAATAATAATTTGATTAATCGTAGATCCTATTTTATTCTATCAATTCTAATCCTTCATGTCTTAAGGGTTTAGCCAAAGGAGGTCTCTCTCAACATGGTACAAATCATAACCAAGCTATTTCATATTTATATATTATTTTAATTCCTATAAAAGTGTTCTATACAGAAAAAAATGAATAATATAGTATCATAAATATAATTTAATCTTATACTAATGATTTAACATCCATTTATGATCCCTTATCTGTCTAATAATAGATGAAAATAATCTCTTGTGTGTATGTGTAAACTAATTCCTACACGTAGAGATATGACTCATTTTCAACTATAATCATTCATGGATGGTTATTATGAATGTATTAATATTCATATATTATAACTAGAAAAAAAATTAATCCTTATTATTTATAATAAAATATCTAACTTCCCAGCCAATTATCCATTGGAAAATGATAACATCACTCATGCATACGTTTTGACGACCACCTCCATTAATTGATATTATTTTTTTACCATTTTCTATTCAATATGATGGTTATTATGATATATCTAATAAAAATATATGATTATTATGATTTTACCATTACTCAGGAAAGGTGAATTATCATTTATCATTATTTTATTAAATCCACTGAAAAATGGAAACATAACTTGTAAAGATATAGACTCCAGTAACCCATAGATGGTATCTTACATAATTACATTGGCATAATAGACAAGAGATAACATCCTAACATTCCAAATAGATTACTAGTTTTATGAAACTAGATATATAAAAGAAACCCATTTTACATTGAGAATAGAAAATAAAACATATTGCAAATAAAAGTCAAAAAAGGAAATCCATTAAAACTCGCTCAATGATCTCTTCTTCATAACATGGGGAAAATAAACAAAATAAGGTTTAGATAAAATTCTTATTAATGGTTATTTATACAGGAATATATCATTACTAAATAATAATATTCAATATCTAAAGGTAACAAACTGAGAAAATATAAAATTAAATAATAAGATATAAAGTATTCAATATGTAAGGAATAAAAAATGATCAAATAATTTTATATAAATAATCTCAATATCCTGAACCATGAACATGGATATTCCAACTAATCTATTAATCACATGGAATAACAATAATGATGTAATTCATAATGTCAGATGTCTAAACTATAAATATATATCCTCTAGGATGTTATTATCAAGATTAATTGAATTTTCAATTTAACTCTTTAGGTATATTCCATCCTAATTTGTATCATTCCCACATAGAAGAAATTATTATCAATATATATCCTCAAAATTATTGATTACTACTTCAAAACAAACATGAAGTATTTTTTACCAACTGAATTAGCCCCATGATACTACTGATACATCGAGGGTAATTCATTAACAAGTCTCCACACCATGTCTTGTATGTACACATCATTCCCCAAATATAGAAATGATCTATCTAATTCATGAATCAATAAAAAATATTAGTATTTATTAAAATATATGTATTTAATATTATTTCCGTTGTTATTCAAATAACATTCAAAGTAGACACTATATGTAAAAAATAATATATGGTTTAGGCAATAATCAGAGGAATTTATTATGTGACAACACGATAAATCCACATAAAACATATGGAAGTAAAAAATAATTTAACAATAATTTATTTTACACATAATTTTAACATGAAAAAACTTATGGTGTATAATTTTATAACAATTATTTGAAATTGACTTAATAAATCCTTTACAACTTTGTAACAACTCGAATAATATATCCAATATAAAATTAATAATTATCCAACGGAACATTTAATATACTAAAGATAATAAGTTATTTTTATATGATATATCAAAAGTAATTATATTTACCACACATAGGAAATAATGGGTGAATAAGTCATATATCTCAATAAAGTGAAAGTGTGATGATAAAACCATTAACTCATGCTTACCTTTAGTGTAGTGTTATTTAACCTCCAATATAATGGTTTAAATAATGTTATTATATTATTCAATAAATATATTAATATTTATAATACCTTACATTATCCTTTTATAAAATCTTACTATCTGTTAATTAATAATACTTCATTATTTTCATTGTTTCGAGTATATTTGTTTAATGGTTTCATAGTCAGTTCATTTTAATTTAATTAGGAGATTTCTCTTAAATGAAAATAAAACATTATAATTTAAGTGAAATGTTATTCATGCAATAATATAAGTTTAAATGGTTGTAGTTATCAATTTTCCTTCATACATTATCATGATTGATTTTAAAAAATGTTAATGATAAATTTTTAGTTTATTTATTTGTGGTGTTTTTTATCATCATGAAATGGTTTTGTTTTATTTAATATTATGTATATATATTAGTTCATGAACTTTAAATAATATAATATATACTTATAAAAATATTAATTATCTATAATAATATTTATATTACCTTCCATGAATGAATTAATGGAAAATGATTAAAATAATTATTCACAGGGAAGGCTAACCGCCATAATTTGGACAGGGTTTCATTTAAAATAATAAAAGCTGGTAATAAAATGGATAGATATAATATATCACATTTGAAAAATAATTATGTACTATATAAATGATTCTGGAGTTATAATTCATAGATATATGAATTATTTTTAGAGAAAATAGAAGAAGAAATGAAAGTAGGAGAGGTTCTTTTAGAAACTTTCTTCAAGAATATCACCTCATTTAGGTATCCCTTATGAACATTGGATTTCATCTTTTGGTGATACCCTTAGAGTTTGGATATGGGGAGAGATGATATTGTATTTTTGAAGAAAATTTTATATATTCAATTATTTTGAGGAGAAGTGGTGTGTTGTGGTCTTGAAATTATACTTTATGAGGGGTAGATTTATGTAACTAAATAATGATAATTTTATAACTAAACACAACAACATTGAGGTGGAATTATTTTTCACAAATTTGGATGATAATAAATGTTTTAATCAATTTTTTGGCTATCTAAATACCTCAACCACCAATTAAATTTTTAATTTTTAAGTATATTAGGCCATTACCTTTTAACATGAAATTATTTCATTAGTTTTCCATACCATAGTAAATATATTTTTTACCATGGTAACATTTTTTTCCAAAAAATAAAATTCTCCTCAAAAAATAATTTGACAAATATGATTTGAAATATGGAATCTATATTACAAACATCAATTCGAATAATTATAAAAACAAGATATAAAATAAGACCAGCAAACGCAATAGGATAAAATATTTTTAATGTGAAGAAGTTCAAATGTTTGAAAATTTTTTATTGCCAATTTCAATGTAAAATTCACTACAATGAAATTAATAAGATTTATCGACATGTTTTTAAATTATTTATACATTAAATCGAATTTAAAATATTTTATTAATATATAAATAAATTTCGATAAAAATACA
The DNA here is from genome assembly GCA_963277665.1 of Viscum album. NCBI lineage: Eukaryota > Viridiplantae > Streptophyta > Magnoliopsida > Santalales > Viscaceae > Viscum > Viscum album. The sequence continues at coordinate 269,945,800 of OY728152.1, read as the reverse complement.
TTTTTAATTAAAATTTAGTATTTTCACGGTTCATAAAAATAATACTTCACCAAAAAATACAAAACTTTCACCATATGATAATATTGATTTTATGATTTCAAAAATAATTTTTTTTTTCATATAAAATTTATAAATGTATAAATATTTAATTTTGAATAAGGTGCACCATTAAAAGTTTTAAAATTCATATTTAGAAATATTTTTATTTTACTCTTAAAATTATATTTAATCTTATACTAATCCAATAAAAATTATTTGATACATTTAAAAAAATTTCATATAATATATAATGTATAAATTTTATTAATATATCTAACAGTTAGTGATTTATTTAATTTGTTAAGATAAAATGAAATTGTGGGGATACAAATAGTTTTTTTTATAAAAATACAACCTTTATGTTCAACTGGGTTTTCTTTTCATTTCTTATTAATTGGAATCCAATTAATTTATTTAAGAAACATGTGAAAAATAAATTTTTAAAATTCATTTAATATCATTTATTATTCCCATTCCAGTGGGTTGGTTATAAAAATCTAAAATAAATAATATTTAATCATTTGTTTAATCTTGGTGTTCTATAATATATCAAACTTAGTTTTCCATTAAATTAATAGGGTGTTACAATCTCCCCTCCTTCAATAAACCGGGACCTCAAAATTTTAACATTCTCTTTGAAAATTTATGGTGGATATATTAAAATTCCATTATGGGAATCCAACGCCATAATTATAGTTAACGAAACATCCCCTTAATATGTTGGAAATGGAAATACAAAGGTCACAATAAAATTAGACTTTCCAGTAGAATATCAGTTGTGAAATGTGAAAACATGGACATGGGAGTGAAATATAACTAAAATTTTCTAATGGAGATTGACATAGAACATTGTAATTTGATATGTAATGACCACTATTCCATAAACTAGATGTGTCAAAAAAGTTCTTTGATATCATAAAAATGATGATAATATGATAAAATTTTCTTTAAAGATCTGTTTTCTATATTTGAGGAATCCTTTCACCTCCTACAATTATAACATAGGTAAATAATTTTACATTACAAATATATTTTTATCCTTTAAAAAATCCACAAAAAATATTATCTTAATCTCCAAATGAAATTTTGTGTTTTATTCCTCAATAAAATTATAAAATATTATTTTTATCATTATAATATAGGTTTTTAAAAATGAATTTATACATTATCTATCACACCCCATAAATGAAGAAAATTATATTACACTAACCAAGACATCATGTAGGCCACTGGTTAGTGATACACCCTTGTCTCCCTTGGTTTTGGGTTTAAGTCTCATGGCCTTCCCATATGGGGCGAGTTGTCGTCCAACCTATGTGTCTTATTTTTTATAAAAATATATAAATATTGTCCATAAAAATTTAAAATATAATCATAATATAATTATCATTAAAAAAGTGTTTTATCCTCAGCGGTTATCTCATATGTTTCATTTTCCATTATCAGAATGAATCATTATTTCATGGAGTATTTGTTAAATCAAGTCCATTGTAATGTTATCTACTCCCATAAATTATTATCCAAGAATAATGTTTTTATTCTTAAATCACTTAAATTCACAATTAATGGATCATATGATCTATAAAGAGTAATGATTTATTTCACTTGTCTCATATACTTTCCAAAACTAATGTTGTTGTAAAAAGGTATCCTATAAGAATAAATGAATTAACATTAAACCTCATACAATGTTAAATATAAACTATTTTATAAATGGTTATCCATATGAAACTACCAAAATATTGAAATAAAAAACAATTGAAATATGGTACCTAATTTCTCAAAATCAACATATCAATAATCTCTCAAACAACAAAAAGGTTATCTGAATCATCACATACCAACCATGTGAATCGCTTCATTAGGTGTTATCCAAAAATATTATAAGAACATGAATTATTTTAAAACATCACTGAAAAATTATGTTCTTCCTTATTCCACGAATAAAAATAAAATTATTGGATGTATTCCTTAAAAATAAAGGTTTGGTTAACTCAATCATTGATAACATATACCAAAAATCATTAAATAGTTACAAGGTATCCAGTACTATACAATTTTCCTTATCCATATTAATCATCACATTATCCCAACATAAATATACCAACATTAGGATTATATTAAGGTTTATACTTATTTCAATCATGTTTTTTAAAAGAAATTTAATGTGTTAATAAATCACTGATCATCAGTACCATTCAACATACACTTTCAAATGCTTAACTAAAATATAATAATGTAAAATTATATAAGGATTTTAACCAAGATATCATCAATATTATAAATTTTCAGCATTATTCTATGACACAAATACAATAGACAGCTAATCACTCCACTTAATAGATATCCATAGTATAATATTGACATCAATCCCATAGTATCTTTTAAGGTAAGTTCTCTTGATGTTATGGGAATTCATTTCCATAGTGTCACATCTCCTTATAGTACTAACATTTAATATAATCCTTTTATATCCATCTATTTTCACTATTCTTCCTAGTGACCCTTGTTTATTTACTTATTAAAAATTATCAATACCTTAATTCACTTCCTATGGTGATTTTTCTACAATTATCATATGTTGGAAAGTACTTATTTCCCTTTTTACCATTCCCATCTTCTTCCCAATTCACATCTTATCCTATTTCTTCCCTTGGAATCTATAATAATTGGTCAATTAATTATATATACTATTAAAACATAATATTATGTCCCCATATGATGGGAATATTAGGGAGACTAATTCCCTTTAAAATATTTTCTTATGATCATAAAAGACATTATCATTCCTACTCCTTAGATCATGTGAATTAGTGAGGTTCAATTTTTTCTCATATGATCCATTTCTAAATGAAGAAATACACTAGATTATATCACATCATTATGAAACAAAATTTATATTACCAAAAACTATGAAATACATAACATAAACTGAAAAAAATATAGCAAATATCATATTCATTGACATTTTTTATTTGGAATGTTATTTCCTTTTTATTTAAAAATTCATATCTTAGGGTTATGTTACATAATATATTCTTTTTTAAATTGTGTCCCCAATGTCTTAAACTAATCATTTTTTGATGTATACTATAAATACCATGAATATATATTATCCCAAAGCTAGTTCCTCCCTTTATTACTGATTGACTGAAAATTATATTTTTATTATTCAATCACTTTTGGGGAAAAAGTTAGAAATCATACATAACTCCAAGACTTAATACATCATTACATAATGGAACAAATGTTTAAGGCCAAACACCATGCCATCACATAAAATACCTAAATCCTATTCCATTCATTCAACACATTAATCCAGTAGCTCCACCATTTCCAAGCATTAAAAATTTGTATACCCCCATACTTCACAGCACCTCAAAATTTGGAGGTCCCCGTAGAACAACCCAGCAATGAAGTGGTTCAAGAACCAAACAACAATTTTCACATTCAAACCTTCATAGCCTCCATGAACTTCAAGCTAATTAAATTACAAAATTCTCCCAAATTCCATAATTCATTGAAAAAAGAAAATCTGAATAGAAAATGAAAATCCCCCAAACCAAAACTCAATAAGAAACACAACCATAAACTTAGACAATAGAGAAATAAAAAAACCAAAACTGAAGAGACGACCCCCCAAATCAGACGTTGTTAGACGAATACCTCACCACAAGCCATCCACAAATCCTAGTGCCATGTTCAAAGCTGCACATAAAGACCTGATCCTACCAACAAACTCACAACCGGCACCATATGCAACGACAACCCCCATACTGCAGCATCTGAAGATCATACCATGTACCAATAACGCACCGCTGAGGATGACCTATCCAACTCAAAGGATAGGGAGATAATAGACCTGAAATGATGAGTTTTTTCAAGGAGAATGATCCCAAATGTTGCCGCCACTAGAAGATACCAACCGTCACAAACGCACCGATCTGATGCACCGAAAATAGGACTAGAGTGGACTCGAAATGGCAGAAAAGAAGGCAGCACTGGAAGGAACCCTAATGACATGGATCCCCTTATAGGATCATAACATAAATAGTTACATTTCATCCATTTATTACATTTGCATAAGATATAATAAATTATATCCTAAAAGAAAGAACAGATTTGTTGTCTTGGAAAACTGGATACAAACATGAAACCCATTTTACATTGAGAATAGAAAGTAAATCATAACTCATAAAAAATTATTAATCTGAATCATTCAAAATTGATTCAAATATATCTTCTTCATAACATGGGGAAATGAAAAAATCAGGGGGGGCCTCAAATTCAAATTAATTTTCTTGTACATCGAAATATATAATGCATAAATAAGAATAAAAAAATGGAACGTAAAATAACTGAGAACACAAGAAATTAAATAACATGATATATCATAAAAAATATTTTAAGAACAACATATTATAAAATAATTCCATATAAATAACTGCATGGTCTTTAAACCTGACCATGAATATTTCAACTAATCGATTAATCACAAGGAACAAGAATAATGATGGAATTAATAATGTCGGACGTCTGAAGTTTCATGATATGTCATCTAAAAATTACATCCAAGATCATTACTCTTGATAGTTTATGTATATGGGTACAAAAAATATAATTTGTGTCATGAATGTTTACAAGAATCTACTATCAAGATCAATCCCTAAAAAATTTAAGAGAGGCTCGAAAAAAATTGAACGTTTTTCCACTAACTGAATTTTTCCCATGAGGCTTCTGATGCATCGATGGGCTTGCATTAACTAGTCCCCAACCCTTATCTTCAATTTAAAAATTAATAAATAAATATAGAAATGATATATTTTAATACTAAATAAATAAAAATAACTTTTATTGTTTAAAAGATATATAGTTAATAATATTTTCCCACTTATTTAAAAAACATTCAATGAAAATACCATATGTAAAAATGTAATTCAAATTATAAAATAATAAAAATAATTGATTATGTGTATCTTGTGTTAATCCACAAAAAAAATTATAAATAAAACAAAATATAATAAAAATTCATTTTACACAAAATCATAACATGAAATAATAAATGAAGTCAATGTTTTACACAATGATTGGAAATAGAGTTAAGAGATCCCTTAAAACATTGCAATCAGTCGAATCATATGCCTTATAAAAATATTAATTATAAAAATGAAAATTTATTACTAGTAATATAATTATTTGAATGATATTATATATCAAGGATAATAATTTTATAATAATCACAAGAATTAAGTGATGAATATGGTATATATATCATAGAAGTAAAACATATATGAGAAAAAACTTACCTTGTGATTCCCTTTTGTGTAGTGTTCTTAATCCTCCTTTATAATGGTTTAAAGATTGTTATTATTTAATTAGATAAATATATTAATATTTATAATACATTATATGATCAATTTATATTATCTTACCTTCTTCCCATTAATAATATTTCATTATTTTCATTGTTCTGGGTGTGTTCAATTCAAGGTTTCATGGTCAAATAATTTGTGTATAATTATTGATTTTCATGTAAAATGGAAATAAAACTCTAGAAGTGAAATGAAATGGTAGTAATGAAATTAAATATTTTTAAATGGTCTCATTTATCATATTTCATTCATACATGATAATGATTCATTTTATAAATTTTTAATGATAAATTTTTATTTTATTTTGGGTTGTTTCTCCGAACATCATGATATTATTATGTTTTATTTAAAATTATGTTTATGCATTACATATAAAAAATAAAATAAGCTAAAATGTATTTATTAAATTTATATTTATTCAGTATAATATTTTTATTAACATCAATGAATTTGGTAAAGTACAAAAGAACAAAATCATTATTCACAAGGACAATTTACCTTATAATTTTGAAAATGGTTACATTTATATGAATACGAATAGGTAATAAAATGGGTGGATATAAGTTATTACATTAAAAAAATAAAATTTTACTATGTACATGATTCTGGACATATAATTTATTTACGTATGATTTAGGAGAGGATAAAATATCTTAAGAAATTAAATGAAGAGAAGTGCTTCAAGAAAATTACCTCTTGATAACACATCTTTAAGAGATCCTTTAGGGACCTTGGATTTTCTCCTTTGGCGAGGAAACTAGATTATGTACATTGGTAAAGTTGATAGGAGGAAATTTTGTTATATTTGGATTGATTAATGTATTTTTAGAGAAATGGGTTGATTAGGTTTGAATTTAAACTTGAGGAGGGGTGGGTTTAAGTGATTAAATAATGATTATTTTGTAATTAAAGCAATCCACATTAAGGTGGGAATAATTTTCAAGAAATTTGATGATAATTAATGTTTAAAATTATTTTTAGGTTCAATAAATACCTCAAAACCACATTAAAATTTAAATATATTTTGAATTTTAAGCCATTAAATTTCAACTTTAACAAGTTTCATTACATTTCCTATAGTGTGGCAAATCTTTCTTTTTTTACCATGTTAACATTTTTATACATACAAATGAAAATTAACTAACATACAAATTTTTATAATATGATTAAAAATATTGAATCAATTTTTACAAATAAAAATAAAATAATTACAAAAATTATGTTTATAATTAATCCCTCATAAGAAATGGGAACACTGGTTTTTAATATGAAAATGTAGAATTATTGAAATGTTTTTATAAGTATTTTCAATGTAAAATGTATTCCAATAACATTAATTGGATTTTTTAATGTATAATTGTACTAATTATTGTCTAAAAAAATTTAATATATAGTTTAACATTATAAATAAATTAGCATAATAATTTGTTTTACAATAAAATGTTTTCTTTTATACAATTAGTCCAAAAAATTAAACATCTCTGTAAAATGTGTTATTTTCAACAAAAGATGATTTATATATTAATATTTTAAAAATAGACATTATTTTGTCTAATAAAATTTATAAAATAATAAAATTTTAGTTTTAAAATATATATGCCATTAAACGATGGAAAATATACCTTTTACAAAAATATATTATTTTTTCAATGAATTGGATTTATTAATAATTTAAGACTATAGAACTTATAAGATAAAATTAAAAACATTTGATAAAAAATATAAAAAATAATTTTCATTTAGATATTTCACTAATAGTGATTAATTTAATATATTAATATTAAATTTTATTGTGGGAATAAAATAGTATTTTATAAAAACTCATACTTTATGCTCATTTGGTTTTTATTTCTAGTTATAATTAATTACAACCTAATGAATTCAATCTGTAAACATTTGTAAAATAAATATTCTTAATTTTTTAATTATCATTAATTAATTCCATTCTAATAACTAGGTGATGAATATCATAATTAATAAATATTTAATATATTGTTTAATCTCTATGTTCTGTATTCTATCAAATTTATAATTCTTTTAAAATCATTGGGTGTTACATCTCTCATGAGTACATACAAATAACCAACTCCACATAGTGATATTACTCATTTTTCATCACCTCATTATTTCAATGGTTATAAATATTTATATAATGATTATACATGATAATTATATCATTATTAAAATTATATTGATGGAATAACCATGATCATATTTCATGGTTCATTACTATAGAACTAAAATATAGATGAAAAATTATGCAATTTACACCTCAAATGATGACCTAAATAAATAATTGTTAAAAATGGGTGTAAAAATGATATAATTGGGTCATATGTGATATTATACGTAATAATAATATTATATAGTAGAATAATAATTAATATAAATTTGTAATAAAAAATTTTATATCACATAATATTCTAATCTGAAAAAAAAAGATTAGGGTTTTTCTTCCCAATTTCACTTTATTGATACATGTTTTAAATAAATGCTCCAATTTAAGATCTCTATGGTTTCTATGCATAAAATTAATATATTTTAGAATAATCCTTAATTAAATGTGTAACACTTTGAAATTATAAACAAATAAAATTTTATACAGTAGTGTTTGTCCCATGCAACACTGAGCTTAAATAACCCCAAAAACAATATTTCATGTAATTAATTCTATTTGATAGCTTGTGGAACACGCAACCTTGAGTTGAAATGAAAAATAATTTTGTATACCATTATAAAATAATAATTAATTTTTATTTAATAATATAATAAATTAAATTATAACATTATGGTTTTCTATTGATTAGAAGTAAAATAAGAACGATTTGAGAGAGAAGGAAATATTGTAAAAAATAATTATCTTCCTGAAATATTGTTTATTCACTCATTGTGGAGGTAATATAAAATTAATTTTTACCATATTAAGATAATTTTTTTTCTTAAATTTAATTAAAATTTTTAAATATTAATAAAAAAATTATCTTAGGTCTTATTTTTTATATTTTTCTAAAGTATTTTATATTTTGGTAAATAGTGAAAATACAAAATTTTATTTGAAAAATTTTATTTCATTTAAATAATTTATAAGGATAAATTATATATTAAATTGGTTTTAAAGTAGAATTATTTCAATAATATATTAATTAATCCAATTTAGGTCATTAGATTCATTTTCATATTGAGGTTTTATATAAAAACATTGTAATCTTTTAAACATTTCCTTTTTCAAAATTCAATTTCTCATCACATATGTGGTATTTATTCTAAATGAAAATTTTAAACTTATGTGGATAGAATTTAGAAAAACATCATCCATGTTTTTAATAAAAATAATATATATTATCTAATAATTTCAAATTATTTTTTGACCAAAATTAATAGTGAATCCATTAAAAATTATCTACTCTGTTAAGGTAAATATGGGTTTGCATATGGGTTAATAAAAATGATAAGTGTTAAATATAATTATAAAATTGTCCAAAATATTATATATATACATATTTGGACTTTATACCATATATTATTCATAATGGTCCACTATTGGATCGATTATATTAAAACAATGGTGGGTTTTATTCAATATTTTAAAAATTTACAGGTTTACCACCCACCTCATATGTAAATGGCCACCCACTCTCCTCTATTAATCATACATTAAAAAAATAGCTCTAAAAAGAATGAAACACCCCAATATTTTATTGGATCTCTCTTTTTAAATTCAATTTCTTCGATAGCATAAATTACACAGAATATTGAGCTAAAACAAATGACTAATCATAATTATTTAATTGTGATAATTATCACCTGCATATTGGAATGGAGTGAATGAATGTGTAATGAACCTATCTGATCCACAATATTGTTATTGTCTACTTTGTGCCTATCTCTTAAGGTTTTTTTATCCTTGGCTCTGTAAATCATGTATCCCCTAGAAAATGCTTCATGATGGGGGAGGTATCCACACCACCTTATAAAGGGGATCTTCATGTTTCTCCTCCATTGATATGGGATTTCCATAATCCTCACCCCCTAGAAGAGCCTAAATTTTTCATTTTAAAAACAATTAGAAACTTTCTCTGATTGTACTAAATTGACGTTAAATTCTCAACCTACTATTAGGATAGGAGATCCATAGATTTATCCAACATTAGAGACACTAGGAAAAACTACCAGAATAATAAGGTTTTGAAACCCTTCTATTAAAATTACACATGTTTGACTTCTGGGACCATATAAACCAACCATCACATGCCAAAACCCCTAATAATGAATGCAGAACATTTAAAAATGATATTAACAAGTGTCCCCAAAAAGTAAAATATTTGATCGATTATATATGGCAAGTCCTCAACCTCTAGAGCTGCATTCATTCCTTTAATGGATGGTGTCTTCTAGTGTAGTAATTCATGTTATGGATCACTCTCCACTCCATCTCCTGGATGTATGTCAACCACTACTTTATCTACTCATGGAGAATTAGGATCAACAACCTTAACATAACATATGATAGTATCGATGAGATTCTGATCCACTGGAAGATTCCCTTCTCGAGCATCAGATACAGCCACCTCTGGAAGACATGGAAAATGTCTTGGATGCATACAGTTGTATTCTGAAAAATTATAATGATCATAAAAAATATCAAATATCCATTTAAAGAAAATATTAATGGCCCTACCCATGTTACCCTTAAAACTGGCATCCAAATACATATTTTTCATGTAACGATAAAAAATTTAATTAATTGACATTCCTCTTGATCTAATTTAATTTAATTTATGGATAAATAAAATGTGAACATAATTGGTTCTATGATTAGAAATTTTAAAATATATTTTTGAATTTTGACATTTACTAATATAGTCATTCAATAGTGATCACATGATTAGTATAAATATAGGGCTTTATCAAATCCAATTAAATAAGACAAAGGAAGCGATGGCCTCATCCAGTAGATTATCCCCATACGAAGCCCATTTTTCGGAGCTCGTAAAGGAGGTGTCATCATTGGGCTTTGATCTTGACCAAGCCCAAGATGATCTTAAACATGTTAATCTTGAGTGGAACCGACCATGGGAGATATGGAAGTTAATATAGATTACCACTCGAGTGATGTTATATAAGCCACCCCAAGAGTCTATCACCATCGTACATTTTACCATTCGGTCTTATATTGGTGTTATAAGGTGTTATGTAACAAGACCCTATAACTATGATGGTGAAAATTTTTTTTATAATGAGTTTCCATTCATTTTATTATTGTCACTTTGTAAATAGTTTTTAAATCCCAAATAGTATTTTTAGTTTATATTCAACTAAGAAATCTATTTTGATTAATTAATGGATTATTGATTTAAATAATATTTCAATAAAATATTATAATGATTATATTAATTTTTATTAATTATAAATGATCGTATAATTTTATGAATGGAATTGTAATTTTTATTAATGTTTGAATGATTTTTTTTAAGACCCGTGAATTTTCAGTAAATGCGGGTTTTTGTTTTCAGAGTATAAATTTGCATATTTTTAAAATTATCTAGATAAGATTAATATTAATTATGTATTCAGGATGTCGAAATTATCCAATGAGGAATTTTTCATAATTTTCTAAGACAGTCGAATCGTTGGATAAACACTAAATACCATTTAAATATATAATGTGTTTTATGACATCATAATGACCCAAGAGTGATGTAATAAAATAATGTAAACATGATGTTGAAAAATATATTTCTTACCATTAAAATAATGTTATTTTTTGTTTGTTTGATTAATTTTACATAGCTTTAGTAATCCCTTCTAGAATTATAAAACATTTTGACTTTTTAAAATGTTTTCCACGAGAGTGTGACTTACCATAACATAAGAAACCCTATTCTTTGAAAACATTAGTCTATTGGCCTTATAAAATATTTTTTCCAATTCCCCTTTCAAAAAACCCATGGGAAAAAACCATGGACTGGTTTGTGGTTTGATTAGTTTAATGTGTGGTGTCCCAAACCTAAATAATAAAGAATTCCATCTTCTTTCCTATATAATCCCACCCATGTTCCAACTTCCTCCTTACTAAAAGCCTTTGAGTTCAACCAAAATATACCATCCTCTCAATATATTCTTCCAATGGTTCCTAAACCTCCCATGAAGCCTCTCTCAAGCCTCTCCCAAGCCGTTGGGATCATACTTCCAAGTAAGGGATTTCTTCCATTCTCATTTTTGTCCAATTTTCATTAATTTGTTATTCCCTTTTTTCAATTAAAAATGATGTGGTATGATTTCACACCTTCAAAATTTTTCCCTCTTTATGTTTTTATTATGAGAGATCCCTTTATCTCTCATTAATGCCTCCCATGTATGATAGTTACCAGGCCAAAATTTGATGAGATATTTCTCTCTCCTCTTTTACATCAAAGTAATTCTTTTGTATTATGAATATAAATTACATTACGTTTGTTTTTACATGTTTCTATATTACCCCCATACATTCCATTTCATGTATATATGAAGATACACCCCTTTATCGCTCATCAACCATTTTTTATGAGTTCTTATGTCACGCTGTTATGCTGCTGAAATTACAATGTGGTTTTCCAAGCCAAAGTTAGTGTGTAGTGAAAACCATTCCCATATCTCTATCAAGGGTATTCACCTTTATGAAAATGTAATTATTGTTAAAATAGTTTCAGGTATGAATTCCACACTCATTTATAGTGGTATAAATAATGATGTTTAGTAAATCCATGTTTTATGATCCATGTGGCACACTTATTCATGAAATGAAATGTTTAATAAGGGTGAAACCAAATAGCACTCCAATGCATTGGGAAAAGTACTGTATCATGATACGTCATGTAAAATGAGTTATTACTAATGATAATTCAAGTGAAATAAGTTTTTACTCATGCTTCATGTGAAATGAGGATTTACTCATGATCCATGTTCAATGAGCATTGGATCATGCTAAATTCCATGTTAAGTGTTGTTCCCACATTTCCATGTTCTAATTTTCATGATTTATCATTCCTTTATGCTCATTTTTTTCTTGGGCTCCATTGATATGCCTATTGACTAACATGTATGGTACTCCTCATGTAATTCCATGTTTATTCCCTTACTGGGCTTTATTGCTCACCTATTTCACGTGAATGTCCTCAGGTTATACCATGAAATGCTAAGTATGAAGTAATGTAGTGGTCATGTAATGGAAGCTTTCAATTAAATGTTTCAGTATATGTTTTAAGTTGTTATGTAATTTTTCTAAGAGCCAAAGACACTAGACCTTTCAATCTTCCATGTTGTATCAAGTGAAGAGTTTATGTAATAAATCGGGATTAAGTATTTAATGAAGATTAGGGTTGTTATAGTTGGTATCAGAGAATAGGTATAGTTATTTTTGGGATTAGGATTAGAAAACCCTAGTGAAGACTTAGAGATATGAATAAGTATAATAAAAAGATACATAAGTATTGATTATTGTTTAATAAGTGTTTTATCAAGAAAATACATCCCTTTCTGGATACGAGCAGGTAGAGGTGGCTCTGGAATAAATCCATCCTGGGGGTAAAACCTGAAAACCCGCTTTGAGCTAGACTCGAACGAGAACTGGTACACAAAAATAAGTCATGCTGAACTCTTGGTTACGACACTCCATGGGGATAGGCTATGGTAAATTCACGAGCTTAGTATAAAACCTTATTAAGGGAATGAAAAATGCCCCTGAGAATATATTTTTCAAATTTGATCGTGAATATCATTGATTGAAGCCTATGGATTCATAAGTTGTGGAAATAAAAGTAATTTATAAGTCATCTATTTTTGTCCTTGGATTACCCTTTATGTGTTTAACTATTTAAGACAATCATTCCTAATTATATAATGGATAGTGTAGAACCAGAATAAAAAATTTAAAGGTAGGGTTATTGACTATAGTTCTATGCATTCTTTTATATCCCATAAGTATAGTAGAACAATCCCAACACCACCACAAATCATGGAATGGAATATGTTGGTGAGTAAGGAAAATGTGGAAATCATTTCATCCCATGAATATAACTCCTCCCATGTCATAATCGGTTGATTGAAATTCCTGGAGAACCTCGTCATACTCCCTCTAATGGAATTTGGTGGAATTGTTGGCATGGATTGGCTTTACTTATATAGAGCCAACATAAATTGTCATGAGAGGGAAATCACTCTCCGTATGGAGAATCGACCCCCGATTCTATACAAGTGTAAGGAGGAAGATGAATCTTATTTAGCTCTATCATCTCATGCATGGATTTTACTGTCCAACGACCATGCGTATCTAGCTTAGATGATTGAATCTAAGGTGGAAACCATCATTGAAGACATGCCTATTGTGAGGGAATTCTCTGAATTTCATCCTGGAGAATTTTATGGTCTTTCATTTAAGAGACAAGTTGAATTCACAATTTATTATATACCTGGGATGTTGCCAATATCCAAGACTCCATACAAAATGGTTGTTGTAGAGCTTGAAGAGATGAAGAAACAACTACAGGAGAATCTAGATAAAGGGTTTATACGCCCATGTGCTTCACATTGGGGTGCCCCTATCCTCTTTATCAAGAAGAAGATTGGGTCAATGCACCTTTGTGTCGTTATCATGAGCTAAAGAAATTCATGATAACAAACTTGTACCATATCCTATGAATCGATGACTTGATTAATCAGCTGTGTAGAGGACAATAATTTTCCAAGTGGATTAGTGGTCAGGATATTACCAATTAAGTGTGAATAAGGATGATATCCCTAAGACTACTTTTCATACAAGATACAGGCACTATGAATTCATAGTAATGCCTTTCAGGCTCACTAATGCTCCCGAAATCTTCATGGAATTGATGAATATAGTATTTTGATATTACCTCGTAAAATATGTGGTAGTATTTAACAAAAATATTATGATATACTCCAAAACCCTGGAGGATCATGAGAATCATCTAAGAACTATACTAGAGACCTTACAGAAGGAGAATCTCTATGAAAAGTAAATCATGTGTGAGTTCTGATTGAAAGAGGTATCATTCTTGGGCCACATCCTCACAATCTAGGGGATATTTGTGGATCCCTCCAAAATAGATGTAATTGAGGGATCGCCGAGGCCAACAATGGAAATGGATATATATAGATCTTTGGGGTTAGCTTGATATTATCAACGATTTGTGATAAATTTCTCACAATTTTACAACCCTCATATTAAGCTAACTCGTAAGGGAGTAATGTTTTCTTGGTGTGATGAATGTGAAGACAGATTTATGGAGTTAAAAATTAGTCTTATCACTACGCTGATGCTCTATTTACCCACAAGTGGGAAACATTTTGTGTTATTCTGTGATGCTTTGAATAAGGGCCTCAGCTATGTGTTGATGCAAAATGACAAAGTCATTGTCTACGCTACAATGTAATTGAACGTTCATGAGTATAATTATCCAACACATGATCTAGAGTTGGTTGTTGTGATATTCACATTAAAATTTTGGTGGCATTTTCTATTTGGGGAGAAGTGTGAAATATATATGGACCACAAAAACTTCAGGTATATATTCACATAGAAACAGTTGAATATGCACCAATGAAGATGGTTAGATCTAATCAAAGACTATTACTGCTCAATTCATTACCACCTTGGTAAAGCGAACAAGGTGGCAGATGATCTAAGTAGAAAGGACCAGGTAATTCTATCACTAATGATAATTTAGAAGGATCTGATATTTTTTGATTTGATGAGGATGTAAATGGAAATCATAAAGAAGGGAACACCATCAATCCTTTCACAAATGATAGTTCAATTGTCTCTTTTGGAAAATTTAAAGGATGATCAAAATGAGGATGTGGGATCTTAGAAGAAAGTGGAATCTATCAGAAAAGGGAAATCCTTATAGTTCAATGTTAATGAATAAGTAATTGTGAGATTTGGAAGAAGGCTATGTGTTCCATCATGTTCAGAGCTAAAGAAGGTACTTTTGGATGATGCACATCGCTCTAATTTTTCCATTCACCTAGGAAACATGAATTTGTATCGAGATCTACAAGATCATTATTGGTCGTATAATATGAAGAAGGAGATCATTGAGTATACATCAAAGTGCCTGGTATGTTAGAAAGTGAAGGCATAGAGGTAGAAGAATAAGGGAATGATGCAACCATTTTCATACTAATAAGGAAATAGGAGAAAATCACCATGGATTTGGTCACCAGAAATTTGACGATATCTAAAGGAAACAATGTAATCTGGGTTTTTGTGGATAATCTTACAATGTCGGAATACTTTAGTACAATTTGGGAGGATTTCTCATTGAATCCACTGGAACTGATATATATAAGGGAAGTTGTAAGGCTACATGGAGTGCCACTATGTATTGTATCTGATCGAGATCCGAGATTTGACTCTATATTTAAGAATAATCTTTAACTTGATCTAGATATGGAACTGATCATCAGTATGGCCTATCATCCTCAAATGGATGGCTAATCTGAGAAAACTATTCATATATTGGAGGATATGTTAAAATCTTGTTCTATAGAATTCAAAGGAGGATGGGACAAATATCTTCCAATGGTTGAATTCTCCTACAATAATAGTTTCCACTCGAGCATCTGAATGGAACCTTATGAAGCCTTGTATGGGAATAGGTGATGAACACTAGAATGTTTGGGTGAAGTTGGTGAATGTAAGATGCTAGGACCAGAAATGTTCTATGAAATGGTGGAGAAGGTGGAAACCATTTAGCAGCATATCAAGGAAGCCCATAGTCGACAGAAGAGTTATGTAGATAACCATTGATGAGACCTTGAGTTTAATGATGGATACATGGTATTTCTTTCCATATCTTCATGGAATAAGGTCATAAGGTTTGGAAAGAAATAGAAGTTAATTCCTAGGTACATCCTCCCCTTAATGTTACTTGATCATGTTGGGGTTGTGGCCTATCGACATGCAGTTCCACCTACCATGGCCAAAGTACATGATGTCTTTCATATATCATTTTAAGGAAGTAAATATCATACCCTTAACATGTACTCTCTTCAGGGATAGTACATCTAGAGGATTAACTTTCTTACGAGGAGGAACCAGTGAAGATCGTAGATCATAGAAACAACGTCCTAAGAAATAAGACAATTCCCCCCTGTGAAGGTGTTGTGGTGAAACCACATGTTTGAAGAGGCTATATAGGAATCTGATGAAGTGATGAAGTAGATTTACCCTCATCATTGTTTGTGTGGGAAAAGGAAATTTCAAGGGAGAAATTTCTTAAAGGGGGGAAGATTTTAATGACCCAAGCATTCATTAATGGAAATTCCTCTTGATCAAATTAAATGTCTTATTATGGTTATATAAAATGTGAACTTCATTAGTTTTATGTTTTTTGATTTTAAAATACCATTATTAATTGTGACCATTGCTAATATAGCCATTGAATAGTGATAACATGATTAGTATAAATAATAGGCTTTAACAAATTCAATGTAATCAGAAAAAGGAATGATGGCCCCATCTAGATGACTTGCCCAGTACGAAGTCCATTTGTCAGAGCTTGGAAAGGAGGTGGCATCATTGGGATTCGCTCTTGACCAATCCCAAGCCAATCATGAACATGTTAATCTTGAGCGGAACCAACTATGTGAGAAGTGGAAGTAAATAGAAATTATCACTCGAGTGATGTTATCCGAGCCACCCCAAGAGTCTGTAACCATCACACACCTTACCCTTAGGACTTATGTGGATGTTATAGGGGGTTCTATTACAAGTACCTAGCACTATTACTATGTATATTATTATTTTTATAAATAATGGGCATTCATTTCATTATTGTTACTTTGTAAATAGTTTTTAATGAAAAAATTATATTTTTCGTTAATATTCTACTAAGAAATCTATTTTGATGAATTAATGGATTTTTTAAATAAATTATATTTTAATAATATATTATAATAATTAAATTACTTTTTAGTAAATATAAATGATCATATAACTTTGTGAATGAAATTTTAATTTCTATTAATGTTTGAAAGTTGTTTTTGTCGAAACCCATGAATTTTCGGAAAATGTCAGTTTTTATTTTAAAAGTAAAAAATTCACATTTTTATAAAATAATATAGATAAAATAAATATTATTTTTGGAATTAGGATGTCAAAATTATCCAATGGTGAGTTTTTCATAATTTTCTGAGACAGTCTAATCATTGGGTAAAAATTAAATATTGTTTAAATATATAATGTGTTTTATGACATCATAATGACCCAATAGTGAAGTAATAATATAATATAAACCTTATGTTAGACCAAGATATGTTTTAACCTTAAAATAAAATGATTTTTCGTTTGTTATATTTATTTTAAAAGCTTCAGTGGACCCTTCTAGTCTTATAAAACATTTTGTCATTTTAAATTGTTTTCCTTGGGAGTGTGACTCACCTCCACATAAGCAACCCTATTATTTTAAGAATTTAGGCCATTTTCCTTAAAAAATATTGTTTCCACTCCCCTTTGTTAAATACCATGGGAAAAAACTAGGGTATGGTTTGTGGTTATTATTAGTCTAATGTGAGTTTCCCAAACATAAATAATAAAGAATTCAGACTCCTTTCCTTTGTAAACCCACCTGAACTCCCACATCCTCTTCACTCAAAGCCTTTGAAGTTCAACCAAACCCTAACATACTCTCTCTTGAATCCTCACATGGTGCCCCAATATCCCAAGAATCCTCTCTCAAGCCTCTCCCAAGCCTTTGGGATCACACTACCAAGTAAGGGATTTTTCCTTTCTCATTTTTGTCCAATTTTCTTTAAGTTGTTATTCCCCTTTGCTTTCAATTACAAATGTTGGGGTATGATTTCACTCCTCCCTCATACTGACCACATTATGTTTTTATTATGGGAGACCTCTTTATCTCTCATGAATTCCTCCCATGTACACCTGTTACCATGTCAAAATTTCGTGGGAGATTTCTCTATCCTCTTTTACATCCAAGTAATTCTTTTATTTTATGCTTATAAATTCCATTACATTTCATGGGACATGTATCTATATAACCCGATTAATTTCCATTCCATGTAAATATGAAGAGACAAACCATTATCTCTCAACAACCATTTTTTATGAGTTCTAATGTCACAACGTTACGCAACCAAAATTTCACTACGATTTTCCAAGCCAAATTCATTGTGTAATGAATACCATTCCTGTCTCTCTATCAGTGGTATTAACCTTTATGAACATTTACATATTGTTTAAATATTTTAATGTATGAGTTACTCACTCCTTTATAGTGGAATAATAGATGATTTTTAATCAATCAATGTGTTATGATTCATGTGGAACACTTAAGCATGAAATGAAATGTTTAAGAATGGTGTGCCCTGATAGAGCTCTAATGCCTTGGGTAAAGTATTGTATCATGATATGTCATATGAAATGATTGTTTTCTCATCCTAATTCAAGTTCCATGAGGGTTTACTCATGCTTCAGGTGAAATGAGGATTTACTCATGCTCCATGTGCAATGAGAAATGGCTCATGCTAATTTCAATGTCAAATGTTGTTTCCACATTTACATGTTTTGATTATCATGCTTTATCATGACGTTATGTTCATGTTTCTCTTGTGATTAATTGATATACCTAGTGATTAAAATGTATTGTATTCCTCATGTTATTTCATGTTTATTACCATACTGGGATTTATATCTCACCCTTTTCTTGTGCATATCCTCAGGTTATCCCTTGCAATGCTAAGTACGAGGGAAGGTAGTGGTCATGTAATGGATGTTTTCAATAAGATGTTGTGTTATATGTTTTAAGTTGTTAAGTAATGTTCTTAATACCTAAAGACACTAGACCTCATGATCATCCATGTAGTATAACGTGTAGTGTTTATGTAATAAATCATGTTTATGAATATAATAATGAGCAGGGTTGTTATATCACATACCCGAAGGGTGTTCCAGATCCCACAGGTTGGAAAATAGCAACTAGGCATTGAACAAAAAACAAGAGGGAACAAATTCTTCCAACATATTAAAATCCATGGAATATATACACATAGAAAATAAAAAGACAATGAAACTCAAATAAATATATTCTGAAACCATAAAATATAGCTGAAACAATAAAACTATAAAAGTAACAAAAACCACAAAAGACAAGTCAAACTATAAATGAACAAAATGAAACCGCACCACCATGCGATGGCATAGATGTACTCCCACCATCTCAGCACAATATTCCAATCCTAGCTAACAAAAAACATTCTCACATCACTGTAGAGCCTTTCCTTTCCCTATAATGGAAGACATAAAAAGGTCTACACACCACTGAAGAGGTGAAGAGGCTGTCAACTAACAATCTCAATAGGATCCCACCAAGGTGTTCCATAATGAGTAACTGTAAAACAATTTAGGTATTCTAATTTTAAAAAGATCATGGAATGATAATAAGTCATGTAGTTTTATAGAAAATTGAGAAAACATTCCCATTATCACAGTTCAAAAATAAAAGCTGTTATATACATTTCAAAGAACATTTTCCATATCAATTTTTAAAATCATAAACATGAATATCAAGGCTGAAAAAATTCGAAGAAAAACAAAACATCTGAATATGATCCATCACTAGGGATCACTGTTGGTAATACTAGTAGATTACTCATACCACAATTAATTGTGTACATATTCTGGTTCCTACAACCCGAGCCAAGGAAACAGAATGAAACCCCATCAGTAAACCCTCCATCAATGTCAATATATGTCCCAAACATCAATGGGACTAGGAAATATAGTAAATCTATTAATGAAACCTCACGATAATCACAAACAAATGGATGATGGCCTCAAGATAAAACTTCAACTTATGTACCAAATGTATCATATGTTATTGTTTTCACAATTCATTGCAATGCTTTGGAAATCATGTTAAATCCATTTCAAAAATCCATTTCAATTTTTTTAAAATAACACAATTCTTCCATTTGGCAATAAATTGGGAAAATTTCATTAAAACCACTTTTTAATACACTCAAAACAATCATAAAAATTCATTTTTATAAATTAGTTTATAAAAAAAAGTACATTATGGTTCCTCAACATAGGCTACACACATGCCTGCAATGGGACCCACCAACAATTGAAATCCCAATGACGACAAAGAAGGCCCTAGGATCTGATACATGACACAATATTGATCCAATTTTGAAAAAAAAGGTTCGATGGAAAGGAGAGAACTCAAATACCTAAATTACTAATGTTCATCAAACCATGACCAACAATAGAATATCCTCCATAATGTGATCACACTATTTATCATGGAATATTAGATGGACATATATATGAATTTAGATTAATGGATCTAAGAATGTAACCCAAGGGCGCTACCGCGATCAATGGAAATGAATTAGTGGAATGGTAAATCACCCAAAGAGATGAAACTTGACCTCAATGAAGATTGAACGTAATTAGAATCATTCTAGAATGAGTGGAGTCTCCTAAAATCTCCTTATAATTACCCAAGGATTGGAGAAATAGAGTCTAGATAAAGAACCAAAACAAAACAGTTTCACGACTATTTTAAAAATTAAACATTGGATGTTACAAGAAGTGAAACTCAGTTACAAATCGTGTAACAGAAAAATTTCCGATATACATTGAAAAAACTACCGACAAGCATTAATATTACATAATTTTATTAACTCAAAATATGTCTATTATCTTCAAATCATGTAAACTTTCAGATCATGATGTCTTTCCCTAATTTCATCCAGAAATTCTTACACAATGTGAAATCATCCTACAGTCTTCATAAAAATCCAATTAAAGCTAAAATTCATCCATCTTTATGAATTCAACATTATAGGTTCAATCCATATTTATTCTCAATATTATAATGATAATGGAAAATTGAAAACTACGACACAATTATGGACAGGCCACACAAATCAGTAATTGGATGTTACAAACACCCCACCACAAAGACATTTCATTATCGGGGACGCAAGTGGATGATGTAATCCCCATAAAATGATGAAGTCTATACTCCCATATCAATGAATAATGTTCCCAATTCTCATGAAAATCCAACCAGTAATTACATAGAACTCGGACAAACTGAAGAGAATTCCCATGAAATAACTTCACTTGAGACTCAATCATCTCAGCTAGTTTCCCCAAAATAGAAACATCTAGATCAAACTAAATTTCATCTCAAATAGTAATGTGAGTGGGATAAGGATGGTATTTCCAGATATTATATATGTGTAAAATATCATGAATACCCATCAACTGAATAGGAAATGCTAACCAGTAGGAAACTTGTCTAAGTCATTCAGTGACCTCAAACATTCCAAAATATCTCATGGCCAACTTTTCCTATTTTACAAATCTATTATGACCCAACTGAGGAGAAACATTAATGAAAATACAGTCACCATTGGAATACTCCATAAGAAGAATCTATCTATCCACATATAATTTCTGTCAATTATGGGAAGTAAAAAGAAGTTAATGTACATCTAGAATCATTATGGATGTCTCTTGGACTAATCTTGGTCCAACTAAAGAAACTTATCCCACCATCACCCATATAATTTGTGATCTTCCTGGGTGACCATAAAATAACATTAAGGGATCAGTTATTATCAAAAACTAATAACTATTGTTGTACAAAAACTCAAAAAATCCACATTGGCTATTCCATAATCCATTGAAATCCAAGACACAGGTAAGAAGAATATCCTCCAGCATCTAATTCGCATGAACTGTTTGACCATCTGTCGGTGGATTGTAAGTTGTGCTCAACATGACATGAGTTATAGTTTTGTCATTGATAATATTCCATAACCTCAAGGAAAACATATGATCTATATCAAAAAAAATTATGAGAATTTACATATGACCTTACAATCTATTTAACATACAGTTTACCCAGATCTTCAAGCATAGTGGATTCATTTTTTCGAATGAAATGAGATGACTTCATCAACCGATTAACCACCACCTTAATAGAATTACTCTATGATTGTGTACTTTTTATCCAACAACAAAATCCATAGATACATAATTTCATTTTTAGAGTAGAACCAGAATAGGATAAAGAAAAGCAGAGTGTGTCTAATTCTCTGCCTCTATCTGTTGGATGTTGTAAATTCATGACACATAATCTAAAATGTCATGTTTCATACTCATCCACTAGAATCATTGTCTCATTCCATAATACATATTCCCAGATCATGGATGTATGGCCATGAAGAGATGTGAAAATTAAACAAGACTAAAATTATCATATATTTAGGGATGAAAACCCACTTCCCAACGTGGATCATACCATATGGAAAGGCAGACCAACCAAAAATGGTCTCACAAAAAATATAATGCTACCAAAATTTATGTGCAACCACGACTATCACCCAATGCATCACACAACACCATGAACCCATTACCTAGATCAGGTAATATCAGAATAGGATTCGATGTCAGAATGAATTTCAGTTCCATGAAAGAAGTCTGAAACATCACATACCATCTGAATATTACTACTTTCTTGGTATGATTTGTCATATTTACATCGTCTTAGAGAAATCTGTAACAAACTATTGGTAGTATCAAGAAAGATCTAGAAATATATGAATTTCAAAGACATTCTTTTGTTCCTTCCATGAAAAAACAACATCCACATTCTCTATATCAATTAATATTCTATTCTTGGAAATGGTGTGACCTATGTACATAACTTATTGAATTTATAAACTACAAATTGAACTGATTCCATACAAATTTTGACTTATCATAATTTCGAAAACCAAACTCATATGGTAACCATTTCCATGCTCATATTTCTAATAAACAAGAACATCACCCATGAACACTCCCACAAAAGGGACAAGATATTGATGAAATATTTGATTCATCAAATTCATAAAAACTATAGGAAAATTAGTCTGACCAAAAGCATCACACGCTATTCATAATGTCCATACATTCTCTTGAAAAACTGGTTTCCCCCTTTAACTAGTCAAACAAATCATCTACATGATGCAAGTGATATTTGTTCATAATTATCACCCAGTTAAACTTCAATAGACTACACACAACTAAAGAGAACCATCATCCATTGTATCAAAGAGAAATAACAATTCTTAAGGTAAAAAATGTGGCAAAAACCATTTTTCCAATAGCACATCAAACATTATCATGAATTATTTCTCCACCATTTTCCCCATATGTGGAGAATGTATTGATATCAAATGTATACCAGCCCCCTGGTAAATCGTAAACTCTACCTCAATCTAAAGTAACTAAAGGAATTACCTTTTTCTAATTTTTCATTAAAAACAATGGAGGAATAGTAAAAAATTTATAAAAACATATCTACAAAGATAGTATTTTTTCTAGTGCCTATAGAAACATGGAAACATGAAAACGTGAACATAAGTGAGCTAAATTATCACCAATTAGGTTCTTCTTTACTAGACCCTTATTAAACACATCAAAAATAATACATATCATCATAACTTGGGGTAGGGAAACATTAAATGGGGGGACCTAAAATTATCAAAAAGGGTAAAGAAAGTGAGATATGTAAGCATAATCATGAGTATAAGGGTACGATAACATGATAATTAAAATATAATATCATACCCTAGTTATCAAAGATCATATACATAAATCATGGAATAAATCATGGGAGTTCATAAGACATGAATAATAAGGAAATAAGAAAAATATCCTATGAAATCATAATATTGTAATAAAACATGGAATTGTAGATGACATACAATAATATAAAATTTTATTTATATAAGGATTATGGATCACTTATAATACCATATTAGTAGTATAGGTTCACTCCCCATGAAATCTTGGTAGTCATAGTTCACTCCCATGACCATCTTAGTAGCATGATTTCACTCCTCATACCATCTTAGTATTCATGGTCTACTCCCACATCCATCATAATAAAATGAGTTCACTCATATTTCATTCTTGGTTGTCATGGTCTACTCCCCTGGACATATTAGTAGCATGAGTTCACTCATCATACCATCTTGGTTGTCATCGTTCAATCCCATGTCCATATTTGTCGTAAAGGATCATTCCCAAGATCATCATTGTTTGTTTCATTAGATATAAATCCTTAACGAATGCATTGGAGGGAGATATAGGTCCCACCTATCTCATATTAAAATCATACATACATGTGCCAAAAAATCATACACAATCATATATTTACCCATAAAATGAATTGGGTATCATAAACATATAAACATATCATAACTTTTCAAAAAGATACATGTTTTAATAATCATTCCATAAAAATAATATCCCCTAAAAGAGAAATGAATTTCATAAAAATATAACACCTAAAAAATACATTTATTTCATAAACATATAACCCATTAAATATAAAGATATTTCATAAAGACAATGACATTAAACATAAATTATTTATATAAAGAATGTGTATGGAACATTAAAATCATTTCATAGTATGAAGTACGTTATGTCAATAGATGACCTCTTAGATGAAAAACAGTTTAAAAAATATTTTGAAAACTATTCTTGTGGAAAATAAAATTTCTTCTTTGATAAAAATGATTTATAATACATGAAAACATTTGAAAATAATTTAAAGTGAAAATACCTAGAAAAAATATAAATAAAAATTTAATTATATTCATAAACATTTTCCATACAAATTTATAAAAAAATATTCAAAACATTTTAAAAAACATTTCACTGAAAAATATATGAAAACATAAAAATAAATCTTCAAATTTTTTTGAAATCAATTTTTTTGAAAATACATTTAAAACATATAAATATGGCTTGAATTTTTTTTGAAAACAATATTCCATGAAAACTTATATAATAAGATTTAAAAACTATTTAAAAATATATCATTGAAAATATTTTTTGTAAACCTTTTCTTACAAAATCTTCTTTATAAATGAAATGAAATATTCAAATGATTTATGGAGGATAAATCAGTACATGTCATATGAGGTAAAAAGAACCATCATTTTTCACGGTAGAAATGCTATAAAAAGGCCTCATTTAGGAAATGGAAAAAAGATTTATATTAAATCAATGGAAAATGAAAAAAGTGTAAACATTCCTTTTAATGATCATAGTATAATATTGGAATAATCATGGGAACCCTTTTTGGAAAACATGAATTTAAATGAGGAAATATTTCTAACTGAATTTGGGGTAAAGTATGGCTTTCTTAAAAAAACATTCCTAACCATATTTTGTACTAAATTGTGGAATAAACTATTCAAATATATTAAAAAATAATTAAAAACTATAGGATAATAAAATTAATTAATGTTCTTGAGATATGAATCATAATATTACATCAAATGAATCATAAATTTAATCAATCTTGAAAAGAAATTATATTATCTCAACAAACTATTATAACTTGGTAATTTGTGATCATACTCTCCATGAAAGAAAAGGAAATTAAATGAAGCTTAAAATATCTTGAAAATAATTAGATTCAATATATAACATATAAAATGGATCTATATACACCTTGAAATAGAATTTATGTGTATTGCAAAACATTAGTGTCAAAGAAGGCAAATTATTTCAAAACAAATCCACTTATTTGGTAACTGTTGAAACATAAAATCATTGAAATAAATATAATAAAATGGATATATGAATACACAAAAAATTATTTATAATATACATATAATATAATCACGGTCAGTACATACACCACACAAAGGGTAAGAGAGCACATAGCATGTATCTCACGGAAATAAAAAGTGAGACGAAAGCCTCTTACCTTGTGTCTTGACACTCATCGTACTCATTAAAAAAACTATATAATAAATATAAATTTATTATAAATATTTAATAGATCCATATTATTATATATTATACCATATATGGTTTTGTTATGACCATGTATTACTGATATTTTAAGCATTATTTGTTATGGTTTCACTTCGGATAATATTTGCTTTATTCTTCTCTTGTGTCTTAATTTGTTATATTGTTAGTACATATATTTATATCATGATCACTGAAATAAAAACATTTTATAAATATCATTTATATCCAGTTTATCTATATTAGGATAATTTATATAATATAAAATTGTGAAATTCAATACACAGTTTTTCAAGACGGTAATTCGTACATATGCATGAATGATATTTCCATTTCTATTATAATATTAAAAAAATGAAGAAAATGAAATATTTGTATATATTTATATGTTATAATTAATGTATATTTATAATTATATATATATATATCTTATAATTTTACTAAACCCATCCTTAATACATTCATTTTAGTGTGTGAAGGAATCACATCGCTTTGAGTGGCAGTAGTCCACACTTTCTCAATTGAAATTATCATATTTAAACCAAATGGAATGTAATGAGATATATGTTGTAAAATGAATAAATAAGCTAAAATAAAAAATAAATATAATATATAAAATATCTAAATATATTTTCCATAATAATTTACACTATGAGATAAGGTGATGAAAATTTAATAATCATCGTTTTTGTGAGGCGGAAGTTTGTCACACACATAAATTGTATGTTCATTTCCCATTATATGAAGGTGTGTATAAATATAGGTCAAAAAAATTGAATAAAAATATTATAGAATATTTATTATACTTTTTTTGTACAACCATGGAATAAATTGAGTAGAGGTGGTAGGGAAGGAAAATAAAAGAAATCAGCTTTGGAGAAGGTGTTAGTTCTTAATCGGGTTACTCCTTTTGGTTTGTGCCAAAAGGATTCATTGGAAGACTTTCTACCAAAAGTGTGCAGTCAATGTGGAAGTGTGGGATGTTGGCTAGTGTATTGGGCAGATATTTTTTTACCCTAAGGGTCTTGATAGGTGTGAAGAGGAGGGAGAGATGGTGTCCTTTTATAGGGATGAATGGAGTATCCCTTGGTATTTTTCAAAACAAGTTAGTTGTACCAAAATTTTAACCAAAAAAAGAATTATTAATCAACTAAAAATAATATTTTAAGCTTAATAGACTAATAATAGATATTAAATGGGTTTTGGGAAATTTTATAGGCCGATTTGGGTCTTAAATTTAAGGTTTAGTCCACAGTTATGTATAATTTTACTTTCACTGATATAATTATTTCAAATTTCGTTCACTACAAAACACAAATTCACCATATTAGAAATTATAAATTTTTATGATTCAAAATATTGAAGAGGTTTTTCAAAATGAAAATTTCAATAGTTTTGGAAATTAATTTCAAATTAGTCTCACAGACTGGTCGACATTGCTGGGTTTTTTAATTAAAAACATTGAAAACTTTTCTTAGTTTATATATCCAATTTCCAAGTAAAATTGTAGAAAATTACTTAAATTTAATTTATTGATAAAAACATAATCTAATTAAACTATTAAAAAAATTTAAAATATAATTCAAAATTATAAATAAATTATAGGATCAATCATTTTTTAACTAAAATGTAGCATTTTTAATGATTCAATAAAAACAAAACCATATATTAAAACTCCAAAAAATTATCCTAACAAAAATTTTATGTTTTCATTTTAATTATAGTTATTATTTTTTCATATTAAATTTATAAAGGTTCTGAAAATTGTTTTTTAAATGGGTTATCCATTATAAGGTGATAAAAATACCTTTATAAAAAATATAGGTTTGATGCGTAAAATTGGGTTTGTTATTATCTTATGTCTATAAAATCTATTGGATGAATAAATAATATATTTCAATGAATATCTTACTTATATATTACTTTATTATCACTCAGTAATTATAATTAGTAATATTTATTGGGGTTAAATAGCATAGTGACCATAATAATATTTATATTTTCCATTATATTCATTCGTTTTTCATATTCATTTTTAATTAATTGGTAAATTATGAATTAAAATTGGATTTACATAAAACATTTATTATCATAAATTTGTTAATAATAACCACTAATTTTACTTCTAGGTTATATTTGATAATAGTAATACTATAAAAAATATATTATTTTTTTGTAAACCTTGGTCTTGTGTGTTATTCAAGCCATCAAGGAAAGTAATTTTTTTGTATTATGAAATATAACCACATTGTCCCATCTAGAGAAATCTAATGCATGTGTTTATTTCAGTGTGTTATTAAATTTTGGTTCCATATAACTCAATAAAAATATATTATTTAAAATAAAATAAATTATCTTCAGTGTTGCATGAAATATAAAATATCAAAAAGAAAAAATTAATTAGAAAACAATAATTTACAAATCATTGGCTTATTTCATTCTATCCCCTTTGAAATGAATTTTTACTTCTAAATTAATTTGGGTTATCAATGGTTTAATACATTAATTTTTAATTCATATAAACCCACATCATATAAGTTATTAATAAAACATCCCTTAAAAAGAATATCATGCGACCATAGAGGTTACCCCACATAAGATAATATTGGGTATCTGCATAGGAAAACATATGTTGAGAGCGGATATTGGACATGGAAAGAAAATTTAACTATTTATAGGGTTTGATTGATTTCATAAATCACAAACAAGTTATTTATAAATGAATATTTTATGGCTTCAATGTCATAAATCTGTGATCATTTATGAGTTCATCTGTATGACAAATGTTATGGTATTAGGACTACACATTTTATTTTGATCACTGTGCTAACATTGAGTAATAATTATAGTTGAACAATAATATAAGTATCTATAATTATATAATATATTTTGTAAACAAAATTTATTCTTTAGTTGGGGTTTTATTAATTTCAAATTCATCTATTACTTTATATTATTGACATACAAAAATTAACATTGATTCCTGAATTGCAAAAAAAAAATTGAAGATATTAAGGACCATAAAATAACAAAAAGAAAAATAATTTCTCTACAACTATAATTAAAAATAAGTTTTCTTAGTAAATTAATTTATATACATAAAAATTAACAATATTTTTATTTTATAAAAACATTCATAAAAAAATAACTATACATTACCCATGACATCATGTAGGCCAGTGGTAGGCGTGAAATGCATATCATCCATAGGTCATGGTTTAAAGACCCATAAAAATTTCAAACATGATTAGTTGTTACATGACACACATGATGTCCGTTTCTAAAACCACACATATATAATTTCAAAAATAAATGTGTTTTTCATTGTTGAAATAAATCTAATCATTAAATATTATTTTAACCAAGGTTTTCAACAAAAATAAAATGCATAAATACTTCCTATGATGTTATTATAAAAATTATCTTAACTTTTTATCCTTATAAGCCTTATGGATGATGAAAATCCAAAACATTATAATAAGAGTCCCAAAATCAACATAACATTAATTCCCCCATATATCAAATATTATATCATTGTTTTCACATTACAGACCTGTGAATAACCTCATCATATATTCTCTTCAAACAAGGTAATTACCTAAATTACAATAAATACATGTGGAAAACATGCATGCTTCCTTATTCAAAATATTACTAGATATATTACATAAATCCAAGAAGTTTTAATCTTCATCCATGATAACATAAATGACTTTTAAACAAGTACTTAATTAATTTCAAGATAATAAGTAGATTCTAGCATTCTTATTCACATCCCAAATATCTTAATCCAGACAACATCATCATAACCTAAGGAACATATTATGTATTATCATTCCCTTAATCATGTTTCTCTCAATGACATCACCATTCCATTATATCACTTTTCTATTCTATTAGAAGAATTTGATATGTTCTTGTAAATCTCTAGGGAAAAAATGAACTAAACAATCATTATACATTTCACACATCATTATATATACTTCGTGAATCCAAATACATAAAATCTTTTGGTATCCCACTTCATCTTTATTTTATTAGAAAGGGTACCACATCCTATTTCATAATACCTCTTTCAATTAAAATTTCACTTATAGTATCTTCATCATCAGTATTGTAACCATTACTTATACCACATTGTAGATCTGCTTATGGAGCATTCATCTTATGAAATTGAGTTGGATAATGAACATTTATTCCACAATTCAAACACTTATCCTTATATTTTTCATTAAGGAGGCCAATATTCTCATCAATCTTATTAATTAAACACTTAATTTTTCCATAATAGTGACTTGATTTGTGTGTATCTTTTCCACAGTCAATACATATTCTGGTTTCTCTAAGACATTCACTTAAGAGATTCATTCATAATTCATGAAACAAAAGAAATCCAAATCCCCATTGTATTCTGGTCTAAATTACCCTAAATATAAATGAACTCCTTTTTTCTATACCTTGGTGAGTCTGAGAGTAGATTATGGTACACGTTGTTAATCATGTTCCATGAAAAATTATTAGGAATTATCACAAAAATTCTCACTCTAGTTATCATCCCACATAAATTATCATAATCAAATCATCCATCATAATCAATATCAATATTATTCGTTCAACTTCCAGCCATTCACTAAAAATATAAGCATAGTTTGAAAATTAATTATTATAGATGAAAAAAACATATTCATAAAAAATAATTACTTTCAGGATTTTTAAATCATGACACCTTCCTTAATCTATGACATTATAGTTGTATCCAAGGTTATTCATATGCAATATTTATTTAAAACATTCATGATGACTCATAAATAGTTTGTGAACTCCCAAAGCATATAACTCGGTAGTTTCAAACCAATTGTGAAGCAAGGACAATTGTTATATTCAAGATTACCATGAGCCAGGCCTGGAACATATTGTCAATGTTTTTACCCCTTGGTACATCTTAGCCTTATCCACATCCACTTTTGGTGTCCAGATAGAGATGTATTTCTAGGAAACAATTCACTCATTATTTTACCCAAATGGAAGGACACTTGCCTAAACATTAACCCTTCATTGTAATTATCCAAATATATATCCCAAGACATATCCTTAGAAATATACCTAGGAATATCACTAATGTTTTTTCATCCAAGATTCTAGTGGTAAAATAAACCATTTATTTTACACTATCTATAGTGTCCATATCTTTTAAAACAATGACATTTTATAACATTTTTAGAATACTTAAAATATCATACAAAAAGAAACCCAAATACCATAATTGGTCTAGTGCCTTTAGAAACATGGAAAAATGAACACTGGTGACTAAGTGAGATATATTATCTCTCACTAAGATCATCATGAATACAACCCTTCTTAGACATATAAAGGTAATACATTTATTCATAACCTTGGATAAGGAAACTTAAAAAGGGGTGATCTCAAATGGTGAGTAAGAGTAAACAAAGAAGATATGTAAGAATAATCATGATCTTAAGGGTGTGAGAACATGATCATAAAAATAGATGATCATACATTGAATATCAAAGATCATATACATGAATCATGGAATAAAGATTATCTGTTTAAAACACATGAATAATATAGAAATAAAGAATATAATATATGAAATCATAACATAGGAATAAAACATTGACTTCTGGGAGACACATATGATTTTAAAATATGATTTCCCTATTATCCAAGGCATCGATTCTAATACCATATTAGTAGTCTAGGTTCACTTTGAATACAATTTTCTTTTTCTTGGGGTACACCCATTGCCAAATTAGTAGCATGATTTCACTCCTATTACAATATTGGATGTCATTTTTCTCTCCCATAGACATCTTAGTGGCATGATTTAACTCCTAATACTATCATGGTAGTGATGGTTCCCTCGAGAAGTCATATTAATAGTGTAATTTCAATCCTCATTCCATCTTGGTTGTCATGGTTCACTCCAATGGCCATATTAGTAGTCAAGGTTCAATCCCAATACCAACATAGTTTATTTCATGAGATATAAATCATTACCTAATGCATTGGATGTAGATATAAGTCCCACCTATCTCATACTAAAATAATACACCCTAGTTCCACAAAATCATAGAAAATCATATTGCAACCCATTAAATTAAATGTGTATCATAAACATATAAACATATCATAACTTGTGGAAAAAGATATGTGTTTCAAAATAATTTCATCAAAATCATAATTTGTGAAAGAGAAAAATATTTAATAAATATATAGCACCTGAAAGAGGAACCGATTTAATAAAAATATATCCCATGAAAGGGAAAAAAATTTCATAAACCCCATCAAATTAAGCATAACTCAATAATAGAATGAATATAAATGTAAAAATTAGATTATTTTTTAGAATGTAATGAGTAACATAAAATTATTTCAGATTAGATTGAAAATAATTTTGACATACTTTTCAAAAATGTTTCTTTAGAAAAATATCATTTCTTCATTGAAAAAGTATTTTGAGTACATAAAACCATTTTAAAATAATATTCCATGGAAATAAATTAAAAACATATAATGATTCCATGAAATAATTTTGAAAAAAAAGTCTTTAAAAAATTATAAAATAAGATTCTGCACATTTTAAAATCCTTTTTATTTTAAAGAACTATGAATTCTTATAATGAATGCCTAAAATTTTTTTGGATACCATTTATGTTAAAACACTTTGAAAACATAAAAATAGTGCTTGAAATCATTTTGAAAACAATTTTCCATGAAAATTTATAAAAAAATATTTTGAAACCTTTTCAAAACCATATCTTTAAAAATATATTTTAAAACTTATTTCTTAAAAATTAACCATTAAACGTGAAAATAAATATTAATTTTGCTGATGGTGGATAAAATTAATACACGTCGTATGAGGTAAAAATAAAATTCCATTTTCATAGTAAAAATGGAATAAAAAAGGTTCATTTGGAAAGATAAAAGAATATTCCTTTCAAAACAATGGAAAGATAAAAAAGGTAAAAATTTATTTTAATTATCTTATGAGAATAGTGTAATATTCTTGGAAACCCGTTTTAGAAAACATGATTTTAAAGGAACACGGTTTTATGACCGTAGAGAGGCTAATGTCCGAGTTTCTTATAAATACATTCTTCAGTATGTTTTCTACTAAGAGTGGGAGAAGTGGTACCAATATATGAATAATTAATTAATAACCATATGAGAATAAAATTCATTAATTTTAATTTGAAATGGATCATTATATTTCATCAATGTAATCATAAACATAAACAATATTTAAAAGCGATGAGATTGTCTCAATAAACTCCTATAACATGGTAACTTGGGGTCACGCTCTCCATGTATGAAAATGAAATTACATGTGTAATAAAATATCATGAAAACTAATAAATTCTTGATATATAATGTAAAATGGATTTATATAAAACATGAAATAGAATTTAGGTCCATAACCAAACATGAGTCGCAAATTAGGTTAATTGAAACAAAAATATTCCACCAATTTGGTATCTATTTAAATATAAAACCCATGAATGAAATATCATAAAATGGATATGTGAATAGACAAAAATTAAATTAAATTATATATATATATATAATTCTATCATGATAAGTACGTATAACAAACCTAAGGTAATATTGGAGAACATAGCATGTATCTCATAGAAATAAAAAAGTGAGATGAAATCCCCTTACCTTATCTAATGACTCTAATAATACTCATTCAACCCAATTATATAACAAAGAAATTTTTATTATTAACATTTTAAATAAGTTTAATATTACATCGAATACCATATATGGTATTATTGTGACTGTATATTACCCACTTGTTAACCATCCTATGTTATGGTTTAACTTCAGATAATATTTTCTTTGTTCTTTGCATGTTTCTTAATTAGTAATATCGTTGTTCCTTATAAATATATCATGATTTGAGAATGAAAATGATGATATAAATATCCCTTATATCTACTATATTTTTATTATAATAATCTATATGACATATAAATATGAAATTAAATAAACCCTTCATGTAGAAGGTAATTTGTACCTATGCCGGAATGTTGTTTCGATTATTATTATCATATTAAAAGAAAGAAAGAAAATGAAATATATGTATATATGTATATAATATCATTAAAGTATCATTATAATTTTATCTATATCATATCATTTCACTTAACCCATCCTTAATACAATCGATATAGTGTGTGAATGAATCACATCGTTTTATGGGAGTTGTAGTCCACACTTCCTCAAATGAAATTATCATATTTACACCAAATGAAATTATCATATTTACACCAAATGAAATTAATAAGATTTTTGTTGTAAAATTAATACAAGAGATAAAATACATAATAAATATAATGTATAATATATAATCATAGTTTTCATCCTAATTTCCACCATGGGCGGCGTTAAGAAAAATTGAACAATCCTCGTTTTGTGAGGCGGGCATTCGACATACACCTAAACACTGTGTTCGATACCTACTATATGGAGGTATATGTATGTGTAGGTCTAAAACATATCATAAAAAATAATATTACATTTATGTTAATTTTTTATAAAATCATTGTATAAATATACTGGAGTAGGTAGAGAAGGAAAATTAAATAAATGAGAATGAGGGATAGCATTACCTCTTAATTGGGTAACTCCTTTTGGTTTGTGCCAAAAGGCATCCACAGAAGACATTATTCCAAAAGGGAGGATTTATACATTAAGGCTATGAATTTTGGAAGTATATTGTATATAACTCATCCAATTCTTAGTGGTTTTAGAGGTGCAAATAATAGGGAGAGTTTGTGGCCATTTATAGGGAAGGGAAAGGACTTGCTTCATTTTTTTTCAAAACAGATTTGGTGTACCCACATTTTCACAAAATCAAAATTCAAAAAAAAAACCAATATTTTATTGTTAATGGCCGAATTATTTCCATAAAATGGGTTTTCGTAAATCATAATGGTTGTTTTTTTCTTAAATTAATGATTTAGTCCGTAGTTAATCTTGATTTTACCTTAAATAGTGTAATTGATTTTAATTTCATTCACAAATAATTTTTGTAAAATATTATGTTGACAATATTAGGAATTATAAATTATTATTATAATGAATATTTAATAAAATATCCCAAATTTCAATCACAGTATTGGAAAAAAATTAAAATTAATCTCATAGTTGGGTTGACAACGTGGGTTTTCTTAAGTAAAGAAATTCAAATGTTTGCTATGTCTTTATATAAAATTTCAATGTTAAATTGGTTCCAATTAACTTTAATGGATTAATAGATAAAAATATAATCTAATTAAAATTTGGAACCAATTTAAAATATAAATACCCTTATAAATAAATTAGTTGGAAAAACAATTTTGAACTAAAATACATTATTTTTACCTATTCACTAAAAATTGAAACCTTCCACAAAAAATTACAAAACATTATCATATCCTAATTTATTTTGTATCTATAATAAATATAAATTTTATTTAGATATATTAAAATTTTAAAAGTTCAAAAAATGGATTTAAAATTGGTTTTCTTTTAAATTTTGGTAAAACTAACTTTATAAAAATAATTTGTTTTTTACATAATATTGGGTTTGTTATTATCATATATCTATTGAATCTATGGGATAAATAACAAAAACATTTGACGGAATATATACATTTTTTATTAAATTATTATCACCCACTGATTATATTAAATTTAATTTATTATGGGAAAGCATCATTGTGACCCTAAAAATATTTTTATTTTCCATTATATTCAATTAGTTTTTAGATTCATTTATAATTAATTTGTAACTGATGTATTCATATTATATTTTTAGACCCTATAATTCCATAAATTAGTAAATCATAACAACTTACAACTAGGTTATATATTTTTATAATAATATTTTAAAATTTTATTACTGTTTGGTAACCCTCTATCTTGCATGTTATAAAAGAGATCAGGAAAGTCATTTTTGCATGTAATACAAGATAACCTATACGTTCTGTGTAGATAAAGCTAATTTTTATGTTGTGTGTAGTTCATTATTAACTTGTTGTTATGTATAACATTAGGAAAACATAGTTATTTAATATAAAATAAATTATCTTTAGTGTTAACTGAATTGAAAAATATCAAAAATGGTAAATTAATTATAAAAAAATAATTGAAAAAATCTCAAGTTGTTTTTGGAAGACTAGATAAGTCATTTAGGAAAATTACATAAAATTACCAATAAAAAATGGGAATGTAATGACCCAAACTTTTAATAATGTAAATTAATCTTAGTCTAATTGAGTGTATTATTATGTGAAATGGTTATATAACATATGAAATTATTTGTTTTTATGATTTTGGATTTTTAAAATATCGTATAAAATTGTGATTATTGCTAATATTGTTGTTGAATAGTGACCACATGATTAGTATAAATATATGGCTCCAAAAAATCCAATTTACTAAGACAAAGGAAGTGATGACATCATCTAGTTGGTGTTCCCCGTATGAAGCCCATTTTTTGGATCATGGAAAGGAGGTGGCATAATTTGGCTTCTCTCTAGACCAAGCCCAAGCCGAGCTTCAAAATTTTAATCTCAAATGGAACTTCCTACGGGAGAAGTGGCACTTGATAGAGATTACCACCCGAGCAATGTTATCCAAGCCACCCCTAGATTCTTTCACCATCGCACACCTTCCCCTTCAGTCTTTTGAGGGTGTTTTAAGGGGTTATATAAAAATAAAATATCATTATGATTATATGTATTATTTTTTATATAATAAAGAATATACACTCATTTTATTATTATCACTTTGTAAATTGTTTTTAAAGCACAAATAGTATTTTTAGTTAATATTAAACTATGAAATATATTTTGATAAATAATTGGATTTTTGATTTATAAATTATTTTAATAAAATATTATTATTATTAAATTAATTTTTATTAACTATAAATGATCATATAATTTTTATGAATACAATTGTAATTTTTATTGTAGTTAGAAATCTATTTTTTGTCAAAACTCATTATTTTTTTACAAATGTCAGTTTTTATTTTAAAATTGAAAAATAAAATATTTATAAAATTATTTAGATAAAATTAATATTATATTTGGAATCAGGATGTCGAAATTATCCAATGGTGAATTTTTTATAATTTTCTGAGATTGTCGAATTTTTTGGTAATATTTAAATACTGTTTAAATATATAATGTGTTTAATGACATCATAATGACCCTATATTTTTATAATAATACACTATAAACATTATATTCGACCAGTATATGTTTTACCATTAAAATAATATGATTTTAGGTCTGTTTGATTTATTTTTCAATGGCTTAGTGGATCCTCCAAGGCTTATAAAACATTTTAGCTTTTGAAATTGATTTCCTTGAGATTTTCACTCACCTCCACAGAAGAAACCCTATTATTTTAATAATTTTGTCCATTGGATTTATAAAATATTTATTTCCACTCCACTTTGGAAAAAAAACATGGTCATAAACCATGGGCTTCTTTTTGGTTTTGATTAGATTAATGTGTTCTGTCCCAATCCTAAAAAATAAAGAAATCCATCCCCTTTCCTATATAAACCAACCCATTCTCAAACATACAATTCACTCAAATCCATTGGAGTTCGTGAAAAAATTTCCCTCTTCTCTAAAAAATCCTCCCATGGCACGCCACATTCTCAAGAAGCCTCTCTCCAGCCCCTCCCAAGCCTTTGGGATCACACTTCCAAGTAAGGGATTCCTTCCTTTCACATTTTATCCAAGTTTGTTAATATTGTTATATCTTTTTTTCAATTATAAATGTTGGTGTATGATTAATAACCTTCCCCATAATTTTATATTTACATTTTAATGAAGAGATACCCCATTCCCTTTCATTAATGCCTCCCATTTACACATGTTACCATGCCAAAATTCTCTAAGGAATTTCTCTCTCCGCATTTACATTCAAGCAATTATTTTGTATTATGAATCCAAATTACATTAATTGTTTAGGGAAACATATCTATATGTCCCCCTTACTGTCCACTTCATTTAAATATAGTCAGACACCCATTTCTCTGTCGTCAATAGTTTTTATGAGTTCTTATGTCACGATGTTACGTTGCTGAAATTGCACCACGATTTTCAAAGCCAAAGTCATTGTGTATTGAATACCATACCCATTTCTCTATCAAAGATATTCACCGTTATACACATTTACCTAATTATTATAATTTTTCACTTATTAATTCCACATTGCTTTACCTTGTAATAAATTATTATGTTTAATGAATCCATGTTTTATGATCCATGTGGGACATTTATGCAAGAAATGAAATGATTAAGAAAGGTGTACCCAAATAGTGCTCCAATGCATTGGGTAATGATTAGTATCATGATAACTCAAGATAAATGACGTTTTACTCATTCAATTTCAACATAATGATGTTTCAATATTACTCCATAGGTAATGAGACTTGGCTAATGATAATACCATGTTAATTATTGTTTCCACATTTTCATGTTATGATAATCATGCTATAGAAGGCCTTTATATTAATGTTTCCATTATGATCCAATGATATAACTATTTCCTAAAATGTATTGTATTATTCATGTTATTACTAGTTTACTCCCTTATTGGGTTTTGTTTCTCACCCTTTTCTTATGCAAGTATGGAGTTTATCCCATGCAATGCTAAGTATGAGGGAATATAGTTCTCATGTAAAGGAAGTTTTCAGTAAAGATATTGAGTTTCATGTTATAAGTCGTTATTTAATGTTCCTCATCCCCAGATACCTATACCTCATGATATTATATATTTTATCAAGTTAATATTTTATGTAATGAATCATGTTTTAGTGTGTAATAAAAAGTAGGGTTGTTATAGTTGGTATTATAGGATAGGTTTGGTTATTTTGGGGATCCAGATTAGAAAACCAAACTGAAAGACTTAGTGATAAGACTAAATATAATAAAAATATCCCTAAATTTTGGTGAATATTTAGTAAGTGGTTTATCAAGAAAATATATCACAATCTGGATATGAGCAAGTAGAGGAGGCTTTGGGACAGATGTACCGAGGAGTGAAAACTCTGACGGGGTGTTTCAGGCATGAACCTGGTTATCCTGGTACATGACAACAGGCCTTGATGCAATCTTGGTTATGAATGTATTGTGGGATATTTTTTATTAAATTCACATTCTTATTATGAACCATTGTTAATGGAATAAACAAAATTCCCCTAAGAATATATGTTGGGATGTATATCATTGTTAACATAGATTGGGGCCTATATATTCATATGATAAGGAAATAAAAGTTATTTATTAGTCATCTATTATTTCATTAGATTACCCTTAAAGTGTTACCCCTAACTTTCCTTTTATTCCTTCCTATTATTTGCAATATGAGGAATATAGATAAAAATTGATGCGAGGGGAAACATGAAGAATTTCTCAGTGAGATTCCCAATCAAATGGGAGCTCAAGTAGGAGTTATCGTGATTCTGCCAAACCAGCAGTAAAAAGTCACGATTAACAATTGGTACTTTTTTATTGCCTGAGGAAATCAAGGAAGAGGAATATGACATCTCGAGAAAGTCCATCTGATAATGGTGATAAGGTAAAGAAGACCCAATTTCATCCGTGCAATAAATAAAGAATGTGGCACCAAGGGAAATGTCAGAAATGGAATAGAAGATTCTTTTAGTGTGGAATGGAAGGGCACAAAGTATCCAATTTCCACAAAATAAAGGATAATATGATTGATGGAAACAAATCTCTATCTAAGGAATCTTACATAGTTCTATATCATAAATTGGGGGTATTAGGTAATTATTCAAGATGATTCTCTATTGGAAGTGGTGATAAGCATGATGAGAATCAAAATTATTCTTGATCAAGGGAGCACAAGAATTCCTGTGCTAATATGTATAATGATGAATTAATATATGTTTCCACTACTTCAAAGTACAATATTTAGTCATTTATTTGAATTCATTTCATATTAGTATATCTCTTATGTTTTATAAGAAAATTGAGTCCCCATTAGAAATGACATTAAATCAATATGGAAGCAACTTATATAAGTGTTTTATTACATGCTAAAGTCTGTGGGAATTTTTTTCTTAAAAGTTTTATATGGATCCCTTTATTGAATTTTTAGTCAAAAGGGGAAAAGTCATTTTAGATTCCACAAGGAATTCCCACGCATGATCTGGAGTGGGCGGAGGTGATCTTAAATTTAAAAATTTGGTGCCATTTCCTCTTTGGGGAAAACTGTGAAATATATACAAACCATAAAATCCCAAAGTGTATATTCACACCAATAGAGTTTAATATTTGGAAAAGAATATGGTTAGATCTAATCAATAACTATGACTGCTCAATCCATTACCACCTTGGGAAAGCGAACAAGTTCATGGATTCTCTAAGTATAATGGATCCCACATCTTTAACAATGATGACAATTGTAAAAGATCCAATCTTCTAAGATTTGCAGAGTATGGAGGTGGGAATCATTAAGGTAGGAACATCATCAATCCTTTCTCAAATTATTTATTCACCATCCCTCATGGTGAAAATAATGTTTGCTCAAAGAAAGGATTTGGAAATTATAAAAAGGTTGGATGCTATTAGAAATGGGAAATCCATAGAGTTCATGGTTTATAAGGATGGAATTGGGATATTTGGGTCACAATTATGTGTACCATCCAATCCAGTTATAAAGAAGGAGCTTATGAATGACTCACATAGCTCAACATTCTCTATTAAACCGGGGAGCACAAAGATGTATCAAGATCTCTGAGAAAACTTTTGGTGGGATAATATAAAAAAGGGGTATTAATGAATATACATAAAAGTTTCTAGTATGTCAGCAAGTGAAGGCTAAGAAGAAAAAGTATAAGTGAGTGATGGAACCACTACCCATAACAACATGGAAGTTGGACCACATTACCAAGTAATTTGTCATGGAACTCCCAAGTAAATCCAGAGGAAAAAAATCTATATGGGTCATTGTAGATCGTCTTACAAAGACAGATCACTTTATCGTGATTCGAGATGACTTCTCATTGGAACAACTAACACGAATTGAAATGAAATAAGTGGTAAGGCTTCCTGGAGTACCACTATCAATTGTATCTAATCGTGATCCTAGATTCACCTCAGTGTTCTGAAAAAGTATCCAACATGCTCTAATCACTGAACTGAACTTCAGTACAACCTATCATCCTCATATTAATGGCCAATCCGAGTTAACTATTCAGACAATAGATGATATTCTAATATCATGTTATATGAAATTCAAAGGAGGATGGGACCAATATCTTGCATTGGTTGAATTCTCCTACAAGAACAGTTTCCACTTGAGCATATGAATGGCTCCATATGAAGCCCTTTATGGTAAAAGTTTCAGATAACTGGTGTGTTTTGATGAAGTCGATGAGCGTAAGCTGCTTGGACCAAAAATGGTCAGAGAACTGGTGGAGGAGCTGAAAACCATTCAGCTGCATATCAAAGTTTCCCAATGTTGACAGAAGAGTGTTGTAGATAACCGTAGATGAGACCTTGAGTTTTAATATGGAGACACGATATTTCTATGAATATCTCTGTGGAAATTGGTCATGAGGTTTGGAAAGAAAGGGAAGTTATGTCTTGGTAACATCGGCCCCTTTGAGATTCTCGATCGTGTTGGGGTTGTGGCCTATCGACTAGAACTTCCACCCACCATGGCCAATGTACATGATGTCTTTCATCTATCCCCCTTAATGAAGTACATACCATAACCTTCACATGTAATCTCTTCAGAAGTATTACAGTTAGAGGAAGATCTTTCTTATGAGGTGTAACCAGTGAAGATCTCAGATCGTAGAGAAAAAGTTCAACGAAATAAGACAATGCCCCACATTAAGGTGTTGTGGCGAAACCACAAGTTTGAAGAGGCAACGTGGGAATCAGGGGAAGTAATAAAGAAGAGTTACTGGCATTTTTTGTATAGGAAAAATACATTTCAAGGGAGGAATTTCTTAATGGGGGAAGATTGTAACGTCCCAAACATTTAATAATGGAAATTCCTCTTGATGTAATTGAATATATTAATTTTTGACACGTTTATAAAACACATTTTTTTTCTTTTTATGAATTTTTATTCTTAAAATACACATATTAATTTTTACCATTGCCAATATAGTCGTTGAATAGTGATCACATGATTTGTATAAATATAGGTCTTTAACAAATCCTATTTACTAAAACAAAGGAAGTGATGGCCCCATCCAATATACTTTCCCCGAATGAAGCCCATTTTTTAGAGCTTAGAAATTTTGTGGCAACATAGGGTTTCAATCTTGACCAACCCCTATATAAGATTCAACAAGTTAATCTTGAACGGAACTTCCCATAGGAGAAGTGGAAGTTGATATATATTAACACCCTAGCGATGTTATCCGAGCCTCCCCAAGTGTCTGTCATCATCGCACACCTAAACCATCAGTCTTATGTGGGTGTTATAAGTGGTTGTGTAACAAGACCTTATAACTGTGATTATGTGTATTATTTTTGTCTATAATAGAGAATATCTATTCATTTTATTATTTTTACTTTGTAAATAGTTTTTAAAGCACAAATAGTATTTTTAGTTA
Source organism: Viscum album (assembly GCA_963277665.1). Lineage (NCBI taxonomy): Eukaryota > Viridiplantae > Streptophyta > Magnoliopsida > Santalales > Viscaceae > Viscum > Viscum album. Next base: position 269,902,899 of record OY728152.1, on the reverse strand, counting down.
ATATTCAATTAAAAAATATTTGTTGATAAATTAATGGATTCTTTATGTCAATAATTTTTTAATAAAATAATATTACTATTAAATTAATTTTCATTAATTATAAATTATTGTATAATTTTCTTGAATACAATTGTAATTTTTATTATGGTTTGAATGATATTTTTGTCAAAACCCAGGAATTTTATATGAATGTCGGTTTTTATTTTAAAAGTGAAAATTAACATATTTAAAAAATTATTTGGATAAAATTAATATTATCTACTGAATCAATATGTTGAAAGTATCCAATGGTGAATTTTTCATAATTTTCTGAGATAATCGAATTGTTGATTAAATTTCGTTTAAATATATAATGTGTTTTATGACAACATAATAACCCAATAGTGATGTAATAAAATACTATAAACTTTATGTTAGGAGAATATAAGTTTTACCATTATAATATTATGATTTTTGGTTGGTTTGATTTAATTTACAAAGCCTTAGTGAACCATCCAAGACTTATAAAACATTTTATCTTTTTAAATTGATCTCCTTGAGAGTGTGACTCACCTCCACATAAATAACCCTATTATTCTAAGAAGTTAGTATATAGTACATATAAAGTATTTTTTCACTCTTGTTTTGAAAAAACCATTGGCCAAACCCATGGGTTGGTTTTTGGTTTTTATTGGTTTAATTTGTGTTGTCCATAACCAAAATAACAAATAATTCCCTCTACATTCCAATATAATCCCACCCAAACTCCCACATCCTCTTCACTCAAAACCTTTAGAGTTCATCCAACATCTTCCTTATTCTCTCTATAATCCCTCAAGGATCCCCATGCTCTCAAGGATCCTCTCTCAGGCCCCTCCCAATCCTTTGGGATCACACTTCCATGTAATGGATTCCTTATTTATCATTTTGTACAAGTTTACTAATATTGTTATGTCCCTTTCTTTTAAATTATAAATCTTGGGGTTTGATTTATCACCTCCCCCATAATTTTCAATTTAAGTTTTAAAGATGATATTCCCCTTTATCTATCCTTAACTCTTCCAATTTACACATGTTACCATGCTGAATTCTGTAACGAATTTTTCTCTCTTCATTTACATTGAAGAAATTATTTTGTATTATGAATAAAAATTTCATTGCTTATCTTGTGTCATGTATCTATATGATCCCCTTATAGTCCATTTCATTTAGATAGGGTGATTCGCTCATTTATCACTCATCAACCATTATTATGATTCTTATGTCATGTTGTTACGCAGTCGAAATTGCAATGCGATTTTCCAAACCAAAGTCATTATGTAGTGAATACCATGCCCATTCCTCTATCATGGGTATTATCCTTTATTCACATTTACTTATTGATTATGGTTTTTCATTTATGAATTAAAAATTATTTTACCATGGAATAAATGATCATGTTTAATGAATCTATGTTTTATCATCCATGTGGCACACTTATGCATTAAATGAAATGATTAAGAATGGTCTTCCCTAATAGCACTTCATTGAATTGTGTAAGATTAGTATCATGATACATCAAGTGAAATGCGGTTTTAATAATTATATTTCAATTGAAATGAGTTTTTACTCATGCTCCATGTGCAATGATCCTTGGATCATGTGAATACCATGTTAAGTGTTGTTTCCACATTTCCATGTTATGATAATCATGCTATATCATTCCTCTATGTTCATTTTTCCTTTATGATCAATTGATATGTTTATTGCCAAACATATATTTTATTAATCATATTAATCCTTGTTTACTCCCTTACTGGGCTTTATATATCACCATTTTCATAATAATTTCCTTAGGTTATCCCATGAAATGCTAAGTATGAGGGAATGTAGTGGTCATGTAAAGGATGTTTTCAATAAAGATCTTGTGTTTCATGATCTAAGTAGTTATTTAATGTTCCTAAGCCCCAAATACACTATTAATTTCTATGATCTATATTGTATCAAGTGAATATTTTAGGTAATAAATTATGTTAATGTGTGTAATATAAATAAGGGGTTTTTAAGGGAAGATTAAAAACAAAAAAAACATCATTAGGTTCAAATGAAATAGTAGACATGAAACTCCTTAGCTTTGGGCAGGAAGATCCTGTATGACCACACATCAAGTACCACTACCCTTTAAACACATTAGAGAATCCAAAGGTATAAATAAATGAAACATATTTATGTTAAAAATCAACCTTTCCTTAGTTAGCGACATGCCAATCCATACTGATGATGATGTCAAACCGATCTAGATGAAGAAAGAGAAAATCTCGGACCATCATTGTATTTTCTATCACTAATGATAATAAAGGTCTCTAAAAGTGATACTCTTTAATTATACATAGAGTTGTAAAAAACTCTATTACCAAGTACATATGTTCTATTGTATGTTTATGAATATTAATAAAACAGAAGAATGAAAATAGTTGAAGGCACCACTATCAAGTAATACAATTTCAACTGAAGAAGAAATATGGATAGTAAATCCCTCTATTTATGGACTTGTATCAACCTTTTATGGACACTCATATACTGCATTAAAGTTATTCAATCCTAAAGTGTGTGTCTAGTGAACTTTAGTCTTTCAAACTTCAGATTTCATCATAGTAGCCTTTGGAGCCAACGAACCCTCAACATTATGAGGTGCAGTCTTATCCAAATAGAAGAACTTTGAGTAACCATTTCGTCCACCACTGTTGAACTTATTCATGGGAATATGAGAAGAACATATGGTGTGTGAAACCATTACAAACTAATAGAAATTCAGCGGCATATGATATATGTAGAGGACATTGCACATGAGGTTCTCTTCCAAGACCTACCTCCAAAAATTAAAATATGTTCATATCACTTATTCTTCATCCCATTCATGTCACTAAAACTACAAGAGGATGGAAGAGAAGGGGGGAAAACTATCCATGTTCTCCATATCCCTCTCTTACATCAAACCAATTTATACCATTTCTACGTAGATAGAAATACCTAATAAAAACACATGTAATCTTATAACCAGTGGAAAACCCCACAGGTACATCTAATACTTAAACTTTTCATTATTCACAACATTGGGAATGAAACCAACAACCTTAGAAAATGGATTTGTGTACAAGGACATTGAACACTCTTCCTATTTCAAGTACAAGAACTCTATAGATTTATCCAATATTGGGAACATTGGGAAAAAATACTAGAAGAACAGGGTTTTGAAACCCTTACAACTCTAGTACAAATGTTTTTCTTCATGGAACATAGAATCTCACCATCGCTTTCGGAAACCCTAGAGCCTGAACGCTTCACATTTCACCTTGATATTATCATGTATCTCCATGAATTTGATGATTTGATCGATCATATCCTGCCATTCCTCCACCTATTGAGGTTTATTCATTCATTTAAAGTATAGTGGTTTCTCATGCAAGAACCCTAGTGATAGATATCTCTAGAGTCCAACTCTTGGATGTACCTCAACCACTGCATTTCTTACTTGTGGTATATTCTAATTGAAAACATATACTTCATGTATGATAATATCCATGATATTTTGATCCAATGGAGGATTCCCTTGGGTAGCATCAGCTACACCCTCATAATGAACTCATGGAAAAGTTCTTGGAGGAATACTCATGCATACAAGATATATAATAATGGTCAGAAATCATAAAAATCATAGTTTAACAAAATCATATTCAAAAACTGATATTTATAACTAAACCCAAAACTAGAGTCATGTATACCAAATTCCCATATAAAATCTAGTCGCATCAATATAAGATCAAGTTATGTAATTATAGTAACATACCTATCATCTCCCTACACTCCTATCTCCAGTCTAAAGGAAATCTCAAGAGAAGGAATCTTGAGGAACAACCTCCCATTGATACCAAATTGTATTGGCCCAACTAGGGTTTCCCATAGAACCGTTACCCGACCTGATCAATTTTATACCACAAGGGAATTATTTATCCCCATGGGCTAGTGACAAGCACTCGGTCATCGAATAACAAAAAAGAGGGAATTATTTTCCCCAACCTGTAAAAAATCATGGCATATATACACATGGAAAATAATGAGATAGCTTAAGTAGTGTAAATATATTCCATAACTGTATGAATACATTAGAAACAATACCACTGAAAATGTAGCAATAAATACAAAATACAAGTCCAACTAAAATGGACTAAAATGAAATATTTATTCCATGAATTAATGTGAAAATAGTCCCTACATTTCACCACATTTTACCCATCCGAGATTACAAAAAACCTTGCCTCCTTACTATGGTGTCTTTCCTTTCCTGGCAATGGAATATGTACAAAGGGATACCCATCACCAAGGAGAAACTTCCACCAATTTTTGTAAAGGGAATAGGGGTTATCGAAGTGGAATCACTAGGGTGAACAAAACATTTTTCCAACTAGTAATCTCACTATATTTTTATCTCTTTCAGATCCACTAGTTCCCTACAATAAAAATAAATCGATATTAGCTACATAGTTTCCACTAAGTCAATAATAAACATTACCTCTCTCAATAGAGTAAGACTGGAGAATTCATCTAGGAAAATGATAGAAAAGTCTAAATCAATAATGGGAAGATCAACCATAGTAGAAATGTCATCATGTTCAAATGAAAGAGGAGACAAAAACATATAATCTTTCAGAAGGAAGGTAATGCAGGAACAGATCTCGAATCCCACTTCCCTTGAAACACTTGACAGATCCCATCAGTAGTAATAAATGAAACATGTCAATGATAAAAATCCACCCATGCTCGATGAGGGACAATCCATTCCATACTGATGATAATGATAAATATATCAAAATGAAAAATGGGAAAATCCCAGACTAACTCTGTATCATCAATCATTAATGAACAAGGACACTGAAACCACGTCTCTTAAATCATACTAATTGGTGTCACTAAATCCATTACAAGGGAAATATGTTCTATTATTTTTTTATGAATATCAAAAAAATATGATGATATAAATGAGTGAGAGGGACCAGTATAAAATAATTAAATTTATACTGAAGATACAATAAGGATATTACCTCTCACTATTACTAAACCTGTATCAACATCTGATAGAGACTCATCTATTGTGTGAATATTCTTCACTCTTGAGGCATGTGGTTGGAGCCCTATAGACTTTGAATCTTCTGTCTACACCATAGTATCCTTTGGAGCTAAAAAAACTACCCATAATGAGGAATAGTTATTGAATGATATAAGCATTGTAAATGACCAATGTATCCATAGCTATTGAATGTCTTCATGGGAATATGACAAGATGGGTTGGTGTGTCGAAACCTTCCACACTAATAGCATGTCACATGTAAACTACTAACTATAGAATATGGTGTGGTTTAGACACAAATAAGACCATATCATGATCATGGGTTGTACTAAGTCGTTTTAAATGGTATCTGAGCCAGTAGTTATCCGTTGTGCTAGTAAGGATGACAGGCCCATCTGGGGATTATGTAAATCCAACATGAAAGGATGAGGATCACAAAGAACCCATTTATATTTTGGTTTAGATACCTCTCCCATCATGATTCTTTTTCCCAGGGGAAGCCAAAGGGCTAGTGCTAGGGAAATAAAAACCATGTGGTGTAGGCAAAAAGAGAAAAATATCATGATCATGGGTCAGACAGGGCCATTATAAATGGTATCTGAGAAATTGATCATTTGATATTCTAGTGAGAGCGTTAGGCTATTCTAGGTGGTGTGTTATGGGATTCCCACATTGAAGTAGGAGGATCATGAACCACCCGTTTAATAGGTGGTGTGGATACCTCTCCTACCATGAGGCCTTCTCCTAAGGGATTCCTCAAGCTGAGATCCGAGGGAAAGGAAAACCATGATGGCTTAGCCCAAAGCGAACAATATCAGGGTAATGGGATGGACTAGGATGTTATAGAATGAGATTAACCAAATAATAAATCTCTGTTCAAAAAGTATCTATAAAATTAATTCATTAGGTTCCAAATTTTTTTAAATAAATATGAAACCCAATTGAACATAAATGATTTTTTTTATAAATACCATTTTTATGCACATAATGGAATTTTATCTTAATAAATAAAATCAATCACATTATTGAAATTTAATAACTAAATCGATAATTTATAGATTCAATTAAATTAATTTATATTTATCCAATAATATTTATAAAATTATCATAAAAATTAATCCAATTTTAATCATTAAAAATTATATTTTTCTAAAATTCTATTTGGCTACCTTTTATCAGCGCCCCTATTTTAAATCTATATTTTGACACTTTTATAAATTTTACATGACATAATAAACATAATTTTTCATATTTAGATATCAAATTTATATTAGGATAAATTTATTATATTTGTCTAATATCTATTATTTTCTAATGAAAAGTGAGAAATAATTTATTTGAAATGAAAGCTAAATTTTTATAAAAATACTTTATAATGCATAATATTATTTTATTTTTTTAAAGGATAATTAATTTTATAATACAAAGATAAAAAAATTTAATTACATTATAATTAGTTTTATATTGAAATTAGAAATTAAAAAATTTAATACTTGTTATCTTTTACATTCTAAACCTTCTTTTACCATTGCACATGTGGGATTAATTTTTAATGTAATTTTTTCATTTATGTGAAATGAATTTCGTAACATCGATTCCATTTTTGGAATAATATTTTCCAAATTAGGTTTCTTGTTCATTTTCTTATACATAAAAAATTTACCCTAGTAAAAAATTTATTTACCACATTTTAGGTTAAATAATGAAAGGGTTAATCATTAAAGGTAAAGGCTCAAAATAACTAAAAAAATGAAAAATTAAATGGTTTTTAAGGTATTTGTAGACCCTAACCGTAAATTAAAACATTTATGGTCATATAAATTCATTAAAATTAATTCTACCTCAATGTGGTTGGATTTAAACATAAAATAATAATCTTTTTATCACTTAAACCCACCACCCCTCGGGAATAAATACCACCCCTCACCATCACATTTCTTCCCAAAACAATTAAAAATCCAAAAATATCAACTACAAACTCTCTTACACACTCTATAAATGTATTAGTTATGTTTTTATGAACAAAATACAAAATTCATGATCCTCATGGGGTCCTCTAATAAGGTGATATTCAAGAGGTAATTTTCTCAAAACACCTCTCTTATATTGTTTTATTCTTATACTTTATTCTAATATACTTTATCAATAAATGAATTTTAACTCTAGAATAATTAATATAATTAAATTTTTGCAGATAATGGAATATAACATGAACATGTCATTTTTCATCCCCAATTATTCTAATGAATGAAACTATTTTTCAAGTTATGATGGTTAATCGCCTCAAAAAATAATGTTTTTGTCAATTTGACATTACAACCTTAATGGCTAGTCAAAAAACTATTACTATGGATAAATGAAATTTTAATCGGATTATAATAGCCTATTTCATTATATATAATTATTAAATATTCATAATAGTAAATGAAATGAAACTAGTTCATGATGTTAGGAAAAAACACCAAAATAAACTAATCACTTATCATTAATAATTTATCAAAACAATCACCTTCATATTAGAAAACAAAATAATATATGTAACTATTATTAAAAATTGAATTTAATTAATACCATATAATTCCTCTTCATGACTTGTATTATTATTTTATAAGACATTACAATAATTATACTCAGGAGAATCTACCTTGAAACCATGAAAAAAATTCTCCTGAAACCATAATGATAATGAAATGTTATTAATAAATGTGTTATAAAATGTTATAAAATAATAACATGAAGTATTATTGATATTAATATGGTTCTTTAAGGTGTTAGTAACAATCCTTAAACCATCATACAGGAGGTCAAAGTATGCACCACTAAATGGAAGCATAAGGTAACATATTATCATCTCACTTTTACTTCTTTGAGATATATGACTTAATCACCACTTATTTCATGTGTGTGATGTATGTACTTCCCTATGATATATCATATCATGAATTTAATTATCTTCATGTTATTAAATTTATTAATTTTCTAACTATTACTTTAATAGGGAATATTATTCGACTAGTTATAAAGAGTAAAGGGAATTATTAACGAAATTTACATTCATTAGGTTAAACTTATACTACGTTGATTTTGTCATACTAAGTTTATTTGTGAATTTAATTTTTTATATATTTTGTTTTATTTAATGTTTTTTTATGTTTATTTGCAAATATTAATGTTATTTTTTTCATTTTACTACGTCTCACTTCAATGATATGATATTAATATGGGATATTATTTCAAAAAATATTTTTTTTTCAAAATTTTTCCTCAAAACACTCTTTTCTCCATGACTATATTTTCCAAAATTGTTACGAAAAATATTTTTAATATTATCATATAATTATTTAAATTTATCAATTCCCATTTTTATCCTTTTAAAATGTTTTTCAAGGTATATTGTTTCATTTTCCAAAAAAGGATGTATTTTAATTTTCCAAAAAAATTAAAAGATAAATGATTATTTAACCTATACTGTGTGAGTAGATTTTTGAACCACCATGATGACTCAATTAGTTAAAAAAATTTACATGTTTTTTTATTTTAAAATAATATTTCTTTTTTTAATTACACATCAATTTAAAAATTGGTGATTTTAAAAAATAAAAAATGTATTTTCCTCAATAATATTTCAATGATACCATTTAATATATTCATCATGTCTCTCGAAATGAGTTTTTGAATATTATGATTCATTGAGGTTGATCTATTTTCATACCATCATATATATTTTATTAAATGTTTCTTGATTACATTTACTGGGTAAGTGCTATATAGATAACATTCACCATATTACTATATATTTTTTGGGATTATGCTCAGTTAATGGGAAAAAGTATTTACATTTTGTATTCTAGTTTAATAAAATGAACGTTTTTTCATGTTTCACCCAATTCAATTGAATAATTTATTGGACTTAGTACGTGATGGGTGGGTCCCATTATATCCCTTCGATGCATTGGTAGGCCCCATGAGACCAATTGGTTTTTGTATTGGATTTTTATTTACCCGTTTATGTGTGGTGTCTTGGCCGATGCCTTGACAGTGACTTTTAGATGTCTTTCATTATGAGTTACCAAATTATGAGAATATTTTTTGATTTCCAATCGATTATTATATTAGTATAATATCAATAGATAAATATTTTAGCTCATGTGATTATTTAAGTTCCACTATTTCATCATCTTTTATTCCAACCATATTAAGTTCATATTATTGATTAAATGGATTATGTTTTAGTTATTTACATGGAAATAATTAATATTTATTATATATTAATACTTTTGCTGTACATAACCCATACTTAGAATTTTATCTCGCTCTTATTTTTTTTTCTTCCCCCAGTTTATGAAGAATAGAACACTGAATGAGATTTCAAATATGCATTTTATTAAATATTTTCATACATTGTGTTTTATTTTTTATTCCAAATAAAAAATTAGTATCATGTAAGAATCAAGTTAATAAGGAAAACTAAATTATTCAAACTAATGGGATGTCGTTTAATTTATCATATTCAAATGTAATAATGTAATGAATCAACTCTAGGGTACTGAGGTTGGGGTCGTTAGAGTTGTTATTAGAGGTGGATTGTTAAAAACATTAGGAACTAGAATTAAGGAAACATAAAAAAAGTAACATAAACCTATGACTAAATTTTGATGATAATCCTAAGTACAAGATAAAGTCCTCAAGATATGGTAATGAACATCTATTACCTATGATAAACCTATGTACACATATATTGATAATAAGTTGTAATGATTTATATATCCTTCAATTAATATTTCATGATTATTAGATAACACGTTATGATTCTTATAGTATAATGTTCCCACTTTTCATTTTGGTTTTATCAAATATTGTAAACAACAATGAATCAGTTTAAAATTTAATATTCTATACAACATGTTGAAGAAATATTTCACCAATGGTATTATGGTAGTAAAAATCATGCAATCTCTAAAAAATTATGTTTATTTTTGAAGAATATATGTTTTCATTAACATTAGAGTTATAGAGACGATCATGGGTTTTTGAGTTTAAATTTAGTCATACTTTTAAATTATTAAATTCCCTTTTCAGATATTATGTAATGGTAGTAATTCAATATTAAAGATATTTTGAGATACATTTTTGGAAATACAACCCATTGGTTTAGTAAGTGTGCAAATGATACATTTAAAATAAATCCTTTACATGTTTTGGACATAAGTCTGAAGGAAAAGATAACCATTAGGGTGTATATAAGCTTTGATTCTTAGGTGATTACTAGTTATTATATTTTGTTAATGATAATTTTAATGTATTAAATTTCCATTTTGGTTAAAAAATTTCATAAATTTTGAATATATTATGGTTATTTTAAAAAACGTTATATCATTTTATTGAGAATTGTGTATGGATTATATTAAAATTTCTTTATAAAAAATAAAACCATGAGTTGTGGTCATAACCCATCAGGTCCAATAAGGCTCTGGGGCATGAACCCACAACCAAAGAAGGAAAATGGTGTAGTTCCTTCGAATAACCCACATGATGTCTCGATATTTATGACATTTTCATTATAGTTAAATGATATTAAAGATAAAGGTTATGTTCATTTAAAGAACCCTATATGATTATGGTATATATAATATTATTGGATTTTATATGGGGAATAAAATATGAATTATATTTTTTAATAATATATGATTTTATTATGGATTTATGATGATTCATGTTATTTATCGAAAAAGTTAGTGTATGTTGTAGATTATATGTTTAAAGAATCCACATTTTTTGAGATAAATATTAAAGTTATCTTTGGGTACTATACGATGAAATCCTTTCCATTTTTGGGATTCAATCATAGGATAGAATATGTTTGTGGTAATTTAAGGACACTAATTTATTTAATGATCCTAGAATAATTTTGTGTATTATTGTTGAATTCTTGGAGATTAAATTAGCCTTATTTTACAGATATTTGTTTCATTTTGGGAATTATCATATAATATTATAATCATTATGGCCTTGTCATATACCTAAATATAAGAGGAATATATTTTATTTATTTTTTGTATTTTATTATCCATAGAATTTTATTCTAGTGAATCAGGAATAAAAAACCATTACAATAATAATTTAGAGAAATAAATGAGTTCTGGTGGAAATTGACTGAAGGATGAAACCATAATTCCCATGTAACTATATTTCATTATTATTCTCACCATAAGTAGTAATATTATTCTTGAAATCTAGGAAAAGTATTTTGGAATTTAAAATTTATTCGGTTAATATCATTACTGAGAAATCAATGGCCTCTTTAACTGATCACACATTTATAGTTTTGTGATGATAGACATTCTAATGACCATTTTATCTACCACTCTTCATAAAAATTTGATATATTTATTTCACATCCATGTCCTAGTTGCCACGTCACAATAATGTTATCCTA